>CM035842.1:328138506-330538506 GCA_020510985.1 Pholidichthys leucotaenia | reverse complement strand
ATTAGTGTTAAATTTAGTTTATTCCGAATAATATGAATTGCTTTGAAGTTACTTTGAAGACTTAATTTGGTTATAAATCGTCTTTAAAGATTAGAAGTTTAAATAAAAATTGCAGTCCCTGTGTTTCACCACAAGATGGAGGCAGTTTTCGTCTGCACTTCCAGAAGAGGAAACCCAATGACGTCACAAGGAGTCAAGGATCTCTACTCAAAATGGTGGCTACAGGGAACTCTACCTAGACTTAAGATGGCGTCGCTGAGCCGATCTACACATGCGCAGTTTTTTCATGCACAGCTTGACGGTCGCGTGCGTGACTGAGCGTGCACGTGCCACGTGGATGCAGCTCAAGCTTCAGTCCATAAAACCACGCCTTGCTTTCCAAAGGCAGGAAAACTTTGGTCTCCCTAAACTTTATTTAACAAGTTTATACAATGGTTAATTCAATTAAATCCCCCAAGGGTTTACTTCGCCTGCGGGGTTTTGAAATAATGGGGAAAACAAATAGGATTTCTTCGCTATTTTGTTCCCAGGCCTATTTTAATTAGTCAGCGTGTAATCACTTTTCTTAAGCATGCATTGAACAACAAAAACTAAAAACTGACTAGAGTGCAGTGGGGTCTCTTCACCCCCACCTTCTCTTGGTCAGCAGACACACACACACACACACACAGCAGTAATCAGGGGGGGCGAATTCACCCCCTCCCCCTCGTGACACAGAGACAGAGACAATAGACTGGCTGCAGACAATGAACCACCTTTGTGAGTTAAAATTGACCAAAATCCCACACAGCTTATGTATTAATTTCTTTCTGAGTCTGTCAAGTTCAACCAGGCCTTCGCGCGGGGTACCAAAAATATGTAAGGTAAAATGGAATTTATTAATAAATAATAAATATGATCAGGTATGAATTATTTAATTTATATTGATGTATTGGAATCTGAGCTCAAATCTCATTTCATATACATCAGAAAAGTTAATAACACTCGTAAGGGGCACCAGCTTCTATCTTTAAGAAGCAACTTGATCTTTTATTTCACTTTATACCTGTTTGATCACTCAATAAATTAATCAATGATCAGTCTCAAAAATTTTCCGTGAATTCGATACCTGGGCTTGAAACAGACTCGGAATGAAATAAATTCCCAACAACTTCTCTCATTTTTAAATATTTATTAAATGAAATGATTAACAGACATTGCAGTAATTTCATTAATCATAAAATCAATCTTGTAAATGATAGATTAACAATATCAATATTTTCGGAACCAGGGTTAACTTGAGAAACCAATTTCTATCAGTTTGAGTTAACAGATCATGGAAACAACGCAAATTTATGGAGAAAGTTTACTAATTATATGAAAAAGTCCTAAATTAATCTTAAGAAAATTAAAACGGAATTTTAATGAAAAGAAGAGTTATGTTAAGGGCTTCTTAATTTGCATCTGATTAGATATACAAATTATTACCGAACCTCAAAATTTTAATTCAGCAGAGGAATTAAAGTTTTTGCAGCTCACGTGATCCTCGGCCGCTGATGGTTCTGTCGTCGTCCTCAGCCCAAGATTTCGTGGATGTTAGGGGAAATATCTGCCCGCAGATATTTCAGGATCCACAGTTCGACCTTTAAATTCAAGCGGTCGAAGGGGGCTGGATCTTGGCCGTATGACCCACAGTTGAAACTGGGTTCTAAGCCAGATGGTGATGTTTCTTCAGCGCGATGTGGGAGCTGCTTCTTTTCTCCCTGGTAGACAAGCAGCTGCAGAGGTCTTCGATAATAATTAGATCTAATCAGATCTCAAATCAAAAAGGCTTCGGACTTTAGATAAAAATAGTAGCTTCTGGTGGGTGCTTGGTCAAGAAAAATATTATAAAAATAAAGTCAAGATTAAGTTTACATTAAAATCAAACAAACGGTGGTTTTACAGAAAGTTTAACCAAGAAAAAGTGATGAATAAAAATTGGAGTTTAACTCCGATTAAGAATTGAGCTCAAAGAAATGGGAATTCCTAGGTATTTAAGAGAAAAATAAAACATTAAGATACAAAGTTACATAAACAAATTACACTTGACCACTGTTACACAGTTTTAAGAAACGCCTATCATGCCGTCCCCCGTGCAGCTCTGGGTTTTTCTGACCACTGTCTGCTCCATCTTATTCCAACATACAGACAGAAACTAAAAACTTCCAAGCCTGTTGTAAGGACTGTGAAGAAATGGACTGAGGAATCAAAGCTGAAGTTACAAGCCTGCTTTGACTGCACAGATTGGAGTGTTTTTGAAGCTGCAGCCATTAACTTAAATGAACTCACTGACACTGTGACATCATACACCTGTTTCTGCGAGGACATGTGTGTGCAGACCAAGACCTTCTGCATATACAACAACAATAAACCCTGGTTCATTCCTAAACTGAAGCAGCTACGTCAGACCAAGGAGGAGGCCTACAGGACTGGTGACTGGACTCTGTACAAGCGGGCCAGAAACATGCTGACGAAGGAGACCAGGCTTGCTAAGAGGAGCTACAGTGTGAAGTTACAAAAAAACTTCTCAGCTAACAACTCTGCTTCTGTCTGGAGAGGCCTACGGAATATCACCAACTACAGGAGACCATCCCCCCACCCTGCGGAAAACCTCCAGCTGGCTAATGACCTAAACAGCTTTTACTGCAGGTTTGAAAAGAACCTACAGTTCTCACCTCCCACCCACACAAAAGGATTATCTGCAGCCCCAGGAACTCCATCCCTCCTCCACTCTGACCTCCCACCAGCACTAATGATCTGTGAAGAGGAGGTGCGCTGGGTCTTTCAGAGACAAAAGATCAAGAAGGCTGCAGGACCTGATGGTGTGTCTCCGTCCTGCCTGAGAGTCTGCTCCAACGAGTTGGCCCCCATCTTCACCCGGATCTTTAACAGATCACTGGAGCTGCGTGAAGTGCCTTCCTGCTTCAAACGCTCCATCATCATTCCAGTTCCCAAGAAACCCTCTATTACAGGATTAAACGACTACAGACCTGTTGCCCTGACCTCTGTGGTCATGAAATCCTTGGAGAGATTGGTGCTGAACCACCTGAAGGTCATCACAGGCCCCCTGATGGACCCACTGCAGTTTGCCTACCGGTCAAACAGGTCAGTGGATGATGCAGTGAATATGGGACTACATTACATCCTGCAACACCTCGACTCCCCAGGGACGTACGCCAGGATCCTGTTTGTCGACTTCAGCTCAGCGTTCAACACCATCATCCCAGGCATTCTTCATCAGAAACTCCTCCAGCTCAAGGTGCCCCCCTCCACCTGCCAGTGGATCTCCAGCTTTCTGACTGACAGGTGGCAACAGGTGAAGCTAGGGAGATTTACATCCAGCTCCCGAAAAATTAGTACTGGCGCCCCCCAAGGATGTGTCCTTTCCCCACTGCTCTTCTCCCTCTACTCCAACGACTGCACCTCAGAGGACCCTTCGGTGGAGCTCCTGAAGTTTGCGGACGACACCACAGTCATCGGTTTGATCCGGGATGGTGATGAGTCTGCATACAGGCGGGAGGTGGAGCAGCTGATCCTCTGGTGCAGCCAGAACCATCTTGAACTTAGCCCAGCCAAAACGGTGGAGATGACTGTGGATTTCAGGCGACACCCCCCTTCATTCCCCCCACTCACCATCCTCAACAGCACAGTGTCCACTGTGGACTCCTTCAAGTTTCTGGGTACCACAATCTCCCGGAACCTGAAGTGGTCCTCCCATATTGACACTGTCCGGAAAAAGGCCCAGCAGAGGTTGTTTTTTCTGCGTCAGCTCAAGAAGTTTGATTTGCCTCAGGAGCTGCTGGTTGTCTTCTACACCGCCATCATCCAATCTGTCCTCTGCTTTTCCATCACTGTCTGGTTTGGATCTGCCACTAAACAGGACAAGACCAGACTGCAGCGGATCATTAAGTCTGCGGAGAGGATCATTGGTACCGACCTACCCTCCATTGAGAACTTATATCGGTCCATAACCAGGAAACGGGCGGGAAACATCTGTGCTGACCCATCATACCCCGGCCACAAACTGTTTGAACTTCTATCTTCTGGTCGTCGTTACAGATCACTGAAGGTCAAAACCACCCGTCACAGGAACAGTTTCTTTCCTCAAGCCATCACTCTGATGAACTCCTAACATTCACCTAGTCCTACCTGTTGCTGTACTCATGACTTTTCATCCATTATTACATTGCACATAACTCTCACACTGCTTTTTACTTCATTCACATTATATCACTGAATCTGAGTCCACATTGAAATACTGTGTGATTGTATATTTTTTTCATATATTTCTGCAAAGTGTGGTTAGTCCGAGTAAATAACTGCATATATTCCTGTATATATTTGCATCCTTTTATAGAAACGTGGACAGACTGTAATTTACTGTACATACTGTGGTTGTCATTGAATCCTTATTTAAATCCTTCACCTGAACAACGAGAGCAAGTTTTTAGCCAAAGTCAAATTCCTTGTATGTGTTGTGCATACTTGGCCAATAAAGCTGATTCTGATTCTGATTCTGACAAGTTATCTGCTCTGTGTTCAGAAAAGCGACACGTGGTCGAGCCTTTGTTCAGACGGTCCTTTTTCTTCCTTGCTGTGTGTAGACAAAGGAGAAGATCAGATAAAGGGAGCAGCCGGAAAGAAATCCGGGGAAAAAGTGAAGCAAAAGAGGGTCCGGAGCAAAAGAGAAAAGCGAAGCAGGGGTCCCTCTCCTTTATATAAGCTCTGTTGAGTTTCGCGGGCTTCCGGCCTGACCGGAATCTCAGCCAATGAGCGTCCTTCGTGGGCGGGCTCGATGAACTTTTAGTCCAATGAACAAACAGTCTATTGTTTGGAGCGCTTTGGGATGAAGAGTTGTCATGCAGAGATTGGCTGTTGGAGTCACATGTGATATCGAGGCAAAACTTTGATACATACTGGAAGTTAATATTTCCCTTTATGTATTAAACTAAGATAACTTTAGTGATCTCCCTCATGGATCGTCACCTTATCGTGGTGGGGGGGGGTTTGCGTGCCCCAGTGATCCCAGGAGCTATGTTGTCCGGGGCAATTTGCCTCTGATAGGGTCTCCCAAGACAAACTGGTCCTGGGTGAAGGGCCAGACTAAGAACGATCCAACAGACTCTCATGATAAATTGTATATCAAGGATTCAATGTACCCCGCCCGGTATGGGGTTACCGGGGCCCCACCCTGGAGCCAGGCCTGGGGGAGGGGCTCGAAGGCTAGCGTCTGGTGGCCGGGTTTCCACCCATGGGACCCGGCCGGGCTCAGCCCGAAGGAGTTACATGGGTCCGCCCTCCAGTGGGTTCACCACCTGCAGGAGGGATCATGGGGGTCCGGTGCTATGTGGATTAGGTGGCGGTCAAAGGCGGAGACCTTGGCGGACTGATCCCAAGCTTTCTAAACTGGCTTTTGGTACGTGGAATGTCACCTCTCTGGTGGGGAAGGAGCCTGAGCTGGTGTACGAGGTTGAGCGATACCGGCTAGATATAGTCGGCCTCACCTCAACACACAGCTTCGGTTCCGGAACCAGTCTCCTGGAGAGGGGCTGGAGCTTGGCCTTTTCTGGAGTTGCCCCGGGCGAGAGGCGACGAGCAGGGGTGGGTATTCTTGTATCGCCCCACCTTGCTGCCTCTATATTGGAGTTTTCCCCGGTGGACGAAAGGGTTGCTTCCCTGCGCCTTCGGGTTGGGAAACGGGTCCTGACCATCATTTGTGCCTATGCACCAAATGATGTTTCAGAGTACCCACCCTTTTTGGAGTCTGTGACTGGGGTGCTGGAGGGTGCTCCTCCTGGAGACTCCATTGTCCTACTGGGGGACTTCAATGCGCACGTGGGCAACGACAGTGAAACCTGGAGGGGGTGATTGGGAGGAACGGCCTGCCCGATCTGAACCCGAGTGGTGTTCAGTTATTGGACTTCTGTGCTAACCACAGTCTGTCCATAACGAACACCATGTTCAAGCATAAGGGTGTCCATATGTGCACCTGGCACCAGGACACCCTAGGTCGCAGGTCGATGATCGATTTTGTTATCGTATCATCAGACCTGCGACCGTATGTCTTGGACACCCGAGTAAAGAGAGGTGCAGAGCTGTCAACTGATCACCACCTGGTGGTGAGTTGGATCCGATGGCAGGGGAGGAAGCCATTCAGACCTGGTAGACCCAAACGTATAGTGAGGGTGTGCTGGGAGCATCTGGCTGAGGCCCCTGTCCGGGAGGTCTTCAACTCCCACCTCCGGAAGAACTTCAACCACATTCCGAGGGAGTCTGGAGACATGGAGTCTGAATGGGCCATGTTCTCCACCTCTGTTGTTGAAGCGGCGGCCCAGAGCTGCGGCCGCAAGGTGGTCGGTGCATCTCGTGGTGGCAACCCCCGAACCAAGTGGTGGACACCAGTGGTGAGGGGGGCCATTAAGCTGAAGAAGGAGTCCTATCAAGCTTGGTTGGCTTGTGGGACTCCCGAAGCAGCTGAGGTGTACCGGCAGGCCAAGCGGAGTGCAGCTCGGGTGGTTGCTGAAGCAAAAACCCGGGTATGGGAGGAGTTCGGTGAGGCCATGGAACAAGACTTTCGGTCGGCTTCAAAGAGATTCTGGCAAACTGTTCGGCGGCTCAGGAGGGGAAAGCAGCTCCCCGTCCACACTGTGTATGGTGCGGATGGGACACTGTTGACTTCAACTGGGGATATCGTTGGGCGGTGGAAGGAATACTTCGAGGATCTCCTCAATCCCACTGATACGCCTTCCACAGAGGAAGCAGGGTTTGGGGACGAGGGGAATGACTCGCCTATCACAGGGGCTGAGGTCGCCAAGGTGGTTAAAAATCTCCTTAGTGGCCGGGCCCCGGGGGTGGACGAGATTCGCCCTGAGTACCTCAAGGCCCTGGATGTTGTTGGGTTGTCATGGTTGACACGCCTCTGCAACATTGCGTGGAGGTCGGGGGCAGTGCCTTTGGCATGGCAAACCGGGGTGGTGGTTCCTCTCTTCAAAAAAGGGGACCGGAGGGTGTGCTCCAACTTTAGAGGGATCACACTCCTCAGCCTCCCTGGGAAGGTCTATGCCAAGGTACTGGAGAGGAGAGTCCGGCCGTTGGTCGAACCTCGGATTCAGGAGGAGCAATGTGGTTTTCGTCCTGGCCGTGGCACATCGGACCAGCTCTTTACCCTCTCGAGAATTCTTGAGGGTTCGTGGGAGTTTGCCCAACCAGTTTACATGTGTTTTGTGGACTTGGAGAAGGCGTTTGACCGCGTCCCTCGTGGATTTTTGTGGGGGGTGCTTCGGGAGTATGGGGTATCGGGCTTGTTGTTACGAGCTATTCGGTCTCTGTGCGACCGTTGTGAGAGTTTGGTTTGTATTGCCAACTCTGGGTCGGAGTCATTCCCAGTGAGAGTTGGACTCCGCCAGGGCTGCCCTTTGTCACCGATCCTGTTCATAATTTTTATGGACAGGATTTCTAGGCGCAGCCAGGGAATGGAGGGTGTCACGCTTGGTGACCACAGGATCACATCACTGTTGTTTGCAGATGATGTTGTCCTGTTGGCTTCATCCAGCAATGACCTACAGCTCTTGCTGGGACGGTTTGCCGCTGAGTGTGAAGCGGCTGGGATGAGAATCAGTGACAGATCAACCACTTCCATCTAAGGTGTCTTCGCAACCTCCTCCATATCCGCTGGCAAGACAAAGTTCCAGACACGGAGGTGCTGAAGCAGGCAGACATCCCCAGCGCCATTACCACCATGCGCAAGGCTCAGCTGAGATGGGCAGGCCACATCTCCCATATGTCAGACGACCGCATCCCAAAACAGCTCTTCTATGGAGAACTCGGCCAAGGGAAACGCAGAGTAGAAGGACAAAAGAAGCGCTTCAAGGACAACCTGAAGATTAACCTTAAAGACTTCTCCATTAACACAGAGTCCTGGGAGACACTTGCTGCTGATCGCCCCTCCTGGCACAGTGTTATCACAACAGGAGCCCAAAGAGCAGAGGAACAGCGTGTACAGCATGCAGAGCAGAAACGCCAGATGCAGAAGGGCAGAGCAACTAGCACCAACATCACAACCCCTTCCCACTTCTGTCCTATTTGTAGGAGAGGATTCATTGCCCGGATTGGCTTCACCAGCCACCTCCGGACTCACCGCAGCAGCTCAACATCAAATTGATGTCACTGGTCATCTTCGAGCACGAAGGACGAACATCAGGGAGGCCTAGATGCCCAGTTCTGTGTGGGTCCTGAGCTGGATTTTGCTTTTGTTGTTTCTCTTTAGCCGAGGCCCTGCTGGGAAGCTTTGCTGAGAGTTTTTAATTGTTCCTTTTGGTTTGGTTCGGTCCCTCCATGCCTGAGTCCCCCCTCCTCCCACCCGGGGTGGGATTGTTTTGTTAGTTGGGGTGGGATTTCTGTGTGAGAGGGTTTGTCTCTTTTTATATTACCCTGGGGTGTCCAGAATTCCACCTCTTGAGGCGGGGATTCTGTCACGTTCTGAGCGGGCGGATTCCACCGAGCTCAGGGTGTTGTAGCATCATCTCACTTTGGCTCAGCAATAATTATTCTTCTGCTTAAAGACATTTTGTTTCATCCAGGAATAACACAAAGAAATGGATTTTCTTCCCCCAGGCCACAGCTGAAATCCCCTTTGTTTTGTTAAAACCAGCCTAAGGAATTTCCCCAATGTCCGGCTTCACTTTTATTGCCCCCATAAAACATGCAACAGACCCACAACTCAGCTAATTTCCTTAAACTCTGGAAACGCTGGATTTAACCAGTGAACTTTAAAGTACATTATTACAAACTCAATTCTAAACCTTCATTCTTTTCAGAACTATGAAAATGCAGATGGACTCTGATGTTTTTGATGTGGAAAATCAATAATATGTGTGAAATGCATTAATCTGTGATTTTATATATATGCATGTTAATGTTTAAATGAATGTTTACTCCTGCATGTTGATTTAGAAGCACTGCTTATAATTTATACTAATCACTAAAGTTCATCCATCCATCCATCCATCCATCTTCTACCGCTTTTCAGGAGGTCCGGGTCACGGAGGCAGCAGTTCAAGCAGAGAAGCCCAGACTTCGCTCTCCCCAGCCACCAGCTCCAGCTCTTCAGAGGGAATACCAAGGCGTTCCCAGACCAGCTGGGAGACATAGTCTCTCCACCGAGTCCTGGGTCTGCCCCGGGGTCTCCTCCCAGTGGGACGTGCCTGAAACACCTCAAGTGGGAGGCGTCCAGGAGGCATCCTAATCAGATGCCCATACCACCTCAACTGACTCCTTTCAATGTGGAGGAGCAGCGGTTCTACTCTGAGCCTCTCCCGGATAACTGAGCTCCTCATCCTATCTCTGAGGGTGAGTCCAGCAATCCTACGGAGAAAGCTCATTTCAGCTGCTTGTATCCGCGATCTCGTTCTTTCGGTCATTACCCAAAGCTCGTGACCATAGGTGAGAGTAGGAACATAGATTGACTGGTAAATCGACAGCTTTGCCTTAGTGAGGGCTCAGAGGACTGTATGAGCTGAGCCTCACCACCGGGAATCAGACAAGGTAATCCATATTTAAGTGATTGAGAATGAAAAAACACTTGCTTGTTTTCCCAGGGCGTGATGTTTTCTGCTGCAGCTGGCATAGCGTCGTCCCTCTCCCTGACTACAGTGGATACTGGCCCCTCAGAGGATCATGGAGGGGCAACCCCAGTGGACACGGAGGCGGGCGAAGCCGGGGGGAAAACAATCAACCTCTCGGCAGCGAGAGGGAGTGCCGGGGAGAAGCAGGGAACAGCAGCTGCGGAGAAGGGAGGCGCTGATGATTCAGCCGGAGATGAAAAACACTGAATGTGCGCTGCTGAGGGAGGCTTCTGACTGGGCATAGGAGGAGCTGCTGGCTGAGAGGTGAGGGCGTTCCTCCGATGGGATTTTTTTTAGATCGGCAGTGATGAACGGGAGGCGGAGGCGTAGACTCACTGTGGAGAGGGAGAGGCTCCGGAGTCAGGGGGCGCTCAATCATTGGCTGCAACTCCGGTTCCCTCGGTGAAAACTCCTCCAATACCTGATCCAAATCCGGGAGAAGCCATGGCTTAACCTCTAGCAGGAGGTCAGTGTCCGCCAGTAAAAACCTGCCTGCGCTCCTCCAGCTGCTTGGCTGAAGGAGCAGGCCAAAGCTCGGGAGGAGCAGGCGAAGCTGCCGGTGGAGAGTGGCGAGAGGCTGGAAGATTTCTTGTGCGCGAGCGCTTGCTCTTCGTTTGTGCAGGCGCCAGCATCGGAGCTGGTTCCCCCAGCTCATTGCTCATTGATGAAGGGGCGATTATGGAGAGAAGTAGGTCTGTGAGCTCCGGGTGAGCCCACAGGCTGAGGCATGCCTCAAGCACCTGCCCCGCGCCCTCCAGACACTCTCGGGCTGCCTTGGGGGTACAGGAGGCTCGAGCCTGTAACAGGATATCCTCCAGCACGCACAGTGACCACCGCTCCATTTCATCTAGTGCCAAGGTGGACACCTCTGGGGTAACAGACATGGTAATGTCGGCGTGAAAAGAAAAAAAACAAATGGGGAAAAAAATGGAAAAACCAATGAGCTTCTCCGAGTAGTGAAAGAAACAAAAAAAATCAAACTCACAGCAGCTGGGTCTCTACTTGACCACTGTCTTCTGTCAAGAATGCCCTTCGGGGCAGAGAGGCCATACCCACGTGCTGGACTGTGAGTTTGTGAAAATTTATTGCAAAACCCAACAAACATAAAAGTGCAGCAAAGTGCTCTTAACACAAAATACAAATGAGAGAGAAAAACATACAGAAATTGTGCATCAGAGCAAGGCAGGGCTCTGGTGGAGACGAGGGGAATGTAACTCAGAGTCAAGACAGCGGCAATTAGAAAATGAACATAACTCCCCTTATATAGGGATCAAACTCCTTGACATAATTAAACACCGGTGTGGGTCTTTGAACGGACAGGAGAAAGCAATGACATAATAATTCGGGCCAGCTTGGAATCATGAGGAAGTCATTGGCGCTGACAGCTGGCCGGGCCACACCCACGCTGAGCAAAGCCTCAGAAGGCCATTGACAGCTGTCAACCCCGAGAGAAAGAACATAACAAAATACAAACATAGCGATATGCCAACCAATGGAGACAGGCAACAATAAACAAACTGTAATGAACGTAAATGGGAAAATAAATCATACTAAGAAACAATATAGGATAAATGACAACTCAAAAAATGAAAACACAGTACAATAATGAAAAACGGTAGACACCCTGAGCTTGGTAGAATCCCCCCATGCTCAGAACGTGACATCCATAACTCAACGTATTGAACGCAATGAAAACCCCGATGAATAATAACCCATTTCCCTGCCTCACTCATGGACCACAGCCAGCAACGCTGTAAACTGGATCCTGGATTATTATCAATTCAATATTATCATAAAATTTGCCAGAGAATATACAGTTGACTCACAAGGCAACGCACACAGATTCATCTCTTGTGGGAGGAATTCTGGCCAAAATGCGCTATAAGAAGTGATCAATCCCTGACTCCAGCACAATACGTGCTGTGAAGCAGAAGACAGGCGGGCCTGCAGGTGAACCCCGGTAGCTGCAGTGGACACATGCAGCTGTCTCCGTGAGAGTGAGGAGATGTTTCTATGGCCTAAAATATTTCTGTTTGGAGATTACAATCTGGAAATAAAAGTCTTTTCTATTGTGCAGCCCAGTGTGTTCTGCCTGCTTATCGAGCATATTTTGGATTCTGCTGACAGATTTGGTTTGTAGCTAGTCTAAATTCAGCTGTAAGACTGGAGTGGTATTGAGTGGTGTTTATTTATTTTATTTAGTTATTTTACTGAATAACATCATGTCTGTCTTTCTGGGGGTTTTTTTCCCTTGTGTCAGCACCAGCTCCCCCCAGTCACCCCAGCAACATTCTGTCTATGAGCATTGATCCACCTATTGACTGTAACCCCTTTAACTGTAGTGCCAGACCATTTTATTTTAAGTTTATTTCAGTCTGAGTCGGCTGCATTAACTGCAACTGTAACACAGTCCACTCAGTAAACTTAGATTTTTATTGCTGATTCCAGAGGGTCAGAACAAATAAAATATTTTTTTCTCACCTCCACCTCTGTTATCAACACCTCAGCATCACACTCTTAAGTTATTTTTTTAATGCTGTGCTAGGCCACCACCGGAGCGGTGGCCTAGCTGATAGAGCATCCGCCCCACAACTGGGAGGTCAGGGGCTCAAGTCCTGGCCAGGTCATACCAAAGACCACATAAAAATGGTACTTCCCACCTTCTAGCTTGGTGCTCAGTGTAATAGAATGGGGGAAGGAAGAGTTGTTTGTGGCAGCAACTCATGTGATTAACATTATAGATAGGAGAAACATAATTTTGCTCTACTGTACATGATGGACTGAATGGCAACAGAGATGACTTCTTCTTCTTTTATCCACAGGACTGAAATCATTGTTTGACAGAAGAGTGAGAGAAGGGGCGTTTTTAGTCATTTACAGTCATTAGTGGGAAGAACCAAGGCAGAGTAACGAGATCATGCACATGCACTGGTTTTCATCTTGAGGTGGGATGTGTAAAGAAAAAGGAGCGGCGAGTATGCCGTACACAGTTTTATACATCTGAAAATTTCTGTGCACACGTACTTTTCAGATTTTGTGAGTACACCATCTTTCAGTATCAAAGCTGTGCAGTCTTTTATACATGAGGCCCCTGTGCATAGTTATGATTGCATCTCCCCAGTGTGAGTAGGACTGTGGACAAGGAAGTTAAAGAGCTCCTTTTAAGCTTCTTGCTGTGTACAGTACTTAAACACATTTTGCCTTGGTGAACAAGCTCGCATTGTCCCCAGCACAAAATGGATTTATCCAAATAAAACGCTGTCATATTAGCATTAAGCCTCTGCACTTTAGACAATATTGACTAGTTCATCATAATAGGGCCCTATAGTCAGTCATCTGTGGTGGCTGCAATGATTAAACCTCATGCACTCCTGTAGTGGCTTCAATCTTAGGAAGAGTCATGATCCCTTTCTGTCAAGAAATGCATAGGTGGACGTCCATGATAAGCAGAATAACCCACAGAATGGTGAAAAGTCTAGTTGTTCATAGAGTGCTACTGTATATCAAATAGTAAGTCCATTGGAGGGGAAGCAAGGAGTGGTAAAGATGCTGAAGTAGGGATGACTGCAGCCTTGACAGCGTCGTCTAGAAGATTCAAGAATTTGGGAGAGATTCACAAGTGGACCAAGGTTGGTGTCAGAGCATCAGATCCAATAGCTCAGACATCTTGAGGAAAGGTGCTATCGCTGTCACAGTCCTGATATCAAGATCCACTACTGGGCCAGAAACGGCATCAGAAGAGTCTTACCTTGGCTAAGGAGAAAACGAACTGGACTGTTGCTCAGTGATGCAAAGACCTCCTTTCAGAAGAGAATACATTTTGCATTTAATTTGGAAATCAACGTCCTAGAGGCTGGAGGAAGAGTGGAGAGTCACAGAATAATGCTCTGGTGTGACATTTCCAAATCAAAAGACAGAAATGGTGTAGGCTGAAACAAGCGTATTTTCTGCCACAGTCTGTGATGATTTGGGCTGTGTTGATCCATTCCATTAAAAAAAAAGTATTAAGTCAGCACAGCTGTCTACCAGGACACAGATGAACCCTTCAAGCTTCCATTTGCTGACAAGCAGACACTGAGATGCTGTGTTCGATCTCAAAAAGGACTGAGCACCTACTCACAGGGTCAAAACTACTACCATATAATTTGCTGCTTAACCTGAGCTGTCCCTCTGATATACTCATTTCTACCCCATCCCTCCTAGTCACTCTCAACGAGAATCTTAGCATCTTCAGCTTTGCCACCTCAAGCTCCTCCTCCTGTCTTTTTGTCAGTGCCACCATCTCCAAATCATACATCATAACAGGTCTCACTATCACTTTCACTCTAGCTGCTATCCTTCTGTCACAAATCACCCCTGACGCTCGTCACCACTCACTCCACCCTGCCTGCACTCTCTTCTTTACCTCTCTTGTACATTTTCTATTGCTATGGATGGTTGACCCCAGATATTTAAATTCATCTACCTTCACTTCCTCTACTCCTTGTATCTTCACTGTTATACCTGCCTCCCTCTCATTCACACAGACGTATTCTGTCTTTCTTCTACTGACTTTCATTCCTCTTCTCTGAACTCAACCCTAATAAGAATAAGGAGTCTAAAAACTAGTACTGCATGTATTAACATACTTTCCAGAAATTAGACATTTCTGATTTTTAAAAAAAATCTTATTATACTCTAATAATTTGAGATAGTAGATTTCTGATTTCCATGAGCCATAACCATCAAAATAAACAATAATAATAAATCCTCTTGCTAGTAAGGAATATAGAACATATTAAAGTTTAGCTTTTTGAATTAAATTTTGAACGAAAGTGAACTTTTTGACAATATTGTGATGTGTTAAGATGCACGACTTCAGTATCAGCTAACAATATAAATATTAATTCATTAAATAAAAAGGATTCTAGATTTACTTGGGGGAAAAATTGAAATTTATGAATCATACTATATTTCAAAGGAGATGGGAAATAATTAACAGATTAAAAAGGGCTTCTGGGCTTTGTTTGTTACCTTGACACAGCGCCCCGGCTCCAACATTTCCCAGGCTTTTTTAATGGCTTTAATCTGGTCTATTTTCTCCGTGTCCTTCTTCACCTCAATGTCCTCTCTGTTACTGTTGTCCGTGACAATGCGCAGTGTCCAGTTTGGCTTAGTCAGGTCAATGCTCTGCACAAACATATAGACATAAATATATACATATACAAACACATGCCCAGTCACACAAACATCCAGTCTAAAGGTCACCATATGAAAATATGTCTCTTCTATGAGAAATAATCGGGCAGGCAAGTAGCTGATGATTTATCAACAATGACGATCACTTTTCCTCTAAAAAGAAAAATAAATCATTGTATCTACAATTTAGTGTGCAGTCAAGAACAAAAAACAAACACTTATTGCATAAGAGATTTACTGGGCAGCTGTGGTCCTGACTACTTAACCACTATTCTGAGAACTACAGACTATGAGATTACAATTTGTGACAAGTGTCTCTTTGTGTATACGAGAAATGTAATTCTAGCAGAAATTTGAGGCCAGTTTCTATTTGCAGTGAAGAGGTGAGTGACAGCTGAATCTAATAAATATTGAAATATACAGTATATCTGTGAAATATTGAAATATAATATCTGTGAAACTTTCAATCAGTCAAAATATCTGGTATATTTAAATCAAACAATGATATAAAATCACTGTGAAAACAATTGGAATTATAGTGCTAATCATGTCACACAGTGACCATGGCTATTTAGTCCAAACCATGTCGTCTTTTGAGGTTACGCACAGTCATTGATTTGAGGGGGATGCCATCCCCCTTGTTAGCAAAATGACCAAAGACCATCCCCTTTGTTAATCTGCCATCCCGCCATCCCAATCCCCATAAAGAGGACAAGGATAGTATGAAAGAAGATGTCATAGTTACAAATGTACAAGAAAAATATGAACATTTATATCACAAAAGTTGCAAATTTAAAATAAGTAAATTTATAAGTATATAGTTGTAAATTTGTACAGAAGAACAGGGTAACAAAGTTATCTCAAAAAGTGGCAAATTTATAAGCAAAAAAGTTTATGAGAAAGTTCCAAATTTGCCCGGGAAAAGTTATAAATTTTTTTACAAGAAAAAAAACATTTCTCATAAATGTACAACTTCTTTGTCATGAATTTGCAATTTTTTCTCATAAACATGACTTTTCCCCTCACAAATTTGTGACATTTTTCTCATTTTCCTCATAAATTTTTCAAGTATCCTAAATTTGCAACTTTTCTTCTTGTGACTATTTTTTCTTGCAAATTCTGAACTTCTTCTCATAAATATGTGACAGTTTTTCTTGTAAGTTGCCAATTTTTAATCCAAAATTTGCTAATTTTTTTCAATTTACAACTTTTTTCTCACAAATGACACTTTTTCATGTAAATTTGGAACTTTTTCTCTTAAATTGTGATAGCATCTTTTATCACATTTTTGCACTTTTATTCTTGTAAATTTGTATTTTTTTATGTTCATATTTTGTAGCTTATGCTAAATTTGTGAATACCCCCGACCCCTTCCACCATCCCCCTTGTTAAAAAAATAACAAATCATCTACTGCTTATGCATATGAAAAATACATTTGGGTTAATTTGGACCTGACAAATTTGTGGTGCTCTGCTATTGCTTGTAACAGTGTTGACATGATGAATTACCAATTCATGCCCAGGGCCTGATTTGGAGACAGCAGCTGGCTTCCCTTTTTCCTTGTCGCTCTCACCTTTGCGGCCGGTTTTCGATGCGTCAGTCTTGTGCTCATTTCGACTTGGTGTGCCAGTGGTGGATGAACGCTTCAAATCCTCAAGCTTGTCTACTACATTATGAATCAGAGAGTAAGAAGATTAACAGTGACTATTGTCATCTAGAAAATCTCCTTTGTTTTTATTTAAAAAAAA
Organism: Pholidichthys leucotaenia; assembly: GCA_020510985.1. Classification (NCBI taxonomy): domain Eukaryota; kingdom Metazoa; phylum Chordata; class Actinopteri; order Cichliformes; family Pholidichthyidae; genus Pholidichthys; species Pholidichthys leucotaenia. The sequence goes on along the minus strand of CM035842.1, from coordinate 330,521,935 downwards.
TGGCAATATGGTGTCCAATTCTATGTTATATAAAAGCATGATCACTGTGTATTCTATTCCTTCTTACAGGGAAACTTAATATTTCTATATTTCTCATCAGTTTCTTTAAATGTGTAATTCACTCCGAACCCTCAGCTGTTCCACTCAGCACAAATAAAGCTCATCTGATGTGGGTGAGTCTGATAATCTGTGTTGTGCAGTCGCTTGTGTGCTAGATGGCACTGTTGCACTTTAAAGTCAGAGCAAACAATCCAGATTAGCTGAAGGACAGGGAAAAAAAGAGTTTTACTTCTCTGATATTGAGGCGTAATAATCTATCATTTAGCTGACACCCTGCCATTCTGCCTGAGGAGATTTAGTGCACGCTCACTGAGTTAAGTCTTATCTAAAGTCATAAAGAAATTTCAGAGCTGGGTTTAAATATCAGTCTGTGTTGTTGTCATTTTTAGCTGATATATGTAAGGAAGGCTGATTTAAAGCATGGAAAAATTGTTTCACATAGCAGTGCAGTAAAGAATGTAGCAGAGGCTGGATGCTGCACACTTAAATATGATTATTGAAAGCAAATAAGTGCAATATTTTTATGTCCGCCTATTAAAGTAGCTTGGTAAAGAGAATTCAGAGCCATGTAGCATGTAGAGAGCATGATCAAGGGAAGAGCCTCACCGCTGAGACGGAGTTAAACTCAGGGAAATTAATTTACTTTCCTGCCGAGATATTTCCCAGGGCACTGATGGGCAAGAAGCAGCTTCATTTGACATCCTTTTGACCTATTTTTAAAAGCTTTGGGAAAAATGCATGAGGCTTGTATGGACACTGGCCTATACATACATATAGTACTATATACTTAGACAAGCAGGAGCAGATGCTGACAGAAATAACCTGCTCACTTTAATGGGGTCAATAATTCAAAGATGGTGAGTTTCTTTTTTATAGGTTTTAATCTTCAGAAAAGCATCTTTTAGTCATCCATCCATCCATCCATCTTCTACCGCTTTTCAGGAGGTCCGGGTCGCGGAGGCAGCAGTTCAAGCAGAGAAGCCCAGACTTCCCTCTCCCCAGCCACCTGCTCCAGCTCTTCAGAGAGGATACCAAGGCGTTCCCAGACCAGCTGGGAGACATAGTCTCTCCACCGAGTCCTGGGTCTGCCCCGGGGTCTCCTCCCAGTGGGACGTACCTGAAACACCTCAAGTGGGAGGCGTCCAGGAGGCATCCTAATCAGATGCCCATACCACCTCAACTGACTCCTTTCAATGTGGAGGAGCAGCGGTTCTACTCTGAGCCTCTCCCGGATGACTGAGCTCCTCACCCTATCTCTGAGGGTGAGTCCAGCAATCCTACGGAGAAAGCTCATTTCAGCTGCTTGTATCCGCGATCTCGTTCTTTCGGTCATTACCCAAAGCTCGTGACCATAGGTGAGAGTAGGAACGTAGATTGACTGGTAAATCAAATGGGCTGCACGGTGGCGCAGTGGTTTAGCAGTGGTTTAGCACTGTGGCAGCACAGTTTTACCCTTGGCCGGGGGATCGCGGGGATCATGAGGTCGTGGGTTCGATCCCAGCCCCCGACCAACAGTGGGCTGTGTGGAGTTTGCATGTTCTCCCCGTGTTGCGTGGGTTTACTCCGGGATTTCTCCGGTTTCCTCCCGCATACCAAAAACATGTAGGTTTAGGGCGCTCGCGCACGCAGCGACCAGCAGCGGGTGGCTTGTCACCAGACTGCAAACCAAGTCTACCTACGGGTACAAATAAATAACAAAAAAAAAAAAAAAAAAAAAAAAAAATATAAAGAACTTCCGGTTATGGCTGCCACGTAGGACGGACGTGTCTCGCTCTGCTCTGCTCCTGGAGAAAAAAAATCGGCAAATAACTCTCTCATTTGGGACAGAACGTATCCCAGCATTTGGGCGAGGATATGTCGGCGAAGCCTAAGGCTGGAAAACCAGGAAAAGGAAAAAGCGAGCCGCCGAAACAGTCCAAATTAACGGACTTTCAGGTCTGTGACGCAGCAAACAAAACTCCATATATGGCGGAGGAGGCTGGCGGCGGTGCGATGTCTGCGGGGAATGGCGCAGATGCGCTGATGGCTGCCATGAGTTCAATGAGAGCGGACTTTTCCTCTAGATTTGATGGGATTATGACAGCGTTGGAAGGAATAAGAAAGGAATTGGGTGACTGTGTAGAACGAACGGCGCAGATGGAGCTCCGTCTCGCTACTGCTGAAGATGACGTCACCCGTCTTCAATTAAAGGTGCGCACTTTGGAAAAAAAAAAAAATCTCTGGAAGATAATATTTTGGATTTGGAATCTCGGTCGAGACAGAATAATTTGAGGCTGGTGGGTCTTCCAGAGGAATCAGAAGGTCGGGACGTATGTTCCTTTCTGGAAAAGTGGATTCCGGAGGTGCTGGGCAGCGAGGAGTTGCAATCAGCAGTGGTTCTGGAAAAAGCACATCGTATTGGCCCACGGAGAGATAAGGGACCGCCGAGGACCTTAATTATGAAGTTTCTTAGCAACAGAGACAGGATGAAGATCTTCAACGCTGCACGTGCTAAAGGAGAGATTAAACACCAGGACCAGCAGGTGCGGTTCTACCCAGATTTGGCCTCAGGAATCCAGCAATTGAGGAAGCAGTTTGATCCCATACGTAAGGAGCTGCGCAACCTTGGGATTCGTCATGGTGTAATCTATCCTGCGAGACTGCTGACCACGTATGAGGGCAGAACCCACATCTTCAAGACCCCAGAGGAGGCGCAGGAGTTCATCAAGAAGATCAAAGAAGAAGAAGAGACTGGTGGGAGCTAAGCATGAACAAAATATAAGGTAGAATAATTAAGCATTTGCACAGGCATCTGACTGACTTGAAGTAAATAGTAAGTTTACAAAATATAGATTGTATTATATATTAAAAAAACAAAACAAAAACAAAACAAACAACAACAAAAAAAACTATGATGTACAAAGTTGTTAAAAATTTTGGAGTTAAGTTGGAAAACTACAGAGGAGAGTTAATGTTACGTCATTAAAAGCAGTAGAGTTAGGGTGATTGGGAGGATGAAGAAGGAGTGGCTTAGGCTGTTCCCCGTGGATGTGGAACGGTCGATGGCTATATCGGGAGACAGAATTTTTCTTTTGATTTTGGGGGGTTTGCCACAAGTGTGGGAAGGGGAAATTTGTTTGTGTGTAGTTTGTAGGATGAATGTTCAACCACTCATGTTTTTGCTTCTCTGTATGAGCATGTTTACACTGCAAGGTAATCCTAAACTCTCTATTGATCATGGACCAAAGTGTTAATCTTAATTTAACTTCATGGAATTGCAGAGGTCTACAAAATTTAAAAAAACTTAAACAAGTTATGAATAAAATAAAGGACATGGGTTCAAGAATTGTGTTTTTACAAGAAACTCATCTGATAGAGGAGGATGTTAAAAGAATTAGGAGTAGATGGCAGGGAAGTGTATTCACCTCTTCATTTTCATCCCGAGCCAGGGGAGTTATGACTCTCATACATAAATCAGTTCCTTTTCAGGTGAAAAATGTAATTGGAGACAAATTTGGAAGATATGTAATCATTCAAGGTTCTTTGCTATTAGAAAATATAAATCTTGTGAACTTATATGGTCCCAATATAGATGATCAGAAGTTCTTTGCTAATTTATTTCTCATCTTATCATCACTTACAGGGCAACATATAATAGCAGGGGATTTTAATTGTACATTGAATCCAGGTGTGGATAGATCAACAGGACTGGATTGTACGCACATTGGATGTAGGATGACTATTAATCATTTTATGAAAGAATTGAGATTGTTAGATATATGGAGAGAAATGAAACCACAAGTTAAAGCCTATTCTTGTTATTCCAGTACCTACAAGACATTCTCACGTATTGATTATTTTTTGATTTCCACAGAATTAAGGTCCAAGATTCAAAACTGCTTTTATGATAACATCGTGATTTCTGATCATGCACCCTGTTGTCTAATATATGTAGATAAAAAATTGACAAAGGAATCAGGTAGATGGCAATTTCAGCATAAATGGCTTCAGGATGAGGAATTTGTCAAGTATATAGAAAAACAGATAGACGAGTTCTTTGACATCAATACTACACAAACATCAGCATGTGTAAAGTGGGAGGCTTTCAAAGCTTTTATTAGGGGACATATTATTAGTTATACAGGATCAAAATCTAAGAAGACTCGAGAGGAGAGAGCTAAATTGGAACATAAAATAAAAAGTCTTCAGGAAAAAGTGTATGCAGGAAGTGACCCAAGGTTGGAGAATGAATTACTGATTTTGAGAGCTGAATACGACAAAAAATCAGCGAATAGAGCTGCCTCGAGTCTTCTAAGATTGAAACAATCTTTTTATGAACAAGGTGAAAAATCAGGAAAATTATTAAGATAAGATAAGATAAGATAAGCCTTTATTAGTCCCACAACGGGGAAATTCCAGGATTGCAACAGCACAGGGATAGCAACACTCAGAGCAACAATCAGAAGGCAAGAAAAAAAAAAAAAAAAAAAAACAAGCAAGCAAGAGCAGCTAATAAACATATGTACGTATTACTATAAAATATATATATATACACACACACACAGACACACAGTGCAGAGCATTGTGCAGAGCACACACAGTGCAGAGCATTAGCATGGCAGATTAAACAATTGGAAATTAAAACACCAATTACCAGTATTATAAGTAAGGGACAGGTAGTTATAGATCCTTTAGAAATTAATAGAGCCTTTAGAGATTACTATGAAAAATTATATGATACCAAAAATGAACCTGATTTAACAAAACTAAATGGGTTTTTGAACGAACTATCTATACCGTGTATTCCAAATGAAAACAGGGAGATATTGGAGTCTAAAATTAGTCAAGAAGAAGTTGGGCTAGCCATTGATAATATGAAATCAGGAAAAAGTGCAGGACCAGATGGTCTTCCAGTTGACCTTTATAAAAAATTTAAGAATAAATTAATAAAACCTTTTTTGGAAATGGTTTTAGAAGCATTTCAAAATAATAATTTACCATCATACATAAATAATGCCTTAATTATACTGCTGCCAAAACCAGGTAAGCCCTCTAATAAATGTGAAAATATGAGACCAATAAGCCTATTAAACGCCGACCTTAAGATAATCTGTAAAATTTTAGCAAGACGAATACAAGAAATTTTACCAAATATTATTAATCGAGATCAGAATGGCTTTATAAAGGGTAGACAAGGCTTCCATAATGTAAGAAGACTATTTAATATTATTTATTTTAATAAAGAAGCACCGGATACAGCTCTCCTATCATTGGACACCGAAAAGGCCTTTGATAGAGTTGAATGGCCCTTTCTTTTTGAAGTCCTACAAAGGTTTGGACTTGGAAATAATTTCATAAAATGGGTTCAAATAATATACAATAATGCTACAGCAGAAATCCTAACAAATAACAATATTTCAAAACCAATAAAAATCAATAGAGGATGTCGACAAGGCTGTCCACTTTCACCTTTACTGTTTACTATGGCAATTGAACCTTTAGCGATAGCGATACGTTTACATTCACAAATATATGGAATTAAAGTTGGACCAACAGAACATAAAATCTCCCTGTACGCCGATGATATAATTTTGTTTATGTCGAATCTAAAAAAATCAATTCCAACCTTGTTGAATTTAATAAAGAATTTTGGGGAAATATCAGGATATAAAATAAATAAAACTAAATCTTCAATATTAATGCTAAATGAGACCCAGAGAAATTACCCAGCCCCTGAGGTAAATCAATTCAATGTTGTAAATCAGTTTAAATATTTAGGAATCCAAATTATGCCTAAGCTAGAATCAGTCGCCAGTGTCAACTATGAAGCCTTAATGTCAGATATCAATGAGTTAACTCAGAGATGGATGTCACTACCAATGTCGATGATCGGGAGAATCAACATACTTAAAAGTAATATTTTACCTAAAATACTTTATTTATTTCAATACATTCCCTTATCACCACCTTTAGATCTATTCTCAAGAATAAAAAAAAAGTTAGTGGAATTTATATGGAACAACAGGAGGGCTAGATTACGTTTGTCTTTATTATATTTACCATTTGATCGTGGAGGTCTGAAATGTCCAAATTTTATGTTGTATTATTGGTCGGCACAACTGAGGTCTATGACATATTATTTTTCATCAAATGATCTCCCTCACTGGACTGAAATGGAATCATACAATTTACCTTTACCTCTTCCCATATTCATATACTCAGATTCGGCAAAAAATTACAAAAACAAGTTAAAAATCCATTTGTAAAGCATATGATCAAAATATGGTGTGAAGCTAAAAACTATTTAAAAGAACCACAGTTATTGTCACAATTTAGTCCAATATGGGGTAATCAATATTTTAAACCAGGGAGAGCGGACGCTGTATTTAAAGTATGGAATTTAAAAGGGATACAAAAGATTCAGGATTTATATTTGCCATGTGCAGACAATATAATGTCTTTTGAAGAGCTGAGGATCAAATTTAATCTCAATAGAACACATTTTTTTAAATATCTTCAACTTAGAAACTTTATTCGATCAAATCAAAATAAAGCTCTCACTCGACCTATTTATTCATCCTTGGAAAAAATGATGATGAAAGATAGTAAAAGAAAGGGTATTATTTCAGAGTTTTATAACTCATTGACACTATCTTCAAGTGAAAATTCACTGAAAAGATTAAACTACTGGAAAGAAGATCTGCAAATTGAAATTTCAGAGGAACAATGGGAATTGGCTTGTACAGAAGCTCAAACCAAATCAATAAATGCACGCCTTAAATTGATACATTTCAAATGGTTAATGCGGATGTATGTTACACCGGAGGAGTTAAATAGATATAACAAAAATATACCAGATACATGCACAAAATGCATGGAAAGTAAAGGAACCCTATTTCATTGTTTATGGGAATGTAGATTAATAAGAATGTTTTGGGAGGAGGTGAGGGTAACAATTGAAAAAATAATCTCAAAACAAATCATATTGAATCCTAAACTGTTTTTGTTGGGTCTGTACCCAGAAAAGCATAATTTCAATAAAAGTGAAAGAACATTCATAGACCTCAGTTTGCTTAATGCCAAAAAATGTATTGCACTATTATGGAAAAAGACTCATAGACCAGATGTGACTCAGTGGTTAAGACAGATGTTAACAAACCTTCCATTAGAAAGAATAACATATATACTGAAATCAAAGGAAATTGTGTTTGAGAATATATGGAGACCTTTTATTGATTATGTAAAAAATTTAAACATAACTCTTGAAGAAGAAGGTGAATGATGTGTGTGGACCTTGTAAATTCCAAACTGGTGAACATAATATGTATACTAATGTATTGGATTGTCTAGACTAAACAGAGGAGCATTGTTGAAGACTTGATTTTGTTGGTGGTTGTTGGTGTTTTTAGGGCATTTTTTTTTTTTTTTTTTTTGTAGTACTTTAGTGTTAGTGTTTGTTTGTATCATGTTTGTTTAAAAAAAAGGTTCAATAAAGATATTGTGGAAAGAAAAAAATAAATAAATAAATAAATAAAAATCGACAGCTTTGCCTTAGAACTAAGCTCCCTCTTCACCACAACAGACCGGTACAACGTCCGCATCACTGCAGATGCTGCTCCAATCCGTCTGTCGATCTCTCGCTCCATTTTCCCCTCACTCGTGAACAAGACCCCAAGATACTTAAACTCCTCCACTTGGGGCAGGAGCCTGTCCCCAACCCGGAGAGGACAATCCACCTTTTTCCGGCTGAGGACCATGGACTCGGACTTGGAGGTGCTGATTCTCATCCCAGCCGCTTCACACTCAGCGGCAAACCATCCCAGCAAGAGCTGTAGGTCATTGCTGGATGAAGCCAACAGGACAACATCATCTGCAAACAACAGAGATGAGATCCTGTGGTCACCAAGCATGACACCCTCCATTCCCGGGCTGCGCCTAGAAATCCTGTCCATAAAAATTATGAACAGGATCGGTGACAAAGGGCAGCCCTGGCGGAGTCCAACTCTCACTGGGAATGACTCCGACCGAGTGTTGGCAATACGAACCAAACTCTCACAACGGTCGTACAGAGACCGAATAGCTCGTAACAACAAGCCCGATACCCCATACTCCCGAAGCACCCCCCACAAAAATCTACGAGGGACGCAGTCAAATGCCTTCTCCAAGTCCACAAAACACATGTAAACTGGTTGGGCAAACTCCCACAAACCCTCAAGAATTCTTGAGAGGGTAAAGAGCTGGTCCGATGTGCCACGGCCAGGACGAAAACCACATTGCTCCTCCTGAATCCGAGGTTCGACCAACGGCCAGACTCTCCTCTCCAGTACCTTGGCATAGACCTTCCCGAAGGTCTATGCCAAGGTCTTTTAGTCATGTGATTATCAAAAAAATATCAGAATGCTTACTTCTCTTAAAAACACACACAACCTTTACAATGGATATAAAAAATCTGCACACCCCTGTTCAAATGCCAGGTTTGTGATGTAAAAAAATGAGACCAAGATAAATCATTTCAAAACTTTTTCCACCATTAATGTGATCTATAACCTGTACGACCCAATTGAAAAACAAACTGAAATCTTTTAAGGGGAAAAACTAAAAAAATAAAAAACTTACACTAACCTGGCTGCATAAATATGCACACCCTTAAACTAATACATTGTTATAGCACCTTTGGCTTTTATTACAGCACTCAGTCTTTTTGGGTAGGAGTATATCAGCATGGCACATCTTGATGTGGCAATATTTGCCCACTCTTCTTTGTAAAAACGCTCTAAATCTGTCAGAGTGTGAGGGCATCTCCTGTGCACAGTCCTCTTCAGATCACAGACGTTCAATCGGATTCAGGTCTGGACTCTGGCTGGGCCGTTCCAAAACATTAATCTTCTTCTGGTGAAGCCATTCTTTTGTTGATTTGGATGTTTGCTTTGGGTCATTGTCGTGCTGAAAGATGAAGTTCCTCTTTATCTTCAGCTTTCTAGCACAAGCCTGAAGGTTTTGTGCCAACACTGACTGGTATTTGGAACTGTTCATAATTTTCTTCACCTTGGCTAAGGCCCAGTTCAAGCTGAAGAAAAACAGCCCCAAAGCATGATGCTGCCACCACCATGCTTCACTATAGGTATGGTGTTCAGTGTTGTGTTTGCACCAAATATACCTTTTGGAATTATGGCCAAAAAGTTCAGCCTTGGTTTCATCAGCCCATACATAGCACATGTGTTTGGGAGATTTCAAATGTCATTTTGCAAAATGTGGTTGACAAATGTGGGCTTGGATGTTTTTCTTTGTAAAAAGCCTACTAGAACAGCTGAACTTTATTTGGGGTTAATCAGAGGCACTTTAAATGATGTCAGGTGTGTTAACTCCCATTTAACATGAGTTTGAATGTGAGTGGTTAATTCTGAACACAGCCACATCCCCAGTTAAAACAGGGTGTGCATATTTATGCAACAAGATTATTGTAAGTTTTTTATTTTCCCCTTAAAATATTTCAGTTTGTTTTTCAATTGGGTTGTACAGGTTATAGGTCACATTAATGGTAGAAAAAGTTTTGAAATGATTTATCTTGGTCTCATTTTTTTACATCACAAAAAAACAGGCATTTGAACAGGGGTGTGTAGACTTTTTATATCCACTGTATGTCATTTTTCCCTTCAAAAAGCAAAACTGACTGTTCCGGATTTTCCCCAGGATGTCGCTTATATACATAGTAAACCCAGCCCATGCGTCCTTGATACCCACCCAACCACCCACTGCTCTATTTACCAGCCTAGCTGTCAATCATGGACAACAGCAAGCTAACAAGTTAACTTACCAAGCATGGTTTACTTCATATTGTTAATTTTTTAGATTTCAGTCACCTTAATAGACGCAGCCAACAGGCCGCCTACCATTAACTTAACTGTTGATCGGTCTAGTTTGGATTGCTATTTTGTATAAATTCTATTTGCCCCCACTGGAATCCTGGTTTATTTACCAACACTTGACCATATACGTCATTCTTAAGGTGCCTTCACACCAAACACGAATGGGTGGCGCAAATGCATACCAAGTTAATGGAAAGAGGCGAGCACATGTGAAATTGCGCATTCGTGTGTTCATGTTCAAGGGATAGCGCTAGCTTTGAGATTCTGTCGTCATTGGAGTAAAAGTATCAGCATTGAAGAGTAAATTAGTTTGAAAATGAGACTGACACTCACCTAGAGACAGAAGGACCGGGAGCTCTTCAGCTGAATTGGGATGTCAGAGTTTTTTACCCAGATTCCTGCCACAGACATGCTAACAAGGCTAGCAAGCTAGCAACGCGAACACTCATCAAGTTTTCGAGGCAGGGACAACTTTTTTCAGGTGAGCCCCCTGTCAGATAATGTAAACCTAAGCATGATGTTATTTTAGAGATTTCCACAGCAGGCACTGTTGCAGAAGTTATAAAGGCAACTTCTCCTGTCTGCATCTCACCCAGATGGTGAATTCCTGTCTATTCGCATGTTAACATTGAGTTATAATGTAATGGTGCTGCACAAAAAATTTGCCCGTTCGTGTTTGGTGTGAAAGCACCTTTAGATGTTATTTCAAGAGGTTAGCTAATGCCAGCAAGCCACTATTGTCACCTAGCCGCTGTTGTCAGCAAGCTGTCTTGAAGCTAGCAGTTTAGCCACTCATTCACGAATGTTTCTGTTCTTACTCTCTGACAGATAACATAGCAGTGTTTTCCCCACCCTCCTTAACCCCACTGTGGTAGTGCCCTTGAGCAAGGCCATTAACCCCAACTGCTCTAGTGGAGCTGCTCAGTGGCCACAGGTCAGTCTGTGGTTGTATTGGGAAGCTTCCTGGTGTGAATGTGTAACTGTGTGAATGTGAATAGAGTGTCCTTGAAAAAGAGAAGTTGCCTCTCAATGGAACTACCCTGTATAAATAAAGGTTAAATAAATAAATAAAATTGTACTCCAGGGACCGGTCATATCCTATCGGCCACTAAAACCACACACACCCCTGTCAAACAGAGATGCATTACTTCATTCATTCTTTAAGACACACGTATGTTAGCTGGCTAGGAGTAACAGGCCAAGTCGGACCTGACATAGTCGGCCCCGGGATTCCCAACAGCGCAAGAGGAGATTGTGACATGACGAAATTGGGCCTTGGGGCTTGCCGTAGCCTGGCTGGGTTGAGGTTAGTGTGATGTGAGGCGGGCTACGGCTGGGGATATACAGTATATATCTGTGCTTTTGGTTAAATAAAGTCAGAATGTTCAGACCAGCTCCTTCTCGACTCTCCGTTATTAAGATGTAACATTTTGGCAACGAGGAGAACAATGGCAACATGCGTAGGACAGATGCCAGTGTTCCTGGAACACCCGGGCTCGCTGGCAAGTTCATGGTCTCGATGGAAGCAGAGCTTCGATATATATCTGACAGTGGCGGGCCTGGGATCAGTCAGCGAAGAGAGACAGAGGAGTCTCAGCGCCGAGGGACAGCGAGTCTTCTTTGGGCTGTGCCAGGGCGGCTCACTGGAGGACAGTCTGAAGGCCATGGACAGCATGTTTGGTGATGTCTCCACAGTCACGAACAATTGGTGGGAGTTCTTCAAGCAACGGCAACAGAAGGGTGAGTCGCTGCATTGATTCCTACTGGAGCTGCTTAGCTTAGCACAGAAGTGCAATTTTGGAGCAGAAACACACAGCGCAGTGAGGGACAAGCTAGGGCACAGCACCAACTGCGCATGGCTAACGACCGAGCTGAGAGTAGCTAAAGAGCCACCGTCGCGGGAGGAAGTCCTGGACTTAATTAAAAGAGAAGAGTCGGTGGCCAAGTTGGAGCTAATGGCTAAGGCTAGCAAGAGGCCGTCTGAGAGCAATTTCCCACTGAGTGCGGAGGTCTGTGCGCTAACAGTATGATGTAGAGGGACTAGAAAGAAAAGGAAGAAGAAGCGAATGACAAAGGGGGCGGCAGTATGGGTGAGACGACCCGAGGGCCCAACCCAAGTTCACATGGCACGCATGGGGAAGGGCCCGTTGAAGTGGTACATGCTCCAGCTTGATGGAGTTGACGTGCTGCTCATGGTGGATTTGGGGGCCAGGAAGTCTATCCTGAGCCTACCCACACTGCGGAGGCTGTTCCTCGCGAAACAAATTAAAGATGGAGTGGTGAGACTATTTGGCTACGGACATGCAGAAATTGAAATGGCGGGCACAGCGGACTTTGAAGTGATCTACGGGTTGAAGAGGGTTCCCAGCTTTACCTTCCAGGTGGCGTGCCGGGCTCGGACTGGCACCTCCACTGGCCTGCGTTGTTTGTGGGCCTGGGCCACATCGAAGCGTTTTATCATCGGCCTGTTGTCAATGATGCTGTCACACTGAAAATACAGCCTCTGAGACGCCTCCCGCTGGCACTGCGAAATGAGGTATCAGTGGAACTGACCAAACTGCTGGAGTCAGGGGTCATCGAAAGGGCTGACGCATCACCTTGGATTTCTATTCTGGTGGTGGCCAGAAAGAAAGGAGGAGGCATCAGACCATGCATCGACCTGAGAGCAGTGAACAAGGCGGTCATCCCAGACAAATATCCACTGCTGACTATGGAGGAACTCACAGCGGCGTTCAGCAGGGCGAAGAGCTTCTCGAAATTGGATCTGCGTCAAGGTTACCTGCAGGTGCCGCTACACCCGGACAGCAGGAATCTGGGTTTTCTGCTACACCAGGATGCCCTTCGGGCTGAGCTCAGCACTAAGCTGCTTCCAGAAGGTCATGGCGACCATGCTGGCTGGCCTAAAGGGGGTAGTCGTGTACCTAGATGATATTGTGGTGCACGAGGAGTCGAGGGAGGAACATGACAAAAGGCTGGAAAGGGTTTTGGAAACGCTGCAGAAACATGGGGTCATGCTGAATGGCAAAAAGTGTGTCTTTGCGATGGACGCAGTGGACTTTGTGGGGTTCCGGCTGTCCGGAGACGGACTGAAACCGCTGGTTTTGAACGTGGAAGTGGTGCTTGTCCTCACAGACTCCTCCTCGTCAGGTGAGATTTCTTCATTCCTGGGAATGGTTAACTTTTAAGGACGGTTTATTCCTAAGTACTCAGAGACGATCAAGCTGCTCCGGGCACTGCTGAAGCAAGATGCACCTTGGAACTGGACTCCGGCCTGTTCGGCGGCAGTAGAAAAGCTGAAGTAGCAGCTCACCTCCCCGCCGGTTTTGGCCCATTTTGACCCAAACTGCTCCACTATAGTGACTTGTGATGCATCCGGTTCCCCCCTGGGGGCAGTTATGTCACAGGTGCAGGATGGTACGGAGCATCCTGTGGCTTTTGCGTTGAGGTCTCTGTCGACGGCAGAAAAGAAGTATGCCGTGGGCGAAAGGGAGGCGCTGGCCTGTGTCTGGGCCTGTGAGAGGTGGCATATCTACCTCTACCTTCACGCTGAGAACAGATCACCAGGCGCTCATGACTCTGCTTGAGACCTCAGGGCCGGGACACAGGCCACTGAGGATCCACAGATGGTCTGAGAGACTGAGGCCTACAATTTTGAGACAAAGTACACACTAGGCAGAGACAATGTCATGGCGGAACTTCTATCTAGGTCCCAGATGTACGCTCTGGTGCCGGACATGGGGCGGTGGATCCAGATGAGATGGACCTGGTCCATGCTCTGCATGGGGAACTCCGAGAAATCGTGTCCCCTCAGGAACTCAAGGAGGTTTTGGAGAGTGACCAAGTGGTGAGAAGACTACGTTCGGTGATCAGAGAGGGCTGGCCAACAGGAGCGTTGGGTGAGCTGGCCCCATTTCATCAGTTTAGGGACGAGCTCAGCTGCTGGAACAACGTGTGTGTCACTAGAGGGCAGTGCGCCGTCATCCCTGCAGCTCTGAGAGGACGAGTATTGGAAATGCTGCATGAGGGGCACCTAGGGGTGGTCAAGGTCAAACAACACAGCAGGGATTCAGTTTGGTGGCTGGGAATAGACAAGGACATAGAGGGGATGTTGAAAAACCGTGTGCCATGCTTGGACAGCGGGAAGACCGGAGGGCCACCACCCCCTCCTCTATGACTGGTCACGTTCCCTACCAGACCCTGGGAACACGTCGAGTTGGACATTTACGGAGAACTGCACACAGCCCTCCCTGGTAGCAGGTTTCTTGTGGTGGCACATGACTTGTTTTCTAAATGGCTAGAGGGGCTCCCGATGGGCTCAGTGACAACAGAGGCAATCACAGGGTTCCTGGCGTCGTCGTTTGCCAGATGGGGGGTCCCGAGCTCCATCACCACTGACAATGGCCCACAATTCATTTCTGGGGCTTTCGAGCTGTTCCTGAGAGTCAGAGGGGTCGAACACATTAAGATGGTGGTGTACCACCCACAGGCTAACAGGGGGGTCGAGAGAATCAACAAGACACTTAAGAATGGACTAAGGGCCCACTTAGCGGATGGGTTTACGCTCGCTGACGCCCTGAACAACACCCTACTCCATTATAGAGCGTCGGTGCACGCCACGACAGGACGCTCCCCAGCTGCCCTGATGCTGGGATGTGAGTTGTCACTACTGGTGAGACGACTGGGGCCGGCATGGATGGAGCGGGGTGAAGACTCAAGGACACTGAAGACAGGGATGGCAACAGGAAATTCTGATTTCAGCTGAAATCTAATTTGGTCGATTGACTTATGGGGGGGCCGGGGGGGGGCGCAGCCCCCCTGAAGCTGGGAGGTTTTCAGTAAAACAGAAGTAATATAGACTGAAAAAAATGATAAAAAAAAATGAAATACTAGACTTAGATAAATCATTAAATTTAATGAAAAGTTAACTTACTTTTTCTTCAATGTTGTCTCACTGTCTTTAGTCCAACATATTTAACAGTTCTATAAGAGTTTATTACACTATTTACACTATTTACACTGGTCACCAAGTCACTTCTAATGTGAAACTTTCTTCCTTTTGGCAGCAAGCTGTGTCAGTCTCTGAACTTTGAACTTCATCTCCTTTTCTGGTTTCTTCAGAAACTGTCCAAGTGTTTCTGTTACCTCGTCGAACTTTGAGCCAATTTTCACCTTTACTGTCACTTCGCCCCCCGAAGCTCCTGGGTTTTTATGATTTTTAAGTACCAGAACTGTGCTTAAATGACATAAAACAAACAGCTGAATGCCACTTATTACTGTATAATATTGACTTATGTTCCAAGAAGATAGCATTCCTAAAATATTCCAACAAGCATTATCCATCACATGCTTTAACACTTGATCAAATCAAAATCAGTTAATTTTATCTATTCCATAATAGAAATAAAATTCCAACATACCATTACTTTTTATAATTTCAGCATTCATTTCAGATCACCAGTTTCAATCTCCATTGAGTCTTGAGCAGTTCATTTTGCACAATCACTGATGCAGCCAAGTCTTAGAAATATTCAAAAGTTATGAGTCAATGTCCACTGTGCACTGTCAATTTCAAACTGTTTGGAATCATAAAAGTAATGTAACTAAATTGTTTTGCTATTTTTTTCTCCTCAACATCAATGTCGGGGCATTGTGGGAGTCCTTGGGGATGGTTAACTTTTATAACCGTTTCCTCCCCCGCGCAGCCCAGCTCATACAGCCGTTGTACGCCGCACTCAAGAAACAGAAACCGGCGGACAGAGTCGACTGGACTTCTGAACGGGAGCAGGCGTTCTGAGGTTAAAACAGCGCTCACTACCGACGCCTCGGACATGGGCATAGCGGCCGTCGTGGAGCAATGCGTTACCGGTTCTTAGCAGCCGCTCACCCTTTTTTTTAGCAGGTCTTTGCATGACAGTGAGCGTAAATACAGCGTGTTCGACAGAGAGTTAATGGCTCTCCACCTGGCCATACGCCACTTCCAGTTCTGCCTGAAAGGGCGCACCTTCACTGCGTTTGTGGACCACAAGCCGCTAACGTACTTAACGTACTTTATCTTCCTGGAAGATAAAATAAAGCGGAATTCGGCGAATTACCGGAAAAATCACATCCCTGAGAACAAGCCGCCATGAATTTTTGACAAAGCATACAACGAGCCATTTGATTGTTCCAATCATCTGCAACTATCCAATCGCAGGGCTGTTTACAATACAGCAGTAGCTTGAGTACATCCGGGTTATCGCGAGACTTGACCCGGGGAAGCGCCGAGCGCTTATGTAATCGTGTTGATTTTCGCTAAAATCGGTAACAATAAGGTACCTTACCCCCCCCTAAATTTTTCTCAATGGATTTAGACGATTCACAGAAATGATCAATTTGAAAATAAATCAGTGGAAATCTGCGGATCGGTGAAAAATTGCCATCCCTGTGAAGAGAAAATGAAGGAACTGTTCGACAGGAAACATCGGGCGAGAGACCACGGCCTTGAGATGGCGGACCGGGTCTGGATCAAGCACCCCATCCGCGCCCACAAGCTTCAACTGCTGTGGGTTGGACCGCGGACGATCGTCAGACGGAGAGGACCAGATACTTTTGAACTGGATGATGGGTCCAGATGGCATGCGAGCAGGCTGAGGAGGTCCCCACCGAAGGTGGCGAGTGACCCCGCCGTGGACTGTTTCAGTGACAGTTGGGACTGGAGGGTCCGGGCTTCGGGATTCTGTGCTTTTGGCTAAATAAAGTCAGAATGCTCAGACCAGCTCCTTCTCGACTCTTCGTTATTGAGATGTAACAGAGAGCCCCCACTAGACTGACTTTTCTCAGTCACCAACAAATGTAAGGAGTTTTACATAACTTCTCCACCCATGCCACAAAAGATCCTGGGGCCGACCCGACCTGTATTCAGTTCAGGATACATCCCAGCTAAAGGCTAGGAGCTAGTCAGTCAATGTTAGCAATGTGATGCAAGAGAGAGGGCGGAGTTGAATCCAGTCTTATGATTTAAAGTGGTATAGATGCAAACAGGCTGTTTTCTGAAAGGCTGGAAAAAATAATTTGCTCTAATAATTAAATAATTTAAGAAAATTTGAACATTCAGTAATATGTCACAAAACTGCTGACATATGTCATTAAGACATATGTCAGCTGTTAAAATGTAGAAAAAAAGTGCAATCAATGACCCCTTTTAAGCATGTATCAAAGTAAAACAAATCAGCCCAGTCTCCCCTAAAAGAACATACAATTGCACAATTTTTCATTCAGAGAAAGTGTGTATAGACACGGAAAATACATTTTTCACATGCAATGCTATACGGCATTTACACCTTTAAGAAATGTGTCTGCTGGCACCGTAACGTTTGTCTGCCACTTTCTTTTTCATTCTCTTTAACCATTAGAGGTAACACATAACCAAAACATTTTTCCTAACCTTAACCACTAGTCGAGTGAAAAACAAACAAAAAAAATGTCACTTACAGCTCAGCGTGGGACACGAACTCGCAACTTGATGGTTGAAAACACAAGTACCCACCCACCAACTGAGTGAGTATTGGAAGCTTGTTGTTTTGCTCATGCACGGTGAGTACGGTGCATTCTTTTCATACATGCATTTGCACATGCGCAGTGATTGAAGGCATTACTCCATATGTACTCCGTTTTTAATACGTATCTAGGTGTGGGGTTTTTTTTGCTTCATTTGTTTTACGTATAAATGCACATTTTCTGGGGGGGGTGCAAAATGTTCATTTGGTATGTTTTTTTAATGAGATCAGGTTGAACAAATAGTAACTGGACTGATCAAAAACAGACTGTCATTTTGTACATGACACATATTTGTCAACAGATTTGAAACCATGTAAACCAGATAGGAATATTATCCGAATCAGCAGTGAAAGAGAGAATGAGAATTCAATGACAGCCGACTGCCCTTTCTCTCTCCAGGCAATCATGAATGCTGCCCTCATGCAGCATCCCTTTTTGCATCAACATTCGCACATGCTGCTATTATTTCATCCTCTCGAAATTTCTGTAAGAAGCTTCAACAAATTTCAAAGCCCTGATTTTTCAATTGATCCAATTTGCACAGCATGATTAAAGGCAGAAAAGCGGAGTTGGTTGGTGGCAGAGGATGGGATCATTGCCTCAGCCAACGACCAGTGGGCAAAAGAAATCACACTCTGTGATCTGCAAAAAGCAGCTGCATTAATTTGGCTTTCATTAGGCCTGTGATTACAAGCCCGAGGCAGGCGGAAGCAAAGAATAAACTGTGTCTGCCTTGGCCTCTGACACTGCCTCCTGAGTTTCAGCTACAATACTGAGCACAAAAGATACAGTAAGCTTTGTCAAACAAAACATGAAGGGCATATCATCACTCCATATACACTTCAACAAATCTCTGTGATGATGGATGTGACGTCACGGCCATAGAACTCCCTAAAAGTTCACAGGATTCGCCTATGATGTGCCTATGATGTCTACATGATGTCTATATGACATCATATAGACACCAACAGATCAAAGGCAGCCTTCACTCACGATCATAGGACTCGCTAGCTGTGTGTGCGTATGTGTGTCTGTCACAATCATAGGACTTTGTGTTGCCATGGTAACCATGTCAAAGATCAAAGGCAGGCATCATGATCATAGGACTCGCTATGACATCATCAAAGATCAAAGGCAGGCATCACTCATGATCATAGGACTTGCTATGACATCATCAAAGACCATAGGACTCGCAATGACATCATCACAGATCAAATGCAGGCATCACTAAATGAGTGGTGACGTCAAAGATCAAAGGCAGGTTTCACCAGGGTTACTGCTGCCATGGTAACCGTGTCAAAGATCAAAGGCAGGCATCACCATGGTTACTGTTGCCACGGTAACCATGTCAAAGATCAAATGCAGGAATGCTTGCTTACACTTGCGTTATACAGGCATGCAGAATACTTGCTTATACTTGGTTTCTAGGGGCATGCACAGGTATGCACTAGTTAAAATATATTCAGAACTAAAGGCTCAAATGATTACTTCTATTTATATCTTCTATCTTTTTAAGATAGCGGTAATAAAAATCAAATAATTCATATTTGAGTCTTGCACAACAGTCATATAGAACTTGATGTTTAGACAAAGACTTTCGTTCATTTATTCAGTTCATCCAGAATCAAGTCTCAACATGAGCCTTGTTTGTTTAGGCAGCTTGGACAATAAACAGTTTGATATGAAACTTGTGTTGGTACCTCTTAACTCATTTTTCTGCAAGTCTTTGAGTGTATGGACAAAAGCCAGCTGAGCTTCATCCAAATGCCAGCTCTTATACAGCAACTCTGCCTGCACCACATACTGATGACCCTGCAAAACACAAACAACGTGCATTTAAAAATCCAAGCGATGCATATGAGCACCATACAATAACATGGGGTGGGGCAAAAGGTCGATTCGGCGTAGTATTGCGATCCTTGGCACTTGCGATGATGCACTGATCCCTAAACGCTTGCAACAATCTTTTATCAGTCAAATGTATTTATATAAACATTGCAAACTCTTGGGTATTAATCAACCAAATGACTTTCCAGTCCACTAGATGGTGCAAAGTAAGCGTGCATTGTCAGGTAAAGCCACAGCTTGTCTTGTGAGATTTGCAGCCAGGTGTAGAAGTTAGATAGTAATTGGATGCCTAAAAGTTAGGTCAGATGTCCGGCCCTTTTTGGATTTTATAACAAATATGGGATGACAGACCTTGACAGGACAAATTCAACTTGCAAGCAGCGCCACATGAAAAAAAAAAAAAAACACACTTGGAACACACGGGTTGGCACACTCCTCTCGGACCCATCCAGCAGCAGCAGTTAAGCTAAAAACATGCCACAAGCAGCAAATTAAGCCAAAATAGCACATGGTAAAAATCGATCAAAGCGAGCCAAGAAGACAACACAATCCACTGCGCCCCCGTGTGCAGATGCCTGTGTCGCTGTGGAAAAAACTCTGTCCTGGAACAGAGAGCCTCCAGCCACCAAAACAAAAGCGGCCACAGTGAGCTGAAAAGATGGAAAACTTAAACAAAACATATATTAACAGTTTCACTTTTGGGGACAAAATTTGATGTTGAATATGAGGTTATATGGTATCGCAATACTTAAGGAATTGTGGTATCATGATAGTATTGCATCGCTACCCAGGTATCATGATGGATATCGCATTGTGAGTTCCCTCATGATTCCCACCCCTACAATAATATAAACATACAGTCAAAATATCTTGCAAACACAGAGCTGCACAGTTTACTTGTGTTAATGGTGTAGAAAACCCAAAAGAGGAACACCACACTTTGTTTTTACTCCTTTTTTGCCCTTTTCAACAAAAGCACACTTAAAACAGAAAGGGAGAGCGAGAGAGATTATATCACACCTGAAAACTCCCACATCTGTCACCCTGAGCAGAAAAGACAGAATTTAGACAAAATTCCAAGGTGTGACTGAAGCTAAGAAAAACATGCAATTTATCATCTATTTTTCAGAGATTGATGCTTTCACTTTTGAACATAACCACAAAAAAATACTGAAAAAGTGACATCTTTATCTAATAAAATGCACATATTTCCAGCTTTAAAGCATAGTGAGCATTGCTAATGTGCCTGTTGTGCTTCCCCTTGGCACACAATAGTGCCTTATTTATAAACCCTTTACTCTGTTTTGATCAGTTCCAAATCCCAAATCAATAGCTGCTATCTCTGGAATTGGCCATGATTTGTCTCCAGACTAAAGATGTCACTATGTTAATAATCAGAGTGGGGAAAAAAATGAAACAATCAATCTGTGACCAAAAGAAACTTAGGTTTTTAGCCCCAAATCAGTGGGCCAATCAGCATTGGCACCAAAATTTTGGTTCATCCCTAATACACGGTAAAGATTTAAAGGCAGATTTGGGGTCTGTATTTTATGATGAATTCTTCTTCTTCTTCTTTTGGCTGCTCCCTTTAGGGGTTGCCACAGTGGATCATCTGTCTCCATCTCATCCTATCCCTCGCATCTTCCTCTGGGACACCAACCCTCTCCATGTCCTCCTTCTCTATATCCATGAATCTTCTCTGTGGTCTTCCTCTTTTCCTCCTGCCTGGTAGCTCCATCATCAACATCCTTTGTCTATTATATCCACTGTCCCTCCTCTACACATGTCCAAACCATCTCAGCCTTGCCTCTCTTACTTTGTCTCCAAACTGCTTAACCTGAGCTGTTCCTCTGATATACTCATTTCTAATGATGACTTTTATGATGAATTTTTGAATATTTTATGATGAATAGTACACACCAACAGGAAGTATCTAGGGATGTGCGAGATTATCAGCACGTTACTGGTATCAGCCAAAAATGCCCTAATAATCTTTTTTTTTTTACCCAGCGGGTGGCCTAAAGAGCCATTTTGGGAGCGGCTCTCTTTGGGACTGTCTCCCTCCCAGTCTTACCCCCCCCCCCCCACACACACAATTCTGGGTGAATCATACATCTTATTGGATACACTTAGGGTTTTGGGGTGGGGCTGTGCCATATGGCGTCAGTGAAGAGGATCCCTCTGTCTACTGCAAAGTGGGGCCACCCTCACCTCAATTTTAATTGCACTGTAGACACTGAGGGCTTGGGGGCGGGGGGGGGGGGGCTGCTGCCCATAGCAGTGGGTAGCAGTGCCCTAACACACTATCCCCTAATTTAACTTCACTTTGGTAGTTCACACAACTGCACACAGTCACACCACACAACTAACACTCACCCATCACAATTTACGCATGAGGGGTGGGGGTCTTCCCCCACCCCTGCTGCCCTCCTTCTGCCAGGAGCCTGGCTGGTGTCCTGGGGCCCATTATGTTGTCATCATCCCTGGGTGCTGCCAAATGAATAGGTGCGAGCAAGTGAGTAAGTGAGAGTGAAGGAATGATGAGTGTAGATGGTGATGGTGGTGGCGGGTATGGCGCTTTGCGTGTATGGTGGCATCACGGAACGCTTGCGGTGGTCCGGTGATCAGTCGCTCTGGGTGGGCGTTGGTGGTGGTGGTCTGCTTCTGTAGCCGCAGCCACCCCGGGGGGGTTGGGTGGGGTGTGGCTGCTGGTCTGCGCCGGCGGTCTCCCCAGCTGCTGCCGGGCATTGGTGCACGTTCATGCCCACTGCATCTGCACCGCAGCTGCCCCAAGTGTTAAGGGTGAATGAGTGTGGGTGAGTGTGTGGGGGAGAGCACAAGTGGATGTGAGTGAGTCGGCGCACGGGTGAGACTGTGTGTATGGGTGAGCTTGGGTGGAGGGAGGCGCGTGTGGGTGCAGGCAACTGTGAGGGCGAGTGGGAGCGAGACTGAGTGGGTATGAGAGTGGGTGAGAGTGGGTGGGTTTGAGTGTGGGAGTGGGAATGTGGGATTGTGTGGGGGAGAGAGTGAGTGTGAGTGAGTGCCTGTGAGTGTGTGTGGGTGCGAGTGGGTGCGTGTGAGAGCATGAGGGTGTGAGTGCGTGGGAATGGATGTGTGTGCTGGTTGGGGTTGCTGGACTGAGGGGGTGACACCTCTTGGTGCCTCCTGGCCGCATGGGCTCTCTTGGACAGGGGGCTGGCCCCCCGTGGGGCTTCTGTGCCTTGCTGCCGCCTTCCTTGGGCGTGGGGGTTTCCGGGATGTGTTTCAGTGGCGTTGGGGTGGGCCCACTGTGGGGGTATCTGGGGAGGCTCATGCCGGGGGTATGGGCCTGTCTCCGGCCCGGGGAGTGGGGACGCTGGTCTTCTGGTGCCTGGGGCCTGGCGTTGGCCCCACTGGGGGGGGGGGGGCACTTGGCGGCCCGGCCTCTCTCGGCCAGCCCCTCCTGTGGCGGATGCCTGGCTGTCCTGGAGCTTGTTGGCCTCAGGACATTTGTGCTCTGTGGGGGCTGGTGGCGTTGTCTTGCTTGCTCGGGGTTTCCGGTGGGGGGGGTTGCTGTCACCTGCCAGCCTCTTCGCATGTTTCCTGGCAAACCACTCACACACACATACTTATTTTGCGCGCGCTCTCATACACACGCACATGCATGCACACACACACACACACGTCTCTCCTTTAACAGGTGCAGATACCAGACTCGTGATGAGACCTTTTCAGTAGAATAAACATCAGTCGTGCTTATCACAGTAAATATTTCTGCCTCCACACAGCCATGCTGCAGCACAATGTTCCCTCAAACAATGCTCCATGTGGTTGTTTGTACTACTTTTTGTGGTTAAGCACTGTTGGAATACCACTGAGAATAGCCAGCACACCGGCATCTCTGTGGATTGCTACACTGAGCAGTCATCCCTGAAGATGGAAGCGAGAACATAAACAGAACCAGAGGAGCCAGTCTGGCTACATGGCTCGGGTAAAAACGGCTCTGAACAGATCACCACTGCCTAGACTTTTTGTTGCAATTGCCCTGTCCCTTGGAAACAACACTGACAAACTAAAACTGGATGTGTCATGTGTCTGAGGTCCAATGTCATCCCAGACCTCAGACACAGTTTATTATTGTGTTTTGTATTTGTGCCTATTGTCTGCTTATATATTTTGTCGGATCTCTGTTCTGTTGTGCCCCTCTCTCTCTCTCTCCAGACACTCCCACTTGCTGTTCATGGCTTCCTTGCCACAGCTGTGAGCAGCTTGTATTTAGTTCACCTGCTGCCCTGCTCCCACACCTGTTTCCACTCATGCTGCCTGTTCACTCTGTATTTAATACCAGTTTGTTCATTCAGTCCTCGCTGCTCTGTTAGTCACTATCTTCCTAAGACTACGTTTGTGCTGTTTCCCCTCCAAAGCTCTGTCTAGCTCTGAGGCACGAAATGTAAGTTTCCTCTTATCCCGTCCATGTTCATGTAATGCTGTTCTCTCCTCCAGAAGCCCTATCCGGCTCTGAGGCATTAGGTGTAATTTTGCTCGTCTGGCCAGCTGTATTTAATCTGGAACTGTTTCCACCAGTTTTGTTTTTCCAGAGCCGGGTTTCACTCTGAGGTACTGCATGGCCGTTTATCATTTGGCATTCTGTATTGGACTCTTTTGAACTGTTTGCTTTTCATCATTAAAAACACACAACTTCATCCAGCGTGTGGACTCATTCCTCTCCCTCTGCGTCTCGTAGAGGTGCATATGACAGTACAGAACAGCCATTAACAAGCCCAGCTGTGGAGTTGTGTGTTTCTTTATCACCCTTTTTGTGTGTTTTTTCACCCACCTGAGTTGGAGCGTTCACCATGGCGCATCTGAGCGAGGTGGATCAGCGGGCGGTGTGCCTTCTGGAGGACATTGTGGCGCAGGCACAGGCTTCCACATCTCCAAGGGCTGTCTGGGACAGCCGGAACGCTGCAGCATGGGTAATGTAAGCGTTCCCCGGTCTTTGGAATCACTCGGCGGCCACGGACTTACTCCTCTCCCTGTATTCCCTACTGTACGACGCACCATCTGAGAAGGCCCCGACGCTGGAGCCATCTTCCTCAAAGAAGAAGCAGGCCCATCATAAGAAGCCTTCAGCCTTTCCCGCAACAACTCTGCTTTCTCCTTCAGAGCCCTGGCCTGCTCCATCTGCGGAGGAGTTGGAAGAACACAGACAGGTGTTGCTGGCAGAAACAGACCTCCTCCTGGAGGTGAAGCCATGGCTCCTCCCAGAATTGGCCTTGGAGTTGGAGGAGCTTTCTCCGAGGGAACCTGAGCCTCTGCCTGGAATCGAGCACGTTCTGGCCTTGGAGCCCCCTCAATCCCGCAATGAGCCCACGCCTCCTTCTCCTACTCATCGTCGCCATTCCTGGAGGTCTCGGAAGAAGAGTCCAACCGCCTCCCCCCAGTTTTAATTGCACTTTGGTAGTCCACACATTTACACACAATTACATCATATTATTGACATACACCCACCATGTTTTGTGCTGGGGGGGGTCTTCCCCCACCCCTGTTGCCCTCCTCCTGCTGGGGGCATGGGGGCCCGGTGGGGAGCCTGGGACCCATCATGTTGTCAAAATCCTTGGGTGCTACTGAATGTATAGATACAACCAAGGGAGTGAGAGGGCGCCTGAATATGAGAGCAAGTGAGAGTGAGGGGGTGATGAATGGAGGTGGTGACAGTGGGTCGGTTTTGTGCGGCGCTTTGCATGTCAGGTGGCATCTCGGGGCGCCTGCGGTGGTCTGCTGATCAGTTGCTCAGGTGGGTGCCGGGGGTAGCGGTCTGCTTCTGTGGCCTGCGCCGGTGGTCTCCCCGGTCACTGCCGAGCACTGGTGCGCGTTCAGGCTCGCTGCATCTGCTTCACAGCCGCCTTATGAAACAAGGGTGAATGAGGGGTGAGTTTGAATGGGTACAGGAGTGAGAGAGAATGGGTTGGTCTGGGTGAGTGACAGTGAGTTAGTGCATATGGGTGCGCATGGAAGCATGTGGGTGTGAAGGTGTGGGAAGGGGTGTGTCTGCAAGTCGGGAGGTGCTGGATTAAGGGGGGTAGTACCTCTCAGCAATGTGGGCTCCCCTGGGAGGGGGGACTTCTTTGGGCATGGGGGTCCCTGGGGTGTGCGGTGGTGGCGCTGGGGTGGGCCTGCTGTGGGGGTGCCTGGGGGGGCTTGAGGCAGGGGGCGTGGGCCGGTCTCCGGCCCGGGGGATGGGGTCGCTGGCCTCCTGGTGCCTGGGGCCTGGGGGCGGGTGTTGGCCCTGCTGGGGGGTAGGGTTCAGGCGGGCTCGGGGGTGTGGGCTCGCCGCGCCGGCCGCTGAGCGACCTGGCCTCCCTTGATCGTCCCTCTGGGGGCGAATGCCTGGCTTTCCTGGGGCTTGCTGACCTCGGACATTTGTGCTCTGTGGTAGTTGGTGGCGCTGCCTTGCCTGCTCGGGGTTCCCGGGGGGAGAGCTTCTGTGACCGGCCCTCCACTTAATGTGTTTTCTGACAAACCACTAACATACACACACTTATTTTGTGCGCGCTCTCATATATATGCACGCAGACATACACGCACAAGTGTCTCTGCTTTAACAGGTGTGGAAACCAGACTCGTGTTGAGACATCTTCAGTGGAAGAAGCAGTGTGTCTTTTGTTTGTTTTAGTTGTTGGTTTGTTTGGGGGGGGGGGTTTATCTGTTCCCCTCCCTTTTCTTTCCCCCTCCACACACTTCCTTTCCCTCTTCCCCATCCTGTCGAGTCTTCCATGGGTAAAATAATTAAATTAAAGTATTAAAAATTATTACAGGAGGAGTTTACAACAATATACAATACACAGCTAGGTACTGTATAAGCTCCTCTTGGCAAAGTAAATCTGTTTTGGTACAATAAGGGTGACAGATCCCTGTTCTGCTTGCCTAGCTGCCTGACAGGATAAGGGGAAAAAAAAAAAAAGAATCCAACCACCTCTACGCCAGCAATACCTCTTTTACAGGAGGAAGAAAATTTTGCAGCTGAGCCACATTTTCCTCCAGCTGCCTCGTCAGCTGCTACCTCCTCCTCCTCAGTATTTTCATCCACCAATGTGGGTAGGTCTGTCACTTCCCCGGTTCCACTTGTGTCCGTGCCTGATGAGGCGGCTCATCTGCTGCCCACTGAGGAGCCCAGGCCCACTATGGACACGGAGAGGGATGATGGTGCACCAGGTGCCGCTGGAAAAATCATGAACCAGGAGAACAGGCAAGTTCCACCTCTTTCCATTTCTATTATTGATGAACTATCTTGCCTGATCCCTGGTCAAGAGACTCAGGTTCTGCAGTCCCCTGAGTTCTCTTCACCAGCAGCAAATGACAACCCCTCACCAGTCCTCTCCGTGTCCTCTCCTTTTGCCATCGAGAGTCCGCCAGCCCCGGAACCGAGCTGCCAGACGGAGGAGGAGCTCGTGGCCCTGGAGGACCTTACTCCGGCGCCAGTGGTGAGTGGAACCCCAGCTCCCATGCCGAAAGAGTCACCAGCGTGGGTCACTTTGCCTGGGAACACGTGAACTGCTAACACCATCAGGCCTGCTGCAGAGGCTGCCGCAACAGAGATGGAACCTGCGCTGGACCATCTTGAGGCCGGGCCCAAGACGTTGTCATCTGGATTGTCAGAGTCCTAGACGGCGGTGGAGCTCGAGCTCAGGCAGGTGCTCTCGTTTGTTTATCTCTTCTCAGTGATAGAGCAATCTTTCCTGGCTCTTGGTGAAAAGGGCCGGTTGCAGCAGCCCGCTGCACCTGAGCTCACCTTGCCGGGCTCCACCACTGCTAGCAATCCTGACCACTCCTCTCTCTGTGCTGTTTCTGAGCTCTCCCCCAGGGTTGCTGCAGAGGGGCGAACTCCACCTGAGGCCTCCGAAGATCCAGACTCGCCGCTGAAGGTCACCGTGGGTCCAGCTTCCTCCACTGTGGAGGTCGCCGTGGGGGCAGCGTTGGCCCAGCCCGGGTCCACCGTGGGTGTCGCCGTGGTCCAGCTGAGGTCCACTGTGGGTGCTGCTGTGGCCCAGACTGGGTCCACCGCTGGTGCAGCCAAGCTCCAGCCGGGAGCCACCGCGGGTGCAGCTGAGCTCCAGCCTGGAGCAACCGTGGGTGCAGCCGTGGCCCAGCCGGGGTCCACCACAGGTGCAGCTGAGCTCCAGCCCGGAGCTGCCGGGGGTGCAGCTGTGTTCCAAGCTGGGACCACCGAGGGTGCAGCTCCGCCCCAAGCCAGGACCACCGAGCGTGCAGCCGTGTCCCAGACTGGGACCACCGAGGACGTAGCTGTTCTCTCTCCTGAGGTCAGCAAGGACGCCGTCCCTCTTCCTTCATGGCCAGGCACCGTCGTGGGTCCGTCCTTCTCGCTGCCTGATGCCATCGTGGTTCCCTCCTGTCCCTCACCACAGATGACGCCGGAGATCCCTATCCTCGGCTCTCCTCCCCTGTGGTGGGCCTCCCTGTGGGGGAGCCGCCTATCGGGCCGCCTCACCTGTGCTGGTGGCTGAAGAACTCAGGCCGGCTGCCTGATGCACTGTGCCATTGGGTTGGGTGGCCAGTTTTTCCTGGCAGGCCACCCGACTCATTCAACCTGGCCGTCTGGTTGTCCTGGGACTCTGGTAGGCCACCAGGCTGGGCGCCCCGTACCATCCGCAGGGCCTGGGACTCTGGGCGTCCTCCCGAGCCTTCTAGCGTTTGGACTTTGGGGAGGGGGTCTTATGACATGTTTTTCCCGGTGTGGCTCCTGAGCAGGGTGTTTTTTTGTTTCCTCCAGGCCTGTTTCCCCCCACCACCCGCTCTGGGTAGATTGTGTAGTTCTTGGGAGGGGGCGGGGGTCCTTTTCTCTGATGTTACCTGGGGGTGTCTGGATTCCACCCCTTGGGGGGGGGGGCTCTGTCATGTGTCTGAGGTCCAATGTCATCCCAGACCTCAGACACAGTTTATTATTGTGTTTTGTATTTCTGTCTATTTTTTGCTCATATGTTTTGTCGGATCTCTGTTCTATTGTGCCCCTCTCTCTCGCTCTCTCTCCAGACACTCCCACTTGCTGTTCAGGGCCTCCCTGCCACAGCTGTGAGCAGCTTTTAATTAGTTCACCTGCTGCCATGCTCCCACACCTGTTTCCACTCATGCTGCCTGTTCACTCTGTATTTAATCCCAGTTTGTTCATTCAGTCCTTGCTGCTCCGTTAGTCACTATCCTCCTAAGACTACGTTTGTGCTGTTTCCCCTCCGGAGCTCTGCCTAGCTCCGAGGCACGAAATGTAAGTTTCCTCTTATTCTCCTGTCCATGTTCATGTAATGCTGTTCTCCCCTTCACAAGCCCTATCCGGCTCTGAGGCATTATGTGTAATTTTGCTCGTCTGGCCAGCTGTATTTAGTCTGGAACTGTTTTCACCAGTTTTGTTTTTCCAGAGCCAGGTTTTGCTCTGAGGTACTGCATGGTCGTTTATCATTTGTCATTCTGTACTGGACTCTTTTGAACTATTTGCTTTTCATCATTAAAAACGCACAACTTCATCCAGCGCGTAGGCTTATCCCTCTCCCTCTGCGCCTCGTAGAGGCGCATATGACAGGATTGATCAACCCGACTAATCATACAAGACAGCTCTGAGATAATCATCACTGGAAGCTAGCTACACCCCAGGATCACAGATGCAGTGGGACCTAGTGGGCTGCTAAATACACCGAAGTGACAAGATAGAATATTCTGGGAATCAGAGAGGAGAATTCAGCCTGATGCTGGAGGAGATTCAAGATGAACTTCTCAGTGGAGGCTAAGTCACTCCTTATTTCGGCAACAAGGTAACCATACTCTGTTTAGTCTTTTTAATGATAATATTCAGCAGTCTGTACTGACAATTGGTCTCTTCCTCACCTCACAACTTTGAGCCCCCCAGAAAATTCCTTGCTCTATGTTAAAACAAGATTGTTAAAAGTTGTCGGCCTCCGTCGGTCTATGATGACCATGGAAGAGAATCCTAAAAGTCTACTCTGCTGGAACAGCACCGCCTGTGGCTGAACAGGCCGATGCGCGAATGGCAGTCCCTGTCACACAGGTCGCACTTGTGGGTGGTCTCCGTGCTGCTGGGTCTGTGGCAGTTCTTCCTGCGGGACCTTTTTTCATCTGCTGCAGCAGTCAGTCTCTCTTCACCCGCCTTGAGCTGTCTGGTCAGGGTGCCTCTCCATTTGGAGCGGTCCGTTGCAAGGTCCTCCCAGCGACTCTGTGTTGATCTCCAGGGCCTTCATGTCTCTCTTGCAGACGTCTCTAAAGCGCAACTGTGGGCAGACAACATCTCTCCTGCCAGTCGCCAGTTCTCCGTAGAGGACGTCTTTGGGGATTCTGCCATCCTCCATACGGTGAACGTGGCCTAGCCAGCGGAGCCTGTGCTGCCTGAGTAGAGTGAACATGGAGGGAAGGCCGGCGCAGGACAGAACTTCTGTGTTGGGCACTTTGTCCTGCCAGGATATGTCCAGGATGTGGCGAATGCAGCGCAAGTGGAAGGAGTTCAGTCTCTTTTCCTGCCGGGCGTATGTTGTCCACGTCTCACTCCCATAGAGCAGTGTGCTGATGACGCAGGCGTTGTACACTGCCATCTTTGTCTTGACAGAGAGTTTGGGATTCTCCCACACTCGTGTGGTGAGGCGAGCGAGTGTGAAGGCTGATTTTCCAATCCTCTTGTCAATCTCTGTATCAAGGGAGAGGTTGTTGCTGATCGTGGACCCCAGGTACGTGAACTGATTCACGACCTCCAGCTCGTAGTCGTCGATGGTGATGGTTGGTGGTGCTTCCGTGCCTTGCGCCAAGACGTTAGCCTTCTTCAGGCTGATGGTAAGCCCAAAGTCCTTGCATGCCTGAGAGAAGCGGTCCATCAGGGTCTGAAGCTCCTGCTGTGTGTGGGTTGTGACTGCAGCGTCGTCTGCGAACAGCATGTCTCTGATTAGAGCCTCGCGTACTTTGGTTCTGGCTTTCAGGCGGGCGAGGTTGGAAAGCCTGCCGTCAGATCTTGTGTGCAGGTAGATTCCCTCTGTTGCTGTGCTGAAGGCATGCCTCAGGAGCATAGCAAAGAAAATCCCAAAGAGGGTTGGCGCAAGTACACAGCCCTGTTTCACTCTGCTGCGTATGTTGAATGGCTCTGAGACGTTGCCGTCGTGCTGCACTATCCCCTGCATGTTGGTGTGAAACGATTCGATGAGGCTTTGCAACTTTGGTGGGCATCCTATCTTTGGCAGGATCTTGAAAAGGCCCTTTCTGCTGACCAGATCGAACGCTTTGGTGAGGTCGATGAAGGCGACGTACAGGGGCATGTTCTGTTCTCTGCATTTCTCCTGGAGTTGGCAGATGGAGAATATCATGTCTACCGTTGATCGCTCAGCGCGGAAGCCACACTGAGACTCGGGGTAGAAACATTTGGCAAGCTTCTGCAGACGAACGAGAACAACTCGTGCGTAGACTTTGCCAACAATGCTGAGGAGGGAGATGCCGCTGTAGTTGTTGCAGTCACTTCTCTTCCTTTTGTTTTTGTAGATGGTGATGATCTTGGTGTCCCTCATGTCCTGTGGTATGGCACCTTCCTTCCAGCACTGGCAGAGGACGTCATGCAATGGCAGCAGTAGGGCGGTCTTGCAGTGCTTGATCAGGTCAGGGGGTATGCCGTCGTTGGCGGGTGCCTTGCCAGCAGCCAAGCTATCAATGGCCTTGCTGAGTTCGTCGATGGTTGGCTCGGCATCAAGTTCGTCCATAGATGGCAGGCAGTCGATGGCATCAAGGGCTGACAGTGTCACGGTGTTCTGTCTGGAGTAGAGGTCGGAGTAGTGTTCCACCCATCTCTCCATCTGCTTGTTCTTTTCTGTGATCATCTCCCCAGTGGAGGATTTGAGGGGGGCCATCTTGCTCTGAGTCGGACCAAATGCTTTCTTGATGCCATCGTACATACCACGGATGTTCCCTGTTATGGCAGCAGTTTGAATGTCTTGGCTGAGCTGAGTCCAGTACTCGTTGGCACAGCGCCGAGCAGTCTGCTGAACTTTACTTCTCGCAGCCCTGAGAATCTGGAGATTCTTCTCGTTTGGGTACTTCTTGTACTCAGCAAGTGCTGAGCGCTTGGCTTCAATGACGGGGGTCATCTCGGTCAACTTGGCATCAAACCAGTCCTGTGACTTCGAGGTCTTCCTCCCAAAGGTAGCCAAGGCTGTGCGGTGGATGGTGTTTCGCAGCTCTTCCCACTTCTGCTTTGCAGATTCTCCTTCTTGTGGTACACCAAGTTCCTTCTCAAAGGTGGAGGCAAACTGCTCAACAAGTTCTGGTTGGGCCATCTTGCTGGTGTCAATCCGTGCCTTTCCAGGCTGTCTAGCACGATGGAATTTCTTCAGCTGCAGCTTGACCTTGCAACACACCAATGAATGGTCTGTGTCGCAATCTGCACTCTGGAACGAACGGGTGATTAGCACGTTCTTCAGTGAGGTGCGCCTGGTCAGGATCAAGTCCAGCTGGTTCCAGTGCTTTGAGCACGCATGTCGCCAGGAAACCTTGTGTTGGGGCTTGGTCTTGAAGAACGAGTTTGTGATGCACAGATCGTGATATGTGCAGAACTCGAGCAGCCGCTGTCTGTTGTCGTCCATTCTGCCCATGCCAAATGGTCCAAGACAGGAGGGCCAGGAGTCGTGGTCAGCACCCACTCTGGCATTGAAGTTTCCAAGGAGAATGAGTTGTTCAGAGTTGGGGATGATCCTGACAGTTGTTGCGAGATTCTCGTAGAACTCGTCTTTTGCCTCTGGTGTGGCTGTCAGTGTTGGGGCATACACACTGACGAGGGTGACTGGGCCTTGAGTGGTGTTGAGGCGGAGGGTGAGGAGTCGTGCAGAGCCATTGCTGCCCGGTTCCACCATCTTCAGCAAGGTGTTCTTCACTGCGAAGCCCACTCCGTGTTCCCTGTGTTCGTCACTGCCTTTTCCCCGCCAGTAGAATGTGTAGTCCTTCTCTCTCAGTGTGCCTGCGTCAGCCAACCGTGTTTCCTGGAGAGTGGCGATATCCACTCCCAGTCTCTTCAGCTCATTATTGATGATGGCAGTCGTCCTGGTGTCGTTGATGTCCTTGAGGTTAGCAGCGAGTCCTGTCATCATAGTGCGGACGTTCCAAGTTCCCAGTTTTAGAGTTGGTCTCTTTTGTTTTTTTGTCTTGCCTGGTGCGAAGGTTCTCAGCTTGCTGTTCGGACTTCTCCTCATCCCCATGCACCCAATGAGGAAAGCAAGCTGTGGCGGGACAACACCTTATTGGCTGGGGGCTGCCCAGCTTGAGGCGGGCGGTAGCTGTCCAGTGAGATCCAATGATCCCTCCCACCGTCGGGAACAACCCCTGGCGCCGCGTTCTACGCCAATTGAGCGGTGGCTTATAACTGGTAACTGTCATTCCCCGTGTTTTGCCTACGCCAAAGGCGAAGCTGGAGTGTCCTCTCCAGTGATCCGGTGTTCTACCTTCCAGCGTTGGGCGTTGGTAGGATTCAAGCCTGGGTAGGAAGTTATGGAGGACAAGATGTTGCCCATGCAGCATGTCCCCCCTCCCCACGTCACTGATGAATCCAAAGGAACAGCAGGGCTGCTACAGTTTAGCACCAGCGCCATCGCAGGAGCTGCCAGAACGATGTTGAGCACAACAGAGAACTGCCTTAGGGACTCCGACTCCGGATTTTTCCTCAGGGTTGACTCCCGAAGCCTTTCCCATGACCGGGTGTGCCGCAAGGCAGCGGAGGTTTGAAATCAGGGTTTACCTTCCCCTAGATGGGCTACCTTCCCAGGTTGACGAGCCACCATCTACCCGAAGCATCTGGTTTTAAGGCGCCAGAGATCCACCCTCGCCCCTTCTCCTATTAGTAAAAGCAGTTCCGCCGGGCTTAGAGACTAAACCACACGGGCAGGCTAGGAGTTGGACTTAGTTGTCAGAGGCTTTTCGAGACGCACGCCATAAGAAGCATTTTATGAGCACTGGGAGCTTAACCCCAGTGCCGCTCCTGGCTATGACAACCTTGGAACCTTGGCTGTTTAAAATATTCACGATAAAGTTTCTGAAATAGCATAAAATATCAATAAAATAGGCCAGTAAAACCTGAGCTTCTATGCCGGTGGTGGTAGTTGTCTTATTTTCCTTGGAGAATATGTCTTTATATTCCAGTTAAGAATCCCTGTAAGACATAGGAGATGTAAATAGGTAGGAAAATTATGTGCATATATTGGTATCACCATTGGCAATTGGCAAAACTATTTTCCAAATATTGGCATATCGGTTACTGCAAAAAGTCTAATATCACGCATCCCTAAATGTATCCCATGCTTTGCCAAACATCAAATTTGGACAACATGTTGCAGGTAGCGGGCATGTAAAACAGGACAGAAAACCATAACTTTGACATAAATCACTATCCCCTGACAGGACCTGATAAAAATCAAATGGCAATGACAAATCCAACACTGTAATTTCTGCTACTCCTTTTCTTATCAAATTTTGGTCTGTGAGAATGCGAGTGTGGGTGTGTGTAAATTCACCAGTGTGTGTATGCTTACAAGAAAGGCATAATCTGGCAGGAAATAAATGATATCAACAGGCAGCAAGCAAGTGGGTGAGAATGAAGGGGAGGGAAAGTGAGATGAACATGCAAGTGAGACCAGCAAAATGTTTGAGCAGCAGCAGAAAACAGACAGACAGTAGTCAGTGATACCATAGTCTCCATGGGAGGCTGCTGCTGGTTGGAGGAGGAGTCTGGTCTTCTGACTGTGCCGTCCTCCCATTCTTTTTGATTGGGACTGTTCTGGCTGGGGGAGCCCTTCTGGTTTGTCTCAGCTGTGCAACTAGATTCTATAAAAAGTGAAATAATAAAAAAATAAAAATGTATTATGAGTAATTAATAGTTTGACCTTATAAACAAATTTAATTGAAGCATGAGTAGACAACTTTAACTTTTTTCTCTTTGGTGTCTTATTAAGTTGATTAATCATGAATTTAAAAAAAATGGCATTCACTTATATAGTGCTTTTTCTCATCTCTGGATGACCAAAGTGCTTTACAGATCCTGCTATTTACCCATTCACACACTGATGGCGGCAGAGCTGCCATACACAAGTGTTGGCTGACCCACCCAGGAGCAGCTGGGAGTTCAATGTCTTGCTGAAGGACACTTCGACATGCAGACTGCAGACAGAGTGGAAACTGAACCCCTGACCCTCCAATCAGTAGTCGGCCACACTACATCTCTGCCACAGCCTTGGTGGGCCAAAGGTTTTGGTAAAGAGTGTTTACTAATAGCAAAGATGTTATTTAAATTCAAATTTTGAGCTTTCAGATCTGTCTAATAGTTTGGACCTGGGGGAGACAAAAAGTGAAACTATGAGAGAAATTTTCAGGTATCTGTACTTTACTTGAGTATTTGTTTTTCTGAGGACTTTCTACTTTTAACCCCTACATTTTAACATAAATTTCTATGCTTTCTACCTCGTACATTTTAAAACATAGTCATATTATTTATTTTTTTTAATTTAAGTTTTTGTAAAGGGTATACATGTCATTACAGCATTGCATTGTTTACATTTTCATCACATTCCCTTTTTTTTGTTTTTGGACAACATTGGAAGAATAATTATTACAACACCCCTTTTTTTAAGTGAAAGAAAAAGAGAAATTAAAGAAAGAACAAAAAAAACAAACAAAAAACAAAACAAGAAAAAACAAAAAACTAAAACTAAACAAAAGAACAAAACAATAAAAAATAAAAATAAGAACATCTGAGTAGTGTTGGAACAAAGAGAGGTGCCATTATTGAAATGGGATTTGTCAAAGATTAGATCTGATGGAAGACACATATGCGATCCAGGGTTGCCAAAAGTTCAAGAACCCATCCATATCCTGTGTCAGTGCGAATGTCAACTTTTCCATCGAGTAAATGTCTTGAATCACGTTAATCCAATCTTCAGGTGTAGGACAATCCTTCAACATCCATTTTTTAGTTAGAGCTTTTTTACTTGCCAATATTAAAACAGTGAATAAGTATTTTTCTCCTCGTCTTTCCAGTGATTCCGGTAGTAAACCCAAATACAAAGTTACAAAAGAAAAGGGGACTGTTATTTTGAATATTTTCCCCAATATTGTCTGTACATTGGTCCAATATTGGTGGATAACTGGGCATGACCAAAACACATGAAAATGATTTGCAGTCTCTTCACCACACAAGCGTCAGCAATTCAACCCCTTATGGGTAAATTTGTTTTGTGCAGGTGTTCTGAAAAATCTTGCCAAATTTTTCCATCCAAATTCTCTCCACTGCAGGGATGAGGTACTTTTCCATTGTTGTTTATTTAGCTTTTCCCATATTTCCAGTTGTAAAGTGAAATTCCCCTCTTTTTCCCATCTCTCTTTTATATATGATGTGTTGTCTCCTTTTAAGTCTTGAAGACCTTGGTATATTTTAGAAATGCATCTGATCCCTGGGATCCCTTTATATGCCATTAAGAAGACCTTCAGAACACCTGACTGGGCCCTTTCCAAATTCTCCTTTTTAAGTATTTTGTTTATGTGGTGTCTAAGCTGAAAGAACCTGTAAAGGTCTTGATTTATTAGACCTTGTTTTTTCAAATCTTCAAAACTTCTTAAAATTTGCCCTTTAAAAAAAATCGTAATATGTTATCAGTCCGTTCTCTTTCCACTTTTTAAATCTAGTGTCTATTTTATTAGGAGTAAAGTCTTGATCATAGGCAATCCATTGCAGTAATCGATAGGGTTCTTTAGTTTGATTCTCTCTGACTATCTTAAACCAAATTTTTAGCGTGGTCTCTATCCACGGGTTAGTGTTATTCAAAAGTTTAGGGAAGGCATTGTTCCCTATTGTCGCCTGTAGGGGGATGTCACTTGTTATTTGGCATTCCATCTCCTTCCATTGTGCAGTGTAGACTGGGTTACATATCTCTACTAAAGTTTTAATTTGTGCGGCTTTAAAATAGTCCCTGATATTTGGCAGCGCGAGCCCACCTTTGTCTTTGTTTAGCTGTAGGGTTCTATATCTGATTCTAGGTCTCTTGCCCTGCCATATGAATCTTGAGATCCTTCTGTCCAGTAATTGCCATGTTTTTTTGGGAGGTTCTACCGCTATTGTTTGGAAAAGGTATAGAAGACGTGGATGTATATTCATTTTGACTGCTTCAATTCTTTGTGCGGTACCCAAGAATGGTACCATATTCCATCTTGCTAGATCAGATTTTATTTTTGCCATCAGTGGATCATAGTTTAGTGTTATAATTTTGTTGAGTTGTTTCGGGATATTGACCCCCAGATATTTCATAGATTCCATCTCCCAGTTAGTTTTGAGTTTGCTTAGTAAATATTGATTTGGGTCATAGTTGAATGTTAAAACTTGGGTTTTATGCATGTTTAATTCGTACCCCGATAAATCTCCATACTCTGAAAAAACTGAGATTAGTTCTGGAAAAGAGGTGTCCGGCTGCCCCAGGTATATTAAAATGTCATCAGCAAAGAGTGCTATTTTGTGTTCCTTCTGACCAAGTGTAATACCTCGAATTTTTTGATTCTGTCTTATCCATTGGCTCAGAGGTTCTATGAAGATTGCAAAGAGCAGTGGAGACAAGGGGCAGCCCTGACAACATCCTCTTTCCAGTTCAAAAGATGATGATAATTTACCATTAATCCTTATTTTAGCTGTTGGTTTTTTATATAATGCCTGTATAGTTCTAATGAAGTTGTTATGAAAATTGAAACTGGATAAGATTCTATATAGGAAAGCCCAGTCAACCGAATCAAATGCTTTTTCAGCATCTAATCCCAATATGGCTGCATTTAAGTTATATTTTTTTATATGATGAATTATGTGTAAAGTGTGTCTAATGTTGTCTTGTGTCTGTCTTTGTCTTATAAAACCTGTTTGGTCTAAATGAATTAGGTCTGTCAGTATATTTTCTAACCTTTTGGCAAGGATAGTGGTAAAAAGCTTATAGTCCTGATTTAACACACTGATTGGTCTGTAGTTGGAGCAGTCTAGTTTATCCTTTTCAGGTTTAGGTATGACTGCAATGACCCCTTCTCTCCAGGAGGGGGGGATTTCCCCTGTGTGGAGGACATAGTTAAATGTTTTCAGGAGGAGAGGAGATAGTTGCTGTTTAAAGGTTTTGTACCACTCTGCTGTATAGCCATCTGCTCCTGCGGATTTGTTAGCTTTAAGTTTCATAATTGCTTTTTCTAATTCTTTAGGTTGTATTTCTGACAGTAGTGTTTTATTTTGTGACTCAGTAAGTTGGGGAAGGTTTAATGTGTTTAGGAATGCTTCGGATGCGTTTTTATGTTTTTTGAGGGAGTACAAGTTCTTATAGTAGTTCTCGAAGCTTTTAAAGGCCTTGTCCGGACGAAAATTCAATATCGCTAAATCATATCTTAAATTTTTGTGTGAGACGAGCTAATTTGAACCGCACATGTTTTGGTGTCAACAAATGCCGCATAAGGTGACAATGCGCTCTTGAAGTACGCTGTCCTTGAGAGCTGTCTGGCTCAGCCGAGCGATCAGCGGCTAAGATGGCCACTGACTGTGTGACATCATCACAGGGAGAGACACGCACACGCTCGGTGGACATTGTTTGTTGTTTACGTTTTAAAATCAGCGATTACGGATATTTCTCGGAGTACTTGTGGATTACAAATAGATTATTTATTAAGATTAGGATTTCAGGAATTGAATTAATTATGGTTTGGTGTTGTGTTGTCTACGGGTGCGACGCTATACCAGCGGAGCATGCGGTGAGTGTT
Source organism: Pholidichthys leucotaenia (assembly GCA_020510985.1). Classification (NCBI taxonomy): domain Eukaryota; kingdom Metazoa; phylum Chordata; class Actinopteri; order Cichliformes; family Pholidichthyidae; genus Pholidichthys; species Pholidichthys leucotaenia. The sequence continues at coordinate 330,483,857 of CM035842.1, read as the reverse complement.
TTTGAATTTCCCGTCCTTGGGAAAATCAGAACAGCATGGGTGAAATTCGTTCAGAAAACGTGAAAAAATTGGAATGATGTCGGTAACTCACCCAACATGTGCAGTAGACATTTCGTTGACAGCAATTTCGAGAATAAGATGCAATTTGTGTCACGACTCACCGCTCATCAGCGGCTTCAGCTGCGCGCACACCTGCGTAGTACAAATACAAAGATGCGAGCACTACATACGATCCCGCAGCTCCTGAGAGACTGCAACCTAACACAAAAAACAGTTTCACACAATGAAACAACAGTGCATGTATTATATATATATATATAAAAATTATTATCCCATTGATTTTCATCATTTTTGGTCACATATCTCACACCTACAATTTATTTATTTCAGGGACAAAGGGCTGTGAAAAAGTTGTTGATATGATCAACAAAACACGGGTCCTCAGGGATGTACGAAAGCTGAGTCCAGGGCAGCAAACTTCAAATGTGGAGGCTTTCCACAGTCTGATTATTCATTTTGCACCAAAGAGTGTACACTTCTCATTCCTTGGAATGTTGACAAGGTGAGGAGATGCAATATGTGACCAAAAATATGAAATGCAATTATAATAACAGTGCCAATTACATAGAGTCTCTGCTGATAGACAGATCACTTATATGTCCAAAAATAAATCATTGTGATAAAATACCCCAAATTACCCAAAAAAAGGTGGATATACACTGCAAGCAAAGAAAGTTAATCCAACTTTCGGGGAGTATAAGAAATATTAGTATCATTTTCTAGGCTTGTATATGATATTTACAGTGGGTGGAGGGTTGGTCTTCATTCAACTTTCACATTTCATAGCTTTTATCAAATTATGTTAATTTGGGTCAAATTTGTATTTCATACTGTAGTCAAATGGATGCCTAATTTTTATTGAATATATTTTTTTTCAGAATATGTGGATGATCTGATGAATACTCTGTTCAACAAAACCTTGGTTGATCCAACCCACTTATGGGAGCAGTGGCACTCTGTACAAGCCAGAGTTCCTGCCACACTGAGTGCCAAATTTCAGCGTCCCATCAAAGCTGATGCTGTTGAGCAACATGTATCTAGATTTTCAAAATCAAACATGTAAAAGTAGAAGAAATTTCCAATTAGCAATGAAAGTTCAGCTTTCAATTGTTAGGGAAGCAACATATTTTGCTAAGACAAACAAATATAAGCCTAAGATTTTAAGAGAAATGTGCTTTTAAAAATGGAACCCGAATTTTATACCATAAAATGGTAGAAAAATGATTCAAATGTATATGACATGCAACTTTGATGAATGCTGAAATATTAGAATTATAAAATTGACATGAACATTAATAAACTCAATATATGATTTTACAAAACTTTATTTAAATATCATTTTTCACAAATCTAATCTTGGTAGGCAAAATGCCTTGTAGTGATCTGATGGGAATGTTTCTCTGATGAGGCTCACAGCACAGGCAGGCAATATCACCCTCACTTCTTCCTGTGCTGACGTCACTGCTGCCCGCCCCTATCGACAGATGGCGGTACTGCAGCATCACTAAGTGAAAGATGGGCTATTACCAAATAAAGTCATTTATGGAGGCTGGTGACACATATTAAATCACGGGAATGGCCAGAATGGAATATTTTCATACAATCAGTTTATTAGTTCAATAAAAAAAATGTAACCGTACAAGGACTTTAAGAATATCCTGGCCTCCTTACTTGTGATTGGCTCAATCTGTCATAACCCGAGTGTCGGTTCTGGCCACACTCGGGTCTCATATCTTTTTGTTCCCTGGCTTTGGCAGCTGAGGGTTCCTTCCAGCTCCTCGGGCTCTTATTGTGAAGGCGCCCGGGGGAGCTCCCTGCTGTCAAAGTCAGCTGCTGCTCTGCTGTCATTAGCAGCAGCTGTGCCGCGTTGGGGTCATTAGCCGCCAGAGATATAAGCGGGTGCTAAATGTCCTCCAGCGCGGCAGTCTCTGTTATATCCTGTTATATCCTGTTATGATCATCGGTTACGATCATCTGTTATATCCTGCTACGTTTTGATGGTGCTCCTTTATGCTCAGGTATGTTCCTGTTTGCCTAGCTCATCATTAACGTTGTCGTCTGGCGCATCGGGTGTTCCCCGGCTCAGACTTCACTCAGCCGCTGTATGTGTTCTGTGTGTGTTCATCCTTATCCACAATAAATTACCACTGCAAACTCACTGGTGACTGAGGCGTCTTGTGACGGTCCGTGAGGGCCGTTGTGACAGTAGACTGCCGCCTAACGCCCGGAGAGGAGGCGTTGTTTCGAGACGCCATTCACCGTGCAGTTTGCAGTAGTGGACTGTTAATTCCTACCTGTCTGAGTGTCTGCAGCGGGGAGTATGTCGTCATCCAGGGGCCATTGTCGGCGCCTTGGCAGGCAGCAAGCGGAGGTTCTGAAGGAGGTGGACTACACCATCTTCACCGCTACGCTGTTGGACGCTCCCAGCGACATTTGTAGATACCTGGACCTAGCGGAAGAGATTCTGGATTCTCTTCCCCGCTTCACCGATCATCCAGAGGTAAGCGTGAGGAGAGATGACATCGCCACCCAGCGTGAGAGACTCCGAGGGCTGGAGGGAAATCCTGGCAGGAAGCTGAAGCGGAGGAGACGTCGCCCCTCGCTTCGGGATCCCGCTCCTGCCTCCGTTCCGGCCCGGGAGTTCGCACCACCCGGAGGTCTTTTCCCATCGAGCATGTCGTCACTCGGGATTCCCCCAGAGAAGCTGCAGATGACAGCAGAAAAGATCTGGGACCGGGTGGCTGCTGCTTGCTCCGCTAAAAATCCTCCAGCGTGTATGAAGCATGTGGTGGCGGCGGTCAGACTGGTGGAGAGGAATCCAGCGCTGCGTGAGTTTCCTGAGTTTGCTGACTTGCTTGCCGCCGTTTCTGCTCAGGAACGGTGATTTCCGGACCTCACCTTCGCCTCACCCCCTACAAGGAACCGTCGTCAATCCGGCTTCCAACCTCGGCTAGACCCCCGTCTGGATGCCGTTCCGGGTCGCCGCAAGGGCTCAACCCCCCACACAGCTGTCACTCCTGCGCCTCGTCAGAGGGGAATCCCCGCAGCCTCGTCTTCTCCCGGGCCCTCGCCTGCTGTCCCGTCAGCGCTCTATGCCCGACTGACCCCGGCTGTTGCCCCCTCCTCCTCGTCGCCTATCCTGGCTGCTGTGTGTCACGAGAGCTCCGTTTCGGCGAGCTTCATCCCGGATCCGCCTCGAGTGGCCTCATCTCGTCTTCCCAGAGGGCCCTCTGTCACCATCCAGCGGGGAAAGGAAGGAATGACGTCCCCCACAGCGGAGACTATCTTACCCTTAGGGGAAAGGCAAGTGCATGATAATTTCTCTTCTTTTGACATTGTTTTGCCTTGTCTGACTCCTAGGGGTGGAGTTCGGGGTATGCAGCCCCCCGAGCTCCCTCCACCCGCTGTGGATGAAAATATTAACCCTGCTTCCTCTGTGTCTCCCTCCGCTGAGCGGTCCTCGACGTCAGGCCAACGTCGCTGGATGAGGAGGGGGCCTGCGGTTCTGGAGAGCCTGGTTCCGGTTCCGCAGCCACGCCATGGGCGGAGGAGGAGAGCGGACTGCAGCGTGGAGCCATCGCCGATGAAGAAGCGTCCCCGGGGTTCCACGGAGGAGCGGTCCAGTCCAGCAGGGCGAGATTCTCCTGCCACCACGCCGTGCAGGCCACCGGCGTGGACATCGGTGCCGGAGGACTCTCTAGCTGCACGCACCATCATGCCAGCTGCGGAGCCCGACGCAGCTGAGTGGGAGCCTGAGGACGACCTCCTGACTTCTGAGCCCGGATCATCGCAGTCCTGGACGGCGTCAGAACCCGAGCTCAGGCAAGTGCTCTGTTTTATCTTTCTTTTTCACCTTTTAGAGCACTTTTGCCTGTCTCAAGGGGAGATGAGCCGGGTGCAGCCGCCCGCTGCGTCCGAGCTTATCTCGCCGGGTTCTGGCGCTGCCGGTGATCCTGATCCCGGGTTTTCTCTCTTGTGTGAGTCTTCTCCCAGGGTCGCCGGCGAGGGGCTGCTCTCTCCTGCTGCGCCAGAGGTTCCGGTTTCGAGGTTGGAGGTCGAGTCTGGTGCCACGCCGACCGGGTCCATCGTGGGTTTGGTTCCGGAGGCCCAATCGGGGTCCACCGTGGGTTTGGTTCCGGAGGCCCAATCGGGGTCCACCGTGGGTTTGGTTCCGGAGGCCCAATCGGGGTCCACCGTGGGTTTGGTTCATCTCCACAGTCATCCTCCTCGTCTCCCTGAGGAGCACTACCCATCTCCACCTGGGGCCGTTGGGGTCCCGAACGCTCCGCCCGGTTTCCCCTCATCTCCCCCCTTTTCTGCGGGATCACCGGCTGCTTCCTCCCAACGGTTCTGGTGGGCTGGTGTTGCGGGGCGGCCGCCTGAAGGGCTGTCTCGTTGGTTTGGTTCTCTGGGCCGGCCCCCCGACCTGTTTATCTTCCTGTGCGGCAACCTGCTCCGGCCACCTGAAACTCTCTTCCCCCGAGCATGGGACTGGGGTAGGCCGCCCGAACTGTCCTCTTTTCCCCTCCCTGTTCTGTGGCCTCTTGTTGCCGGATGAACCCCCCGAACCTTCTGCCCCATCCCTCCGGGCCTGGACTGCGCCCTTTCCGGGTTCCTGATCTCGTCTGTGGGACTGTTGGGGTGTTTGGGGGGGGGGATTGTTTTGTGTCACTCTGTTTGCCCAAGGGTGTGTTGCCTATTTTGTACTTATTGTGGTTTTGTTCTTGTTACCCGGGATTGTGGGGGTTTTTTCTATAGCCTTGTTGGTTGTTTGTCTCTCTCCCTCCTGCCAGCACCCCATCCACCCACCCTAGGGGGGTGGGGGTGGGGGGGCTTGGGTGTTACTCTGGCCGCTCAGAGCTCGGCCTTGAGGGGGAGGTACTGTCATAACCCGAGTGTCGGTTCTGGCCACACTCGGGTCTCATATCTTTTTGTTCCCTGGCTTTGGCAGCTGAGGGTTCCTTCCAGCTCCTCGGGCTCTTATTGTGAAGGCGCCCGGGGGAGCTCCCTGCTGTCAAAGTCAGCTGCTGCTCTGCTGTCATTAGCAGCAGCTGTGCCGCGTTGGGGTCATTAGCCGCCAGAGATATAAGCGGGTGCTAAATGTCCTCCAGCGCGGCAGTCTCTGTTATATCCTGTTATATCCTGTTATGATCATCGGTTACGATCATCTGTTATATCCTGCTACGTTTTGATGGTGCTCCTTTATGCTCAGGTATGTTCCTGTTTGCCTAGCTCATCATTAACGTTGTCGTCTGGCGCATCGGGTGTTCCCCGGCTCAGACTTCACTCAGCCGCTGTATGTGTTCTGTGTGTGTTCATCCTTATCCACAATAAATTACCACTGCAAACTCACTGGTGACTGAGGCGTCTTGTGACGGTCCGTGAGGGCCGTTGTGACACAATCAGAAAACCTTTACCTGGTGCTGGCAGTGGAGTAGGTGTGTGCGTTGCTGGCTCCTGCTATATATTTTTTTCTTACTTTTTAAACCCTACTTTGCTGTAAGCTGACAACGTTTTGGACATTTAATACATGCGGAATCTGTTTTGAGTTGAGAAATATGTCCACAACAAGAAAGCAGACTGAAAAGGAGGCAGCAGTGAACAATGCTAACACCAGCTTAGCTGAGGATGCTAATATAAGCCTTAACCCTGCACTTGTTGCCTTGCTTGAGCAACACAGAATGTCCATAGCTGCTGACTTTAAAGCTTCATTTGAACTTATTAATGGTAAGCTGGACAAGATTCAAGCAGATGTGGCGAACCAGGAGCAACACATTGGCGACCTTGAAAGCAACGCGGAGGACGTCAGCCAGCGCCTAGCGGCGCTTGAAGTTACGTGTGAGTCAATGCAGGAGGAGAACAAGCTTTTGAAAAACAAACTTTCTGACCTGGAGGGAAGAAGCAGGAGGCTGAATATTCGTTTGGTGGGTCTGCCGGAGTCCTTTGACGTGGGTCCACGGCCATCTGAATTTTTTTCTCGGCTGTTGGTGGACGTCTTTGGCACACAAACTTTGCCATCTCCCCCAGAGCTGGATAGAGCCCACCGCAGCCTCACGCTCAAGCCGGGTCCGAACGGGAAGCCGCGCGCTGTCATTATTTGTTTCCACCGGTTTCGGACCAAAGACTTGGTGATGAGAGAAGCGCGGAGACGCCGTGGGACTTTGAAATATCGTGGGCATAAACTCCAGTTCTACGAGGATTATAACGCCGACGTTCAGAAGCAACGAGCTGAATATAAGGAGGTTATGTCCGAGTTGTACAAGAGAGGTTTTCGTCCTTGTCTTCTCTTCCCCGCCAGGCTCCGGATAACTCTTCCAGACGGCAAAAACCAGTGGCTGGCGTCCGTCTCGGAGGCCACCCGCTTCATGCAAACCATGGAGAGAAACCAGCAATTTTCGCCTTGAACTGGACATTCCTGGGTTGACCAACTACCACACTGGACTACTTGATTACTACTTCATTAAAGCTGCACTGACTGGACATTGATGCATTTTTAGATGTTCAAAAACAAGGTAAAATTGGCTCCCTATTCGTTGTTGTTTACTTAATTTTTTTTTTATTTATTTATTTTTTTTTAGGGTAAAATGTTCATACTATGCAGGATCGAAGCCAGTTGTATGGGAGTATTTTTGTTAGGATGAGAATAGAGCAGGAGATGGAGCGGTTGCTGTTTTTTGCAACCAGCTGGAGTGTTGTTTTAGGTTTGGTTGTTGAATTATTTTTTTTTTTGTTTGTTTTGTTATGGATTTATTTACACCCCCTTACCCCCTCCCCCCCCCCTTTTTTTTTTTTTACCCGTACCTCACCCTATTCTTTTTTGGGCTACACAACACAATATATAAATTTTACTCTTTGAATGAATATTAATCTTACTTTGGTAAGCTGGACTGTGAAGGGGTTGAACCATCCAATTAAACGAAAGAGAGTCATGTCACGTCTGAAGCAATTTAAGCCTGGGGTACTGTTTTTGCAGGAAACCCATTTGCAGGATTCCGACCACTTGCGTTTGTCAAAATGTTGGTCAGGACAATTTTTTCATTCAAATTTTAAAGCTAAGGCCAGGGGCGCTGCTATTCTTATTGATCGAAATATCCCATTTATTCCCTCTAATGTTGTATTAGATAAAAATGGACGATTTGTAATAGTATCAGGTAAACTTGGCAATAAACATGTCACCTTGGCTAATCTGTATGCGCCGAATTTTGATGATGTACACTTTTTTCGCAACCTTTTTTCACAATTTCTAGATTTAAATACTCATTCTCTAATTCTTGGGGGTGACTTTAATTTGTATATGGATCTGATCTTAGACCGCTCATCCTCAAAACCTGCTAGTCTTAATAAATCTGCAACTTATGTTAAGTCTTTTCTTGAGGAATATAGCCTTACAGACCCTTGGCATTTTTTAACATCCTAACGGCAGGGACTATTCTTTTTTCTCTCACGTACACCATACTTCTACCAGAATGGATTATTTTTTTGTTGACAATTTATTAATTAATAACCTTTGCTCTTGCAGTTATGATAGCATCTCGGTTTCTGATTATGCCCCTCTTGTACTTAAAATGATCCTCCATGGATGTGACTCCATGAGAAAGCATTGGAGATTGGATCCATTATTACTTAGATGAAAAATTGGTTGTGAATATTTCTTCTAAAATTAATTTTTTTTTGAAAGAAAATAAAACTCCTGGTATGCCAAACAAAACGATATGGGAGGCCATGAAGGCATTTCTTAGGGGGGAATTTATCTCATTGGCAGCATTTAAAAGACGATCCATAATACAGGAACAGAAGGCTATTTTAGATCAAATCTTGGACATTGACAGACAATATGCTCAATCTCCATCACCCGCTCTGTACAAGGAACGTATGACATTACAAACTAAACTTAATTTACTTTCTACTCGACAAACTGAAGGTTGTTTAATAAGGAACAAGAGTGAATTTTACGAACATGGCAAAAAAAAACAGTAAACTTCTAGCTAATCAACTGCGTGGTATTAGAGCTAAGCAAATTATTACTGAAGTTAGAACAGATAAAGGAGAGGTGACATCTGACCAACAAGTGATTAATGATATTTTCAGGTGATTTTATTCCAAATTATATACCTCAGAATATACAACAAACTTAAAGGATTTGAAAAACTTTTTTGATTCTATTGATATCCCTTCGATTTCCTCAGAATCTCGGTAAATTCTAGAAGCTCCCATCACAAAAGAAGAAATTCAGCTGGCAATATCATCCATGCAATCAGGAAAATCTCCAGGACCTGATGGGTTTTCCGCTGATTTTTTCAAAAAATTCTCTGACGACCTTGCCCCTTTCCTTTTGTCAAGTTTTTAGAGTCGCTTGACTCCGGTACACTTCCTCCTTCATGTTATCAGGCCTGTATCACTGTGTTGCTTAAAAAAGATAAGGATCCTGTTGATTGTGCTTCTTACAGACCTATTTCCTTGTTAAATACCGATGTTAAAATTTTGTCAAAGTTGTTGGCTTCAAGGTTGGAAAAGATTCTTCCTTTTATAATTTCACAGGACCAAACCGGTTTCATTAAAAATCGCCATTCTTTTTTTAACTTGCGGCGGTTGTTTAATATTATTTATACTCCTCACCACAACATACCTGAATGTCTTATTAGTTTGGACGGTGAAAAGGCATTCGATAGGGTTGAGTGGGAGTATTTGTTTTTTACTTTGGAGAGGTTTGGTTTTGGTCCTTCCTTCTGTTCCTGGATTAAACTTCTCTATGCTAGTCCTTTAGCTTCAGTGTTAACTAATTGTCGCTATTCTGACTATTTTAGACTTTACCGTGGTACGAGGCAAGGCTGTCCTTTGAGCCCGTTGCTCTTTGCCTTGGCAATTGAGCCGTTAGCTATTGCAATCCGTGGGAGCCGGGACTTTCTAGGCATTCGTAGGGGTGGCATCGAGCATAGGATTTCACTCTATGCCGACGATCTTTTACTATTTCTCTCCAACCTACTTACTTCATTACCCGCTATACTCAACATTTTGGATAGTTTTAGTAGGTTTTCTGGTTATAAAATTAATCTTAATAAGAGTAAATTGTTTCCGATTAATGAAAAGATTCAAGTTCAGGATCTTGAAAATTTTCCTTTCAAGGTTGTTATTGATCATTTTAATTATCTTGGGATATGTGTCACTAAACAACTTAATTACTTGTTTAAAAATAATTTTCTCCCCTTATTTGACCAGTGCAAGCTAATACTTTCCAAATGGTCCCCATTATCCTTGTCCTTAATTGGCAGAATCAATTCTGTAAAAATGATGTTACTTCCAAAGTTTTTATATTTGTTTCAACGTCTCCCCATTTTTATTCCTAAATCCTTTTTTAAGTCTTTGGACTCTCTGATTACCTCATTTATTTGGAATGGTAAACATCCGAGATTGAGGAAAGTTTTTCTTCAAAGACCCAAATCAGTGGGTGGCATGGCTCTGCCTAACTTTCAATATTACTACTGGGCAGCAAATATCAGGTGTATGTTATATTGGAAACATTTCTATCTGGAACCCAAATCACCCATTTGGATCCTTATGGAGTCACATGTGGACAATCAAACCTCCCTACTGGCAATTTTAGGTTCGCCACTTCCCCTTGCTTTGTCTACACTGGGTAATAATAAAGTAGTTCGTTAGTCTCTTAGAATTTGGTCTCAATTCAGGAAAAATTTCGGTCTTTAGTTTTTCTCCATTAGAAGTCCAATTGCCGCAAATCATTTATTTACCCCATCAACTATTGATAGTGCATTTCATATATGGCACAGAAAAGGTTTAAAATCTTTTGCGGATTTATATTTTGATGGTCAATTTGCAAGTTTTTCTCAACTTTCCACTAAATTCGACATCACTTCTACACATTTTTTCCGCTTCCTCCAGGTCAGACATTATGTGCAAACCATGACAAAACAATTCCCTCAAAAACCTTCTGATAATCCTCTAGATGATTTTTTATTAGTTAAACCAACTTCTAAGGGGGTAATATCAGTTTTATATAATTTAATTTCAAATTTACAATCTTCTTCTCTGGCCACTATTAAATTGAATTGGGAACAAGATCTTAATTTTACTTTTACTGATGAACTGTGGGACTCTATTCTTGGCCAGGTTCACACTGCATCAATGTGTGCTCATCATGCTCTTATTCAATTTAAGATTGTACACCGGGTGCACCTGTCCAAGGTTAAGTTAGCACGTATTTACTCGGATATAGACCCAACTTGTGAAAAGTGTGGTAGCGCTCCTGGCACTTTGCTTCACTTGTATTGGTCCTGCCCTTCATTGATGAATTTTTGGCATTCTGTTTTTATCACTATGTCTGAAGTCCTGCAATATCAAATTAAACCTGATCCATTATGCGCCATTTTTGGTGTGGCTCCAGAACTTGTCTTGCCAAATTCCAAATTAAAAGTATTCAAATTTTCATTATTATTGGCTAGACGTGCTGTATTACTGAAGTGGAAAGACTCTTCGCCCCCTTCACATTTACAGTGGATAAAAGATATAATGTCCTGTTTGGATTTAGAAAAAATCAGATATACAGTTCGTGGCTCTGAAAACAAATTCTATAAATTATGGCGCCTGTTTCTTGATTTCTTTGAAAGACCCATGATTATAGTTTCTGAGTAGCTCATATCCCCTTTACCCCACCCCCACCTCACACACACAATTTTTCTTTTTTTTTTCTTTTTTTTTGTATTTTTTTATTATTGTTTATTTAAAGGTTTTTGTGTTTTGAAGCATTCACATTTGTTAGCTTTAAATTCTAGTTTTGCACTGTTTGGTTAAAACAAAAATGAAACTTTCTAATACTTTGTATTGTATTGATACTTCAATTAATAATAATAAAAAGACCTTTGAAAGAAAGAAAGAATATCCTGAATTCTAAATTTTATTTCCTTTGATACTGGGTCTCTGATTTTCTAGATTGCTCTCTCCGTTTGTTGTTTCCTTAATTTATAGGCTAGCAATTTTGCTGATTTGCTGCCTGTTTCATAGTATTTTTGTTTCAGAAATGTAAGTTTCTTCTGGATTTCTATTGTGTAGATCTCATTTATTTGTTTTTTAATTTTCTTAATTTTGAGCGAGTCATTAGAGTGAGTGTTATCTTTGTGCTCTTTTTCTGGGTTCTTAAGTTCTGACTCTAATGTGATTAGTTTTTCTTGTCTCAGTTTCTTTTGGATTGCCAGTTTTGCGATAATCTTTCCCCTTATTACAGCTTTGCATGCGTCCCACAGTATTAAAGGGGATACTTCTCCATTATCATTTTCTTCCAAATATCTGAGAATATCTGATTCCAATTCATCTTTCAGTGGTCCTTTCAGCACATTTGAATTTAACCTCCAAGAAAATGTACTATTTGTGTATTTTTGGATACTTAAGTCCATATAGATCGGACTGTGGTCACAGAGATCCATCAGTCCTATTTTACATGTTTTTACTCTTCCAATGTCTCTATTAAACATAAAAAAATAGTCAATCCTTGAGTATGATGAATGTGGTGCTGAGTAAAATGTATAATCTTTTACACTGGGGTTGAATTCCCTCCACACGTCACAGATTCCCATTTCTTTTAGTAGCATCCGAGTTTTTCTACTTTGAGTGTTATTTTGATGTGGAGAATTACCTGATGCATCCCAGTATGGATTCAGTCTTAGATTGAAGTCTCCACCACATATCACTAAACCTTGGGCTTTAGTTATCATTAGGTCAAATACATTTTTATAAAATTTCCAGTTAGCCCCTGGAGGTGCATATACATTCAGCAGGGTGATATCTTCTCCCTCTAGCCGCCCAAGTACCATACTGTATCTCCCTTCTTTATCTTTGTGTTCTGATTTTTTTTCAAATATAATTTTGGTTGAGATCAATGTCGCTACCCCCCCTCCTCCTCCCTGAATTATATGAAGATGAAGAGATCATTTTAAACCCTTGTCTATTGAGTTTAGTGTGCTCCACGTCTGTTAGGTGGGTTTCCTGTAAAAATATTATTCCTGTTTTGTCTTTTTTCATTTTGCCTAGAATCTTGGATCTTTTAACTGGATTCAGGATCCCTTTTATATTATATGAAATTATTTTGGTTACACCCTGTTTCTCCATTGTGTTGTCTTATTTAGTATAACAGTGTGGTGGCCCTCTTTTATGCTACTCAGAAACTGAAAGAACATTAAGAACATAAAAAACTTTAAGAACATAGTATATAAAACTTTAAAACAAAAAACTGACAAAAGATCTTCCTGAACTGAGGTCTTTTTAGTGATCTTAGAAGAGCCTTGATGGTGTGTTGGCTCTGAGGGAAATTCCTCAGATTCCGTTACGTGCTGAGGGCCCTCTCTTACCCCTGTAACTTGTCCCATGTTTTTAACGTGAATTTCAGATCCCAATCCGAACTTGTAATGATTTTTTTTTTTTTTTATGCCTATACCCTATGAAATTGTGCGCACCCTCCCACCACCATCACAGCAAACAGTCACGTTAATACAGTATTTGTTAGTGTGGAGAGATCATGTGGTTCATTGTCACATTTCTATTGTAACAAGTTTTTTTTTTTTTTAAAGACTTGTTTCTAATATTATGTCTGCTCCATAAAATGCTTTACCACTTGCTGATTCTGCATCTCCTTTAATGTTTGTTTTCTCCTTTTTTCTTCCTGCCTTTCAGAGAGAGCAGTTGCTTTCTTCCCTTCTCCGTCCTAATCCTCCTCTCCTCTGATTCCAGCTTGCAATGTTGCGTTTGTGTCTGTGTTTAGTCGCTCTTCTTCTGCTGAATCTTAATCTAAACGGAAATTATGGATTTGGAAGCGGCTTAAATGTACTATTGTCACCATTTTTCAACAAGAACCGGGCCAGGGGGGAGCCCAAGAATTGGAACCTGCGTGATTCGACTGAACTCTGTTTTGACTTTACGATAACAGGATTTTCTGCTGATTGGCTCTGGAGTTTTCCTGGTGTATCGAAAATTTAACTGGAAGAGCTAATCATATGCGGACCCAGCGTAGCTGCTTCTTCAACAATTCGACTAGATGAGGAGCGCACTGATAGCGGCTAATGACCAACATGGAATTTACCATCTGCGTGCACTGTAGAGAGATGGACTCTACTGGACATGCTCATCTGTGTTTAGAGGGGAAACATCTGGATTCTGAAGTCGCTTCGTGCTCTCCAGAGAATGATTAAAGTTTAAGCCTGTACATGGAAATTATGAAGCACAGGATCACACGGGGAAGAAAATTCTATTCTATTCTCTGAGTGTACTGTGCAGATTTGACCTTGTCTTTTTGGTGCCCTGTTTACATTCCTCCTCGATAAGATAAGCGGAAGGAGCGGCTCTGCTTAACCCAAACATCGACAATCAATTGTTGTTGTTTCAGCAGACTGGATTCTTCAAGGACAGTGTTCCATGTGTCTTCTGCAAGCAAGAGAGAGAGACTCTAGACTGCTACAGATCACATGATCAACATCCATCCACTGCCAGGAGGCGCCCTCTGCTGTTCACTAGCAATTGTCACACCCACACCACACACTGCATACAACATTACATGAACAACATACATTGACATACACACACTCACACTCTCTCTGCACTGCTTTGTCATTGTGTGTTCTATTGTCTGCTAATTGTGCATTTGAGAGTTTTTTTTTATTGTAATCATAATTTTGGTCATAAAATGAACTTTATTTTGATCAACAATGCTTTTTTCTCTCTGCCTATTGTGCTTTTTCCCTACCCTACCCCTCCTCTCCCCCTCTTTACCCCCCCCCCCTCCGTATGATAGGCGCCTCGTCATGGCTGCCGCGTCATTGGGATGCGCCTTTCATGCGCGCCCAATGTCAAGTCAAATTCCTCGTATGTTTACTTGTTTACTTGTAAATGTGCTTGGCAATAAATCTGATTCTGATTCTGATTCTGATTCTGACCTTGTAGGAGGAGGGTTGGATGTGCAGATTGACTAAAAATATCGTTATTCCCTCCTGTAAATGGCCAGTTTTTCCTTATAGCTCTGGCGCTGGGTTTCCCGCTGCTGGCCCGTGGATTTTGAGGGTCTCTGTGTGGACCACGATTGAGCCTTGATTCTTTTGATCGGGTCTGCTGCGGGTTTGTACACCGTTACTGGGAGTCCTCTTCTCGCCATATCCGTGGTTGCTTCTTCCGCCGAGTTGTAGAGACACGTCTCATCCCCGTAAAAAACCCGCAGCTTCGCCAGAAATGGAGTCTGAAAGCGCAGTTTCTTCTTTCGTAGTATCTTTTTAGCGTCGTATTCCCGACGCTTTTTAAGGACCTCAGGGGCGTAGTCGTGTTCCACGAAAACTTTTCTCTCTTGGTGCATAAATCCTTTTTTCTGCCAAGCCAGTCTTACAACCTCTTCTTTTATTTTGGAGTTGGAGAACTTCACCACCACCGATCTTGGTGGCGCTTCTGCCGCCGGCCTAGGGGCTAATGTACGGTGCGCCCTTTCTATCTTCAAGTCGGTGGTTTGGGGAATATCCAACTTCTCTCTCAGTAAGGATTCCACGCATGCCGCCATTGTGGTGAAACCGTCCTCGACTCCTTCTTTTAGACCATGAATTCTTATGTTGTCTCTTCTTAGTCTTCCTTCTTGGTCGGTTAGTTTAGCCTCCAGTCTGGACTGTCGTTTGTGTATTTCCAGCACGGTATCTTCCAGCCCTTTTATTCTTTCTTTATTCTTTTTTATTCTCAGCGGCAGCTGAGGAAGCTCAAGCTACCCACCAAGATGTTAGTGCAGTTCTACACGGCCATCATCGAGTCCATCCTCACCTCCTCCATAACTGTGTGGTATGCAGGAGCCACTGCCAGGGACAGACTAAGGCTGCAGCGCGTCGTGCGCACTTCTGAGAAGGTGATAGGCTGCGAGCTCCCATCTCTCCAGGACCTGTACATCTCCAGGATCCGGAGGCGTGCTGGCCGGATCATAGCCGATCCTTCACATCCTGGTCACGTGCTGTTTGCCCCCCTCCCCTCAGGTAGAAGGCTTCGGTCCATTCGGACTAAAACCTCCCGGCACATGAACAGCTTTTTCCCCTCTGCCATCAGACTGCTGAACACTAAGTGACTTTTGACTCTCGTGCACTATGTACAGCAGCTCAACCAGACTCATGTCAATCATCACTGTTTTTCTGTTGCATTATTGACTGCACTATGTGGTACTTCACATTATCTGCTACATGCTAATTTTTTAAAACTGCCCTGACTAGTACTACTCATTATTACTAGTATTATTTTTATTATTACTTATTATTACTTATTTTTCTACACTTATTGCACGTTTCTAGTCCTTTAGTTTTTTAGTTTATCCCTTTTTCTCATTATGTTTTTAATGTTGCAGCATGGCACCGAGACAAATTCCTAGTTTGTGTTTTACATGAACAATGGCAATAAATCTGATTCTGATTCTGATTCTGATTCTGATTCTTTCCTCTGCTTCCATGATTCGGTCCTCGGCCTGGTCCACTCTGCTGTTTGTCCTTTTTATTTCGTCTTTGATTTCACGAAATTCGGCCCAACACTCTCGGCAAAATCGTCTTAATTCTTTAAGTACCATTTTTATGCTAACCTTGTTGCTAGCTTCATTCAGCTCCTCGTCTTCTGAATGGAAATCATCCGGATCAGATTCTCCGGCCGATGCGTGTCCTGGCCTGGTAAATTTCGATTTCTTCTGTTTTCCTTTAGGCATGATGACTTTGTCTCTTGATTTTCACTCTTCCAAAAATCCGTTAAATCTGATTTTCAAGGTATTTTCCTGGATCAGGTTAAGCTGCTATCACCATGGTGTCCAGACCGGAAGTCCATAGTCATGTTATTTTAATACGTTTAAGGGAAGTTACTGATTTTATTTTCAGTTTTGTATCAACAAGTGTCTGTGTGCTTCCTAACAAGACTGAAACTGATTTTAATCTAAATTGATGGGACAATAATACCTAGAAAGGGGTATATGGATCAGTGTGTGTGACACGAGACATAACATCCCACCTGCATCAAGTGGATATACAGTTGAAACCAGAGGTTTACATACACTGTATAAAAAGACACATTGTAGGGAACCCATGCTGGGACATTCATCTCAGACTGGAAGCAGAGGGGAGGGGAATACTCTCTCTGCCGGCAGAGTGTGGGGGATTAAATGGAGGACAGTACTTTTTGTAATGTGTGAACATATTGTGATGCAAGATTTCAGGCAACAGGGGGGAGGAATGGAGTGATATAAAAGGAGAGACCCTGGTGTATTGAAAAAAGTCTTTTTCTGTGTATGAATGAAGTGAGAGAGGAAAACAAAGCTCGTCTGTCGTGCAGGTCTGGTTCCTTTATTTGCACTCACCACACTGGTGACCCTTGACGAATTATGGAACACGAGGCAAGAACCCCGGAGTCGGCCCGGACAGGAAGCCCCAGCAACGCGGCAAACGTCCCAGAGACGGCCCGAACGGGAAGCCCCAGCAACACGTGTGCTGTTTCGGTCAAACTACTGGACTTTTGGCTGCACGACCCGCGGTCTTGGTTCCACCACACCGAGGCTCAGTTCGCCCTCTGGGGAATAACGGCAGATGACACCAGATATTACTATGTGGTCGCAGCGCTGGACGCTCGCACGCCTCAGCAAGTAGCGAGCCTGCTCCAACAGCCTTCAGCCCACGATAAATACGGGGCTCTCAAGGTCGCGCTGACCCGGCGCTACACAGTCTCGGGCTCTGAGATAGCGGAGAGGCTCCTGAAGCGCTCCGAGTTAGGAGATGGGTCGGCGGTTGAACTGATGGAGAAGATGTTGGCATTGATGGGCACGGACGACAGGCATTTTCTGTTTGCCCACCTTTTACTCCGGAACCTCCCAGCAGAGGCAAGAGTGGTTCTGGCCAACTCATCATTGCTGGCCGCACGCAACTACCTTGCGCTAGCCCAGGAGGCAGATTGGATCATCTTCACCACCAAAGCCCTCACAGTGAATGCGGTGGCGTCGGAACCCAGCGAGATGACCAGCGGAGGCGAGGAGCCGGCAACGGTAGCGGCAACTGGGGCCAGAAGGTGCCAGAGAGACACGCTCTGCTTCTACCACCGCCGCTTTGGAGAGAACGCACGCAGATGTGTGCCACCGTGCCAATTCAGGAATTCGGAAATTCGGGAAACGCCAAGGCCGGCAGTCAGTAGCAGCTGCGACCGCCAGTGAAGAAAACAAGCTGCTCTATGTGACGGACTCGCGCTCAGGGAGACGGTTCCTCGTAGACACCGGCTCCCAAAAGAGCCTCATCCTGCCATCCTACGCTGACCGGCTAGCGGGAGCTAGCGGCCCCGAGCTGATAGCCGCAAACGGCTCGGACATTAGGACTTTTGGTGAGAGGACACTGACTGTATCCCTATATGGCCGTATGTACGAGTGGACTTTCGTCATAGCGGCATGCAGTTTCCCAATCTTGGGAGCTGATTTTCTGTGTGCACACGGGTTGCTAGTCGATGTTGCTAACAGACGCCTGGTTAATGCAATGTCTTTTGATTCTCTCCCCTGTACAGCTTGAGGGGCCAGGCCAACAACACTAGCCAACGTCACAGCTCCAGGCAGTAAGTTCCACACACTGCTCACTCAGTTCCCAGCACTCACGGTCCCGATGGTTTCAGCGGCCATCACTAAACACGAGGTGGAACACTTCATCACCACCACTGGGCCGCCCGTTTTCGCACGACCTCGGCGCCTGGACGCAGCTAAACTGGCCATAGCGCACGAGGAGTTTGCCAACTTGGAAAGGTTGGGCATCATCAGGCGCTCAAACAGCCCATGGGCATCCCCACTACACATGGTCCCTAAGGCCGAGGGATTGTGGCGACCATGCGGAGATTTCCGCAGACTGAATAACGCCACAGCGCATGACCGCTACCCGATTCCCCATATTCAGGATTTTTCTGTTCACCTCGCCAGGGCACGCATTTTTTCTAAAATAGACCTGGTCTGCGGTTATCACCAGGTCCCGGTGCACGCGGAGGACATACCCAAAACAGCGGTAATAACTCCGTTTGGCTTGTTTGAGTTTTTACGCATGCCCTTCGGAATAAAAGGCGTGGCACAGACATTCCAACGAATGATGGATGCGGTGTTGCGTGATCTGCCATTTGTGTTCATCTATCTGGATGATATCCTGGTGGCCAGCGCGTCCGAGGACAAACACGTAACCCACCTCAGGACAGTTTTCCAGAGGTTGGAAGAGCATGGGTTAATAATCAACCCGGCGAAATGCCAGTTCGGCGTGACGGGGATTGACTTTTTGGGGCACCGCATCTCACCGGAGGGAGCGATACCCTTGCCGGACAAGGTGCGCGCCGTGGCGAATTTTCCCCGGCCTCAGACGGTCAGGGCGCTGCAAGAGTTTTTGGGGATGGTTAACTTTTATAACTGGTTCCTCGCCCCCCGCAGCTCAGCTCATGCAGTCATTGTACGCCGCGCTCAAGAAACGGAAACCGGTGGACAGAGTCGAATGGACTCTGGAGCGGGAGCAGGCATTCTCTGAGGTTAAAACAGCCCTGGCAAACACCGCACTGTTGGCGCACCCGGACCCGGCGGCCCTGATGGCGCTCACTACCGACGCCTCGGACGTGGCCATAGGGGCCGTCGTGGAGCAACGTGTTGCCGGTTCTTGGCAGTCGCTTGCTTTTTTCAGCAGGGCTTTGCGCGACAGTGAGCGTAAATACAGCGCGTTCGACAGAGAGTTGCTGGCTCTCCACCTGACCATACGCTACTTCCAGTTCTGGCTGGAAGGGCGCAGCTTCACTGCGTTTGTGGACCACAAGCCGCTAACGTATGCGATGGCCAAGGTTTCGGAACCATGGTCGGGCCGTTAGCAGAGACAGCTGGCCGCGATCTCAGAGTTTACGACCGATATTCAGCATGTGGCCGGTAAATTGAATGTGGTGGCGGACTGCCTCTCGCGCGCAGTAGTGGCCACAGTCTGCGTAGGGATAGATTATACAGCCATGGCCGCAGAGCAGATTGGCGATCAGGACGTGTGCGCACTCCAGTCTGGACCAACAGGGTTAAGGCTGGAGAGCAGAGTACTGCAAGATGGCAGCCCCCCCCCCCATCTGTGACGTCTCCATGGGACGCCTGTTCCCGGTGGTCCCAGTTGCTTGGCGCCACCGAGTGTTTGAGTCAGTTCACGCTCTGGCGCACCCAGGAGTGCGCACGTCAGTCAAAATTGTGGAAGCGAAGTTCGTATGGCCAGGCCGGCGCAAACAAGTGAAAGAGTGGGCTGCAGCCTGCGTAGCGTGCCAATGAGCCAAAGTGCACAGACACACAAAGGCCCCTTTGGAGCCGTTTTGTGTACTGGCTAAGAGGTTCGACCACGTTCACGTGGACCTCGTGGGCCCCCTCCCGCCATCGCAGGGTTTCACGCACCTTCTGACAGTGGTGGACCGCACCACACACTGGCCAGAAGCAGTCCCGCTAGCGGCAACCACGTCCACGGACGTGGCACGCCCCTTTTTGACATCATGGGTGGCACGTTTTGGCATCCCGTCGGACATCACGTCCGATAGGGGCCCTCAGTTTGTTTCCGACCTCTGGTCCGTGATGGCCCGTAGTCTGGGTGTAGCAATTCATCACACAACTGCATACAACCCACAGGCCAATGGGTTATGCGAGCGTTTCCATAGGTCACTGAAAGCAGCACTCAGGGCTTCGCTTACGGATGCAAATTGGGTAGACCGGTTGCCGTGGGTTCTGTTAGGGTTGCGTTCCGCACCAAAAGAGGATTTGGAGGCTTCCCCAGCGGAGCTTGTTTTTTCTCAGCCACTGCAGCTCCCCGGGGAATTTTTACCAGATAATCCTGCGCCGGACAACTGTCTGTCTCAGCGTTCGCAGCATAACGCAGACACAGGCACGCTACTGGGCCCGGCCCACCACTGTTTTCCACTCGCTTTTGTGCCAAAAACTTTGAAGAACGCGGCATTCGTGTTTGTCAGGCACGATGCCCACCACCCCCCATTGCGCTCACCTTACAATGGCCCGTTCAGAGTGCTGGAACCAGGGGACAAACATTTTTTGTTAGATTTGGGGGGTCGTCGGGAGAAAATCTGTATAGACAGGCTTAAGCCCGCCTTTGTGGTGGCAGACGAGCAAGTGATGTTGGCTCGGGCCCCTCGGCGTGGAAGACCCCCACTGAGAACTCCCCAGGTAGAAGATTCATCAGAGCAGCCACACGGGCAAGTAGAATGCCCCCCCCCCCCTCGCCATTGCCCACCCGCAGACAGACAGACCCCCAAGAGCCCCCAACTGGCACAGCAGTGCCGCGGAGTCGAAGGTCCCTCGTTACAGCAGATATGGGAGGAGACTGAAGCCAAAAGGACGTGAGGGTTGAAGCTCAGTCTGAGACTCTGGGGGGGGGGGGGGGGGGGGGGGACCCACGCTGGGATATTCATCTCAGACTGGAAGCAGAGGGCAGGGGAATACTCCCTCTGCCGGCAGAGCGTGGGGGATTAAATGGAGGACAGTACGTATTGTAATGTGTGAATGTATTGTGATGCAAGATTTCAGGCAACAGGGGGAAGGAATGGAGTGATATAAAAGGAGAGACCCTGGTGTATTGAAAAAAGTCTTTTTCTGTGTATGAATGAAGTGAGAGAGGAAAATAAAGCTCATCTGTCGCGCAGGTCTGGTTCCTTTATTTGAACTCTCCACAACATCATTTTTTCTCACTGTCTGACATTAAAGTTTTAGGTAAATTAGGATTATAAAAATTAGCTCTATTTGTTAAATGTCAGAGTAATGAGAGAGAGAAATTTTTTAGAGAATTTTTTTTCTTTCTTCAAAATCAGGATGTCTGCATACACTAAAATTACTATGCCTTTATACAATTTAGAAAAGCTCAGATCATGATGTCATGGCTTTGGAAGCTTCTGACAAAGTTTGAGTTAATTGGAGGCAAACCTGTTGGATGTATTTTAAGGCACACCTCAAACATGCTGTTTCCTTGTGACATTATGGGAAAATTAAAAGAGATCAGCCAGAAATCAGGAAGGGAACTGTGGACCTCCAAAAGTCTGGTTCATCCTTGGGTACAATTTTCATATGCTTAAAGGTACCACATTCGTCTATTCAAACAACTGTATACAAGTATAAACACCATGGGAATGTCCAGGAATCATACTGCTCAGGAATCCCAGACATGAATGTGTTTTCATGCAAAATGTGCGCATCAACTCTAGAACGAAAACAAAAGAGCTTGTGAAAATGCTGCCTGAATCTCGTAAAAGAGTGTCATTATCCACAGTGAAATGAGTCCTGTACCAACACGGGCTGAAAGACCACTCAGCAAGGAAGAAGCCGTTACTCTAAAAGCAACAAAATAAAAGCCAGATTACAGTTTGCAAATGCACATGGGGCAAAGATCTTAATTTTTGTAGACATATGCTGTGGTCTTATGAAACTAAATTTGAACTGTTTGGCCATAATGACCATCATTATATTTGGAGGAAAATGAGGGAAACTTGCAAGCCTGAGAACACCATCCCAACTATGACGTATGAGGGTGGCAACATCATGTTGTAGGGGTGTTTTGCTGCAGGATGGACTGGTGCACTTCACAAAACAGATGGAATCATGAGGAAAGAATATTATGTGGAAATGTTGAAGCACCGTCTCAAGATATCAGCCAGGAAGATGAAAATGGGTCTTCCAGATGGACAATGACCTTAAGTATACCACCAAACTAGTTACAAAATGGCTTATGGACAACAAAGTCAATGTTTTGGAGTGGCCATCACAAAGCCCTGGTCTCAATCCCATAGAAAATTTGTGGGCAGAGCTGAAAAGACGTGTGAGCAAGGTGGCCACCAAACCTGTCTCAGTTCTGTCAGGAGGAATGGGTCAAAATTCCAGCAGACTATTGTGAGAAGCTTGAGGAAGGATACCCAAAATGTTTGGCCCAAGTCATACAGTTTAAAGGCAATGCTGTAGGACCTTGGGGAAGTCAGATTATTTAGCATCTCAGAGGGATACAGTGAATAAGCATGGGAGAACAATGCTCAGGGGGTTCCTGGCGAGATAGCAGGAAGGAGTCAGGGACATAGGGGGTTGAATGCAGTGTAATGTAAATGTCATGCTGTGTGATAGGAAATGCCATGAAACGTGTGAAGAGAGAGTTGAGTTAACTGAGGAGAGCTTGTTGAAATGATTCAGTCTGTTCTGTGCTTGTGAGATGTGAAGTGTGTAATAAACCGTCTGTCCATGAATCTGTCTCTTATTTCACACACTCCACACTGGTGACCCCAGACGAATTATGGAACACGAGGCAAGAACCCCGGAGCCGGCCCGGTTGGGAAACCCCAGTGACACAGCAGCCATCCCACAGACAGCCCGGACTGGAGCCCCCAGCAACGAGTATGCGGTTTCAGTCAAGCTACCGGACTTCTGGCAGCACAACCCGTGCTCTTGGTTCCACCACACCGAGGCCCAGTTTGCCCTCCGGGGAGTAACGGCAGACAACACCAAGTTCTACTATGTAGTAGCAGCGCTGGACGCTCGCACAGCCCAGCAGGTAGTGAGCCTGCTCGACCAGCCTCCAGCCCACAGCAAATACGAGGCGCTCAAGGCTGTGCTGACCCGGCGCTACACGCTCTCGGAATGTGAGAGAGTGGAGAGCCTCCTGGGGTTAGTTAGGAGATGGTTCGGCCGTCGACCTGATGGAGAAGATGCTGGCGTTAATGGGCACGGACGATGGGCACTTTCTGTTTGCCCACCTTTTCCTTCGGAACCTTCCAACGGAGGCGAGAGCGGTTCTGGCCAATTTGCCGTTGCTGGCCGCGCGTGACTACCTTGTGCTAGCCCAGGACGCAGACCGGATCATCCTCACCACCCGGGCGATCACTGTCAACGCGGCGGCGGCGGAGCCCAGCGAGACGACCAGAGGAGGCAAGGAGCCACCGACGGTAGCGGCAGCAGGGGCCAAGGAGCGCCAGAGAGACACGCTCTGCTTCTACCACCGCCGCTTCGGATGCGCGCCACCGTGCCAGTTCAAGCGCTCAGGAAATGCCAAGGCAGGCAGTCGGCAGCAGCTGCGACCGCCGGTGAAGAGAACAAGCTGCTCTACATGACGGACGCGCGCTCAGGGAGGCGTTTCCTCATGGACACCAGAGCCCAGAAGAGTCTTATCCTGCCGACCTACGCCGACCAGCTGGCAGGACCTAGCGGCCCCGGGCTGTTGGCAGCAAACAGCTCGGAAATTAAGACCTTTGGTGAGAGAACACTGATCTTATCTCTACACGGCCGTACATACGAGTGGACTTTTGTCATAGCAACACTGAATTACCATATCCTGGGGGCTGATTTTCTGTGTGCGCATG
The DNA here is from genome assembly GCA_020510985.1 of Pholidichthys leucotaenia. Classification (NCBI taxonomy): domain Eukaryota; kingdom Metazoa; phylum Chordata; class Actinopteri; order Cichliformes; family Pholidichthyidae; genus Pholidichthys; species Pholidichthys leucotaenia. Next base: position 330,460,445 of record CM035842.1, on the reverse strand, counting down.
GTTTACTTGTGGATGTTGCTAACAGACGCCTGGTTAATGCACTGTCCTTTGAATCTCTCCCCTGTATAGCTCGAGGGACCCGGCCAACAGCACAAGCCAACGTCACAGCTCCAGGCGGTAAGTTCCACTCACTGCTCACTCAGTTCCCAGCACTCACGGTCCTGATGTTTTCGGCGGCCATCGCTAAACACGGGGTGGAGCACTTTATCACCACCACCAGGCCGCCCGTTTTCGCAAGACCTCGGCGCTTGGACGCAGCTAAACTGGCCATAGCGCGCGAGGAGTTCGCCAACCTGGAAAGGTTGGGCATCATCAGGCGTTTGAACAGCCCATGGGCATCCCCACTACACATGGTCCCTAAAGCTGAGGGCTCGTGGCGACTGTGCGGTGATTTCTGCAGGTTGAACAATGCCACAGCACACGACCGCTACCCGATTCCCCACATACAGGATTTTTCCGTTCATCTCCCCAGAGCACGCATTTTTTCCAAAATAGACCTGGTCCGCGGTTATCACCAAGTCCCAGTGCGTGTGGAGGACGTACCCAAAACAGCTGTAATAACTCCGTTCGGTTTATTCGTGTTCCTGAGCATGCCATTCGGATTAAAAGGCGCGGCACAGATGTTCCAGCGCATGATGGATGCAGTGCTGCACGATCTCCCGTTCGTGTTCGTCTACCTGGACGATATCCTGGTAGCCAGTGCGTCCGAAGACGAACACGAAACCCACCTCAGGACGGTTTTCCGGAGGTTGGAGGAGCACGGGTTAATAATCAACCCGGCGAAATGCCAGTTCGGCGTGATGGAGATTGATTTTTTGGGGCACCGCGTCTCTCCAGAAGGAGCGATCCCATTGCCCAACAAAGTGCGCGCCGTAGCGGATTTTCCCCGGCCTCAGACGGTCAGGGCACTGCAAGAATTTTTGGGGATGGTGAACTTTTTTAATCGTTTCCTTCCCCGCGCGGTGCGGCTCATGCAACCATTGGACACCGCGCTCAAGAGACAGAAACCCGCGGATGGGGTCGAATGGACCCCGAAGCGAGAGCGGACGTTCTCGGAGGTTAAAGCAGCCCTGGCAAACGCCGCACTGCTGGCGCATCCGGACCCAGCAGCCCAGATAGAGCTCACCACCGACGCTTCAGACATGGCTATAGGGGCTGTCGTGGAGCAGCATGTCGCCAGGGCTTGGCAGCCGCTCGCCTTTTTCAGCAGAACTGCACGACAGTGAACGTAAATACAGCGCGTTCGACAGGGAGTTGCTGGCCCTCCACCTGGCCATACGCCACTTCCAGTTCTGGCTGGAAGGGTGCAGTTTCACCGCGTTCGTGGACCACAAGCCAGTAAACGTTCGCGATGGCCAAGGTTTCAGAACCGTGGTCGGGTCGGCAATAGAGACAGCTGGCCGCGATCTCAGAGTTTACTACTGGTATTCAGCATGTGTCGGGTAAACTGAATGTGGTGGCGGACTGCCTCTCGCGCGCCGTGGTGGCCCCAGTCTACGTGGGGATAGATTATGCAGCCATGGCCGCGGAGCAGATTAGCGATGCAGACGTGCGCACGCTCCAGTCTGGACCAACAGGGTTAAGGCTGGTGAGCAGGGTACAGCAAGATGGCATGCCCCCCCAATCTGCGATGTCTCCACGGGACGCCTGCGTCCGGTGGTCCCGGTCGCGTGGCGCCGCCGCGTGTTTGAGTCGGTTCACACTCTAGCGCACCCAGGAGTGCGCGTGTCGGTCAAAATGGTGGGAGAGAAGTTTGTGTCGCCGAGCCTACGCAAACAAGTAAAAGAGTGGACTGCGGCCTGCGTGGCGTGCCAACGAGCCAAGGTACACAGACACATGAAGGCTCCCTTGGAGCCGTTTCGGGTACCGGATAAGAGGTTTGACCATGTTCACGTGGACCTCGTGGGCCCCCTCCCACCATCACAGGGGTGCACGCACCTCCTGACAGTGGTGGACCGCACGATGCGCTGGCCAGAAGCAGTCCCACTGGCGGCAACCACCTCCGCAGACGTGGCATGCGTTTTTTTAACAGCATGGGTGGCGCGTTTTGGAGTCCTGTCGGACATTACGTCCGACAGGGGCCCTCAATTTGTTTCCGACCTCTGGTCCGCGATGGCCCGCAGCCTGGGTGTTGCAATTCATCGCACAACCGCATACAACCCACAGGCCAATGGGTTATGCGAGCGTTTTCATAGATCACTGAAAGCAGCACTCAGGGCTTCACTGACAGATGCAAATTGGGTGGACAGGTTGCCGTGGGTTTTATTGGGGTTGCGCTCCGCGCTAAAAGAGGATTTGGAAGCTTCCCCGGCAGAGCTGGTTTTTGCGCAGCCCCTACGGCTGCCCGGGGAATTTCTGCCAGATAATCCCGCGCCGGACAGCTCCCCGTCTCAGCTTTTGCAGCGGAGCGCAAACACAGGCACGCTGCCAGGCCAGGCCACCACTGTTTTCCGCGTGCTTTTGTGCCTAAAACTTTGAAGAACGCGGAGTTCGTGTTCGTCAGACACGATGCCCACCACCCGCCATTGCGCCCACCCTATGATGGACCGTTCAGAGTGTTGGAAACAGGGGATAAGCATTTTTTGCTAGACTTGGGCGATCGGCAGGAGAAAATTGGCATAGACAGACTCAAACCCGCCTTTGTAGCAGCGGACGAGCAAGTGCTGTTGGCTAGGGCCTCTCGGCGTGGAAGACCCCCACGGAGAGCTCCCCAGGGAAGCGATCCACCAGAGCAACCACACGGACAGAGCGAAGTCCCCCCCCCCCCTCGCCACGGCCCACCCGCAGTCAGACACACTCCCAGCAGCCCCCCACTGGCACAGCAGCGCCACGGTGGCGGTAAACACCAGTTCCAGCAGATATGGGAGGAGACTGAAGCCAAGAAAGCGTGTGGACTGATGTTCTATCTAAGATGCTGGGGGGGGGGGGGGGTAGGACCTTGGGGAAGTCAGATTATTTAGCATCTCAGAGGGAGACAGTGAATAAGCATGGGAGAACAATGCCCAGGGGGTTCCTGGCAAGATAGCAGGAAGGAGTCAGGGACATGGGAGTTGAATGCAGTGTAATGTAAATGTCATGCTGTGTGATAGGAAATGCCATGAAACGTGTGAAGAGAGAGTTGAGTTAACTGAGGAGCGCTTGCTGAAATGATTCAGTCTGTTCTGTGCTTGTGAGATGTGAAGTGTGTAATAAACCGTCTGTCCATGAATCTGTCTCTTATTTCACACACTCCACAATGCTACCAAATACTAAGGAAATGTATGTAAACTTCTGACCTTGAAGAAAGTAATAAAAAAATTCTCCAAAAAGTTATTTAGTAAATAGAAATAATTTTAGTAATCTTAACTGACCTTAAGCAGGAAAAGTTTAGGCTGATTTAATGTCAGACAGTGAGGGAAAAAAAGGTTACGTGCCTTTTTTTTTTTTATAAACAGTATAAGTAAACTTCTGGTTTCAACTGTAGGTATTAAGATGGATATAGGTATTCAAAGATATTCACAGGTGCAGGTCTGTGTGACTGAGGACTTACTTTAGAGTCAATGATATACCAGAGTGAGATCATCACAACCACACCATCAACAACGGAGTAGTTCATTCAAGACTGACAAAATCACCCCAAGAGTCCTCAGATCTCCTGAGCATTGACCTTGAGCACAGCCTGGATGCAAAGCCACCTGAGAATCATTGTGAGTGAGTTTAGTGACCACCAGGGCAAATGCCTGGGAGGAGTAATGAGTCCCATGAAATATGTACAGGTCAACTGATGCACGAACGGATGGACAGATGACAGACTCCATCGTATTAGCTCCATTCAGCTTCATTGGAATGAGCTAATAAAATGCATGTGAACTCTGTCCACCCCCCCCCCCCCCCGCCCCCAGTCCCCGGACCGTAATGCACTCACCTGCACAATAACTACCTCAGCTGCTGGCACAGAAAGACTGGCACACCAACAGTAATACATTTGCTGCTGTATGTCTCTGCACTTTACTGCAACCATTTGCACAAATGCCATATCTGCTGCTTTCTGTCATTGCATTACTGATCATGTGCAGTCCTATCTGTCACTGTCTGCACCTACACTACCGCATTGAACGTGCAACTACGGGAATTATAGCTGTACTTTTCTGTATATAGGATTGCTGGGTTTCATCATCGTTTTCTTTATTAGCACTTTGGGAGGTCTGAGTCTATCTTTTGTCGCCATTTGCACTATGGGTAGCATTACTGTACATAGACTGCTGTTGTTGTTTTTCCAGCCTTATTCCTTTTTTCTTTTTTTATATTGTGCACACCACTGAAGAGAGAGAGAAACGCCATTTCAATTTTCCTGTATGTCCTGTACGTATAGTAGTATTGACTAATAAAATCTTTGAATCTTTGAATGTTCTATACTGACAGACATTTATTTTACAAATTTTTTGCCATGATCCAAGAGGATTAAAATAGTTGCTTTAGTTTCTGGGACCTACCCAGACAGCATGTCCATGTGGGCCCCACTATAGGTTAAATCTGCGCTGTTTTGTGGGTCCCCATGTGGGTTCACTCGCAATTTTCATGTTGGTCCCATCTGTGTTTGCCTACAACCTGTCGCACGGGTAAGCAGGTAGCCTGCTTGCTCACTTTAACCCCACTGGGCCCCCACATAGCCGCACTGATGCGGGTGAGCAGGTTTCAGTAACACTGGCACAAAACGTGAAGTCATTGTGACCAATTACAGATGAGACCAACATGGAAATCGTAGACAAACCCTCATGGGACCCTTATGACAGCCCAGATTTAACCTATAGTGGGTCTCACATGGACATGCTGGCTGGGTAATAACAGCTCACCTCTTCTGGCCAGGAAGTATACAGCAGGAATCACTACATGACCCTTCCCAGTGCTGCTGATCATCTCCTTGTCCTTGTCCAGAACGGACAGGCATATTAATACATTCTTCTTGGAAGTTTGAAACTGAATAGTTCCTAAGATGTTTGCAGTCACCTGTACATGAAAACTGTAGAAAAGTTACAAATGAATGTGGGTCGTGATAGTCTCTCATAGTAGTTAATGTTTGCCTTTTGTTAAAAATGCAATAATGAATGACAAGCTAATATACCAACAAGCACTCACCGACATATAAGATTTTTGTCGTTGGGAATATAATAATCTTGGAACTCCAACACTGAGAATCCATTGGATGGAGGATCACGGGACAGTTGGGGAAGGGGATCCTTTGAGCCAATCAAGCACATTCTAAACCTGGCACCAGGATGGGACTGTTCACTTGTGATACCCTCTGCTACAAATGTATAGCCAAGCTGGGACAGGGAATAGAGTGAAATGTAATCATCAAAACAAAACATAGAAGATTTTGAGTGAGTGAATACACTCCCCATAAACAATCTGATATTATCTGAATTCTGTGAGATTCTTTATTTAGGACAGAAATAAATTAATAAATATTTACTCCAGTCGACCTTGTCTTTATTCTGGCTAATATTTAAATTAATCCTAGCTTTTGAGCCACAATTCTTTTTTAAATGATTTTTTAACCTACACACCTTATTGTGTTGAAACACCCGGAGTGCTGATTTACTAAAGACCATGTCCACCTCCTCTCCTGTGTCGTTATTTATGATATGCAGCAAACAATTGGGGACAGGAGAGTAGACCTTTGACACCAGCTGCATCTCCACAGGAAACAGGAACACCTCTCTATACACACAATATTAAAGAAAAAATTAACTGTTTTCAATTGATAAAAAAAAACATCCTGCAGTAGACTTACAGTTATCAGAACTGAATACCAGAGGTGGGTAGTAATTTGTCATGAACTGGGGTGGTTTTCCAGCCCAGTTCCATGGCATGGTGGCTGTCTAGCCTCCAGCGTATTTTGGGTTCCTCATTTGCCGTCTGACAGCCGACAGCCATGCCCCCTCCTGCCAGCTACTACCAGCTGACTGTCATTACCTTCTGCTTTCTCTCTCCACAAATACACACACACATGCAATTGTCCACACCTGCATTCACTCAGCACTTTTGCACTCACTCATTCCACACCCACACACACATCTATTCTTACGTGCCCTCACACACTGATTCTTACTCACATACTCAGACATTCACTCACACACCCTCGCTCTCTCTCTCTCTCTCTCTCCACACCGGCATGCACTCAGCTCATTAGCTGTTGCAGTATTTAAGATCTGGGTTCGCTGTTGTGCATTGTTGGGTAATTGGGGTTTGAATGGAGTGTTTCCACCAATTGTCTGCTTGTTTTGTTCCTTGCACTGTGGACTTCACAGAGGCCTCGGACTGCTCCAGCTAGTAAGTTCATTTTTTCCCTATTTCCGCAATTCAGCTTTCCTGCAGTGCCTGGGTGTTCTCTGTCCTGTCCAGCCTTCCTGCAGCACTTGTTTTCCTGCCACTGAGCAGTTGAGCATCCTTGAGGTTTCCCTGTGCTCCCAGTGCTATCCGTTTATTGTTTTTCTGGACTGTTACTTTATTTTGTGCACAATAAAATACACACAACATTTTCCTGCATTTGGGTTTATTTCTTCCTGCCTCAAATAGGCAGGAATTCATGACAGAATCACCCAACCAGTTTAAACCCAGCGGAGGCATTGTGTGTGTGTTTTTTCACCTTGAGTTGTGCCCTTCAGAGGTAAAGTGGGCTATCCCACAAAACCATTATTTTGAGAAAATGAGCTCTAAAGTTGAAATATTCTCAAAAAATCAGTGTGCCTATATCATTAAAAAGTTACCCCCTATAAATACCTTCAAAGTTTATGCAGAGCTAGGCAGTTTAAGAAAATGATAGACCCTTAACAATTAGTGTAGTACAATTAACTCATTTTTGACCTACATGTGGGATAGCCCACTTTACCTCTGAAGGGCACAGTTCTTCTTTTTTCCCTCATCCATTTGTGTGTTTTTCCACCCACCTAAGTTTCACCATGAAAGCCTGGAGCGGCAAGGAGCTGAACACTCTGGACTTCCTGGAGGACGCTTACTCATGGACGCAGGGGCCGTGTTCCCCGGAGGATGTCCGACTGGCTCAGGACACCGCTACGGAGGTAATGCATTTGTATCCCAGCCTCTGGTCTTTCCCAGGGGTGGACGACTTGCTGCCCACCATCTTCTCCCAGCCATACATAGAGCCGGGGAGGGATTCCTTGATGCTGGAGCCGGAGCCGGCACCGTCACGAAAGAAGCGCTCGCGATGGAGGAAGCCTCCCTCCTTCTGCAGCACTCCTGCTCCAGCTTCGTCTCCAGAGTCAGGGCCCACTCAATGCACGGGAGGTATAGGGGAGGAATCCAGACTGGCGATCCTGGCGGATATAGACCGCCTCATGGAAGAGGAAAGACTTACAGCTGAGCCATTTTTTCTTTCCTGCCGCCTCGATAGCAGCCACCTTTTTCTCAAATTTTACATCCACCAAAGTGGAGGAGGTAGTTTTTTCTCCAGATTCGCCTCCCTCTGCGCCAGTTTGGGAGGCTCCTTCGCCACTTACTGAGAAGCCCAGGCCCATGTTAGATGTGGAGGGGGAGGATAACGCACTGGACGCTGCTGGAAACATCGAGAGCCAGGAGAACAGGCAAGTTCTTTCTCATTGAACTCCAATTATTGGCTAACAATTTTGCCTGTGCCCTGGCCAGGAGTCTCAGGGTTTGCAGTTCCCTGAGTACTCTGCACCAGCGGCATGTCTTAACCCCTCACCAGTCCTCTCCGTGTCCTCTCCTTGTGCTGTTGAGAGTTTGCCAGCCCCTGAACCCAGCCGTCAGACGGAGGAGGAGCTCAAGGCCCTGGAGGATCCTTTCCCAGGGTCGGCGGTGAGACAGCCCCCAGCCGCCACGCTGGATGAGTCACCTGTGTGGGGTACATCGCCTGGGGCCCTTGAGACTGCGATCGCCGAGGCCGAGGGAACATCATCATCCGGAACGTTGGAGTCCTGGACGGCGGTGGAGCTCGAGTGCAGGCAAGTTCTGTCTTTTTTTTTTTTTCCTTATGTCAGTTTTAGAGAGATCTTGTCTGACTCTTGGTGCGGAGAGTAAGGCGCAGCCCTCAGCTGTGTCTGAACTCACCTTGCCGGGCTCCGCCGCTGCCCGCGACCCTGATCCCCTGTCTCTGTGTGCTATGTGTGAGCTCTCACCCAGGGTGGCCGGAAAGGATCCAACCATGCCAGTGGTCTCCGAGGATCTGGGTTTGCCGGCGGAGGCCGACCAAGGGTTAGCTCTTCCTGCGAAGGTAGTCACGGGCGTGCCGTCCCTACCCGGGACCTCTGTGGGTGCAGCTTTGGACCAGGCCGGGTCCACCGAGGGTGCAGCTCTTCCTCTGCCTGAGGAGCCTTCGCCATTTGGATCGACACAGTCCTGGACGGCGGTGGAGCCCGAGGCCAGGCAAGTGCTCCCTTCTGTTTTCTCTCTCTCTATCCTAGAGAAAACTTGCCTGGCTCTTGGTGAGGGAAGCCGGGTGTGGCTGGCCGCTGCACCTGAGCTCACCACACTGGGCACCGCCGCTGCTGGCGACCCTGACCTCTCCTCTTTCTGTACTGTTTCTGAGCTCTCTCTCAGGGTTGCCGGAGAGGATCGAACACCACCTGAGGCCTCCGAAGATCCAGGTTCACCACCCGAGGCAGCTGAGCTCCAGCCGGGAGCTACCGTGGGTGCTACACAGGCCCAGCCGGGGCCCACTGCGGGAGCAATGAGGTCCCAGGTGCTAGGGTCCACCGCAGGTGCAGCTATGTCCCGGACAGGGACCTCTGCGGGTGCTACTACGCTTCAGTCTGGAGCCACCGCAAGTGCAACTGTGTCCCTGGCTGGGACCCTCATGGGTGCAGCAATGACCCAGTCGGGATCCACCGCGGGTGCTACGATGGCCCACTTGATGTCCTCTGTGGGTTCTACGTGGACCCAGCTGTGTCTCACCACGGGTGCAGCCATGGCCCAGCCCGGTCCACCGTGGGTGCAGCAAAGCTCCAGCCTGGAACCTCTGCAGGTGCTGCTTTCTCCCGGACAGGGACCATTACGGGTGCAACTGTCCCCCAGCTCAGGGTCACGGGGGGGGGGGGGGGGACTATTCCCTCGTCACCGCCCAATGACACCGGGGCTCCCCTTTCCTGGTCTCCCCTTCCTATGCTTGCTTTTCCCATGGGGAGGCTGCCTCTCGGGCTGCCTCTCTTGAGCTGGTGGCTCAAAAATCCGGGCCGTCCACCTGGTGAAGTGGGCCGTGGGGTTAGGTGGCCAAGTATTCCTGGCCGGCCACCTGACCTGCTCGGTCGGTTGGTCCAACTGATCCTGGACTTGGACTGACCACCTGACCGTTCTTCTTTCGCCGCCCCTGGGGCCTGGGACTTTGGTCGGCCCCCAGAACTCTTGGACTCCTGGGACTTGGGAGGGGGGGGCTGTTCTAGGTTTTGGGGGTTGATTCATTGTGTGTTCACTGGTATATTCTCATGTTATGTTGCTGATTTGTTCCTTCCTGACCTGTTCCCCCACCTCCCACCCGGGTTGGTTGTGGCAGTTCCCTGGGGGTGGGGTGGGGGGTTCTTTTTTCTGTTTTTGTGTCTCTTTTGTTGGTACGCTGGGGTGTCTGGTCTCCACCCCTAGGGGGGGCCTCTGTCATGAACTGGGGTGGTTTTCCAGCCCACGGCACAGTGGCTGTCTAGTCTCCAGCATATTTTGGGTTCCTCATTTGCAGTCTGACAGCCGACAGCCATGCCCCCTCCTGCCAGCTCCTACCAGCTGACTGTCATTACCTGCTGCTTTCTCTCTCCACACATACACACACACATGCAATTGTCCACACATGCATTCACTCAGCACTTTTGCACTCACTCATTCCACACCCACACACACATCTATTTTTACGTGCCCTCACTCACTGATTCTCACTCACATACTCAGACATTCACTCACACGCCCTCGCTCTCTCTCTCTCTCCACACCGGCATGCACTCAGCTCATTAGTTGTTGCAGTTTTTAAGATCTGGGTGCGCTGTTGTGCATTGTTGGTTCATTGTGGTTTGAACAGAGTGTTTCCACCAACTGTCTGCTTGTTTCATTCCTCGCACTGTGGACTTCACAGAGGCCTCGGACTGCCCCAGCTAGTAAGTTCATTTTTTCCCTATTTCTGCTGTTCAGCTTTCCTGCAGTGCCTGGGTGTCATCTGTGCTGTCCAGCCTTCCTGCAGCACTTGTTTTCCTGCCACTGAGCTGTTGAGCATCCTTGAGGTTTTCCTGTGCTCCCAGTGCTATCCGTTTATTGTTTTTCTGAACTGTTACTTTATTTTGTGCACAATAAAATACACACAACGTTCTCCTGCATTTGGGTTTAATTCTTCCTGCCTCAAATAGGCAGGAATTCATGACAGTAACTATTAAAACAGATGTACTTGAGAAAGTTCTCATAAAGTTATGCATTACTGAGCAGTGTTATTGTAGGATATTTTTTAAGTCTTACTTATATTTACGAAGAAAATATTTTTCTTTTCCGGACCTCCGGAAAAGCGGTAGAAGATGGATGGATGGAAAAAGCTGTATTTTTACTCTAACGCATTTTATTTTAACCTTTGATTTACTTTTGATTTTACTGATTTAAACTGAGTGTAAGCCAAGATTTTCTGAAGTCAATATTCTATTCTGTCTCAGGATATAATTAATTTATCATTGTTTATTGATCCATCTCCATCTTCTACCGCTTTTCCGGAGGTCCGGGTCGTGGAGGCAGCAGTTCAAGCAGAGAAGCCCAGACTTCCCTCTCCCCAGCCACCTGCTCCAGCTCTTCAGAGGGGATACCAAGGCGTTCCCAGACCAGCTGGGAGACATAGTCTCTCCACCGAATCCTGGGTCTGCCCCGGGGTCTCCTCCCAGTGGGACGTGCCTGAAACACCTCAAGTGGGAGGCGTCCAGGAGGCATCCTAATCAGATGCCCATACCACCTCAACTATGATTTGAATTATAACAGAGAGACACATTAGGAAAGTTAATTTTTTTTAGAGGTCTAACACATTTAAGATAAAAATTGGCAATACTAAAGGCAGATATCTGCTAAAAAATGGTACAAATTTTCTGAATAAAAAGTTGCAAATTTGATGGGAAAAGTTATAAATCTATTAGAAAAAAGTAAATAATTTAAGACAAGGGAATTGTAAATTTAAGAAAAAAGTTGCTAATTTCCAAGAAATATGTCACAAAATTACAAGAAAAACAGGCTCAAATTTAAGAGAAAAATCTCACAGATTTGAAAAGTTATCACAATTACTGTTGTCCAAGTAAATTTGTTAGCGACTACTCCTACTTACACTTGAGTAATTAACGCCATAAGGTAATGCTGCTTATACTTGAGTACAATTTTTGGCTAGTCTAAGCAACTCAGCTACGTTCACCACTCAAAGGCATCATTATGACATTTTAGAGGAAAAAGGGTCATCAGTCATTTACACAGGCATAGACTTGATTTTCCAAACCAGGCTGACAATTTTATATGAGTGTCAATCCTTTATTGTTCTCTGACCTAAAAACCAAGACCCAAGAGTTTGTTGTATCTGGAAGTGGGACGGAGTAATCAGCAAAGGTGATCCTGTTCCATTCATCCTCTAGACAAGGGTACAGATCTGCTTTTCTCTCAGAATTTTCAATGATGTACCTGCACAGGGAACACAGATTATATAGACAGATTATATTGTGAAGTAAACGGTTAATAAGAAGATCTAGTCCAAGAAAACAAACCTTGCAAACACTGCGTGTCCACCAAATGCGTTTTTCCCGCTGTGGGCGACTATTTTCTATTTATTCTCTATGTAGTTCAGCGTCTACAGCGCTGAGCGCCATCGGCGCTGAAACACTCTCGGCAGTGGCCACTTTTTGTCACAGTGCTCATGGCGCTCAGAGCTGAAAAAAGTTCAACTTTTCAGACTACAGCTGAGCTAGTCAATGTCAGACCTTTTTAAGCAGCCAATCAGAATTAAGGAAGGGCGGGACATAGGACGCCGGTACAGTCTGTACTCAGACTCCTGTTTTCTCTGTCATCATATTTTACATCCAGAGCTGCTACCAATGCTAGAATACGTTTCCTGTCCATTGTTATTTAGAGACTGCTATTAAAAAATAAGTAAAAAAGTCTGATCATAGGAAAAGCAAAAGTGCTGAGCTGTGAGTAACAAGCTGTTGCTGGAATACAGGGCACAGACTTTTTTTTTCCAGCGCGCAGCGCACAAGCACTGAAAAAAAGACGTTCAGGGCGGTCGTGCAACAAAAAACGTATTTGGTGGACATGCAGCTGGCAACTGCATGAAATCTTGTCAGAAAAAAAATACAACTAAGCTGGAAGAGAAGAACTTTTGCTTCTCTGAGGGCTGTTAATTAAAGATTTCCCCTCACTTATGTCCCATGGACTAAAAAGAATCAAATTTGCCACAGTTATTAGTCTTTCTCTACATAGGTACCACCAAGGGTCACACACTTCTCCCATTGCTTTATGCAGCTGTGGAGACCTCACTTATAGATACATTTCTGCAGCAGTGAAGCACAGTAAGTCCCAGTAATTGTGGTACCCTTTGCCAGGAAATCCATCATCAATGCTCCATGATGGTTCCAAAAGACTGCAAGCATGACCTTGCCCGCTGAGGGTTGGCCATGTCCCTTCTTCTGACATGGTGAGTCATAATGCTTCCAGTACCTTGACTGGGCTTTAGTCTCTGGATCACAGTGATGGACTCATGTTTCGTCCTGCATGATTCGTTTGTCGATGAAGTCCTCCTGGTTTTTTTGGCACATGGCCAAAAGAGCCTGCGAGCATGTGACTTGTTCCTGCTTCTGGAAAGGTGTGAGCAGCCAGGGAATCTGTCATGCAGACAACTACCACATGTGCAAATGGTCATGTATGATTATTTTTCCCCACAGACCCCACACTAATCTTGACATCTTAGGCTAGTATTCCAACAGTTATGTGGCGAACCTCCAAAATGCTGGCCTCCACTTGCCTTGTGGTGTCTTCATCAATGGTGCACTGGGGTCACCCGGGATTGGGCGCCGTTTCCACTAATGTCTGACCATACTTGAACTGTCGATACCAGCGCTGGACTATGTCATACTATGGGGTATCTGAAACATAAGTCTCTTTCATCTCATCAAACGTCTCCTGTGGTGTGCGGCCTCTCAAGTACATTAACCTGATGACTGCTCTGCATTCAACTGGCTCCATCACACCTTACTCCACCATAGCACCTGTAAAGGAGAAACTCTTAAGAGTTCAGAGCTACAAATTACCATGTGACTGATAGAGATATAGATTATTTTACCTTAGCAATTTTAGACTCCTACAATAACCAGAAGTCGGTCAGGGAAAATCTTTAATGAACAGCCCTTGCCAGTATTTTCAGTGGCTGGAGGTAATACTGCTAGTTAAGGGAGAAAAAAACAACACCCTCAAAGGTTCACAACCAATAGATACTCTGTTCAACCACCAATCACACACTGACCGAGCTTTCAATGCTCACGTGAGCACACATACTTCCCCAGGCAGCAGGTCATTCGGCAGACGCTGCTAGCCCATTGGAACGGAGACAGTATAAACAGCAGATGGTACCACTGGGAAAAGATGGAACACAATGTGGAAAATACTCCCTGCATGGCCCCCACAGGCTGCCACAACCAAGAGAAGGAGCAAATTCTGGGCATGCAGTGAGCAGACAGGCTAAAAGCATGCCATGCAATGTACACAGCACTGGCACGGGACTGCATTCGCTTCATTGTTGTACTCTCCCCATAATGACATTTGTGATATTATGCTAATAATTTCCTGAGTGTAAGTGAAACCAATTGATATATTCATACAGCTTAGAGCCACTGCCTTCATGTTACTTCACAAAATATATTACTGTATATTTACCGTAGCAAGAAGGCAGCGTGCTTGTCTGCATCTGCCTCAATCTTTGGCCACGTGTCTAAAATAATCTTAGCTGCACGGAGGTTCTCCTTCGTTCCTGGATAACATGAACACACACAGAGAGGCAGACTCAATTAAAGATGAAAGACAATCCATGTTCCTGTCAAACACATGAAAAAATAATTGCAGCTGACCTAGATCAGAGAGGGAAACTGAAATTGCGAAGTGGCTTTTTGCAGCATTCATGGAGAGGTTGACAGGAGGAGATTATTCTCACCTTGATGTCAACTTTCACACTCATCTCACACAACAGGTAACCACTCAAGACAGAACAGAATCCGTGGTAAGGACGGTAGTACAACTATGTGCGTGCAAGTATGTGTGTACAAGTAACTGCATTTTTTTTTTAACATCGGTGGGAAATATTCTCCTAAAAAGCAGCTGAATGACAGTTTTAAAAAAGAAATCTGTTGCAAAGATGTCCCCAAATAATTTTCCTGCTACATGTCCTTCCTATCCATTAGTTCTTTTTTTCTGATGGTATTTCTAAATTGACCATTATGATGTGTCATGGTCAGCTACTGAGAAGAAAGCAAGGCAGAAAAAAGAGCACAGATTGGAGAAAGACAACAAACAACGGTACATAAATGCAGGGTGAGGACTGAACATTTTGAGGGAGACCATCAACAGGCGTGCTCCGAAATTTAGCCATTCAAGAAAATGACTGCCCCTATGGTTTTGACTGCCTAGATTCTCAACATGTTGTCAAACTGTCAGCCTTTCTGAAATATCTTTGGTTTTAAGCTGTGAGTGGTGTCTGAAAGGTGCAGTTTGTTCATTAACCATCAGCAAATAGGAGAATTTAACCACAACAGACAAATTTCCTCAAAGTCAAACTGCTTATTTTGTGTATTTATATGATCTCTTGGTAATGGCAAACGTGTAAGAGTGTGTGTATACTTTATGTTCTCAAGCCTTAGAAAATTAGGCAGATGATATTTGGTGCTACAGGGCAAGGCTATTACACAAATTATGGATTGATTAAACACACTATGTGTGCATGTGATTCAATCGTGCTAGCACAGCACAATTACTTTCTGGTCCTGTCAGTAAATGAAGAATGGCTGGGTAGTATGTTACCTGCAGTGTTTCCTTTGGAATCAACAAACAATGCTGCACTTCTATACAGATGGTACCTGTCATGGGCAGCGAGAGTGCGCCCCTCCCGTCCTGTCTCACTTTCATCAATTCATCACTGCACCTGAGGCAGAAGACGCACCTGCACCCGCTCATCAGCCAGCGTACTTAAGGAGGCTCTCTCCGTACATTTAATGCTGGCTCGTCTGGGTATACTGCCCATTTCAAGACAAGCAGGTATAATTTGACAAGTGTTGACACGTCGTCTCACCTTGTTTCTCCTCTCTTTCTCAGGTTGCTGCCACCATGCAGGTGTGTCTCCAGGACTGCGTGCGCTCTCCTGCCTCATCTCCACCATTCCCCGGCTTCAACCTCCACCCGGTCAGGCACCATTAACTTATTCCTCCCACCCTACTGATTCGTCTATTCCCCACTGGAGTCCTGCCGGTTCTTCCCTGGAACCCAAGTAAGTGGCAATTTGGCTCGCCCATTTCCCCTTACTCCGTTCCTCCTCTCACAGGTCTCGTCTTCTCTCCACAGGCAGATTCCTCTGGTGAGTGACTGTTTCCTTAGCTGTGCGCTTATTTTGAAAAATAATAACTTTCAAACGTGCCCCTTCATGTGGTTAATTTCCTGTACTGTTGCATCATGCACGTGAGCTGTCTGTTTATTAAACCATGACAGAAAGAGCCAGCCAGGACCGCAGCTCAGCTGGTGCTGTGGCACAAGAGCTGTCTGCTTTGGATTGCTTGTTGGTGACCGAGCACCAGCTTGCCGTGCTGACTCAGCAAATTTCTAACATGATGAGGCTTTGGCCTAATGCGCCTCCTCAGTCTCCTCCTCCTCAGCCTGCTCCCCGCACTACGGTGCACCGTACCACCTCCATTCCCACGCCTGCCCCGTACGCAGGGGAGGTGGAGAAATTCAAAGGATTTCTTATTCAGGTCCGTATGTATTTGGAGCAGGTCGGGGAGGAGTACCCAGGGGACGTGGCTAAAATACAGTTTTTCACCTTGTTGCTCAAAGACCGAGCCCTTGAGTGGGCACAATCCACCACTGATAACCCTGAGGGGCGGCAATACACGTTTGAACCATTTGTGGACGCTTTTTCTTGCGCGTTTGGCCGTACGGAGAGTCAGGGCAACGTTATGAGCCACCTGATGACGCTCCACCAGGGCACTCGGTCAGCAGCCGAGTACTCGGTGGAGTTCCGGGTTGAAGTGGCTGACTCGAGGTGGAATGAGGTTGCTTTACGCAGTGCATTCCTCCACGGGTTAAACACTCATCTCCGTGATGATCTGGCGGTTCACCCTGCCCCCAAGACTCTCAACAGTCTCATAGATCAGGCTGTAGGATTGGATAACTGGTACCGTGAGCGTGCGAAGGAGCCCGAGTCCTCCTCTCGCCCGCGTGCCGAGTGTGCACCCACCATCATTGCTAACACTGGCGGCACCGGCTCTCTGCCCAAGCCGATGGAGCTCTCTCGGCACTTGACCGACGATGAGCGAAGGTGAAGGGCTGGTGTGTGCGCATACTGCGGTTCGCTGAACCACAGTCTGGACGAATGCCGCCAGCGGCCAAAAGACACAGCCCGTCAGTAACCATGAGGGGGTCTGGCAGGCGGGACCGAAACTACTCCCCCCGGTAATTTTTCAATCTCGGCCCTTGTGCAATTGCCAGGGGTCGAGAGGAGGACTACGGCGTTGGTCGATTCAGGGTCTGAGGGTAATTTTGTCTCTGCTGAGTTTGTTTGGCAGGTGGGTATTCCCACGCGTAAATTGCCCCACAATCAGAAAATCACTACCATATCTGGCCGGGAGGTTGCGGTAGTCACCAAGAGCACGGTGCCGATCTCCATCCTCCTTTCCGGAAACCACTGGGAGGAACTCTCGTTCCTGGTTCTTCCTATTTCATCTTCCCCAGTGGTTCTTGGTTACCCTTGGCTCCGGAGGCATAATCCAACTATAAACTGGGGATGTAACACAATTTCCTCCTGGAGCCCATTTCGTATGGCTAATTGCATGCTTTCAGCCGAGTGTTCCCCATGTCTGGCCATCTCCGTCGCTCCAGTCGAGCCGCCAGACCTCAGCCTTGTTCCCCAGGCATACCACGATTTGGGGGAGGTCTTAAGCAAATCAAGAGCGGTGTTGCTACCGCCTCATCGTTATGATTGTGCTATAGACCTCATCCCGGGGGCAAAGCTGCCGTCCAGTCGGCTGTACAGCATTTCTGGTCCAGAGAGGGAGGCGATGGAGAAATGCATTAAAGAGTCGCTGAACGCTGGCCTTAATCGGCTCCGCTCAGAGCCAGGTTCTTCTTCGTCGGAAAAAAGGATGGCTCGTTGCACCCGTGCATCGACTACCGGGAATTCAACGCAATTACCACCAAAGACAAGTACCCTCTGCCTTTGATTAATTCCGCGTTTGAGCTCCTTCAGCGCTCACGGGTTTTCACCAAGTTAGACTTGAGGAATGCGTACCATTTGATCCGCATTTGCGAAGGTGACGAATGGAAGACGGTGTTCAAAACCCACCAGGGGCAGTTTGAATATTTGGTGATGCCATTTGGGCTCACCAACACCCCCCGCCGTTTTCCAGCGACTAATTAATGACGTCCTTCGCGATATGCTTTATCAATTCGTCTTTGTCTACTTGGATGATATTTAGATTTTTTCTCGCTCGCCAGAAGAACACGAAGCCCATGTCAGAGCCGTTCTGCAACGGCTCTTGGAGAACGAGCTCTACGTCAAGGCCAAGAAGTGTGAGTTCTCCACACCATGTACCACCTTCTTGGGCTTCATAGTGGCTGAAGGGAGACTGATTGCCGACCCGACCAAGGTGAGGGCAGTGCTTGATTGGCCAACTCCCCACTCCCGTAGGGAGCTTCAACGCTTCCTCGGGTTCGCAAACTTTTATTGCAGGTTCATCAGGAACTACAGTGGGGTGTCACTGCCTTTCATGCAGTTGACCTCCATTAAGGTCCCCTTTCGCTGGACTGAGGCAGTTGAGCAGGTGTTTGTGAAATTAAAGCACCTGTTCACGGAAACACCAATCTTGGCCCAGGTTGACACGCAGCTCCAATTCGTCCTCAAGGTGGACACATCTGATTCGGGGGTAGGCACTGTGCTGCCGCAGCGTACACCCCACGATCAGAACCTCTGCCCATGCGCATATTTCTCTCGGCCGGCGTGATTATGATGTTAGGGACAGAGAGCTGCTTGCCATAAAGTTGGCATTGGAGGAATGGAGGCATTGGTTAGAGGGGGCTATTCACCCCATCGTCGTGTGGACCGACCACAAAAACCTCAAGTATTTGCAGTCGGCCTGCCGACTTAACGCCACGCAGGCTTGCTGGGCTCTGTTTTTTCAGAGATTCAACTTTTCCATCACATACCGGCCTGGTGCTCGGAACACCAAACCAGACGCGCTGTCGCGCCAGTTTGATTCCAAAGAGGTAGTGCCCCCCTCCCCTCCCCAAACCATCATATCGCCTTCTCACGTCCTTGGAGCCCTTACTTGGGATATCGAGCGGCGGGTCCGCCAGGCCCAGTCCCAGGAGCCCACGCCAGTAGGGTGCCCCCGGAACCGTCTGTACGTCCCGGCCGTCCTCCACAGCGATGTCATCCAGTGGGGTCACACCAGTCGCTTCGCATGCCATTCTGGTATCTCTCAAACTGTGGACTTTGTCCGGCGAGTATTCTGGTGGCCCACGCTGCAGTGGGACGTACGGGAGTACGTTAAGGCCAATCAGACCTGCGTCCGGGTGAAATCGGACTCCTCTCCCCTGTCTGGTCTCCTCCATCCTCTCCCCACCCCTGGTCATCCGTGGTCACACATTGCCGTGGACTTCATCACTGGACTTCCCCCCTCCCGTGGCAAGGTGGTGATTCTCACCATTGTGGATTGCTTCTCCAAGACGGTGCATCTGGTTGCCCTCCCGAAGCTCCCTTCGGCCTTGGAGACGGTGGTCCTGCTCACCGACCATGTGATCCGGATCCATGGTATTCCCATGGACATTGTGTCTGACCGGGGTCCTCAGTTTACATCCCAGGTCTGGAGGGCCTTTTGCCGGACCCTGGGAACAATGGTCAGCCTCTCCTCTGGTAACCATCCACAAAGCAACAGGCATGCGGAGCGTGCCAACCAGTCTCTGGAGGCCGCCCTGCGATGTGTAGCAGCTGACAACCCCTCATCTTGGAGCACACACCTGACGTGGGTGGAGTACTCAATGAACTCAGCCGTCTCCAATGTTACTGGACGCACCCCATTCGAGGCATCGCTGGGGTACATGCCACCGCTGCGGTACACGCCACCACTGCGGTACACACCACCACTTCTACCCATGGCCGAGAGGGAGATCGCGGTTCCATCCACGGGGGTCCATGCTCGTCACTGCCGGCGCGTCTGGAGGTCTACCTGGGCTGCCCTCGCCCGCTCCACAGAATGCACCCGTACTGCTGCTGACAGGAAGTGGGTCCCTGCCCCCAAGTACATCAATGGGCAGCAGGTCTGGCCAGTGGCGATCTAGATTCCTCTCAAGGAAAAATCCAAGAAGCTGTCCCCCCGCTTCCTATGCCCATACACCATCTCACGGGTGATAAACGACATGTTGGTCCAGCTGAAGTTGCCGCCAACCCTGCAGGTGAATCTGACGTTTCATATCTCCCATATCAAGCCCCTCTTAGCCAGTCCCCTCTGCCCCCCCCCCAAGCCGCATCCTCCTCCCCGGATCATCAACGGCCACCCTGCCTACACTGTGCGCCACATCTTGGATGTTCACCGTCGGGGCTAGGGTCTTCAGTATCTGGTGGACTGGGAGGGCATGGCCTGGAGGAACGTTCCTGGGTCCCTACGTCTTGGGTCCTGGACAAAGAAATGCGCCGGGCCTACCACCGAGCCCACCCGGAGAAGCCCTCTGGACCGCCAGGAGGCGTTCCTAGAAGGGGGGGCCCTGTCACAGGCAGTGAGAGTGCGCCCCTCCCATCCTGTCTCACTTTCATCAATTCATCACTGCGCCTGAGGCAGAAGACGCACCTGCACCCGCTCATCAGCCAGCGTACTTAAGGACGTTCTCTCCGCGCATTCAACGCTGGCTCGTCTGAGTCTACTGCCCGTTTCAAGACAAGCAGGTATAATTCGACAAGTGTTGACACGTCGTCTCATCTTGTTTCTCCTCTCTTTCTCAGGTTGCTGCCACCATGCAGGTGTGTCTCCAGGACTGCGCGCGCTCTCCTGCCTCATCTCCCCCATTCCCCGGCTTCAACCTCCACCCGGTCAGGCACCATCAGCTCATTCCCCCCACCCTACTGGTTCATCTATTCCCCGCTGGAGTCCTGCCGGTTCTTCCCCAGAACCCAAGTGGCAATTTAGCTCGCCCATTTCCCCTTACTCCGTTCCTCCTCTCACAGCTCTCATCTTCTCTCCACAGGCGGATTCCTCTGGTGAGTGACTGTTTCCTTAGCTGTGCGCTTATTTTGAAAAATAATAAACTTTCAAAAGTGCCCCTTCATGTGGTTAATTTCCTGTGCTGTTGCATCGTGCATGTGAGCTGTCTGTTTATTAAACCATAACAGTACTCTTGCATTACCTCTTAAAACATGTCAAAATATCTGAACTAAATCATTAAAGTGCCTGTAACGTGCACAAAGGCAAAGCTGAAAAAAATGCAAACATGTTGCACTTACAGAGAATAAGACACTCGCTTTTCACTCGATGTACAACAAACTTTCTTATTTTGGTAGTTGATGCAGTTGTCATATTGTGTGCAGATGTCATTTCCTCCATGTGAGTTTGTCCTCTATGTGGCTTCTCTTCATTTGTCACAGCGTACTAGTAATAGTGGCGCTCTCTTCGATACATATTTGTGCCTCTTCTCACAGTATCAGTGTATGCCATCAGGCTAAAGTAAATAGTGAAGAAGCAGAAATAATTTTGTGTCTGCACTGTGTTTAATCTGCAAATAAAGCACATTCTCATCTTGTTTTAAACGCGGAGTTACTTGAAAGCCTGTCTCAGTTTCGAGTACTAAAAAAACAGCACAGCTTGGTCAAATATCAGCATAGAAATATGATTCAACTGTAACAATTTCACTCAGATCACCACATTATTCATGTGAGTAAACACACATATTTACCAGGTTTTGAGGCATTAAGGACTTCTCGCACCAAGTGGCCTTTAAATCCAGCCTGCAGAACAGTGACTGCAATGACCTCTTGGTCTGTCGGCTGCCTGTCTCTCCAGTTTTCTGGGGGCTGTAAATCTGCATCTATTAAACAAATAGAGTGGTCACAGAAAAGAGGTACTGGCCAAGATTAAATTAAGCTATGAAATTATGCAAGACACAATTAAAAAATGGATCTTGTCAAAAGAGATCATTGTTGGAGTTGTAAAAATGTTTTAAAGAAGCACGGAGAACTTTTTTATCCAGTCCACCGCTGGTAGCATTTCAACTGGTACTTCACACATCCATTTTCATTTTCCTTGTCACCTAGCAACAACTAACATCTAAGACATTGTTGTATTGTGAGGAAGGCATGAATGAATAGCCTCCTCTGACAAAAATCAGACCAGCATTTGACAACACTAAAAGTTGCAAACTGTAAAATCTCTCAGACTAAATACTGATTTTGTCATTTTGCACTTGTATACTAGCTTTGAAAAATATTATAAGCTAATTGAAATACAATGAAATGGCAAAAGTTACCCCTGCTGCAGTTACATTTGAACGTGAAAAGATTATTTGCAAATATATATACTATACAATATGTAGTGCAAAATTTATAAAACACCTACCTGCTGGGCAATATTTTTTGCAGTCAGTAGCCAAGAGGGAAGGGTCAGCAGTGAGGGCTCGTACAGCAAACCGTTCATCTGCAGTCAGTTTCCTGTCCAGAGTCTCACAGAACATGTGGTATACTGCTGAGCTAAACACCTACAGATGCCCAGTGCAGACACACAAACACCAATTCTTGTAATATTCCACTATACTGTATATCACGTGTAATTGACAGCCTAACAGTCTTCTGTGTGTCTGTCTTTAGTTTTAAATTAGTTTGCAAAAGTCATCTTTTAAAAAATTTAGGCAGTAAGTTCTGTAAACGAAATATTTGTCTTGCAATGTGCATACATGTTTTGGATTAAAATAGAAGTATTTAATTGCTCAAAAAACTAGAATAAGGCAAAGTACTGTAGCAGCTGAAACCAATAAACCTACAAGGTAGTTTAACAGTGCATTTCATTTGAAGTCAGAAGTCAAAAGGCTTCATTAATCCAAGGTCCCTGACGGAAATAAAACAAACAAAAACAAAAAAACAAAAACAAAAAACCTCCCCTGAAGTCAGATTTCCACTTCAGAAAGGTGGAAGAACCTTACAAACACTTGTTGGAATGAAGCAAATTGGATGTGATCTCATTACTACTTAAAAATGAAACACTCCATACTAAAAGTTACAAATTTTGTTAAAAAGCTACTTGATTAAATGTAAGGAATTACAAGTGGGAATTAAAAAAAAAAAAACCTGAATGCTGCAATTAAATCAAAAGGTGCCTCAAAGTATTTATTTAAGAGTGTGCAGAGAGACCCCCTCAGAAATGAATGACCACACTAAATATCCCTGAAGTATCATGGACCCTCCCGTGCGCATGGCGAGGGGTGGAATGAGGGTTTACATGCAGGGTTCCACCAACACACATTTATTAACATAAAGACTTACAAAAAGGTAGGACAAAACACTTATGGTGTAATGAGGAGCACCTGGGCGAGGACCGGGAAAGATGATTAATGGGGCTGGGAACAGCTGATGGTAATGAGAGAGAGAGGGGCGTGGCCGGACTGGCAGACTGTCGACAGTGCTCCCAGAAAGTAGGTCACAGTGGCTGTCTAACAGCTGCCAGTCAGACAGTGGCTATGGATACGGGAGGCAGACTGAAATACATAATATACACATATACTGCAGCACCTAGACCCACAGAGAGGGCAGGACCGAGCCAGGGAAACCAAGCCGGCTCGGCTCCTGACAGAGCCCCCCTCTCAAGGGGTGAAATCCCAGACACCCAAGGTAACACCCCGAGGACCTCGCCCCCCAACAGGAACAACAGGAACAAACAACACAAACCCGGGTGGGAGGTAGAGGGAACAGGAAAGGAGGAAAAACAATACCCCACCCAGGGCCCACAATTATCCCTCCCAAGTCCAAAGACAAGGAGGCTCGGGAGGCCACCCAGAGTCCCAGGCCCAGCAGGCAGTCAGGTGAAAAGAGTCCGATGGCCTGCCGGAAAACGTGGGCCATCTGGCCCAGAGACTCAGTCCCTCCAGCGGTCGGCCAATGTTGTAGTGCCCCCAGGACTGGGGTGATGCAGGAGGTGGCCTGCCCACCGGGAGGCTCACTGGTGGGTGACCGGACCGTAGGGAGGGAACCCCCACGGCGTTGGGCTGGGAGGAGAAGGGGACCACACCGGTGTTAGGCTGAGGAATAACAGCCCCGGAGTCCTCAGGCTGACCGGCAGCACCCTCGATGATCCCGGCCTGGGACACAGCTGCACCCGCGGTGGACCCTGACTGGGCCAATGCTGCACCCGCGGCGGCTCCCAGCTGGAGCTCTGCGGCACCCGCGGCGACTCCTGGCTTGAGCTCTGCTGCACCTGCGGCGGCTCCCGGCTGGAGCTCTGCTGCACCCGCGGCGGCTCCCGGCTGGAGCTCTGCTGCACCCGAGGTGGCTCCTGGCTGGAGCTCTGCTGCACCCGAGGTGGACTCCAGCTGAGCCAATGCTGCACCCTCGGTGGACCCAGACGGGGCCAACGCCGCACCCTCGGTGGACCCCAACCGGGCAAACACTGCACCCTCAATGGACCCCACACTGCCCATGATGGCTCCAAACAGGAGCGCAGCACCCACGTTGGGCTAACCTTGGGGTGCAGCCCCCACAACGGGCCCAGACCAGGATGCTGCACCCACAGAGAGCCAGTCTGTGGAGGGACCCACATGACGGCCTCAGGCAGGAGGGGAGCTGACTCTGGGCTGACCTCTGCATGGTGAGCTGGACCCGCGGCATCCTCCGGTGAAGAGACCAGATCCATGGAGGCCCCTGGTGATGGTGGAACCTCCCCGGAATCCCTAGAAGAGGGCTCAGGGACAGAGGAGAGACACAGGTTCAGGTCACCGGCAGCGGCGGAGACCGGTGAAGGGAGTTCAGATGCGACTGAGGGCTGCACCCGACTCTCCTCACCTAGAGCCAGACAAGATCTCTCTAAAACTGACATAAGAAATACGAGAGAGAAAACTTGCCTGAGCTCGAGCTCCACCGTCGTCCAGGACTCCATTAATCCCAGCGATGTCGTCTCGAGCCCATCCTCCAGGAGGTCCAGCTTGGGCTCCTACTCTGCTGCGATGGCCCCCGCAGCTGGCATGATGGTGGTGGCAGTCCCGGTACCCTCAGGCGAAGGCTCCAACGTAGGTCCCAGATCCGGCGAGGAAGCTGAGGGTTGGCTCCGTGTGGGCTCAGAAGCAGAATCCTCCAGGGCCCTGGGCTCCTCCATCGTCCGGCGGCAATGTTCTGGGGCCAGCGGACTCTCAGGAGAACAAGGAGGAGACACGGAGAGGATAGAAATAAAGTCAGCATTTCAGCTGGAGGAGAGGACTCAGCGGACTGCTGAAACTGAGCCTCTCCCTCGGGAGACAGACAAGGCTCAAAGTACTTTGATCAAATAGAATGAGAACACACTTGCCTGTCATCCCGGTGTTTGATGTTCGCAGCTGCAGCTGGCAGGCAGTCACCCCTCTCCGTGTCCATGGCGATTCTGGCCCCTTCCAACGATGACGGAGGTGCCAGTTCTGACGCTGATAACTCCTCCAGCATAACTGCAGGGGAACAGCTCCGTGCTGGCTCCGGGGTGGAATCCTCCAGGGCCCCCAGCTCCTCCAACGTCCTATGGCTCCACTCCGACAGACCCTCAGGGATTGGTGGGGTAGACACAGAAAGGACAGGAGAAAGGTTTACTTCCGCAGCTGGAGGAGGGAGCCCAGCGAACTGCTGGAACTGGGCCTCTCCTCCGGAAGACAGACAATGTTTATCATTATTGCATTGAATGGAATGAAAAAACACTGGCCTGTCCTCCCGGTGCTCGATTTTGACAGCTGCGGAAAGCCGGCAGTCATCCTTCTCTGCGTCTGCGACAATTTTGGCTCCCCCTCTGAATGATGGAATAGCTGGCTCAGGAGACACGGAACTGGGCATAACCGGGGAAACCATGGACCTCTTGGCGACTGGAGAGATGGCGGCCGCTGACGACGAGGAGGGCTTCTCCTGGTGTCTCAATGTTGGATGCCGCTGTCACCTGTTAACTGGTGCAGACTGTGCTGGAGCGAGAGGAGGGTCGGGAGATTTGTCACGGAGGTTGAAGGTCTGCTGATTACCGGGCCTCCGTCTCGACGCCGTGGGAAATGCCAAACCAGGGAAAGAGCACTGGAACGAGCAGACTGTGGCCAGCAAGTCGACAAACTTTGGGTAGTCTCATAACTCAGAATGCGCCCCCAGCACCCTACTGCTCCGTCCATGAATTCCAGCATCTTCTTCGGTCCCCGGGCGGTGAGGGCTTCATCCATGAAGCTCTGGATAAACTCGGCGACCCATCCCTCTGCCACCGTGTGAAACCCCGCTGCCATTCTTCCTCTGTCTCGGCGAGACCAGGGCATGGTGCGTTGCAGAAACAGGTTCGTCTAAAAAACAGTTCAAAAAGGAAAAGAGTGATGTATGGGTATACCCACTAAATCCTCTTTGGGTTGGGTCTTTCTGTCATGGACCCTCCCGTGCGCTTTTCCAATGAGAACGGCGAGGGGTGAAATAATGAGAATTTATGTGCAGGGTTCCACCAACACACATTTATTAACATAAAGACTTACAAAAAGGTACGACAAAGCACTTACAGTGGACGTTCGGGGGCCGGCATCGCCCCACGAACGCATGAGATGAGGTGTGTATCCACGCTGGCGTCCCACAGCCGGAATCGCTATGAGGATGCAGGAGAACCACGGGCTGCGTGGAGTGGATACATGCCGTAGTGGAGCTGACAGTTCACTGATGCACGCACAAGCAGGCAGACGATCAGTTAGACAAAGACCCAGCAGTGCGTGACTGGCAAAAGGCGCTTAAGTACACGCACTGCTGGTTATGGTGTAATAAGAAGCACCTGGGTGAGGACTGGGAATGATGATTAATGGGGCTGGGAACAGCTGATGGTAATGAGAGAGAGAGAGAGGTGTGGCCGGATTGGCAGACTGTCGGCAATGCTCACAAAAAGTAGGTCACAGTGGCTGTCTAACAACTGCCGCTCAGACAGTGGCTATGGATACGGGAGGTAGACTGAAATACATAATAGACACATATGCTGCAGCACCTAGACCCACAGAGAGGGCAGGGCCGAGCCGGGGAAACCAAACTGGCTTGGCTCCTGACATGAAGCCTCCCTTAGTTATGCTGCTAATAGGTTTAGACAGGTTCCAAGGTTGTCATAGCCAGGAGCGGCACTGGGGTGAAGCTCCCAGTGCTTACAAAATGCTCCTTATGGCGTGCGTCTCGAAAAGCCTCTGACAACTAAGTCCAACTCCTAGCCTGCCCGTGTGGTTTAGTCTCTAAGCCCGGCGGAACTGCTTTTACTAATAGGAGAAGGGGCGAGGGCGGATCTCTGGTGCCTTAAAACCAGATGCTTTGGGTAGATGGTGGCTCATCAACCTGGGAAGGTAGCCCATCTAGGGGAAGGTAAACCCTGATTTCAAACCTCTGCTGCCTTGCGGCACACCCGGTCACGGGAAAGGCTTCGGGAGTCAACCCTGAGGAAAAATCCGGAGTCGGAGTCCCTAAGGCAGTTCTCTGTTGTGCTCAACATCGTTCTGGCAGCTCCTGCGACGGCGCTGGTGCCAAACTGTAGCAGCCCTGCTGTTCCTTTGGATTCATCAGTGACGTGGAGAGGGGGAACATGCTGCATGGGCAACATCTTGTCCTCCATATCTTCCTGCCCAGGCTTGAATCCTACCAACGCCCAACGCTGGAAGGTAGAACACCGGATCACTGGAGAGGACACTCCAGCTTCGCCTTTGGCGTAGACAAAACACGGGGAATGACAGTTACCGGTTATAAGCCACCGCTCAATTGGCGTAGAGCGCGGCGCCAGGGGTTGTTCCCGATGGTGGGAGGGATCATCGGATCTCACTGGACAGCTACCGCCCACCTCAAGCTGGGCAGCCCCCAGCCAATAAGGTGTTTTCCCGCCACAGCCTACTTTCCTCATTGGGTGCATGGAGATGAGGAGAAGTCTGAACGGCAGGCTGAGAACTTTTGCACCAGGCAAGACAAAAAAAACAAAAGAGACCAACTCTAAAACTGGGAACTTGGAACGTCCACACTATGATGACAGGACTCGCTGCTAACCTCAAGGACATCAACGACACCAGGAAGACTGCCATCATCAATAATGAGCTGAAGAGACTGGAAGTGGATATCGCCACTCTCCAGGAAACACGGTTGGCTGACACAGGCACACTGAGAGAGAAGGACTACACTTCCTACTGGCAGGGAAAAAGCAGTGACGAACACAGGGAACACGGAGTGGGCTTCGCAGTGAAGAACACCTTGCTGAAGATGGTGGAACTGGGCAGCAATGGCTCTGCACGACTCCTCACCCTCCGCCTCAACACCACTCAAGGCCCAGTCACCCTCGTCAGTGTGTATGCCTCAACACTGACAGCCACACCAGAGGCAAAAGACGAGTTCTACGAGAATCTCGCAACAACTGTCAGGATCATCCCCAACTCTGAACAACTCATTCTCCTTGGAGACTTCAATGCCAGAGTGGGTGCTGACCACGACTCCTGGCCCTCCTGTCTTGGACCTTTTGGCGTGGGCAGAATGAACGACAACGGA
This sequence comes from Pholidichthys leucotaenia, assembly GCA_020510985.1. Taxonomy (NCBI): domain Eukaryota; kingdom Metazoa; phylum Chordata; class Actinopteri; order Cichliformes; family Pholidichthyidae; genus Pholidichthys; species Pholidichthys leucotaenia. The sequence goes on along the minus strand of CM035842.1, from coordinate 330,432,523 downwards.
CAGCGGCTGCTCGAGTTCTGCACTTATCACTATCTGTGCATCACAAACTCGTTCTTCAAGACCAAGCCCCAACACAAGGTTTCCTGGCAACATCCGTGCTCAAAGCACTGGCACCAGCTGGACTTGATCCTGACCAGGCGCACCTCACTGAAGAACGTGCTAATCACCCTTTCGTTCCAGAGTGCAGATTGTGACACAGACCATCCATTGGTGTGTTGCAAGGTCAAGCTGCAGCTGAAGAAATTCCATCGTGCTAGACAGCCTGGAAAGGCACGGATTGACACCAGCAAGATGGCCAAACCAGAACTTGTTGAGCGGTTTGCCTCCACCTTTGAGAAGGAACTTGGTGTACCACAAGAAGGAGAATCAGCAAAGCAGAAGTGGGAAAAGCTGCGAAACACCATCCACCGCACAGCCTTGGCTACCTTTGGGAGGAAGACCTCGAAGTCACAGGACTGGTTTCATGCCAAGTTGACCGAGATGACCTCCGTCATTGAAGCCAAGCGCTCAGCTCTTGCCAAGTACAAGAAGTACCCAAATGAGAAGAATCTCCAGATTCTCAGGGCTGCGAGAAGCAAAGTTCAGCAGACTGCTCGGTGCTGTGCCAACGAGTACTGGACTCACCTCAGCCAAGATATTCAAACCGCTGCCATAACAGGGAACATCCGTGGTATGTACGATGGCATCAAGAAAGCACTTGGTCCGGCTCAGAGCAAGACAGCCCCCCTCAAATCCTCCACTGGGGAGATGATCACAGAAAAGAACAAGCAGATGGAGAGATGGGTGGAGCACTACTCCGACCTCTACTCCAGACAGAACACCGTGACACCGTCAGCCCTTGATGCCATCGACTGTCTGCCATCCATGGACGAACTTGACGCCGAGCCAACCATCGACAAACTCAGCAAAGCCATTGATAGCTTGGCCGCTGGCAAGGCACCCGGCAACGACGGCATACCCCCCGACCTGATCAAGCACTGCAAGACTGCCCTACTGCTGCCATTGCATGACGTCCTCTGCCAGTGCTGGAAGGAAGGTGCCATACCACAGGACATGAGGGACGCCAAGATCATCACCTTCTACAAAAACAAAGGGGAGAGAAGCGACTGCAACAACTATTCAATTCAATTCAATTCAACTTTATTTATATAGCGCCATTTCACAACAACAGTCATCTCATAGCACTATCAACTGTAGGGGGGACCCCCACAGTTGCAGAAAGACCCCAGCAATCAGGCGATCCCCTGTGAGCAAGCACTTGGCGACGGTGGAGAGGAAAAACTCCCTTTTAACAGGAAGAAACCTCCAGCAGAACCAGGCTCAGGGAGGGGCAGTCATCTGCTGCGACTGGCTGGGGGGTGAGGGGATAGAGAAGAAGAAAAGAACAGACATGTAGAGAGCAAACAGCACGATGGGGACTCAATCTATGGGAGAGAACAAACAAATGTTAATGACCAGCAAAAAAAAAAATATATATTTCATAGAGAGTGAGGAAAGGAGTGAGGCCCAGTGCATTACTGGAGGTCCCCCGGCTGACTAAACCTATTAGCAGCATAACTAAGGGAGGGTTCAGAAACACATGATCCCTCCCTAATTGTAGGCTATATCAAAAAGGTAGGTTTTAGCCCTATTCTTAAAAACAGAGATCGAGTCTGACTCCCGAATCCAGATTGGCAGCTGATTCCACAGGAGAGGAGCTTGATAACTGAAGGCTCTGCCTCCCATTGTACTTTTGGAGATTCTAGGTATTACAAGTAATCCTGCATTTTGGGAGCGTAGTGCTCTGTTAGGATGATACGGTAGTATCAGATCTTTTAAATAAAAAGGAGCCTGATTGTTTAGAGCTTTGTAAGTAAGAAGAAGGATTTTAAACTTAATTCTAAACTCTATGGGAAGCCAATGAAGGGAGGCCAGAACCGGAGAGATATGATCTCTCTTTCTAGTACCTGTTAAAACTCTTGCTGCAGCATTTTGGATCAGCTGAAGACTTTTTAAAGATGTTTTAGGACAGCCTGATAATAAAGAATTACAATAATCTAATCTCGAGCTAACAAAAGCGTGGATCAGCTTCTCAGCATCACTCTGAGACAAGATGCTCCTAATCTTGGCAATATTACGCAAATGATAGAAGGCAGTCTTAGAAACAAATTTAATATGTGAATTGAAGGACAAATCCTGATCAAAAATAACTCCAAGGTTCCTCACAGAGCTATTAAGAGAAAGAGTAGCTGCATCCAAACTGAAAGTTTGATTTGGAAAGGAATTTCTAAGGTTTTTTGGACCAACAAGAATGACTTCAGTCTTATCTGAATTTAATAGCAGAAAATTACAAGTCATCCAAGCTTTGATTTCCTTAAGACAAGCTTCTAACTTGGCTAATTGATTAGTATCATCTGGCTTCATTGACAGGTATAATTGTGTGTCATCTGCATAACAATGAAAATGTATACAGTGCTTTCTAATAATGTTGCCTAACGGAAGCATATATAAACTAAAAAGAGTAGGGCCTAGCACAGATCCCTGTGGAACTCCATGACTAAGCTTTGAGCTGAGAGAAAACTCATCATTTACATGAACAAACTGGAACCTATCAGATAAATAAGATCTAAACCACTGCAACGAAGTTCCATTAAGTCCAACATAGTGTTCTAATCTATCAAGTAGAATATTATGATCAATAGTATCAAAAGCTGCACTAAGATCTAAAAGGACAAGTACAGAAACTAGTCCATTATCAGATGCAATGAGGAGGTCGTTAGTGACCTTCGCTAAGGCTGTTTCAGTACTATGATGGATTCTAAACCCAGATTGAAACTCCTCAAGTAAACCATTTCCCTGCAGGTGGTCAAATAATTGTGTAGCAACAACTCTTTCTAAGATTTTTGAAATGAAAGGGAGATTAGAGATTGGTCTATAGTTAGCTAAAGCTCCTGGATCTAGCGTTGGCTTTTTGAGTAAGGGTTTAATTACAGCCATTTTAAAAGCCTGCGGTACATGGCCTAAAGTTAATGAAGAATTGATTATATGAAGAATAAAGCTACCAATAAGTGGGAAGACTTCTTTAAATAACCTGGTAGGAATAGGGTCTAAAAGACAAGTTGAAGGTTTGGATGAGGAAACTATTTTGTCTAACTCACAAAGGTCGATTGGAGAAAACTCATCAAGACAGACATCAATAGAAGGAGTTGTAGTAGTTACAGTATTTAAGTTAACTGTGAGAAGAATCTGATTGATTTTATCTCTGATGGATGAAATTTTATTATTGAAAAAGTTCATAAAGTCCTGACTAGTAAGCTCTAAGGGGATGCTAGGATTGACGGAGTCCTGACTCTTTGTCAACCTGGCTACAGTACTGAAAAGAAACCTGGGATTATTCTTGTTCTCTTCTATTAATGCAGAGTAATAACTCGTTCTAGCTTTTCTAAGAGATTTTTTATAAATTAAAAGATGATTTCTCCAAGCTAAATAGATTTCATCTAAATTAGTAGAGCGCCATTTTCTTTCTAATTGACGAGTCTTCTGTTTTAAGCTACGAGTTTCTGTGTTGAACCAAGGAGTTAAAAATCTCTGATTAGACTTTTTCTTTTTTAAGGGGGCCACCAAGTCTAGAGCCTGATGCAGAGAAGCTGAAACACTATCCACCATGTTATCAATTACAGAAGGAGCAAGCTGTCTATAACTTATTTCCGTTGTGTTGACACATGGCATAGAGGAAACAATCTGCATAAATTTGGAAACAGCATCATCTGAGAGGCATCTACTGTGATAATATTTTTCTTTAGGAGCCAAATAGTCAGAAATAGTAAAATCAAAGGTTAACAGACAATGGTCTGACAGTACAGGGTTATGAGGAGACACTACAAGATTTTCTATTTCTATGCCATATGTCAGAACAAGGTCCAATGTATGGTGGAGGTAATGAGTAGAATTTCCTACTTTCTGAGAAAACCCAATCGAGTCTAATATTGAATTAAAAGCCACATTAAGGCAGTCACTATCTACATCCACATGTATATTAAAGTCCCCTACTATAATTATTCTATCAGATTTCAGCACTAAATCAGCTAAGAAATCAGCAAATTCTGATAAAAATTCTGAGTAGGTTGATGGGGGACGATAAACTATGGCAAATAAAATTGGGTTTAACCTGAAATTGCTAAAGTGCCCAATACTGAGGACCAGGCCCTCAAAGGAATTATAACATGTTTTTTGCTTTACATTAACTAGTAATTTGGAATGGTAAATTGTTGCTACTCCTCCTCCACGACCAGAACTTCTGGGATTTTGACAGTTTAAATAACCAGAGGGGGTTGATTCATTTAAACCAACATAATCCTCTTGTCCTAACCAAGTCTCTGTAAGGGAAATTAAATCAATCTGATGATCAATTAACAGATCATGGACTAACAGAGACTTGGGAGTTAGAGACCTAATATTTAATAAACCACATTTAATTTTTAAATTATGAGGAGGAACAGAGGCCAAATCATTCAATTTAGAGGCTTTATGTTTAATTTGAGTTTTACCAATATTTTGCTTTATCACTTTGGGATGCTTATACATTATATTTTTATTTACTTTGGAGGGAGCAGACAACGATTCTCTGATGGGGAAGACAGGGGCTAAGTTGAGGGGTGGCGGATGAAGAGGAGCTGCAGAGAGGCGTGTAAGACTGCGTCTCTGCTTCCTTGTCCCAACTCTGAGTAGTCATGGTTTTGGAAATTTGGATAAAAAAGATGCCAGATTGTTAGATAAATGAGAAGCACCATCCAAAGTGGGATGAATGCTGTCTCGTCTCATAAGACCAGGTTTTCCCCAAAAAGAGCTCCAATTGTCAATGTAGCCCACGTCATTTTTAGGACACCACACAGACAGCCAGCGGTTCAAGGATGACGAGCGACTAAACATGTCATCACTGGTCAGATTGGGGAGGGGCCCAGAGAATACTACAGTGGCAGACATCGTTTTGGCAAAGTCACACACCGATTCTATATTAAGTTTCGTGACTTCCGACTGCCGGAGACGGATGTCATTAATGCCGGCGTGAATAACAATTGTGGAGTATTTACAGTTACTTTTAGCCAGCATTTTCAAATTTGACTCGATGTCGCCTGCTCTGGCCCCAGGAATGCATGTGACTATGGCCGCTGGAGTCTCTAGGTTCACGTTTCTGACTACAGAGTCGCCAATGATCAGAGTTTTTTCTTCAGCGGGTGTGTCGCTGAGCGGGGAAAAACGATTAGAAACGTGAACAGGTTGGTGGTGAACCGGGGCTTTGCGACTAGGCTTCCTTCTCACCGTCACCCACCCAGTCTCCTCGCTGCTGAGGAGAGCCGGGGAACCGCTGACAGTGGGACCTAAGCTAGCTAGCTCCGCTGCAGCTAATGGACGTCCATCAAGATTAACTGGCGCAGACGGTGTTTCAATGCAGCGGAGCCGGGATTCCAAATCAGACAACCTCGCCTCGAGCGCCTCAAAAAGACAACATTTATTACATTTACCGTTATCACTAAAAGAGGCAGAGGTGTAGCTAAACATCTGACAGAGAGAGCACACCAGCGGAGGAGAGGAAAGAGAGGTAGTAGCCATAGCTAGTGGCTGGAGAGCTGGAGAGCAAACCACACAGGCAGACAGCAAAACAGGAAGTGACGATACGTTACCACAAGGAAGTGACGATCTCCCACCCACCCCCAACTACAGGGGCATCTCCCTCCTCAGCGTTGTTGGCAAAGTCTACGCACGAGTTGTTCTCGTTCGTCTACAGAAGCTTGCCGAACGTGTCTACCCCGAGTCTCATTGTGGCTTCCGCGCTGAGCGATTGACGGTAGACATGATATTCTCCATCCACCAACTCCAGGAGAAATGCAGAGAACAGAACATGCCCCTGTACATCGCCTTCATCGACCTCACCAAAGCGTTCGATCTGGTCAGCAGAGAGGGCCTTTTCAAGATCCTGCCAAAGATAGGATGCCCACCAAAGTTGCAAAGCCTCATCGAATCGTTTCACACCAACATGCAGGGGATAGTGCAGCACAACGGCAACGTCTCAGAGCCATTCAACATACGCAGCGGAGTGAAACAGGGCTGTGTACTTGCGCCAACCCTCTTTGGGATTTTCTTTGCTATGCTCCTGAGGCATGCCTTCAGCACAGCAACAGAGGGTATCTACCTGCATACAAGATCTGACGGCAGGCTTTTCAACCTCGCCCGCCTGAAAGCCAGAACCAAAGTACACAAGGCTCTAATCAGAGACATGCTGTTCGCAGACGACGCTGCAGTCGCGACCCACACACAGCAGGAGCTTCAGACCCTGATGGACGGCTGGGAGGACCTTGCAACGGACCACTCCAAATGGAGAGGCACCCTGACCAGACAGCTCAAGGCGGGTGAAGAGAGACTGACTGCTGCAGCAGATGAAAAAAGGACCCGCAGGAAGAACCGCCACAGCTCCAGCAGCACGGAGACCACCCACAAGTGCGACCTGTGTGACAGGGACTGCCATTCGCACATCGGCCTGTTCAGCCACAGGCGGTGCTGTTCCAGCAGAGTAGATGTTAAGGATTCTCTTCCATGGTCATCATAGACCGACGGAGGCCGACGACGGAGGTTTAGACAGCCGGGGGACCTCCAACAATGCACTGGGCTTCACTCCTTTCTTCACTCTAAATGAAATATTTTTGCTTATCATTAACATCTGTTTGTTCTCTCCCATAGATTGAGTCCCCGTCGTGCTGTTTGCTCTCTACATGTCTGTTCTTTTCTTCTTCTTCTCTATCACCTCACCCCCCCCCCCCAGCCAGTTGCAGCAGATGACTGCCCCTTCCTGAGCCTGGTTATGCTGGAGGTTTCTTCCTGCTAAAAGGGAGTTTTTCCTCTCCACCGTCGCCAAGTGTTTGCTCACAGGAGATTGCCTGATTGCTGAGGTCTTTCTGCAATTGTGGGGGTTTCCCCTACAGTTGAAAGTGCTATGAGATGACTGTTGTTGTGAAATGGCGCTATATAAATAAAGTTGAATTGAATTGAATTAAATATAGCACTGACATGTCTATTTTTGATTGTACCACATGATTTGGCTAATCAGAATTAAGACATGGCATAATATGCATAAGTATGTTGAGGTATTGTACAAACGTATGTTTTGTACAATCTTTGTGTTACTGAACAAGATACCTTGTGATGTTCCCATTTTTCATTGGTAGAGGTGATGTTTTGGGGGCAGTGAGTCTCTACCAGGGACTTTCGAAGTGCTGGCTGCTCTTGCACATCACTAAAGGAAGTCACCAGTCTGGACAGTGCCTTAAAGATGACGGAGGCCTGTTTCGTAAAAAGAGCACTTTCCTGTTGAAAGATTAAAGTCTTGATATGCACAACTGAATGCAAATTAAAGAAAACAAAAATCACTATGATTAGAATATTAATAAAATTAAATCAGAATTGCTTACAGGGATTTGTAGATGATATTATAACTAAAAACTGCTGCACTGTGGGTAACAATGTACAGTAAGAAAACAGAAGTCCTGCCTCATAGATGTTATTTTCCAAACTGAAGCTAGAAAACACACCACTAAAAGTTATGTTTTCAAAATGAGAATGTTGGAACAAGGACAAGGATATATTTTTGCTAAGCACTCAATTGTTAATTTTGATGATTTGTGTCAATAAATGGTGGGCAATGTAATTTTTAATTTTTTTTAATGTATTAAAGCTACAAGTGTACCGGTCTCGGTCACCTTCGTAAGGTGTGACATGATGGTTTCTTCCTTGCTGAAAATGAATGGCATCTCGCTGAGTAAGTGGACGTGGTAGCCCAATGCTGCACTTGTGTGAATGCAGAACACATTACGTCTGAGGGAGAGAAAGTGAACAAACTACATTATGAAAATATAGTATACGATTTGCATGTTGGAATGCACACTTTTAATAACTGTGATATAAAGAGAAAAGTCAAGTTGGTATCACTTAAACCAAAGAGTGGTGTTGTGGTGTTGCCATAGCAGATTTATGGGTTTTATAAAAGCAAATCCATTCAAAAAAGTTAACATAATTAACAGTGACTGCATTGATCACCAAATGTCAAAGTCAATCTTAATGTAAAACCTTTGATCGTGGCATTGACTGTGTCTTATCATTGTACATAATTGTGAACTTAAGACTGCTGAGACAGTTGTGTAATTGAAATCAAACTTTTCAGTCTCCTTAAAGATTGATGCAGTCTGAGGTCATGGTTTTAATGCATTTGTAACTCCAGCTGGTAGATATTTCTGTGTGATGTCAAATATACAGTGGTGTGAAAAAGTGTTTGCCCCCTTCCTGATTTCTCTTTTTTTTGTATGTTTGTCACACTTAAAAAAGAGAAACCTTAAATGTTTCAGATTATGGGTAACCCCCACAACAGCCACGAACAAGCAGAGCACTCAGCGGGAGCAATTAACATAGCAGTGTGATCTATGGACTGATAACAATATGTAGATGTGCCTTGTAACCTCTTTTGTCCTACAGCTCCGGAGCAGAGGCGAATTCCGGCCAGTCTTGCTGTTGTTATGTATGACTTCCTGCTCTGTACTCAAATGCAAATGTCCCATGCCTTCCTGCAGTTTCTTTGATGATAACATGCCTTTCATGTATTGTCTGTAGTGGGGTATAAAAACTGCATTGCTCTGTAACTCTCTCTATCTCTCTGACCACCACTTCTGACTACACGCATTGCCTGTATCTGCGGAGGAGAGCCTCCGGGCTCGCTCCAGCGCGCATGCACAGCGCTGGAGTGGGTTCTCATGATGGCGGGATGAATGATAATAAACTCCCTTAAAAACTCTCAGCTCGCCGTTTATTATTCCATGCCGCCACATTGGTGACCCCGTGAAAGAACACGCTGACGACGAACGACGCAGCCCCGGCGGTGACTCATCAAACAAATTTAAATATTAGACAAAGCTAACACAAGTAAACACAAAATGCAGTTTTTAAATGAAGGTCTTTATTATTAAGAAAAAAAAAATCCAAACCTACATGGCCCTGTGTAAAAAAGTGATTGGCCCTTAAATCTAATAACTGGTTGGGCCACCCTTAGCAGCAACAACTGTAATCAAGCATTTGCGATAACTGGCAATAAGTCTTTTACAGCACTGTGGAGGAATTCTGGCACACTCATCTTTGCAGAATTGTTGTAATTCAGCCACACTGGAGGGTTTCCGAGCATGAACCACCTTTTTAAGGTCATGCCACAGCATCTCAATCGGATTCAGGTCAGGAATTTGACTAGGCCACTCCAAAATCTTCATTTTGTTTTTCTTAAGCCATTCAGAGGTGGACTTGCTGGTGTGTTTTGGATCACTGTCCTGCTGCAGAACCCAAGTGTGCTTCAGCTTGAGGTCACAAACAGATGGCCGGACATTCTCCTTCAGGATTTTTTGGTAAACAGCAGAATTCATGGTTCCATTTACCACAGCAATTCTTCCAAGTCCTGAAACAGCAAAAACAGCCCCAGATCATCACACTACCACCACCAGATTTTACTGCTGGTATGATGTTCCTTTTCTGAAATGCTCTGTTACTTTTACACCAGATGGGACACACACCTTCCAAAAAATTCACCTTTTGTCTTGTCAGTCCACAGAGTATTTTCCCAAAAGTCTTGGGGATCATCAAGATGTTTCCTGGCAAAACTGAGACGAGCCTTATGTTCTTTTTGCTCAGCAGTGGTTTTTGTCTTGGAACTCTTCCATGCAGGCCATTTTTTCCCAGTCTCGTTCTTATGGTGGATTCATGAACACTGACCTTAACTGGGGCAAGTGAGGCCTGCAGTTCTTTGGATGTTGTTATGGGGTCTTTTGTGACCTCTTGGATGAGTCATCGCTGTGCTCTTGGGGTAATTTTGGTCAGCCGGCCACTCCTGGGAAGGTTCACCACTGTTCCATGTTTTCGGCATTTGTGGATAATGGCTCTCACTGTGGTTTGCTGGAGTCCCAAAGCTTTAGAAATGGCTTTATAACCTTTTCCAGACTGATAGATCTCAATTACTTGGTTTTTCATTTGTTCCTGAATTTCTTTGGATCGCAGCATGTCTAGCTTTTGAGGATCTTTTGGTCTACTTCACTTTGTCAGGCAGGTGCTATTTAAGTGATTTCTTGATTGAGAACATGTGTGGCAGTAATTGAGCCTGGGTGTGGCTACAGAAATTGAACTCAGCTTTCCAAAGATGTGATAAACCACAGTTAATTTATGTTTTAACAGGGGGGCAATCACTTTTTCATACAAAGCCATGTAGGTTTGGATATTTTTTTACCCTTAATAATAAAGACCTTCATTTAAAAACTGCATTTTGTGTTTACTTGTGCTATCTTTGTCTAATATTTAAATTTGTTTGATGATCTGAAACATTTAAGTGTGACAAACATACAAAAAAATGAGAACTCAGGAAGGGGGCAAACACTTTTTCACACCATTGTATTACATTTTTACATTAAAATACCATCGAAGACCTTTGGATGTGTAGCTGTTACACACTAGTGTAAAGATAAACAGGTTTTTCTAAATCTATGTCTGTCCTAAACTTTAAAGTTGGGAGATGTAATTTTCTTTATTAAGTGTAATAAAAACTGAAATAAGCCTTCGGGTATAATACTGATTACTAGCAAACCTGTAATAACCTGGCTTCAGAGAAAATTTACTAATAGTCCTATCCCAGATTTGTTCCACCCATTCACTAACCCAGCTGATTCTCATAAGCACAGCTCTACCACCAGGTAGATGAGCTCATTACTTCCACCTTTGAGAACCGTGCTTGTCAGAATCAACTGGGTATTTTACTCCTCTCTATATTAGGTAACCTGAAAGGGGATCATAATGTTGGACCACCTCTATGCCTCCATTTAGAAGGGGCACTAAAGTCCGTATCTCACGGAATGGTGAACCCTCACTAACGTAGCGATTTTTGGGTTTCGTCTGGGTTCGTAAAAGGTTGCCAAACAGTTCACAAACCATTTTTAAGGTTCTTGTCACACACAAAAAAAATTTTGAACATGTTCAAAAAAAAAAAACAAACAAACCCATTCACATTTTTTTTTGCAAATGTATTTTGCTTGGTGACCACAGGATCTCATCTCTGTTGTTTGCAGATGATGTTGTCCTGTTGGCTTCATCCAGCAATGATCTACAGGTCTTGCTGGGATGGTTTGCTGCTGAGTGTGAAGCAGCTGGGATGAGAATCAGCACCTTCAAGTCCGAGTCCATGGTCCTCAGCTGGAAAAAGGTGGATTGTCCTCTTCGGGTTGGGGACAAGCTTCTGCCCCAAGTAGAGGAGTTTAAGTATCTTGGGGTCTTTTTCACGAGTGAGGGGAAAATGGAGTGAATGATTGACAGACGGATCGGAGCAGCATCTGCAGTGATGTGGACATTGTACTGGTCCGTTGTGGTGAAGCGGGAGCTGAGTTCTAAGGCAAAGCTGTTGATTTACCCGTCAGTCTAAGTTCTTTCCCTCACCTATGGTAACAATCTTTGGGTAATGACCGAAAGAATGAGATAGCGGATACAAGCTGCTGAAATAAGCTTTCTTCGTAGGATTGCTGGACTCACCCTCAGAGATAGGTTGAGGAGCTCAGTCACCTGGGAGAGGCTCAGAGCAGAACTGCTGCTCCTAAACACTGAAAGGAGCCAGTTGTGGTTGTTCAGGCATCTGATCAGGATGCCTCCTGGACACCTCCCACTTGAGGTGTTTTGGGCGTGTCTCACTGGGAGGAGACCCCGGGGCAGACCCAGGACTTGCTGGAGAGACTACGTCTCCCAGTTGGCCTGGGAATACCTTGGTATTCCCTCTGAAGAGCTGGAGCAGGTGGCTGGGGAGAGGGAAGTCTGGGCTTCTCTGCTTGAACTGCTGCCTCTGTGACCCAGACCTCCAGAAAAAGCGGTAGAAGATGGATGGATGGATGTATTTTGCTGCAAACAGTTGCAAATGTTTGCAAAATAGTCATTAGACATGTTGCTAAAGTCCATATCTCATGGAGCAGTGAATGCTGAGGAACATTCACAAATGTAATGATTTTGGGGTTTTATCAGGGTTTGTAAAAGGTTGCAAAACAGTTTTCAAACAGTTTTTAAGGTTGCAAACAGCTTTTCTTTATTTTTCCACTAACAGTTGCAAACATTTCCAAAATAGTTGTAAGCGTTTGCAAACGGTTGTAACACATTTCACTAAAGTTCTTTTTGGTTCGCCAGATAGTGAAGCAACTCTTCAGGAACCTTTATGACAAAACTGTTTGCAACTTTAAAAACTGTTGGAGAACTGTTTGGCAACCTTTTACAAACCCTGACGAAACCCAAGAACTGCAACGTCCGTGAACGTTCCTCAGTATTTTGCCACTCCATGAGATACAAGCTTTGGTTTTTGCCGACATTCTTTAGACAAGTTGGCGAATCCAAAAATTGCTGCATTCATCAGCATTCGCAGCTCTGTGAGATACTACCCTTAAGTCCTTTTTGGTTCGGCAAGTAGTGAACACTAACTGTTCAAGAACCTTTACTACAGAATTTCTTGTGATCATAAAAACTGTTGGAGAACTGTTTTGCAAACTTTTACAAACTCTGACAAAACCCTAAAAGCACAATGTTTGTCAGCATTCACCTCTCTGTGAGATACTAGCTTAATTTGCGCCAACATTTGTCAGAAAGTTGGTGAATCCAAAAATTGCTATGTTCTTCAGCATTCACTGCTCCATGAGATACTACCCTTAATCATCAGCATGATGTGCCAACAGCAGGTGCATCTAACACACGTGTATGAGCATCTGACCTTGCACTCTGTTCTCGCTGAGTGTGGAAGTAAAATAATATCAACAGGGAAAAGGAGTGATCGAGTGATGGTCTAAGTTTGAATCAGTGCTCGTATTCTCCTGGAAAGGTCAACAGTTAACCACTGCAGTGCTTGATTGGGTTGTGTAAGTGCATGGACATGGACATGGACAATGACGTGGACAAAATTGTTGGTACCCCTCTGTTAATGAAAGAAAAACCCACAATGGTCACAGAAATAACTTCAATCTGACAAAAGTGGTAATAAATAAAAATTCTATGAAAATTAACCAATGAAAATCAGACAGTGCTTTTGAATTGTGGTTCAACAGAATTATTTTAAAAAACAAACTCATGAAACAGGCCTGGACAAAAATGATGGTACCCTTAACTTAATATTTTGTTGCACAACCTTTTGAGGCAATCACTGCAATCAAATGATTTCTGTAACTGTCAATGAAACTTCTGCACCTCTCAGCAGGTATTTTGGCCCACTCCTCATGAGCAAACTGCTCCAGTTGACTCAGGTTTGAAGGGTGCCTTCTCCAGACGGCATGTTTCAGCTCCTTCCACAGATGTTCAATAGGCTTTAGATCAGGGCTCATAGAAGGCCATTTTAGAAATAGTCCAATGTTTCGCTCTTATCCATTCTTGGGTGTTTTTAGCTGTGTGTTTTGGGTCATTATCCTGTTGCAAGACCCATGACTGCGACTGAGACCAAGCTGTCTGACACTGGGCAGCACATTTCTCTCTAGAATACCTTGATAGTCTTGAGATTTCATTGTACCCTGCACAGATTCAAGACACCCTGTGCCAGATGCAGCAAAGCAGCCCCAGAACATAACAGAACCTCCTCCATGTTTCACAGTAGGGACAGTGTTCTTTTCTTGGTACAGTGGTACCTCTACTTACGAATTTAATTCGTTCCGGAAGAATTCTCGTAACGTGAAAAATTCGTAAGTAGAGGCGCGTTTTACATGTAAATGCCGTAATCCGTTCCAAGCCCCCAAAATTCGGGCATAAATTTTTTATAAATCGTAAAAACGCATCAAAACATGTAACAAATACATGTTACAATTAGATTACTGCACAATAAACATAAAATGAGAGTTTAAAATGAGAGAAAGAATAATAAAAGAGAATAATAAAAGAGAAAGAATAATAAAAATTATGTTCATTTACCCTTTAACTGCTATCGTCGTCGACGTCGTCACCGTTTGCCTTCTTTGGTTCATGTTCTGATCCAAGGACGTTTGCTTTTGTCGGCTTGTAAGTGCTTCGTTTTGTTTTAATACCGTGCTGATCGTTGATGTATTATGGCCATATTCTTTGGCGAGATCAACCAAACGCATAAAGTTTTGGAAAAAAAAAAAAACTTCGTGGCCAATGGGATACCAGGAAGATGCTAGGCGATAGCCAATGGCAGAGCAGCTACAGGTATGTTTACGTTCGGTAAACTACGGAAGCTGCGAGGAGCGCGTACTTTTTTGCCTTTCGTATCCTGAAATTTCGTTCGTAACTAGAGGCAATATTTTCCCGTTGAGGCGTCTCGTAACCTGAAAATTCCGTATGTAGAGACGTTCGTAAGTAGAGGTACCACTGTATGCTTTATTTTTGAGTCTGTGAACATAGAGCTGATGTGCCTTGCCAAAAAGTTCCAGTTTTGTCTCGTCTGTCCATAGGACATTCTCCCAGAAGCTTTGTGGCTTGTCAACATGCAGTTTGGCAAATTCCAGTCTGGCTTTTTTATGATTTGTTTTCAACAGTGGTGTCCTCCTTGGTCGTCTTCCATGAAGTCCACTTTGGCTCAAACAATGACGGATGGTGCAATCTGACACTGATGTACCTTGATCTTGGAGTTCACCATGAATATGTTTAGAGGTTGTTCTGGGCTCTTTTGTTAACATTCGTATTATCCGTCTCTTCCTGCGGCCATGTCCAGGGAGGTTGGCTACAGTCCCGTGGATCTTAAATTTCTGAATAATATGTGCAACTGTAGTCACAGGAACATCAAGCTGCTTGGAGATGGTCTTTTAGCCTTTACCTTTAGCATGCTTGTCTACAATTTTCTTTCTAATCTTCTGAGACAACTCTCTCCTTTGCTTCCTCTGGTCCATGTTTAGTGTTGTACACACCATGTCACCAAACAGCACAGTGACTACTTGTCACCCTTTAAATAGGCCGACTGACTGATTACAAGTTTGTAGACACCTGTGATGTTAATTAGAGGACACATCTTGGTTGAATATGTCCCTATGGTCACATTATTTTCAATCTTTTCTAGGGTATTGGTTTTTTTTAAAATAATTCTGTTGAACCACAATTTAAAAGCATTGTCTGATTTTCATTGGTTAATTTTCATAGAATTTTTATTTATTACCACTTTTTTTTTTTTTGTTACTTATTTGTACCCATAGGTATATTTGGTTTGCAGTCTGGTGACAAGCCACCGGCTGCTGGTCGCTGTGTGCGCGAGCGCCCTAAACCTACATGTTTTTGGTATGCGGGAGGAAACCGGAGAAATCCCGGAGTAAACCCACGCAACACGGGGAGAACATGCAAACTCCACACAGCTCACTGTTGGTCGGGGGCTGGGATCAAACCCACGATCTCACGATCCCCGCGATCCCCCGGCCGAGGGTAAACTGTGCTGCCACAGTGCTAAACCACTGCGCCACCGTGCAGCCCACCAAACTTTTGTCAGATTCAAGTTATTTCTGTGACCATTGTGGGTTTTTTCTTTCATTAACAGAGGGGTACCAACAATTTTGTCCACGGCTGTAGCTAAAAATTAAGCGATCTGCTAACTGGAACTAAACATTCTCCTCAGCTAATGAGCATAATTTATTTAATGTATATAAAGCAAATTGGTGTCAACAAGTCTGTGCCTATAAGCTTGAGGTGCACGTTGACATACTGGCATTTTGAGGATCAGACTGACTAAAACAAACAAGTGTGTAAGTCCCAAATTTTCCACTACTCCTGCCTTTTAGGAGCAGAAGATACTCTTCATATTTTCTGTTATGTGGATGTTAAAAAGAGCAATATCTATGATAGCCAGAACCTGGCTGTTGATCTAACAAGAAACCAATTGTAAAAAACACACAAGTGTCCCTATACCAACCAAACCCTTGTTCAACCATTTTTGTTAACAGAAATAATGCATTTCTGATGAAAACCCCAACAATAAACAGCCTCCATTCTTAAAAGAATAACTATATTTGTGTCAAGATACAGTGAGTGGGTCAAATGGTCAGAAATGCAGGAGCTTTATGTTCTATTAGAATGTGCCAAGCTGCGTATACAGGGACTGGTCAGGCAGGAAAACACAGAACCTCATTTTCTTGGCCCCATTAGGTTTACGTAATTCAGCCATCCATGGTCTAATTAGATGGACAAGCACTGAGGCAGAGCGCTGAAGAAACATACAACAAAAGAGAAATGGAAGTGTGAGAAAAGAAGGTGAGAAGGATGGCAAAGAGGGAAGGAAAAACAAGCATACAGTGAGAAATGTGAAAGAAAAAACTATCAAAGACAATGAAAAAAGTACTGACAGGAAAATATGTTAAAACAAGCATAAGTGTGAGTATAGAGGAACCAGTTTACTAGGAAAGCAGAGTACAGCATACAGCTCAGCACAAAGAGACTTGTATCAGCTATTAGATGTTGGAGAGAGAATACAGTGGGCCGTTTGGGGCATTAAGTTGTAGTTATGGCTTAGTGGTAATTGTACTGCTGCATACCTGCACCTGACCCCGGAAAACTAGGCCCTCTGCTTCTAGGCCAAGTCGCACCCATTAATAGAGACTAGGACAGATGCTTTTTACTCCTTTTTCAGAGCATCTGAGGTAGGCAGATATCCCCTGTTCACTTTATGATAGCTTTAAGTAGATCTCTGCATAGCTGAAAATATTAAAGGAGTGAAACACATACATTTCCCTTTCATCATGGAAAGATCCCAAGGGTTCTGTGGACATTTTTAAAACGGGCCAACAGGAAGGGAATTAAATATCACTTAGGGTAATGATGACGTAAAATGGCACTGGAGAATTACAACACAAATTTCACAGTAATAGTTCAAATTATCTCTGAAGACAATAGACAAGTCACAAGAGTAATTCTTTAGCTGGCATGGAATGTGAGATGGATTTTTATTAAGATTACTGAGAAACTGTCTAAAACTTTAAAAAGGAATTATATGAAAAATGCACCTGGTATCCTATGGATGCTACATAATATTCTGTTCTTAATATTTATATATTTAATGCAGCCTTACCCTGAGGGCAAATTAAGCACAGCTGCCTTTGAGGAAGTGGTCTTGATTATGAGAACCGGCATCTGGTTCTGCAAACGCATCCAGGAGTATGGGAAGACGACGAGAACAGCAGACTTTGGTGCTACAGGCATTTCCTTTTCTGGGAGTGAAGAAAACAAATGTATATTTGTTGTACAACTCAGACTTACATCCCCAGTGACTCTATCAAATTTTACCTTGTTTTTCAAGAGTATCTGTAATATGTAGAATATCTGCTCCAGTCACACATATGACACTTGTGTACCTGCAATGTCTGCAAAGGTGGGGGAAAAAAGCACTTTTGGTCCATCTATGTGACTTCTGTGTGACTCTAACTTACGGCCAATGCTTGCTTGAGCTATATCAAGATGTGTGCCCATGTGTGTCCACGTTGACGTATTCCCATGTGTGACCGTGCAGACGACAAGTGCATACAAGTGGGCACCCAAGCATACACATGCATACAGAGGTGTATCTATAGTGAAGCGGCTGCTGTACATGTTGGCACTTTACGTTGCCTCAGTTGAGCTTACCATTTGGGTATGGATGTCCATATGCCTGCATTTATGAGAGAATCATGCCTGTGATGTAGATGGACAGATGTATTCTCTGGTATCCACGCATGCAGGTGGGTGTTGTGTGACTGGGGCTTTAGCACTCAAAAAATGTGTGTGTAAAAGTGTTTGTGTGTAGGCAAGTTCTTACTTTCCTCCACTGTGCCTCCCCAGTGGAGTAGAGCTGAGAAGCTGATAAGGATCTGGGAAGGTTGCAGGCTGTCCACACACAGGTAGTAAGTGCCTCTCACCTCTGGACACTGTGGGAATAAATAGACAGTGGGGGAAAAAGACAAGGGGAGACAGAGCAGAAAGTTATAAGAAGGAATGGCTGATGAACTGATAAAGTAGTGGCTTAGTGGAGAACTTGAAAGAAGAATGATGGTGGGTATAGAAACCTTTCATGGCAGAGACCAAGACAGTGATCTTAGTACTATGTACTGTATAAGCAGGGATCTGGTGTGAAAGACAAGAGACAAGTAGAGGACTGACAGAGAACAAGATGCTTGCAACATAAACTTGCTGAGAATGGCAAGCAAAGTCGACTCTTGCATGCTAAAGTTTGTGTTTACTGTGAGTGTGTGTTCATACTTCATCGCTTGCTATGAGTGGAGATCCAGAGGAAAGAGACTGAGAAGATTCACTGCATTTGGTGCCTCCAGTAGTTTTGGACAAAACGGTACTCTGCAAAGCAAAACAGCTGACTTAATCAATGCAAATAAAACTGACATTATTGTGTCCAAGCATGATCTTGCAAAAGCTTTAATATTTCTGGAAACTAAATGTGCAGGTATTTAATATTCAGTTATTTTGCAAAAACAATCTATACCTTAAAATGGGATTTCTTGATGTCATGTGTGTAGACTTGTTGTTTATGAAACACCCAAAGAGTCCTTGAAATATAACAAATTAAACCCAGTTATTTTTTATTTAACAAAAGCTCTTGAAATCTTGTCTATCCATGTTTTTTTCCACAGCTGTGTGGAATTACATCACATATTTTTGTCTATGTGTGCATCTCACTGAAAGCATTTCTCAAAGTCATCCAGGTCCATCCAAGTCTTCTGCAGGATGGGTTTGGCAACAATTGAGGATTCCTCAGATGCGGCTTCTTTCATTGCAGTTTCAGGAATATCTGTGTGGAAAATACTAATTTAATTTAGGTGACACCATAGCTGATTAATAATGGATCTATGCACATTTGTTGTGCTAGACTTCGTCCTAATGTGCCTTATAACTTCTATTACAAAAAAGCAATGACTACAAAATGTGTTTCCTCTTGTGACTCATAGCAAGTTATCCAAGACTCAAATCATTACCTTAAACACAGTGAGCTGAACTGGCCAAACTCCCACATAATGGCATAGTGTAAGTGCACATGCACATCCTTACTCCCACTCACCAACTCCCACCATCTCAGTGCTTCTCATAGACATATGCAGACAAACACTTTCCACCCCCCCAAAAAACCCATGCACACACAGTCTGCCTCCGAGCTCTACTTCAAGCAAGAGTCTGATCAGAAAGCTGAGGTGGCGAGGGCCAGCATCTCTGCTGCTGAGCAATGGTGGTCCGTTAGCTCAAACTGCAGGTGTTACTAAGCAACTAAACGGGGGCAGAAATAAGGTGGGGAATTGGCCGGTTGTCACAAGGCATAATTTCAGTGAGATAGATGGAAGGAATGAAGGCAAGAGATGCAAGTATTACGAATTTCCATAAATGGGCTATGCTGCACCAATGCTCTTTGAGTACACCAATGATTAAGACATTCACCACATTTGTCATTTCCAATAAAACAGACCTAATAAGCATTGGTTCAGTCTGGTATTCAGTGTAATACAGTATTTGAGCTCAGGTAAGGCCATCTTGTGCAGAGATACGGAGCCAGTGCAGACTGTTTTCAACATGAATGAGGAGCCTGGAATCTCAAATGAACAGCTTTTACCAGTGGAGTTGTCACCTTTGTTCTTCTTGTCCTTTACAGCAACCTAAAGTGACAATGAGAGAGATAAAAAAAAAGAGAGAGAGTGAGAGAGGAACGGCCTGTGTGTAGCTGACAGAGTAACACTGGCAGAGATACGCCTACACCCTCTAGTGATTCTATGCCAGCTGTGGTGTTGCGCCATTCTCGCCCAACACCAAGACACAGTTTAATGTGACAGGGACTGCCCCTCCCCCCGCTAAAAACACCAGCATGAACACCAGCTCTAATTTACCCGGACTGTCAGTGAGAGAAAGAGGAGTTATTATGCTGTTTAGCATGTTGTTCCTCTAAGAGGAGATTTACTAAACATTCCTGATTTGATGCTCATCTTCCCAGCACAATAAAGAAATGGAGCTAATGAGTCATTAGCATATGCTTCAAATACCAACATCTCCTATCTGAGAAAGAGATACAAGAATGTGGCCTGAAACAGCCCAGACCCCTGCTGCTATCAAAGTTGACTTTGAGGAGTGGTACAGCTGTATCACAAACCTAAAATTTTCCCCAAGTCCCTTCATTTTGAAGTTTTGGCAACAATGCGCCCTTGAGTAAAAATCCTGGTGGATGTCCAACAGTTTACTCAGCCCTGAATAAGAATTATATCTTTGTGTCGTGTAACTTCAAAGCAATCCCTGCCAAGACTCTCCGATGAGTCAGAGTGTGTATGTGTCTTGCTGTGAGTCACCACTTATTTGAATAAGTACCCGGAGACCCAGACAGATAGAAAGAGGCACTGTGAGGTGCACTTGACCTCCTCTTCCCCACCATAGCAGCAGGGAAATGTCAAGGTGTATGTCAAAGGGTAGTCTGTGCATGTGCACAAGAGTGCAAAAAAAGTTTGAGTTGAACTTTAAGGTAGTGATTTTCAAGTGCTCCGGCACCCTACACTGTTAGACATAGTTGTAATTTCTAGTTACATACTACATTTCATCCAGTATGATATTGCAAAACATTTTCCAGTGAGTTACTGTAATTTCTGTTGTATGATGGGAATTTTTGTTGAATTCAGCTGTAACATCCAGTCATTTACTGTATGTTACTGTACTTTTTGAAAATACAGCTTCTTACTGTATTTAGCCTACTATAACAGCTTTGGTGCAGATTTTTTAATTAAACAGTAGTCTGTACAAAGAGATTTTAATTCAAAGTCATTTGTAATTTTTGTATGGCTTGTATTGTTTTCAATTACAGTACTACACTGTAAGTGAATTACAGTATAGTACTGTAATTCTAAATTAAAATAACTTACTGGCAACGCCCATTGTAATGTCTAACAGTGTGGCATGCCATGAGAGATCATTCATGGTGCCATGGAAAATTGTCTAATTTCACTTAATTGGTCCAAAAAAACTGCAAATAATTTGTCGTTGTGCATCAGTGCCTGCAGTGGTTCTTCCATTAGCAGTGGGTGGCAGTATGAATGCAAGTTTTCTTCTTCTCTTTCTTCCTGAAACACAACATTATCTGGAGGGGCACATAGCTGGAAAATGTCACTACCATTTAAAAAATCCTGCATCTTGATGTCAACGGTTTTCAGCATTAAACAAGCGGCAGATACAAACTGCCATAGAGCTCCGCCAAACTGGTCCATCTGTTTCCGGTAAGTGGCGGTCTCATTTTCAAACTAATTTCTTCTTCCAGTAATGGCAGACTATCACCGCTTATTGGCTACTGTGACCAAGCATTAAGGCAATTTTTGGCCTGAGTTGAACAAAATCCAACTCGCACAGACGTGAATTCACATGTATTCACGTTTGTAGCGTACTGGGCGGCAAAATCTTCAATTTTCCAATTTTTATTTCACAAACTTACAGGTAATAAACGACACCGACATCAATAATCCAATGACACGATCTTCAATGATCCACAATGAAAATCTCTCAGCCATCATTAACAATCAACCACCACCTGTTATATACTATCAGAGATAATTAGCGTTAATTAGGACAATACCATATCCCAGGTAAAACAATAACATTTTCCTTTTTCCCCACACATACCCATTAATATCTAAAAGTCCATAATACTTCCCCACCTATATACAGAATAAATATAAATAACATAGAATAAATAACACCATAAATAATTCAATAAATAATTTAAACCCCTATTTACAAATTCTAAATCACCCCTCTAACTCACCATTACATGCTTCCTTCCTGCTGGTGTCCTTTAAAAAGCCTTCGACCCCTAACAGAGTCTTTTGCCCGGACACCCTCAGGAAGCATGTTGGCAAAGGTATGTGGATTAAATAATTACCAATTGTTTTTACCCAAATAATTAACCATAACAATTATCTCAACAAGGCATTCCAATTAGTCAAACAGATCTTACAGTAATATGTGCAAACTTAATAATTAACATTTACAAACATTACACAAACAATATAATCACATATACAATAGACCATAACAGTGGTGACACTCCATCGTCACATTTCCTCCCCCCTTTTCCCAAGAGTACAGTACTCTACGAGTCATGTACTCTTGAGAGACTATCTGCCACAAGGTTGGTTTTCCCTGCCACATACCGAACAGTAAAATTATACGATTGCAGGGACACATACCACCCTGTGAGACGACTGTTCATATCCTTCATCCTGTCCAACCACTGTAGGGCCCGATGATCTGTCTCCAACACAAAATGATGCCCCAATAAATAGTATCTCAGAGACCCTATTGCCCATTTCATGGCAAGACATTCTTTTTCTACTGTAGAGTATCTTGTCTCCCGGTCCAACAACTTACGGCTCAAGAACAGTACTGGGTGTCTCTCTCCCCTCTCCTCCTGGAGAAGTACTGCTCCAATGCCAACTCCTGAAGCATCTGTCTGTAAGAAAAATTGGCGAGCAAAATCTGGACTGTGTAGAACCTTCTCACCAGAGATAGCACTCTTCAGATCCTCAAAAACTCTATCACATTCCTCTGTCCATTTTACCCTATTAGGTGCTGAAGCCTTAGTGAGGTCAGTCAAAACTGCTGCTCTTTCAGCAAAGTGGGGAATAAACTTGCTGTACCATCCTACCATTCCCATAAATGATCGTACCTTCTTCTTAGTGGTGGGCACAGGATAGGTCCGGACGGCATCCACTTTACCTACTCGTGGTCTAATGACCCCCTGACCAACCACATGTCCCAAGTACTCCACCTGCTACTGTCCAAACGCACATTTGCGTGGATTAATCGTCAGTCCTGCCCTCTTAATCAACCAAAGGACCTGCCCAAGGTGTACCAAATGTTCTTCCCAAGTCTGACTATAGATGACCACGTCATCCAAATAGGCCGCTGCAAAATTTGATACCCTTCTTAATACCTGGTCCATGAGCCGCTGAAAAGTTGCAGGTGCCCCCTGAAGGCCAAATGGCATAACCTTGAATTGGAAACTGCCATAAGGTGTTTTAAAGGCTGTAAGTTCTTTTGTTTACGGTGCCAGTGCCACCTGCCAATACCCCTTGCATAGGTCCAGAGTAGAAATAAACCTAGCCCTGCCCACTTTCTCTAACAGTTCATCAATCCGGGGCATGGGGTATGACTCAAACTTAGATACTGAATTGAGATATCTGAAGTCAATACAGAATCTCAAAGAGCCATCCTTTTTGGGAACCAGCACAATCGGGCTACACCACTCACTGACTGACTCCTCGATCACTCCCAGCTGCAACATCAGCTCAATCTCCTGCTTCATCTTTGGAACCAAACGCTCCGGGATCCTATAAGATTTCCTACGTGGAACAGCTTCTTTCAAATAAACTTTATGACGTACCAATGTGGTGAAACCAGGTCTCTCCTGAAACAATTCTGGATCTAACAGTGCCTCTAATTCTCTCTGCTGATTCACCTGCAAATGAGACACTTGAAATAAACACGGCTCTGACACATTTGTGGGAAAAGACTGTTCTCTCTCCTCATCCACTTCCGTCACACAAATGAAGAGCTGATGTGTCTCCTGAAGAACAGGTTGCTGCTGCTGATGACCAGGCTGCTGAAACTCTTTCAACAAGTTAATATGGAAGGTCTGATGTTTTACCTTCCTGTCAGGCATATATAGTTCGTATGTCACTGAACTTAGTTTCTTAGAGATTTCATATGGTCCCTGCCATCGAGCCAACAGCTTACTGTCACACAAGGGCAGCAATAACAAAACCTGCTGACCTGGCTGAAAAACCCTTTTTCTGGCCTTCTTGTCATACCAAGTTTTTTGTTTGGCCTGCGCCGTCCTCATGTGCTCCTGAGCCAAAGCAGTCATTCGATCCAGTTTCTCTCTCATCTTAATAACATATGAGACCACATTGTCCTGATCACTCGGTGGACTCTCCCAGTGCTCCTTTAATAAGTCCAGTGGGCCCCTCACCTGACGACCATACAGCAGTTCAAAAGGTGAGAACCCTGTTGAATCCTGGGGCACCTCCCGATAAGCAAACAATAAATATGGTACCCATTGGTCCCAATCCGAGCCCGTTTCAGAAACAAATTTCCGCAGCATGTTTTTCAGAGTCTGATTGAATCGCTCCACTAGTCCATCAGTCTGAGGGTGATATGGGGTGGTCTTAATACCCTTAATACCCAACAGCTTATATACTTGCTGCAACAGTTTTGATAAGAAATTTGTTCCACAGTCTGTTAAAATTTCTCTGGGTATGCCTACCCTTGAAAATAACTGGATAAGGCAGTTGGCAACCTGCCTAGCCTTAATAGATTTCAGGGGAAAGGCTTCTGGGTACCATCCATCCATCCATCTTCTACCGCTTTTCCGGAGGTCCGGGTCGCGGAGGCAGCAGTTCAAGCAGAGAAGCCCAGACTTCCCTCTCCCTAGCCACCTGCTCCAGCTCTTCAGAGGGGATACCAAGGCGTTCCCAGACCAGCTGGGAGACATAGTGTCTCCATCGAGTCCTGGGTCTGCCCCGGGGTCTCCTCCCAGTGGGACATGCCTGAAACACCTCAAGTGGGAGGAGTCCAGGAGGCATCCTAATCAGATGCCCATACCACCTCAACTGACTCCTTTCAATGTGGAGGAGCAGCGGTTCTACTCTGAGCCTCTCCCGGATGACTGAGCTCCTCACCCTATCTCTGAGGGTGAGTCCAGCAATCCTACGGAGAAAGCTCATTTCAGCCGCTTGTATCCGCGATCTCATTCTTTCAGTCATTACCCAAAGCTCGTGACCATAGGTGAGAGTAGGAACGTAGATTGACTGGTAAATCGACAGCTTTGCCTTAGAACTAAGCTCCCTCTTCACCACAACAGACCGGTACAACGTCCACATCACTGCAGATGCTGCTCCAATCCGTCTGTCAATCTCTCGCTCCATTCTCCCCTCACTCGTGAACAAGACCCCAAGATACTTAAACTCTTCCACTTGGGGCAGGAGCCTGTCCCCAACCAGGAGAGGACAATCCACCTTTTTCCGGCTGAGGACCATGGACTCGGACTTGGAGGTGCTGATTCTCATCCCAGCCGCTTCACACTCAGCGGCAAACCGTCGTGGCTTCTGGGTACGTGGCTTCTGGGTACCGAGTAGCATAATCACAAATCACCAGAATGTATTTATCACCAGCGGAACTTCTCTCTAGGGGGCCAACTACATCCATCCCTATTCTGTCGAATGGTGTTCCAATAATTGGTAGTGGGTGTAGTTGGGCACGGGCTACTCCCCTAGGTGATGTAATCTGACATATTGGACACGATGTGCAGAAGTCCTTTATCTGGGTATACATTTATACACAAACCTTCTAGCAATTCTCTGCAGAGTTTTTTGAAATGCTAGATGACCTGCCCAAGGGATAACATATCCCAGTTCCATAATCTGTGGTGTGAGGTCCTGTGGCAAAGCTATGGCCATAACTTCACCTTGTTGCTGGTATAAAATGTCCATTTTAATGACATACATGGCCTCAGCCAAACAAACCATGGTCCCAGTGCTGGGTCAGCTTTCTGTAATGCAGCTATGTCAGGAGGGATGTCAAACTCTACTGACTGACTTAATTGTGGTGTTTCTTCACCCAAGTTCTTTACAGAAGCTAACACCTTATCTCTTCTCCTCTGAACCTTGGATTTAGGTTGTTTACTAGGGCCTGCCTCTATCTCAGAATCATAAAAAGGCAGCTCCTGAAGAACATTGGCAGCCCTCTGCGCCCTGGTTGTCACCATATTACAGATTTTTTCAACAGGTGCATCAAGCCTCTGCTCAATAGCGCCACCTGCCTGTCCCTCAGTTTGTTCGTCTCTAACCTGTTGTATAATGTCCAACAAAGTTGGAACATCATTGCCAAGAATAACTGGATAAGGCAGATCAGGCACAAGAGCTACAGGAAGGAGATAAGTTTGACCCCCCACTGTTAAATAGACCTCAGCAGTTGGGTACAACTTCTTATCCCCATGAACACAACTAATATTCACTGTAGACTCACTCCATGAATCTCTAGGGACTAAGCTGGGCAAAATAACAGTCTGAAAGCAACCGGAGTCTAACAAGGCCTCTTTACACTGACCATTAAGCAAAACGTTAGTTTTATATCGTTGTCGGCCTCCGTCGGTCTATGATGACCATGGAAGAGAATCCTAAACGTCTACTCTGCTGGAACAGCACCGCCTGTGGCTGAACAGGCCGATGCGTGAATGGCAGTCCCTGTCACACAGATCACACTTGTGGGTGGTCTCCGTGCTGCTGGGTCTGTGGTGGCTCTTTCTGTGGGTCCTTTTTTCATCTGCTGCAGCAGTCAGTCTCTCTTCACCCGCCTTGAGCTGTCTGGTCAGGGTGCCTCTCCATTTGGAGCGGTCCGTTGCAAGGTCCTCCCAGCGCTCTGTGTTGATCTCCAGGGCCTTCATGTCTCTCTTGCAGACGTCTCTAAAGCGCAGTTGTGGGCGGCCAACGTCTCTCCTACCAGTTGCCAGTTCTCCGTAGAGGACGTCTTTGGGGATTCTGCCATCCTCCATACGGTGAACGTGGTCTAGCCAGCGGAGCCTGTGCTGCCTGAGTAGAGTGAACATGGAGGGAAGGCCGGCGCGGGACAGAACTTCTGTGTTGGGCACTTTGTTCTGCCAGGATATGTCCAGGATGTGGCGAATGCAGCGCAAGTGGAAGGAGTTCAGTCTCTTTTCCTGCCGGGCGTATGTTGTCCACGTCTCACTCCCATAGAGCAGTGTGCTGATGACGCAGGCATTGCACACTGCCATCTTCGTCTTGACAGAGAGTTTGGGATTCTCCCACACTCATGTGGTGAGGCGAGTGAGTGTGAAGGCTGATTTTCCAATCCTCTTGTTGATCTCTGTATCAAGGGAGAGGTTGTTGCTGATCGTGGACCCCAGGTATGTGAACTGATTCATGACCTCCAGCTCGTAGTCGTCGATGGTGATGGTTGGTGGTGCTTCCGTGCCTTGCGCCAAGACGTTAGTCTTCTTCAGGCTAATGGTAAGCCCGAAGTCCTTGCATGCCTGGGAGAAGTGGTCCATCAGGGTCTGAAGCTCCTGCTGTGTGTGGGTTGCGACTGCAGCGTCGTCTGCGAACAGCATGTCTCTGATTAGAGCCTCGCGTACTTTGGTTCTGGCTTTCAGGCGGGCGAGGTTGAAAAGCCTGCCGTCAGATCTTGTATGCAGGTAGATTCCCTTTGTTGCTGTGCTGAAGGCATGCCTCAGGAGCATAGCAAAGAAAATCCCAAAGAGGGTTGGCGCAAGTACACAGCCCTGTTTCACTCCGCTGCGTATGTTGAATGGCTCTGAGACGTTGCCATCGTGCTGCACTATCCCCTGCATGTTGGTGTGAAACGATTCGATGAGGCTTTGCAACTTTGGTGGGCATCCTATCTTTGGCAGGATCTTGAAAAGGCCCTTTCTGCTGACCAGATCAAACGCTTTGGTGAGGTCGATGAAGGCGACATACAGGGGCATGTTCTGTTCCCTGCATTTCTCCTGGAGTTGGTGGATGGAGAATATCATGTCTACCGTCGATCGCTCAGCGCGGAAGCCACACTGAGACTCGGGGTAGACACGTTCAGCAAGCTTCTGTAGACGAACGAGAACAACTCGTGTGTAGACTTTGCCAACAACGCTGAGGAGGGAGATGCCCCTGTAGTTGTTGCAGTCGCTTCTCTCCCCTTTGTTTTTGTAGAGGGTGATGATCTTGGCGTCCCTCATGTCCTGTGGTATGGCACCTTCCTTCCAACACTGGCAGAGGACGTCATGCAATGGCAGCAGTAGGGCGGTCTTGCAGTGCTTGATCAGGTCAGGGGGTATGCCGTCGTTGCCGGGTGCCTTGCCAGCGGCCAAGCTATCAATGGCCTTGCTGAGTTCGTCGATGGTTGGCTCAGCGTCAAGTTCGTCCATGGATGGCAGGCAGTCGATGGTATCAAGGACTGACGGTGTCACGGTGTTCTGTCTGGAGTAGAGGTCGGAGTAGTGTTCCACCCATCTCTCCATCTGCTTGTTCTTTTCTGTGATCATCTCCCCAGTGGAGGATTTGAGGGTGGCCATCTTGCTCTGAGCTGGACCAAGTGCTTTCTTGATGCCATCGTACATACCACGGATGTTCCCTGTTATGGCAGCGGTTTGAATGTCTTGGCTGAGCTGAGTCCAGTACTCGTTGGCACAGCGCTGAGCAGTCTGCTGAACTTTGCTTCTCGCAGCCCTGAGAATCTGGAGATTCTTCTCGTTTGGGTACTTCTTGTACTCAGCAAGTGCTGAGCACTTGGCTTCAATGACGGGGGTCATCTCGGTCAACTTGGCATCAAACCAGTCCTGTGACTTCGAGGTCTTCCTCCCAAAGGTAGCCAAGGCTGTGCGGTGGATGGTGTTTCGCAGCTCTTCCCACTTCTGCTTTGCAGATTCTCCTTCTTGTGGTACACCAAGTTCCTTCTCAAAGGTGGAGGCAAACTGCTCAACAAGTTCTGGTTGAGCGATCTTGCTGGTGTCAATCTGTGCCTTTCCAGGCTGTCTAGCACGATGGAATTTCTTCAGCTGCAGCTTGACCTTGCAACACACCGATGAATGGTCTGTGTCACAATCTGCACTCTGGAACGAACGGGTGATTAGCACGTTCTTCAGTGAGGTGCGCCTGGTCAGGATCAAGTCCAGCTGGTGCCAGTGCTTTGAGCACGGATGTTGCCAGGAAACCTTGTGTTGGGGCTTGGTCTTGAAGAACGAGTTTGTGATGCACAGATCGTGATATGTGCAGAACTCGAGCAGCCGCTGTCCATTGTCGTTCATTCTGCCCACGCCAAAAGGTCCAAGACAGGAGGGCTAGGAGTCGTGGTCAGCACCCACTCTGGCATTGACGTCTCCAAGGAGAATGAGTTGTTCAGAGTTGGGGATGATCCTGACAGTTGTTGCGAGATTCTCGTAGAACTCCTCTTTTGCCTCTGGTGTGGCTGTCAGTGTTGGGGCATACACAATGACGAGGGTGACTGGGCCTTGCGTGGTGTTCAGGCGGAGAGTGAGGAGTCGTGCAGAGCCAGTGCTGCCCGGTTCCACTATCTTCAGCAAGGTGTTCTTCACTGCGAAGCCCACTCCGTGTTCCCTGTGTTCGTCACTGCCCTTTCCCTGCCAGTAGAACGTGTAGTCCTTCTCTCTCAGTGTGCCTGCGTCAGCCAACCGTGTTTCCTGGAGAGTGGCGATATCCACTCCCAGTCTCTTCAGCTCATTATTGATGATGGCAGTCTTCCTGGTGTCGTTGATGTCCTTGAGGTTAGCAGCGAGTCCTGTCATCATAGTGCGGACGTTCCAAGTTCCCAGTTTTAGAGTTGGTCTCTTTTGTTTTATTGTCTTGCCTGGTGCGAAGGTTCACAGCCTGCTGTTCGGACTTTTCCTCATCCCCATGCACCCAATGAGGAAAGCAAGCAGTGGCGGGACAACACCTTATTGGCTGGGGGCTGCCCAGCTTGAGGCGGGCGGTAGCTGTCCAGTGAGATCCGATGATCCCTCCCACCGTCGGGAACAACCCCTGGCGCCACGCTCTACGCCAATTGAGCGGTGGCTTATAACCGGTAACTGTCATTCCCCATGTTTTGTCTACGCCAAAGGCGAAGCTGGAGTGTCCTCTCCAGTGATCCGGTGTTCTACCTTCCAGCGTTGGGCGTTGGTAGGATTCAAGCCTGGGCAGGAAGATATGGAGGACAAGATGTTGCCCATGCAGCATGTCCCCCCTCTCCACGTCACTGATGAATCCAAAGAAACAGCAGGGCTGCTACAGTTTGGCACCAGTGCCGTTGCAGGAGCTGCCAGAACGATGTTGAGCACAACATAGAACTGCCTTAGGGGCTCCGACTCCGGATTTTTCCTCAGGGTTGACTCCCGAAGCCTTTCCCGTGACCGGGTATGCCGCAAGGCAGCGGAGGTTTGAAATCAGGGTTTACCTTCCCCTAGATGGGCTACCTTCCCAGGTTGACGAACCACCATCTACCCTAAGCATCTGGTTTTAAGGCACCAGAGATCCGCCCTCGCCCCTTCTCCTATTAGTAAAAGCAGTTCCGCCGGGCTTAGAGACTAAACCACACGGGCAGGCTAGGAGTTGGACTTAGTTGTCAGAGGCTTTTCGAGACGCACGCCATAAGGAGCATTTTATGAGCACTGGTAGCTTAACCCCAGTGCCGCTCCTGGCTATGACAACCTTGGAACCTAGTTTTATATATTTCACCATAAATTGGTGCTGACAGAGTTGGTCTAGGAACTGAGCATAATAATGACGGTTTCTCATTTTTTATGGCAGGACAAGAATACTGGGTGTGACCGATTTTATGACACTGATAACAGCGTATATCTTTATTTGAAACAACACGTGACTTTTTGCTACTATTATATCTGCCATTTGTGATCTGACTGGCACTGGAATACAACCTATTTTGAGCTGGACCACCCCTTTCACCCTCATTAAACTTACTCTGTGCGGTGAAAGAGCTGTCACGGCCGAGAGTAATTCTCCTGCTCCCAGACCTGGCCGACAGAAAAACCTCCGCCAGACGAGCAGCATCCTCTGCAGTCTTCGGGTCCCGCTCTTGTATCCAGATTCCCAGTTCCGGGTTCACCATCCGCAGAAACTGTTCCAAAATTATAAGTTCCATAATGTCTTTTACCGTTGAGGTCTCTGGTTTAATCCATTTAATAAACAGGTCCTTTAAACGTACGTAAAGTTCACGAGAGATTTGGTCCTGATGAATGTCCAGGGACCGAAACCTTCTCCTATATGTGTCGATTGTTATTTCGTATTTGCTTAAAATAGGTTCCTTCAGTTTTCCATAATTATTCGTGTCAGCAATATCCATCAGTACATATGCACTCTGTGCTTTACCTGTGAGCAGAGGAGCTAACTGGATAGCCCACTCCTCTTCACGCCAGCGGCAGACTGTAGCGATCCTCTCAAACGTCGCCAGGTAGTGCTCAATGTCGTCCTTGGGGGAGAGTGGATTCAGCCTGGGCTCATGGTGCATTCGCGACATCCTCAGCTGCACCTGCAGCGGTAAATCATCTTCCCGCGGGCCGACCCGACTGACCGTCACCCTGGGGTCTTCCCCCGAAGCGCCATCGTCACCGCTGCGTTCAGCCCAGCTTCCATACTCCTCTCTCAACTCCGTAACTTTCGACTGAATCTGACGAATTTGATTATTCATGGTCTGCCACTTTTGCTCCTGAAGAGATGCTTCTTCCTCCCTCTGATGGTCTCTAACAGTCAGTGAACGTACCATGGACTTCACCAAGCACGTTAGCTCCTCGAGCTCACCCAGTCCACTGACTCCCGGCTCCTCAGCTGTCATAGCTACGTCAGAGTCGAACTGCTCCTCTTGTCTCGTCACTTTCCTTCTGGACATTTCTCCTTCCATCCCATGCTCTATCCACCACTTCCACCAAACGTTACGTCTCGTCCTGGGAACGGACCACCGCTGCCACCAAATGTGACGTATAGCGCTGTCTGGCCAAAGGCTACAAATATGGGACGAGGCCAAATCTTCAATTTTCCAATTTTTATTTCACAAACTTACAGGTAATAAACGACACCGACGTCAATAATCCAATGACACGATCTTCAATGATCCACAATGAAAATCTCTCAGCCATCATTAACAATCAACCACCACCTGTTATATACTATCAGAGATAATTAGCGTTAATTAGGACAATACCATATCCCAGGTAAAACAATAACATTTTCCTTTTTCCCCACACATACCCATTAATATCTAAAAGTCCATAATACTTCCCCACCTATATACAGAATAAATATAAATAACATAGAATAAATAACACCATAAATAATTCAATAAATAATTTAAACCCCTATTTACAAATTCTAAATCACCCCTCTAACTCACCATTACATGCTTCCTTCTTGCTGGTGTCCTTTAAAAGCCTTCGACCCCTAACAGAGTCTTTTGCCCGGACACCCTCAGGAAACATGTTGGCAAAGGTATGTGGATTAAATAATTACCAACTGTTTTTCCCCAAATAATTAACCATAACAATTATCTCAACAAGGCATTCCAATTAGTCAAACAGATCTTACAGTAATATGTGCAAACATATTGCACTTATGCAAAAGGCGTAAGTGCAACAGATAAGTGAACAAGCAGAAAATGCCATGAGACCGAGTCTGGGGAATCTCTAGCACTCAGCTCATGACAGAGCTCCCCTCTCAAGGGGTGGACCTAGACACCCCAGGGTAACACCAAAAGAAAAATAAAAAGCCTGCCCCCCCCCCCCCTGCAGGAGCACAGCAATAACCCACCCAGGGTGTGTTATGACTCGCCGCTCATCAGCGGCGCCAGCCGCGCGCACACCTGTTCCTCGTCAGCAGTGAGGCATTTAATCCACTCTGCCCTGGGCTTCGGCCTGAAGCCGTCTCTCAACTTCGGCCCCTTTGCTACTACGGATCTCAAACCGACTAGTGAAGATAACTTGGGTAAGCCCCCCTTACCTCTCTCCTCTAGCCTTCCCCTGTGCACAGGTGGACATTCCCGGCGGCGGACTTCCTCATCTCGCCATTGGCTCTACGCTGCTGCCACAGGTACTGCAGGTCGCTGTCTCCCGGGCCTCACCCTTGTCGACGCCAGCCACCTGTCATAACCAAGTAAGCCAGCTATCATCATTATTCCCTGTATTGGTGTGGTGCCCGTTACCCTTCTCCCTCTGCTCTCTCCCACAGGGTTGTCCGGCTGTACGGCCTCCTGCCCCCGTGCCTGACGCAGACGCCACCACCAATACATTCTTATTCCACAGACACGCAGCCATACACTTCCTTGTTGCTAATAAAGCTATCCTGAGCCTGCGTGTGTGTCTCCTGGGCCGTGCGTTATGTCAGGGTGGGGGAACAGGCTAGGAGGGAACGAAACAATTCCCCGCTCAGGACCCACACCAGTCAAAGTCAATGATTACCCCCCCCCCCCCGATCAAAGAGCAAGAAAAAAGTTCAGGAGGGCAACCAAAGTCCCAGGCCTGGTGGACGGCGAGGTGGTCTGAGTCGGGTGGCCTGCCAGAGAACATGGGCCACCCAAATCAACGGCACCGTCCGTCAGGCAGCCGACCAGAGTTCTTCAGCCACCTGAACGGTAAGGGTGGTCTGGGAGGTGGCTCCCCCAAGGGGAGACCCAGTGAAGAGAAGGAGGGTCAAGGAGGGGGGACCACGATGGTGTCTAGCAAGGGAAAGGGGCCAAGATGCCCCCAGGCAGGCCTGCAGCACCCTCGGAGGTCCTGGACTGGGACATGGTCGTACCCTCGGTGGCTCCAGGCAGGAGCGAAGCTGCACCCACAGTGGCTTCGGGCAGGAGTGCAGCTGCACCCGCGGTGGCTCCAGACAGGAGCAATGCAGCACCCGTGGTGGCTCCGGGCTGGAACAATGCAGCACCCACGGTGGCTCCGAACAGGAGTAATGCAGCACCCACGGTGGCTCCGGACAGGAGTAATGCAGCACCCGCGGTGGCTCCAGGCTGGACCTATGCAGCACCCACGGTGGCGCCAGGCAGGACCAATGCAGCACCCGCGGTGGCTCCGGGCTGGAGCAAAGCTGCACCTATGGTGCGCCCAGGCTGCACCAGAGCTGCACCCACGGTGACCTCAGCCAGAGAGGGAGCAGCACCCACGGAGGTCCCGGGCTGTGATGAAGCACCTGCGAAAACCTCAGCGGGGGGAGTTGGATCCACGGCAATCTCGGATGGCAAGCCTGGATCCACGGAGATGTCTGGCATAGGTGGATCATCCTTGATGACCCTGGGAAAAAACTCAGACAGAAGATGCACAGGCACAGGGTCAGGGTCACCAGTGGCGGTGGAGCCCGGCGAGGTAAGCTCAGGTGCAGCTGATGGCTGCGCTTGGCTCTCCCCACCTAGAACCAAGCAAGATTTCTCAAAAAGGGGAACAGAGACAAAGGAGTGTACTTGCCTGTTCTCTAGCTCCACCACCGTCCAGGACTCTGACGATCCAGGCGACAATGTTGCTTCAGGCTCGGTTCTCTGGGGGTCCAGCTCCAACTCTGCTGCAGTGGCTCCTGCAGCAGGCATGGTGGATGGTGCAGTCTTCAGACTCCCAGGCGAGGTGACCCACACAGAAGGCTTGTTCAGCGTGGTGGCTGGGGATCAGCTTACCGTTAGCACTGGAGTTGGTGTAGTCAAAGCCCAGGGACTCTCCTTGGTTGGCTCGGGCATCGGCTTGGTTTAGTGCCTTTCCTCTGTCCATAAAGTGGCTGCGCGGCTGGAACCAGGTCCTCTTGAGCCACAGGCTCCTCCATTGTCCAGCGGTTGAATTCAGGGGCTGGCGGACACTCAGGAGCGAGAGGAGGAGACACAGAGTAGGCAGGTGAGAAGTTAGTTGCTGCAGCAATTGGTGAAGACTCAGAGGACTGCACCATATGAGCCTCACCACCGAGAATCAGACAAGGTAATTCATATGTGAGAGATTGAGAATGAAAAAACACTTGCTTGTTTTCCCAGGGCATGATGTCTTCTGCAGCAGCTGGTGTTAGGTCAGTCCTCTCTGTGACTACAGTGGATATAGTGGATTTTTAACTTTTTAATATGACCCTTCTCTCTTATCGCTTTGTTTTTTTCTCTTATCTCTTTGTCCTATGTCCTGATTGGTGGAGCCTTGAGTACTTTTATCATGTTTATAGTCAGCTACATGTGTGCCTGTGTTTGTGTTCATGCTGAATGTAATTGTGGTAAATACGGATGTCACCTGACTGCAAAACAAATCTACCTACGGGTACAAATAAAGTAACCTGAACCTGAAAGGCCCCTTAGAGGATTGTGGAGGGGCAGCCTCAGTGGACATGGAGGTGGGCGAAGCTGAAGGTGGCTTCTCGGGACCGTTCCTCCAGCGGGTCTTCCCAGAATGGCGGCAAAGAGCAGGAGGCGGAGGCGTTGGCTCACAGTGGAGAAGGAGAGGCTCCGGAGTCAGGGGTTGCTCGATCTTCGGTTCCAATTCCGGTTCCCTTGGTGAGAACTCCTCTAATTCATGAACCAAATCCGGGAGGAACCATGGTTTAACCTCCAGGAGGAGGTCGGTTTCTGCCAATAACACCTGCCTGCGCTCCTCCAGTTCCTTGGCCGATGGAGTGGGCCAAAGCTTGGGAGAAGGAGGCGGAGCCACCGCCGAAGAGTGGTGAGAGGCTGGAGGTTTCTTTCTGTGCGAGAGCTTGTTCTTTGTTGGCGCAGGTGCTGGCGTCAGAGTTGTCTCCTCCGGTTCATTGCTCGATGAAGAAAGGAGGAGTATGGGGAGAAGCAGATTGGTGAGCTCCGGGTGGTCCAACAGGCTGGGGCATGCCTCAAGCACCTGCGCCGCGCCCTCCATACAGTCTCTGGCTGCCTCGGGGGTACAAGAGGCTTGAGCCTGCAGTAGGATATCCTCCAGCACACTCACTGTCCACCGCTCCATTTCGTATAATCCTACGGTGACCTTCACCATGGTCCCAGACATGGTAATTTCAGTATAGAAAAAGAGAAACCAAACGGGGAAAAAATAGCGAGCTTCGCCGCCGCCGAGTGAAAGAAACAAAAAATCAACAAACTCCCAACAGCTGGTGCCGACACTGGGAGCACCCTTCTGTCATAAACACCTTTCTAGGCAGGGAAAAAAGGCACCACGCACTGGCTGTGAGTTTGCAAATTTATTGGATAAACAAAAAGTTACAACACAAATGGTGGAGGAAATGCAGGCAAGCAAAGATAACTACTGCTAAGGTCAGGGCGTCACCAGCTAAACCTGGGTATAGTACTGGGACAACACAGGTAAGCAAAATAGCAGATAGCTAAGGTGAGAGCATCGCCGGCTAAACCTGGAGAAAAAAATGGGAAAGCACGTAGCACAAAGACAAAGGACTTACGTGTAATAGTTGAGAGCTGAAATGTTGGTAGTAGGTAGTTTGAAGTAGGGTGCTGCGCCGAACAAACATGCACAACCCCTTAAATAGGAATAAGAACCTATTGACATAATAAACAACAGGTGTGGATACCTGAACGGGCAGGAGAAAGTGAGGAAACATGATTGGGATCAGCTGTGGCAGTGAGAGGGAGGCAAACCCACACTGACAGGTGACAGGGCATGCCCATGCAAAGCTTCACGCCCCCGACAGCTGTCAACAGTAAAAAGCACTAGACTGGGATATAAAGAATCAAAATAACAAGTCAAGGTATAATTATAAATAAGTACAGAAAATAATATTATAACATTAACACAAACAGAAAAATGACAAGTAGAATAATAATACAAAAAAGGCATAAGTGCAACAAATACGTGAAAAGGCAGAAAATGCCATGAGACCGAGTCTGGGGAATCTCCAGTACTCGGCTCATGACATTGAAAAACACTGCTCTTAGGAAAGGTGTGTCCACTCCACCTGCAGCATTCTACACAGTGTAGAGAAAAACACTATGAGCAAATATCAATGCATAGCTGAAGGGGCGAAGTGGACAATAATTTAAAAGCACTCAATGGAAGATTTTCCAGTCCAGTGCGCCTGACATTGCCAGTGATACTGAAGTATGTGCATTTGTTTTCCTCATTTGGAAGCCACAATATGTAAGACATACTGGACATGTGCCTCCAAGGACTGCAGCATCAAAATTAATGTATGAATATCACTTTCTTTGTTTTCCACTCATTGATATGATCATTTCCTCCATAAGGTATACTCTTCTTTTTTGTTTATGTAAATGCTGAAATACTTGCACAGTTCTTGCAAGTAACTCGGTGTGTATCACAAGATATGAATTTGCATGGAGCCGGAGTGGGGGGAAAATGAGATGAAAGCATATACCTATCCAATGTCAATGCTGGTTTTGACTATGCATACCTGTAAAATAGGCTTGAAAAACATTATTGGCTAATATATATTCCATTGGCTAATATATAATTCATAATATTTAAAGGCCTTTATGTACTTATGCATTTAAAAAACCAGACCGTCAATGACGGAGTAGCCCATTTCAGCCTGACAAAATCAACCTGGAGTGCTCGGATCTCCTGACCATTAACCCTGACCTTAAGCACAGCCAAGATACAGACCCATCTAGGATGTGCTTAAAGTTGAGGTCAGTGGCCTAGGAAATGTAGTGTTTTTTGTGAAATCATAAATGCCCAGATCTCCTGACCTTTAACAATGACCTTGACCTTAACCTACCAAAGACCATATAAAAATGGTACTTTCCGCCTTCTAGCTTGGTGCTCAGCATAATAGAATGGGGAAAGGAAAGTTAACGCACAGAGCTACCAAAGGACTGACCTCCCACTGTAGCTTTCACTACTACTTAGGGGCGGCTGTGGCGCAGGTGTAGTGTGATTGACTACTGATCGGAGGATCATGGGTTCGATTCCTGCTCTGTCTGCAGTCTGCATGTCAAAGTGTCCTTGAGCAAGACACTGAACCCCCAGTTGCTCCTGGTGGCCAGGCTAGCGCCTGTGTGTGTGTGGCAGCTCTGCCACCACCAGTGTGTGAATGTGTGAGTGAATGGGTGGATAGCAGGATCTGTAAAGCGCTTTGGCCATCCAGAGATGAGAAAAAGCACTATATAAGTGAACGCCATTTACCATTTACTTACAGTAGCTGTGTGACCTAGGATCAGAAAAACAGAGATAGGTGCCACATCTATACACCACATGGTGTCCCACATGCTGTGGAAGGGAATTAACTTAACTTGACCTTAACCTGGATGCAGCCCTACCTGAGGGTCACTGTGAGTGAATTTCGTGAGAATGAGGTAATTACCTAGAAGGAGGAGTGATTTTTCTGAAATCATGTAAGTGCCCAGATCTCCTGACCTTTGACTTTGACATTGACCTTGAGGACAACCTGGATACAGACCCTCCTGAGGATCCTTGTGAGTGAGTTTGGTGACCACTGGGGTAATTGCCTAGGAGTAACAAATTTCATTAAATCCCCTAAGTGCCCAGGGGCCTCATGTACAAAGGGTACTTACGCACAAAATCATGGCGTACATCCTTTTCCAGGGAAAATTTCAGATGTATCAAGAATGAAATGACCGTGGAAATATGCGCAGCCCCATGCCAACTTCATGGCTGGCGTACGTATGTTTCTACTGTTATTGGTCCACTGGCAACACTTAGAGGTGATGTTGGGAGACTGATAATGACGTGAAAATGATTGTAAACACCAGAGACACATGATGAACAAACATCCAAGTGTGCGCAATTAGATGAGTGTATATAAAATCAAGCACAAAGAAGTGCAGAAAATGCCTCTAACAACAATGGCCTTAGCATTGTTAGAGGATATTGTAAATTGCGCAGTGAGAAGAGAAAGGGTATTTAGAGACAGAAGATTTTCTGGCTCAGGATGATGACCGGCTTGTCACCCGGTTTAAGATTCCATGGGCAGTCCTTGTGGAACTGTGCTCAGAGCTACGGCCGCTCTTGGAGCGCGACATGGCGAGAAGCCGTGCGCTGCCTTTCCCAGTGCAGGTGCTGACAACACTGGTGTTCCCGGCAACAGGAGCAATCCAGAGGGAGCTGGCAAAATGATCGGGAATTTCCCAGTCAACTCTGAGCCGAGCTATGCCAGCTGTGTGGGATGGCATTACCCAGCTGTCACCTAGGTACTCCATATTCCCATACAATGCAGTCGAACAGGCCAACATCAAAGTGCATTTGCGAGAGCCAGTTTTCCTAATGATTCTAATGAACAGCATTTTTGGGAACAAACTACAAGCTGGCACTGTGGGGATGGGTGGCTTCTTGGGGAGTAAATTCATGTAATTGTCCTAAATAACCCACCTCATGCGCAACGTGCCTGCGCACCCCCAAGTATCACCCTGTCTTCAAGGCTTCATTACAAGTCAGTGGGTTGAGTAAGTGACTTTCTTTTTCTGCTGATTAAATGACCGTTTCACAGCATTCTACCAAGCCCCCAGTTGCCTCTGTGTGTACAGTAGTTATGTCAATAAACACATGCATAAAGTTTGAAATGCAACAGTGTCACTCTTTCCCCGGCGCACTTCAGCCATTTACAATAGTAGTGTGTATAATCCATGTAAGTTGTATATAACTATAAAGGATGAGATTTGCATTTTGGACATAAAATATGTACTTGTTAAGTCCAGTATGATCTGCTTTCAACTGACAGGTGACCATGGCTACCCACTAAATATGCTCATATTGTCTTCTTGAGAAGCCAATATGAGCCAATATGAGCCAATATGAGCTCTTCTGAGCTCATATTGTCTTCTTGAGAAGAACAGAGAAACAATAATTCATGGTGACTTTAATATCAACTGGTCTGATAAAAAAGACAAACAAAAACTGAAAAGCCTCATGACTAAATTTAATTACCAGCAAATCATCAAAGGACCCACCAGGATAACCAAACAATCCAGAACACTTATTGACATGGTATTTACTAATAAACCAGAACGAATAACCAGAACCTATAATCTTGTAACTGGTCTCTCAGATCATAACATGGTTCTTGCTGTTTGGAAACTTACTAAAAAGCGACTACAGTATTTTGGGGGAGTCGATATTGACAAATCAAATTTTATTATCCCCAAATCAAAAAATGAGGAGTTTGAACATTACTTAGAGAATCAAAATTGGGAGCAGCTCATGTCAACATGTGAAGTAGATGATTGTTGTAATTTTATAACTGCAACAATCACAAAGTCTATAGAAAATTTTTCAAAGCAAATTAAAAGTAGACAACAGAAGATTAGCCTACCATGGTTAAATAATGAAATAAGAAAACTTATGAAGAGGCGAGACTATGCACTGAAAACATCACTAACCTCCAAACTACAAAATGATCACCTTGTGTACAAAAGTTTAAGAAATAAAGTGGTACATGAGCTGCGAAAATCAAAAATATCTTATTACAATAAACTGATAGATCATGCAAAGGGTAACAACAGTTCCCTATGGAGGCATTTAAATAACTTAACTAATAAAAAAAAACGATCAGAAGTGGGTAAAGGAACTTAGAATCAATGGCAAGACCGTCAGTGACAAGGCTACTTTGGCAAATGAATTTAATTCACACTTTGTGGGCTCTGTGGAAGACTTAACAAAAATTTTTGTGCTGCCAAATGTGCTCAACAACACAAATTCCATACTTCCAACAGATACTTTTCACATCAATGAGGTAAATGAGAAGTTAATTGCTGGTATTGTTAAAACACTGTCAAACTCAAAAACTAATGATATCTACAATATGAGCACCTCCTTTCTCAAAATGCACAGCAAAATATTAATCAAACCACTGACCCATCTCATTAATCTCTCCATTAGGTCTAGTACATTTCCATCTGGCTGGAAAAAAGCTGTCGTCATACCAGTTCATAAATCAGGCAGTAAAGACGATATATGCAATTACCGCCCAATCTCTATCTTACCAGTCCTATCTAAGGTTCTTGAAAAAGTTGTAGCTACACAGCTGATAGACTACTTACAAGACAGTCAACTTCTTCATCCACATCAATTTGGTTTTAGACCAGGATACTCAACAGAAACAGCAAATTGTTGCCTTATTGAAAACGTCAAACAGTCCTTGGACAGGGGTAATGTGGTAGGAGCTGTTTTTCTAGATCTCAAAAAGGCTTTCGATACTGTAAACCACAGTTTGCTTTTATCCAAAATGGTATCTTTTAACTTCTCCCCAAATACATTAGAATGGTTTGCATCTTATCTCCAGAATAGAGAACAGTGTGTAAAAGTTCACCAGGATAAATCCTCATTTTTAAACAACCGCATGGGTATCCCACAAGGGTCCATTCTTGGTCCTTTACTTTTCAGCATTTTTATTAATGACTTGCCGTTACACTGCTCAGCTGCAACATGTCAACTTTATGCAGATGATGCAGTTATTTACACAGCTGCCAAGACTCCAGCACAGGCTGCAGATGTACTGTCTACAAGTATGGTTGATGTCCAAGAGTGGCTCCTCAAGAACCATCTATTGCTGAACCTTCAGAAAACAGTCTCAATGTGCTTTTCAATCAAAAAATGTAACCTGCAACATTTTAAAGTTAATATACATGATCATGACATCAGTTTAGCTACAGAATTCAAATACCTTGGCATTGTACTAGATCCTCAACTCAAATTTAATCTTCATATAAAGAAAATTTCAAAAACAGTAAAAAAAAATCTGAACTGCTTTAAATTAATTAGATATTACATACCTTACGAAGCAGCTGCACTGTATATGCATTCTATGGTTTTTTCTCATATATCATACTGTTTGACAGTCTGGGCTCAAGCAGCCCCTTCCACAATAAGACATATAGGTTCATTATATAATCAAACCCTAAAAATCTTGGACAAAAAGCCCATTAGGTGGCATCACTGTAATGTTTTAAAAAAAATACAACCTATTGAGTTTTGAGAGCTTCATTGACCTCTGTCTTCTGAAATTAACGTTCAAATGTTTCCATAAATCAGCACCCGAGCCACTTGCTGGTTTCGTCCAAAGACAGGACAGCAGCAGAGCCACCAGGAGTTCTGTTAACAATAACTGTAAAATATTCCACCGCAGAACCACATTTGGACAAACAGCTTTCTCTATAAAGGGCAGTCACATCTGGAACACAATGCCAAATGAAATTAAAATAATAACGGACTTTAAAACATTCACTAAAAATGTTAAAAACTGGCTGAAAAATAAACAAGAATGTACTCATGTATGAATTAATTGTCTGCAAAGTGAGAGTGAATGAAGGGAAGAAATAAATGTGTTTGTTTATAGTGAGTGATGGAGGGAGGAAGGCCTGAAATAGGCAAATGTGAGTTATGTTATATGTGTTAAATGTGAGTCAGGCTGTTATATTTGTGCATTTATAATATTTATAATATTTATGTTAAATGTGAGTCAGGCTGTTATATTTGTGTATTTATAATATTTATAATATTTATAATTGTGTATTTATAATTTTTCTGCATTGATGTATGTGGTTATTGTGTATATTTTTTATTTTTTTTTCCCATCTTTACTTGATTCTTTTTTCTAAAGCCCATCCAGGGTCAAGAGTTGCAAATTAGCTAATAGCTATACACTCTATGTGCAACACATCAGATTGATTGTCTTTGATTAATTGTCTATGTTTATTGCACTGTCCCTGTCAAATAAACTAATCTACTTTTTCATGACTTCCTTTAATTCAACCAGCTGATCCACCCGGCTGGTCACAAATCACAGCGATCAGCTGATACTTCTGAGGATGACTGCAGACGTCAGTCGAAACATGTCAAGGTAAACTCAACATCTCCTTCTTATCTTATAGGGCTGTGAGGAGGTTATTGAATTACCTGTATCTGGCGCTAATGCTGGAGGACAGCATGTCAAACAAAATGTTTTTACATGCCTCTACCTCAATTCAGGAGCGCCCCCAAGTCACAGTCCGTGAAATTCCATTAAATCCATTATTTCTGATCGTGGACAGGAGAATCAAATGTGCTTGTATATATCTATTTGCATATCTATTAGCATCTAATTGCATATTCAAATGGAGGTGTGTCAAGGGAGGAATCCAGTATTTCCTCACGTGTGTTCAATTTCAAGTAGACTGGGATGCACAAAGGAAATGTGCTTGGATTCCTGCGTACGCACTGTTTCATACATGTGGATTTTTTTTGCTTCCGACATTTTCTTGATTTAAATGTACGTCATCTTTCAGTAGGAAATCCATGCAAGTCTTTGTACATGAGGCACCAGGTCTCTTGACCTTTGACCTTGACTTTAAACACAACTTGGATGCAGACCCACCTGAGGATTATTGTTAGTGAGTTTAGTGAACATCAGCGCAATTTGCTATGAGGAGTAGGAAATTGTATAAAATTTTTCTGAAAATAAACAAGTGCCTAGATCTCCTGACCTTTGACCTTGATCACAGCTTGGATGCAGACCCACCTGAGGATCATTTTGAGTTTGGTGAACATCGGGGCCAAATGCCGAGGAGGAGTAGTGATTCTCGTGAAATATGGATGGATAGACGGAGGGACGAACACCATGTCATTGCATTAGCTTCACCAGAATGAGTTAAAAAACAGAATATTGTCAGTATTTTCATTATTTAAACGTTAATCTTTAATATTTCATTATATTTTATATAATTTATATTTTACACACTCGTAAGGAATATAAAATATATTTTATACATTTTCAACCAGAGTGGTGGCATAAAGGTAGAGCATCTGCCTCATAAAGGGGAGGTCATGAGTTCAAGTCCTGGCCGGATCATACCAAAGACTATATAAAAATGGTACTTCCTGCCTTCTAGCTTGGTGCTTAGCAAAAACAGAACGGAGGAAGGACAGTTAGTTACCCAGCCACAGGGGGTGCACAAGCCAGTGTACTCCCTGTGCCGGTCTCCAGCCCAGATAAATGGGCAGGGTTGTGTCAGGAATGGCATCCAGCGTAAAAATCCTTGCCAAATCAACATGCGGATCGTTGCAGTATAAGGTGATGATATGAGTGGTGAGCCCGAAAGGGAGCAGCCGAAAGACAAAAAAAAAAATAAAATAAAAAAAATTCAAGCTTTATTGTTTTAATTTTGATGATTATGATCCCAGCCCCCGACCAACAGTGATCTGTGTGGAGTTTGTATGTTCTCCCCGTGTCTGCGTGGGTTTACTCCGGTATTTCTCCAGTTTCCTCCCACATGCCAAAAACATGCAAGTTAGGTTAATTGGCATCAAACTTGGGATTCTAAATTGTCCTTAGGCATGACTGTGAGAGTGAATGGTTGTCTGTCTCTCTGTGTTGGCCCTGCGATGGACTGGCGATCTGTCCAGGGTGTACCCTGCCTCTTGCCCAAAGATGCTGGGATAGGCTCCAGTCCTCCTGTGACCCGAAACGGATTAAGCGGAAGAAAATGAATGAATGAATGAATGAATGAATGAATGATTTATAACTTATCAAAATCAGAAATCTGGTTTCTGAAATTATTAGAAAATATTTCATTCATCCATTCAGTCATTCATCCATTCAGCCATCCATCTTAAAAGATTTTTTCGGGTCGTCAAGGGGCTGGAGCCTATCCCAGCATCTTTGGGTGAGAGGCAGGGTAAACCCTGAACAGATTGCCAGTCCATCACAGGACCAACACAGAGAGACAGACAATCATTCACTCTCTCATTTATACCTAAGGACAATTTAAACACCCCAGTTGCCAATAACATGCATGTCTTCGGCCTGTGGGATGAAACTGGAGTACCCAACGAAAACCAACAGAAATATTTTATTTTGAG
The DNA here is from genome assembly GCA_020510985.1 of Pholidichthys leucotaenia. Classification (NCBI taxonomy): domain Eukaryota; kingdom Metazoa; phylum Chordata; class Actinopteri; order Cichliformes; family Pholidichthyidae; genus Pholidichthys; species Pholidichthys leucotaenia. Next base: position 330,388,245 of record CM035842.1, on the reverse strand, counting down.
TTTTTATTTTGCATTTGGGCCATGCAGGTTTGGATTTTCTTTACCCTTAATAAGAAACACCATTTAAAAACTACATTTTGTGTTTACTTGTCTTATCTTTGTCTAATATTTAAATTTGTTTGATGATCTGAAATATTTAAGTGTGACAAACATACAAAATAATGAGAAATCAGGAAGGGGGCAAACACTTTTTCACACCACTGTACATTCACCGTCCACCGCCTTCGGCTCATGGAGCTTGATGACTCGTAGTGGTTACATGACTGGAGGCTTGGTGAAGCCTTGTTGATGAATTAGGAAAAATAAATGAAAATTTTGATCATATTCAATTTTTTTTACATGTACCCAAATTTGTAATCCAATACACTCTCTGGGGCTGATTTTGATGGTCATTAGTGGACTTTCCACCATACGCCAAGAGTTTTCTGGGGCAGTGGTGGCCTAATGGTTTGGGATGTGGACTGGTGAGCAGAGGGTCACTGGTTCAATCCCAGGACTGACAGGATCAGCTCTGGGTGGAACAGATGACATGGCAGTGTTTGCCCCACCCTCCTTAACCCCACTGTGGTGCCCTTGAGCAAGGCCCTAAACCCTGTACATAGTTCCATCCATGAAGCCACTACCATACCTGTGTATATTTCCATAATCCTGGGCTATTTTTATTTCAGTTGTGTGTTCTGTAACCGTGTTTTATCTAATCCTTCTCTCTTACTTTATTGTGCAGTAGCCTGGTGGATCACTCACAATTCTGTTGTACTGTACAACTGTACAATGACAAAGCCTATTCTATTCTATTCTGCTGGGCAGCTTCCAAGTGTGAATGTGTAACTGTGCGAGTGTGAACAGGGCGCGTCTTTGAAAAAGAGAGGTTGCCTCTCAGAGGAACTACCCTGTATAAATAAAGGCTAGTAATTTTGTTAGTTTCTGTCAGCGTCTGTTTTTTACACTTTGCATCGTGCCATCTAATTACCTGTAGACAGTATGCCTAGGGTTGCCACCCGTCCTGTAAAATACAGTATTGTCCTGTTTTTTACGTTAAAATAATGCATCCTGTATTGAATCAATACAGGATGCAGCTTGCTCTGTACTTACTAGGTACCTTTAACGCAGCATCATCTCATCCACATTTTGCATGTTGCCCTCCTACTCAGTAGTTATTGGTTGTTGATTTGTTTACTTTTATGCACCGCACATGAAGTCATCGCTCAACAGTAACTGAGCGAGAGGTAGCTGGGTGGGCTCAGCAGCAGCCGCAGCAGCTTGACAGCTTCTCCCAGACCAGCATGTCTACGGCTGCACCGTGGCCTGATAGGCCGTGCCGTGCATCAGTCAAATGTAAACGTTTGCAAAAGTACCAACATGTATGGGAAGAACTTAATGATTGGCTTGACAGTGTCAGAGACAACGAGTCCAGGGCAAACTGCAAAGTTGTACTCTACACAAACAGAAAAAAATGTTGATAAACAAGTTGTACAGTTCAAATGTTAAATAAATTATTTGCACACCCAGGTTTTTTGAGGGAGTTCTTTTATTTGTAGTAAACAGGAACATTTTGGCTTTCGAGCTTGAAAGTTATAAACATTGTCAAAGAAGCACTTCAAACTTTGGTCTCTGAATACTATTGTCATGAATCCGGGTTTGGAGGCCAAACCCGGTTCTGACTTATTGCTATGACTTGTCCTAGTTTCCTCCTGACAGCTCTTGCACGCCCCCTCCTCCTGTCAAGCACCTTCAGCTGCACTGTCACAGGTGCTCACATACATACACACACACATGCACACGCTCCATTCACTCTCATTCACAAGCTCTCTCACACACCTGGTGTCAATCAGTTCTGCCCACACATTTTCACACCAGTAATCTCTTTCCTCGTTAGCTTCAGGAGTATATGTTTGTTGCTTCTGAGGAGGGAGATTGTCGGGGCATTCGCCTCTATACGTGGCAGCTAGTTCTCCCCGTATATGGTATCACTCCCTTTGTTATTCTCCAGCCTGTCAGTGCTAACCTGTTTGATCTGTTGGTGTTTCGGCTGGCCCTGCTTCTCCACTTCATCCTCCAGACTGTATGTTGCGCCCCAGATCAGCCCCAGCCTTGTAAGTCTTTCTTCGCCTTTTCTTCTGTGCATTGCAGCCCTGCAGCACTAGGCTGTTTGCCTTTCCTTTTTGTGCTTTACGCAGCACTGTAGCACGAGGATCCATTTTAGACCGGGCTATAGAGCATTCGGCTGGTACCCTGTAAGTTTGGTGGCCTAACCCTATCATCACACCTCTCCATATATTGTGTGGTTAACTGAACTGAATTTGGTGATTATTGGACTTGTTTTTTTGTGAACTTCAATAAACATGGCACTCTCTACTCCTGCGATTGGGTTTTTCATTCCCTCCCTCGTGTGCCGTGTAATGGTGCACAGGGGTTTCTGACAACTATGTTAATACTTTATTTAAACAATAATTAAGTTATGATAAACCATAACTAGCACCCCACACATCACCTTGGGGCAGCACAGGGTGGGGTCCTTTATTTTTCTGGATTGAAGGTGGCAACCCTAAGTACGGCCACTGTGTGCTGGGAGGAGGAGGCTCATTTCAAAGAGGTGTAGTGGCACGCAATCTCATATGCATCACTATTATGGTGCATGATACGCCAATGTGCTTTTGATCAGAAAAAAGGTGGTCTGTCATCAGAAGCACATTGTTCAATGCTATTTCAGTGGCATGTTTGTCATGAACTCCCCATGCACTTTTTCACAGCGCACGGAGGAGGAGTGAAAGGATGAGGATTTACACGCAGGTTACACCACACACATTAATTAAACACAAAAAAACACTGACCAACAGTTCCAACAGACAAATGCCTCAGAAGCTAAGGAGTACTCCAGGACACTCAACAGTCTTGGGTGAGGACACCGGGAAAACACGCACAGTTAATACTCACAAAACTGGAGCTGTCCGAGTAAGTCCAAATTAAGCTCTGAGGGATTACCATCCTTTGCTGACCTCGACTTCACAAGATGATAAACGATCATATGAAGCACAATGACCAAGCAATGCATGACTGGAAAAAGGCTCCTGAAGTACATACATTGCTGGCTCCACAAATTGGGCACACCTGGGCCATGCGCGGGAATGACAATCACCGAACAGACAACAGCTGGTTGTCAAGCGAGGGGGGGGTGTGGTCGAAGCAACAGACAGTCAGACAGCGCTCACACCAGCGTGAACCAAAGGGGCTGCCTCACTGCTGCCAGCCAGAGAGCAGTGGCTATGGGTAAGGAAGCACACAGAAATACATACAAAACATACATACAAAGCGGCATCCAAACCCACAGAAAGGCCAGGACCGAGCCGGGGGAAACCAAGCCAGCTCGGTTCTTGACAATGTTTTGAAATCGCGCAGTTCTGGAGCTCATGAGGAAATAGCATGTCCTAGGTTTTTCTGTTATTTTAATGGAGAGAGTTGTAACAGTCATAATATAATCACCCATCATTTTAAATATGATCACACATGAAATAGTTTTTTTTATTCCATCCATATTCTCATTTTAATTGCAGACTTAACGTTGGAGTCTTTTGATTTGGTATTAATGCATGATTTTTTTAAGGAAATGAATGAATGAACAGGGAGTGGGTCTGCGTTCTGGTGTGGGTGCGTTGCACACGGGAGGGGGGAGGGTAGCTACTATCAGTTTTAAGATTTTAAACGACACAGCTCTTTTGTGAAAACATTTTGTCCACTAATCTGTCATGTGTTGATCCATCCTATCGCATCATCATATCTTGTGTTCGTTTGTGCTCACGCATCCCGATTAATAAAAAACACACTCAGCCAGTGTATTCTGTTAAGTGAGAACAGTTGAATATGAAGTATTTGAAGACACAACAGGGTTTTTCACTACACAGAGGAAAAAAAAAACACTACTTGGGTTTATGATTCTGTTCTCTACCAGACCGCAGCTGGACCAGTCTGTACTGGGAAAACGGCTGTCACCATGACGCCGAAGAAGAGCTGGTATGGGCGCACAAACCCAATATTTATTATCTAATGATGACAGTTTTTACAATTTTAACCTCATTCACTGTCATTCTTTTAAAAGAATGATTCAAAATAAAAGTATCCCGACAGTTGTTTTGAATTAAATCTACAATTCTGCATTCACCACAGCAGATTAATACAGCTCAGGCCACAATGAGTGGCTCCTCTTACTTGGTTTAAAAGAGAAGCTCTGATGAACGATATGTTTTTTGTTTTTTTTTGTTTTTTTTTTTTGTGAGATTGGGTTTACAATAATAAAACTGAAGGAAACTGTTAACCTCATGGACGAAGAGAAAGACTGGCATGATCTCTGAATTGTAGCCAACAGCTCTCATCCATGGGCAAGCAAGGATGTGGAGTTAAAAAGCTCCTTGTTTTTAAATGATTTTACATTTTGTGAACAAGCCTGAATTGTCCTCAGCACAAAACGGAATTGTCCTCCCGCTTAAACCTCTTTCGTGTTAGCATCACTTCTTTGATCTTGTCCCCCTGTTTATTCAAGGGAATGAGAGCAAAGGCAGCAATTGGTTTATTTCACATTACACCCCAAACACACCTCTGAATAATTAAGAGCGTTAGGACAACCCTTTTCAACTTTGTGTCCGTCGGAAAATTTGTTTCTGTGCTGTTGTGATAAGGAAATGAACTTGGAAACGGCCATAAACACGTTCTGTGTCAGTGACAACTGACCACGTCCTTGTAATACAACCCTTTGTTTTATTTTTCCCAAGAAATAAGTATGAAAGTGAACTAAAACTATACTTAGCAGTGTTATCAGGAATTACATTCTGAAATGTAGCAGATGTTAAAAAAGTGTGAATAAAGGATTCAAAGATTTTATTGTCAATACTACTATACGTGCAGGACATACAGGAGAATTGAAATGGCGTTTCTCTCTCTCTACATTGATGTGCATTTTATAAAAAGAAAGGAAATTAGGCTGGATTAAAAAAAGAAAAACAAGAACAAACAGCAACATCAGCAGTCTATATACAGTGATGCAACCCATGGTGCCAATGGCAGCCAGAAGGATTCTCACCTCCATAGAGGTAAACGATTAACTTTGTCACGAGCTGAGCTGGGCTCGATCTCTCTGTGGGTTTGGTTTCACTGTTTATGTGCATTTTGTGTATTTCTATACCTATCCTATTACCATAGCCACTGCCTGACCGGCAGCTGTTAGTCAGCTTCTGTGATCTTTTTCCCACGCTGCTGACAGTCTGTCGATCCAACCACGCCCCCTCGCTCTCCTTTATTCCACCAGCTGTTCCCATCCATCCATCCATCTTCTTCCGCTTAATCCTTTTTGGGTCGCGGGGGGGCTGGAGCCCCCAGCCCTGGTAATTATCTTTTCCGCGCCTCGCTCAGGTGTGCCCAATTTGTGTGGCCAGCGGCATTTGTATTTAAGCAGCTCTTCGCTAGACAAACGCCACTGGGTCATTGTACAAGTCACTCTCGCTCTCCATTGTGTGACTGTCACGTCAGGAAGGACACTTGGCTTATGCTCGCTGAGAGAATCGGACTTTCTGAACTGTTCGTACTGGTGAGTAAACTGTTTGCGTTTCTTCGTGCGGTTGCTGCTACGCTGGACCAGAAGTCTTTCCCCCTTTGCAGTAATTCTGCTACGCTTCTGGTGGCATTTCTCCCTGCAGCATAACTGCTACGCTTAGGTTGTTGCCCTGTTTGCATTCCCCCCGAGTAGTTGAACTCCCTGTAGCCTCCCCCGGTTTCTGAGCACATTCATGTTGTATTGTGACCAACTTGTTTGTCTGTATTTGTGAACAGCATTTGTCAATAAATGTGTGTGTGGTGAACTCCTGCATTTAAATCCTTCCATCCTTCTCTTCCTCCGTGCGCCGTGGAGAGGCGCACGGAGTGTTTATGACAGAATGACCCAGCCTGAAAAAAGGATTTAGCGGGTTCACCCACACATCCTTTTCCTTTTTTCATTGTAACTGTTTTTCTGTTCTGGACTAACCTGTGTTGGAGTTCGTAATGCTCCGGTCTCGCCGAGGAAAGGGAACGGAAGTGGGGTTCCCCACGGTAGAGGAGGAACGGGCTGCAGAGTTCATTCAGGACTTCGGTAATGACACCCTCGCCACCCGGGGTCCTAAGGAGACGCTGGAAAACTTGGACAGAGCAGAAGGCATCTTGGAGGCTTATCCCGGGTTATGGACCTACCCACAGCACGTCGACCTGCTCTCCACAGTCTGCTCGCTCCAGCGTTCCTTCCCTGGTCTGGCATTCCCTGCGACACCGAGATGGAGGTCCGTTTTCCTGCAAACTGGCAGCCTCCGTGGCGCTTTGCTCAACCCTCCACTCACTCCAGCACGGTCTGTTCTGGATCGCAAAGGACAGTGTCGTCCCGCAAGGAAACGCCGGGAGAAGCCTCCGTCTTCAGCAGCGGCCATTATTGCTTCAGCTGCGGTGAGGTCCGCCGAATTCACCCCGGCCCCGCCCACCTCCGTCGTCAGGGAGACGGCTCCTCCAATAGTCTACGGAGGGGTCCACATCTTTGCTGGTACGGAGAGGGACGAGTGTCTGCCACTTGCAGCTGTGGATGTCATCAACCGGGATGACAGGCAAGTATTTTTTCATTCTAAATCATTCATTAACGTTGAATCTAGCCTGTCTCCCGAGGGAGAGGCCCAGTATCAGCAGTCCACTGGGTCCTCTCCTCCAGCTGCAATTAATGATTGTTCCCCTCCCCTCTCTGTGTCTCCTCCTCTAATTTCTGAGGGCCTGCTAGTCCAAGAACCGGGCCACCTGATGATGGAGGAGGTTAAGGCCCTGGATGATCCTGCCCAGGAACCCACACGGAGGCGTTTCCCCGCAGTCATACCGGCGGACGAGGAGTCAGTGAATCTGCTTGCTTTCATCAACTGCCGGGTTGAGGAGGAGCGCCATGAGAGGGAGGTCCTAGGACGCACTTCCCCGGCTGTGAGGGTTACACCTCCTATACCTGCTCAGCCCACGGATTCACCTTCAGATGAGGAGTGGGCTAATCTGTTTGCCGTAGTCAACGGCTGGGTCGAGGAGGAGCATCAGAGGACCAGGACTGCAACCATCATTGCGCCTGCTGCGGGGACTGCCGCAGCAGAGTCATCCCCTAGACAAGACCCCCAGCCGATGGGATCCGGACCGTCACCGTCAACAGCATCGGAGTCCTGGATGGCGGTAGAGCTCGAGCACAGGCAAGTTATCTCTCCTGCAGTCCAATTGCCTATGACTGAGAGATTTTGTCTGGCTCTTGAGGAGGAGACTCAGGTGCGGCTCTTGGCCGCACCTGGGCTCCCCTCTCCAGGCCCTGCCGCTGCCAGCGACCCTAACCTCTCCTTCTCTCCCTTACCTGTCGAGCCCCTAACTAGGGTCATCGGAGAGGAGCTACCATCACCGGGGTTGCCTACTGACAACGACGGGACGTTGGCGGCCCCAGAGGAGGTCGACGGGGGCACAACACCGGGCGTGATGATGGAGGTGACGCACCCCAAATAGCCGGAGTCCTGGATGGCGGTGAAGTCCGAGTTCAGGCAAGTGTGCTCCAAAAAAAAAAAAAAAAAAAAAAAAAAATCCAAGATGGTGCCGCGGATGGCAGCCACTGGCTTCTGCTCTCTGATGTTTTTGATAATTTTGTGTGTTTTTTTGGACTTCTGCTCTTCTGTCCGAATCACCTATTCAAGGGACGAACTACTTTCACTCAGACTACCTCCCAATGCAACTTCTCCGCCAGTTGCTGCTGCTGATCTGAAGTTTTTTCAGTCAGTCTTAGCTGTGGGAGCAGCGGCTATTGGCGCTGGCCGGAAACGAAGGCGGCGTGGTAAACGTGCCGGTGCGCTAGTCAGGCTGAAGAAACGAGGATATCGCACGCCGCTCCCATCGATCCATCTGGCAAATATCTGCAGTTTGGCGAACAAAATGGATGAACTGCTGCTCCTGACTCACAAAAAACGGGATTTTAGCAGATCTGGCGCCCTTTGTTTCACGGAGTCCTGGCTGAGTGAACACATCCCGGACAGCGCGGTCCGCCTGGACGGATTCCAGCTGTTTCGCGCTGATCGCAGCCGAGAATTCTCTGGAAAGACTAAAGGTGGTGGAATCTGCTTCTACATAAACGAAGGTTGGTGTACTGATGTCACAGTGTTGAAGAAGTTTTGTAGCCCTAACCTAGAGTCACTGTTCATAAACTGTAAACCCTTTTATTCACCGCGAGAGTTCTCCTCATTTATTCTGGTCGGAATTTATATCCCGCCTGCTGCTTGTACAACGGAGGCACTGCAGCACCTCGCTGACCAGATAGCAGAGGTGGAGGAAAAACATCCAGACTCTCTGCTTATCATTCTGGGTGATTTCAATAGAGCTAATCTCACAAATGAGCTTCCTAAATACAGACAGCATATTAAATGTCCCACCAGGGACACAAATACACTCGACCACTGTTACACAGTTTTAAGAAATGCCTATCATGTCGTTCCCCGTGCAGCTCTGGGTTTTTCTGACCACTGTCTGCTCCATCTTATTCCAACATACAGACAGAAACTAAAAACTTCCAAGTCTGTTGTAAGGACTGTGAAGAAATGGACTGAGGAATCAAAGCTGAAGTTACAAGCCTGCTTTGACTGCACAGATTGGAGTGTTTTTGAAGCTGCAGCCATTAACCTAAATGAACTCACTGACACTGTGACGTCATACATCTGTTTCTGCGAGGACATGTGTGTGCAGACCAAGACCTTCTGCACATACAACAACAATAAACCCTGGTTCATTCCTAAACTGAAGCAGCTACGTCAGACCAAGGAGGAGGCCTACAGGACTGGTGACTGGACTCTGTACAAGCGGGCCAGAAACATGCTGACGAAGGAGATCAGGCTTGCTAAGAGGAGCTACAGTGTGAAGTTACAAAAAAACTTCTCAGCCAACAACTCTGCTTCTGTCTGGAGAGGCCTGCAGAATATCACCAACTACAGGAGACCATCCCCCCACCCTGTGGAAAACCTCCAGCTGGCTAACGACCTAAACAGCTTTTACTGCAGGTTTGAAAAGAACCTACAGTTCTCACCTCCCACCCACACAAAAGGATTATCTGCAGCCCCAGGAACTCCATCCCTCCTCCACTCTGACCTCCCACCAGCACTAACGATCTGTGAAGAGGAGGTGCGCCGGGTCTTTCAGAGACAAAAGATCAAGAAGGCTGCAGGACCTGATGGTGTGTCTCCGTCCTGCCTGAGAGTCTGCTCCAACGAGTTGGCCCCCATCTTCACCCGGATCTTTAACAGATCACTGGAGCTGCGTGAAGTGCCTTCCTGCTTCAAACGCTCCATCATCATTCCAGTTCCCAAGAAACCCTCTGTTACAGGATTAAACGACTACAGACCTGTTGCCCTGACCTCTGTGGTCATGAAATCCTTGGAGAGATTGGTGCTGAGCCACCTGAAGGTCATCACAGGCCCCCTGATGGACCCACTGCAGTTTGCCTACCGGTCAAACAGGTCAGTGGATGATGCAGTGAATATGGGACTACATTACATCCTGCAACGCCTCGACTCCCCAGGGACGTACGCCAGGATCCTGTTCGTCGACTTCAGCTCAGCGTTCAACACCATCATCCCAGGCATTCTTCATCAGAAACTCCTCCAGCTCAAGGTGCCCCCCTCCACCTGCCAGTGGATCTCCAGCTTTCTGGCTGACAGGTGGCAACAGGTGAAGCTAGGGAGATTTACATCCAGCTCCCGAAAAATTAGTACTGGCGCCCCCCAAGGATGTGTCCTTTCCCCACTGCTCTTCTCCCTCTACTCCAATGACTGCACCTCAGAGGACCCTTCGGTGAAGCTCCTGAAGTTTGCGGACGACACCACAGTCATCGGTTTGATCCGGGATGATGATGAGTCTGCATACAGGTGGGAGGTGGAGCAGCTGATCCTCTGGTGCAGCCAGAACCATCTTGAACTTAACCCAGCCAAAACGGTGGAGATGACTGTGGATTTCAGGCGACACCCCCCTTCATTCCCCCCACTCACCATCCTCAACAGCACAGTGTCCACTGTGGACTCCTTCAAGTTTCTGGGTACCACAATCTCCCGGAACCTGAAGTGGTCCTCCCATATAGACACTGTCCGGAAAAAGGCCCAGCAGAGGTTGTTTTTTCTGCGTCAGCTCAAGAAGTTTGATTTGCCTCAGGAGCTGCTGGTTGTCTTCTACACCGCCATCATCCAATCTGTCCTCTGCTTTTCCATCACTGTCTGGTTTGGATCTGCCACTAAACAGGACAAGACCAGACTGCAGCAGATCATTAAGTCTGCGGAGAGGATCATTGGTACCGACCTACCCTCCATTGAGAACTTATATCGGTCCATAACCAGGAAACGGGCGGGAAACATCTGTGCTGACCCATCACACCCCGGCCACAAACTGTTTGAACTTCTATCTTCTGGTCGTCGTTACAGATCACTGAAGGTCAAAACCACCCATCACAGGAACAGTTTTTTTCCTCAAGCCATCACTCTGATGAACTCCTAACATTCACCTAGTCCTACCTGTTGCTGTACTCATGACTTTTCATCCATTATTACATTGCACATAACTCTCACACTGCTTTTTACTTCATTCACATTATATCACTGATTCTGAGTTCACATTGAAATACTGTGTGACTGTATATTTTTTCATATATTTCTGCAAAGTGTGGTTAGTCTGAGTAAATAACTGCATATATTCCTGTATATATTTGCATCCTTTTATAGAAACGTGGACAGACTGTAATTTACTGTACATACTCTGTTGTCATTGAATCCTTATTTAAATCCTCCACCTGAACAATGAGAGCAAGTTTTTAGCCAAAGTCAAATTCCTTGTATGTGTTGTGCATACTTGGCCAATAAGCTGATTCTGATTCTGATTCTGATTATGTCAGAACCTCATATGTCAATGTCACACTGCCCGACTCATGGCGAGGAGGGCCCGGAGCAGCTCGTAGTAGCCCTCAGGGCCGCCTCACCTGGCTCCGCCGCTGCCGGTGACCCTGACCCAGAGAGGGTCAGAGCCCCCTGCCAGGGTCGCTGGAGAGCAGCTGACTTCGCCGGAGGCCGTTGAGGATCGGGATCCAGCGCCAGGTGGCGTTAGGAGCACCTCCTCCCTCGCTGGGGTGGCCACCCTGGGAGCAATGAGGCCCCTGATGGGGGTCACCGCTGATGCAACGGTGCTCCAACTGGAGCCCATCGTGGGTGCAGCCACCTTCCAGACCGGGACTGTCGTGGGTGCAGCTGAGCCTCAGCCGGAGGTCACCGCGGGTGCAGCTCAGCCTCAGCCAGAGGTCACTGCGGGTGCAGCTGAGCCTCAGCCAGAGGTCACCGTGGGTGCAGCTGAGTCTCAGCTGGAGGTCACCACAGGTGCAGCTAATCCTCATCCAGAGGCCATCATGGGTGCAGTGAGGCTACCGCTGGAGTCCATCGTGGGTGCAGCGGAGCTGGCCCGGTTGGAGGGCATCGTGGGGGCACTGGAGTTGGGCCAGTTGGGGTTCACCGTGGGTGCAGCAGAGCCAACCTGGTTGGGGTCCACCGCGGGTGCAGTTGCGGACCACCCTGAGGACACCGTGGTCCCCTTATCCCTGCCCTATGCCGTGGAGGTCCCCTTTCTCTGGTCCCGTTATCCACCAGTGAGCCTTCCGGTGGGCAGGCCACCTCTTGCTTCACCCTTTCGGTCCTGGTGGCTAATCAATGCGGGCCGGCTTCCAGAAGAATTGACTCCCTGGGTCAGGTGGCTCATGTTTTCTGGCAGACCACCGGATTCGGTTCACCGGACCTTCTCCTGGGCCTGGGACTCTGGGCGGCCTCCTGAGCCCCAATGCCCGTGGACTTGGGGGGGTTAATTGTGGGCCCTGGGCGGGGCATTGTGTTCCCTCCTTCCTGTTCCCCCTACCGCCCACCCGGGGTTGGGTTGTCTGTTGTTGTGGCAACTGTTGGGGAGGGGGGGTCTTCTTGATGTTACCTGAGGTGTCTGGGAATCCACCCCTTAAAGGGGGGTCCCTGTCACGAGCCGAGCCAGCTTGGCTTTCCCCGGCTCAGGCTCCATCTCTCTGTGGGTTTGGTTTCACTGTTTATGTGCATTTTGTGTGTTTCTGTACCTATCCTATTACCATAGCCACTGCCTGACTGGCAACTGTTAGTCAGCTTCTGTGATCTTTTTCCCATGCTGCTGACAGTCTGTCGGTCCAACCACGCCCCCTCGCTCTCCTTTATTCCACCAGCTGTTCCCAGCCCTGGTAATTATCTTTCCCGCGCCTCGCTCAGGTGTGCCCAATTTGTGTGGCCAGATGCATTTGCATTTAAGCAGCTCTTCGCTAGACAAACGCCGCTGGGCCATGGTACAAGTCACTCTCGCTCCCCATGGTGTGACTGTCACGTCAGGAAGGACACTTGGATTATGCTCGCTCAGAGAATCTGACTTTCTGGATTGTTCCTACTCGTGAGTAAACTGTTTGTGTTTCTTCGTGTGGTTGCTGCTACACTGGACCAGAAGCATTTCCCCCTTTGCAGTAATTCTGCTACGCTTGTGGTGGCGTTTCTCCCCGCAGCATAACTGCTACGCTTAGGCTGTTGCCCTGTTTGCGTTTCCCCTGAGTAGTTGAACTCCCCGTAGCCTTCCCCTCTCTCCGAGTGCATTCATATTGTATTGTGTGTATTGTGTATATTGCGCCGTGGAGAGGCGCACGGAGCGTTTATGACAGTTTAGGTAAATGATTAGTGGTAATAAACCCCAGCAATCCTATATTCAGATAGCTAGAGATGAATATCCGTGGTGCATTTCAATGCAGTAGTGTAGGTGCAGATAGTGACAGATATGATTGCACATGATTAGTAAAGCAGTGATATACAGACAGCAGCATATATGGTATTTGTGCAAATGGTTGCGGTTAAAGTGCAGAGACATATAGCAGCAAAAGTACAACAGAACAACAGTATTATTGTTGGTGTGCCAGTCTTTCTGTGCCAACATCTGAGGTAGTTATTGTGCAGGTCTTACTATCTGGGAAGGGGGGGCGGCAGAGTTCAGGGTCCTGATGGCCAGAATTTAATACTTCAAACAGAGGGAGTGATTTATTTAAAAAAAAAAAAAACCTCATGTCATTTTTGGTCCCTCAGCACATGACCTGCCATGTGCTTGTGAAGAGTGGGAGCACACAACCACTTTAAATGTGGCACACATGTGACACAGGCACAACCCAATCTACACAAGTGACACATCAAATTAGCATGTCCACACTGCCCTAACCTAGCCGCTCTATAACTGGTCACAGTTACACAAGAGGGCGATTAATATGAACTCTATTTTTTTCCACGTATGCTAGGAGTGAAGTGTAATAATGAAGCCCCCAGGAGACACAGACACTGATGGCTCATCATCTAATTGTGCTGCTTTTCTCATCAGCTCAGTACACGACCTCACCCTGTATGAAACCCACGTGGCTTTTCCACTCCCAACACACACCAGAGATTCTCCTTTAATGCAGTATTTGCATGTTTCTTTGTCTGCTTTCACCTCTCCTGGTTTTTGCACCTTCCTCCCTTTCTCACTGAATTGTACAGTTGCCCCCCTCTGTTTTATTCTTGTCATTTATACACTCATCCTCTTTGCTGTGTTTGTCTGTGTCTCTCCAGTGTTGCTGTTCTGAACCCCCCACGCCCTGTATTTCCCCTTCCTAGCTGGTTCTCTCTTTAGTGCAGATGTGCCCCTGGTCAGTGGTGGCCTGGCTGGGAGACAACAGAAGTGACTTTGAGCTTGGGGGATGACAGCCTAGTTGTCACTGACAAACAGAACCACTCCAAATAGCCCTACACTACATACTAACAGGGTAGACAGGAGGGTTGAGAGAACTGGGAGGAAGCAAGAAAGAAAAGAAATAATAAGAAACACAACCTAAACAGTTGCCTGCTACAATTTCAGTTTTTTGTTTTGTTTTGTTTTGTTTTTTCTAATTGGTCTTTTTGGCATTCCTTAAAGCTTTACAGAACTTGTAAGTTATTTATCAGCAATTATTTTCCTTATATTGAATATCAATCTAATGGCGAAAAAAGCTGTAAGATCTTACAATGGATATAAAAAGTCTACACACCCCTGTTCAAATGCCAGGTTTTTGTGATGTAAAAAAATAAGACCAAGATAAATCACTTCAAAACTTTTTCCACCATTAATGTAACCTATTAACTGTACAACCCAACTGAAAAACAAACTGAAATCTTTTAAGGGGAAAATAAAAAATAAAAAAACCTGGTTGCATAAATATGCACATCCTCTTATAATTGGGGATGTGGCTGTGCTCAGAATTAACCAATCACATTCAAACTCATGTTAAATGGGAGTCAGCACACACAGGGCAGCAGTGGCTCAGGAGGTAGAGTGGGTTGTCCAATAACCAGAGGGTTGGCAGTTCAAATCCCGCTTTCTCCAGAAATCCCGCCCTTGTGTCCCTGGGCAAGACATTTTACCCACCTTGCCTCCAGTGTCCATGACACTGGCTAAATAAATGTTTGGTAGCGGTGGGAGAGGCCGTTGGCGTGGATTGGCAGCCACATTTCCGTCAGTCTGCCCCAGGGCAGCTGCGGCTGCTGTAGTAGCTTAGCACTACCATTGTCTGTCTGGATTGGATGAATAATGGACTCACTGTCAGTGCTTTGAGATGTCACTTGACATGTAAAGCACCATATAAATCTAATCCATTATTATTATTATTATTATTAATATTGTTATTATTATTATTATTATTATTATTATTATTACCTGCCACCATTTAAAGTCCCTCTAATTAACCCCAAATAAAGTTCAGCTGTTCTAGTAGGCTTTTCCTGACATTTTTGTAGTCACATCTTACAGCACAAGCCATGGTCCGCAGAGAGCTTCCAAAGCATCAGAGGGATCTCATTGTTCAAAGGTATCAGTCAGAAGAAGGGTACAAAAGAATTTCCAAGGCATTAAATATACCATGGAACACAGTGAAGACAGTCATCATCAAGTGGAGAAAATATGGCACAGCAGTGACATTACCAAGAACTGGATGTCCCTCCAAAATTGATGAAAAGACGACAACAATCTCCCATTTTCTTCATTTGTCTGGGCTATGGGGTAGGGTGGCAAGTGGCTGTGTGTTGAGTCATTTTGAGGGAACAGCAAATTTACACTGTTAAACAAGCTGTACCCTGACTACTTTACATTGTATCAAAGTGTCATATCTTCAGTGTTGTCCCATGAAACGATATAATAAAATATTTACAAAAATGTGAAGGGTGTACTCACTTTTGTGAGATACTGCATGTGCTCACAGATCACCTCCAAAATGTATTGGATTCATCCTTAAGCCAAGGGCCACCTCTGGTGAAAACTTCATCCAAATCCGTCAAATCCTTTTTGAGTAATCCTACAAGGGGCTTGGTGGAGGTATGCCCTTTCTGATCACCTTCAAAATCTAATGGATTTATCCTCAGGCCAAGGCTAATCACTGGTAAAACTTTTATCCATTGGAGCACCTGGCCCGGCCCCACCCTTGCCCTTCCCTCTGGGGCAGGTGCCTGGCTGTCCTGGCACTGGGTGGCCTTAGAGCATTCGTGCTCTGTTGGGACTGTAAGTTGTCCGGGCAATAGGGGTGCTATCTTGCTTGCTCATGGTCCTGGGGTGGGCTTGCTGCAACCTTCTACCCTATTTTTCAGTATATTTCCTGGCAAAACTCTCTCTCTCTCTCTCTCTCTCTCTCTCTCTCTCTCTCTGTGCACACACACAGACACATACATACAGTGGGTATGAAAAGTCTACACACCCCTGTTCAAATGCCAGGTTTTTGTGATGTAAAAAAATGAGACCAAGATAAATCATTTCAAAACTTTTTTCCCCCATTAATGTGACCTATAACCTGTACAACCCAACTGAAAAATTGTAGTCACATCTTACAGCACAAGCCATGGTCTGCAGAGAGCTTCCAAAGCATCAGAGGGATCTCATTGTTCAAAGGTATCAGTCAGGAGAAGGATACAAAAGAATTTCCAAGGCATTAAATATACCATGGAACACAGCGAAGACACTCATCACCAAGTGGAGAAAATATGGCACAACAGTGACATTACCAAGAACTGGACGTCTCTCCAAAATTGATGAAAAGATGAGAAGAAAACTGGTCAGGGAGCCTGCCAAGAGGCCAACAGCAACATTGAAGGAGCTGCAGGAATTTCTGGCAAGTACTGGCTGTTTAGTACATGCGTCAACAATCTCCCATCTTCTTCATATGTTTGGGCCATGGGGTAGGGTGGCAAGACAGAAGCCTTATCTTACGAAGAAAAACATCCAAGCCCGGCTACATTTTGCAAAAACACATTTGAAATCTCCCATAAGCATGTGGAAAAAATGTGCTATGGTCCGATGAAACCAAGGTTGAACTTTTCGAATATAATCCCAAAAGGTATATTTGGTGCAAACACAACACTGCTCATCACCAAAAGAACACCAAACCTACAGTTAAGCATGGTGGTGGCAGTATCATGCTTTGGGGCTGTTTTTCTTCAGCTGGAACTGGGGCCTTAATCAAGGTGGAGGGAATTTTGAACAGCTCCAAATACCAGTCAGTGTTGGCACAAAATCTTCAGGCTTCTGCTAGAAAGCTGAAGATGAAGAGGAACTTCATCTTTCAGCATGACAATGACCCAAAGCACACATCCAAATCAACAAAAGAATGGCTTCACCAGAAGAAGATTTGGAATGGCCCGGCCAGAGTCCAGACCTGAATCTGATCGAATATCTGTGGGGTCTGAAGGGGACTGTGCACAGGAGATGCCCTCGCAATCCGACAGATTTGGAGCATTTTTGCAAAGAAGAGTGTGCAAATATTGCCACATCAAGATGTGACATGCTGATTGACTCCTGCCAAAAGAGTGGTGCTGTAATAAAAGCCAAAGGTGCTGCAACAAAGTATTAGTTCAAGGGTGTGCATATTTATGCAACCAGGTTATTGTAAGTTTTTTATTTTTTATTTTTCCCCTTAAAAGATTTCAGCAAACAATATTTTCACAGAATGTACCTCTAATTTGTCAGCGCTGTTTGGCGAGTTGGGGATGCTATTGGCTGCATCAGGATCAAGGCTGCTTCCAGTCTCCTCTCCCTCAGTAACTGATACCAGAGGAGGCCCATAGGCCCATTTCTTTGGTATGTTCTGCTTGTCCTCTCTGACACACAAAGACATATATGTATCCAACATGTTGCTGTATGTGCACATGAATAATATCATAGTCATTGTATTTTTTAAAAAAAATTGAGAATTTTCAGCATTTTATTTAATTCAATTGCTTAACAATTCAAATTCAATCTGAGTTTGGACTGAAACTTGTTTAATAAACTTAAACTGTTTTAATTCAGGATAAAGACCTGTATTTATATACGAACTGCATTGTTATCAGGGAGAAATAAATAAATAAATAAAAAGCAATCATTAAAAAATACAATAAACCAATAAATGCTAATTAAAACTGCAAACATTTTGTAAAAGTCTCTCCCTCCCTCCGCAGCAGGTGTAGCCTAAGATACAGGCTCTGGTCTGTGAGCAGAAACTGCATGTTAAACGATTATTTTTTAGAATTAAAAAAAAAAGAAAGAAAATTAATAAAATATACTGTATCAATACAAAGAAAAATGTTATTGAAAATAAATAAATAAATGTCGTGGAAGACTTATAGACAAATAGATATGTGATTATCTGTTCAGTGTATTTAACTCTACATAAAATTATTCTAGACTGACTGAACACTCTTGAGAGAAGATCTTTGTTGGTTTGCTCCTGGTGAAGCAAAATTTTGTGTTCTGTAGGATAAAAACACTCCAAAATGATTTCAAACAAACAAATCTGTCCACCTGTGATGGTGAGGTGAGTTGCTAATTATTTACGACATTATTACCCTATTCTAAAGGAAGTGTTATTTAACTGTCTCTTAATTTCAAATAATTTTAGATCATTTAAGTACTTACCGTTCTGGAAGTGAGCCACAGTCACTCTTGACATGGCAGAAGAGAAAAGGGCTGGCAACCTCGATGAACTGCTCTGGTTTTGACAAAGAGAGCTCTGCAAAAAAAAAAAAAAAAAAAAAAAAAAAGAGGGAAAAACTCTACATGCAAGTGCTTTTTTCCACATTCTGACTTTTTATTTCATTTGTTCACTGAGAGAGCTCAGCTGATGTCAGATATGCCTGAGCCAGCAGCTATTTTCAACACTGAAATATTGTGGCCGCACTCCTATTTTCATTTCAGCATGCCTGTACTGTATGCCCTTTCTACTGTGGGCCACAAAATCCCAGCATTAAACACTCCCTTTAGTTATACTCATAGTTATTTATTGATGACATTCACCTACACACCATCACATAATTTGCACTTACCTGTTTGTTTGATATCCTCCCCTGCATCCTCTGCCTGGTTCCCTTCACTGCCTTTGCCAAACTTAATTTTGACATCTTTCATTCATTGCTTCCTTCACTATGCGTAACTCACCTTGTGGTTCAGAAGTGACTGCAATCTCCTTGCGTGGACGGATGAGTTTCCATCGGGGCACAGGTGGGGGTTTGGGTGGTGCTTCAAGCTGGCATGCACGGGTTCTCATCAACAGGACAACATGGCTGTGCAGCAACAAGAGTCCATATTTGCGTAGGAATTCTGAAGACAAAACCTGCATGATTGCACAAGCAATAATTACTAATTAGGAAGGTATAACAGATGAAATCAAAAGAGGATTCTGACATGAGATCTGGGAAGCTTTTTAGTGTGAGAAGTAAAGAAAAGTAAAAAGAAATCGCCCTTTTTAAATTAAGCACATAATTTATGTGAACACAATAAAGGAAACTATGGCAGTGTATATTTTAAAACATGATGATCTGTTGTATTCTCAAAGATAATATAACAACACAGTCAACTTCAAATTTGCCACTGGTACATTAAATATTCAGGTTATGGTTTTGTTTAGCACTGTTTATCAGCCTACAAATCTATTACTATGATTTCAACCAACTAACTACATTGATGCTAATTTTGAATATGCTCAAAACAGATCCTGGATGAAAATACAAAACACATTCTAAAATGCACATAAAATGTCTTCACTTAACAAGGGTGGATTAAAATGTGATTCAATTAAGACAAATGTGCATATTGCTGATGAAAACAGTTAATTTACAATGGGAGTTATTTGAAGTTTTAATTCTAACAGCAGTAACCGATGGATGTGCACAGAAATTAATAATAAAAGAAGCCACATAGCCACTGGGACTAAAGGTGCATTCAGACCAAATGCGAATGAGTGGCCCGAATACATACAAAGTCAATGGAAAGCAGCGAGCACATGCGAATCTCGTGCATTTACGTCCGAGGGATAGCACGAGCCTTGAGATTCTGCCGTCACCGGAGTAAAAGTATCAACACTGGAGAGTAAACTGTCACGCCGCGCCATTCATCAGCGGCGCCACCTGCTCATGCACCTGCTACTCGTCAGCGGCGAAAGATAAAAGCCGCCTCGCCCTGAGCGTCGGCCTGAAGCCGTAGACTTCATTCCTCTTTCATGGGCTTCTACCACATTCTCTTCAGCATCCTCATCTCCGGTAAGAAAATCGCTTACCTCATCTCTCCAGTCTGCTCCCCTGTGCACAGGTGGATTCCTCGGCGGCGGACTATCCCGTCCCTCGTCTCTCCTCGCTGCTGCACCGAGCCCTGCAGGTGGCTGTCTCCCGGGCTTCCATCCTTGAAGCGCCAGTCATCTGTCCCAACAAGTAAGCTTCTCTCCCTCGCCTATTCTCCTCCTGTGTTGGTGTGTGCTCATCACCCTGTGTCTGATTTCTCCCATAGGGTTGCCGGCTGAACGGTCTCCTGCCTCTGGGTCCGAAGCAGACGCCACCACCAACACATTAACATTCCGCAGACACGCACCCAAACATCCCTGTTGTTAATAAACGGTTTGAACTACTCTGAGCCTGTGTGTGTGCGTCTCCTGAGCCGAACGTTATGTCATAAACTAGTTTGAAAATGAGACTGACACTTATCTGGAGACAGATGGACTGGGAACTCTGCAGCTGAATTGGAGAATCAGAGTTTTTTTTCCCCACAGACTTCTGCCATGGATGTGCTAACAAGGCTAGCAGGCTAGCAGGGTAAACAACCCATCATCCTAGTGAAATTTTGGAGGGAGGGACAATTTTTTCAGGTGAGACCCCGTCGGATAATGTAAACCTAAGCATGACAGTGTTTTGGGAATTTCTACAGCAGGTTGAACACAGCTGCAGAAGTTATAAAGGCAACTTCACCTGTTTGCAACTCACTCAGACTGTGAATTCATGTCTATTCGCATCTTTACATTGAGTTAAAATGTAATTACGCTGCATGAAAAATTCACTCATTCACCTTTGGTGTGATCGCACCTTAAGACATGTATTTGGACACTGACACAAGTTTTGCTTTTTTAGCAGTTTACCAAAACATATTCAAGACACAGTTATACTGTATAATCAATATGGGCTTAAAGTGCAGAATTTCAGCTTTAATTTGAGGGTATTCACATCTAAATTGGAGTTACAGTTTAGGAATTACAGCCATCTTTAAACAAAATCTAGTCATTTCAGGGGCTCACAGGTAACTGGACAAAATATTACCATCAATAAAATGTTAATTTTTAACACTTTGTTGAGAATCATTTGCAGGCAATGACTGCCTGAAGTCCAGA
Organism: Pholidichthys leucotaenia; assembly: GCA_020510985.1. Taxonomy (NCBI): domain Eukaryota; kingdom Metazoa; phylum Chordata; class Actinopteri; order Cichliformes; family Pholidichthyidae; genus Pholidichthys; species Pholidichthys leucotaenia. The sequence goes on along the minus strand of CM035842.1, from coordinate 330,367,487 downwards.
ACCCATAGACATCACCAAACACTGGGTTTTCTCCTTTGTGATTCTTTGCCAGGCCTTTACTGCAGCTGTCTTCAGTGGTTGTTTGTTGGTGGGTCTGTCTGCCTTAAGTTTTGTCTTAAACAAGTGAAATGCATGCTTGATCGGGTGATTGACTCGGCCAATGCTGAATATTCCACTTCTTTGCCTTAAAAAAAAATCCTTGGTTGCTTTCGCAGTGTATTTTGGGTCATTGTCCATCTGTACTGTGAAGAGTCTGTCATGTTCGGGGTTGTTTTCAACCCCGTCCATGACTCATGGCTGTAGGTTTTGACCATTGCTTATTCATTCCAGCTGGCAGATTGAGCCTTGCTCTCTGCTAGCCCTACGGCCACGCCTCCTCCTCTTGCCAGACATTCACCGGCTGTATTCCATCACCACATGCACACACATGCACGCACACACACTCACACATGCACACATTCAATCATTCATGCACCTGCTTGCCACACGGCTGTGTCCACTTGCCTTCGTTAGTGTATTGTGTACTTATAGGGAGGCAGTGTGACCAGTCAGTGTGGCAGTTTAAGTCAATCTTGGACATCCTGGCTCGTGACTGTTGGCTTTTTCTGGACTAAATCATGTTGTTACCTCAGAACCTTTCCGCTCCAACATGTATGTAAGTCTTCCCTAATTATGCCTTCCTCTCTGCTCCTGCTCATCCTGGAGCGCGCTTGGCATTTTCTCTGCACCAACTCAGCTTGTAGCCGGTTGTCTCATCACGACTAATTGTGGATTTTATATGGATGTTTTGTACATTTTTTCCCTTCTGTTAATAAACACGCTACATAACTGCATGTTGGGCTCATATTCATTCATATGTTCGCTGCAAGTTACGCAGCGGAAATGACAGTAAGCTGCCACCACAAAGAGCCCAAGCAGTAAATAGTGTGTTACTTTCATTTTTTGTGTTTTTTTTCACCTACCTGTTCGGAGCATGATGTCCTTGTCTAGCTGTTCCCACACTGGCCTTAGTGGATGGGCAGTGGGACATCCCAGTACAGCGGAGCAGCAGGCAGCCTGGCTAATCTGGGAACTGCTGGAGGACATGTATGATTCCTTCGGGCCCAGAGAGTGATTGGCCTGCCTCGATGGAGCAATACGGATCCTGGGGGCTCATTGTGGCCTCTGGAATTACCCGGAGTACGCCGAACTGCTGTCTGCTGTCAGCGCCCTCGAGCAGGCTTTCCCCGACCTGGAGAGAAGGGCTTTCTGAACCAGGCCGAAACAGAAATGTTCTTCTCCTCTGGCGGCCATCGTTTCTTCTTCTCCATCGCCCGTTCCAAGATGGTCACAACCAGGTCGGCAATGTCGACGTCACCCATTCCCGGAATTCCGGGAGAACAAGTCAGCTCCACGAACTGCTCCTGTTCCGACACTGAGCCCTGTTACCCCCACAGCAGATCCTCATCTCCAGTCCCTAGCAGTCCCGTCTGCAGAATCTCCCTCTATATCCGCTGCGAGGTCTTCTTCCTCGGTCAATCCACAGGCAGCAGAGGAGCACGCACTTTCTTCACAGGGGTCTCCTGTTCCCGTGGTGAGAGGGGCGGCTTCCATTTGTTCTACAGAGGAGCCTAGCACCGCCTTTCCCGGACGGACGGGTGAGGCCGTCCAAGCAGCAGCAGCAATCAACATCTTGAACCGGGAGAACAGGCAAGTTATTTTTCATTTGACTTCCATTGATAATGAAATGTCTTGCCTGATTCCCAGTAGGGAGGCTCAGGGAAAGCAGTCCCCTGAGCGCTCCCCACCTGCTGCTGTTAAAAAGTGTTCACCAGCCCTCTCTCCACTTTCCTCTGTTTGCCCGCCGGAACTGAAGCCGAGCAGTCGGGACCAGGAGGAACCAGAGGTCCGGGAGGGGTGTCCTCCCGCAGCAATGGTGAACTGGATCCCAGCCGCTATGCCGGAGGTGTCGCCAGGGTGAATCATGGCAGCTGGGGACACCAAGACTGCAGAGACCATCATGCCTGCTGTGGAAGCTGCCACAGCAGAGTCAGCGCCCGAGCTGCGCCTCCAGGAGGTCAAGCCTATGGAAACACCGCCCGGATCACCAGAGTCCTGGACAGCGGTAGAGCTTGAGCTAAGGCAAGTACTCTCTGTCACGTCTCGCCGCTCATCAGCGGCGCCAGCTGTGCGCACACCTGCACCTCGTCAGCGGCGAAGGATTTAAGCCGCCTCGCCCTGGGCTTCGGCCTGAAGCCGTCTGTTCACATCGGCATCACTTGCTGCAAGGAACTCCCTTCACCAAGGAAGATACCAAGTAAGGATCTCTTACCTTTTCCTCCCAGTCTGCTCCCCTGTGCACAGGTGGATTTCCCGGCGGCGGACAACGTTCTCCAGCCATCATCTCCTCGCTGCTGTGTCAGGTGCTCCAGGTCGCTGTCTACCAGGCTACGCCCTTGCTAACGCCAGCCACCTGCCCAAACCAAGTAAGCCAACAGTCATTATCATATCTCCCGTGTTGGTGTGGTGCCCGTTACCCTTCTCCCTCTGCTTCTCCCATAGGGTTGTCCGGCTGAACGGCTTCCTGCCCCCGTGCCTGACGCAGACGCCATCACCAACACATACCCATCTCGCAGACACGCACTCATACACACTTGTTGTCAATAAAGCTATTGGATTTACCCTGAGCCTGCGTGTGTGTCTCCTGAGCTGTGCATTATGTCAGTACGGCTTCAGCAGAGCGGCTCGGCAGACAGCGGGCTCGCACGCCGCCTTTCCACCCTTGAGGCTCGAGTGGATCTAATAGCCCACCAACAACAGGTGATTTTAAATCAATTAAGTATAATAACTAACCGATTGGACCGCTTGGACCCCCAACAGCCGTTCCCCCCGGCTCGTCTGGGTGGCGTGGCTCCTGCTGCTCCAGTGGCCGTCCAGCCTGCTCTGGCTGCACCGGCACGGCTCACACCTATTCGGACCCCTGCCCGCTTTAGCGGTAAGCTCGGTGGAGCGCGGGGGTTTATCATGCAGTGTGAGTCCGTGTTTCACCGCGTGCCCGGAGACTTTCCCTCTGACCATAGCCGGATTGGCTACATAGGGAACCTCTTGGAGGGGCGAGCGCTTACCTGGGCTTACGCCGTAATGGCGAAGCCCAGTTACGCCACCCTCACCTATGGCCAGTTCGTGAGACTGTTTCTGGAAGTGTTCGATCATTCGCGTACAGAAAGCGTTCAGGTCGATCGTCTTCTCAGCCTTCAGCAGGGAAGCCGGTCGGCAGCTGACTACGCGATCGACTTCCGGGTCGCTGCGGAGGAGGTTGGCTGGGGAGAATGTTCGCTCTGCGGCATCGTCCTTCGCAGTCTCAGCGCAGGTCTGAGGGATGAACTGGCTGGACGGGATATCCCGGAGACATTAGCGGAGCTAACTTCCCTTGCCATCAGCTTGGATAACAGGTTGCGCGAGCGTGCCTTGGAGAGGAAGTCTTCTTCTTCTCGCCCTCGAGGTCCCTTGTTTCGCCTGCCCCAAGCTCGCCCCCTGGCGTTGCCGTCACCGGGGTACTCCGAGGAGTCGGAGCCGATGGTGACAGGCTGGACAAAGCTCCCCCCAGCGGAGAAACAACGCCGCCGTGAGTTGGGTCTCTGTATGTATTGCGGAGACAGCCAACACACGGTGGAGCTTTGTCCACAAAAGCCAAACGGGGAGGTCCGCGAGTCACTGTAGGGGGCCTTGCGGACGCTAATCGGTTAACTCCCCTCACTCAATTGATGCTGCCCATCCGATTCTGTCATAATCCCACAGGGCACCTCACTCACGCACTGGTGGACTCAGGCGCGGAGGGAGGCTTTATTTCACAGAGCCTGGCAACCCGATTGGGTATCCGTTGCCAAACCCTCAAGTCTCCTCTCGCCCTAGTCAATCTCTCCCATGTTTCCCTGGGAAAAGTAACACACCAGACCATCCCCGTCCCAGTAATTATCTCTGGAAACCATCGGGAAGAAATCTCCTTTTACGTCCTACCAAATTCAGTGTCACCCGTCATTCTTGGATACCCATGGCTCCGCCTCCACAATCCTGTCCTGGACTGGAAGTCCGCCAGAGTGTCCGCCTGGAGCTCCTTCTGTATGAGCACCTGCCTTCAATCCGCTGCCTGCGCCCCGTCCTCTCCTCCTACTCCCAAGGACGCCGCGCCTCCGGATCTCACCCTGGTGCCCTCGGAGTTCCACGACCTGGGTATGGTTTTCAGCAAATCCAAGGCGATGTCTCTTCCTCCGCACCGTCCCTACGACTGCGCTATAAACATCCGCCAGGGGGCACCCTTACCCTCGGGACGTCTCTACAGCCTGTCTGCGCCGGAGAAGGAGGCCATGAATGCTTATCTGAAGGAGTCGCTGAGTGCTGGAATTATCCGTCCCTCGTCATCACCATTAGGCGCTGGGTTTTTCTTCGTGGGCAAGAAGGACGGCTCCCTTCGTCCCTGTATTGACTACCGTGCCCTAAATGACATCACGGAGAAGGACCGCTACACCTTGCCCCTAATGGACACCGCCTTCCACTCCCTCCAGGGAGCGACTTGGTTCACTAAGCTGGATCTTCGCAGCGCATACCACCTCGTCCGGATCCGGGAGGGAGACGAGTGGAAGACAGCCTTCCGTACCCCGAATGGCCATTTCGAATACCTGGTTATGCCGTTCGGGTTGACCAACGCTCCAGCCGTCTTTCAGCGCCTTATTAATGACGTCCTCCGGGATTTCATTGGCCTGTTCGTGTTCGTCTATCTGGATGATATCCTCATCTTCTCTAGATCCAGGGACGAGCACCGGGTCCACGTGAGGCGGGTTCTTCAGAGGCTGCTGGAGAACCGGTTATATGTCAAGGCTGAGAAATGTGAATTTTACGCCAAGACTACGTCCTTCCTCGGGTTCGTCATCTCTCATGACCAGGTGCTCCCGGACCCAACGAAGGTTAAAGCGGTGGTAGAGTGGCCCACTCCTACATCAAGGAAGCAGGTACAACAGTTTATTGGGTTTGCCAATTTCTACCGCCGCTTTGTCCCGAACTTTGGATCCATCGTCGGTCCTCTGACCCGCCTCACCTCCCCTAAGACCCCGTTCCGGTGGACTGAAGAGGCCGCAGCTGCTTTCCAGGCACTGAAGGCGGAGTTCTCCTCCTCCCGGGTCCTCAGCCAAGTCGACCCCGCGCTGCAGTGCATCATTGAAGTGGACGCTTCGGACACGGGGGTGGGGGCGGTATTGTCTCAGCGGTCACCTACCGACGGGATCAAATGGCCCTGCGCCGCCTTCTCTCGGCGCTTGTCCCCGGCGGAACGTAATTACGACGTGGGGGACAGAGAGCTCCTCGCCATCAAGCTCGCGCTTCAGGAGTGGCGCCACTGGTTAGAGGGGGCTGCCCTGCCATTCGTGGTTCTCACCGATCACAAGAACTTGGAATATTTAAGATCTGCCAAACGTCTGAACACCCGCCAGGCGCGTTGGTCCTTGTTCTTCGCCAGGTTCCGCTTTAACATCACCTTTAGGCCTGGCTCCAAGAACGGCCTACCCGACGCCCTCTCTAGGCAATTTGCCCCTGAGGCATCAGAAGACGCAGTCCACACCATCTTGCCCAGGTCGTGCATCGTGGGGGCCGTCTCGTGGGACATCAAAAGCAAGATCCGGAAGGCACAGGAATTGGAACCGGACCCTGGCGGCGGACCGGAGGGGAGGCTTTTTGTGCCGTCCACTGTACGGGGGGAGCTCATCCACTGGCTTCACACATCTAAGCTCACCTGCCATCCTGGGTCCTCCCGGATGATCGACCTACTCCAACGATCCTTTTGGTGGCCGGGTCTGCGGAGGGACGCTGCCCGCTACACCCGGGCCTGCCCCGTCTGCGCCACCAGCAAATCAGGTAACGTCCCCCCGCAGGCCTGCTCCAGCCTCTGCCCGTCCCTGGCAGGCCCTGGTCGCATATCGCCCTGGACTTCGTCACCAGTCTCCCTGTCTCCAACACCTTCAACACAGTCCTGACCATCGTAGATCGTTTCTCCAAGGCCGCTCACTTCATTCCATTACGGGGGCTTCCATCTGCCTTGGAGATGGCGGACCTCCTCATCCAGCACGTGGTCTCGGACCGGGGCCCCCAGTTTTCCTCGGACATTTGGAGGTCCTTCTGCAACGCCCTGGGAGCCAAGGTAAGCCTCTCCTCCGGCCATCACCCCCAATCCAACGGGCAGTGTGAGCAGACCAATCAGGAGCTGGAGGCTGCACTCCGCTGCGTCACTACATCCAAGCCTGCGTCCTGGAGCACACACCTCGCCTGGGTGGAATATGCCCATAACACCGCCCGCTCTTCTGCTACCGGGATGTCCCCGTTCAAGGCATCCCTAGGCTACGACCCCCCTCTGTTCCCTACGCAGGAGAGTGAATTGACTGTCCCCTCAGTTCGGGCGCACCTCAGGCGGTGTCGCTCCATCTGGTCTTCGGCGCGCAGTGCACTTTTACGTACGACGGAGCGAAACAAGTCTACGGCGGACCGGCACAGGAGACCTGCCCCTGCCTATCAGGTAGGCCAACGTGTCTACATGTCCACTCAGGACGTCGTTCTAAAGGGTGAGAGGAGAAAATTGGCACAGCGTTTTATGGGCCCATACCCCATCACCAGGATTATCAGCCCGGTGGCTGTGCGTGTGGCTATTCCCCCCTCCCTCCGCATCCATCCCACCTTCCACGTATCCAAGGTTAAATTGGCAGTCTCCGACCCCCTTTGCCCTCCCCCTGCTGCGCAGCCCGCGCCCTGGATGATTGATGGCCATCCGGCATGGCCAGTCTCTTCCATCCTGGACTCTTGGCGCCGGGGTCGCGGGTTACAGTACCTAGTAGATTGGGAGGGCTACGGACCTGAACATAGGCAATGGGTGCCCTCTTCGTTTGTGTTGGATCCGTCCCTCATCACTGAGTTCCACCGAGCGCACCCGGAGAAACCATCGCCAGGAGTACTGTCACGTCTCGCCGCTCATCAGCGGCGCCAGCTGTGCGCACACCTGCACCTCGTCAGCGGCGAAGGATTTAAGCCGCCTCGCCCTGGGCTTCGGCCTGAAGCCGTCTGTTCACATCGGCATCACTTGCTGCAAGGAACTCCCTTCACCAAGCAAGATACCAAGTAAGGATCTCTTACCTTTTCCTCCCAGTCTGCTCCCCTGTGCACAGGTGGATTTCCCGGTGGCGGACAACGTTCTCCAGCCATCATCTCCTCGCTGCTGTGTCAGGTGCTCCAGGTCGCTGTCTACCGGGCTACGCCCTTGCTAACGCCAGCCACCTGCCCAAACCAAGTAAGCCAATAGTCATTATCATATCTCCTGTGTTGGTGTGGTGCCCGTTACCCTTCTCCCTCTGCTTCTCCCATAGGGTTGTCCGGCTGAACGGCTTCCTGCTTCCATGCCTGACACAGACGCCATCACCAACACATACCCATCTTGCAGACATGCACTCATACACACTTGTTGTCAATAAAGCTATTGGATTTACCCTGAGCCTGCGTGTGTGTCTCCTGAGCCATGCATTATGTCACTCTCTTTTGTCTTCCTTCTTTCCATATAAGAGCATTTTTGCCTAGCTCAGGGTGAGGAGGGACAGCTGCAGCCGTACGCTGCACCTGAGTTCGCCTCGCCGGGCTCCGCTGCTGCCGGTGACCCTGACCTTTCCTCCTCTCTGTCCGAGTCCTCTTTTAGGGTAGCCGGAGAGGGGACCATGTCACTGGACGAGTCCGAGAATCCAGGCTCACCGCTGGAGGTCATCGGGGCTGCTGCCGTTCCCGCTGAGGTGACCATGGGTCCAGCTCCCCTCCTGCCTGAGGCCATCGTCTCGGTTCCGCCGCAGTTCAAGCCTCCATGGGTACTGTGTCCCGGTCGGGGATCATCATGGGTGCCATGCCTCAACATCAGTTCCACGTGGGTGCTGCGCTCCAGCCTTGGTCCATCATGGGCACTGTGCCTTAGCCCGAGGGCTACCAAGGGTGCAGCAGCCACCCAGCCAGGTCCCACCGCGAGTGCAGCAAGGGTCCAGCTGGGCTCCACCACGGGTGCAACCATGGCTTGGTCAGGGTCCACCGAGGGTGCAGCCAAGCTCCAGTCCCACGCCGGGACCACCAAGGGCGCAGCCGAGCTCCAGTCCCATGCCGGGACCACCGAAGGTGCAGCCGAGCTCCAGTCCCACGCCGGGACCACCGAGGGTGCAGCCGAGCTCCAGTCCCATGCCAGGACCACCAAGGGTGCAGCTGGCCAGCTTGGGGACACCGAGGTCCCTTCCTCCCCTCCAGAGGTCCTCAGGGTGTCCCTTCATCTTCTGCCAGGCTCCGCCGTGGTCTGCCTGGTCCTGGCACCAGGAACTGCAGGGAGTCTCCTTCTTCTGTCCGGACACCCACCTTTCAGCCTTCCGGTGGGTAGGCCGCCACCTTGTCTATCCCTCCAGGCCTGGCGGCTCAACTATGCAGGCTGGCTGCCCAAAGGACTGGATTCCTGGGTCAGGTGACCCTTTTCCTCTGGCAGGCGGCCTGTAGAACAGTATTAGGCCCTGGGACTTTGGCCGGCCCCATGAACGTATGGCCACCTGCTGGCCTTGGACTCTGGCTGGCCCCCCTGAACTGTGGGACTCTTGGGGGTGGGGTGGGTTAGTTTAGTTTTGGGGTTGGGAAGTGTTCATTGTGTTGTATTGTGGTGTTTTTTCTTTTTGTGATTAATCCCTCCTAACCTGTTTTCCCCCACCTACCGCCCTGGTTTGGTGTGTTGGCCTTCTGGGTGGGGGTGGGGGGGCTTTGTTCTGTTTTTGATGGTACGGTGGGTGTCTGGTATCCACCCCTTGAGGGGGGTGCTCTGTCATGTTCGGGGTTGTTTTCAACCCCGTCCATGACCAGTGGATGTAGGTTTTGATCATTGCGTATTAATTCCAGCTGGCAGATTGAGCCTTGCTCTCTGCTAGCCCTACGCCCATGTCTCCTCCTCTTGCCAGACATTCACCGGCTGTATTCCATCACCACATGCACACACATGCACGCACACACACTCACACATGCACACATCCAATCACTCACGCACCTGCTTGCCACACGACTGTGTCCACTTGCCTTTGTTAGTGTATTGTGTACTGCACAGTGGTTAGCACTGCGGCAGCACAGTTTACCCTTGGCCGGGGGATTGTGGGGATCGTGGGATCGTGGGTTCGATCCCAGCCCCCGACCAACAGTGATCTGTGTGGAGTTTGCATGTTCTCCCCGTGTTGCGTGGGTTTACTCCGGGATTTCTCCGGTTTCCTCCCACATGCCAAAAACATGCATGTTAGGTTAATTGGCTGTTCTAAATTGTCCCTGGATATCTGTTTCCTATAGGCCCTTAGAATAGAGGGTTAGTATTAATGAAAGCGCTTTGAGTGGTCTTTGTGACTAGAAAAGCGCTATATAAGTGCAGGTTAGTTAGTTAGTTAGTTAGTTAGTTATAGGGAGGCAGTGTGACCAGTCAGTGTGGCAGCTTAAGTCAATCTTGGACATCCTAGCTCGTGACTGTTGGCTTTTCCCGGACTAAATCGTGTTGTTACCTCAGAGCCTTTCTGCTCCAACATGTATGAAAGTCTTCCCTAATTATGCCTTCCTCTCTGCTCCCACTCAGCTTGGAGAGCTTGGCATTTTCTCTGCACCAACTCAGCTTGTAGCCGGTTGTCTCTTCACAACTAATTGTGGATTGTATATGGATGTTTTGTACATTTTTTTCCCTTCTGTTAATAAACACGCTACATAACTGCATGTTGGGCTCGTATTCATTCATATATTCGCTGCAACTTACACAGCGGACATGACACAGTCGTCCAATCAACATTGCTGCATTTGGCTGAATCTAAAATCAGACAGTGAGGAAGCCTGTCTGATATGGAGAGGCAACTCATTCCATAGTTTAGGAGCTGCCACAGAGAAGGCGTGGTCCCCTCTGAGCTTTTGCTTAACTTTAGGCACGCTCAGGAGCGGCTGATCAGCTGACCTAAGCAAGCAGGAGGGTGTATAGTAGTGTAACAGCTCAGAAAGTTAAGGGGGAACGAGGCCATTTAGGAACTTTAAATCAAATCAAATAATTTTAAAATGGATCCTAAAATGTATGGGCAGCCAGTGGAGTGAGGCTAAAATGGGGGAAATGTGCCAGTTAAAAGATGTGCAGCTGCATATTGAACCACTTGGAGATGAGCAATGACCCACCAATCCTCACATACAATGCATTGCAGTAATCCAGCCTAGTGGTCACAAAGGCGTGGATTACTGTCTCAAAAAGCTGCACTGGAAGAATTGGCTTTATTTAAGCCAGTTACCTCAGTTGAAGGGAACTTGATTTAATGACTGAGTTGACCTGACTGTTGAATTTAAGATCAGGGTTCACTTTAACTCCCCAAGTTCGTAAGTGTTGGCTTAATATATACTGGCCTAAGGAGCCCAAGTCCACAAGGGGGGGATCTAGAGGTGTCACCAAAAACCATCATTTCTGTCTTTTTGTCATTAAAACTTAAGAAGTTTAAGGCCATCCAGGCCTTGATGTCATCTACGGCACTTAAACACTGTATCAACAGAATATGTGTGATTCTTTTTAAAAGGAGCATAAATCTGTCAATCGTCTGCATAACATACAGTATATTGATAGATAGATAGATGTACTTTATTGATCCCAAACTGGGAAATTACAGTGTAACAGCAGCATGACAGTAGACAGCCAAACAACAGAAACACACACATGACAGACAAACGGATTACCCATGGAAAGTAAAACTAACATGACTATAGAAGACCTATATACATCATAGCTTAATATATGATGATCCGTATAAGCACATGAATCATCCCATTGCACAAAGAAGGACTATCAGGAGCAGAGTGAAAATGTGAGGTACCAGTTAGTCTGTAAGGTGCAGTGCGGCAGCATAGCTATGACCAGATATGGACCAGATATACCAGAGATACCAGATATGGACCTAATGGTATGTTTTGATTGGCAGTGGAAAGGTTAAATGATGGAAACAAAACTGTGGCTATGCTAGGCTAAGATAAGATAAGATAAGATAAGATAAGCCTTTATTAGTCCCACAATGGGGAAATTCCAGGATTGCAACAGCATAGGGATAGCAACACTCAGAGCAACAATCAGAAGGCAAGAAAAAACAACATCTAGTAAACATATGTCCATATTACTATAAATGTATATATATATACAGTAGACACACAGTGCAGAGCGTTATGGCTGGTGAATGTGCAGCAGAAAGTCTAAGCTCTCTCTCCGCGGATGCAGCGGGCCAGCTGGAAGTCTTTGGGCATGATGGTGACCCCCTTAGCGAAGAAGAGACCACCAGGTGGGCCTCGCTGGTCTCCTGCAGAGCCATGACGGCGAAGCTCAGGAAACGCAGGACGGTCTTGAAGTCCTGAGCGATCTCCCTCACCAGGCGCTGGACGGGCAGCTTACGGATGAGCAGCTCTGTGGATTTCTGGCAGCGACAGATCTCTCTCAGAGCCACGGGCCTGTGACGGCGAGGCCTCTTCACTCTGCCGGTGGCCGGAGCGCCTCTCCGAGCAGCCCTGGTGGCTAGCTGTCTCCTGGGGGGGGGGGGGGGGGGCTTCTTCCTCCAGTAGATTTTACGGGCGGTCTGCTTGGTTCTTGCCATCGCTCTTTATTATTCTGTCTTATATTTCTTTCACGCCGCCTAAACTCCAGCCCGGTACCCGCGTCATTTTCGCTACAGCTCCCGGTATGTCGAGTTTCCCATTAGCACCGGGCGGCGGCCAAGTGCTAGCTAGCACTAGCTCCTCCCCGCTGTAACGTCTCCCGCTGCAAACCATGGCTCCGTCCGCCGACCCGGGAGACCCCCGGGGTGATCCGTGCGTCCGTGATATATATACAGAGTGAAAGGTGTAGAAAGAAGAAGGAAGATAAAAAAAAAGGCTGTTGCAACAGGCAGCCGACTCGTGTGGCGCCGCCGGTCCGGCGGAACCGGAACCGGAAAAGAAAAAAAAGGCATGCTAGGCATGCTAACAACATCAGTCACTGCATGCTGCACACTAAATCAATAAAAATAAACCAGCTCACAACTGGAAGTATGATATATGTGTTTCAGTGTGATTTACAGGTTTATTTGAACCCATGTACTTTTATTTGGAATGGGCAAATGTTTGATAAGAGATACACAAACATGGTAACTATTCTCATGTTCTGAGCGCAGGGGGACCCCACCGGGCTCAGGTTGTCTGCTTTTCTTTTCATATTTTATATTGTGTTGTCATTTTGAGTTGTCAGTATGATTTATTTTCCCGTTTATGTTTGTTATAGTTTGATTTTTGTGTTTTTGAGGTTGCCAGCCCCCATTTCTGCCATATCGCTATGTTTGTCTTCTGTTGTGTTTTCTCTCTCTCGGGGTTGACAGCTGTCAGTGGCTCTCTGAGGCTTCTCCCTGCATGGGCGTGGCCCCGTCAGCTGTCAGCTCCGATTGTCCCCTCCTCTCTCATCATTTCCAGCTGGTCCAAATTGTTTCTTTGTTTTCTCCTACCCGCTCAGGTTTACCACACCTGTTTCTACTTACTTTACTTTGTGTCTAGCCTTATTTAAGGGGCTGTGCACTTTTGTCTGGCGCAGCACCCTACTTTCATCTCAGAAATCTATGGAAAATGCAAAAAGTTCAGGCTACTTACTTACTTAAGCTCATAGCTCGCCATGGAGCATAGGCCATCGATGACCCCTCGTCATCTCACTCGATTCTGGGCTGCTCTCTCTACTCCCCTCCAGTTAGTTCCCTGCTGTTTCAGCTCAAGTAGGTTCATTTTGTCTTCTTTTAATTATTTACCTTTTGTTCTTATTAAAGACAAAAACAGAAAGATGTTTTTACCTTCTTTACATGTTTCAACTGTGTACTGCAGCCTTCGTCAGAAGAGTCAGCTGATTGCTGCCAGGTGTCATTTTATCAGCTGACTTTCGTAAGCGGGCCCAGCCCAGCAGACCTGTCAGATCCACCGAGCCAGTCCCGCTTTCCGCCGACAAAGGGAAACAGCAAGTCAAAAAACAAAGAAAACAAACAGGAATCAAGACACAGAAAAAAAAAGCCGAAATCAAAAACAAGAACACCATAACTATACCATACATCCGAGGGATAACGGAACCAATTCAAAGGATCATGAAAAAATACAAAATAAACACAACAGTAAAACCACACAAAAAATTAAGACAGTTATTAGTACACCCCAAGGACAAAATAGAACAAGACAAAAAATGCAATGTAATATATAAAATACCATGCAGATCATGCAACAAAACCTACATTGGAGAAACCGGAAGATCATTCACCACAAGGAAAAAAGAACACCAGAAGGAATGTGACAAGGAAACACAAGGACGACTCACAAGATCACAAAAAGAAAAGGCAGAACAAGAAACATTAAAATCAGCAATATCAGATCACTGCAAAAGAAATAATCACATCATGGACTGGGACAACGCAAAAATCATTGGATTGGAGAGCAACAGACACAAACGCTGGATCAAGGAGGCCATAGAAATCAGGAAGTGGGGAAAAGATACCATGAACTGGGATGAGGGACCTTTATGCTTTCCCACACCTGGGACCACATTATCCAGAGACCATTGGATGGTGGAAAGCGGGGCCGGCTCGGTGGATCTGACAGATCTGCTGGGCTGGCCCCGCCTATGAAAGTCAGCTGATAAAATGACACCTGGCAGCAATCAGCTGACTCTTCTGACGAAGGCTGCAGTGCACAGTTGAAACATGTAAAGAAGGTAAAAACATCTTTCTATTTTTGTCTTTAATAAGAACAAAAGGTAAACCTGCTGTTTCGGCTCCGTCTCAGTGTCTCTTCTCCAGCTGTTTCAAGGCTGATCTCTCTTTCTCTTCCCCTGCGGGTTCCAGGTCAGGACTTGGCGTGTGATGCTGGATGCTGGTTTCCTGAGGGTGTGTTCAATTCAGTCCCACTTCCTCTGCAGAATCTGTTCTGCCATTGGTTTCTGTCCCGCTCGCTCCCACAGGTCTTCATTCCTGATCTTCTCCCACCACCTGATGTTAAAGATGCACCTCAGGCATGTGTTAAAGAAAGTCTGGATCTTCTGCTGCATCATCTTTGTCATCCTCCAGGTCTCACATCCATAAAGTAGAACAGACATGACGTTAGAATTGAAGATGCAAAGTTTTGTTCTCGTGCAGATCTTACCAGAGTTTTGGCTCAGTTGGTAGAGCATCCGCCCCACATCTGGGAGGCAGGGGTTCAAATCCCAGCCGGGTCATGCCAAAGACCATATAAAAGTGGAACTTCCTGCCATCCAGCTTGGTGCTCAGCAATAAATGGAATGGAGGAGGGAACTCTGTGGCGGCGCCTTGCATGGCAGCGGCCCTCTGATTCTGCACTTGGGGTGTGTGTGATTTACACTGTAGATAGGTAAAGCACAATCTCGTTCTGCTGTACATGATTGGTTGTACGGTTGAATGACAATAAGGGTGATTTAATTTAATCTCTTTTGATGCCCAGATATTCTTCAGTATGACAAAAGCGGCTCTTGCCTTGCTGATCCTGTCTGTGACGTCTTGGTCTGTGCCCCCCTGTCGATCCACCACGCTTCCCAGGTAGACAAAGGACTCCACCTCTCTGATGGGCTCTCCTCCATCTGTGACTGGTGTGTTTGCGGTGGTGTTAATCTTCGTCAGCTCCGTCTTCTTCTTATTGATCTGGAGTCCTGTCCTGGCTGACGTAGTCTCCAGGTGAGTAGTCTTGTCCTGCATCTGGCTGTGGTTGTGTGACAGGAGTGCCAGGTCATCAGCAAAGTCAAGGTCATCCAGCTGGATCCAGAGTGTCCACTGTATCCCGTTTTTCCTGCCTGTTGTCGTGATCTTCATGATGTAATCGATGACCAAGAGGAAGAGGAACGGTGACAGCAAGGACCCCTGGCAGACTTGGGTCTTCACCTCCAAGCTCTCTGACAACTGGCCAGCGTGTGCGATCCTACAGCTCATGTCCTGGTAGATGCATTAGATGAAGGAGATGATCTTCTCAGGAACTCCATAATGCCTCAACAACTTCCACAGCATCTCGCAGTCCACACTGTCGAAGGCCTTCTTTTAGTCTATGATGATGATATTGAGGGGTGAGTTCCACTCCAGCTATTGCTCCACAGTGATATGTAGGCTGGCGATCTGGTCGGCACCGGATCTGTTGTTGCGGAAGCCTGACTGCTGATCTCAGAGCTTGGGGTTGACTGCCTCCTTCAACCTCTTCAGCAGAACTTGGTTAAAAACCTTGCTTGGCACTGACAGGAGCATGATCCCTCTGTAGTTGCTGCAGTCTCTGAGGTTCCCCTTCTTCGGCATCTTGATGACAATCCCTTCCTTCCACTGGGCTGGTACCTCTTCCTTCTCCCAGATCTTGCTGAAGAGGCTGTGTAGCATGTTGACGGCTGTTTCAGTGTCTGTTTTGATGGCTTCTGCTGGTATCTCGTCCGGTTCTGCTGCTTTCCCATTCCTCAAGGTCATGATAGCCTTCTTGATCTCTGCTTTTGAGGGCTTGTCGCAGTTGGCTGGTGGTGTTGTCTCTGCTGGTGGGATGTCAAGTGGTGTTTTGAGGGCTGGGGGGTTCAGAAGCACTGTGAAGTGCTCTGCCCATCGCTTCAGCTGTTCCCCAGTTGTTGTTAGTGGGCTTCCATTTTTGTCTTTCACTGGCTTGTCTGTCTGCAGGAACTTGCCTGACAGCTTCTTGGCCACCAAGTACAGATCCTTCAGGTTTCCCTGTCCTGCTGCTTCTTCTGCTTGACTGGCCAGGTTGTTGATGTAATCTCTCTTGTCCTCTCTTGATGCTTTTCTTCACTTCCTTGTCCACTACTGTATACTCCTCTTGTGCTCTTGCCCGGCACATGTTCAAGACGGTTTTCTTCCCTTTCTTTCTTCCAGTTTCTGGATGGTGTCTGCAGAGGTCCACTCTTTGTGTTGAGTCTTCTTCCTGCCCAGAACTTCTTTGCAGGTATCCTGCCAGATTCTTCTAGTGTGCTGCCACTGTGTCTCTATGTCTGTCTCACTGTCTTCTGTCAACTCTTGTAATGGCTGGAACCTGTTGGCAAGGCTGATCTGGAAGGCTGCTTGTTCGTCTTTATTCCTCATCAGTTCAACGTTGTACCTTGTCTGAGTGTTGCCAGAGTTGTGCAGTCTCTTGAGCCAGAGTCTCACTGATGTCAATAGAAGGTAGTGGTCTGAGGATATGTCCGCACCTCTTGTCACGTGCACATCCTGGCATGATCTCCTAAACTTCCGACTGATGCAGGTATGGTCTATCTGGTTTTCTATGGCGTGGTCCGGGGATCTCCAGGTGGCCTTGTGGATGTGTCTGCGTGGGAAGATGCTTCCACCAATCACCAGCTGGTTCAGGGTGCACAGATCTGCAAAGCGTTCACCATTTTCACTCATCTGTCCCAATCCATGTGTGCCCATGATGTCCTCATAGCCTGTGTTGTCTGATCCTATCTTAGCGTTGAAATCTCCCATCAGAATGGTCATGACCTTGGCACCTCCTCTGTCTATCACCACTTGCAGCTGTTGGTAGAAATCCTCCTTCTTCTCATCATCTGCATCATTTGTGGGAGTGTAGCACTGGATGACGTTCAACTTGATGTTCTTCTTTCTGGTGGTGAACCTGGCTGTAATAATGCAAACAACAGTGGTGGGTATACCACAACAAAAAATGTCAATGTCTCAATAACTTGTCATGTGCCCTTGAGCATCAATTACAGCTTGGCAACGACATCTCGTGCTGTTCACAAGCCGATTATTGTCTGCTGAGGCATGACATTCCACTCTTCTTGAAGGGTGGCCCTCACGTCATTGAGGTTGTGGGGTGCAGGGTTACGAGCCTCTGCATGGCAACTCAGCTGATCCCATGGGTTTTCTCTGGGATTCAAGTCTGGAGAAAGTGCAAGCCACTCCATTTGAGGTACCCCAGCCTCAAGCAGCCATCCCCTAATGATGTGACCTCAATGAGCTGGAGCACTGTCATCCATGAAGATGAAATGACTAGACACACCTGCCCAGACTGTAATACAGTACCACCACCACCAGAGGCTCATATGGTGACAACAGTGGCTTATGCATAGTGCTCCCCTTGACATCTCCAACATTGCTGGCGGCCATCATTTCAGCTCAGTGTGAATCCACTTTCATCAGAGAACAGCACTGAGCCCCCCTGGTCCATTGTCCAGCATAAATGCTCCCTGGCCCATGCAAAACAATGATGCCTGTGCCTGGTGGTGTGGTCAGGTACCCTTGCAGGTCATCTAGCATGCAGACCACGCTGATGTAAACAGTTTTGAATGGTCTGACGGGACACTTGGGTAACTCTCACCTCCCTTAAATGTGCCTGGAGTTGAGTGGCATTCATCATCCAGTTCCGCAGGGAATTGTTCACAATGAAGCGGTCATCAGTGAGAGATGTGGCCAAAGGACGTCCACTTCTATACCTTTCTGTGACTCTTCCAGTCTCTCTGTATCTCTTTTGCAACCTGCTGATGACACTCTGTGACACTCTAAGCTCACTGGCCAATGGTGAGGTACTGTTGATCAATTGTTAGGTGTTGTCTTGGTCTCATGATGTCAAAATGTGAACAGCATGGTGAGGAGGACTGTTTAAATACCAATTCCAACTGAACCAGAAAATTTATTGGTCGATTCATGGATCAAACACCTGTTTTGAATTTTGCCATTAAGCACTTTGTTAGAGAACAGCAAGTTATGCAAAAAGTATTCAAACATTGAACAGTTGGATATGTGCATTCAAAAGGTTAGAGAAGGTCAAATTAAGTTCACCTGTAAAGGTTATAGTGCATTTGAGGTGCATCTTGAAATTTCACCCGAAAGCCAAATATCCCTA
The DNA here is from genome assembly GCA_020510985.1 of Pholidichthys leucotaenia. Taxonomy (NCBI): domain Eukaryota; kingdom Metazoa; phylum Chordata; class Actinopteri; order Cichliformes; family Pholidichthyidae; genus Pholidichthys; species Pholidichthys leucotaenia. Next base: position 330,349,589 of record CM035842.1, on the reverse strand, counting down.
ACTTTTTGTGAGTAGTGTATTATGTTTTGGTGTTATTGGCAGGGCCATGACAGTCCATGTAGTTCTATTTGTAATGGGTAAATATTTAATAATGCGTAAACAACACAACAGCTGAGCGATATGGCACATAGTTTCCATAAGTCTTTGCAACATGATGGTGCTTGACATCACATTGCTAAACAACAGAGGCGGGCCAAATGTTTCAAGGGAGAAGGCCTAGAAATGTGGAAGGCAGGGCCAGCAGTGTAACCAAGAGTTTGAGAATCACCAGAAAGACAGCCAGAGGGAGTCATTTCACTGCAGTGGCTGAAAGCGCTCAGCCACTGCTGAAGAATTCATCTGTTATTGTATTTTAATAAAAAATGCAAAATCTCACTGCATATGTAAGGATGTGGGTCCATGGTTGTTTTTATGGCCCCGTGTCAGGCTCATCGCTGCAACACAAAATCCAGACAGACAATACGCCTAATCTGACTTGGTCACCCCACTTCCAAGTGACCAGTATCAGTTGTGGATTTAAATGGAAGTGGTCTTCTATATAAATAATTTGAATAATATTTTTGATGCAAACAGGTCGTTTTGTAATTTATTTTACTGAATTATTAAAAAGACTGTGTTAAAATGCTCAGATCTTGGGTGGAAACCCAGTACATGTCAGGCAAAATTTACATTTCCTGATTTATTGAGCAAATGTGTATATTTATCCAAAATTTAGGAAAAAAGAAAAGAAAAGGCATACCATTTGGCCAAAACCAAGGGGATTGTTATGCAGTTGAAAAGGGTAGTAGCTGGCACACACCACCACCTTGGGGCTGCCTAATAAACACACATAAAGAATAACAGCTTCAAATAAAGTCAGCAGACATAAGCCATCAGTCATAAACACAAACAACATGGACACATAGTGAAACAAATTAAGTTATTGCGATAGTGATTAACTTTGACTTACCATAGTGAAATAGTAGAAGTACAATTTACCAAATGCAAAGTAAAATTAACAGAAGACACAATATGTACCATTATCTTCTGTACTCTACTTGAAGACAACAAAGCTACAGCATATCCTTACTATGTTAGGGCTCCTACCTGCTAAAGTATATCTTGAAATATCTGTAAGAGCACATGGGCAAGGAGACATAGAAAATCAGTTTGACAGGCTATGGTGAAGAGACAGGAGCAGTGCCAGGCTAATATACAGGCTACACACTAACATTGAACAGAGAAGTGGTTCTCACATTGCATTGTGATTTATGCATTTCATTGGAATAAAACAGTGAGCACCATAACATGTAACAGGAAGAAACAGCAGAATTGTCTGCATATGAAAACACCATGCAGAGTATTTCCCTAAATCAGAAATGTTCTTGTGCATGCATATCACCCCATTATGTTAATGTGCGACAGTTAAATAAAAAGGAGCACAGGGTACTGTCAGACAGCAGGTGGGTGAATGTAGGAGCAACAAGAAGAATATTTTTAATTCATGTGGCGATCACAAATGACTGAATGTTATGTTGTATTTTTGAAAGCATTACTTTGAATATTATAAATTACACAAAGGCAATTTTGTCCATGCATTTGATTTTTTTCACCTTTATCCCCAATTTTTAAAGAGTAGAAATTTAGGCTAAAGCTTATCTTTTTAGTTAACTCGTCTTGTAAAACATATGACATAACAATATCTTTCAAATGCACGTCTTCAAATAAATCTTACAGCCTTAACATATCTTCTGCTCTACTGCCATGACATAAAAGATCTAAAAACGACACTAGTTTTTGTGATGAATCTCACAACAAATTCATCAGATAAAAGTCCTTAATTTGGGATATTCTTCTGCCCTGAATAAAATAATTGACCATTTCACTGTCCCTCTCCTGGATTATTTATGGTCTGCTACATAAGTATTATCCTTTCCAGTACTCCATAAGACATGAGTTCAGAGAAACAGGAAGTGATGCTTGAAACAATTAGAAAGCAGGAGGTCTCAGCAGATTTTGATATTTTGCATGGCATAATAGAGTTATAAAAGTGAATAAGCTAACACTCTCACCAAATCAGGCTATTTCTGAAAGGGTTATGCCTACAACTGAATAAGTATGAGAAGGGCTGGGAGACATAGCTCAAAAATTGTATCACAATAGAATTTCTCTATCACGATACACGATACGTATATACAGTCACTCTGGAAAAAAAAATAAGACACCACTGCAAAATCTTTCCTAAATTAGCAACTCTACATGTATGGCAGCCATTCAATTTAGTATCTGGTGAATTCCAACACAAGGACACCTCAGTCTACTTAAAGAGGTACTGATTAGGTGATCATCTTAGAGGCCCATCACACCGAGGTAGTTCTCAGTATGTTCTGGGAAAATTTGACAAAATGGGGTAAAATTGAGTGGGAACTGAATGGACGTTGTACACACTTATTACGATCTGTTGAAAGAACCCCATGGATGAGCAGGGATGGGAAGGATGCTCCAGAATGTCGAGTATGTTCAAAAATTTCTCCCAATCATCCTGTCTGAAAAAAGACTGAGTGAGGGTGTATTGCAAACCTGACTGCCGTACTGCAAACAAAATTGCTGTACTTTGAATGTAATAGAAACGTGTCTAGAATGAGCAAAATGTGGTAGTCGGAGAAAAATTAGAAGTATGCTTGAACCAGAGGTTGCACTAGAATTTATTGCTGTCCATCACGATGACGGAAGGAGTTGTAAATATTCGGTCATGACCCATTAAAAGCAGTCATAACTAAGTATATTTACTTTTTTTTAAAATTGAAAGAATGTGCAAGTCATAAATAACTGTACATTGCAGGCAATAAAGAAAATCTGACTTACTGACAGCTGCTTAGAATATTTGATTCACTTCAGTCAATATTTGTTTTCACTTCAGTCATAACTTTTAGAAAAGGATTAGCCTACAGCTAAGAAAAAAAGGTGGCATGACGTTGCACAAGCTGAGGAGCTGCACAAAACTGTAGTTAAAACATTTTTATTTCAGCTGCTCTACGGTGATTTTTTTTCATCATTCAGCAAAGGTAAGCATCATTTTAGGGATATATTTCAGTCTGTAAAAACCTCCTTGGTTATAAACTTGATGACTGAAAGCCAAAGCCCCTGCAGCGGCACTCTGATGGCAGGCCACCGTGAGGTTGCCCATCAGTGAGTGGGGAGAAAAAAGGGCAGCAGTTATGATAATATCTGATACAAACTGATTTTTTTTTTCATTTTAATATATTTTTTCTCTAATGAAAATACCTGCAAATAACAAAAAAAAAAAAAATAATATATCATTCCCACCACAAAAGAGTAGGCCTGACTAACCACCCAGTTGCCACAGAGGCAGGCGACATATGTGTAAGTCTGTTATTTTCCCCTATCTGCCTTCATCCCCACCAGTACCCCACATTGGTTTTGTCAGAATTTGTGAGAAATACTGAATTATCGTCTTGTCCTTTCCTACCTGTAGCTTCTGTGGTGTGATTTTCCTCAGATGAGTTTGTTAAAATGCACAAGATTATTAAACCCTCATGACAGCACTGTTTGACTAGTTAGCTGGTTAATTAGATAGCATCCATCCATCCATCCATCTTCTTCCGCTTAATTCCTTTTCGGGTCGCGGGGGGGCTGGAGCCTATCCCAGCATCTTTGGATGAGAGGCAGGGTACACCCTGGACAGATCGCCAGTCCATCACAGGGCCAACACAGAGAGACAGACAACCATTCACTCTCACAGTCATACCTAAGGACAATTTAGATAGCATTACGTATCAATTAAATAGGTCTTGTGCTCCCAGTTCTATTGAACATAAGAAAAACCATATCAATATAATATAAAAAGACAATGAATGTTTTCCATTCATATTCTGTTTCCTGGTCCCTCTCCCTGTCTGTCTTGGAGGCATGATGATATGAAAGTAGTAGAAGCAATTGCGATGTGTACATCTCTAAGCAGTGAACGGAAATGACAACTGGCAAGAATGTGGCGTATTTATAGCTGTGCGCAAGAATGCAATGGAGATATCCATTCTGAACGTACTAGACTCTCAATGAGGATGCAGTAATAACATGCTGGACTGAATAAGAACAAGTTTGATCAAGAAGGTCGAGTTAGGAACTGTGTAACGATTTAGAATGGCGTGAAACAGTTCAGGAATGAGTTTTAACTGAGTAAGGACGGGCTTGAATTTGTCAAGAACGGATTAGAACTGAGATGGATGACTACTTTTCCCTGTTTTGAACACTGTAAAAACTGGCTACAGTGGGAATGAAAATGAGATGAACTTGTCTCGCACTGTGTAAGAACGAAGTTGTGTCGTATGTGAGGCATTTTGTGCCCCAAGTTTCCCGTTTTCACCCCGTTTTATCAATTTCTTGGGACGGGCTAGGACGTACTGAGAATGAGTTTGGTGTGAAGGGGGCCTAAGCATGGTAAGATGCATGAAAGCTGTGAATAAAAATCAGAGTTATTACACAAATACAGATTTATGAGTTCTTCCCAAGTTAACCTTATTGTAGTATTGTAGTGTTTAAATGAACATGAGCTTGCTTTCTTTGCATTATTTGATCTAAAAGAACATCAAAAGGCAACATCTTTTTTGTTGCTATGCCTCGGTGCAAAGGAGGAATACGGTAGTCTATTGATGCGTCTGTGTGTGGATCTGTCTGTTACCAGCTTTTCAGCATGCCCAGTCAAAATCAAGTGGAACTAAAGGCTTGTACACAGTGGATATAAAAAGTCTACACACCCCGTTCAAATGCCAGGTTTTTGTGATGTAAAAAATGAGACCAAGATAAATAATTTCAAATCTTTTTCCACCATTGATGTGATCTATAACCTGTACAACCCAACTGAAAAACAAACTGAAACCTTTTAAGGGGAAAAGTAAAAAAATAAAAAACTTACAATAACCTGGTTGCATAAATAAGCACACCCTAAAAATAATACTTTGTTGCACCAACTTTGGCTTTTATTACAGCGCTCAGTCTTTTTGGGTAGGAGTCTATCAGCATGGCACATCTTGATGTGGCAATATTTGCCCTCTCTCCTGTGCACAGCCCTCTTCAGATCACCCCACAGATGTTCGATCGGATTCAGGTCTAGATTCTGGCTGGGCCATTCCAAAACCTTATTCTTCTTTTGGTGAAGCCATTCTTCTGATGATTTGGATGTGTGCTTTGGGTCATTGTCGTGCTGAAAGATGAAGTTCCTCTTCATCTTCAGCTTTCTAGCAGAAGCCAGAAGGATTTGTGCCAACACTGACTGGTATTTGGAACTGTTCATAATTTCCTCCACCTTGACTAAGGTCCCAGTTCCAGCTGAAGAAAAACATCCCCAAAGCATAATTCTGCCACCACCATGCTTCACTGTAGGTATGGTGTTCTTCTGGTGATCAGTGTTCTGTTTGCACCAAATATACCTTTTGGAATTATGGCCAAAAAGTTCAACCTTGGTTTCATCGGACCATAACACATTTTCCCACATGCGTTTGGGAGATTTCAAATGCATTTTTGCAAAGTGTAGCTGGGCTTGGATTTTTTTTCTTCATAAGAAAAGGCTTCTATCTTGCCACCCTAGATGGGAGATTGTTGTCACATGTACTAAACAGCCAGTACTTGCCAAAAATTCCTGCAGCAACTTCAATGTTGCTGTTGGCCTCTTGGCAGCCTCCCTGACATTTTCTTCTTGTCTTTTCATCAATTTTGGAGTGATGCCCAGTTCTTGGTAATGTCACTGTTGTGTCATATTTTCGTCACTTGATACTGTAACTGTCTTCACTGTGTTCCATGGTATATTTAATGCCTTGGAAATTCTTTTGTATCCTTCTCCTGACTGATACCTTTGAACAATGAGATCCCTCTGATGCTTTGGAAGCTCTCTACGGATCATTGCTTGTGCTGTAAGATGTGACTACAAAAATACCAGGAAAAGCCTACTAGAACAGCTAAACTTTATTTGGAGTTAATCAGAGGCACTTTAAATGGTGGCAGGTGTGTGCTGACTCCCATTTAACATGAGTTTGAATGTGATTGGTTAATAATTCTGAACACAGCCATATCCCCAGTTATAACAGGGTGTTCATATTTATGCAACCAGGCTATTCTAAGTTTTTCCCTTAAAAGATTTCAGTTTTTTAATCACCCTTTATTGTCATTCAACCATACAACCAATCATGTACAGTAGAACGAAATTGTGTTTTTCCTATCTACAGTGTTAATCACACACATCCCATATGTAGAATCAGAGGGCTGCTGCCATGCAAGGCACCGCCACAGATTTCCCTCCTCCATTCCATTATTGCTGAGCACCAAGCTGGACGGCAGGAAGTTCCGCTTTTATATGGTCTTCGGCATGACTCGGCCGGGATTTGAACCCCTGCCTCCCGGGTGTAGGGCGGATGCTCTACCAACTGAGCCACCACTCCAGTTTGTTTTCCAATAGGGATTTTTCCACTTAAAAGATTTCAGTTTGTTTTCCAATTGGGTTGTACAGGTTATAGATCACATTAATGGTGGAAAAAGTTTTGAAATGATTTTTCTTGGTCTCATTTTTTTACATCACAAAAACCTGGCATTTGAACAGGGGTGTGTAGACTTTTTATATCCACTGTATATCACCATACTTTCTTTAACTTTTAATTTGCCAGAATTTTGAGATAACGGTTTGTTTTCAAAATAAACACAACTTTAACTCACCATTATGTCATGAGGGCATTTATTGTGAAGTGCAGTGTGGTGATACCGACTTCCTGTCACGTCACCACACTGCCCTATATAGCGGGGTGGGCCGCCACTGGCACATTCTCTTACGCCGGATGATCCCGCTTGGGGCTTGCAGTGTACTGTTACTTCTTATCTTCAATAAAGCTGTGTTCAACGTGACCACTCTCTCTGCCTCATTCATCACCAGGTTTGTGGATATAACATTTAGCGACTGAGGATTAACTCTGTCCCTTCCTCGAGTTCCCAGGTGAACCGCCAGTGCCATGCCTGCATTGGGTGGAGGCCTATCAAACGTACATTATGGCACTGGACCTCGGGAAGCTCGATAAGGTGAGGGCATGTGCGCTTCTCGTCCACAACCTGGGTATTGAAGGTCGGCGGGTCCTATGGACGCTCAGCACGTTGGGCTTGTATGAGGACATTGTGGAGCTGCTAGCTAAACATTTCTCCACTCCAGACAGTGTGACTGTTCGGAGAATTCACTTTCACCAGAGATGCCAATGTGTCGGTGAGCCTATCGGCCAGTATGTCATTGACTTGAAGCAGTTAGCTAGCAAGTGTTGTTTTGGGCTGCTTGAAGACAATATGGTATGCGACCAACTAGCAGAGAACACGTGCAATGCTGAGCTGCATGCTAGGCTATTAATGGCGCCTAATGACTTGATATTAGCTAGAGCTGTCAAGCTAGCTCTCCGGTTGGAGGCTTTCGATAAGCTAGCTCAGGAGCTAAATCAGAGCCAGTTACAGAAGCCGCCGGAGCCGCCCGCCTCAGCTAATATTGTGGACCCTGATAGCGAGGATAGCTTGGACGAAGATTATTGGGAAACCAATGCTGCCAACCGAAGGTCTGCCCTGGGAAACTCCCATGGCAGGGGTTGTGGCTCCGTGACGCACTGCCATAAAGCAGTAGAGTTCCCGGCAAGAGGACAACGTTGCAGTAGATGTGGATGCTTGAATCACTACGCCAGGATGTGCCGTTTATCTTACCCGGAGAACCCATGGGAGAAATCACCCCGCCCCTGACGGACAACACTGGGAGTGAATGGTACGAAGAGCTAATGGACACCCTCGCTTTCAGGTCGGCCAGTTCTCGCTCAGTGTCGGTACCTATGCCGATGAGCGACGCCATGCTAGCCCCAGATACCTCTGGTACTTGGTTGCAGTTGGGTGGGGGGGGTCTGCAGCTATGACGGTGAACACTACAAAGTTTATAGAAGAGGACGGGACCAGACTGACGAGCATGGAGTTACCGCATGCTCAGCAGTAGCTCATCAGGCCGAGTAAGAGTCTACTTTGGGTTATGGACTTGGTTCGGGGTCGGGGTGATGAACGACCACGGAGAAAATGATCCAGACGACAGCCAACAAAACATCAAGCACGTCTGCGGATAGTGGTGAAGTTGGGAGCGACTTCTGGTTGTCCAATGGTTTGATGAGGCATGCCAACCAGCTACAGCATCTCCAGGAGGATGCTCCAGGTGGCGAGGCTGGACGGGAGTTGGTGATGGCGGTGTGGGATCCGGGCGCCGTCGTCCAGAAGATCAGCCATCGCTCTGGGGGCCTGCTGCCTTCAGGGGCGCGCCTGCTGAGGGGCTGCCCTGGGCCCCCCATGCTGGTTCTACCTTTCCCGCCAAGTGACTGTATGGTAGCACTTTGTTTATAGTTCTAATGTTATTGTATTTTATTATGTTTAGTTTAGGAGCACAGCAGATATTTTAGTTTGAATAAAGACTTTTAGTTTAGTTCGGTGGCAGAATAATCCACTGCGCTGTGCGGGATGTGTGGCAGTCCACCCACCAACTCTAATTTAGGTTGTTTTGTGTGAATGTGTCAGGCCATTTGAGTACCTTAGTTTTCGTTATTTAGTGTGTGATTCAGGTTCCAAATCGGGGCGGGTTTGAATCGTTTGAGTGGTTTTGGACTTTATAAAGGGGGGAGAGAATGTCATGACGGCACTTATTGTGAAGTGCAGTGCGGTGACGCCGACTTTCTGTCACGTCACCACACTGCCCTATATAGCGGGGTGGGCTGCCATAGGCACACTCTCTTATGCCAGATGATCTCGCTGGGTGCTTGCCGTGTACTGCTGCTTCTTATCTTCAATGAAGCTGTGTTCAACATGGCCACTCTCTCCGCCTCGTTCATCACCAGGTTTGTGGACATAACACATTATACCCTCAATGGAGCAGTGAAAAAAAGGTATTGTAATAACTAGGCCGGACCAGTAGAAGTTGCACCGAGGCAGCTGCACCTTGGTGCTTTCATTATGGCCAGTTGTCATTTTCTGTCATTTTTTCTCTTTTGGCTGCTGCCTTCCAGGGCCACCACAATGTATCATCACCTTATATCACGATGATACATATGCTGATTTGGCAAGGATTTTACGCCAGATGCACTTCCTGACACAATCCTGCCCATTTATCAAGGCTTGGGACCGGCACAGAGAGTACACTGGCTTGTGCTCCCCCTGTGGCTGGGTAACCAACTTCCCTTCCTCCATTCTATTTTTGCTGAGCACCAAGCTAGAAGGCAGGAAGTACCATTTCTATATGGTCTTTGGCATGACTCAGCCGGGACTTGAACCCACGACCTCCTGGTTGTGGGGTGGATGCTCTACCTCTAGGCTACCACTCCATTGTCATTTTCTGTAAATAAATGCTCCAAATGATATTTTGATAAATAAATGCACTGAATGACACTTTGACTTGGAATATGGGTGAGTTGCTTTCAGTCAGTGAGAGAATAAACTTGTTCCCTTCACTTAAACACATTTCGTATGTATAAATAGCAAAACCAGATAAAGTGATAATTTTGCAGTGGTCTCTTTGTCTCTTAATTTTTTCCAGAGATGTATATTGTAATACAGTTAGGCCCAGAAATATTTGGACAGTGACACAATCTTCATGATTTGGGCTCTGCATGCCACCACATTGGATTTGAAATGAAACAACTACAACAGAATTGAAGTGCAGACTTTAAGGTTTAATTCAAGGGGCTGAACAAAAATATATGATTAAACATGTAGGAATTGTAGCTATTTTTATACAAACGTTCCTCATTTCAGGGGCTCAAAAGTAATTGGACAAATAAACATAACCCTAAGTAAAATGTTACTTTTCAATATTTTGTTGAGAATCCTTTGCAGGCAATGACTGCCTGAAATCTGGAACCCATGGACATCACTAAACGCTGGGTTTCTTCCTTTGTGATGCTTTGCCAGGCCTTTACTGCAGCTGTCTTCAGTTGTTGCTTGTTTGTGGGTCTTTCTGCCTTAAGTTTTGTCTTGAGCAAGTGAAATGCATGCTCGATTGGGTTAAGATCTGGTGATTGACTCGGCCATTGCAGAATATTCCACTTCTTTGCTTTAAAAAACTCCTGGGTTGCTTTTGCAGTATGTTTTGGATCATTGTCCATCTGTACTGTGAAGCGCCGTCCAATCAACTTTGCTGCATTTGGCTGAATCTGAGCAGAAAGTATATCCCTATACACTTCAGAATTCATCCGGCTGCTTCCATCTTTTGTCACATCATCAATAAACACAAGTGACCCAGTGTCATTGGAAGCCACGCATGCCCATGCCATCACACTGCCTCCACTATGTTTTACAGAAGATGTGGTGTGCTTTGGATCATGAGCTGTTCCAATTCGTCTCCAAACTTTCTTCTTCCCATCATTCTGGTACAGGTTGATCTTAGTCTCATCTGTCCAAAGAATGCTGTTCCAGAACTGGGCTGGCTTCTTCAGGTGTTTTTTGGCAAAGTCAATTCTAGCCTTTCTATTTTTGAGGCTGATTAATGGTTTGCACCTTGTGGTGAATCCTTTGTATTTACTCTCATGAAGTCTTCTCTTTATGGTAGACTTAGATACTGATACACCTACTTCCTGGAGAGTGTTCTTCACTTGAGTGGATGTTGTGAAGGGGTTGTTCTTCACCATGGAAAGGATTCTGCGATCATCCACCACTGTTGTCTTCCGTGGACGTCCAGGCCTTTTTGAGTTCCCAAGCTCACCAGTGCACTCTTTTTTTCTCAAAATGTTCCAAACTGTTGATTTGGCCACTCCTAACATTTCTGCTATCTCTCTGATGGATTTCTTCTTTTTTTTCAGCCTCAGGATGGTCTGTTTCACCTCCATTGAGAGCTCCTTTGACCCCATGTTGTGTGTTCACAGCAATAGCTTCCAAATACAAACGCCACACCTGGAATCAACTCCAGACCTTTTAACTGCTTAATTGATGACAGGTTAACGAGGGAAGAGCCCATGCAGCCTTGTTATTTTTTTTTTTGCAGCCTTCTGAGTCAATTGTCCAATTACTTTTGGTCCCTTGAAAAAGAGGCGGCTACGTATTAAAGAGCTGTAATTCCTAAACCCTTGCTCCAATTTGGATGTGAATACTCTCAAATTACAGCTGAGAGTCTGCACTTTAAGCCCATATTGATTATATAATTGTATCCTGAATATGTTTTCGTAAACAGCTAAAATAACAAAACTTGTCACTGTCCAAATATTTCTGGGCCTAACTGTATATATTTAAAATTGATTGATTAAAATTGATTAAAATTTGGTTTTACTTGCATTTTTATTAGAAAAAAATAAAAATTCAACACACACACACACACACACACTAGAAGGATAGCATGAGGGTGAAGTGAGCAGCCTCAGCAGAGGAGATGGAAACGGAGACAGAGAAGTCAAACTGATTTGAATTACGCTGTCGGCTCATAGTAACATGACAAATTCTATTTGATAAGCGTAAATGCATTTTATAGTATCTCACAAAAGCGAGTACACCCCTCCCATTTTTGTAAATATTTTATTATATGTTTTCATGGGACAACAAAGATATGACACTTTGACAGTGTTTCCTCTGGCTTAAAGACCTTAGCGCAGTGGCAACATATTCCGGAATATATTAATTTTATACTATTTATTTCTTTTTAAAATTTTACACAGTAACAGTTGCATATGGAACTTACCATTTAAAGTATTGTACAACCGAGGCTTGAATATTGGACCAGTTGGGGTCCCACCCAGACATCTTGTGTTTAGACTTTTTAGTGATGCCATCCTTCTTTCCTTCCTCTGCCTGAACACTTCCCTCTCCTTGGCTCCTCTCTTCTGTCTCATCTTGCCCTCTCTGAGCCCTATCTAATTCAGGTTCTCTCTGTGTCTATGGTGGTATACGAACAGGTTAGAAAATATCAAGTGTCATGTTTTGTCCTGCAGGATTTTTTTGTCATGGTTTACATAAATGACAAAAATATGTGTATTTTTTTGTATTTTTATTCTAGTGTTTCTTTTGTTTCATTGAGAGGGTAGGGAAGGGAAAAAACATTCATAATAGTAATGTACTCATGCATACTTAAATTATATGATCAGGTGGGTATAGTAACCAGAAATTCTACTCGTGTAAAAGCAGTGCTTTGAAATTAATAATTAAAAGTAGACAACCAAAAATTTCTAGTTGAGTTAAGGGTACAAAGAGCACCCACTCAAAAACTTGAGTAATGACTTCAGTCTTCAAGGCTTGAGGTTTTTCTCAAAAAATTATAACAATTTTCTTATAGTTTTCTACTTTTCTCTGTAAATCTATCTAAAGTTGAAACCATGTTCCTCAAATTTGTAATTTCCTCTAGTAAAATTGGCTTTTCTTGTACATTTGAAACTTTATTATAAATATGTGAATTATTTTATGACTAATTTTTATGTTTTTTTTAAAAATAAAATTAGTTTTTTTAGATAAATTTGAAACAGACTGTTTTTTTTTTAACTTTTTCCTTATAACAATTTGCATTTTGACCATAATTTTGCAGTCAGAACAGAACAATAATTTAACTCTGATTACAAAGAAAAAATATTAATAAAATTGTATTTAATGAAATAAATTAACTTAAATGACCAAGGACGCCGTTATTTCTGTTATATTTCTTTATATTTATAGTTTTTGATCACTTTATACTGTAACGTCGGGGCCATGTTAAGGGGGGGCAGGGGTTTCCCAGCATGCCTTGACAGTTGAAAACGTTACTGTGTGTGTGTATTAAATGTTATTACTGAGTTATTATACTGCTGTGTAATTATAACTGCGTTATAATGACCCAGCAGTATTTCATAGGCAAGATTTATTATGTGTGTGTAACCGTGATTTAAACGGAGGTCTGGGAGAATGCCCCCCCCCCTCCTGCTTGTGCTCAGAGTGTGTGTAAAATAAAGCCCGTTCATCACAACCATCTTGCTCCACTTTCTTTGTGTGAACTTTGCCTACGTCACAATACTTTTTGATCATGGCGGCGCGCACTGTTGCAGCGGCTCACAGCTCTCCTTTTCAGTGTTTTTTTTTGGATGTTATGGTACTTCTTTTTTGCTTATTTGTGTGCTATCAGTTCGGCGAACATTTGCTACACCCGTCAGAGACTTCTCGAGATTGAAGACCAGCATCAGACACCAGTTGCGAGTGTTTTTCACCACAAGCATAACATCCCAGTCGACATAGCAAGAACACCGGGCTCTCCGTGGATTGTTGTCGGGTCGTGGAGGCGACGAAGACGGAGACGGAGGAGGGAGAGGAAGCAGAAGCGGGGCTGCAGGTCCGGTGTTATGCTAAGGCTAAGGAGACAACCACATAAGCCACCTCTACCGAGCCTGTATCTTTCCAATGCCAGATCCTTGGTGCATAAAATGGAAGACTTGGAATTACAGCTTGCCGGTAATCGCTATGTTCGTGACTGTTGTGTTCTGATTATCACCGAAACTTGTCTCCATCTGGACATATCCGACCCTAGCATGCAGCTAGTGGGCCGCACGTTGCTACGCTGTGACAGGACTAAGGACTCCGGTAAGAGCAGAGGGGGTGGGCTTTGTATGTATATGCATAATAACTGGTGTAACAATGGGACTATTACAGACAAATATTGCTCTCCCGATCTTGAGTACATGTCTGTAAGATGTCGGCCTTTTTTTCTACCGAGAGAGCTAACAGTAGTGTTTATCATGGCCATGTATATTCCACCAGTGCAAATGTAAATATGGCGCTCTCCCTCCTGCTTAACACCATTAACAAACATCAGCGGGCTCACCCTGATGGTGTCCACATAGTTGCAGGAGACTTTAATAAGGCCAATCTGAAGACCGAATGTTAAGTGTTCTACTAGAGGGGAGAACATTTTAGACCATGTTTACACTAACATCAAGCACGCATACAGAGCCATATCCCTCCCCCAACTCGGCCAGTCGGACCATCTTTCCCTCCTGCTCTCCCCAGCCTACACCCCCCTCAGGCGTAGAGACAGGCCTACTATAAAGACTGTCACAACTTGGCCTGACAACGCTCTCTCCAAACTGCAGGATTGCTTCACAGAGACAGACTGGGATTTATTTGGACAACAGGAGCTGGAAACATCCACTGATACAACCTTGGACTACATTAAGTTTTGTATCGGTAATGTGACTGTGGACAAAAATATTAGGGTTTTTCCCAACCAGAAACCCTGGATGACCAGCCAGGTCCGCACACTCCTCAGAGCCCGTGATGCTGCCTTCAGATCAGGTGACAGAGACCTTTATAGGTATACTCAAGCCGATCTGAAAAGAAGAGTTAAAAAAGCTAAAGCAGACTACAAGATGAGAATACAGTCCCACTTGTCTAGTAACAACATACGGGAGGTGTGGCAGGGAATTCAAAACATCACGAATTACAGAGGCTGTGCTACAACATCAGAGAACCTGAGTGCACCGCTGGCAGAGGAGCTAAATAGCTTCTTTGCTCACTTTGAAATAACTCAACAGCAGCACTCCTCAGCCTCAGCCCTGCCCCCACCCCCACCCAGCTCCTGCACCACCACTTTCACTGTCAGTGAGCATGACGTCAGACGGGTGCTCCTGACAGTGAACCCCAAGAAGGCTGCTGGCCCAGATGGAGTTCCTGGTAAGGTGCTTAGAGCGTGTGCCTCCCAGCTCACCTCCATCTTTACCAGGATTTTCAACCTCTCCCTGGCCCAGGCAGTCATCCCGTCCTGTCTGAAATCTGCCATAATCATTCCGGTACCAAAGAAGTCCCCCACCACCAGCCTAAATGATTACCGTCCTGTGGCCCTCACCCCGGTAATTATGAAGTGCTTCGAGAGACTGCTTCTTCAGCACATTAAGAGCCATCTTCCCCCGGACCTTGATTCTTACCAGTTTGCATATCGTGAAAACCAATCCACTGAAGATGCCATCGCCGTAGTCCTCCATTTTGCGCTGTCCCACTTGGAGCGGCAGCACAGCTACGTCCGAATGCTCTTCGTGGACTACAGCTCGGCCTTCAATACAATTATCCCGGACATTCTCATTACCAAACTGAACACCCTTGGTCTCCCACCTCTCACATGTGCTTGGATAAAGAACTTTCTCACGAACCGGTCCCAGACTGTGAGACTTGGCTCCTACTTCTCCTCCACACGGACGCTGAGTACTGGCTCCCCACAGGGCTGTGTGCTGAGCCCCCTCCTGTACTGTCTCTACACCTATGACTGTCGTCCGGCCTACAACAACAACCTCATCGTGAAGTTTGCTGACGACACCACGGTGGTTGGACTCATTTCTGGAGGGGACGAGACAGCCTATAGGGGGAGGTCCTGAAGTTGACAACTTGGTGTTTAGAAAATAACCTGACTCTGAACACCAAGAAAACCAAGGAAATCATTGTCATCTTCAGGAGGACCAATACCGACCCAGCCCCCCCCTTCATTAACGGCAAGTGTGTGGAGAGGGTCCACACATTCCGGTACCTCGGCGTCCTTATCTCCTCTGACATCTCCTGGACAGACAATATCTCGGCGATTATTAAGAAGGCTCAGCAGCGGCTACACTTCCTGAGAGTCCTCAGGAAGTACGACCTCAACTCCACCCTGCTGCTGACCTTCTATCGCTCATCCATTGAGAGTTTGCTCACATACTGCATTACAGTGTGGTATGGGAATTTCACAATGGTAGACAGGGAGAGGTTGCAGAGGGTACTAAAGGCAGCACAGAAGATCATCAGCCACCCTCTCCCCTCCCTGACAGATATTTACACCGCCCGCTGCCTTAGGAGAGCACAATACATCATCAAGGACATCTACCACCCTGGAGCTGACCTGTTTGACCTGCTGCCCTCAGGGAGGCGCTACAGGTGCATCAGAGCCAGGACAAATAGACTTAAGAACAGTTTTTTTCCAAAAGCCATCATGGCTCTGAATTCTCAGTCCAACCCTCCCTGACCCTCTCAGTGTACTTCTAAACACATCACTGTGTAATTGACATTTACGGTCCAGAATGCTGTGCAGTCTTTTTAATATTTTTATTTTTATATTGTATATATGACTTATTTTATCTTAGATTACATACATTGTACACATTATACATTATTTATTGCAGGAATTTATTGTTTTTATGCTTTATATTTTTCTCTTTTACATATGTTGCACTGAAGGAGATGCTTAAATCTCATTGTACATTTGTTTGTATAATGACAATAAAGGCTATCTATCTAGCTTGTTTTTTTTGTTTGTTTGTTTTTTTAAGAAATCTCTTCACCACCCAGACAGCAGGACCCAGGACCCAGCAGCACCCAGACCTCCCTTATTTTGAAATCAAATGTTGGCACATTTACTTTGTCTGAAGGCTGCTGACAGATTAAAGTCATTGACTTCGTGAATTTCGGTCATCTTAACCTGCCAGGTACATAATAGGGAACTGTAGGGGACTCTAAAAACATAATTCACCACAATATGTGTTCATGTACAGAATGATCTGTTTAGGCAGTTATAGTTGTGCTCTCAGGCTTTCTCATCAGGCACCTCTCTAGGCAGCCGCTGAAGGACCTCAGTTTAGAGTGAATAGAGCTAGCGTGTTTAGCTGCTGCTTTTTGTCACTGCCGCTGGAGAATAAAAATGGCATGCCTGCTCGTGCGAGAAAAGAGAGAAATTGCCAGTCTCTTCATTCCTGCAACTCCTATAGAACATAACTTAATATTGTAGTGGCTGGTAAAATATATCCTCAGCAATTCATCAGTCCCCCTTGCCTTTCCCTTCATATGAAGACGGCTGCATATGAATTCTAACCACATCTCTTAGTTAAGCGACTCTTCCATTATTGCTCCCGTTAACAGCGGGTTAAAACCATGATAAACTCCTCCAGTGCTTACATACCTCAAAAGATTTTTTTCCGCGTTTAAAGTACTTTAACAAACTCATGTTTCTGTTGGACAGTCACGCTTAGCGAGACACTGTTTGCTGACTGACTGGAAAACTTGCGTGGGCGGGGCACTTCTAAACTCCGCGCGGATGACGGCCACGCGTGTTGTTCGTGTGCGTGCTTGCGTAAAGTCATTGCTTCATATATTTTTCTTAATAAATTCATATCGCCTTGGTGAGGCGGTGAAATTTCTGGTGCAGTGGGCTGCCACCGAGACATGTTACCAGAGAAAACCCTGCTTTAATAAAATGTAAAGAAGTCAGTATAACAGTGTAAAGTTGCTGTCCCCTCAAAATAACTCAACACACAGCCATTAATGTCTAAACCACTGGCAACAAAAGTGAGTACATCCCAAGTGAAAATGTCCAAATTGTGCCCAATTAGCCATTTTCCCTCCCCGGTGCCATGTGATTCCTTAGTGTTACAAGGTCTCAGGTGTGAATGGGGAACAGGTGTGTTAAATTTGGTGTTATCGCTCTCACACTCTCTCATACTGGTCACTGGAAGTTCAACATGGCACCTCATGGCAAAGAACTGAGGATCTAAAAAAAAAAGAATTGTTGCTCTACATAAAGATGGCCAAGGCTATAAGAAGATTACCAACACCCTGAAACTGAGCTGCAGCACGGTGGCCAAGACCATACTGCGGTTTAACAGGACAGGTTCCACTCAGAACAGGCCTCGCCATTGTCGACCAAAGAAGTTTAGTGCACACGCTCAGCGTCATATCCAGAGGTTGTCTTTTGAAAATAGATGTATGAGTGGTGCCAGCATTGCTGCAGAGCGTGAAGGGGTGGAGGGTCAGCCTGTCAGTGCTCAGACCATACGCCGCACACTACATCAAATTGGTCTGCATGGCTGTCGTACCAGAAGGAAACCCTTTTTAAAGAAGATACACAAGAAAGCCCGCAAACAGTTTACGGAAGACAAGCAGACTAAGGACATGGATTACTGGAACCATTTCCTGTGGTCTGATGAGACCAAGATAAACTTATTTGGTTCAGATGGTGTCAAGCTTGTGTGGCGGCAACCAGGTGAGGAGTACAAAGACAAGTGTGTCTTGCCTACAGTCAAGCATGGTGGTGGGAGTGTAATGGTTTGGGGCCACATGAGTGATGCCGGCACTGGGGAGCTACAGTTCACTGAGGGAACCATGAATGCCAACATGTACTGTGACATACTGAAGCAGAGCATGATCCCCTCCCTTCAGAAACTGGGAAGCAGGGCAATATTCCAACATGATAACCACCCCAAACACACCTCCAAGATTCAACTTTATTTATATAGCGCCATTTCACAACAACAGTCATCTCATAGTACTATCAACTGTAGGGGGAACCCCCACAGTTGCAGAAAGACCCCAGCAATCAGGCGATCCCCTGTGAGCAAGCACTTGGTGACGGTGGAGAGGAAAAACTCCCTTTTAACAGGAAGAAACCTCCAGCAGAACCAGGTTCAGGGAGGGGCAGTCATCTGCTGCGACTGGCTGGGGGGTGAGGGGATAGAGAAGATGAAAAGAACAGACATGTAGAGAGCAAACAGCACGATGGGGACTCAATCTATGGGAGAGAACAAACAAATGTTAATGACCAGCAAAAAAAATATTTCATTGAGAGTGAGGAAAGGAGTGAGGCCCAGTGCATTACTGGAGGTCCCCCGGCTGACTAAACCTATTAGCAGCATAACTAAGGGAGTGTTCAGAAACACATGATCCCTCCCTAATTGTAGGCTATATCAAAAAGGTAGGTTGTAGCCCCATTCTTAAAAACAGAGATCGAGTCTGACTCCCGAATCAGATTGGCAGCTGGTTCCACAGGAGAGGAGCTTGATAACTGAAGGCTCTGCCTCCCATTGTACTTTTGGAGATTCTAGGTATTACAAGTAATCCTGCATTTTGGGAGCGTAGTGCTCTATTAGGATAATACGGTAGTATCAGATCTTTTAAATAAAAAGGAGCCTGATTGTTTAGAGCTTTGTAAGTAAGAAGAAGGATTTTAAACTTAATTCTAAACTCTATGGGAAGCCAATGAAGGGAGGCCAGAACCGGAGAGATATGATCTCTCTTTCTAGTACCTGTTAAAACTCTTGCTGCAGCATTTTGGATCAGCTGTAGACTTTTTAAAGATGTTTTAGGACAGCCTGATAATAAAGAATTACAATAATCTAATCTCGAGCTAACAAAAGCGTGGATCAGTTTCTCAGCATCACTCTGAGACAAGATGCTCCTAATCTTGGCAATATTACACAAATGATAGAAGGCAGTCTTAGAAAAAAATTTAATATGTGAATTGAAGGACAGATCTTGATCAAAAATAATTCCAAGGATCCTCACAGAGCTATTAAGAGAAAGAGTAACCGCATCCAAACTGAAAGTTTGATTTGGAAAGGTATTTCTAAGGTTTTTTGGACCAACAAGAATGACTTCAGTCTTATCTGAATTTAATAGCAGGAAATTACAAGTCATCCAAGCTTTGATTTCCTTAAGACAGGCTTCTAACTTGGCTAATTGATTACTATCATTTGGCTTCACTGACAGGTATAATTGTGTGTCATCTGCATAACAATGAAAATGTATACAGTGCTTTCTAATAATGTTGCCTAACGGAAGCATATATAAACTAAAAAGAGTAGGGCCTCGCACAGATCCCTGTGGAACTCCATGACTAAGCTTTGAGTTGAAAGAAAACTCATTATTTACATGAACAAACTGGAACCTATCAGATAAATAAGATCTAAACCACTGCAACGAAGTTCCATTAAGTCCAACATAGTGTTCTAATCTATCAAGTAGAATATTATGATCGATAATATCAAAAGCTGCACTAAGGTCTAAAAGGACAAGTACAGAAACCAGTCCATTATCAGATGCGATGAGGAGGTCGTTAGTGACCTTCGCTAAGGCTCTTTCAGTACTATGATGGATTCTAAACCCAGATTGAAACTCTTCAAGTAAACCATTTCCCTGCAGGTGGTCAAATAATTGCGTAGCAACAACTCTTTCTAAGATTTTTGAAATGAAAGGGAGATTAGAGATTGGTCTATAGTTAGCTAAAGCTCCTGGATCTAGCGTTGGCTTTTTGAGTAAGAGTTTAATTACAGCCGTTTTAAAAGCCTGCGGTACATGGCCTAAAGTTAATGAAGAATTGATTATATGAAGAATAAAGCTACCAATAAGTGGGAAGACTTCTTTAAATAACCTGGTAGGAATAGGGTCTAAAAGACAAGTTGAAGGTTTGGATGAGGAAACTATTTTGTCTAACTCGCAAAGGTCAATTGGAATAAACTCATCAAGACAGACATCAATTGAAGGAGTTGTAGTAGTTACAGTATTTAAGTTAACTGTGGGAAGAATCTGATTGATTTTATCTCTGATGGATGAAATTTTATTATTGAAAAAGTTCATAAAGTCCTGACTAGTAAGCTCTAAGGGAATGCTAGGATTGACAGAGTCCTGACTCTTTGTCAACCTGGCTACAGTGCTGAAAAGAAACCTGGGATTATTCTTTTTCTCTTCTATTAATGCAGAGTAATAACTCGTTCTAGCTTTTCTAAGAGATTTTTTATAAATTAAAAGATGATTTCTCCAAGCTAAATAGATTTCATCTAAATTAGTGGAGCGCCATTGTCTTTCTAATTGACGAGTCTTCTGTTTTAAGCTACGAGTTTCTGTGTTGAACCAAGGAGTTAGAAATCTCTGATTAGACTTTTTCTTTTTTAAGGGGGCCACCAAGTCTAGAGTCTGATGCAGAGAAGCTGTAACACTATCCACCATGTTATCAATTACAGAAGGAGCAAGCTGTCTATAGCTTATTTTCGTTGTGTTGACACATGGCATAGAGGAAACAATCTGCATAAATTTGGTAACAGCATCATCTGAGAGGCATCTACAGTAATAATATTTTTCTTTAGGAGCCAAATAGTCAGAAATAGTAAAATCAAAGGTTAACAGACAATGGTCTGACAGTACAGGGTTATGAGGAGACACTACAAGATTTTCTATTTCTATGCCATATGTCAGAACAAGGTCCAATGTATGGTGGAGGTAATGAGTAGAATTTCCTACTTTCTGAGAAAACCCAATCGAGTCTAATATTGAATTAAATGCCACATTAAGGCAGTCACTATCTACATCCACATGTATATTAAAGTCCCTTACTATAATTATTCTATCAGATTTCAGCACTAAATCAGCTAAGAAATCAGCAAATTCGGATAAAAATTCTGAGTAGGTTGATGGGGGACGATAAACTATGCCAAATAAAATTGGGTTTAACCTAAAATTGCTAAAGTGCCCAATACTGAGGACCAGGCCCTCAAAGGAATTATAACATGTTTTTTGCTTTACATTAACTAGTAATTTGGAATGATAAATTGTTGCTACTCCTCCTCCACGACCAGAACTTCTGGGATTTTGACAGTTTAAATAACCAGAGGGAGTTGATTCATTTAAACCAACATAATCCTCTTGCCCTAACCAAGTCTCTGTAAAGGAAATTAAATCAATCTGATGATCAATTAACAGATCATGGACTAACAGAGACTTGGGAGTTAGAGACCTAATATTTAATAAACCACATTTAATTTTTAAATTATGAGGAGGAACAAAGGCCAAATCATTCACTTTAGAGGCTTTATGTTTAATTTGAGTTTTACCAATATTTTGCTTAATCACTTTGGGATGCTTATATATTATATTTTTATTTACTTTGGAGGGAGCAGACAATGATTCTCTGATGGGGAAGACAGGGGCTAAGATGACCACTGCCTTAACAAAAAAAACTGAGGGTAAAGGTGATGGACTGGCCAAGCACGTCTCCAGACCTAAACCCTACTGAGAATCTGTGGGGCATCCTCAAATGGAAGGTGGAGGAGCGCAAGGTCTCTAAGATCCACCAGCTCCGTGATGTCATCATGGAGGAGTGGAAGAGGATTCCAGAGGCAGCTTGTGAAGCTCTAGTGAACTCCATGCCCAACAGAGTTAAAGCAGTGCTGGAAAATAATGGTGGCCACACAAAATATTGACACTTTGGGCACAATTTGGACATTTGCCAGCGGTTTAGACATTAGACGTGTGTTGAGTTATTTTGAGGGGACAGCAAATTTACACTGTTACACAAGCTGTACACTGACTACTTTACATTGTATCAAAGTGTCATATCTTCAGTGTTGTTCCATGAAAAGATATAATAAAATATTTACAAAAATGTGAGGGGTGTACTCACTTTTGTGAGATAACTGTATGTATTGTGCACGGACAAAAGAATCGATAAGAGGTAGTATTAACTGAAGAGTGTCCTTCATTGACAGATTTTTTTCAGCAGTGACTGAAAAATCTGAAAGCTGTGTAATTTTGACAAATTACACTGAGGGTGATCTAATTAAAATCTATTAAAATT
This sequence comes from Pholidichthys leucotaenia, assembly GCA_020510985.1. NCBI lineage: Eukaryota > Metazoa > Chordata > Actinopteri > Cichliformes > Pholidichthyidae > Pholidichthys > Pholidichthys leucotaenia. The sequence goes on along the minus strand of CM035842.1, from coordinate 330,327,250 downwards.
ACAGATAATAATGGGTTATGATATAATCTTTACAGCCCTGTCCGTCAAATTGACAGATACAACAAAGTCTAGCGCAACCTCTGGCATTGATACCATCCATCCATCCATCCATCCATCCATCTTCTACCGCTTTTCCGGAGGTCCGGGTCGCGGAGGCAGCAGTTCAAGCAGAGAAGCCCAGACTTCCCTCTCCCCAGCCACCTGCTCCAGCTCTTCAGAGAGGATACCAAGGCGTTTCCAGATCAGCTGGGAGACATAGTCTCTCCACTGAGTCCTGGGTCTGCCCCGGGGTCTCCTCCCAGTGGGACATGCCTGAAACACCTCAAGTGGGAGGCGTCCAGGAGGCATCCTAATCAGATGCCCATACCACCTCAACTGACTCCTTTCAATGTGGAGGAGCAGCGGTTCTACTCTGAGCCTCTCCCGGATGACTGAGCTTCTCACCCTATCTCATTTATTGAGATATTGCCAGCCCCAAGTGTGTGTTTGTTTAAGGGTCTTAGTCTTAACCTTTAAATAGCCAGATTTTCACACACCCCTAGTGGCACAACACAGCAACTGCGCCTGTCAACTGATTCTGCCATCCCAGCTGTCCCCAGCTGTACTGAGGATTTGTACTGATCTGCCAGTTCAGAAGGTGGCAGACATGCGTTGGAGGAATCATGGCTGACATGGAATACACCAAAGAAGAAGAAATCCTTATTCTTCTTTGCCTTTTTCCTGCTTTGAGCTTACAAGACCAATATGGCCGCCATGCATCGTCATGCATCGTCAGATGAAACTGCGTCATACACGAAAAATAGCCACGGAATACAAACAAAAATTAACGTGGGATAATCATAAGAGTTTGTAGATGTGATAAAGAGTGTAAATGACCGACAGAACGCAAAATATCGACCACGATGGACAAAAACAGACCGACCACGCCAGCGGGCAAGCCCCCCTTCACCAGTGGTGAGTGACGAATTTCTTTGTTTCTTTACATTGTACTGATTTTCTGGTTCATATACTTTGAAGATAAGATAACAACATACCCCGGTAGAAAAAAACGGTGTCAAAATACAGAACCCTTCTTTGTGTAAATATGTCCAAAGTCCACTTTTGACTGAGTTATGTAATTCGATATAGCTGCCGCATCATTATGCAAATTAAATGCGTAAATTTATTCCTATCTGAAACTTTGGATCATATTCTACACCTTTCTATTTGACAGTAATCCATTATCTCTTGCAACTTTCAAGTTATAGACTTGGAAATCTGAACTATTTTTTTGACAAAAAATCTTTACCACTCTTGACCACTAGGGGTTATGTCGCTAAATGGCGCCTGGGACAGTTAGCGGTAAATTGGGGATGGCTAAAACAATTTGCTGCTCCATCCCTCTAAAATCAACTCATGCAAATACATCAATACATAAAATATAGAAAGACTGATACAAAATGCTTCAATATCATTATAAATAAATTAGTTAACACATAATTTATCTCAGAAATAAAAGTTATGCTTATAAATTTGTCATAAAAATAAGTGGATTCTTTTGACTCGCTCTTTTAAATGTGTAAGCAAAGTTTTGAAACTTGTTGTGAGTCTGTGACTGTTTTGACTAAATGTGGAAAAGGTTGGACCATTACTTTGTTTTGAATCCAGCAGCTGACAGTTATTGTCATTTAAGGTAGAATCTTCCACAACTGTATCTACATTTCCAGGGTTTGGTAGAAGAGAACTGTCATCCGAGTGTGTGAATGCAGGTATGGCATCTTTTAAGAAACTCCAAATTTTGGGCAAGTTGACCAACCTGAAGTAGAACAAAGAGAAGAGAATCAGTAATCATGTTATGACCCTTGTGTCTATTATTTAGCATATACATGTATAAACACTCACAAAAGCAATGGCTCTCTCATAACCTTAAACCCAATGCAGTTTCTCTTCCTCTTCTTCTACTTTGTCTTCATTTGAAAACAAAAGGCAGGATTTTTTTACACTTCATTTCCAAAAAGTACATGAAAATTGTTTCCCTTTTCAGTGTATTAGTGGAGGAATTTGGACTTGGTATTCTTAATAATTGAGACTGGAAAATGCTTTGGTAATTTCTGCATTTTTTTGTAGTAATTAACAGAAAACCGGAAAGTTTTCTGGGTATTTCAGAAATGTGATGCTTTTTCTGGCATTGTTCCAAAGAAAATCAGTATTTACTCATACTAGAAAAAAGCTAAACAGAATGTTCTTCTCCCCACATGAGACTACAGAAAACTTTTTCTCCTAACAGCTGTCTGCATGTTTTTTCTTGTCCTGTATATGGATTTTTTTTTCCTTGTCCTGTATATGGATTTTTTAAAATGAGTTTCACAGAAACAAAAACAAAAAATATTTCATATTTCTACGGCCTGGTGCACACAAAAACATTTTCGTTAAGATCCAGAGAGAAACATCTGTGTACACATGACACATCACAGAAGCAACGATGCATGGACACAGGTCCACTAAAGATGTGAAAACTGCTCTTGTAACTAATAGGTGACAAGTAGAAGTTTTACTGGGGACTTTGGATTATAACTACAAAGACCAGATTCCATCTGCAAGAAATATTTATATTCGTTTTTTTAAGTTGAAAGAATGAGGGAGTCACAATAAATAAATGTAATTGTGAGCAATAAAAAATCTGACTTACTGACAGCTGGTTTGAATATTTGATAAGGAGTCTTCAGTTATAACTTTTAAAGAAGAATTACAAGAAAAAAATTGTGATATGGTGTGATGTGTGCCGGCTGGGGAACTGTGCAAAGCTGGATTTGAAACATCGGCTGCTCTACAGTGATTTTTTTTCATCATTCAGCAAAAGTAAATGACATTTTAGAGGTGTATTTTGGTCTGTAAATCCTCCTTGGTGTCATGAACTTGGGTTTGATGGTTTCAAACCCAATTCTATGACGCTGTGGCTATTTTGTCTCTTTGTGTGTTTTTGCTTCCCATTTACCACCAGGTGCTCTCAGGGAGCCTCTGGGGTCCGCTCGGCTCCGTGACAGCTCAGCCACGCCTCCCTCTCCTGCCAATCTTATCAGCTGTTTGTCATTATGGTGTTGACCCCTCTGCTCACGCACACATACACACTTCCTCTCATTTTCACACTCCTGCACTCTCTTGCACGCATACACTCACACACCCATTTATCCTCTCTGCCATGCTCACTGACAACTTTTACACACCTGTTTCCACTTTGTGCTGCCACTCACTCCTACTCTCTCTCCCTCATTACCCACACCGGCAATCTCTCCCCTGATTAGGTTTGGCATTATTTGAAGCCCTGTGTCTGTGGGAGCAGACTGCCGGATCATTGTCCTACACCATGTCTGTTCCACTCAGTGTTTGTTATCCGCTACTCATGATTAGATGCCCTGCCTGCTGTTCGTGGTACCGCATCACTCTGGGCGGCGTTGATCTTTTCCTACATTTTGGTTTTTGGATATTGCTCGGACTAACTCGGACTGTTCCAGCTGTGTGAGTACAAAATGTTTCGGCCCTGCTGTCCAGTTCCGCCAGGCTGTTCCTTCCCTGGGCACTTTATCCATTCCTCCTCTGCAGTCCCGTCTGCCACGGAACATTTTCCCTGTGTTTTAATCACCTGTTCTGTATAGCGTCTGGGAGGATTTCTCTGTGTATCCCGAACTACTCACCTGTTATTTTGTACTGTTGAATCACATCCTGTCATTAAAATACGCACAACTATCTCCTGCATGTGGGTTTTAATTCCTTCCTCCGTGCGCTGCGTAAAAGCGCATGGGGAATCATAACACTTGGTTAAAAATTTGATGATTATTTTTTTATCTATAAGGATGCATCTATTGTAAAAAGGGGAAAGCATTATACCATTAAGAGCCTTTTTTTTTTTTCACCTAATCCCAACTATAAACACATCAAGCTTAAAGTTTAGTCACGGAGCTTATTTCTGTGAGAAATACAAGCTGCTTGGTGTGTGGACTGGATGAAATCTATTGTAAATTGGGGCTGTAACACACCATTTCTATTTATTTCTGTGGACATGGATGTGGAAAACCAGTGCCAAGAAAACCTCTCCATTCCGAAGACTGGTTTCAAATCTCCACACTTTCACACCTCCAAATACCTGGCGTCATATGGACAGAGAGCTAAACTGCAGAGGAACTTCCACAGTTTGGGGTAAAAACCGTATTGTGTGCACGGCCTCTAAAACCAGTGCTGAAGAAAACTTGAGCAAAAAAGAGAATCAAGCATTATACAGCGGGGAAACACGTCAACATTTTTCTCATTAAACATATTTCTGATGGAGTGACCTGAGATTTCACCAGAAAGCAGTAACAGCAAAAGTAATCCATATATACAAAGAAATTGAGGCAATTGTGTTCACAAAACAAGTTATATTTAAAACTCTCTGAGTGTGTCTGTCACCGAATTGCGAAATAACTCCTAGGGGTCAAGAGTGGTAAATATTTTTTGTCGATAAATTAGTTCAGATTCCCAAGGCTATAACTTGAAAGTGGTAAGAGATAATGGCTTACTGTCAATTAGAAAGATGTAAAATATGATCCAAAGTTTCAGATACGAATAAATTTATGTATCTAACTTGCATAATGTCGCGGCATCTCTTTAAATTCCACAACTCAGTCAAAACTGGACTTTGGACATATTTACACAAAGAATGGTTCAGTCTTTTGACACTATTTTTTGTACAGAGGTACCTCATCATCTTATCTTCAAAGGATATGAACAAGAAATCAGTACAACATTACAAAAAACACAGAAATTCCTCACTTACCGGCGGCTAAGGGGACTCGTTTGCTGCCGTGGTTGCTGCGTTTTCACCCATCGTGGTCGTTATTTTGCGTTCTGTCGGTCATTTACACTCTCTACCACATCTACAAAGTCTTATGGTTATCCCACATAAATCTCGCTTGTATCCCACGGCTATTTTCCACGTACAAAGCCGACTAAATGATGGTGCACGATGACGGACGGCAGCCATATTAGCTTTCTGGGCTAAAATGCTAAAAACAGGAAAAGGAAATGAGGAGTTCTTCTTCTTTGGTGTATTACATGTCATCCATTGAGTCCTCCAACGGATGTCTGCCACCTTCTGAAACTGGCAGATCAGTACAAATCAGTACAAAATCCTCAATGGAGCCGATCATGATCATGTCGCGCTCTGCCACTAGGGGCACGCAAAATCTCACACTCAAAAGGTTAATAAAGTGAAATGACACAGGGAATAAGTACTGAACACATAAAAAAGAGGTGCAAAAAGGCATAAAAAGCCAAGAAACCAGCTGAAATCCATCAGAATTTAGGAAGCCATCCCATTCCCCATCAGTGCAAATTAATTTCAGCTGGTTAAGTCCCGAGTGATAGCCTTTAAAAATGTCTGTGAATATCAGATTGTCACTCCACAAAGAACTCATGATGGGTAGAAGCAAAGAGCTCTCTCTAGACCTTTGCAACCTTATTGTTGCAAAACATAATGATAGCAATGGTTACAGGTGCATTTCTAAACTGCTGAATGTTCCAGCCATCATTGTTGGAGCCGTCATTTGGAAGTGGAAAGAACATCATTTTACCATAAACCGGCCATGACCAGGAGCTCCTCACAAGATTTCCGACAAAGGAGTCAAAAGAAGTACCCAAAGAGTTATCCAAGAGCCCAAGACCACTTGTGGAAAGCTCCAAAAAGACCTGGAGTTGAGCAGGTACAGTATCTCACAAAAGTGAGTACACCCCTCACATTTTTGTAAATATTTTATTATATCTTTTCATGGGGCAATACTGAAGATATGACACTTTGACACAATGTAAAGTAGTCAGTGTACAGCTTATATAACTGTAAATTTGCTGCCCCCTCAAAATAACTCAACACACAGCCATTAATGTCTAAACTGCTGGCAACAAAAGTGAGTACACCACGAAGTAAAAATGTCTAAATTTTGCTCAAACTGTCAATATTTTGTGTGGCCACCATTATTTTCCAGCACTGCCTTAACTCTCTTGGGCATGGAGTTCACTAGAACTCAACAGGCTGCCACTGGAATCCTTTTCCACTCCTCCATGATGACATCATGGAGCTGATGGATGTTAGAGACCTTGCGCTCCTCCACCTTCTGTTTGAGGATGCACCACAGATGCTCAATAGGGTTTAGGTCTGGAGACATGCTTGGCCAGTCCATCACCTTTACCCCCAGTTTCTTTAGCAAGGTAGTGGTCATCTTGGAGGTGTGTTTGGGTTGGTTAACATGTTGGAATGTTGGAACCGCGGCCCAGTTTCTGAAGGGAGGGGATCATGCTCTGCTTCAGTATGTCACAGTACATGTTGGCATTCATGGTTCCCTCAATGAACTGTAGCTCCCCAGTGCCAGCAGAACTCATGTGGCCCCAAACCATGACACTCCCACCACCATGCTTGACTGTAGGCAAGACACACTTGTCTCTGTACTCCTCATCTGGTTGCCGCCACACACGCTTGACACCATCTGAACCAAATAAGTTTATCTTGGTTTCATCAGACCACAGGACATGGTTCCAGTAATCCATATCCTTAGTGTGCTTGTCTTCAGCAAACTGTTTGCGGGCTTTCTTGTGCATCATCTATAAAAAGGGCTTCCTTCTAGGACGACAGCCATGCAGACCAATTTGATGCAGTGTGCAGCGTATGGTCTGAGCACTGACAGGCTGATCCCCCACCCGTTCAAGCTCTATCTATTTTCAAAAGACAACCTCTGGATATGACGCTGAGCACATGCACTCAACTTCTTTGGCCGACCATAACGAGGCCTGTTCTGAGTGGAACCTGTCCTGTTAAATCGCTGTATGGTCTTGGCCACCGTGCTGCAGCTCAGTTTCAGGGTGTTGGTAATCTTCTTATAGCCTAGGCCATCTTTATGTAGAGCAACAATTCTTTTTTTCACATCCTCAGAGAGTTCTTTGCCATGAGGTGCCATGTTGAACTTCCAGTGACCAGTCTGAGAAAGTGTGAGAGCGATAACACCAAATTTAACACACCTGCTCCCCATTCACACCTGAGACCTTGTAACACTAAAGAGTTACATGACACCGGGGAGGGAAAATGGCTAACTGGGCACAGTTTGGACATTTTCACTTAGGGGCGTACTCACTTTTGTTGCCAGTGGTTTAGACATTAATGGTTGTGTGTTGAGCTATTTTGAGGGGACAGCAAATTTACACTGTTATGCAAGCTGTACACTGACTACTTTACATTGTATCAAAGTGTCATATCTTCAGTGTTGGCCCATGAAAAAATATAATAAAATATTGTTGTTTCAAAGAAAACAATAAGTAATGCATTCAACAAACATGGGCTCTATGCCCACTCACCTCGAAAGACTCCATTGCTGAAGAAAAAGCATGTTGAAACTTATTTAAAGTTTGCTGCACAACATTTGGCCAAGCCAGTAAAATACTGGGAGAATATAGTCCAGTCAGATGAGACCAAAACTGAACTTTTTAGATGCCACAACACACAGCATGTCTGGAGGAGAAATGACACTGCACCGTCCATCATGGTGTGGGGGTGTTTTTCAGCACATGGCGCAGGCAGACTTTATATAATTGAAGGAAAGATGAATGGACAAATGTACAGAAACATCCTTAATGAGAACCTGTTGCCATCTGTCAAGATGCTGAAGATGAAACAAGGGTGGACATTTCAGCACGACAATGATCCCAAACACTCAGCCAAGGGAACTCTCAACTGGCTCCAGAGAAGGAAAATAAAGCTGCTCGAATGGCCCAGTCAATCACCTGACCTGAATCCAATTGAAAATCAATGGAACGACCTGAAGATCAGAGTTCATAGAAGACACCCACAGAACCTTCAAGATTTGAAGACAGTTTGTGTGGAAGAATGGGCTAAAATCACTCCTGAACAATTCCTGCGCCTAGTTTCTCCATACAGGAGGCATCTGGAAGCTGTTATTACCAACAAAGGCTTTCCTACTAAATATTAAATGAATTTCACCAAGGGTGTTCAATACTTATTACCTGTGTCATTCCACTTTATTAAACAGAACTTGTTTTGTGAACACTGTTGCCTTTATTTTCTTTGTATGTACGGATTACTTGGGTCGTTACTGATATCCAGTGAAAATCTCAGGTCAATGGTTCCATCAGAAATATGTTTAATGAGAAAAATGTTGATGTGTTCAATACTTCTTTTCCTCGTTGTGTATTGTCACTGTTTTATATGTAACTTTAGCATATTTTCACTGAGTGTGTGAGCAGCATCAGTGCTAACATTAAAGCTATTTTCATACAAATACCTGTATGATATAGGGTGTATTAGGTCACTAAACAATTGTATTCTCACTAGTGGTGTTGGCATTATCGCATTAATTGCCCGTTAATGCTTTGCCCCCATTAACGGTGACAAATTTTGTGATCACGGTTAATGGCAGCTAACGGCAGAAAGTGCAAACAGTACTTTTTGGCCTTGCCGCTCTCCATACCAAGGCCGCTCTGACCACTGACACTGTGCACGCCATGCAGACATTGCTAAGTCAAACAAGATGGATTACAGCCATGGGTATCCCCAAAGTGCTGTCATGTTTAAGTTTACAACGTTATCTGTCGGAGCTCTCACCTGGATAATTGTTTCAGCCTCCTCCAAAACTTCGCCTGGATGTTGTGTTGTTCTTCTTCTATGGTATGATATGCTATGATAAAAGTAGTCCGACTTGGTGTAGATTGGTGTATTGGTGTACAGTTTAATTGTAATGATAAGGAATTCCTTATTATTAATGTATATACGCCATTTGAGTGTCAACAGAATGAGGATGAATATTTAAATAAGCTTGCTTTTATTAATTCTTATATGCAAGACTATAATAATACTTGTATTTTTATTATGGGGGACTTGAATGCAGACATATCTGACACTGACTCCTTATTTGCAAAACATATGTATCCTTTTTGTTATGAGAATAACTTAATTTTGTCAAGAAAGGTGTTAATGCCTCCTGATAATTATACCTATATAAGTGAGGCTTGGCACACTACGTCCTGGCTAGATCATTGCATCAGCACTGGTGATGCACATGCCTCTTTGGGCGGCATGAGCATTTATTATGGGTTAGCAATGTCTGATCATATACCGTTTGAGATGATAATTAATGTTGACTGTCTACCTGCACTTTGTCAAAATGTCAGTCAGGATGAGGTGGGAAAATTAGACTGGGACACTCTTTCTAAGGAAGAAATTGTAGAATACTGTGTCCGTACAGATAAATCCTTGAGTAAAATATGTCTTCCTAGAGATGCTGTAATGTGCAGCGATGTGAACTGTAGCATTGTCGAGCATAAGAAAGACCTTTGTAGTTTGTATAATGCTATAGTTAACTCCCTGTATATGAATGAATGAATGAATGAATGAATGAATTTATTTATTTCGGATAGTACATTACAGGTTAAAAGAAACTGTATAATATAACAACAAGGTCAAATTAGACAAAGACTCCTTCTACTATACAATTCCACGTGAGTTATCCGAAATGGGTGATGGCTGAAGCCGCAGCTTATATTGCCCACCCATATTCCATCCAAGAATTCAAAGGAGAAAAAAGAGAAAACAAGACAAGAGCGATTACAATTTAAAACAAGGCTAAGACAAAATATGACTGAGAGAAAAAGAAAACTGAGCTAGTCTAAGTTAAGCGGTTACTATTCAAAAACAAATCTAAGACATAGTGTCACAGAGAAAAAAGAAAAACTAAGCTATAACACAACACAGGCTGGAAATGTCAATCCTTATGTGAGTTTACATGTCGTCTTGTAAATATGTTTGGAGTATTTCTTCCTTTAGTTTTTGTTTAAATTGTCCAAGCTTTGTACATGATTTTAATTCAGGTCCAAAATCGTTCCATAATCTGACACCTTGCACTGAAATACAGTGTTGCTTGGTAGTTGTTCTCACTGTAGGCTTTTGAAATATACATATTCCTCTGAAGTGATATCGTTTCTCCCTTGTTTGGAACAACTTTTGGATATTTGCGGGCAGTGATAGATTCTTCACTTTGAACATTATTATTGCGGTTTTAAAGTCGATCAGATCTTTCAACTTGAGAGTTTTTTGTTTAAGAAAAAGTGGGTTTGTTGGTTCCCTGTAAGCTGCTTTGTTGATTATTCTAATAGCTCTCTTTTGAAGCATAAAGAGTGGATATATGTTTGTTTTATATGTATTTCCCCATACTTCATTACAATATGTCATGTATGGGAGTATTAATGAATGATACAAGGTGTATAGTGTGGGTTGATTCAGCAAATTTTTCACTCTGTGTAATATTGCAATTGATTTGGATACTTTACCTTTTATATAATTAATATGTGGCTTCCAACACAGTTTGTTATCAATTATTACTCCAAGGAATTTAGTTTCGGATACCCTTTCAATCTCTACACCATTTACACTGAGTTTGGGTACTGGGTAGTTGTGATGGTTGTTAAAGACTATAAATTTTGTCTTGCTTAAATTGAGCGTTAATTTGTTTGAATCAAACCACAGTTTCAGCTTTCCTAATTCCTTTCCGAGTGTATCCAGAAGTTGTTCCAAGTTGTTTCCACTGCATAGCAGGTTAGTGTCATCAGCAAACAATATTAAGTCCATTTTTTCTGAAACTTTACATATATCATTTATATACATATTGAATAATAATGGTCCCAAAACTGAACCCTGTGGGACTCCACAGGTGACCTTCAGTAGCTCTGAGTTTTTGTTGTTAACACATACAAACTGATATCTATTCTTTAAGTAACTTCTTAACCAGGACAGTGCTACCCCTCTGATACCACAATTTTGTAGTTTCTTTAATAATAGATTGTGATCTACTGTATCAAATGCTTTTTTAAGATCCAGGAATACTCCAACTGAATACTCTTTATTTTCAATGGCTGTTGATATTTTTTCTGTAAATTCCATTAAGGCATATGCTGTTGTCCTTTTGTGTCTGAACCCATATTGCTGCTCACACAATAAATCATTCTTCAGTATGAAGTTGTCAATTCTCTCATAGAATATTTTTTCAAGTATCTTGGAAAATTGCGGTAATAGTGAAATTGGTCTGTAGTTGGAGAGTTCCCCTCTGTCGCCTGTCTTGTAAATCGGAATTACTTTAGCTATTTTCATTGCATTGGGAAATATACCTGATTGGAGAGACAGGTTACAGATATACGTCAGTGGTTTCACTATGCATTCGATAACAGTTTTGACTAGTAGCATATCAATACCATCGCAGTCAGTAGATGTTTTACTTTTGAACGATTTAACAATTTCAATGACCTCTCTTTCGTCTGTGTTCTTTATGAAGATGGTGTCTTTTACAGCAGTGTTATTGCATACTGAATCACCTGTTGGCACCGTAGTGGGTATTTCTTGGGCCAGTTTAGGTCCAATGTTAACAAAAAAATTATTAAATTCATCTGCAGGTGAAGCTATATTCACATTCGGAGTCGATTTATTATTTTTTGGAGTGTTAGGTGGGTAGCTGGTATTTAAGATAAGATAAGCCTTTATTAGTCCCACAACGGGGAAATTCCAGGATTGCAACAGCACAGGGATAGCAACACTCAGAGCAACAATCAGAAGGCAAGAAAAAAAAACAAGCAAGCAAGAGCAGCTAATATACATATGTACGTATTACTATAAAATATATATACATACACACACACACAGACACACAGTGCAGAGCATTGTAGCTGGATGGAATAAATATATGAATATATGAACACACAGTGCAGAGCATTGTAGCTAGATGGAATAAATATGTAAATATATAAACACCCACAGTACGGAGCATTGCAGCTAGGTGGAATAAATATGCAAGTATATAAACACACACAGTGCGGAGCAATGTAGCTAGATGGAATAATATGTAGATATATAAATATATAAACACACCCAGTGCTGAGCAATGTAGCTAGATGGAATAAATATGTAAATATATAAACACACACAGTGCAGAGCATTGTTGCTAGATGGAATGAAACAGCATAACCGTCTACTTAGTTATCCTACATGGTATGATTATGTGCCCATACATATTCTCACCCTCCATAGCGACCGGTATGTTCCTAGTTGTATGCCGGAGGGGACCATTGTGTAAGTCTATTGCATCTTTTGCATTCAAAAAACTATTAGTTTGTTACGTCTTTTTGCTATCTCTGCGAGCAGCCCTGCTTAGGTTGTACAGTCTGACAGCCGTTGGTAGGAAGGACCTACGAAACCTCTCGGTTGTGCACCTGGGATGTTGTAGTCTGCTGCTAAATGAGCTCCTCAGTGCATTCAGTATGTCCTGCATAGGGTGGAACTCGGACTCCAGCAGAGATGACAGTTTAGCCACCGTCCTTCTCTCTCCTATCTCCTCCATCGGATCAAGGCGCTGCCCCAGGACAGAGCTAGCTTTCTTAATCAGTTTGTTCAGTCTCTTCCTATCGGCTGCAGTAATGCCACTGCCCCAGCAGACCACTCCAAAAGTGATGGCTGATGCCACCACCGTGTCATAGAATGACTTCAGCAGCGCCCCTTGTACACCAAAAGACCTGAGTCTCCTCAGCAGGAACAGCCTGCGCTGTCCCTTCTTGTAGAGTGCATCAGTATTGTGTGACCAGTCTAGTTTATTGTTCAGATGAATACCCAGGTACTTATAGGATGTCACCATCTCGATGTCTGTTCCCTGTATATTTACTGGTACTGTGAGGGGCTGCCCATGCCTGCGGCAGTCCACCACCAGCTCCTTAGTTTTCCTCGCGTTGATCTGGAGGCAGTTCCGATGGCACCAGTCCACGAAGTCCTGGATAAGCCCTCTGTACTCAGCTTCATCTCCATTGGAGATGAGGCCAACGATCGCAGAGTCATCAGAGAACTTCTGTAGATGGCAGTGTGTTGTGTTGTGTGAGAAGTCCGCAGTATAAAGAGTGAACAGGAAGGGAGCCAGCACCGTTCCCTGGGGGGCCCCCGTGCTACTGATGATCGTGTCGGACACACAGTCCCGGGTTCTCACAAACTGAGGCCGGTTCGTGAGGTAGTCCAGGATCCATGATGACAGGTGCTGGTCCACCCCTGCGCGCAGCAGCTTGTCCTTCAGGATCATCGGTTGGATGGTGTTGAAAGCACTGGAGAAGTCAAAGAACATGATCCTCACCATATTCCCGGGCTTCTCCAGGTGGGACAGAGAACGGTGAAGGAGGAAGATCACCGCATCCTCCACCCCAATGCCATGCTGGTAGGCGAACTGGAGTGGATCCATCGCTGGTTCCACCAGGGGGCGGAGGTGAGCAAGGAGCAGTCTCTCCAGGGTCTTCATCAAGTGGGACGTCAAGGCCACCGGTCTGTAGCTGTTCAGGTCTTTGGGGTGGGAAGTTTTTGGTACAGGTACCACACAAGATGTTTTCCACAGCTGTGGTACCCTCCCCAGTTTCAGGCTCATGTTGAAGATATACGTCACAATCCCACACAGCTGGTCTGCACAGGACTTGAGGAGCTTTGCGCTGATGCCGTCCGGTCCCGGCGCCTTCCTCACCTTGATCTTCCTCAGCTCCGTCCTCACCTGGGTCCTGGTCAGGGTCAGGATGGGGGGCTGTGTGTTGGGAGTGGGGGGGTGTTGGTGGAGTGGGGAGTGGGCAGCAGGACTTGATTTCTTTAGAGGCAGCAGTGGTTGTTGTGCAGTCAGGGGGGAGGGCGGTTGGTCAAATCTATTGAAAAACAGATTCAGGTTGTTCGCCCACTCCCTGCCCCCTGTGGCCTGGGGGGAGGTATTCTGGAGCCCCGAGATGGTTTTGAGGTTTCTCCAGACCCCGCTGATGTCGCTCTGTTGCAGCTTGTCCTCCATCTTCTTCCTGAAGCTGTCCTTGCCTTCTCTGATCTTTCTCCTCAGCTCCCTCTGTACGGACTTCAGCATCTCCCTGTTCCCTGACCTGAAGATCCTCTTCTTCTCTCTCAGAAGTGTTTTTATCTCAGGGTTGATCCAGGGTTTGTTGTTTGAGTGACGCCGTATGGTCTTGGTGGGAACGGATTTGTCCACACAGAAGCTGAGGTATTTTTTCTTATTTCTGCTTTTATTTCCAAGGATACTGTTGATTATTGTCCATGTATTTTTAATATTGTCTTTGTTTTTTTCCAGTTCTTTACTGTAATAGTCTCTTTTACTACATCTTATTATATATGTTAACTTATTTTTGTATGTTTTATACCGCTGCTCTGCTTCTTTTGTCCTTTTCTTTATGAAAGCTTTATATAATAAATTTTTCTTTTTACACGCCTTTTGTAGTCCTTTGGTTAGCCATGGTTTGTCAGTAAATTTGTGTTTAAGCTTTTTTTTAACTAATGGGCAGTTTTTTTCATAAAGAGTGGTTACAATGTTTGTAAATGTGTCATAGGCTTCATTTACATCTGATACATAGACTTCTGTCCAGTCTTGCTTCAGCAAGTCCTCTTTAAAAGAACTGATTGCGTTTGGTGATTTGTGTCTGAACGATTTTGAGATTTTTTCTGGGTTGGGCCCCGTGTGGCCATGGATAAGTGCAAAGATTGGCAAGTGGTCGCTTATATCATTTATCAATAATCCACTTTCTATTTTCTTGTCGAGAACATTGACAAACAGGTTGTCAATAAGTGTAGCAGAGTGAGCGGTGATTCTACTGGGATGTGTTATTGTGGGATATAGACTCATGCTGTACATAGAGTTCGTGAACTCTGTAACTACATTTTGTTGATGTGGATTAAGTAGATCAATATTGAAATCTCCACAAATTGCTACCATTTTCTTACTAGTAATATTATTGTACAGCTCGACTAATTTATCTCTGAATGTCTCAATGCAAGTTCCCGGCGTTCTGTATATGCAGCTTATGATTAGATTTTTTGTTTTGTCTAGGTCAATCTCAACAGTAACACATTCCAGAATCCCTGGTAGTGCTGAGGACATTTCATTTACAAGCTTACATCTATATAGGTCATCAATATACAGTGCAACACCACCACCCTTTTTTTGAGATCTGTTAATGTTAAACATCTGATATCCCTCTATTGCCATCAGGGGAGCCTGGTCTGCATTAAGCCAGGTTTCAGAGACTGCTATAGCTGTGAATTTTCTGTTTAGCTGTTTTAAATAGTCCTGAATCTGTGAGAAGTTTTTGTTAAGACTTCTGCTATTGAAGTGTATTATTGACAGTTTACCATCTAATTGCACTTGACTTTTGAATTGCTTTTCAGTGTAATATTCACAGTGGTTATGAATATTATTGAAAAAGTGGTTATCAGGATCAATATCATTCTCCATCTCTTGTGGTTTATGTTCAGCATAGTGGCATATTTTTAGAGTTTGAGTTTCCTCACTCTGTGTTTCATAGTCAGTGTTCATTTGTATTTATCTAAGTCAGTAGCATCTCTGATCTGTATAAGGACAGTAAGCCTTATTATAGGAAGATACGTAAACACATAATGTTAGACCTGGCTGGAATGAGGCCGTAGCTGTGCCTTATTCTGAAGCTCGGGAAGCATATAAAGCATGGGTGGTGGCTGGGAGACCCAGACAAGGGCCAGAATTTGAGATGAAGAAATGTACAAATGCAAAGTTTAAGTATGCTATTCGTCATATTTCTAAAAATGAGCAGTTAATGAGAAGTAATTCCTTGGCCAAGAAATTGTTAGATAAGAATGTCACAGATTTTTGGAAGGAGCTTAGACGGATTAGTAATAGTAAAACGTCTTTGCCCTGTACCTTGGAAGGCATTTCAGGTACAGAAAATATTGTGGATTTATGGCGGCAGCATTTTTATTCATTATTTAATTCAACTAAGGTTGAAACTTATAAGGTAGGGAAAGTAGAAAGGGACGATTCGCTCCTGATTGACACTTATGCAGTGACCAAAGCCATTAGAGAGCTATCGGATAACAAAGCGAGTGGTTTAGACTGTATTTCTGCTGAGCATCTTAAATATGCTAGCTCAAGAATTGCTCCTCTTCTTGCAATCTGTTTCACCAGCTTCATGATTCATGGGATGTTACCAGAATCTTTATTGTCTGGTGTGTTGGTACCAGTCATTAAAGATAAAGCTGACAAGCTGTGTAGCCTGGACAATTACAGGCCTATAGCTATAGCCAATATAATATCTAAAGTACTGGAAAGAATCATATTTGAAAAATTAAATGTATTCATCAAATCTACTGATCATCAATTTGGATTTAAACCCCATCATGGAACAGATCTGTGCATATATGCTTTAAAAGAAATAATAAATAAGTATAGAAATCAAAATTCTTCAGTTTTTTTGTGTTTTATTGACGCCTCTAAGGCGTTTGATCGTGTTAATCACAGGATATTGTTTAGGAAAATGACTGACAGGGGGGTTCCCAAGTACTTAGTACGTATCCTGATTTACTGGTACGCACATCAGAAGATGCTGGTGAAATGGGGGAAGAGCCATTCATCCCCATTTGGTGTGAGCAGTGGTGTCAGACAGGGCAGTATATTGTCCCCTATTCTATTTAATCTTTATATGGATGAGTTGTCAAAACAACTGAATGCCTGTAAAACTGGGTGTTTAATAGGGAATAAGTTAGTGAATCATTTTATGTATGCTGATGATCTAGTTATTCTCAGTCCAAGTAGTGCTGGTCTTCAGGAGTTATTAAGAGTGTGTACTGCTTATGGAGAGGAAAATGACATAAAATATAATACAAATAAGAGTTGTGTGCTGATTTGCCGCACTAAAGAAGATTTGTTAATGAAATTCCCTGTCTTTGAATTGGCAGGCAGGGACTTAATTGCCAGGGATAAAATTAAAAATCTGGGACATTTTATTAATGATAGAATGACTGATGATGATGATATTTTCAGACAATGCTGCAAAATCTACATGCAAGCACATATTCTTGCACGCAGGTTTGGTTTTTGTTCAGATGAGGTGAAACTGGTTCTTTTTAAAACCTATTGTACACCTTTATACACTGCTCATTTATGGATAAATTATAGGAAACAAAGTATGCAGAAATTACAGGTTGCTTACAATGATGCTTTAAGAATTTTACTTAAAAAGCCTCGATGGTGCAGTGCTTCCGAGTTATTTGTCTCATCACGTGTAAATACACTGCATGCAGTAATAAGGAATCTTATATATAAATTCATCTGTTGGCTTGATGTATCTAGAAATGAAATCATTCAAGTCATGTCTAGCATTAAGCTCAGTTCTATTCGCTGTCAGTCACAGTTTAGAAGGCACTGGTACAGTAGTCTTTTTAAGTCTTTTTAAAGTCTGTACTGTCTTTGTACTTCTTTTAGTAGTTGTGTCTTATTGTTTTCTAACTTTTTGATTGTTTTTCTTATTAACTGTTTCAACTGTCTTGTTTTATTTTATTTTATTTTATTTTATTTTTGATGGACCATGAGTCTGGAATAAAGCCTTTGATTGATTGATTGATATGGAAGCTAGCTAGCTCATAGCTACTAGCTAGTAGCTACATGCTAGGTTATAGCTGACCTCCATCTGTTGAGATGGACAGAAATTTGCCTGTTTTCATCCCCATTGGTCCAACTGTTGGTGAGTACAAGTCTAAAAAATATTTTCAAGCTCTGTTTGTTATGTCCATTCACTCCCTCGCCGTTTTTTTTAGCAAGTTGGGGTATAGTCACGAGTGAGATAGTAGCTCCATGTGTTAGCGCCGCTGCTAAGATGCTAACGCTGTAAACAAATGACCTGTGCTGGCAAAATGAGTCACTTTGAGGATATTTTCAAAACTGATGTAATGTTATTTCCATATTCTGTATTGAAAGACCTTCAAAATGATATTTAATTTGTAGGAAGTGGGTAAAAACGGACCTGGAAAAAGACGATTTGTTTTGTTTATATTTTGGTGATTCAATTCAATCAGTTGGGAGTTACGTCTTAGAAAGTATGATTTCTAAGCTTTCCAATGATACTAGACACTCATGGGGGTTTTCCCAGGACTTGCCACTAGCAAACAAAGAAAGAGTCATGATTTATGACTTCTTGTGCCTGTAGCTCGTAATGACGCGGTGCGCATTCTGACTCATTTTGCCAGCACGGGTCACCTGGAGAATATTCTAGATAGTTTTTGTCATTTTGGATATGCTGAGAGCTTTAATAAACCTGCAGGTGAAGACAGCAGGCATATTTGTCCACTCCCATGTTCATAACAGTATGACAAACTTGAAAAATTACCGACTTAAGGTACACTGTATCTGTATGGAAAAACACGTGATTAATGTGTTATTAATTGCGATTAACTCAACATTCCAAAAGATTAATCGCAATTAAAAAATTTAATCGAACACCACCACTAATTCTCACATGTAGCTCCGAGCAAAGAGTTTTTAAGTGCATATATGAAAATAGCTCATATCTTATACTGTATATTAGGTTCCTTTTTAATAAGAAAACAAAGGACTATTTTTTCCATTTAGAATATATCAGTTTAGCTACTTGTTTCTGTAGTTATGTTGGCGATGCTAAGACTTCACTCCCTCTGGTATCCATATCCAGCTTTTGACATGCAAAAGTGTTCCCGTCCAAACTGGGAGACATGATCTCTTCAGCATGTAATTGGACTGCGTCGGAATCTTCTCTGTTGCAATATATCAAAACACCTGATCTAGTCAGATGCCCAGACCCCCTCAACTAGCTTCTTTCAATGTAGCTTCTCCCAGATGATTTTGCATTTCACTGTCTCTCCAATGGTCAGCCCAGACACTTTTTGAACAAAGTTTCTCTCTGCTACCTCTGTCCCTACACACACTTTACAGCCATGAGTTAAGTAGGACATCACTCTCCCCTCACTCATGAACAATTACTACTTTAGGCAGCAACTATTCTCAAACTGGAGATGGCAGTCCAGACCGTTCCAACAGCAGGATCACATCAAATACATGAGGTGCAAAACCCAGCCTCTACTTTTTTATGACCAGAAAACAAAAGGCAGCCTTGTAACTGCATAACTAAGGAAAAATGTAAATGCAAGACAACGTGAGCATATTTAGACCATCCAACTGATCCCCACTGTTTGTGGCAAAAGAGAAAATCAAAAAAAGAAACATAAATGACAGAGACAGAAGAGTCAGAGAATCAACCAGTGAGCGACTCACTTTATAGGGCTACTTTCTGGAATCCAGCTGGTGAGTGTGTGGATGAAGGTAAACTCACCCATCTCCCCGTGGACTTCTGACACACTACTGAGAAACAAACACATGACAAAATAAAATAAAGAGGCAAATGGGAAACCAACCAGAGACTCTCCTCAAACAAGATGAAGTCTCACTGATGTCAAACAGAATTTGGCAAGTCTGGATTTGGGTTTTAATATTGAAAAAATTAGTATAAAGTGTGGATTGAGCTTTCATTCACAATTATTGACTAAAGCCAGTGTCATCTTTTAGAAGTATATACACTCAAGGGATTTAATAACACACCACTCTATTTTGGTCCGATGTGGGAAGAGCTTTTCTTTATTAAGAAAACAAGTTGTACAAATGAATGTAGGGTAATTCCCAACATTTGGGATTTGGTCAGGCCTTACTGATTACTGTAAGCAGTCCTGTATCTCAAAACACAATTTCGGGGAAGAAGTCACATTGCCTCAGTGTATGGTGTTTGTTTGTTGGCAATTTTTTTGCTTGTTTGTTTTGTCACTCATTAACAGGATATTCATTAAAAGGTAATGAGAAGCAATATATGAGTGGCCATTTGCATACAACACAAACTACACCAGTGAATTTACAAATATTGTAAATGTAGTGGTGCATTATTAAATCCCTTGACTGTATTTACTTTCAACATATAAAATGTTGCTTAGGAATTACACAAAGCGGGAAAGACATGCAGCTGGCTTTTATTAATAGACTACTGATTTTGTACTGGAAAAAAAATACTGGTAAATAAATTAGTTCATGTATCAGCAACAATAGCACAAGATTTGACAGTTGTTTAACAGAATGTTCGGAATATAAGCTTAACTTGTAGTAGTAGTAGATTAGTTTATTTGACAGGGACAGTGCAATAAACATAGACAATTAATCAAAGACAATCAATCTGATGTGTTGCACATAGAGTGTATAGCTATTAGCTAATTTGCAACTCTTGTCCCTGGATGGGCTTTAGAAAAAAGAATCAAGATAAAAAAATATACACAATAACCACATACATCAATGCAGAAAAATTATAAATACACAATTATAAATATTATAAATATTATAAATACACAAATATAACAGCCTGACTCACATTTAACATAAATATTATAAATATTATAAATACACAAATATAACAGCCTGACTCACATTTAACACATATAACATAACTCACATTTGCCTATTTCAGGCCTTCCTCCCTCCGTCACTCACTATAAACAAACACATTTATTCCTTCCCTTCATTCACTCTCACTTTGCAGACAATTAATTCATACATGAGTACATTCTTGTTTATTTTTCAGCCAGTTTTTAACATTTTTAGTGAATGTTTTAAAGTCCGTTATTATTTTAATTTCATTTGGCATTGTGTTCCAGATGTGACTGCCCTTTATAGAGAAAGCTGTTTGTCCAAATGTGGTTCTGCGGTGGAATATTTTACAGTTATTGTTAACAGAACTCCTGGTGGCTCTGCTGCTGTCCTGTCTTTGGACGAAACCAGCAAGTGGCTCGGGTGCTGATTTATGGAAACATTTGAACGTTAATTTCAGAAGACAGAGGTCAATGAAGCTCTCAAAACTCAATAGGTTGTATTTTTTTAAAACATTACAGTGATGCCACCTAATGGGCTTTTTGTCCAAGATTTTTAGGGTTTGATTATATAATGAACCTATATGTCTTATTGTGGAAGGGGCTGCTTGAGCCCAGACTGTCAAACAGTATGATATATGAGAAAAAACCATAGAATGCATATACAGTGCAGCTGCTTCGTAAGGTATGTAATATCTAATTAATTTAAAGCAGTTCAGATTTTTTTTTACTGTTTTTGAAATTTTCTTTATATGAAGATTAAATTTGAGTTGAGGATCTAGTACAATGCCAAGGTATTTGAATTCTGTAGCTAAACTGATGTCATGATCATGTATATTAACTTTAAAATGTTGCAGGTTACATTTTTTGATTGAAAAGCACATTGAGACTGTTTTCTGAAGGTTCAGCAATAGATGGTTCTTGAGGAGCCACTCTTGGACATCAACCATACTTGTAGACAGTACATCTGCAGCCTGGGCTGGAGTCTTGGCAGCTGTGTAAATAACTGCATCATCTGCATAAAGTTGGCATGTTGCAGCTGAGCAGTGTAACGGCAGGTCATTAATAAAAATGCTGAAAAGTAAAGGACCAAGAATGGACCCTTGTGGGATACCCATGCGGTTGTTTAAAAATAAGGATTTATCCTGGTGAACTTTTACACACTGTTCTCTATTCTGGAGATAAGATGCAAACCATTCTAATGTATTTGGGGAGAAGTTAAAAGATACCATTTTGGATAAAAGCAAACTGTGGTTTACAGTATCGAAAGCCTTTTTGAGATCTAGAAAAACAGCTCCTACCACATTACCCCTGTCCAAGGACTGTTTGACGTTTTCAATAAGGCAACAATTTGCTGTTTCTGTTGAGTATCCTGGTCTAAAACCAAATTGATGTGGATGAAGAAGTTGACTGTCTTGTAAGTAGTCTATCAGCTGTGTAGCTACAACTTTTTCAAGAACCTTAGATAGGACTGGTAAGATAGAGATTGGGCGGTAATTGCATATATCGTCTTTACTGCCTGATTTATGAACTGGTATGACGACAGCTTTTTTCCAGCCAGATGGAAATGTACTAGACCTAATGGAGAGATTAATGAGATGAGTCAGTGGTTTGATTAATATTTTGCTGTGCATTTTGAGAAAGGAGGTGCTCATATTGTAGATATCATTAGTTTTTGAGTTTGACAGTGTTTTAACAATACCAGCAATTAACTTCTCATTTACCTCATCGATGTGAAAAGTGTCTGTTGGAAGTATGGAATTTGTGTTGTTGAGCACATTTGGCAGCACAAAAATTTTTGTTAAGTCTTCCACAGAGCCCACAAAGTGTGAATTAAATTCATTTGCCAAAGTAGCCTTGTCACTGACGGTCACTTGTGCTCTACTTGTGTGTAACTTGTGCTCTACATTTTGAATGCTGTAATATAAGTATCACAATTACCTACTAAATGGTTTGGAAAGTATATGGCAGAGTTTATGAATCCTTTATCCACAATTTTGTTTTAGTACAGATTTCTCTGTACTTAGTTTCTGTACTCAGAAACTTGTAGCCCAGTGTCGTAAATGCCCTTCGGGGCAGGAAGGTCAGACCCACGTGCTGAACTGTGAGTTTGGATAATTTATTGAAAAAAGCAACAAACATAAAATTCAACATGAAGCTCACAACACAAAGAAACAAACGAAGGAGAAAACTTACAGACTTAGTGCACCAGAGCAAGGCAGGGCTCTGGCAGAGACGAAGAGAATGTAAACCAAGACAGTGGCAATTGAAAATGAAAATAACTCCCCTTAAATAGGGATCAAAACCCTTAACATAATTAATGACCGATGTGGGTCTCTGAACGGACAGGAGAAAGCAATGACATATAATTCGGACCAGCTGGGAATAATGAAGAAGCCATCAGGTCTGACAGCTGGCAGGACCACGCCCACACTGACCAAAACCCCCAGAAAGCCATTGACAGCTGTCAACCCCGAGAGAAAGAACACAACAGAATGCAAACATAATGACGTGACAAAAAATGGAGACAGGCAACTCAAAATACAATAAACAAACCATAATGAACATAAACAGGAAAATAAATCATACTGAGAAAAAATATAGGATAAGTGACAACTCAAAAATGACAACACAGTACAAATAAGAAAAAAGGCAGACAACCTGAGCCCGGTGGAATCCCTCCGCGCTCAGAATGTGACACCCAGCAGACAGGTAGATAAAGTTTGTTTCTTCAATACAAAGAACTTGAGACTAGTACATGTTAGGCTGCTTGTCCACCAAACGCATTTTCTCCACTCTGGGCAGCTATCTTCCATTCATTCTCTATGTAGTCTAGCGTTTACAGTGCTGAGCGCCCTTGGCGCAGAAACGCTCTTGGCAGTGGCCATTTTTTGTCACGGCGCTCAGAGAACTCAGAGCTGAAAAAAGTTAAACTTTTCAGAGACTGCAGCTGAGCTCATCATGTCAGACCTTAAGCAGCCAATCAGAACTGCTGTGTGGATGGGACATTGGACGCCGGTACTAGTGTGTACTCAGACTCCTGCTTTCCGTGTCATCATATTTCACATCCAGAGCTGCTAAAACACGTTTCCTGTCCATTGTTATTTAGAGACTGCTTTTAAAAAATCAGTAGAAAATCTGACAATAGGAAAAGCAGAAGTGCTGAGCTGAGAGTGACAAGCTGTTGCTGGGATACAGGGCACAGACTTTTTTTCCCACAGAGTGCCGCCCACAAATGCTGAAAAAAAAAAAAAATGCTCAGGGCAGTCTGGCAACAAAAAAACTTGTTTGGTGGACACACAGCCTTATAAAAGATTCACTGAGTAAGCAAATAACTTAGTTTCCTGTAAAGGATGAAACATTTATGTCTCCACATCACCAGCCACCTTTACACCATGTTGCCTCATCACAGACATTAACATTACCTGTCTATCACTCAATTCAATACTGCCCACATCAGAAGCATGGAGAGGTAAAGTCTGGTGGAGTGCATGTCCACATGTCATGGCATGTCCGCAAGCTTTATGTTTAGTTGAATTTGTGTCCACATGCACTGAGATACAGTTGAAACCAGATATTTACATACACTGTATAAAAAGACAACCTTTTTTTTTCTCACGGTAGGACATTAAATCAAACTAGGTCAGTTAGGATTACCAAAATTATTTCTATTTGCTAAATAATGTTTTATATTTACTAACTATATATAACTGTGTTTTTAAATATGTTTTATTCTTTGTTTTTATTGTACGGCGTCCTTGAGTGTCTTGAAAGGCGCCACAAATAAAATGTATTATTATTTATTATTATAACTATTTTTTCCAATAATCTTTTATTACAATGGGGATGGGGGGGGGGGCTAAAAATTTCATAGGCTGAAAAGTTCATAGTGATCAAATTTGACCAAATGTGGTGTATTTTTCACCATAGTCTCCCATTTGTTCCACACACTTCTTTAAATTAGTGATGCAGCGCTTGGATCCCTGCGGTTGAAAAATAAACCACATTTGGTCAAATTTGACCACTATGAACTTTTCAGACCCCCTCGTACTTTCTTCAAAGTCAAAAGTTAAGATACATTTTATCAGTATTTAGTAGCATTGCCTGTAAGACTTACATCATTGCCTGTAAGAAGCACAAGCTTCTAACAATAGTTTGCTGGAATTTTGGCCCATTCCTCTTGACAGAACTGGTGTAACTGAATCAGGTTTGTAGGCTGCCTTGCTTGCAAACGTCTTTTCAGTTCTGCTCACAAATTTTCTATGGGATTGAGATCAGGGCTTTGTGACTGCCACTTCAAAACATTGACTTGGTTGTCTTTAGCCCACTTTGTAACTAATTTGTCTTGAGACAGTGCTTTAATATTTCCACATAATGTTTTTTCCTCATGATTCTATCTATTTTGTGAAGTGCACCAGCCCCTCCTGCAGCAAAATACCCCTACAACATGATGCTGCCACCCCCATACCTGACATTTGGGATGGTGTTCACAGGCTTGCAAGTTTCCCCCTTTTTACTCCAAATCCAGCAACAGTCATTATGGCCAAACAGTTCGAGTTTAGTTTCATCAGACCACACCACATGTCTCTAAAAATTAAAGCCTTTGTCCCTATGTGCATTTGCAAACTGCAATCTGTTTTTTTATGTTGCATTTGGAATCATGGCTTCTTCCTCGTTGAGTGGCCTTTCAGCCCATGTTGGTACAGGACTTGTTTCACTGTGGATAATGACACTCTTTTACCAGCTTCAGCCTGTATCTTCTCAAGGTCTTTAGCTTTTGTTCTGGAATTGATATGCACATTTCGCCCCAAAGCACTTTCATCTCTGGGACATAGAACCAGTCTCCTTCCTGAGCGGTATGATGACTGGACATTCCCATGGTGTTTATACTTGTGCGTAAATGTTTGAACAGATGAATGTGGCTCCTTGATACATTTAGAAATTGTACCCAAGGATGAACCAGACTTTTAGAGGTCCACAATTCTCTTCCTGATATCTTGCCTGATTTCTTTTGATTTTCCCATGATGTCACACAAGGAAGCAGTTTGTTTGAGGTGTGCCTTAAATACATCCACAGGTGTGCCTCCAATTAACTCAAATGCTGTCAGTTAACCTGTCAGAAGCTTCCAAAGCCATGACATCATCATCTGTGCTTTCCTAAATTGTTTAAAGGCATAGTAATCTTAGTGTATATAAACTTCTGACTTTGAAGAATGCAATGAAAAACTCTAAAAAATTATTTATCAAATATAAAAAGGCTTTAGCAAATAGAAATAATTTAGGTAATCCTAGCTGACATGTTTTCACGTCAACCCAAGAGCAGACAACAGACTCAATTAGAATCACAATGATCTTTATTGACTGAGTGAATGTGTGTGTGCAGAGCGGGACTGGTCTGGGAACCCTGCAGACAGAGAGGAGAGAAGAGAATATGAGTTTTCTTGCAACAGTTGGCTGAATTGGCAGAATAATTAATAGCCCTACGGAGCAAGGGGGAGTAGCAGAAGCACAAACAAGCAGCTCTGTCCTTTTCCAGGTTACCAGGGTCCTGTAGAGGTGAAGAGGTGCCCATGTAGATAATAACAGTGCTGAGTGCAGGTGAAACCTCCACTGAGGGGAAAACAGGAGAGAGTTCAGTCCGAGGGCAGAGGCACTAGCACTAACGGAGCTGCAGAGAGAGTGGAGCCTCTGGCTCACGGGCTGAGCTCCGGTCTGCTGCCTAGAGCTGGGGAAGGTCCGCCTGGAGGTTGGTCCACCTGTGCACAGGGAAGAGGAACAGGAAAAGGCAGGAGCAGAAGAAGAAAACATCCAGTTATAGGTAGCTTACAGTTGAGTTGGGGAGATGAAACTCCCAGACGATGAGGTGCTGATAACTTAGTAGAAAGGGAGGCAAAGCTCCCAGCTGAAGAGAAGGGTATAGACTTGCGTCGTGGAGTTCTTTCACCCTGTTGGAGCGTTGACATCTCTGTGCAGGAGTGCAGGGCTGCACTCCTAATAAAGGCCATCTAATTGGGAGGCTCAGGTGTTAATGAAACCGCAGCTGTGGAAGATAATTAGTAAGCAAGGAAAACACACAGCACGGATCACCACAGTCCCCCCCCCCCCCTTACGGGATGCCTCCCGGCGGCTGACTCAACCTGCCCAGGTGAGCCCAGTGAAAATCCCTGATGAGTTGCCAATCACTGATGAATGAGAACCGAACCCATGATTTCTCCTCTGGACCATACTCGGCCCAATCCACCAGGTACTGGAGACCTCGCCCCTTGTGTCGCACGTCCATAATGCAGTTGACCTTGAAAGCTGGACCACCTTTGATCATCACCGGAGGGGGCTGTGGCTTGGAGGGAGGACACAAAGGACTGGAGGAAAATGGCTTCACCTGGGAGACATGGAAGGTAGGACAGATACGAAGGGTAGGGGGAAGAGACAGGCGGACAGCAACTGGACTGATTATATGGGAGATGGGGTAAGGGCCAATGAAGAGAGGAGAAAGCTTCTTAGATTCAGTTTTCAGGTTAATGCTCTTGGTAGAAAGCCATACCTTTTGTCCAACGCGGTACGGCAGAGCTGGGGTCCTCCAATAGTTAGTGATCTCCGAGATGCGGCCCGCAGTGAATTGGAGGGCAGCCCTGGCAGTCTTCCAAACCCAGCGACAGCGCTTGATATGAGCCTGCACCAATGGAACAGCGATATCCACCTCCTCTTCTGGGAACAGGGGAGGGTTGTAACCCAGAGACACCTAAAAGGGGGAGAGACCTGTAGCCACTGAAATGGCAGAGTTGTGTGCGTACTCGATCCAAGGTAGGCACGAGCTCCATGATGCAGGGTTGGAAGCCGTGACACACCTCAGGGCAGCCTCCAATTCTTGATTGGCATGCTCACACTGGCCATTACTCTGAGGATGATACCCCGAAGATAAGCTAACCTTCGTCCCAATGGACTTGCAAAAGGACCACCAAACCTGAGACACAAACTGAGGACCCCAGTCCGAAACTATGTCCACTGGAATCCCATGAAGCCAGACCACGTGCAAGACAAACAGGTCCGCCATCTCCTTGGCTGATGGAAGCTTGTTAAGGAGAATGAAGTGGGCTGCTTTAGAGAACCTATTGTCGATGGTGAGAATAACAGTATGTCCAGCAGAGGGGGGAAGCCTGGTCACAAAATCCAAAGCCACATGAGACCAAGGCCTGCAGGGGATGGGTAGGGGGAGAGGAGAAAAGAGTCTTTAATTCTGAGAATGCTGCCCCCGCCTCCTTGGACCAACGAAAAGGGACTTTAGAGGAGGTGAGGCGGGTGAGCGGCAGAGCCACCACACTATAGTTACGGATGAATTGCCGGTAAAAATTAGTGAACCCCAGAAACTGCTGCAGCTGCCTGCAGGAAGAAGGGACCGGCCACTCCAATACTGCCTTTACCTTACCCGGGTCAGCTCGGATCTCCTTGTGAGCAATGAGAAATTCCAGGAAGGTGGTGGAAGAAGTATGAAACTCACATTTCTCCACCTTGACAGAGAGTTGATTCTCCAGTAACCGTGGAAGGACCCTCCTCACATGCACTCGATGCTCCTCTAAAAAAAACGGAAAAAGATGAGGATGTCATCCAGGTACACGAAAACAAAAGAACCCAAAAAGTGCCTCAGCACGTCATTGCTGAGCTGCTGGAACACTGCCGGCGCATTCGTCAACCCAAATGGCATCACCAAATACTCGAAATGGCCACTAGGAGTGCGGAACCCCATCCTCCATTCATCCCCCTCCTTAATCCGGACCAAGTAGTAGTCGTTACGCAGGTCCAGTTTAGTGAAGACAGTGGCAGAGTGTACTTATCCTTCACCAAGATGTTATTAAGCTCCCTAAAGTCAATGCAAGGAAAAAGGGAGCCGTCTTTCTTTCCCACAAAAAAAAAAAAAAATCCAGCCCCCACCGCCGATGAAGAAGGCCTGATGATGCCCGAGTTTAAAGACTCCTTAATATATTTGTCTATCACCCCCCATTCTGGGGCAGAGAGACTATAAACCCGGCTAGATGGAAATGGAGCCCCTGGCAGGAGGTTAATGGCGCAGTCATAAGGGCGGTGGGGGGGCAGAGAAAGAGCCTTCGCCTTACTGAATACCGGGGCCAAGTCATGGTACTCAAGGGGAACCGAGGAGAGGTCAGGCAAGTAAATGGGCGGAGAACTAATAGGCACCGAGGGAGAATAGTCTGCAGACTGTAAACAAGCACTTAAACAAGAAGTACTCCATGAAATGATCCTCCCTGCCTGCCAATCAATAATGGGATTGTGGAGTCTAAGCCAAGGGTAACCTAAAATGACAGGGGAGGCAGAAATGGGTAAAACAAAAAAACTGAGATGCTCCCGATGGTTACCTGAAACCAAAACTGAAACGGGAGCAGTCTGCTTAGAGACAGTGGTGAGAGGCACGTTGGAAAGCACAATCAACTTCAATGGGGTCTTCAGATTGTGACAGGGAAGCTTCAACCGGGTTGCCAGACTCTCCAAAATGAAGCTCTGTTCAGCGCCTGAGTCAATGAGAACATTAGTGGAGATTTCAATATGACCATGATGAAAATGAATAGGTAAAATCAGTCGTGTAAGGGTTTTAGCTTTTCCCACGTCCGTTAGTCCCCCTACAGCGACGAACTGACCCCCCCCCCCTTTTGGCTGATTGGGACAGGAAGCGACCTCGTGATTGGCACTGGCATAATACATGCATAATCCGAGGTCGCAGCGGTGTTGTCGTTCTGCAAGAGGCAACTTAGAACCGCCCACCAGCATAGGCTCCTCGGCCTCAGGAGATTCAGAGGGAGGGAGGGCAGGGAGAGGAGACTGAGGGGAAACACGAGACTGAGAGCCCGAGCAATTAGAAAAACAGCGCTCGCTAGTCCACTCCCTCAACCGATTATCAATACTGATGGCAAAAGAGATTAAATCATGTAGTGAGGAGGGTTTCTCTAAACGGGCCAATTCATCCTGAAGACTAGGAGTGAGACTGCGTGAGAAAATGCTGCAGAGTGAGGCATCCTCCCACCCCACCTCCATTGCCAACAACCCGGAAGTCTACCGAGTAGTCGGCTACCAACCTGACCCCCTGCCGAAGGTTAAGGAGATGGGTGGTAAGGACATTATCCCGGTCAGAATGATCAAAAACTTCAATAAACTCAGAAATAAATCGATCATAAGTGTAGTTGGGATAATAGGGACAGGCCATTATAGCATAAGCCCAGGCTAAGGCCCGCCCCTCCAGTAAATTCACATCATAACTGATTTGACTATGGTTTGTAAGAAAATCCTCCGGCACCCGCTGAAACACAAGACTACACTGAAGTAAGAACCCTCAGGCCTCTCCCAGCTTACCGTTAAAATGGGTAGGTGTGGGAACTGGTGTAAGCCGAGTGTGCTACACAGAAGGAGAGGTGGCAGCCCGGCCGAACCCCCGGAAGCAGCCCAAGAGGGCAGCACCAAGGTAAACTAGTCGAGCCGGGAATTAATCTGAGTCAGCTGATTCAAGATCACTTGCTGTTGGTAAGTAAGCTGATCTAATCGAGCCTCTTTGGTATTAAGTCTTTGTGCAGTAGCACTGTCTGCTGGGTTTACTAGACGGAGACATACTGACATGTTTTCACGTAAACCCAAGAGCAGACAACAGACTCAATTAGAATCACAATGATCTTTATTGACTGAATGAATGTGTGTGAATGTGTGTGTGCAGAGCGGGACTGGTCTGGGAACCCTGCAGACAGAGAGGAGAGAAGAGAATATGAGTTTTCTTGCAACAATTGGCTGAATTGGCAGAATAATTAATAGCCCTACGGAGCAAGGGGGAGTAGCAGAAGCACAAACAAGGAAGTCCTTCTCCAGGTTACCAGGGTCCCATAGAGGTGAAGAGGTGCCCATGTAGATAATAATACAGCTGAGTGCAGGTGAAACCTCCACTGAAGGGAAAAGAGGAGAGAGAGTTCAGTCCGAGGGCAGAGACACTTACGGAGCTGCAGAGAGAGTGGAGCCTCTGGCTCACGGGCTGAGATCCAGTCTGCCGCCTAGAGCTGGGGAAGGTCCGCCTGGAGGTTGGTCCACCTAGATAGATAACATCCAGTTATAGGTAGCTTAAAGTTGAGTTGGGGAGGCGAAACTCCCAGACGATGAGATGCTGATAACTTAGTAGAAAGGGAGGCGAAGCTCCCAGCTGAAGAGAAGGGTAAACTCGCATCGTGGAGTTCTTTCACCCTGTTAGAGCTTTGACGTCTCTGTGCATGAGTGCAGGGCTCCACTCCTAATAAAGGCCGTCTAATTAGGAGGTTCAGGTGTTAATGAAACCGCAGCTGTGGAAGATCATTAGTGAGCAAGGAAAACACACAGCATGGATCACCACACTAACGGGCCTAAAAAAGGAAAGGTTTTGTCTGATTTAATATCAGACAGTGAGAAAAAAGGTTATGTGGCTTTTTATACAGTGTATGGAAATATTTGGTTAAAACTATATATATGGAAGCTGAAAAAAGGGATGTTTACAGGGATATTTTAGATTTTAAAAATTATTTTAGATTAAGAATTAAGTAATAATACAGACTTTATACTTGTTTCCCTAAGCAGAGTTACTACATAGGGTTAGAACAGCATAACAGTGATTATCCTATATACATCCTCAGTGGTTTTAGGAAAAATGGTATTAATCATTTTGAGAAATAAGAATTGGTGCATTTTAAAGAATCATTCCCATAGACAGTACCCGCACGTTGACATAACTCTAGCAATGTAGAGTATCTTACCTTGTATTGGCCACCTTAATCAAAGCTTTAGCTAAGAGCATGGGCCATAGCTCTGACTGACATGTAGACGTGGGAAGAAGCAGCCTGTTTTCCTCATCAAATGGCATGGAGTCATCTATTGTGATCTTTCTCCAACAACCCTGGAACCAAACATGGGAGGAAGATAATAGACATCAAGGGAAAGTGTACAGGTGCAGCAACAACATTTTAAAAAGTTATCTTCATTACATGTAAAGTTAAATATTACAAGCCTGTTTTAGTTCAGTTTTGATAAATAAGGATCATTGAGTTTGTACATACAGTGGGGCAAAAAAGTATTTAGTGAGCCACCAATTGTGCAAGTTCTCCCACTTAAAAGATGAGAGAGGTCTCCAATTTTCATCATAGGTATACCTCAACTATGAGAGACAAAATGAGAAAAAAAAAATACAGAAAATCACATTGAAAGATTTTTAATGAATTAATTGGTAAATTCCTTGGTAAAATAAGTATTTGGTCACCTACAAACAAGCAAGATTTCTGGCTCTCACAGACCTGTAACTTCTTCTTTAAGAGGCTCCTCTGTCCTCCACTCGTTACCTGTATTAATGGCACCTGTTTGAACTCTTTATCAGTATAAAAGACACCTGTCCACAACCTCAAACAGTCAGACTCCAAACTCCGCTATGGCCAAGACCAAAGAGCTGTCAAAGGACACCAGAAACAAAATTGTAGACCTGCACCAGGCTGGGAAGACTGAATCTGCAATAGGTAAGCAGCTTGGTGTGAAGAAATCAACTGTGGGAGCAATTATTAGAAAATGGAAGACATACGAGACCACTGATAATCTCCCTCGATCTGGGGCTCCACGCAAGATCTCACCCCGTGAGGTCAAAATGATCATGAGAACGGTGAGCAAAAATCCCAGAACCACACAGGGGGACCTAGTGAATGACCTGCAGAGAGCTGGGACCAAAGTAACAAAGGCTACATCAGTAACACACTACGCCGCCATGGACTCAAATCCTGCAGTGCCAGACGTGTCCCCCTGCTTAAGCCAGTACATGTCCAGGCCTGTCTGAAGTTTGCTAGAGAGCATTTGGATGATCCAGAAGAGGATTGGGAGAATGTCATATGGTCAGATGAAACCAAAATAGAACTTTTTGGTGAAAACTCAACTTGTCGTGTTTGGAGGAGAAAGAACACCATACCTACTGTGAAGCATGGGGGTAAAAACATTATACTTTGGGACTGTTTTTCTGCAAAGGGACCAGGACGACTGATCCGTGTAAAGGAAAGAATGAATGGGGCCATGTATCGTGAGATTTTGAGTGAAAACCTCATTCCATCAGCAAGGGCATTGAAGATGAAACGTGGCTGGGTCTTTCAGCATGACAATGATCCCAAACACACTGCCCGGGCAACGAAGGAGTGGCTTCGTAAGAAGCATTTCAAGGTCCTGGAGTGGCCTAGCCAGTCTCCAGATCTCAACCCCATAGAAAATCTTTGGAGGGAGTTGAAAGTCCGTGTTGCCCAGCGACAGCCCCAAAACATCACTGCTCTAGAGGAGATCTGCATGGAGGAATGGGCCAAAATACCAGCAACAGTGTGTGAAAACCTTGTGAAGACTTACAGAAAACGTTTGACCTCTGTCATTGCCAACAAAGGGTATATAACAAAGTATTGAGATGAACTTTTGTTATTGACCAAATACTTATTTTACCGAGGAATTTACCAATTAATTCATTAAAAATCCTTCAATGTGATTTTCTGGATTTTTTTTTCTCATTTTGTCTCTCATAGTTGAGGTATACCTATGATGAAAATTGGAGACCTCTCTCATCTTTTAAGTGGGAGAACTTGCACAGTTGGTGGCTGACTAAATACTTTTTTTCTCCACTGTAAATCATGAATAGTGATGTAAACTCAAGAGTTGCTAATCATTTTAAAACATTTTTATGTTCTATATGAAAACATTTTTAAACAATTTTATTTCAATGACAGATGAAAAGAGACCTACCGTAAATAGAGGAATTTATTTAACCGTAAAGTTTTAACCTTATGAGAAATATGTTTTTAAGTCTGTACAATTCATATAAAACTACAGAAAGCATCTGGTTTAACATAACCAGCCCACCTCTGTAATCATAACCTCTCATGAGACTTTACCAATAAATAAGTTGTAGATTTTTATCTAATTAGCACACAGTGACACCTTTAAAATCAGAAAACACATCCATACGATGGGTTCTGTTTCATATCACAGCACAGGCTGGTGATTAAATTGTGATACAGTATGTGCAACCATAATTGTAACTGAGCTCATGTAATGTATATTCACATTTGCATCTATGCACTTGTCTAACTAGACTGTAATAGTTGAAGCAGAATGCAGACTTTCTTATGTTCAGCCTCATCAAGTCAAATTACTGCTTAACCTCCTGCCAGTTGTGCAGTAACACTTGAACAAATTTATAGAAACCCCTTATGTCCACCCTCATAATTTACTGGTTAGTCTGTACTGTAGGCTGTTAGGCAATTTGTGCCACTGCTCACATTCAGTAAGAGTTTGACTATATTCTATAACAATTTGCAATGAACAGTGTAATTTTCTTGATTTGTAGGATTTCCCTACAAAGTAGAAGAGTGTCTTTTACTAAACACACGCTACATTGTGGAGGGGGGAGAGACAGCTGCATTTAAAGATAATAAAAGAATTGACTTTCAGTGACTGGCTATACCATCCCCTAACAAATGCGTCATTGAAGGAAATAATTAGATTTCGCCTTCTATTTCCAAGACAGAAACATTTGTGACTCACATTACCACAATAAGCACAAAAGTGGATTTTTCCCTTAAAACTCAATGTGCATATTTCTATTCAGACACCGAGTCAGCATCACCTCAGAATTTCTGTCTATGTGCTTTGCATTTCAACACTTCTAGCACTGGC
Organism: Pholidichthys leucotaenia; assembly: GCA_020510985.1. NCBI lineage: Eukaryota > Metazoa > Chordata > Actinopteri > Cichliformes > Pholidichthyidae > Pholidichthys > Pholidichthys leucotaenia. Next base: position 330,293,292 of record CM035842.1, on the reverse strand, counting down.
AACGTTGCACTTGTATCTAAGCATCCCGTGTGGTGTCAGAGCTTATTATATGCTATTTGTGGTGTGGTCTATCAACTGGCCGTCTGGGGGAGTTTCACACTGCTTGTGAGGAGAAGTAGTCTACGCAGGCTACATTCTGACCTACTATTCAACGCTGTGTTCCTCTTCATCTATCAGAACAGTACCCATGAGCAATATCACGCTCTTGTTTCTTACCTGTCAAACTAAGACCCAAATTAGGAGCTTTGTATATTTGCAGATGGGGTTAAAAAAATGCCATGCAAAAGATGGCACAAAGAACAGAATGAAGAGGGAGAGTTTGTGGGGGAAAATGGGGAAGAAAATGAAGAACATGAGTTACACAATCAGAATAAAACAGTTAAAATGGTGAAACAATAAAGATTCAGATAAGCAAGAAAAGACTTATCTATGTGCAAGAACAGACAAGGAATTGGGCAGGAGAGGGTGGTGGTGGTTGGGGGGGGGGGGATGTCTGTGTGCTTAATGACATTCAACAACCATCTGCTAGCGTGCTACGATTGGCACAAGAACTGCTGCCTCCAACCGTGTCATGCTTGTTTGTCAAGGCAAGAGCCACAGTGTTTCAAAACATCATCACTGCTAGCCCTGTTTTTTTTTTTTATTTTACTCACATGCTGACCTAAATTGTGTTGCAGGAAGATGTCACTGACAATGTTTATATGCACATTTTTCTGTGAAGGTCCATATTCGGTTAAGGCAGTATTCTAATAATAACAGCAGCTATGGGAATATTCCTGTTTACATCCTACACAGCAGATTCACAATAAAGCACGAGTAGTAATGTTGCCAGATATTGCAACAAGCAATAAGCTAACAGCACGCTGCTTAAGAAAAAAAAATCTTTGACTTTGTACTGACAAAAAAAGTAACAGTGAAAAAAAATGTATAGAAGTAAATATTAAATGCAAACTAAAAACTGACTTAGATTTACATTTCAACCCAGTAGCACAGACTCTAAAAGGAACAAAACAATGAAAATTAGAGAAAAAGAATAAATTAATAAATGACTTCATCAATAAAATCATCTGAAAAACTATGTAGCTTCACTTTCAGTTTTCCTCCTATTAAATAAAAAAATAAAATGTTGCACTAACAGTGTAAGTCTACTCAACAGCAAATAAACATTATGGGCCCTACTTTGATGATCATCCATGTGTCATGATGCGGAGCATGGTGGGATCACCGTGCTCACGCTTTCAGTTATTTTAGATTATTTTCTGTACTTTTTTCATCTTGGCTTTATTTTATATTTGAGTAGTGGTTTTGTCTGTATGTTGTTATTTGAGTTTGTTATTTGTTTCTCTGTTTTTGAGAGTTCCTGTTTTCTTAGTTTTATTACTATAGTCCTGTTTATTAATATTATGTGTCCGGGGTCATTATAGGCTTGTTTATTATTATTATGTGTTTGTGGATCATTTTGTATTCCTAATTATATCTTCCTGTTTTTGGACATGAGTCTACCCTCACCTTCCCCCTCACCTCTTTTCTTGTATATTGGTGTTCATGAATATTATATTATTAGCTTTTCTTGGTTTTGCATTTTCTCTTGTCCTCGCCTAGGTGGTCTGTTATTATTTTCTCCTTGTGCATTATTTGGTTTATAACTCGTCCTGTAATTAGTTCCTTTGGCATTTTTCATCCTGTACTTCTATTTTGACAGTCGCCTTTGTTTTCTTCCTTTTTGGGTGAAGTTTGCGGTCTGTCTCAGCTGTGAGTATTGGGTCAGTCATCCTCACTCCTGTTTCCCACACCTGTGTATCACTTGTTTCATTCCCTTTTCGTCCTTTTTAAGGGCCGCTGCACCGCAGTTCGGCGCAGCGTCCTTCAGTGTTCAGACGTGAGTCCCATGTCTTATCTCATCCTGTTTCCTAGCGTGTGTCCCATGCTATTTACTTTGTCTACCTGATGTGCGTTCCACGTCTCACCCTCAGCACTGTTTGTCTCTCCTCTTCTCCTATTTTGTAAGTTTATGCTCCTCAGTTATATTTTGTGTTTTTATTAAATGTTAACAACTCACAGCTCCAGCATTTGGGTCTTCATTCCCCCCATTTATGACAGAAGGACACTGCCAGTTTGGACCCAGCGGACTGTGAGTTTGCTCTTTGTTTTTCCCTCCCATCTATTTTTTTGTTAAAGTCCGTTTGCTGAGATGTCAGCCAACATGGACTACAGCATGGTTGGACTGAACCAGGTGGAGTGTTGGGCTGCCGGAGTCCTGGAGGGCATTGTATTGGCAGCTCATGCCTCCTGCACTCCCGAAGTGGCCTGGGAATGCCTGGACGGTGCGGCACAGGTACTAGAGGCATGCCCTAGCCTTTGGAGCCATCCAGAACTCATGGGTCTCCTTGCCTCAGCTACCAATCCTCAACCCACGCTCCGTGGGCCGGGGAAAACCTCTTCCCCATCCGTACCTGTGCCAACGAAGAAGCGTCCCTGGGTGCGAAAGTCTCCAGCCTCTGGCCATCATCCAGCAGCAGCCCCGCCTTCTCCTCCCAAACACTGGCACACACCATCTGCCGCCACTCTGGCACTGGAAGAGCCCACAGTTTGCCGGATTGGGTACACAGCCTTTGTGTCCCCCAACGGTCCCACTGCCGAGGAGCTGGAGGAGCGCCGGCGGGTTTTGTTGTCAGACACGGAACTGTTGTTGGACTATAAGGCATGGCTCCTTCCTGAATATGCGGTCCAGCTAGATGGAGGTTTACCGGGTGGGTCGGAGTCTGATCTGACGATGGAGTGTTCCCTGACTCCGGCGTCTTGCCCACCTCACCATGAGCCCGTGTTCTCGCCCATTCACCAGATAACCTCTCCAGCCTCCAGAAGGGAGTCACCTGGTTTTTCAGCAGCAGTGACCACCAGTCCCCGGGAGCTAAGGCAAGTATTATTTCATTTTCTAACACCCAAAAATGAATTGTCTTGTCTTATTCCGGAGGAGGGGCTCAGAAGCAGTTATCCACTTTAGTTAAGTCCTCACCACCGGCTGCTGCAACCATTCCTTCATCCTCACCTGCTTCTCCCATGTCCCTCTCTGTTTTTCCTGTGTGTCGGCCAGTCTTGGGAGGGAGCCGCCGGATGATGGAGGGGCCTGTGGTTCCGGAGAGTCCTGTTCCGGCTACACAGTCACATCCCTGACAGGAGAGGAGCGACCCCTGTGTCCCGAAGCCTGAGCTGACAAGAGAGTGTCCCCTGCTTTCTGCATTGCAATACCCGGTGCCTTTGGTGAAACGATCTCCAGCTTCAGCTGCAATGTCTGGAGGTCCACCAGCATCAGCCACAACATCTGGGGTTCCACCTACTTCAGCCGCCACGTCTGGGGTTCCACCAGTGTCATCCACCACATCTGGAGTTCTGCCGGTGTCAGTCGCCTCATCTGGGGTTCCACCAACGTCAGCCCCACATCTGGAGTTTCACCAGTGTCAGCCGCCACATCTGGAGTTCCACCAGCATCAGCCGCCACATCTGGTGTTCTGCCAGCTCCTGCCATCACGTCTGGGGCTCCACCAGCTCCTGCCGCCGCGTCTGGGGTTCCGCCAGCATCAGCTGCCACGTCTAGAGTTCCACCACCATCAGTCACCACGTCTGCGGTTCCGCCAGCTTCACCTGCCATCACGCCTGCTGCTTGGGCCGCCGCAGCAGAGTCACCGGAGTCCTGGTCGGTGGTGGAGTCTGAGTTAAGGCAAGTCCTCTACTTTGTCTTTTCTATGTCAATATTAGAGAGATCTTCCTTTGCTCTGACGGGGAGAACCAGTTGCAGCTGCCATCTGCTCCTGAGTTTTCCTCGTCAGTCTCCACGGCTGCCAGTGACAGCGACCCGGTGTTTATTTCTTCCTCCCTGTCTGAGGTGGCCATGTTGGGGATGGATTCCCAGGCGGATGGACTTGAGACGCCCCAGCCTGAGCTGCTTGGGTTTGCCGAGGGTCATCTGTCTTCACCTGGGTTCACCGCTGATCATCAGTCTTCGCCTGAGGTCGCCGAGGGTCATCAGTCTTCGCCCGAGGTCGCTGCTGGTCATCAGTTTTCGCCTGAGGTCGCCGCTGGTCAGCAGTCATTGCCTGAGGTCACTGCCGATCAACAACCTTCACCTGAGGTTGTCGCTGGTCAACAGCCTTTGCCTGAGGTTGTTGCTGGTCAACAGCCTTTGCCTGAGGTTGTCGCTGGTCAACAGCCTTCACCTGAGGCCATCACGGGTCAACAACCTTCGCCAGAGGTTGCCAAAGGCCAGCAGTCCTCCTCATCTGGTTTCCTTGCTGGTCAGCCATCTTCTCTGCCTGGTTTCCTTGCTGGTCAGCCATCCTCTTCGTCTGGTTTCCCCGCTGATCAGCTGTCTTCTTTGTCAGGTTTCCTCGCTGGTCAGCCATCCTCTTCATCTGGTTTTCCCGCTGATCAGTCATCTCTGTCGTCTGGTTTTCACGGCTCAGTCCCTGTGGCCTGCGAAGAGCACAGTTTCCAGCTGCTATCTCCTAAAAGGGATGTATTGTGCTCAACGGTCCGCTGGCTCAGGGACGCTAGGAGGCCACCCAACAGATCGCGTTCTCTGATCTGTTGGCGGTGGAATTCTGGAAGACCACCTGATAAACTATGCCTTCTGCTTGGGTGGCTCAGGGACTCTGGGAGGCCACCCGACACATTCCAACTCATGACCTGGTGGTCTTGGTATTTCAGTAGGCCACCCAATCTGTCTTGTTTTTTGTTCTCTGTTTAGTGAGAGAATTGTTTAGACCCACCTGGCCTGTTTTCCCCCGCCCTCCCTGGTAGAGTGATTTTTCTGTTCTTGTTGCGGGGGGGTTGTTTGATGTATTTTTTCCTTTTCTTTTTGATGTTACCTTGGGGTGTCTGGAATCCACCCCTTGGACAGGGGGGGCCCTGTCACGATGCGGAGCATTGTGGGAGCACTGTGCTCACGCTTTCAGTTATTTTGTGGTGGACACAATACACGGGTCTGGCACTCTCTCACACTGAGAAGCAGGAGGAAACATAAGGACAATGGACCGCATGACCCCTGTGCTGGGGTCCATGGCTGTCCATGCTGTTAGAAGGATAAAGATTCTGTGTTGTCCTATGTCCGTGCCTTGCCTCACATCCTTTCCTTTCCCTCTACACTGGTGACCTGACATGAGATGGACCGTCAACCCCATTTGCCATGGTGTGGAATCCGAATTACAAAGGGACCACCGGTATCCTTTCCATCCACACTGGAGCATGCTTGCCTGTTTCCCTCTCCAAGCTGGCGACCTGAAGGGCCGGAAAGAGCAAGCTGTGCTGGGACCAAGACGCATCATTGAGAGCGAGATGAGCACACCACAGAAACTGCTGGGAGGGAGCGCATCAGCACCGTCTGCGCTGTTGCAGACAAGCTCCCGGACCCTGGCTTCACCTCCCGACAGCGGGATTTCGGCACACAGAAGCCCCGTACGCATGCAGCGGGATTACAAGGATGACACAACTTACAGCTACGTGGCCACTGTGCTGGATGCGCGCGCCATGTACCAGGGACGAACCAGCTCCAAGAACTTATATATTGTCCTCAGCCGCTGCACATTCCCAGGGAACAGGGCTGATCACCATCCACGGATCCTTTAGGCTTGCGTATCACACCTAAAGGAGTCGGGCAGCCTCGGGGAATTAGGCCAATTGGTTCCCCCAGAGCCTTTAGGACTGCCCCCACACCTAAAGCAGATTTGACAGCTTAAGTTTTTTTTTTTTTTTTTTTTTTTCAGCCGCAACGCATCCTCGGGGAATTGGGCCAATCGCCTTCCCCAGATCCTTTCAAGACAGAGCTCCGCACCGAGGAGGAGTTACTGCGGCAGATCCCTGGAGAGTTTTCTTTCCGATTCGCCCACACAATTTGTGCTTGGCCCAGAGGCTTTTAACGTCCCGGGTCAGCACTCCATTGTTTTCCCCACCTCCCTCTTATCGTCCACATGGTTTTCCCTGCACCTCCGTCCCAAAAAGCCTGCCGATTGCTGGCTTTGTTTCCGTCAAGCACAATGCGCACCGGACCCCGTGCGCCCACGCACCATGGACCCCCCAACGTGTTGGAACTTGGAGCGGAGCAGAAAGTGCTTTTCACCACTCCCTCTTTCCCCCCACAGACTGACATGCCCTCTGATACACTTCATCAGCAGGACAGTTCGACCAGATCGGCGACCCCCCGCGGCAGCCGCTATGGGCGCCGACTTGAGCCCAAAGGACCGGGGGGTTACAGCCCCTTCTGGGTATTCGGGGGGGGGGGGACACAATACACAGGGCTGGTGCTCTCTCACACCCAGAAGCAGGAGGAAACACGAGGACAATGGACTGCATGAGGAAGCTCACCAGGAGGTTCAGACTGGGCAGAGTTTAGACATCTTCCGGGGAGGGGAAAATTTACATGGAGCCAATGGACAAAGATGCGCCTTTCACCCCCTGCTGCACCAAGGCCGTGTGAAGAGGCAGGGGGATGAATGTATTGTGATTTAGGTAACAAGTGTTATGATAATTGCATCACACAATTCCTTTGTACACAAACGATGCATAATGCGCCAGCCCCAGTTTCTATGCAGGATTAATAAAGCTATAAAGGCAGAATGCATAGAAACTGGGAAGGCTTTCTGGCCCCAGCACGGCTGAGCTGGGGTCCATGGCTGTCCATGTTGTTAGAGGTGTGGCACATATGTTTGGTTCATATTTCCCACAAGAGTGTGGCACATATGTCTGGTTCATATCTCCCACAAATGTATGGCTTATGTGGATTGGGGCTTCACGTCTGGAGGAACAAGAGTCTGGATCGACGGGGGCCGACAGCAGATGGCGAGGAGGTGTGAAGTCGAGCCCTTGTCTCAGAGAGGAGGCCCTGGGGGGTTTCCCGGAACACCAGAGAATAAGAGACAATGGTGAATCTTCAGAGACTTGCATTGTGATTGAATGTTTGCAGAAGCACCATGTGACTTGAGTTCTTAATCCCCCAGAGGTATAAGAGTGTGCTGTAACATTATTCTGCCTCTTCTTGCTTTTGAGAATGTTGGATGATTGTGTTCTGCAATAAAGCCGAACCTGAGGAATACACTCATGTCTCGTCATTGAACACATCTTCCACACTGGTGACCCACGACAAAGAATGGCCGGAGAGAATTCTCCCGAGCAGAGCTCATCAGAGGCCGGCCTGATGGCTGCCTCCACACTCCAGCTGCCCGATTTCTGGCAGCACAGCCCACGCTCCTGGTTTAGCGCGGTTGAGGCGCAGTTCAACCTCCGGAGGATCTCAAAGGATGAGATGAGGTTCTACCATGTGGTGGCGAAGCTGGACAGTCACACGGTCCAGAGGGTGGAAGACCTGGTTAACCACCCACCGGACACCGACAAGTATGGCGCATTGAAGGAGGCGCTGATCAGCCATTTCACCCCCTCGGTGCAACAGCGAGCAGAGGGGCTCCTAGAGTTGACGGAGTCGGAGAACGACAGACCGGCAGACCTGATGGTGAAGATGCTGAGACTGAAAGACTCCGAGGATGGCGAATTTATTTTCGCCCACCTTTTCCTCCGGACTGGACTGCCACCAGCAGTGAGAGTGACCCTGGCAGACTCACCCTGATTGGCCAAGCGGGACTACCACGGCCTCGGCAAGGAGGCGCAGCGACTCGTCGATGCCCACAAGCGAAGCGCGGTTTCGGCCGCGGCAGCTGAGCAGAGGACGGTGCCCGGAGATGGTTTGGAGCCAGGGGTGGCGGCGCCAGACGAACCGACGACGGCGGCGACAGGCGTCAGGCGACGCGGAGCTGAAGACGGCCTGTGTTTCTACCACCGCCGTTTTGCGGAGAGGGCGCACAGATGTCTCCCACCGTGCCGCTTCAAGTGTCAGGGAAATGCCAAGACCGGGGGCCGGTAGCAGCTGCGTCCCTCGGAGAAGAAAATAAGCTGCTTTACCTGACAGATGCACACTCGGGGAAACAATTCCTCGTGGACACGGGCTCCCAGCTGAGTTTCGTCACGCCTACCTACGCGGAACGGCTGATGCCGTCCAAAGCTCCCTGCAAAAGCCCAGCGCTTGGACTCAGCTAAACTGGCAATAGCGCGCGAGGAATTTGCCAACCTGGAAAAACTGGGCATAATTAGACGCTCGAACAGCCCCTGGGCTTCCCCGTTACACATGGTCCCAAAGGCTGATGGCTCGTGGCGACCTTGTGGCGATTTCCGTAGGTTGAACAACGTCTCAGCACACGACCGCTACCCGATTCCGCACATCCAGGATTTCTCAGTTCATTTGGCGGGGGCACACATTTTTTCTAAAGTAGACTTGGTGCGCGGCTACCATCAAGTCCCCGTGCGCGTGCAGGATATTCCCAAAACCGCGGTAATAACTCCGTTTGGGCTTTTTGAGTTTTTGCGCATGCCGTTTGCGTTAAAGGGTGCCGTGCAAACTTTCCAACGCATGATGGATGCTGTTTTACGCGACCTGCCTTTCGTGTTCGTCTATTTAGACGACACATTGGTAGCCAGCACGTCCGAGGACGAACATGAAACCCACCTCACAGCGGTTTTTCGGAGACTGGCAGACCACGGGTTGATAATTAACCCAGCGAAGTGCCAGTTCGGGGTGGCGCAAATCGATTTTTTGGGGCACCGCGTTTCGCCACAGGGAGCGGTTCCCCTACCTGAGAAAGTGCGCGCAATAACAGATTTCCCCCGACCTCAAATGATAAAAGCGCTGCAGGAGTTTCTAGGAATGGTTAATTTTTACAACCGGTTTCTTCCGAGCGCAGCGCGGCTTATGAAGCCACTGTATGCGGCACTAAAAAAACAAAAACCCACTAATAAGGTCGAATGGTCTCTGGAGCGGGAGCGCGCTTTCTCCCAGGTCAAATCAGCCCTTGCAAGCGCCGTTTTGTTGGCGCACCCAATTCCAACAGCCCATTTGGCGCTCACCACCGACGCTTCGGACCTAGCGGTGGGGGCAGTCATTGAACAGTGTGTGGCAGGGACCTGGCAGCCTCTCGCGTTCTTTAGCAAATCCTTGCGCGATAACGAGCGTAAATACAGCGCGTTTGACAGGGAGCTTTTAGCCCTACACTTGGCCATCCGCCATTTCCAGTTCTGGCTGGAAGGGCGTCGTTTCACCGCTTTCGTGGACCACAAACCATTAACTTTTGCGATGGCCAAGATCTCAGAACCTTGGTCAGGCCGACAACAAAGACAGCTAGCCGCAATATCGGAGTTCACCACCGATATCCAGCATGTAGCAGGCAAACACATTGTAGTGGCGGACTGTCTCTCACGTGCTGTGGCAACACCAGTCCACGTGGGGGCAGACTCGGTGGCTGTGGGCCAGGGCAGTGACGTGGGAGCGCGCGCAGCCCCGGTCCACGTAGGTTTGGATTATGCAGACATGGCTGCGGAGCAGGTTGGTGACGCGGATGTGCACGCGCTCCAGTCTGGACCAACAGGGTTAAGGCTGGAGCACAGGGTGCAGCAAATAGGTATGCCCCCCTTAATATGCGATGTCTCCAAGGGTCGGCCTCGTCCCGTGGTTCCAGCCACGTGGCGCCGCCGCGTTTTTGACTTGGTCCATTCGCTGGCGCACCTGGGGGTACGCGCATCGGTCAAGATGGTGGGGGAGAAATTTGTCTGGCCAGGGTTGCGCAAAGAGGTCAAGGAATGGGCAGCAGCTTGTGTAGTGTGCCAGAGGGCTAAGATACACAAGCACACGAGGGCCCCTTTGGAGCCTTTTCACATCCCGGCTAAGCGGTTCGATCACATGCATGTTGATCTGGTGGGCCCGCTTTCCTCGTCTCAAGGGCACACACACCTTTTGACGATGGTGGACCGCACCACACGTTGGCCAGAAGCGGTACCTCTGGCGTCAACAACGGCGGAAGAGGTTGCGCGCGCGTTTTTAACAGCTTGGGTCGCGCGTTTTGGAGTTCCGTCGGATATAACGTCAGACAGAGGCCCTCAATTTGTTTCCGAACTCTGGTCGTCTATGGCCCGCAGCTTAGGGGTGAAGGTACACCGCACTACCGCGTATAACCCGCAGGCCAACGGTTTATGTGAACGCTTTCATAGGTCATTGAAAGCAGCCCTCAGAGCATCGCTCACGGATACAAATTGGGTGGACAAACTGCCATGGGTTTTATTGGGGTTGCGTTCTGCACCTAAGGAGGATTTGCAAGCCTCCCCAGCGGAGTTAGTGTTCGCGCAACCTCTCCATTTGCCGGGGGAATTTCTCCCGGAAAATCCTGCGCCCAATTGCGCCCCCGCTCAGCTGTTGCAGAGCAGCACGGGATCAAACACGCTGCCTGGCCCAGTGCATCACAGTTTTCCACGCATTTTTGTGCCAGAGGCCTTGAAAAACGCAGAGTTTGTTTTTGTTAGACATGATGCACAATGCCCAGGGCTGAGACCGCCTTACAATGGACCGTTCAGGGTGCTGGAAAAAAATGAGAAGCATTTTTTCCTAGATTTGGGGGGCAGAAGGGAGCTAATTTGCATAAACAGACTCAAGCCCGCTTTTGTCCTGGCTGATGAACCCGTGCAGTTGGCGAAAGCCCCCCGCCGGGGCAGGCCACCGAGAAGGCATGCTCCAGAGCTCCCACAGAGATGTGCTAACAAATCTAATCCCCAGGTGCGAGGAGACGCTGCAGACGCAGTGAAGCCGGCCTACAGCAGATTCGGCAGGAAGCTAAGACCTAAGAGATTGGGGGATTGATTGTTGGTTATGTGGTGATGTCTTATGTTATGCATTTATGAGTATGTTTGTCCCATGCAGACGTTTGGGGGGGGGGGTCATGTGGCACATATGTTTGGTTCATATTTCCCACAAGAGTGTGGCACATATGTCTGGTTCATATCTCCCACAAATGTATGGCGTATGTGGATTGGGGCTTCACGTCTGGAGGAACAAGAGTCTGGATCGACGGGGGGCGACAGGAGATGGCGAGGAGGTGTGAAGTCGAGCCCTTGTCTTAGAGAGGAAGCCCTGGGGGGTTTCCCGGAACACCAGAGAATAAGAGACAATGGTGAATCTTCAGAGACTTGCATTGTGATTGAATGTTTGCAGAAGCACCATGTGACTTGAGTTCTTAATCCCCCAGAGGTATAAGAGTGTGCTGTAACATTATTCTGCCTCTTCTTGCTTTTGAGAATGTTGGATGATTGTGTTCTGCAATAAAGCCGAACCTGAGGAATACACTCATGTCTCGTCATTGAACACATCTTCCACAGAGGGATAATAAAGATTCTGTGTCGTCCTATGCTTGTGCCTCGCCTCACATTCTTTCCTTTCCCTCTACAGTTTTAGATTATTTTCTGTACTTTCCTCATCTCAGCTTTATATTTGAGTATTGGTTTTGCCTGTCTGTTGTTATTCGAGTTTGCCATTTGTGTCTCTGTTTTTATCACTATAGTCCTGTTAATTAATATTATGTGTCTGGGGTCATTATAGGCTTGTTTATTATTATTATGTGTTTGTGAATCATTTTGCATACCTGCCAACTTTTCAAACCTGAAAAGCCTAGTAGCTAGCCGGGGTCCAGGGGCTGATGCTAATGCTAATAATGCTAATGCTAATAATAATAATGCTAATATTTGCCAAACAAATATTAGCATTAAATCTAGTTAAATGTAGCTAACAACCTCATATTTCTTCAACTTTCAAAACTGAAAAGCCTAGTAGCTAGCTGGGGTCCAGGGGCCGCAGTGTCAAACAAATATTAGCATTTGACATAGAAGTCACATATTAATTATATTAAAGGTAAAATATCTAAATCAATTGCAATACTACACAGAGCGAAATATTTGCTGAATCAACCCACATTATATACCTTGTATCATTCATTAATACTCCCATACATGACATATTGTACTGAAGTATGGGGAAATACATATAAAACAAACATATATCCAGTCTTTATGCTTCAGAAGAGAGCTATTAGAATAATAAACAAAGCTGCTTACAGGGAACCAACAAACCCACTTTTTCTTAAATTAAAAGCTCTCAAGTTGAAAGATCTGGTTGACTTTAAAACTGCAGTAATAATGTTTAAAGTGAAGAATCTATCACTGCCCGCAAATATCCAAAAGTTGTTCCAAATAAGGGAGAAACAATATCATTTCAGAGGAACATGTATATTTCAAAAACCTTCAGTGAGAACTACCACCAAGCACCACTGTGTTTCAGTGCAAGGAGTCAGATTATGGAACGATTTTGGACCTGAATTAAAATCATGTACAACGCTTGGACAATTTAAACAAAAACTAAAGGAAGAAATACTCCAAACATATATACAAGATGACATGTAAAATCACATAAGGATTGTCATATCCAGTCTGTGTTGTGTTGTTACTTAGGTTTTTTTTGTCACGTTTTGTCCTAGCTTTGTTCTGAATTGTAATCGCTCTTGTTTTGTTTTTCTTTTGAATTCTTGGATGGAATATGGGTGGGCAATATAAGCTGCGGCTTCAGCCATCACCCATTTCAGATCACTTATGCTGAACTGTATAATCAGAGGAGTTATTGTTTAATTTGACCTTGTTGGATTTTTTCGCCTTTGTTATATTATTCTGTTTCTTTTTAATCTTTACTTTTAATCTATCCGAAATAAAGATTCGTTCATTCATTAAATTTGCATTCAAAAGACTATCTTAACACTGCATAGAACTTCGAATAGGCCAGATGTGATGTATTATGAATACTAGAAAAGCACTCGGAGAGCGCAGACCTCCGCCAAGCGCCACAGTTCCCCCCATACAGTGTTTAACATCATAAATAAAATACTGAAAATGGCCCTATCTCGCAATGTTAAATAAAAAAAAAAAAAAAAAAAGAATCCTTTAAAAAATTCCTGGATCCAGACAGTGATCCGGATCACCACCAAAATCTAGTCATCTGTAGGATACCCCATTTCTGACAATGTGTGAAAACTTCATGAAAATCCGTCCATAACTTTTTGAGTTATCTTGCTAACAAAGAAACAGACAAACAGACAAACCAACGCTGATGATCACATAACCTCCTTGGCGGAGGTAAAGAAGACTAGAAATATCAGCAGTAGTGATGTTCGATACCACTGATTTCCTTTCCGATCCCTGCTGATTCAGCAGGGTATACTAGCACTGTATAACACACGTGCGTAAATGACGGCAAAATCGCTCTGATATTTTATGTGTTTACATGATACACCAAGCATGACAAGGCTTGCAATTACACAGCACATGTTCTTCAAGTTTGCCGCTAGCGTCACTGGCACTGGCCTTGTGTTTTTTCGTTCTTACGTGGTCTTTCACATCGCTGATTCCGCCATGTCCAATCAAAAAGTCTTGTCTACACAAAGTGCAATTTGCGTAATTTTCACCCCTTCTTGAGCGAATAATAACTCCCGGAAATGCTTTGCTGTATTCCGCACGAAAAGACTGTAATTTTCGTTTGTGTTTCACGCTCGTTAGTGATTTTTCTCCGGCAGACTCCATGATGAAAACGTATAATTCTTACCTGATTGCCTCGCGATTGCACATGGAAAATTGGCTCAGACCTCTCGCACATGCGCAATACACCTACATGAAGCAGTGCCGATTGCCTTTGTTCTAAATTTAGATACGATTCCGGGCGACAGCGTGTTTGGAATTGCTTTCGTGTTTTCCGTGTTTTTTTTACGATTTAAAATTTTTGACTGAATTTTTTAGTGAAAAACTGTAATTTTGAATAATAAAACCGGAACCCGGAACGGGGTCTTAAAAACCGGAACCATTACGGCAAAACCGGAGTAGTTGGCAGGTATGATTTTGTGTCATGGGCGGTGAGAGTGTGCCCCCTTCTTCCCGTTCATCTCTCCTCAGCTCATCATTACACGTGAGAGACAGGACACACCTGCACTCTCTCATCAGCCAGCGTACTTAATGAAGCATCCTTCAGTGATTCAACGCTGGCTCGTCTGGGTATACTGCCACTAAGACAGCAAGACAACTTAACACTGGTGAAAGAAATTATTAACCTGTGTGCTTTATTTCCTTGTGCAGGTTGCTGCCATCATGCAGATGTGTCACTGGGGGCTGCTCGTGCTCTCCTGCCACTTCATCCCTCACAATGGTAACCTCCACCTGGTCAGGCTCCACCAGCTATCCCCTACCCTGCTGGTTCATCTATTCCCCGCTGGAGTCCTGCCGGCGCTTCCTCGGAGCCCACGTAAGTGGTAATTTGGCTCGCTCATTTTCCCTTACTCCATTCCTCTGCTTACAGCTCTCGTTCTCTCCCCACAGCCTCATTCCTCTGGCGAGTGACTGTTCTGTAGCAGTACGGATTTTGCTATTTAATAAAAGATATTCAAATGTGTGTAACGGTTTGATTGTCTCTTTATTGCTGCACCTTGCATGTGGGCTGAATAATCTAATCAGTCACGACAATTTTGTATTCCTAATTATATCTTCCTGTTTTTGGACATGAGCCTACCCTCGCCTTTGCCCTCACCTCTCTTCTTGTATATTGGTGTTCATGAATATTATGTTATTAGCTTCTCTTGGTTTTGTATTTTCTCTTGTCCTCGCCTAGGTGGTCTGTTATTATTTTATTTGGTTTATATCTCATCCTGCAATTAGGTCCTTTGGCATTTTTCATCCTGTGCTTTTATTTTGACAGTTGCCTTTGTTTACTTTCTTTTTGGTTCAAGTTCGCAGTCCGTCTCAGCTGTCAGTATTTGGGTCAATCATCCTCGCTTCTGTTTCCCACACCTGTGTATCATTTATTTCATTCCCCTTTTGTCCTATTTAAGGGCCGGTTCACCGCAGTTCGGCGCAGCATCCTTCAGTGTTCAGACGTGAGTCCCACATCTTATCTCATCCTGTTTCCCAGCGTGTGTCCCATGCTATTTACCTTGTCTACCTGACGTGTCTTCCACGTCTCAGCCTCAGCGCTGTTCGTCTCTCCTTTTCCCCTATTTTGTAAGTTTTTGCCCCTCAATTATATTTTGTGTTTTTATTAAACGTTAGCAACTCACAGCTCCAGCATTTGGGTCTTCATTCCGCCCCTGCAGGGCCGGTTTATGACATCATGGACTTTTCCGACAGACTTTCCACCGTACGCCAGTGTCTTTGTTAGTTTCTCTCAGTGCATTGTCTGTTTTTTACACTTTGCATCACGCCATCCAATTACCAGTAAACAGTGCACCTACTATGCACTGGCAGGCGGAGGCTCATTTCAAAGAGGTGTAGCGGCATGCAATCTAATGTGCATTACTATCATAGTGCATGTTATGAGAATCCGCTTTTGATCAGAAAAAAGGAGGTCTATCATTAGAAGCACATTGTTTAATGTTATTTCAGTGCCGTGTTTTGAAATTGCGCAGCTCCAGAGCTCATGAGGAAATTGCATGCGCTGGAATTTTCTTTTATTTTAAAGGAGAGCGTTGTAACAGTCATAATATAATTGTCCGTCATTTTAATTACAAGATGATCACACACTAGTTTTTTTTTTATTCTATCCACACTCTCATTTTAACTGCAGACTTACCATTGAAATCTACAGATTCTTCATTAATGTAGGATTTTTTTTTTAGGGGAATGAATGAATGAACAAGGAGGATGTGTGTGTTCCAGTGTGATGTATGGCATATGGGGCAGACGTGTCAGTCTGAAGATTTTTATTTCATTCACATTTTCGTTTTCATCATGGACTTATTAGGGATTAATGTGTTTATTTTTATTGGAATAAATGAACGAACAAGGAGTGTGCTGTGTTTTGCATCCACATCTGCCTTGGCCGTGCGCCCCGGGTTTCCAGCCGAGCCGAGGCTGCCCGGTCCAGCAAGCTCCCCGACTGCCACTTATCAGCCCCTGGCAGAGGCTGGCAAAAGCAGGCTCGCTTCGTGGTGGGGGTTGGTGGCTGATGGGAAGCCGTGCCAGACCTCCACCTTCCCTCCTGCTCGGGAGGGACTGGGACAGAGAGCTGCAAACCTCAGCAGACCCCTGCCAAGACGAGGGAGAGACCCTTGGTCGGTGAAAGCAGCAGGGGAGGGAGCACTCCATCTCCCGACAGCTGGGAGCAACTTCCACGCTATTGTTAATGAAAGTTTATGAAAGTTTGCACAGGCACCATCCTCTTTTCCTGAAGTTCTACGCTACATGAAGTGTGCACTACATCAAACCATTCAGCTGATTTTTCAGCTCAGCATTCTTCCCCGTTTGTTCTAGCATAACTAACTGGGCATCAACTGTGATTGATGTCTTCCTTATTACCAAGCAGCATTACTATCGCATGCATTGTGGTTCACAGGCACAGGCTTTGGTCAGCGCAAAACCCATCTTAAACCGTCATGATCACAGTTAACTTTAGATAATGTGCCTCTTTGCATTAAAGGGATCGGCATGAGTGCTTTGAATTGGATTATTCAAAACACACCTCTGAATAATTAGACTAGCGTCTTTGCATCATGTGCTGGTGGGAAGTTCGTTTCTATGCTGTTGTGATAAGAAGATGAACCTGGAAACGACCATAAACGTCAGTGCATCAGTGACAAGTGACTAACCGACCGTGTCGTTGTAATACGGCCCTAGCTCTAGATAGAAAGTTCCAAGAAACAATTAAATAGTTAAACTAGAAAAGCACTCGGAGAGCGCACACCTCCGCCAAGCGCCACAGTTCCCCCCATACAGTGTTTGTGTGTACGTTTTCAGATTCCTTGACCACGAAAACATATGACTAGCAACTTGATTGACAATGATATGATTAGTGGTTCAGTAGTTATTCACGAAAATGACATTTTCCGTAATGGCGGCCACAGTTCCCCCCATACAGTGTTTGTGTGTACGTTTTCGGATTCCTTGACCACAAAAACATATGACTAGCAATTGGATTGACAATGATCAGATTAGTGGTTCAGTAGTTATTCAGGAAAATGGCATTTTCCGTAATGGTGGCCACAGTTCCCCCCATACAGTGTTTGTGTGTACGTTTTCAGATTCCTTGACCATGAAAACATATGACTAGCAATTGGATTGACAATGATAGGATTAGTGTTTCAGTAGTTATTCACGAAAATGGCATTTTCCGTAATGGCGGCCACAGTTCCCCCCATACAGTGTTTGTGTGTACATTTTCAGATTCCTTGACCATGAGAACATATGACTAGCAATTGGATTGACAATGATAGGATTAGTGGTTCAGTAGTTATTCACGAAAATGGCATTTTCCGTAATGGTGTTTTTCTTCTGGACGGTGATCCGGATCACCACCAAAATTTAATCAGTTCTTCCTTGTACAATTTCCAACAATGCCTGAAAGTTTCATCGAAATCCGTCCAAAACTTTTTGAGTTATCTTGCTAACCAACAGACAGACAGACAAACAGACAAACCCCGGCAAAAACATTACCTCCTTGGCGGAGGTAATAAATGTATGTATATCAGGTGTACTGGTCTGCATACAAACTTAAGTCATTGATGTTGTATCCACGGAGAACGCTGGCTATTCAGACAGTAACTGAAAATGTGTGACATGCAGCAGACTGCCAATTCTAACAATATTCCAGAGCAGTGATCTTAAATATGGAGCCAGATGTCTGTAAAATCATTCAGTTTATACACTTCAAGAGCTGTGTCTTCTCTCAGAGCCATACTAAGTGTGGTTATCCAACTTGAGCCTCACTCAGTGACAAGCAGCTGACTCCTGTTAAGCCTTATCTATTCATCAGACAGTGTATGAAGCTCAGTCACTTTTGGCATAGCAGTGAAACTGATTGATTTTGAGCTTTGAGCGGATAAGGCTCTCTCATCCCTCCCCCCCTCCATGCCCATTCCTCTCTCATCTGTTACATCCTATGGGTCTGCTGAATGCAAGTTTATGCCATCCACGGATGTCCTTAAAAATGTGCTGCCAAAAATGCTGTGATGAAACAAGGGCACCCTCTGTAGTGACAAATTTATTTGCTTAAATTGATGCACACTTACCATCCAATAAAGCCTGACCACATATTTCCCATAGCTGTTGTAGAGTGGCACATGGCCTTTCACCACTTTGCACAAAGAATAAATGTGCTCCCAGGGTCTCCAGCATTCTTGCTCTGTAGATGTTGAGTTCAGGGTCCAAACAATATGGATTTCACTGACGAGCCACCTCATCAGCTTTATGAAGCATGGTAGAGAGATGGTAGAGAAACAAGGGGAAAAATGATCACGTCTATCTGTGTGTATCTGTTGACTATATTCTCTGCTATCTGATTTGTCAGTGAAACATTGCTCTCTCAACATTTGAATTTAACTATTCATAAACTGATGAAGGAGGTGCAAAGGAGAAAACAAATTTTGAAAACTAACCTCACTACAAATCAGATGATCATTGGGCGAGATCAAGTCAAAGCTCGTTTGATTCTCAACAACAGTGAGAGCCTGAAATGAAGCAAATCATACACATAATAAAAAAACATTCAACAGAGTCTTCCTCCCTCCACATTCAGACATCCAACAAATAACTGAACTCCAGTTGCTGTAGTACACTGCAGCTTGTGTGCCCAACAGAATAATTCGAAATAATACTGCAGTGGACAAGCAGCTTTAGAACGCTGCTGTCAAAGGTTGCTTGTTTAAATTAAACATGAATAACTGACCTACATAATGCTTATCTACTTATCCTAAGGCCGATACTGGTCTAACCTCACCGTGACACTCCCAAGACTGTGCCTCAGATGAATATTTGACAAGCAAGTTAATCGACTCTACCATGTTACTAATTAAATATGAATTAATGGGTCCATTGATGGTGGGACAGACTCACTGTGGGAGAAGGGAGCATCTGTTTTCTCCCACTACAACCATTGTAAAGCTAAACTCATCCGCATTTCTGCCAATAACCCCTTCTTTGGAGACACATATAGACTGGAATAGACTGCTGAAGACAGACTCTCACAGAAGAGCTGTTGCTTCTGTCCGCATGGCTAATGGTTTTTACAACTTGCCTGTGCTCTTCGTTTATGACATTAATTAAATGACTTTGACATTTTAAGTGAAAAGGCAGCATGTGACCTGGCAAGGACTAATTCAACAAACAGGAACCCTTGAGTAAGTGCTCAACGCTGCATTGAAAAAGGGATAACCGAGAAGCAGAGTGACTCAAGTAAAACAAAAACACATATTTTCTTAATTAAATTTAACAATATGTGACAAACATACTGAATTCATGTTTTTTAAAGATTCATTTTTGCTTTTATTGTACAGGTACAGTAAAGACAGAGATGGAAAATGGGGTAAGGAGCAGGAGAAAGACATGCAGGACCGATCACTCTGGCTGTGAATCAAACCCGGGATATATGAGCAATACGTACACATTAGGCTAACGGGACAACTTTTTTTAAAGGATATTAATTAATTAGCCATCTTACAGTAATATATTGTGCACTTTTTCCACATATTGAAACAGTTCTTAGAGGTCCTAATGAAATATCTGTGACATGCTTTAGTCAAAACACCTCAGGGATTAAATATTCCAGCACCATTTTCCACCCTGTTTAAACACCTTCTCCAGAATGAATGTTTCAATACATGTTTTATAAATGCTAATGTTCCCCAATTCATGCCACTCTCCCTTATTCATCACTGCCGAGATCCATTGTTTTTCCACAATATCTTTATTGAACCTTTTTTTTTTAAAAAAAAAACATGATACAAACAATCAAACACTAACACTAAAGTACTACAAAAAAAAAAAAAAAGATGCACTAAAAACACCAACAACCACCAGCAAAATCAAATCTTCAACAATGCTCCTCTGTTTAGTCTAGACAATCCAATACATAAGTATACATATTATGTTCACCAGTTTGGAATTTACAAGGTCCACACACATCATTCACCTTCTTCTTCAAGAGTTATGTTTAAATTTTTTACATAATCAATAAAAGGTCTCCATATATTCTCAAACACAATTTCCTTTGATTTCAGTATATATGTTATTCTTTCTAATGGAAGGTTTGTTAACATCTGTCTTAACCACTGAGTCACATCTGGTCTATGAGTCTTTTTCCATAATAGTGCAATACATTTTTTGGCATTAAGCAAACTGAGGTCTATGAATGTTCTTTCACTTTTATTAAAATTATGCTTTTCTGGGTACAGACCCAACAAAAACAATTGAGGATTCAATATGATTTGTTTTGAGATTATTTTTTCAATTGTTACCCTCACCTCTTCCCAAAACATTCTTATTAATCTACATTCCCATACACAATGAAATAGAGTTCCTTTACTTTCCAAGCATTTTGTGCATGTATCTGGTATATTTTTGTTATATTTATTTAACTTCTCCGGTGTAACATACATCCGCATTAACCATTTGAAATGTATCAATTTAAGGCGTACATTTATTGATTTGGTTTGAGCTTCTGTACAAGCCAGTTCCCATTGTTCCTCTGAAATTTCAGTTTGCAGATCTTCTTTCCAGTAGTTTAATCTTTTCAGTGAATTTTCACTTGAAGATAGTGTCAATGAGTTATAAAACTCTGAAATAATACCCTTTCTTTTACTATCTTTCATCATCATTTTTTCCAAGGATGAATAAATAGGTCGAGTGAGAGCTTTATTTTGATTTGATCGAATAAAGTTTCTAAGTTGAAGATATTTTAAAAAATGTGTTCTATTGAGATTAAATTTGATCCTCAGCTCTTCAAAAGACATTATGTTGTCTGCACATGGCAAATATAAATCCTGAATCTTTTGTATCCCTTTTAAATTCCATACTTTAAATACAGCGTCCGCTCTCCCTGGTTTAAAATATTGATTACCCCATATTGGACTAAATTGTGACAATAACTGTGGTTCTTTTAAATAGTTTTTAGCTTCACACCATATTTTGATCATATGCTTTACAAATGGATTTTTAACTTGTTTTTGTAATTTTTTTGCCGAATCTGAGTATATGAATATGGGAAGAGGTAAAGGTAAATTGTATGATTCCATTTCAGTCCAGTGAGGGAGATCATTTGATGAAAAATAATATGTCATAGACCTCAGTTGTGCCGACCAATAATACAACATAAAATTTGGACATTTCAGACCTCCACGATCAAATGGTAAATATAATAAAGACAGACGTAATCTAGCCCTCCTGTTGTTCCATATAAATTCCACTAACTTTTTTTTTATTCTTGAGAATAAATCTAAAGGTGGTGATAAGGGAATGTATTGAAATAAATAAAGTATTTTAGGTAAAATATTACTTTTAAGTATATTGATTCTCCCGATCATCGACATTGGTAGTGACATCCATCTCTGAGTTAACTCATTGATATCTGTCATTAAGGCTTCATAGTTGACACTGGCGACTGACTCTAGCTTAGGCACAATTTGGATTCCTAAATATTTAAACTGATTTACAACATTGAATTGATTTACCTCAGGGGCTGGGTAATTTCTCTGGGTCTCATTTAGCATTAATATTGAAGATTTAGTTTTATTTATTTTATATCCTGATATTTCCCCAAAATTCTTTATTAAATTCAACAAGGTTGGAATTGATTTTTTTAGATTCGACATAAACAAAATTATGTCATCGGCGTACAGGGAGATTTTATGTTCTGTTGGTCCAACTTTAATTCCATATATTTGTGAATGTAAACGTATCGCTATCGCTAAAGGTTCAATTGCCATAGTAAACAGTAAAGGTGAAAGTGGACAGCCTTGTCGACATCCTCTATTGATTTTTATTGGTTTTGAAATATTGTTATTTGTTAGGATTTCTGCTGTAGCATTATTGTATATTATTTGAACCCATTTTATGAAATTATTTCCAAGTCCAAACCTTTGTAGGACTTCAAAAAGAAAGGGCCATTCAACTCTATCAAAGGCCTTTTCGGCGTCCAGTGATAGGAGAGCTGTATCCGGTGCTTCTTTATTAAAATAAATAATATTAAATAGTCTTCTTACATTATGGAAGCCTTGTCTTCCCTTTATAAAGCCATTCTGATCTCGATTAATAATATTTGGTAAAATTTCTTGTATTCGTCTTGCTAAAATTTTACAGATTATCTTAAGGTCGGCATTTAATAGGCTTATTGGTCTCATATTTTCACATTTATTAGAGGGCTTTCCTGGTTTTGGCAGCAGTATAATTAAGGCATTATTTATGTATGATGGTAAATTATTATTTTGAAATGCTTCTAAAACCATTTCCAAAAAAGGTTTTATTAATTTATTCTTAAATTTTTTATAAAGGTCAACTGGAAGACCATCTGGTCCTGCACTTTTTCCTGATTTCATATTATCAATGGCTAGCCCAACTTCTTCTTGACTAATTTTAGACTCCAATATCTCCCTGTTTTCATTTGGAATACACGGTATAGATAGTTCGTTCAAAAACCCATTTAGTTTTGTTAAATCAAATTCATTTTTAGTATCATATAATTTTTCATAGTAATCTCTAAAGGCTCTGTTAATTTCTAAAGGATCTATAACTACCTGTCCGTTACTTATAATACTAGTAATTGGTGTTTTAATTTCTAATTGTTTAATCTGCCATGCCAATAATTTTCCTGATTTTTCACCTTGTTCATAAAAAGATTGTTTCAATCTTAGAAGACTCGAGGCAGCTCTATTCGCTGATTTTTTGTCGTATTCAGCTCTCAAAATCAGTAATTCATTCTCCAACCTTGGATCACTTCCTGCATACACTTTTTCCTGAAGACTTTTCATTTTATGTTCCAATTTAGCTCTCTCCTCTCGAGTCTTCTTAGATTTTGATCCTGTATAACTAATAATATGTCCCCTAATAAAAGCTTTGAAAGCCTCCCACTTTACACATGCGGATGTTTGTGTAGTATTGATGTCAAAGTACTCGTCTATCTGTTTTTCTATATACTTGACAAATTCCTCATCCTGAAGCCATTTATGCTGAAATTGCCATCTACCTGATTCCTTTGTCAATTTTTTATCTACATATATTAGACAACAGGGTGCATGATCAGAGATCACGATGTTATCATAAAAGCAGTTTTGAATCTTGGATCTTAATTCTGTGGAAATCAAAAAATAATCAATACGTGAGAATGTCTTGTAGGTACTGGAATAACAAGAATAGGCTTTAACTTGTGGTTTCATTTCTCTCCATATATCTAACAATCTCAATTCTTTCATAAAATGATTAATAGTCATCCTACATCCATTGTGCGTACAATCCAGTCCTGTTGATCTATCTATACCTGGATTCAATGTACAATTAAAATCCCCTGCTATTATATGTTGCCCTGTAAGTGATGATAAAATAAGAAATAAATTAGCAAAGAACTTTTGATCATCTATATTGGGACCATATAAGTTCACAAGATTTATATTTTCTAATAGCAAAGTACCTTGAATGATTACATATCTTCCAAGTTTGTCTCCAATTACATTTTTCACTTGAAAAGGGACTGATTTATGTATGAGAGTCATAACTCCCCTGGCCCGGGATGAGAATGATGAGGTGAATACACTTCCTTGCCATCTACTCCTAATTCTTTTTATATCCTCCTCTATTAAATGAGTTTCTTGTAAAAACACAATTTTTGAACCCATGTCTTTTATTTTATTCATAACTTGTTTAAGTTTTTTTAAATTTTGTAGACCTCTGCAATTCCATGAAGTTAAATTAAGATTAACACTTTGGTTTATGATCAATAGAGAGTTTGGGATTACCTTGCAGTGTAAACATGCTCATACAGAGAAGCAAAAACATGAGTGGTTGAACATTCATCCTACAAACTACACACAAACAAATTCCCCCTTCCCACACTTGTGGCGAACCCCCCAAAATCAAAAGAAAAATTCCGTCTCCCGATATAGCCATCGACAGTTCCACATCCACGGGGAACAGCCTAAGCCACTCCTTCTTCATCCTCCCAATCACCCTAACTCTACTGCTTTTAATGACGTAACATTAACTCTCCTCTGTAGTTTTCCAACTTAACTCCAAAATTTTTAACAACTTTGTACATCATAGTTTTTTTTGTTTGTTTTGTTTTTGTTTTTTTTAATATATAATACAATCTATATTTTGTAAACTTGCTATTTACTTCAAGTCAGTCAGATGCCTGTGCAAATGCTTAATTATTCTACCTTATATTTTGTTCATGCTTAGCTCCCACCAGTCTCTTCTTCTTCTTTGATCTTCTTGATGAACTCCTGCGCCTCCTCTGGGGTCTTGAAGATGTGGGTTCTGCCCTCATACGTGGTCAGCAGTCTCGCAGGATAGATTACACCATGACGAATCCCAAGGTTGCGCAGCTCCTTACGTATGGGATCAAACTGCTTCCTCAATTGTTGGATTCCTGTGGCCAAATCTGGGTAGAACCGCACCTGCTGATCCTGGTGTTTAATCTCTCCTTTAGCTCGTGCAGCGTTGAAGATCTTCATCCTGTCTCTGTTGCTAAGAAACTTCATAATTAAGGTCCTCGGCGGTCCCTTATCTCTCCGTGGGCCAATACGATGTGCTTTTTCCAGAACCACTGCTGATTGCAACTCCTCGCTGCCCAGCACCTTCGGAATCCACTTTTCCAGAAAGGAATATACGTCCCGACCTTCTGATTCCTCTGGAAGACCCACCAGCCTCAAGTTATTCTGTCTCGACCGAGATTCCAAATCCAAAATATTATCTTCTAGACATTTATTTTTTTTTTCCAAAGTGCGCACCTTTAATTGAAGACGGGTGACGTCATCTTCAGCACTAGCGAGACGGAGCTCCATCTGCGCCGTTCGTTCTACACAGTCACCCAATTCCTTTCTTATTCCTTCCAACGCTGTCATAATCCCATCAAATCTAGAGGAAAAGTCCGCTCTCATTGAACTCATGGCAGCCATCAGCGCATCTGCGCCATTCCCCGCAGATATCGCACCGTTGCCAGCCTCCTCCGCCATATATGGAGTTTTGTTTGCTGCATCACAGACCTGAAAGTCCGTTAATTTGGACTGTTTCGGCGGCTCGCTTTTTCCTTTACCTGATTTTCCAGCCTTAGGCTTCGCCGACATATCCTCGCCCAAACGCTGGGATACGTTCTGTCCCAAATGAGAGAGTTATTTGCCGATTTTTTTCTCCAGGAGCAGAGCAGAGTGAGACACGTCCATCTTACGTGGCAGCCATAACCGGAAGTGCCGAGATCCATTGTTGATGCCATGCAAATGACAGCCGTTACCTTCAGCTGTCAGAGCCAGCCTGAGCTCACAAAAGTAAAATTGGCTGAATGAGAGTATGTAAAAGCCCAAATAAAGCATCACTGGGTACAGGGATGTGTGGTTTGAGTAGTTTATGGGACAGGGCTGACCCCTGGGGTTTAACAAACACAGAAACTACTCTGAATGACTGAATGGTTAGCTCTGCTAACTCAAAAGGAGCCAAAAGCATTAGCTAAGCTAGGCTAGCTCTCAATGAGATTGGAAAGTTATTATGATATATATATATATCCCCTCATGGATCGTCACCTTATCGTGGTGGGGGGTTTGCGTGCCCCAGTGATCCCAGGAGCTATGTTGTCCGGGGCAATTTGCCTCTGATAGGGTCACCCAAGACAAACTGGTCCTGGGTGAAGGGCCAGACTAAGAACGATCCAACAGACTCTCATGATAAATTCTAGATCAAGGATTCAGTGTACCCCGCCCAGTATGGGTTTACCGAGGCCCCACCCTGGAGCCAGGCCTGGGGAGAGTCTCGATGTCTAGTGTCTGGTGGCCGGGTTTCCACCCATGGGACCCGGCCGGGCTCAGCCCGAAGGAGTTACATGGGTCCGCCCTCCAGTGGGCTCACCACCTGCAGGAGGGATCATGGGGGTCCGGTGCTATGTGGATTAGGTGGCGGTCAGAGGCAGAGACCTTGGCAAACTGATCTCAAGCTTTTCTAAAAATTTCTAATCGTGATTAGTCTTTTGGAACATTGAGTTAATTGTGATTAATCGCGTTAATCGTGTGTTCTTCCATTCAGATACAGTATACCTTAAGTTGGTAATTTTTCAAGTTTCTCATACTGTTACGAACATGGGAGTGGACAAATATGCTTGCTTTCGTCTCCTGCAGGTTTATTAAACCTCTCAACGTAACCAAAATGACAAAACTATCCAGAATATTCTCCAGAAAATCCTCAAAAGTACGACCACATGTACAAAAAACAACAGAATGCCAGGGCTCAGTAACATCACTGCAACACAACTACACTCCCATAGCAAACATCCACCAGCTGAACACAAATCAATAGACCTCGTGTGTGACAACAGACACAATTTCCCTTTTAATATGAAAATTGTAAAGATAAACAAACAATTATCTCATCTATGATGTCACCAACCATGCAGCGAAAACAGAGCATGGGAGTGAGTGGACATTACAAACACAGCTTGAGAATTTTAGACTGCTACTCACCTACGGACAGTTGGACCCAAAGCTATGAAGATGAAACAGGTGGTGTATCTGTCCTCAGCTGCTGGCAGCCGCTACATCTGTAGCATGTAGCTGTTTACTGCTAGCCGGCTAGCTGGCTTCCAAAGAAGAACAACCAACATCCAGGCAAAGTTTTGGAGGAGGCTGTGACATTTATTCAGGTGAGAGCTCCAACAGATAATGTTGTAAACCTGAACATGACAACGTTTTGGGGATTTCCATAACAGTGAACCAGCTTGTTTGACTTGGCAATGTTTGCAGGGCGTGCACAGTCTCTGTCACTACCTAGAGCGGCTTGCGTAGTTTCGTACGGAGTGCAGTTCAGGCCAAAAAAAGAACTGTTCATGCTTTCTACCATTAACTGTGGTTAACCGCGATCACAAAATCTGTCGCCGTTAACGGGGGTGAAGCATTAACGGACGATTAACGCGATAATGCCAACACCATACACACACACACACACACACATATATATATACAGTATACTGTATATATATATATATATAAAGAATGGCAAGATACAGTGGATATAAAAAGTCTACACACCCCTGTTTAAATGTCAGGTTTTTGTGATGTAAAAAAATGAGACCAAGATATACTACTGTTCAAAAGTTTGGGGTCACTTAGAAATTTCCTTATTTTTGAAAGAAAAGCACTGTTTTTTTCAATGAAGATAACTTTAAACTAATCAGAAATACACTCTATACATTGCTAATGTGGTAAATGACTATTCTAGCTGCAAATGTCTGGTTTTTGGTGCAATATCTACATAGGTGTATAGAGGCCCATTTCTAGCAACTATCACTCCAGTGTTCTAATGGTACAACGTGTTTGCTCCTTGCGTCAGAAGGCTAA
This sequence comes from Pholidichthys leucotaenia, assembly GCA_020510985.1. Taxonomy (NCBI): domain Eukaryota; kingdom Metazoa; phylum Chordata; class Actinopteri; order Cichliformes; family Pholidichthyidae; genus Pholidichthys; species Pholidichthys leucotaenia. Next base: position 330,266,050 of record CM035842.1, on the reverse strand, counting down.
TGGATGATTAGAAAACCCTTGTGCAATCATGTTAGCACAGCTGAAAACAGTTTAGCTGATTAGAGAAGCTATAAAACTGACCTTCCTTTGAGCAGGTTGAGTATCTGGAGCATCACATTTATGGGGTCGATTAAACACTCAAAATGGCCAGAAAAAGAGAACTTTCATGTGAAACTCGACAGTCTATTCTTGTTCTTAGAAATGAAGGCTATTCCATGAGAGAAATTGCCAAGAAACTGAAGATTTCCTACAACGGTGTGTACTACTCCCTTCAGAGAACAGCACAAACAGTCTAACCAGAGTAGAAAGAGAAGTGGGAGGCCCCGCTGCACAACTGAGCAAGAAGATAAGTACATTAGAGTCTCTAGTTTGAGAAATAGACGTCTCACAGGTCCTCAACTGGCAGCTTCATTAAATAGTACCCGCAAAACACCACTGTCTGTCACAACTCGCTCCCGCCTGTCATCCGCTCCAGCCGTGTGCACACCTGTGCTTCATTAGGCTGCCTCTATTTAACCTGCTCTGCCCGCAGCCTCGGCCTGGAGCCGTCAGCTCATCTCCATGCTCAAGCTCTGCGTTTGCCTTCTCCTCTCGGCCGACGCCGCAACTCGACATCCTCACTTACGGTTATCACTTACCTGCTCTCCAAAGATCTTCCCCTGTGCACAGGTGGATCCTCCCGGCGGCGGAAGTATCCCTTCATCGCCTCTCCTCTCAGTCTCTCTCCGTCGAGCGCAGCAGGGCGCTGTCTCCCAGGCGGAAGCATCTCTTGCCTACGCCAGCCACCAAGACGTCTGCAAGTAAGCCGCATTACAACTTTCACCACTCCGCTGTGATAATTGCTCATCCACTGTCCTCTGCTCTGTCCTCAGGGTTGCCTGGCTGTACGGTGTTCTGTTCTGCCCTCGGTGCTTTCCAGTCCCCAAGAAAACATTTACATTCCTCACTCACGCATACATACACCTGCTGTTGAATAAAACTCTTAAATCTCACCCAAGCCTGTGTGCGTGTTTCCTGGGCCAGATATCATGTCACTGTCAACATCTACAGTGAAGAGGCGACTCCGGGATGCTGGCCTTCAGGGCAGAGTGGCAAAGAAAAAGCCATATCTGAGACTGGCCAATAAAAGAAAAAGATTAATATGGGCAAAAGAAAACAGACATTGGACAGAGGAAGATTGGAAAAAAGTGTTATGGACGGACGAATCGAAGTTTGAGGTGTTTGGATCACACAGAAGAACATTTGTGAGACGCAGAACAACTGAAAAGATGCTGGAAGAGTGCCTGACACCATCTGTCAAGCAAGGTGGGGGTAACATGATGGTCTGGGGTTGCTTTGGTGCTGGTAAGGTGGGAGATTTGTTCAGGGTAAAAGGGATTTTGAATAAGGAAGGCTATCATTCCATTTTGCAACGCCATGCAAGCCTGTGGACAGTGCTTGATTGGAGCCAATTTCATCCTACAACAGGACAGTGACCCAAAGCACACCTCCAAATTGTGCAAGAACTATTTAGAGAAGAAGCAGGCAGCTGGTATTCTATCTGTAATGGAGTGGCCAGCGCAGTCACCAGATCTAAACCCCATTGAGCTGTTGTGGAAGCAGCTTGACCGTATGATACGCAAGAAGTGCCTATCCAGCCAATCCAACTTATGAAAGGGGCTTCTAGAAGCGTGGGGTGAAATTTCTCCAGATTACCTCAACAAATTAACAGCTAGAATGCCAAAGGTCTGCAATGCTGTAATTGCTGCAAATGGAGGATTCTTTGACGAAAGCAAAGTTTGAAGGAAAAAAATGATTATTTCAAATACAAATCATTATTTCTAACCTTGTCAATGTCTTGACTATATTTTCTATTCATTTTACAATTCATGGTGGTAAATAAAAGTGTGACTTTTCATGGAAAACACAAAATTGAACGGTAGTTCAATTGAAAACTTCAAGTGAAAACTTTTGAACGGTAGTGTAAATCATTTCAAAACTTTTTTCCACCATTAATGTGACCTATTACCTGTACAACCCAACTGAAAGGGGGAAAATAAAAAACTCACAATAACCTGGTTGCATAAATTTGCACACCTTGCTATAACTGGGGATGTGGCTGTGTTCAGACTTAACCAATCACATTCAAATTCCTGTTAAATGGGAGTCAGCACACACCTGCCACCATTTAAAGTGCCTCTGATTAACCCCAAATAAAGTTCAGCTGTTCTAGTAGGCTTTTCCTGACATTTTTGAAGTCACATCTTGCAGCACAAGCAATTTTCTGCAGAGAGCTTCCAAAGCATCAGAGGGATCTTATTGTTCAAAGCTATCAGTCAGGAGAAGGGTACAAAAGAATTTCCAAGGCATTAAATATACCATGGAACACAGCGAAGACAGTCATCATCAAGTGGTGAAACTATGGCACAACAGTGACATGACCAAGAACTGGATGTCCCTCCAAAATTGATTAAAAGATGAGAAGAAAACTGGCCAAGGAGGCTGTCAAAAGGTTGACAGCAACATTGAAGGAGCTGCAGGAATTTCTGACAAGTACTGGCTGTTTAGTACATATGACAACAATCTCCCGTCTTTTTCATACAGTATGTCTGGACTATGGGGGAGGGTGGCAAAATGGAAGCCTTATCTTGTGAAGAAAAACATCCAAGCCTGGCTCCATTATGCAAAAATACATTTGAAATCTCCCAAATGCATGTGGGAAAATGTGTTATGGTCCGATGAAACCAAGGTTGAACTTTTTGGTCATAATTCCAAAAGGTATATTTGCCGCAAAGACAACACTGCTCATCACCAAAAGAACACCATACCTACAGTGAAGCATGGTTGTGGCAGCATCATGCTATGGGGCTGTTTTTCTTCAGCTGCAACTGGGGCCTTACTCAAGGTGGAGGGAATTATGAGCAGTTCCAAATACCAGTCAGTGTTGGCACAAAACCTTCAGGCTTCTGCTAGAAAGATGAAAATAAAGAGGAACTTCATCTTTCAGCACGGCAATGACCCAAAGCACACATCCAAATCTTCAAAAGAATGGCTTCACCAAAAGAAGAATAAGGTTTTGGAATGGCCCAGCCAGAATCTAGACCTGAATCCAATCGAACATCTGTGGGGTGATCTGAAGAGGGCTGAGCACAGGAGATGCCCTCGCAATCTGACAGATTTGGAGCCTTTTTTGCAAAGAAGAGTGGGCAAATATTGCCACATCAACATGTGCCATGCTGATATACTCCTACCCAAAAAGACTGAGTGTTGCAATAAAAGCCAAAGATGCTGCAACAAAGTATTAGTTTAAGGGTGTGCATATTTATGCAAACAGGTTATTGTAAGTTTTTTCTTTTTCCCCTTAAAAGATTTCAGTTTGTTTTTCAATTGGGTTGTACAGGTAATAGGTCACATTAACGATGGAAAAAGTTTTGAAATGATTTATCTTGGTCTCATTTTTTTACATCACAAAAACCTGGCGTTTCAACAGGAGTGTGGAGACTTTTTATATTCACTGTATATTACTAACTGCTGACTAATGAACCAACTGGGAACATGCAAGTTAGAATTTACAGAAAAGTGCCATAAAAACTGAGGTCACGCTGCCTTGCACCACTAGTAATAATGCATCAGATTTATATAGCGCCTTTTCATAGACGCTTTACAATGAATATATTATTCATTCACTCCACAGACACTGGTAGTAGTGAGCTACTTCTGTAGCCACAGCTGCCCTGGGGCAGACTGATGGAAATGTGGCTGTCAGTCCACGCCAACAGCCTCTCTGACCACTACTGAACATTTACACACATTCATACCCCATATCATGGACACTGGAGGAAAGGTGAGTAAAGTGTCTTACCCAGGGACACAACAGCAGGATGTCTGGGGAAAGCGGGATTCAAACCGCCAACCCTCCGGTTATTAGATGACCCGCTCTACCTCCTGAGCCACTGCCGCCCACATTTCCCTCCTCCGTTCCATTTTTGCTGAGCACCATATTGGATGTCAGGAAGTTCCATTTTTATATGGTCTTTGGCATGACCCGGCTGGGAATTCTGACCTCCCGGTTGTGGGGCGGATGTTCTAGTTAGCATAGTGAGCTAAGCTAACTATGCTAAAAGCCCAATTTCCAGGACCAACTCAGCCAAAAAAAAAAGAAAAAAGAAGCCAGAATGTGTGAGGTATGACTGTGGACCAATGAACTAGTTGGGAACACGGATGTCTGTTGTAGTGAGTGTAGACAGTTGCCATAAAAACTGTGGTGGCTAAGCTAACTTGCTAATGGCACTAAAGGTATGTGTTAAGACTATCACTGGCAAACATCATTACCATGAGTGGAGATAAAACTGTGGGAGTGGCGTCATTCCAATGAGCTTTGGTTCTCATGTCATGACTGGAGCCAAATCAAAATCACTTATTTAATGAAAGGTACCAAGACAAAGGCAGACCCAAGCAAAGTGACAGGATTGGAGGGGGGGTAGTGTTTTTCCACTGGTACCCACCCCAGAAACCCAAATTGATGTGCAAAAAGCACTGAACAAGTAACATTTTCCTAAGTTCCATAATTGATTTTTAATTCAAGAAGCTACACTTTTTTTTTTTTTTTAATTTTGGAGAACCATAAATGTCACCTGATCAGTAAGGAATGCTGTAGGCCGCTTCCAAGAGTGAACTCTCAAAGATGGAGGCAGGGAAGGTTTTCCCTCGGGATCTTCAAAAAATGCCTACCCACAATAAAACAAACAACATCAATGTAAAGTACATAAACATTTTAGGCAAATGACACCGTCATTATGTTATCAGAGGTGGGTAGTAATTAGTTACATTTACTCAAGTAAATGTAATCAATTTTTCACAAATTGGTACTTTGGTGAGGCTGTTCATTGTGAGAAACTTTTTATGAATAAAAAAATGCACTTTTATTCAAATATATTTTGTCAGACTCATTTGAGTTACTTTGGATTTTACTTCTTTGAAAAGTGAAACATTCTTGTTTAAGCTGTGATAACGTGTTCTTATAAATTACTGGAACTTTAGTTATTCTAGTTAAAATATGTCATGCTCTATTTACAGCACTGGGACTCTTATTTGTCCTCCCGTCCTCAGGCCCTTTGCTTGAGTCCCATTTCTCCTTGTTGACCTCTGCATCATTCCACTCGGGCCAAATGGGGAATCTGCTTCTTCCTGATCCTCCCAGGCTTTCAGAGGAAGTGGCTGCCAGTGACGCCGCTCTGAAATAATGACACATAACTGACTCATGCATTTAGTCTTGTTTAGAAGCAAAATTAAGACAGCTCCATACCAGAGATTTGCTCTGGATTAAACCCACCAAACCCTGGGACTCTGATGAAGCTAATAATGCGATATTGGTGGATGGCTTCGAGCTTATTAAGTCATGGAATGGGGATTTAAACACGTCCGTCATATTATATAATACATATCTTCTTGAGTGGCTAAAACAGAAAGTCTTTCATTACATTTCAATGCCAGCTAAGTCTGCTAAAGCTAACCATTTATCAATGACTGCCAACATTTCATCCAAACTTACTTCTGTCGGTCGGATAAAGACACTTTGCTGGAAGAGGACTCCTTTTTCTTTCCCTGCCCCTTGGACATTATTTGTTAATGAGGGGGAGAGAAAAGAGAAAACGCAAAGTCTGCTGAGGCCTCTTTTGTCTTCGTTTATCAACGTACTTGCCCTTAAAAGTTTGGCGTTGCTATGACAACAAAGCTGGGGCGGGGTGAGGAGCCGTGACGTCACCTGGTACGCAGACTTTTCTTGACACCGTTTATTTCATGGACATTATCAGTCGCTTGCAGCAGCAGATTTGCACAGTGTTGCAACTCCGTGTCTACAAAGTACAATCCAAGCTGGTTGCACACGTATTTATGAGGTATTGATATGTAGATTGCAGTACTGTTAACCATGTTTTGAAAGGGAGTGACAACAAGGTTTGTGCACAACGAGCACTGGGCGCATCCACTACATTCCTGTACTGCTGTCGGATGACTGTCACACAGCTGCCTCAGAGGAGTCACATGTCTGCCCCTAACAGTACTGCCAGATTTTGCAAACAAGCTCTATCCGTGGGAAAATTATACAACAGTATATAAACACTCGGTAATTATCAACTTAATAGAATTATATCCAACCTGTACACTTTAGATTATTTAACACAACAGCTAAATCCTTCTCTCTTTATATTTGTACGTATATACAAAATATAACACTTTTAGAGGGAATAGTCAGTCTAATCAGTTTACCAATAAAGTAATTTGAATGCAACTGCATTTCACTTTCAATTTTCAGAAAATAAAAATGTTACATCATAACAATACTTTAGTAAACAAAAAATATTTAAACAAAGAAATACAAAAATAAGTAAAATATTTTCCTTTTAATTATTGCTATATTAAAATGCAAAACAGACTCTAAAACACGTAAACAGCTCAAACATAAAAATTAAAAACTGAATATTCTCTGACAGACAACTGAAACGAAACATTTGAAAAGTGGGACAAGTCTTGATCGATCTTTTTATTTTAAATTCTTAATTTCATAGAGGTGAAGCACAAACATGCCTCAATGCGTAGCAAAAGCAAGAACAAAAAACAACACAGCCCATGACCGCTTGTTCACATAGAAGCCCAAATAAGCAGAACTGGCAACTATGACCTCAGACACACACACACACACACACACACACACACACACACACACACACAGAGAGAGAGAGAGAGAGAGAGAGAGAGAGAGAGAGAGAGAGAGAGAGAGAGAGAGAGAGAGAGAGAGAGAGAGAGAGAGAGAGATTTTTAAAAGATCTTTAATAAACACACTTGTCCATCAGTCAATACAATTTCTATATCATGCTATGTTACACAGAAAATTAATCCCCCAAAAAACGCCCCAAAAAAAGCTGTCCATCATGAACTGAACAGAGGATATTCTCCAGGGACCAGAGGGTCCTGAAACCTTCCACATCCCCATTCCCCATAAAAAACTGAAAGTCCAGCCTGATTCTGGCTTTAAGTAGCCTCACAAATAAAATTTTGACATCAACATCATTCTCAACATTTTCAAGTTTTCTTCTCCGGCTTACATAGATAGCCAACTTTGCCTGCCCTAAAACAAAGTTCAGTAGTTGACACTTCTGCTTAAAACGACGATTGTACATAAAACCACAAATGAAAACCTGCTTAGAGAAAACTTCCTTAAAAATATGAAAAAGTTTTGTGAGAAGTTCAAAGAGGCCACTCAGGCGCTGACATTCAATAAAACAATGAAAAACAGTCTCCCTAGAGGAACAAAAAACACACTGATCACTGACACTGCTGTTAATCACAGAAACAAAAGCATTGACTGCTATAATACCATGCAGGACCCTCCACTGTAAGTCTCCATGCCTCTTAGGGAGAGGGGCTTTGTAAAGAGCCCTCCAGGCAGGCCGATGCCCTTTTCCTAGTTTAAAATAGGCTCTCCAAGGAGTGTCCACACAGGTGTTCAATCGGTCCTTGTTGAGTGCCATCACCACCAGTCTGTAGAGTGCCTTACCACTGGCTCCTCCAAAGTCCACACCAGTGGGAGCACAGAATGCCAGTAAGGAGCAAGGAGCGACGTCAAAGTCCATATAGAGCGTGAGAGAGGGAAAGGGGTCAGTGCTTTCTGGCTGCAGCGTGCCATTGCTAAAGTCCAAGAGTAGGGAGTGCTCAAGTCCATGAAGCTCCTGTTTCCAGTGTGCAAGAAGACCATCGATGAAACGATTCGACCTGACACCAAGATGAGCTGCTAAAGCTGAGGCGTTGTTGAGGCCAGGACCAGCCAGTTCCACCACTTGCTTCAGAGTGAGAATGTTCCTGGAACACAGCCTATCAAGGAAGGTCCTTCCAACTCCCGGCAGGACACCAAGGCGACCACCAAAAACCAGCGGCTCCCTCAACAACCAGTAGAGGGAATCGCATGGCCCTCTTTGTTTTTTAAAAAGAGTCCACACTGAAAAGAGACTGCGGTAAAAACTGGGTAAAGACAGTGCATTAGAGTTCTTAAAATCCATTAAAAACACAGGGAGGTCTAGCCCAAGCCCAAGGACTCTCTGTAAAATAACACAGGCCAAAGGCCTCCATACCAGGTCCTGGGGGCCCGTCAGCAGTCTCTGTATGAAAGTCAGTCTAAAAGCAGCACCTCTACTAGCTAAATGAATCACTCCTTGCCCCCCCTCCTCTTTGGGAAGAAATAACAGGGCTTGAGGAACCCAGTGGAGTCCACCCCCCCAAAAAAAGTCCACCAAAACAGACTGAATTTTGGACAACAAACCAGCAGGGGGGTCCATGCACATGAGCGGTGCCACAGGGATGAGGAAACAAGATTATTTAAAATGAGCACTCTTCCTCTAAAAGATATTCTTGGCATTAGCCACTTCCACTTGTTTAGTCTCCCGTTAATCTTCTCTATGACCCCATCCCAATTTTTTTGCTCAAACTGCTGATTTCCAATAAAGACACCAAGATACTTAAAACCTCCTTTTTTCCAAATCAACCCACCCGGCAGCGTAAGCTGATTTTCTAGTTTCTCCCCCACCATCAGAGCCTCGCTTTTTCCCCAGTTTATCTTTGCAGAGGAAAGTTGGCCAAAAAGATTGACACTCCTAACCAGAACGTCAATGTCACTCTGCTTGTTTAGCAGAATGACTACATCATCTGCATAGGCCGACAGCTTGAACGTGGTGTCACAGCCAGGAAAAGTAACTCCTGATAGATCCCTTCTCAGGCAGTGAAGCAAAGGCTCTATGGCGAGGGAGTACAGCATCCCTGAGAGAGGGCAGCCCTGCCGAACCCCCCTCTGGACTTTTAAAGGGGCAGACAGGCCCCCATTTATCTTCAGCACACTCTCAATGTCACTGTACAAGACCCGTATCCTGGCTATGAAGCCTGGGCTGAACCCAAAAGCTGTTAAAACTGTCCATAAATATTGGTGTTCAACCCGATCAAACGCCTTTTCCTGGTCAATTGAAATCAAACCAGTTTCTACCGCCAATGAACCAGAGACCTCCAAAATATCCCGAATTAAAGTGACGTTGTCACTAATCAGCCTGCCAGGCACACAGTAAGTCTGGTCTACATGAATGAGCTCGCTCATCACCTTTCTCAGTCTTCGGGCCAGAGCTTTTGAGAGAATCTTGTAGTCTGTGCAGAGCAGAGAGACTGGCCTCCAGTTCTTTAGGCTCTGGAGGTCCCCCTTTTTCGGCAACAGTGTGATGATGGCCCTCCTGCAGGTCGTGGGTAGGGTCCCCCTTTCCAAGCTATCTTGGAGAACCTCCAGCAGGTCTGGACCAAGCAGGGGCCAGAATTCCTTAAAAAAGTCCACAGAGAGACCATCTATGCCTGGTGATTTTCCATTCTGGAGGCTCATTAGCGCCGTATGCAGCTCAGACAGAGACAGTGGAGCATCCAAGCCGGCAACAAGGTCCTCTGAGAGCACTGGAAGACCATCAAGGAAAACCTGGCCCAGTGACGTGTCCTCCCTCCACTCTGCTCTAAACAATTCACTGTAAAAGCTAGCAGCGTGTTTCCTGATCTCTGCTGCTGTGGAGATTGTTCTCCCGTCATCGCCCAACAAGGAGTGAATGAGCTTTCTCTGTCCATTTTTCCCCTCCAGTCCAAAAAAGTACTGGGAGGGCGAGTCCATCAGAGCTACATCCATGTAGCGTGAGCGGACCAGAGCACCCTGTGCGGTGAGCAAGCTAGCCAAGGCTGACCTTTTTGACTTAAGAGCCTCTAAGTGCTCCTGTTTTCCGGTAGAACTGAGTAACTCCTCTAGCTCTACCACCTCAGTCTCCAGAACTTTCAAGGATTGGGTCAAGCTACGAGTGACATTTTGAGTGTACTGTTGGCAGAATTGTTTTATCTGTGCCTTACCAAAATCCCACCACATTTGGAGAGAACTAAAAGAAGAGAGAGAGAGAGAGAGAGAGAGAGAGAGAGAGAGACTTGACTTTTAAAATAAGCCTTTATTGCACACTTCAAAAAAATGTAAGCACACCAACATCATTCCACGAAGTGTGTCACATTGGAAAAAGTGCAAACTGAAGTGTCCCCCCCCCACACACACAACACAGAGCATCAGTTTCCCCATCTCAGATGGATTGGAGTCCTTAGACCATGTGGGTTTTCAAGCAAGTCAACTGTGCAGCAGGCTCGTCCAGAGTGTAGAAAGAAAACGGTGGGGCATCCATGCCCTGCAGGTAAAGATCCAGTTCCGTGACAGTCAATTACAGTCAATTAGAAACGTCATTTACAAGTCTGATCAAACAAAATCCCAAAAATGTGTAAAACAGGCAGAGGAACAACCGCCATTTTTTCCTCCTGTCAGGCGCGCTTGACCCCCGCTCTCCCTGCTGCTTTACACAGGGCTGTCAGGTGTTTCTTGAGGCGAAAACGTTTCCTTTCATCCAGGAGGTCAAGACCAACCTGCCTTCTTAGCACATCAACAGACTTAATGAATTTATCAGTGTCACTGAAGTAGTCGGTGACCTTAATGGCTTTGTTATAGGTTTCATCCAGAAAAGCATTTATTTCTTCCAGTGAATACAAACTCGTGTTTGTACTGCATTAGAGAGAGAGAGAGAGAGAGAGAGAGAGAGAGCAAGCAGAGTGACTGTGTTGTAGTCTTTGCACATGCACTTTCATTCATCATCCTTCCTGCTTTGCGTTACTTAAAGGCACACCTTCCCTTGGCAGTGTTTTCTCAAAACATCATGTACAGATATTTTGCACCAACTACTGTTACTAATTCAGTAACCTAAACTGAATTTTGTTAATATTCGAATAATCCATTCTCAGCCATGCTTGATCCGACTTGGAACAAAATGAAAAGAATTAATAATCATAGCTATTTGCTTTAGACGGTGAACTGTGAAATCCAAAAGGTAGAAAACACAATATTTGGACTGTAGTCAAGCCAAATATTGTGCTTAAGATATAAACTCAAACTATTATGAATGGATGGATTGTGAATGAATCACTCTTGTGTTTTTTTGTTGCATCACACATTAAATCAACAAGTCAAACTCACAACAGACAACACCAGTCTGTTAAAAATGTTTATTCTGTTTAGGTCTTGAAAGAGTTCTCACAATCACATGTAAACATGTTTTTTTTTTTTTTAATCATTCATATTTCACCTGAACACTTCAACAGGGATTGCACCCCAAAATAAACTGAGTGTAGTCTTTCTGATTTTGTTTTTAAGGCATTTCAACACTAGGTAATCCAACACAACTGACACATATATACTGTACTGTAAAACAGCCTTGTACTAGTGGTGAGGTGAGAATATAGTACCTTGATATTTCCATATTTTACTAAAATACTGCCCTTCTGTGTGGTTGTAAATCTTTGTGTAAAGATCAAAATGTGTGAACAAGTTTCCCATTAAAATAACAACAGAGAATTATTTCCAAGAACAATAAAATGGCATAAATACAACAAATCTTGTCAGCAATTTCTCATCTGAAAACATATAAAATGCTTAATTATGATACCCATTTCTATACCTTTTACACTGTAATAGAATATAAGAACATCTGCCCACATAACCTGTGCTGCTGTAAATGTTTATGCAGTTGTAGAACCAGTTAAAATACAATAAACACAGAATAAAGACTAAAACTTGCAAAAAGTACATTAATGTGACACTAATTAAAAGGCTCTGTGTTGTTTTATGCTCGGTCTTCTCAACTTTTGGCTTATTTTGCACGCCCTCTCAGTTGTGGCACAGCCCAAGACTTTAGAGATCATCAAGACAGTGGGATGTAAAAGTGGTTTTTCTTTTACGTTTTTTTACATAGTGGACTAATGATTGGGGTTCACCGTTGGTGCTGGAATACAATTCAAAAATGATGACAGCAATGATAAGAGGTCCCCAAACAATATTATAGGTGCAGGGGCAACATATTTGCCAAAACAGAGGGTGCTGAGAGTTGCAGATCAAATGAACATCACTGCAGAAAGAAGTCCCTGAAGACCTCTGTAGGGACACCCCCCCCCAAAAAAAAAAATAAAAAATAATATTTTGCCCTCAAGCTGCAACAGAGAGCCGGAGCCACAGGCTGGATCAGTGCCAAAGGAAGGTTAATGTGAATGGATTGAGTGTTAGCAGCAGCTTGGCTTGCTCTCAGCAGCCACAGTCTCCCGGTCCAGTTTGATCCGGTCCCCATTGCTCTCCTCGTATGGCAAACCTTTGTCGTTAGCCAAGATATTCTCTACCAGGAAACGTGCCGCCTCATCCACGTTGATGTTGTCCTAAAAAAAGAGATGGGGAGATAATTCAGAAATACATCCTGATTCTGTCTGGACAACAATGCTTGTAGCAAACAGAAGCCCTTTAGACCCCTTTTATTCAAACCAGCCCAGCAAAACAACAACTAGGTGACAGAAGGGCAATCTGAGGCCAGCCGAGACAAGTTAAAAAACCAATGTTTGCTTTTGTCCTTCACACTGTGGCCACAGGCTGTCATCTCAAGGGTTGGAGGGGTAGTGAATATTAATGACCTTTGCTCAGGCAGTGCAGAAACACAGATGTTTACAGAGAGGACTGTGTTATGTCGGTAGTAGGAGCCAAGGACAAGACTAAGTGTTGAACTGAACGTGACGTCTTCTCACTGTACATGCGCACCCGCCAGGCAGAGAGGAGGCCAACAGACCGCCCCTCTCTCTCACTGCCCTCTTATACCCTGGGTGGTGGCGGAACCGGAAAGGTGGAGCCACCACCTGTGTCACACAAACAGAGATCGCCAAAACCCAACACAACAATCTTCTTCCACTTAATCCTTTTCAGGTCGTGGGGGGGCTGGAGCCTATCCCAGCATCTTTGGGCGAGAGGTAGGGTACATCCTGGACAGATCGCCAGTCCATCGCAGGGCCAACACAGAGAGACAGACAACCATTCACTCTCACAGTCATACCTAAGGACAATTTAGAATCCCCAGTTGATGCCAATTAACCTAACTTGCATGTTGTCTGCGTGGGTTTACTCTGGTTTCCTCCCTCCCCTTCAAAAAGGTCCAAAACACACACATACAATCAAGACCCTCCCTAATTTGGAACCCGAATCACGCACTAAGAAAACTAAACAAATACCTAATAGGGGCCTACCATGTCACTCAAAACAACTAAAAGCTAGGGGAGGACAGGTGGACTGCCGGTCCAACCCCCACAAGGCAAGACGGATTATTCTGCCATCTGTACTAAGAGAACAGTCCAACTAAAAAAAAAAAAAAATGCCGTGTGTCATATACGCCTCTATGAGGCGCAGAGAGGACAGATCCAAACGCAGGTTGGGTTCAAGACATTTATTCACAAAAAGCAACATAAACATCAAAAGTGTCCACAAAATAAGAAAGAAAATGCAAACAAGAGTCACACTGTTGCCTCAGAGCAAGACTTGCTCTTGAGAAGGGAAAAAACTTCAGAGGCTGACACATGCAGGGAGGAGAATAACCTAAGATTATGCTACACAGTACAGACAATGTAATTGAGCCATGCCACACAGTAAAAGAGCACAGCTTAACTAACAGGAGGTGATGTGCTGCAGGTGTGAATCAGTGAGCGAGCAGGAGCCTAATAAACCGATTGCCCACAGCTGAGCAGAGAAGGCAGGCTGTGAGCAGTGGAAGGGAGCATCTGGGAAAGGGGAGGCACAAGTGTAAACAAACCCAAAAATACATACAAGAAACTCACAGAACCAACCTAATCAGACAAACAATCCTAGGAATAAAGTGGGGATCTGAGCTCAGAGAAAACCTGAGCTCAGATACATGACACCGTGCTCCTAAATTAAAAAAGAAAATACACAAAATACTCCCCACAAACATGAACAACATGAACATAATGGTTATCCCCCTTTTTCACACATGTATTAAATATACTGTCCAACCATCAGTCTGCCCCAGGAGAAGAACCACCCCCTGGAAAACCGTCGGTTGATTCAACTCCAGTGTGCCTCCTCTTCCTCACCACCAGGGACGACCCATGTTCAGGCCTAGGCACCTCCCTCTTCTCCCGGGCACGCCGCAGCTCATTAGGATGCCTCCACAAGCCATCCGATAGCTGGAGGTAGGCATCCTCCCGAACAGCCACCACCTGCAGTCGCCCCTGGTCATCTTCTCTCCGACGCTTGACCCGAACTCCTCTCGACTGGGCCCCCTCCCAAGGCTGGACCACATCCGCGACCCCCAGAGGAGCCCCACTTGGCTTCCAGTATTCCTGTTTGGCACGTTGTCTCACCGTGCCAGCCGGTCCTGCCCTGCTCACTTTCATTTCCGCTGACGGCATCACCGTTGTGACCCCCTGCTCTCTGGCCCCTCCCAGCTGAAATCCAGGAGCAGATGGAGCCAGCCACTCAGTGCCACCCGTTGTCACGGGTGTCCTACTGTGCTGCCCAGTTCCCTCAGCTAGGGCTACTTGGGCACTGGCACCGGAACCCTCCTGCGATGGCCCTGGATGGGACTGGCTCTGCTCTTCCTCCAGAGTGCCAGGCAAGTTCTCGTCCCACACAGCTCCATCCACCGTTCGCGGGACTGGTTGGTCCCACAAACCACAAGCCGACCACTCTTCTCCAACGCTGCTCGTGATGGCGAAGCCCAGGCCATAAAACAAATCACACCCCATAATGTTCTCTCCACTGGCAGTCACAATGAACTTCAGGTTGCACACCTCCATTGACTTGTACCTAGCCGTCAGTCCCACCGATCCCACCGCAGCCAATTTTCCTCCACCATAACCACACAGTGGCGCCGAATCACCTCTAATATGATAATGTGGGAAGAAGCTTCTCACGGTTGCCCAATTCAACACGGATCTCACTGCTCCCGTGTCAATCAGCACTGACACCGTTATCCCATCCAGTTCCACCATACAGTATGAACAGCTGTTGGTACTCGGGGACACAGTGTGAATAACCGTGGGAGCGGGAGGGTCCTCCTTACGTCTCGGATCCCCTCGCTCGAACTTGTGACATGCTCTGGCGAAATGATGCAAGAGTCCACACTTGCCGCAGCGTTTCCCTCTTGCCAGACACTCCCTGGCCTTGAAGTGGTGCTTCGTTGACCAACAATCCAAACACCTTGGCGATCCCGGGGCGGACCTCATCCTGACAGCAATAGCGTAGCTTTCTTCACCTTCCATGCTGTTGTCACTGTCCGGGTCCACTGCCTGCGCTGTCGACTGTGGTTCAAACTGGCAATGTGGCGCTCTCTCACCGAGCTCCCGCGATAGCTTGTCTGCCACCTCTAACTGCTGAGCTAACTCGATGGCCTTGGATAATGTCAGCTCGCCCGAGAATGTAAGGAGCTTCGACCTCGTAGCCGGGCAAATAGTATGTTCTGTCAACTGATCGCGGACCATCTCTTCCTCCAATGCTCCAAACTGACAGTCTTTGGCCAGCTGGTGCAGATCTGCCACAAACCTTTGCACCAACTCGACAGTCTGCTGGCGGCACTGTCGAAACTGGATCCTACGGACGATGACATTTTCCGGGGCACGAAAATGTCACGCCATTAGCTCCAGCACTTCCTCAAACCTATCACACTTGCCTAAAGTGCTTAAAATACGCTGTCCATCCATTCCTAAATTATGAACCAGCAGTGCCCGTGCCCTCAACTTCTCCAGTCTTCCAAGGTCCAATGCCACCAAGTATGTTTGAAAAGCGGCGAACCACCTTGCCCAAGAGATGGGCAGCTCACCAGGAAGCTCCAAAAACAGCCGAATCGAAGTAATACGTGCGTCCATACCTTTTATCTTCTTTGCCAAATGTTATGTCGGTAGTAGGAGCCAAGGACAAGACTAAGTGTTGAACTGAACACAGGATTATTGGTGATGTCTTCTCACTGTACATGTGCATCCGCCAGGCAGAGAGGAGGCCAAGAGACCGCCCCTCTCTCTCACTGCCTTCTTATACCCTGGGTGGTGGCTGAACCGGAAAGGTGGAGCCACCACCCGTGTCACACAATAAAGATCCCCAAAACCCAACACAACAGACTGAGCATCTTAAGTATAGGCAAACAGAAAGTAAAGGTGTTTTTTAAAAAATGGGTTTATTGATTTAAGCATACCATGGACTATGAAGGTCACGAATTATACAGACAATGCAAGTCTGATCCAATTATTTCATAAAGTAATTAGAAAATAATAAGCAATGTGTTCTTCCTTTTACCCAAGTCCACTATGAATATCCCATTTTCAACTTGCTGATTGGACACATCCCATAAATGTATATAAATAATAAAAAACCTGGCATAATAAAGAGTAACTTGTTACTGAATTGCTTATTTTTTAAGATGATGAACATAAAGGTACTCAAGGGAAGATGCTCTGGTGTAGTCCTCCCAAGTGATACTGAAATATGTGCAGTTACTTGAATGGACACATGCCTCCGAGGACAGTTTCATCAAGATTAAGGAAGGAATTTAAAAAAAAATGTTTTCTTGTCTTCCACTGATTCACTTGATGGAGCAACTTCTACTTCCTGAATTTCTGCACACAGAAAGTTCTGTTCAACTCACCACAAGTATTCTCTTCCTGTTTTGTCAATGTAAATGATAAATCTTGTACTGTTCTCATGACAAAATCAACATGTACCATGAAATATCCATTTTATCTTGCCAGAGAGGGAGAAAAATATAAAATAGGTTTTGCCAAGACCACACCAAGACCAGACTGAGACCAAAGTGTATCAAGGGCAAGATATGAAAGAACAAAACTGGAACTTTTTGGGTCTGTGGATCAGACGTATGTCTGGAGCGGAAGAATAAAGCATTCACTGAAAAGAAACCCTGCCTACAGTGAAGCATGGCAGTGACTTAGTGATGCTCTGGGGCTGCTTTACTTCTTCTGGCACTGGAAACCTGCAGCATGTGGAAGGCAAGAAGAATTCAATGAAGTATCAGGAAATCCTGGGAGAAAATGTCATGCCATCTGTGAGGAAGCAGAAGCTTGGGCGTCATTGGACCTTCCAGCAGGACAATGACCCCAAGCATACCTCAAAGTCCACCAAGACTTGGTTTCAGAAGAAGTCCTCAAAGATACTAGAGTGGTCATCACAGTGGCCTGACTTAAACCTCACTGAAAATCTCTGGTGGCATTTGAAAAAGGTGGCTGCGTCATGCAAACCCAAGAATATGAGTGAGTTGGAGGCCTTTGCCCATGAGGAATGGGTAAGATTCCTCAGAAACACTGCCAGAAGCTGGTGTCTGGCTATGCATCATGTTTGCAGCAGGTCATAATAGCAAAAGAGTGCTCTATTAAGTACTGAAGATGCTTGTCATAAAAGGGTTGAATAATTTTCAGACTGCAGTAGTTATTAAAAGTCGCATTTTGTGTTGAATTTGAAGAAACCACTTGTAATATTCGTTGTGTTGAGCTACATATAATATTTGTTCTTGTTTGATTTGTTTATTGCAAACATCTGTTAGTTTGTACATTTTGCCAATAAACCTAATTTGCAGTAGGGGTAGAATAATTTTGATTGCAACTGTGTATGTTTGGTTCAGTGACATGCGTCATCATAATGAATGCATCGTTGTCTTATGTGACTTTAGGGAAACTATGCACTTCATTCCATGAGACTCAAAGTTTAGCCCTACTTGGCAGAAGTCCAGTCACAGGTCGAGCTCGACACTCCTGAGACAGAAACACACAACAAGCTGCTTTATTACAGCCCGAGAGAGAAACTGCCAGTGCACTCGTCATGCACACATCACATGACAGCTCCAGAGTTAATAAAATCAGCTCAGTGCAAACTCAAAAGTATTCAGCACATAATGGATGACCTATGTATTTGTCGGTGTTGCCGAGTTTATTGACCTGGAGGTTTCTGTGAAGAATAAAGAGACTCAGTGAGAAAAGAACACACTAATTGTAAAGGGAAACCAAACAAAATGCAGTACAGTGGATATAAAAAGTCTACACACCCCTGTTCAAATGCCAGGTTTTTGTGATGTAAAAAAATGAGACCAAGATAAATCATTTCAAAACTTTTTCCACCATTAATGTGACCTATAACCTGTACAACCCAATTGAAAAACAAACTGAAATTTTTTTAAGGGGAAAAATAAAAAATAAAAGATTTACAATAACCTGTTTGCATAAATATGCACACCCTTAAAACAATACTTTGTTGCAGAACCTTTGGCTTTTATTACAGCACTCAGTCTTTTTGGGTAGGAGTCTATCAGCACGGCACATCTTGATGTGGCAATATTTGTCCACTCTTCTTTGCAAAAATGCTCCAAAGCTGTCAGATTGCGAGGGCATCTCCTGTACACAGCCCTCTTCAGATCACCCCACAGATGTTCGATCGGATTCAAGTCTGGACTCTGGCTGGGCCATTCCAAAACCTTAAGGTGCCTTCACATCAAATGCGAATGGGTGAATTTATCGTGCAGCATGAATACATTATAACTCAGTGTAAACTCACGACATGAATTCACCGTCTGAGTGAGATGCAGACAGGTGAAGTTACCTTTATAACTTCTGCTGCTGTGTTCAACCTGCTGTGGAAATCCCCAGAATAACAAGGTTTACATTATCCAACGTGGGGCTCACCTGAAAAAGTTGTCCCTACCTCCAAAACTTCACAAGATGGGTGTTTCCATTGCTAGCTTGCTAGCGTTGTTAGCACATCCGTGGCAGGAATCCGTGGGTAAATAACTCTAACATCCCGATTCAGCTGAAGAGCTCCCAGTCCTTTTATCTCCAGGTGAGTGGCAGTCTCATTTTCAAACTTGTTTACTCTCCAGTGTTGATACTTTTACTCACATGACGGCGCCATCCCTTGGACGTAAACGCATGAATGCGCGATTTCGCGTGTACTTGCCTCTTTCCATAGACTTTGTATGGATTTGCGCTGCCAGTTCGCGTTTGGTGTGAAGGCACCTTAAATCTTCTTCTGTTGAAGCCATTCTTTTGTTGATTTGGATGTGTGTTTTGGGTCATTGTCGTGCTGAAAGATGAAGTTCCTCTTCATCTTCAGCTTTCTAGCAGAAGCCTGAAGGTTTTGTGCCAACACTGACTGGTATTTAGAACTGCACCTTGAGTAAGGCCCCAGTTGCAGCTGAAGAAAAACAGCCCCAAAGCATGATGCTGCCACCACCATGCTTCACTGTAGGTATGGTGTTCTTTTGGTGATGAGCAGTGTTGTGTTTGCACCAAATATACCTTTTGGAATTACAGCCAAAAAGTTCAACCTTGGTTTCATTGGACCATAACACATTTTCCCACATGCATTTGGGAGATTTCAAATGTGTTTTTGCAAAATGTAGCCGGGGTTGGATGTTTTTCTTCCTAAGATAAGGCTTTCGTCTTGCCAACCTAGATGGGAGATTGTTGTCACATGTACTAAACAGCCAGTACTTGCCAGAAATTCCTGCAGCTCATTCAATGTTGCTGTCGGCCTCTTGGCAGCCTCCTTGACCAGTTTTCTTCTCGTCTTTTCATCAATTTTGGAGGGATGTTCAGTTCTTGGTAATGTCATTGTTGTGTCATATTTTCTCCACTTGATGATGGTTTTCTTCACTGTGTTCCATGGTATATTTACTGTTTTTGAAATTCTTTTGTACTCTTCTCCTGACTGATACCTTTGAACAATGAGATCCCTCTGATGCTTTGGAAGCTCTCTGCGGACCATTGCTTGTGCTGCAAGATGTGACTACAAAAATGTCAGGAAAAGCCTACTAGAACAGCTGAACTTTATTTGGGGTTAATCAGAGGCACCTTCAATGGTGGCAGGTGTGTGCTGACTCCCATTAACATGAGTTTGAATGTGATTAGTTAATTCTGAACACAGCAACATTCTCAGTTATAGCAGAGTGTGCATATTTATGCAACCAGGTTATTTTAAGTTTTTTATTTTTTTATTTTTCCCCTTAAAAGATTTCAGTTTTTCAGTTGGGTTGTACAGGTTATAGGTCACATTAATGGTGGAAAAAGTTTTGAAATGATTTATCTTGGTCTCATTTTTTTACCTCACAAAAACCTGGCATTTAAACAGGGGTGTGTAGACTTTTTATATCCACTGTACATCTGTATAGCCGTAGCAAAGACTAAAAAAAGATAAAACAATATACATACACAAAGTTTTTGCAGATGATTAAGAAATATGCAATTATAATGACAGCAATGGGCAGCGTGGTGGAAGAGTGGTTAACACTGTGGCAGCACAGTAACTCACCCTTGGCCGGGGGATCCTGGGTTCGATCCCAGCCCCCGACCAACAGTGATCTGTGTGGAGTTTGCATGTTCTCCACGTGTCTGCATGGGTTTACTCCGAGATTTCTCCGGTTTCCTCCCACATGCCAAAAACATGCAAGTTAGGTTAATTGGCATCAAACTGGAGATTCTAAATTGTCCTTAGGTATGACTGTGAGAGTTAATGGTTGTCTGTCTCTCTGTGTTGGCCCTGCAATGGACTGGTGAATTACATGTGGGAAACCATCTAATCATGCTGTCTTTGCTTGCATGCACAACATCTACAGAGAAATCCGTCGGACAGCTGGTGTGATATGGCATTGCATGACAATGATTGATGTTTTAGCCCTGCGCTCTAAGGATTAGAGGGACAGACCTGTGGAAGAGGAAGAAATTTTCAGACTTATTCTTAAAAATATACAAATTTTTCCTTTTACATTTAAAACTTCTTTCATTGTAAAGTTAGATTTAAAAGTGTTATCTTAAGGAAAATGAAATATAAACAATCCACATATGGCTTCTAGTATATTCCAAATCATACAAAAGAAATTGCAAACAGTAAATTGCATCATTTCATAAATAGCCTTGCTATCAATAAAAGGAGTAATTCTGCTGGACAAACCTTTATATAAAAAACACATTTTAGATTTGGAAAAATACTTGTTTCCCATATTACTTCTGTAGAAAAATGTGGTTCTGGAACATTTCCATGCTTTCCACAGGTGAGAGCATCTGAAATAATTTTTTTTCCTGTAAGGGAAGTCAACTTTCACTTTTACTTTTGAGTGATCAAATTAAATCAAAGAGTACGTATATCTGTCATATATGAATATGATGTATAATTGTCTTATGAGGGTGGTGGCTCCACCTTTCCGGTTCCGCCGCCACCCTGGGTATAAAAGGCCAATGCGAAAGAGGTACGGTCTCTTTTGACCTTCACCTCTGCCTGTACGGGAGCGCCTAGTGTCTGTGAGTCACACAATAAAGTTGAGTTCTATTGCACTTCCGGCCTCGTCATTGGATTACAGATTATGGACATAACATTTGGCGACAAGAATGAAAGTATGGATAAAGGTATTTCGGCCATTCGGCCATTTCTGGAGCTTCCTGGTGAGCCACCGGTACAGTGGGAGAGGTGGTTTGCCGCATTTGAGAATTATCTGGTGGTATTAAACCTCGGTGAGTCGGAGAAATTGTGTGCGCGAGCAATACTGGTCCATAATCTTGGCATGGAGGGACAGCGCATTCTTAGCACACTGGGAGTGAGCAACAGTTTTGAGGACGTGGTTGGGCTAATGGCACACTGCTTTTGCGCCCCAGAAAACGTCATAGTCCGGAGGATCCAGTTCCGACAGTGCCACCAGCGGGCTGGAGAGTCGATACAGCAGTATGTTGCTGACCTGCGCCAACTGGCTGGGGGTTGCCAGTTTGGGACCTGAGAGGAAGAAATCGTCCGCGATCAGTTGGCAGAGCACATGCTGTGTGCAGCAGTGTGGTCAAGACTCCTTACCCATTCCGGTGAGCTGACGTTGACCAAAGCAGTGGAGCTAGTCCAGCAGTTCGAAGCAGCAGATAAACTGTCATGGGACCTTGGTGAGAGAACAGCGTTGGAGCAACATGACTCACAATCAGCGGTGCAGGCTGTAGACCTGGATAGCGATGACAGCGTGGAAGACAGAGAAGAATACGCTACTGCTATAAAAATTAGGTCCGCCCCGGGGTCACCAAAGTGTTTTGGCTGTGGGTCTACCAAGCACCGGTACAAGGCGAGAGAGTGACTGGCAAAAGGAAAATGCTGTGGCAAGTGTGGGATCCTAAATCATTTCACCAGGGCCTGTAAAACGTTTGCGCGAGGGGAGCAACGACGTGAAGTGGATTTCCACGTCATGGCTCCTACGGTTATTCATACTGTATCCCCAAGCACAGAAGGCCGTACATATTTGACAGTTATGTTGGACAGCGAGGACGTGCTGTTGTTGGTGGACACGGGCGCAGTGAGGTCCATGTTGAACTGGTCTACTGTGAAGAGTTATTTCCCCTACTATTGCGTGAGAGGTCTGACAATGCCATTTTGTGGGTTTGGCGATAATAGGCTGTCCATCGTGGGTTCGCTGGAGCTGACGGTGAGGTACAAGACAGCGGTGGTGTCCAATATACAGTTCGTGGTGACCGAGAGTTGGTCGAATGTGATGGGCTGTGACCTGTTTTATGGACTGGGCTTCTCAATCACCAGCAGCAGTGGAGAGGAATGGTCGGGCTGTGGTTTGTGGGACTGGCCGGTTCCGCGAGTGGTCGACGAAGCAGTTTGGGACGACACGTGGCCTAGTATTCTGGGAGATGGACAGGACGATTTCCACCCAGGGCCATCAGAGCGGGGTTCTGGTGCCAGGGCCCACATTACCCTAGGTGAGGGAACGGGGCGGCATGGTGGAACGCCCATAATGGCGGGTGAGGCTATGAAGACGACCCCCTCTGCTTCCGGGGTTCGGCCTGGAGATACCGAGAAGCACGGGGCTGTTACAGCTACACCAGCATTCAAAATGAAAGAGAGCGGGGCAGGACTGACTGGCACAGGAAACAGACATGCCACACAGGAACACTGCAGGCCGAGTTGGGCTTTGCGGAGGGTCGCCAGTGTGGCGCTGCTCGGTGAGGAGGCCTGATGGAGACAACGTGGATATGGGAAGACGAGGTGAGTTCCTTTAAGAGTCGGTGATGTGGTTCGACCCCAAGAGGAGGCTCAGCTGAGAGGTTCCCACGGAAAGAGGAAGCGACATGAGGACCAGGGGCGGCTGAAGGTGATGGCTGTTCGGGAGGACGGATACTTTCAGCTGTCAGATGACTCATGGAGACACCCCAATGAGCTGTGGCGCGTTATCGAGGAGAAGGAGGTGTCGGGGCCCCAACGTAGCTCATCTCCAGGGACAAAGAGATGAAGGAGCTCTGGGTGGGACCAGCCAGACGAGTCCCCTGGGGGGTGGCTTCTCCATCAAGACTGTACAGTAGCAAGGGGCGATGGATTGGGTTGAATGTGAATTGCCCAGGCTATGTAGTTGACATGTTTCTCATAATGGACTACTATAACAGGTGCTATAACAGGTGCCCATGTGAAAAAGAAAAAAAAAATACCCATGTAATGTGTGTGTCACCATGTTTAGGGGTGTGTATTACTGTGGGGTTTGCCCGGGTTGGGGTGGTATCTTTGGGAATGTTATGGTGTTGTATGAAGGCGCATGTTAACTGGTTGTGTGTTGAAATTTTTCTTCTTTGTGTATATATGTTCATGGGATTATTTTGTATTATAATAGGAACATGGCAAATTTTATTTCAGGGACTTTTATTTTCAGAGATAGCAGAATAATCCGTCTGGCCGTGTGGAGGTTGGACGGCAGTCCACCTGTCCCCCTTTAGTTTTAGTTGTTTGTGTGTATGGATAGGCCTATTTTACTTGTTGTCATTAGAGCGTGACTCAGGTATTAAATTTGGGAGGGCCTAATTATTGTGCATGTGTTTTGGACTTTCCTAAAGGGGGGGGTCATATATGAATATGATGTAGTATTGTGTGATAAGGGTGGTGGCTCCACCTTTCCAGTTCCGCCGCCACCCTGGGTATGAAAGGCGGATGCAGAAGAGGCATGGTCTCTTTTGACCTTCACCTCTGCCTGTACGGGAGCGCCTAGTGTCGGTAAGTCACGCAATAAAGTTGAGCTCTACTGCATCTCTGGCCTCGTCATTGGATTACAGATTATGGACATAACAATATCCAAATGTAAATGAGTAAAAGTACAGCTTTTTTCATTCATAAATGTGCTCAAGTAAGAAGTATCTTAGTGCTCACTAAAGTACAATTTTGTGAAAAAGTTAATTAAGTACATCTACTTGAGTAAATGTAATAAGTTATTGGGCACCTCAAATCAACATTCAGATGAATCCAAACAGGGACACTAAAAAATCAACCATAAAAAGGCATGGAAGCCTTAAAACTACTATAAACGCGTTTCGATGCAATGCAAACTTGTTGCATGGCGCAATTACGTATTATATCAATGTAAATACGCGAATGCATGCAAATTCACTTCCAAGGCAGCTGGTAGTGATAGCCAATCAACCTTGAGATTCTGCTGTCACCTGACTAAAAATATCAACACTGGAGAGTAAATTAGTTTGAAAATGAGACTGCCAGTCACCTGCAGACAGATGAACCGGGAGGTCTGCAGCTGAGAAGAAGTGTTGGAAGTTTTTCTATCCACATACTCCACTCACATGCTAATGACAGCTAGTAGAGTAAACAACCATCATCAGGGTGCAGTTTCTGTAGGAGGCAGCTATGTAGGCCAGCTATGTGCCCCGCCAGATAACAAACACACATGATGGCATTTTTGGGATTTCCACAGCAGGTAGAAAACAGCTGCAGAAGTTATTAAGGCAACCCTGCCCCTCTGCAACTTGCTCGGATGCGAATCTGTAATCTAGCCGAGTGAAAAATTTGCACTTTTGGGTTTGGTCTGAATACACCTTAAGAGCGTCTGTGAAGCGCTCAGAAAAACAGGTCTCCGCCCTATATCCTAGCAACCACTTGATCTGTCATTCAAAGCGTGCCATTGATGTTTCACACATTTTGTGCTGAAACTCTCTAATAACTGCACTAAACCACATCAAACTAGTAAGAAGACACACATCCTTCAGAATGTTTGCTGTTAAATATTGATCATTGTTTACTTTTAGCCTGATTCTGATTGACTGGTTACAAAGGTGTGTCGCTGCAACACTCATTAGCTTTTTTCATTGAACTTTCAGCACCCTGAGCACAGCGGGAAATTACAAGATCAGGCAAGAATCATGTAAAATAACACAAGACCTTGAGAGAAACTGAGACTGACCGAAGAGACCCGATTGTGATCACATGATAACAACAAGGAAGCATGATGTGGCAGCTGTCAATCTGGAGTCAGAAATCCAGGGTTACCTTGACAACAAAGCCTTATCTCAAAATTCTGGTAAATTAAAAGTCGAGAAAACATGGCGCTACATTGATATAAACCTTTAGTTCCA
Source organism: Pholidichthys leucotaenia (assembly GCA_020510985.1). Lineage (NCBI taxonomy): Eukaryota > Metazoa > Chordata > Actinopteri > Cichliformes > Pholidichthyidae > Pholidichthys > Pholidichthys leucotaenia. The sequence goes on along the minus strand of CM035842.1, from coordinate 330,240,778 downwards.
CTCAATTTTGACTGGGTGAGCTGAAAACCTGGTAACAGACAGATACACACACAGATGCAGTGACACACTACCATATGCCAAACTTTCAGCAAGGCATATAAGAATCTGTCTCAATAGGGAATGGGTCAATATCTCACATATTTGTGGTTTCTCACCTTAGCTGATGTTTCAAACCAGCCCAGAAAGCCAGTGTTTTTGCAGAAATCGTCCATTAGGGTTGTGTCATTCTGCCCCTCTTTCTTCTGGTCACATTTATTGGCGAGTAGCACTGAGGGGATGGGGTTGCCGTTAGCCAGTTTCACTTTACTGTCCAGGTCATTCTTCCACTTAGACACAGCTTCAAATGTGGAGCCCCTTGTTACATCGAACACCACGAATGCCCCCACAGCTTCTTTGTAGTACACCCGCGTCATGTTTCCAAATCGCTCCTGACCTGGGGGATGGGAAGAGAATTTAGTGGGAAACTGTAGTTTTTACAAAGAAGCTCTGTCCACAGGGTCTGCAAAACCAATAATGGTAAAACAATTGCATCAAGGACAAATTGGTATTGGCTGACTTTGCTGCAGTAAGAAATTCACCTTTTTTTTCTCCACAACTCAATGAAAATTCAATAACTTTCCTCTGCATGTGGCAAAAAAAAAAAAGACAAGGATTGAGACAGTTACCATTTGACCTACTTTCCCTAATTTGCCATTCTTAATCTGCACATAGTGAATGGCAGAAATAATATGTCATAATATTAGGTCCATTGTTTCAGAAAAGCCCTTTCACAACAGCAAAGGCAAGAGCATTACCAGGTGTATATGTGTCACTATCAATCCAACACAATGAACTACACAACTTTCAGGTTGTGTTTTAAACCTTTCTCACATCTACAAAGCAGACGCCTGAGGGAAGTAGAACTGAGAGCCACGCTGCAATTCCTTGAAGGTTAAGCAGCCAGCCTTCCTATTCTTTAACCATATACTGGTGTACAAAATTTTGTTTCAGTCTATATAGTAGTAGTGTTTAACTGCAGCTTTAGATCCAAACCAGTCTATATCATTATGTATAAGCAAAATATGCATAAAGGCATATAAAGAACAACACTTCAGTAGAGGGAAGTGACTCTAGGTTCAGGTTCAGGTTCCTTTATTTGTACCCGTAGGTAGATTTGTTTTGCAGTCTGGTGACATCCATATTTACAAGCCACAATTACATTCAACATAGACACAAACACAGGCACACATGAAGCTGACTATAAACATGATAAAAATACTCAAGGCTCAACCAATCAGGGTATAAAGACAAAGAGATGAGAAAAAAACCAGAGGTAAGAGAGAAGTGTCATATTAAAAAGTTAAAAACTAGTCAAAGAGGTTAAAAACTCAAAGGTCTAAAACCCAATAAAATATTTAGAACCCAAATAACATCCTACAAAAGTAAGTAAATATAAAATGGAGTTAATAAATAGGTACCTAAATTATGTGCAATATATTGTTACAACTATGATCATTAGTTCACTTGCCAAGGATATCCATGGGAGATGTTGTCATAAATCGCCCTTTTTAAGGGCTACTGAAGGACACCAAACGCACGCTGTGAGTTTGCACATTTATTAACAGAAAGACAAACAACATAAAACACTACACTTACAAACAAAGGGATGATGAAGGCGCAAGAGGAGAGCGGGGCTCATGACCGGGGGGAAAGAACAGCCTGGACGGAGCAAAGACTGAGGCGTGCGGGAACACCAGGGAAAAAGAGAGAAACTCAGCCGGAGTCACACCCGAAGAGAAACGGGGCTCACGGCTGAGGAAAACAGAGAAAAGGATAAATATTACCTGGTCGGAGTGCACCCGTTCACCTCTATGGCAAACCCAAACTCACTCAGAGTATGACTAGACTTCTGAGGAGGTTAACAGTAGGACACGGCAACGGGGAAAACATTGCCGTATCCTTAAATAGGTAAATGGGGCACATGACTGATGAATGACAGGTGTGGGTACATGAATGAGGAAATAATCATAACCAACAAGTGACAGCTGTGCAGCCCGCGAAAAAAAGTTTGACAGCCAGAAGCTGCATGGCGCTATCAACATAAAAGCACAAACTGGAAACTAAATAATAATATAAGAATAAGATGACACAACCCCAAAAGATGTAAATAATACCATAATACAAAATGACACACAATAACGAGACAAGACAAGACTATAAGGACAACACTAAGAACACAAACAACTCATCGATAAACAGAGACCAAATATAGCAGACATAATACCTGAACATAAGCAAAGAAGAAAACAAACAGAAAAGGACTAAACTTAAACTGGAGACTGAGCACGGCATCCACCCGTGCTCAGGATCATGACAAATGTTGCATGAACAGTCACTAGTGCATTGCCCATAGAACGCAAGTATTCCTGTCTGAAACAGGCATCCCAATTAGGCTTTACAGGCCCAAATGTAGGCTGTGTTTGAAAGCGGAATAAAAAGAGGTGTAGGCTATATGTTGGCAATCACGTTAGACTTTGACAAATATAAAAGGGAGTAAATGGCACTAAGATTTATTTGATTGTGTGAATATTAATTACAGAATACCTAAATATTGAAAATGAATGGGACATCCAATATTAGTAACTGTTTCAGATCCCTTGTTTATTTGTTTGTCAGATCACCTATTTGTGTGATCTTTTATCACTTATATTCAAGATAATAGTGTATCTTGCACTTTGGGGAATGTGAGTTGCTCAGTTATTATAATTATTTTAGTTTATATCACTGTTCAGTGATGGAGTTCAGTGTAATATTGAATTTCTTCTGTGTATGATCAATAAACTCATGCAGTACTATAACAGGACACGTTTACAAATATTTGAGACTCATTGTTAGTGCATCATTTTATATTTTAGCAATATTTTGTGATTAAAAGGTTTTTTAAAACTGTAATCAACCAAATTAACTACAAAACACCCAACATTACTATACACAGCAGCAGGACCCATTTGACTGCAACTGTTGCATCAATGCGTTGCCCATTTGTCAGTAAATATTTAACTAAAAATGATTTATTTCATTATTTGGGCATTTTTGTGTCCTGTGTTTGGTTGTTAAGTCATTCTGGCCATTCTGCTCCACAATTACGGTGGTATTATTATTAAGTTTTTAATTTTTAGATACTCAAGCGGGAGGGGGGACTCGCGGTCCTGCAAAGTACAGTGGTACCACACAGAGAAGCAGAAGCAGGGACTCCCATCTACCACTGACTGGGCAGGCTGGGCGTGCCTCCCAGTGAAGGACCGTGGTCGGCCGCTGCTTCTCCCAGCATGTTCTGTGTTGGATACACCGGTGTTCTTTGTCAGACCCAGGTCCCCGCCGGCGCTCCACCCAGTCCGCTCACATACCTCATGTTCTCCACATATGCCGAATTATCCTTTAGACCTACGCAATCACGGCAACTTTATGGTATAATTTTTTTAAGCATTAAATCTTCAGTATCATCTTCTTCTAGCTCACAGTGTGCTGTGGTTACTGATGCCATGATGTTGCGTATTATCCAATCGGTACGGAGTCAATGCAAAACCCCGCCCACAACTCTAGAAGCCAGAGCATGAGGAGAGTGAGGACTAAACTTTCATTGATAAAAATTACATATTTTGACTAAGCGACTCCATATTTGGGGATGCACACCCTCGTAACCTCAGCAAAACATTTATAAAATCTTAGGTCGGTCTGACGAATGGTTCAAGAGTGGAACAGACAGACAGACAGACAGACAGACAGACTGACTGACAGACAGACACACACACACACAGATTCCGTGCATTTACAGATAGATATGTCTGACATATGCTTTGTATGGTATATCAGTAATGTAATATCACAAGAAATTTTCAAAGCATTTTTAATGTCACCGGTTCAAAAGTAATTTGGAAATATGAGTTATTCTCACATTTCCAGTACTCCAGTATTTTCATATCAGTGTACTGCATTGTTTTAGCAGACATATTAAATTATTGTGTGTGACTGAACATTTTATGATGGGAATAATACATCTTTGTTGACAAAATTAAGTTATCTGTTACCAACAATAACTTTACAACTGTTGTGACTACTGAGTATATTTGGTCACCGCAATGGTGATTTATTCATTCATTCATCTTCTTCTGCTTAATCCTTTTCAGGTCGCGGGGGGGGGGGGGGTGAAGCCTATCCCAGCATCTTTGGGCGAGAGGCAGGGTACACCCTGGACAGATCGCCAGTCCATCGCAGGGCCAACACAGAGAGACAGACAACCATTCACTCTCACAGTCATACCTAAGGACAATTTAGAATCCCCAGTTTGATGCCATTTAACCTAACTTGCATGTTTTTGGCATGTGGGAAGAAACCGGAGAAATCCCGGAGTAAACCCGCGCAGACACGGGGAGAACATGCAAACTCCACACAGATCACTGTTGGTCGGGGGCTGGGATCGAACCCAGGATCCCCCGGCCAAGGGTGAGTTGCTGTGCTGCCGCAGTGCTAACCACTCCGCCACGATGATTTAGTCAAAGTTATGCTGCCCCTCCCCCCCAAAAAAATCAACTGACACACATTTTTTAATCCTTACAGGCAATTCTACACAACACACTCAGTCAATAATTAAATAAATAAATGCATTTCATGTTTAACATCAATTTCAGTGATAATTAAAAAAGTGTACTAAAGGCCTCGGTTAAAAAAAATTCATGAAAATACTTTGGCTTACAAACTCAACGCAAGCTATGCTCAAATGGAAAGTTTCTAACATTATGCTTCTCTGAGCAATGATAGGTAATGTATACAGGAAGCCACGCACCAAAGCCAACATATCACAATCTTGTGTCACAGCATAAAATATTTAAGATTTGATGAATCAAATAAGATAAGATAAGCCTTTATTAGTCCCACAACGGGGAAATTCCAGGATTGCAACAGCACAGGGATAGCAACACTCAGAGCAACAATCAGAAGGCAAGAAAAAAAAAAAAAAAAAAAGCAAGCAAGAGCAGCTAATGTACATATGTACATATTACTATAAAATATATATATACACACACACACACACAGACACACAGTGCAGAGCATTGTAGCTGGATGGAATAAATATATGAATATATGAACACACAGTGCAGAGCATTGTAGCTAGATGGAATAAATATGTAAATATATAAACACCCACAGTACGGAGCATTGCAGCTAGGTGGAATAAATATGCAAGTATATAAACACACACAGTGCGGAGCAATGTAGCTAGATGGAATAATATGTAGATATATAAATATAAACACACCCAGTGCTGAGCATTGTAGCTAGATGGAATAAATATATAGATATATAAATATAAACACACCCAGTGCAGAGCATTGTAGCTAGATGGAATAAATATATAGATATATAAATATAAACACACCCAGTGCTGAGCATTGTAGCTAGATGGAATAAATATATAGATATATAAATATAAACACACCCAGTGCAGAGCATTGTAGCTAGATGGAATAAATATGTAAATATATAAGCACACACAGTGCAGAGCATTGTTGCTAGGTGGGATGAAACAGCATAACCGTCTATTTAGTTATCCTACATGGTATGATTATGTGCCCATACATATTCTCACCCTCCATAGCGACCGGTATGTTCCTAGTTGTATGCCGGAGAGGACCATTGTGTAAGTCTATTGCATCTTTTGCATTCAAAAAAAACTATTAGTTTGTTACGTCTTTTTGCTATCTCTGCGAGCAGCCCTGCTTAGGTTGTACAGTCTGACAGCCGTTGGTAGGAAGGACCTACGAAACCTCTCGGTTGTGCACCTGGGATGATGTAGTCTGCTGCTAAATGAGCTCCTCAGTGCATCCAGTATGTCCTGCATAGGGTGGAACTCGGACTCCAGCAGAGATGACAGTTTAGCCACCGTCCTTCTCTCTCCTATCTCCTCCATCGGATCAAGGCGTTGCCCCAGGACAGAGCTAGCTTTCTTAATCAGTTTGTTCAGTCTCTTCCTATCGGCTGCAGTAATGCCACTGCCCCAGCAGACCACTCCAAAAGTGATGGCTGATGCCACCACCGTGTCATAGAATGACTTCAGCAGCGCCCCTTGTACACCAAAAGACCTGAGTCTCCTCAGCAGGAACAGCCTGCGCTGTCCCTTCTTGTAGAGTGCGTCAGTATTGTGTGACCAGTCTAGTTTATTGTTCAGATGAATACCCAGGTACTTGTAGGATGTCACCATCTCGATGTCTGTTCCCTGTATATTTACTGGTGCTGTGAGGGGCTGCCCATGCCTGCGGCAGTCCACCACCAGCTCCTTAGTTTTCCTCGCGTTGATCTGGAGGCAGTTCCGATGGCACCAGTCCACAAAGTCCTGGATAAGCCCTCTGTACTCAGCTTCATCTCCGCTGGAGATGAGACCAACGATCGCAGAGTCATCAGAGAACTTCTGTAGATGGCAATGTGTTGTGTTGTGTGAGAAGTCCGCAGTATAAAGAGTGAACAGGAAGGGAGCCAGCACCGTTCCCTGGGGGGCCCCCGTGCTACTGATGATCGTGTCGGAAACACAGTCCCGGGTTCTCACAAACTGAGGCCGGTTCGTGAGGTAGTCCAGGATCCATGATGACAGGTGCTGGTCCACCCCTGCGCGCAGCAGCTTGTCCTTCAGGATCATCGGTTGGATGGTGTTGAAAGCACTGGAGAAGTCAAAGAACATGATCCTCACCATATTCCCGGGCTTCTCCAGGTGGGACAGAGAACGGTGAAGGAGGAAGATCACCGCATCCTCCACCCCAATGCCATGCTGGTAGGCGAACTGGAGTGGATCCATCGCTGGTTCCACCAGGGGGCGGAGATGAGCAAGGAGCAGTCTCTCCAGGGTCTTCATCAAGTGGGACGTCAAGGCCACCGGTCTGAAGCTGTTCAGGTCTTTGGGGTGGGAAGTTTTTGGTACAGGTACCACACAAGATGTTTTCCACAGCTGTGGAAAATACTTCTTTCAGCTGCTCTGTTTAGGGGCTGTGTTACAGCATCTTGCTCTGTAACACCAACCCTCTCCATGTCCTCCTTCACTACATTCATGAATCTTCTCTGTGCACTTCCTCGTTTCCTCCTGCCTGGCAGCTCCACCTTCAACATCCTTTGTCCACTATATCCACTATCCCTCCTCTGCACACGTCCAAACCATCTCAGCCTTGCCTCTCTTACTGTGTCTCCAAACCGCTCAACCTGAGCTGTCCCTCTGACCCACTCATTTCTAATCCTGTTCCTCCTAGTCATGCCCAATAAGAATCATAGCATCTTCAACTCTGCCACCTCCAGTTCCACCTCATGTCCACCTTGCTCCACCTTGGGCGGAGCGGTGGAGCAGTGGCTAGCACTGTGCCAGCACAGCAACTCACCCTTGGCCATGGGATCCCTGGTTCGATCCCAGCCCCTCACCAACAGTAATCTGTGTGGAGTTTGCATGTTCTCCCCATATCTGCGTGGGTTTACTCCAGGATTTCTCCGGTTTCCTCCCACAGGCCAAAAACATGCAGGTTAGGTTAACTGGAGACTCTAAAGTGGCCCTAGGTGTGAATGTGTGTGTGAATGGTAAAGGGATAGCGCCGTACCGTGGCTGCTTCATCCATCCAGGTGGATGCCCTCAATTTCCCCTCTGGGGATCAATAAAGTATACAAAATCAAAATCAAAAATGTCAGCGCTGAATTATAACTACCTCCAGCTATTTAATTAATAAAATGATAATATCGGATACAAGTTAATTTCATAGTAAATTTTGTTTTAGTATTTTTTTCTAAAGAAAATGTGTTTTTATTATGAAAGAAATAGCCTACTTAAAAATACCAAAAAAACTGTTCAGAAAACATACAGGAGGACAGGAACCCATCAGTGTTGTGATGGGAGCTGGACAAACAGGCCCTCAACAAGCCTCCCTGCTTCCATATCTCGGCTTGGAAGGTAAACCAGTATTATTTAAGATACTAGCAGGGGCAAAAATTGTTGTTTTTCATGGTCAAGGTGAATCTAAGTCAGCAGCAGATAGATGAAGCTCCAAAATTACAAGAAATTACAATTAGGAGGTAAATCACAAGCCATCAAAATGATAGATGGCCTTGATAATTTTCTGTCACTGCGAAAAACAATTTGTCAATGAAGGAGAATTCTCCGTTAATGCAACCACTGCTCTAGCAGCTATCCTTCTGTCACAAATCACCCTTCACACTCATGACCACCCACTCCACCCTTCCTGCACTCTCTTCTTCACTTCTCTTGTGCACTTTTCATTATACTGGATGGTTGACCCCAGGTATTTAAACCTTCACTACCTCTACTCCTTGCATCTTCATTGTTACACCTGCCACCCTCTCATTCACACACATGTATTCTGTCTTGTTACTACTGACTTTCATTCCTCTTCTCTCCAGAGAATACCTCCACTTCTCCAGGTTCTCTTCCACCTGCTCCCTATTGTCACTACAGATCACAATGTTGTCTGCAAACATCAAAGTCTACAGAGACTCCTGGCTGACCTCATCTGTCAGCCTGCCCATCACCATGGCAAAAAAGAAGCAGATCATAGCCTATCCACCTTACATCAATCTCATGGTTTCTGCTGGCAACATTTCCGCGTGGAATGCCACCACCCCTGAAACTATGCCCCTACGCTAAGAAAATATAAATTTAAGAAAAAATAAATTAAGGAATGACACTCCGCAAGCGTGCACACGAACAATGCGCGTGACAACTGTGTAAACTGTTCCAGTCGACAGAGTGTCTCTCTAGCGTCGATGTCTGAGCGAAGCATGGGCTTATTAAAGTACTTTAAATGTGGAAAAAAGCTGAAGAGGTATGCAAGTAGTGGAGGCATTTATCATAGTTTTAACCGACTGATAACGGGAACAATAATGAAGAGTCACTTAGCAAACAGGTGTGGTTAAGCTTCATATGCAGGGAAAGGCAAGAGTGACTGATGAATTGCTGAGGATTTACTTCACCAGCCACTACAATATTAACTAATTTATGTTCATTATTACTAGTGCATACCAGTAGAAAGTTACTGTTATCATGGCAACAGTAACCATGGTGAAACCTGCCTTTGATCTTTGATGATGTGTCTGCCTGGCAACAGTAACCATGGCAACATCTGTGTGTTTATGATGTCATAGCTATGAACGCCCATAGCTCCCCTATGGACATTCATTAAAGATTTCCCCTCCTAAACTTCCGTATATCTAGGGAGGCTGAAATTTGGGGATACACACCCTTGTAACCTCAGCAAAGCACGTATCAAATCTGAGGCCAGTCCAATGAACGGTTTGGGAGATATGCACAGAACACATAGACACACAGACAGATTTCTTGGATTATAATATGATGTACCTGGCAAGTTAAGATGACCGAAATTCACGAAGTCACTGACTTCAATCCGTTAATACCCTTCAGACAAACTAAACCTGCCAACATTTGGATTTCAAAATAAGGGATGTTTTTCTGCTGTTTAGATGGTGAGAAGAGTTGTTAAAAAAAAGCTATAAATATACAGAAATATTATAACAGAAATAACTGCATCTTTGGTCAGTTAATTTATTTAATTAAATATAATTTTATTAATTTTTTTGTCTTTGAAATCAGAGTTAAATTATTGTTCTGTTCTGGCTCCGCAAAATTATGGTCAAAATGGTCAAAAGTGTAAACTGCATAAGGAAAAAATGTCAAAAATTTTACTACAATCTGTTTCAAATTTATATTAAAAAATGATAATTTTATAAAAAAAAAACAGACAAAAAATAGCTATAAAATGATTCACAAATTTATAATAAAGTCTCAAATATACAAGAAAAGTCATAATTTTACAAGAGAAAATTACAAATTTGAGGAAAATGGTTGCAAATTTAGATAAATTTACATAGAAAAGTAGAAAACTAAGAAAAATGTTTTAAATTTTGAAGAAATCCTCAAACCTTCAAGACTGAAGTCATTACTCAAGTTTTTAAGTGGGTGCTCTTTGTACCCTTAACTAGAAATGTTTGGTTGTCTACTTTTAATTATTTATTTCAAAGCACTGCTTTTACATGGGCAGAATTTCTGGCTACAATACCCACCTCTGATCATATCATTTAAGGATGAATGAGTAAAATACTATTTTGATTGTTTTTTCCCCCCCCCTTCTCTTTCCTACTCTTTCTCAAATGGAAAAAAAGAAGCACAGCAACTCACCCTTGGCCGGGGGATCCTGGGTTGGTTCCCAGCCCCCGACCAACAGTGATCTGTGTGGAGTTTGCATGTTCTCCCCGTGTCTGCGTGGGTTTACTCCGGGATTTCTCTGATTTCTCCGGTTTCCTCCCACATGCCAAAAATATGCAAGTTAGGTTAATTGGCATCAAAACTGGGGGATTCTAAATTGTCCTTAGGTATGACTGTGAGAGTGAATGGTTGTCTGTCTCTCTGTGTTGGCCCTGCGATGGACTGGCGAACTGTCCAGGGTGTACCCTGCCTCTCCCCCAAAGATGCTGGGACAGGCTCCAGCCACACCCGAAAAGGATTAAGCGGAAGAAGATGAATGAATGAATGAAGAATAAAAATACACATCATTTATGTAAACCATGACAAAAAAAAAAAATCCTGCAGGACAAAATGTGACACTTGGTATTTTCTCACCTGTTTGTACACCACCATAGATAGAGAGAGAACCTGACAGGGCTCAGAGAGGGAAAGATGAGATATGTATATGGGAAAAAAAAAAACCAAAACATTCTCTTATGTTACTCCTGTATTTTCTGTTTAACCATCTTCTTACCATAGAATATATTTAACTATGTGCTTTTGTTTTATGTCACACTTTCTTTGGCAATGTAAACATACATTTCCCATGCCAATAATGCCAAATTGAATTGAATTGAAAGGAGAGACAGACAAGATGAGACAAGCAGAGGAAAGTATTCAGGCAGAGGGTGCAGGAGAGGTGAGAGCAGAGGGAGGAGAGAAGGATGACACCAGTAAAAAGTCCAAACACAGGACGTCTGGGTGGGACCCCAACTGGCCCAATATTCCAACATTCAAGCCTTGGTTGTACAATACTTCAAATGGTAAGTTCCATATGCAAAGTTACTGTGCAAAATAAAATAAAAAAAATAGTATAAAATTAACATATTCCGGTTACAACAGTGTCATGTGTTTTCTGCCCCCCCCCTTCCGTCCTTCTCTAGCCTTCTCCATCAACACTCTTAAAGCAAACATTACATCTGCAGTACTCTTACTTGGCATGAAACCGTACTGCTGCTCACTGATTGTCACCTCTTCTTAACCTTGTGATTCCCCAAACACATTACAAAGTACAGTGGTGTGAAAAAGTGTTTGCCCCCTTCCTCATTTCTCATTTTTTTGTATGTTTGTCACACTTAAATGTTTCAGATCATCAAACAAATTTAAATATTAGACAAAAATAACACAAGTAAACACAAAATGCTGTTTTTAAATGAAGGTGTTTATTATTAAGGGTAACAAAAAATCCAAACCTGCATGGCCCTGTGTGAAAAAGTGATTGTCCCCTCTGTTAAAACATAAATTAACTATGGTTTTTCCATATCTTTGGAAAGCTGAGTTCAAAATCTCTAGCCCCACCCAGGCCTGATTATTGCCACACCTGTTCTCAATCAAGAAATCACTTAAATAGCACCTGCCTGACAAAGTGAAGTAGACCAAAAGATCCTCAAAAGCTAGACATCATGCTACTATCCAAAGAAATTCAGGAACAAATGAGAAACAAAGTAATTGAGATCTATCAGTCTGGAAAAGGTTACAAAGAGATTTCTAAAGCTTTGGGACTCCAGCAAATCACAGCGATAGCCATTATCCACAAATGGCAAAAACATGGAACAGTGGTGAACCTTCCCAGGAGTGGCCGGCTGACCAAAATTACTCCAGAGCACAGCGACAACTCATCCAAGCGATCACAAAAGACCCCACAACAACATCCAAAGAACTGCAGGCCTAACTTGCCTCAATTAAGGTCAGTGCTCATGACTCCACCATAAGAAAGAGACTGGGCAAAAATGGCCTGCATGGCAGAGCTCCAAGACGAAAGCCATTGCTGAGCAAAAAGAACATAAAGGCTCATCTCAGTTTTGCCAGAAAACATCTTGATGATCCTCAAGACTTTGGGGAAAATACTCTGTGGATTGACAAGACAAAAGTTGGACTTTTTGGAAGGTGTGTGTCCCATTACATCCGGTGGAAAAGTAACAGTATTTCAGAAAAGGAACATCATGCCAACAGTAAAATATGGTGGTGGTAGTGTGATGGTCTGGGGCTGTTTTTGCTGCTTCAAGACCTGGAAGACTTGCTGTGGTAAATGGAACCATGTATTCTGCTGTCTACCAAAAAATCCTGAAGGAGAATGTCTGGCCATCTGTTCGTGACCTCAGCATTTGGGTTCTGCAGCAGGACAATGATCCAAAACACACCAGCAAGTCCACCTCTGAATGGCTTAAAAAAACAAAAAAACAAAATGAAGACTTTGGAGCGGCCTGGTCAAAGTCCTGACCTGAATCCGATTGAGATGCTGTGGCATGACCTTAAAAAGGCGGTTCATGCTCGAAAACCATCCAATGTGGCTGAATTACAACAATTCTGCAAAGATGAGTTGGCCAAAATTGCTCCACAGCGCTGTAAAAGACTCATTGCCAGTTATCGCAGATGACTGATTGCAGTTGGTGCTGCTAAGGGTGGCCCAACCAGTTATTAGGTTTAGGGGACAATCACTTTTTCACACAGGGCCAGGTAGGTTTGGATTTTTTCCCCCTTAATAATAAACACCATTTTCTCATTTAAAACTACATTTTGTATTTACTTGTTTTATCTTTGTCTAATATTTAAATTTGTTTGATGATCTGAAACATTTAAGTGTGACAAACATACAAAAAAATGAGAAATCAGGAAGGGGACAAACACTTTTTCACACTACTGTATACGAGGGGGGGGTTGAAAGGTTCAAAATGTGGTTTATTTTTCAACATAGTCTCCCCTTCAGTTCACACACTTCTTCCATCGGTGTTGCAGTGCTTGGATCCCTATGGTTGAAAAATAAACCACAGTTGGTCAAATTTCACCACTATGAACTTTTCATCGCCCCCCTCATATATTTATAGTGTTCTTTATTCTTCTTCACACAATGTTTTTACACATAAAACAAGTTCAAATTAAAGTTCAAGCTTCAAAATCACAGCCATTAGAACGGCAAAAGAGCCATCAACAAAACTATATATTGAGAAGAAAAAAAAAACATTCTTTTGTCAATTTAATATTCTAAAAGCTTAAATTTGCATGTGTAAAATACAAAGCAAAATATGTTTCTGCCAGAAAATGTCCATAAATTGAAAAAAAATGAGAGCGTGTCTGTATGATCTGAGGGGAATCTACATGTTTCAAAAACAAAACTACTGAGAAAAACTGCAAAACAATACTGCATCTCAGTTTAGGCGATACATTTAAGGTAGTGGTGCAGTGGGGAACGGACACCACTTTAAACAAATATTTAGGAATCAAAAAATCAGCAAATATAAATTGGATAATCAGAGAAAAGCTCTGTGAAGAATGAATTCAGATGGTTACAGTCTGTGTTGTTTGTTTGATCTATGACAGCCCCCAAGCTTTTGCTAAAAATCGTGCATTAGTCTCCGCTAATGTGTTAATGTTGGTGCCTAAAGTTGCGCCCCTATGACTGACTAACGTGACTCTATACTAGAGGTGGGAATCACCAGAGACCCTATGATACGATATTATCATGATACTTGGATCCGATGCGATATTATCATGACCTTGCGTAGAGCTGAGTATTGCGATGTAATATATTGTGATTTCCCATCCCAATGTTTGTCATGGTCAACTCCTGGCCAGATCTCAGCAGTCATGTTTTCGCTGTGCTGACCTAACCAGACTGAGTATTTAGCACCATTTAATGGACTAAAAAGTTAATTGTTTTTATTACTCTGGTACCTAAATAGTTAAGTTTGTATTTACAATGTTTATTACAAATTTTTAATATAGTATCATGATACTGGTGTCTCTGAATCAATACAGAAAATATCAATTTTTTCCCTCCCACCCCTAGTCTATAGGCTATAAAATGTGCCAGTTGTGGTATTTTTGGCATTCTTAAAGGAACAGCAAAGTTATATAGTGCTGTTGCAGACCCACTCAGGCTACGGTGAAAGTGACATTCACCTGGTCAAAGGTTGCTGCACCATCAAAATGGTATTGGAAACATCACTTAAAGGTGAAAATCTTGCATAGTGCTACTGTAATAAAGCACCAAAAAGTTAGGGTGAGCCAATTGTATTCAATTAACCGTAGTAGACGGACTGTCAATAATGGAGTCGCTCATACAGTATTGGCTTAACACGTGACAGCTTGGATGCAGACCTACTCAAGGGTCAAGTTTTTACTTCCTTTCAGATTAATTTTTAAGTGTCCACGCTCATTGTAATAAACCAACTGCAACTGACACATTTTTTATGTGTGACATAAATAGAGATTTTTGTCACAGAGGAATAAGCTGTATAAGGCATTGCTTGTTAGGATCATGCCATAGTTGATTTGGGGGTTTTCAAGGGACTATTGGCAATAATGAAAATTCAAAGTAGGACGGCACTCTAAACTGTTTATTCATGCATCACAGGAATGTTTCAGACAACTGCCCTTCTTCATTTCATGCAGATTCACACCAGTGTAATTCAGCATAGGCAATCTATGAGGATTCTCGTTTAACATAACTCTTACAATGTTGACTGTAATGAAAAATGCCACTACGATGTTGTTCAAAGGACCACTGTTTTCAGACGTGGACAAATTTGTTAGTAACCTTCCGTTAAAGAAAGAAAATCCAACAATGGTCACTAAAATAACTTGAAACTGACAAAAGCAATAATAAATAAAAAAATTTCTGAAAATTAACTAATGAAAATATCACATTGCTTTAGAATTTTGGTTGAACGGATCATTTAAAAAAACTATCGAAAGTGGCCTGAACAAAAATGATGATAACCTTAACTTAATATTTTGCTGCACACAACCTTTTGATGCAATCACTGCAATCAAGCAATTTCTGTAACTCTCAATGAGACTTTTGCACCTGTCAGCAGATATTTTGGCCCACTCCTCTTGATCAAACTGGTCCAGTTGTGTCAGGTTTGAAGGGTGCCTTCTCCAGACTGCATGTTTCAGCTCCTTCCAAAGATGTTCAATAGGATTTATATCAGGGTCATAGAAGGTCACTTCAGAATAGTCCAATGTTTTGTTCTTTGCCATTCTTGGGTGTCTTTAGCTGTGTGTTTTGGGTAATTTTCCTGTTGGAGGACCCATGACCTGTGACTGAGACCAAGTTTTCTAACAATTGGGCAGTACATTTTGCTCCAGAATGCCTTGACTGTCTTGAGATTTCATTGTACCCTGCACAGATTCAAGACATCCTGTACCAGAAGCAGCAAAGCAGCCCCAGAACATAACCAAGCCTCCTTCATGCTTTACAGTAGGTGAAGTGTCCTTTTCTTTGTATGCTTCATTTTTGCATCTGTAAACATAGAGCTGATGTGACTGGCCCAAAAGTTCTAGTTTCGTGTCATCAGCCCAATGGACAACCTCCCAGAAACTTTGGGGCTTGTTAGCATGCATTTTGGCTGGCTCTTTAATGTTTTCTGTCAATAGTGAAGCCCTTTTAGTCTTCTTCCATGAAGCCCATTATTGCTCAAAATCCGACACATGGTGTGATTAGAAAGCAATATACCTTGACCTTAGAGTTCAGCTGAATGATTTTGGATGGTTTCCTAGGCATTTTTTCTACAATACACACTATTCTTCTGATCAGTCTGGGGTTGCATTTCCTCTTTTGTCCAAGACCTGGGAGGTTGGCTACGGTCCCATGAACCTTATACTTTTTAATAATATTGGGAACTGTGGTCACAGGAGCATCAAGCTGCTTGGAGATGGTCCTATAGCCTTTACATTTTAACATGCTAGTCTATAACATTCTTTCTAATCTCCTGAGACAACTCTGTCCTTAGCTTTTTGTAGTGCATGTTCAGTGTGGTACAAAGCATGATACCAAACAGCACAGTGACTACTTTTCACCCTTTAAATAGGCAAACTAACCGATTACAAGTTCGAAGACACCTGTGATGCTAATTACAGGACACACATTAGTTTAACATGTCCCTGTTGTCAAATTATTTTGACATATATCTTTTCTAGGGGTATCATCATTTTTGTTCAGGCCAATTTCATTAGTTTGTTTTTTAAAATGATTGTGTTCAACCACAATTTAAAAGCAATGTCTGATTTTCATTAGTTAATTTTCAGATTTTTTTAATATTTATTATTACTTTTGTCAGTTTCAAGTTATTTCAGTGACCATTTTGAGATTTTCTTTCTTTAATGGGAGGTTACCAAAAATTTGTCC
Source organism: Pholidichthys leucotaenia (assembly GCA_020510985.1). Classification (NCBI taxonomy): domain Eukaryota; kingdom Metazoa; phylum Chordata; class Actinopteri; order Cichliformes; family Pholidichthyidae; genus Pholidichthys; species Pholidichthys leucotaenia. The sequence goes on along the minus strand of CM035842.1, from coordinate 330,224,327 downwards.
ATGTCTGTCTCTCGTTCTCACGTTAATCCTTCATAGTCGCATCGTCCATGTGTTATTATTAGATTTGGCACAGGTTTTTACATCAGATGCCCTTCCCAATGCAGTACACTGATGTGGTCATTTATGGATGTGTCCAAGTCCATTTTGTTATTACAGCAGCAAAAATAATCAGACGTGCCATCAGAAAGCAGAAAAAGGTTGTCCTAACTCTGTTAATTATTTAGAATAATTATTCTGATAGATGCAATAAACTAATCAGACAGGCAAGGGTGCAAGATCTACGGTGGATTGATATTATATAGGGCATGTTGCCCTTGGAGAACAGTTAGGTTTTGTGCTGGGAAAAGGATGCGCTCATTTGCAAGGTGAAAATGCATACAAGCATAGTCGGTCTGTGCCACTTGGGATTAAGCCAGATATGTCAGTCCCTCCAAGATTTCGCAGGATGTTTTTATGATTGTTACAGCCCAAAAAAAATGAATTTGTGGGCGTTTTTAAAAAAAAGTTGCGATAAAAGTTGTGATGTTTTGAGAGGTTTTATTGCACTAAAAGTTGTGGGAAGAATTACAAATTTTAAAGCAGATGTTTTTTTCCATAGTTTACTGCAATGATATTCTATAACATGACAAGAAAAGCACAGGATTATTAAAAATTCCCTATTAAACATCCATCCATCTTCTTCCGTTTAATCCTTTTTGGGTCGCGGGGGTTTGAAGCCTATCCCAGCATCTTTGGGCGAGAGGCAGGGTACAACCTGGACAGATCGCCAGTCCAGCTCAGGGCCAACACAGAGAGACAGACAATCATTCACTCTCACATTCATACCTAAGGACAATTTAGAATTCCCAGTTTGATGCCAATTTTGTAAATTAAGTAGAAACTTCTGCTATACAGATAAACTCTTTTGTGCAACAGCAAACACAGACTTTAACACAATATCCATTACAACAGCTAAATTGCACTGAAAGTGTGTTAACGAGTATAGATTTGGAAATTATTGGCATCACCTTCATTTGAAAACTCCCTAACCGCAGCGGTCCCCAACCACTCGGTACTGAGTGCAGAGGAAAAAGAAATAATTTATTCTGCTGCTCTGTAGTGTCTATCAATAGAAGTTTGTGTTTTTCTGTAAAAAAAAAAAAAAAAATATTGAATATTTTCTCTTTCCTTACCTGACTCCTGCCAGTCTGTCTATCTGCTGTGTCTTGACACACAGTCGTACCGGGAGGAGGGGCTCTCCTTGGAGGCGCATTGGTCCATATCCAGACCGGAGAGTCACAGCTTTAAAGCTCATTGACAAGATGTAGTAATGATTTTACCTCTAAAGATGTATAAAATGTTCAAACACTGGCTGTAGTGTTAGATGTGCTCGTTTGTTTGTGGTTTTACAACGTCTCTTCTTATGTGTGCTCCCACGAAGAGGTGGTTTTCAGGCAGGCGGGCGTTTTTCCAACACAAACCCAGCACTTCGTACACACGGTCAGGACAGAGACATGAGGAGACGTCCACCGGGGGAGACGGAGGAAGGTATGGTGTGCAAAAACTTGTGGGTGGGTGCCATTTTTAAAAATCACACACTCTGTTTTTTGGTGACGTGCTCTGTTAATACTCACTGTAAACACGGATATGAGCATGGTGCAGTGATACATCTGATTGGTTAGACCAGGGGTGTCGTATCATGTGCCATGGAGGGCCAAGACCCTGCAGGCTTTACCTCCAACCAGTGTCTTCAACAGTAGATTTCACTGAATTTCTTCCCACTGATTGCTGATAAGTGAAAACACCTGCTGAAGAGACTGAGTAGAAGAGAAAACCTGCAGGGTCTTGGCCCTCCATGGCACACGATTGGACACCCCTGGGTTAGACTGAACATTTGAGCACCACTCAGGGGACAAATTTGATTGGCGAAATTGGCGTAAGTTGATGAGGATTGGCCAAAATTGCAGGAAAGTTGTGGTGACGGGACAAAGTTGCAAGGTCACACAAAAGATGTGATGACGGCTTGATCTTGCGTGAATTGGCGTGATCGTAACATCGCGAAATCATGGAGGTACTGATATGTATTAAACACAGTTGCCTGGGCAGGTATTTTATGATGGACAGGGATGGAGAAGAGATGACTGAACAGGACCTTTTTGCTGCAAAGGAAACCGTGCAAACCACCAGAGGTGCCCACACTTGGGCAGCACACTGCTTAACTAAAGGACTGATAATATACCACTGACTTTAGACGTGGTTTTTGTTGGTCAGAGTGGTGGCCTAGTAGGTAGAGCATCCGCCCCACAACCGGGAGGTCGCGGGTTCAAATCCTGGCCGGGTCATACCAGAGACCATATAAAAACTGTACTTTCTGCCTTCTAGCTTGGTGCTCAGAATAACAGAATGGGGAAAAGAAAGTTAACGCACAGAGCTACCGGAGGACTGACCCCACACTGTTGCTTCCACTGCTCACAGTAGCTGTGAGGCCTAGGGTCAGTGAAATGGAGATAAGTGCCACCCCATACACCACATGGTGTCCCACATGCTGTGGAAGGGATTAACTCAACTTTGTTCGTCAGAAGCACATTGCCAGAAAATCCAACATAATAGCAATGTGCCAACTTTGTACCCAGTCACACCACTTTTAAATGAGTTCACTCCTTTGATCATAAAGTGCACACACAGTCAATCTGTATTTGTACAATGAAGATGCAAATTGTGAAAAATTGTGTCAATGTGCTGCCAGAAACTACCAAAACCACTGGTGCAAGAGGCACAGTATGACACAAATGTACACTTTAGATCATTGTAACAGGACCCTAAATGCAGTGTGTACTGTGCACATGCAAAACTTTAAGTAGCATACAAACACACAGTGACCACACAAATGTTCTTTGAAAGATGAAGTGATGAACAAGTGATATCTGTCATCAGTCTTTGATGAACAGAATATCTGGGCAGCCTGCCAATAAAAATTTACAACACAAATGTGGAGATTCATCCAAAGAATTGTTTCCACCTTGTTCAAAGCTTTGGATAAAAAAAAAGGTAAAAATATAACTGTCAAAAACAGAAATCAATATAAATAAGAACACTTATAAAAATGCCAGCAGGTACAGGTCAATTTTTAAGAGTTTTTAAACCAAGGCACCGTTTTCTTCTCTGGAAAGGAGTCTGCTCCAAAAAGTTGGCACAAAAAAGCAAAAGCATAATCATCATCGTTCTGAGCAGAAATTGTGGAACTTTGAGTGAAACTGGTTTTGTGTGGTAGGATCATTGGACCATTTTGAATGCAAACAGCGTGCCAGTGGATGTGAAACTGCTGTAAGTAGCTGTTGATTACAACAGTCTCATCCGGAGGACATGAAGGTGTGACTGAGTCGCTCAAATGTGTTTTTCGGTAGCACTGATTTAATACTTCAGATTTGTAATTAGATTTATAATGTATTTTTTCTCTATTATCTGTATTTTTTTTTATTTTTGTTTAGCATAGTAGTAGCAGTAGGGAATGGCATGTAACAGGTCCAGCCAGTCAGGATTCATATCAGGAACTCGCTGCTAAAAACATTTTGCTAATGATCAATACACCCTATTCAGTCATCAAGTCACTAAAGCTATACACCCAAAATGTCTTTGCATATAATCGGGTACTGTCTCTCAAGCACTTGCTCGTAGATAATTATTTTTAGAATAAGCAATAATTATAGCAGACCTCTATCAATGTTGGATGAAGCACTTATTTATATGACACTGCTTCAAGAAGGCCTACAGGGCAAGCCAACAGGTTTCACTAGTGCACAGTCACAAATAGAAAGTGATGTACAAAAAAAAAAAAAAAAAATCACTGAGGAAGTGTGAGCACAGTTATAATCCAGGATACTTTCACTTTACTGTACCTACACAACTACATAAGTAACTGGAGCTACGTGGCACAGTGCGGGTGTGAGCAGGAGAGTGAATACACTGTGGGGCCCACAGGCCTGACAATAATTGCTCATAATTGGGAGTCTAATTTTAGTTGATATAACCCCAGGTGAATGCACCAGAGACGTGACACAGTGGGATAAAGAGCCAACAGACTGAAATAAGGCTTTTATTTTCAGGCCTCGTAAACCTCCTCCTTCCAAAAGAGTGAAGGCAAAAGCAGAATACAGAAAGAAAAAATAATGGTTCATTCATTGTCAAGGCTTTTCTCCTTTTCATTCCTGCTAACTCTGACTGAACCAAGTGTAATGATTTGACTGAATGAATATCGGGAAGGAATATCATGTCAGAAATATGTCAGAAATTTTTCAACATTTTCAAAGGTATTCGTAGAAAAAAATATGGTACAGTATTGTTCGTTCAACAAAAAAAGAAGAATTCTGTAACCTATTCATATAGTAGGGACAGTTGAAATGTAAAAATAATCAACTTTGGCTGAGGTGAAGGATGTGCAAGTGCTGAAAGAATGACTTATTTTTTCTAATTTTCTTTTCATTCTTACTCACCTTGGAAATGATCTGACAGTGGTTATTGCTCATTAGATATTTAAGCAGAGTCAGTCTAGGGATGCTAATATTATTCCTCCCAGAAAAGTTGGTTCGATATAAGAAGTAAAAAAAATAAAAAAATAAATCAATATCAATCTCACTGATGTGAAAGCAGTTACAAAGTGAATGTGCCCTCAGACTTACAGTACATGGTGTACCTGACTCTTTTCCAGGGTGGTGAGTGATACACAGTACTGACATGATCCTGACATTAAATGACAACTAATCCAGTGGCGTCAAACCTTTTCAGTTTCACAGGTATGTTCTCATGACTGAGAAGTATGGCCAATTGCACATACAGTTTAATTTGTCAATTAGAGGCTACTAACAGTTACTTGAAATTGTAACTGAAGAGCCTGGGGTGTTGGTATGATGCCTTGCAGCAAATAAATCAGCTCAAGAATGATTTCACCAGTGTTCTTCAGAACACTGATAGAACTGCTCTCCCTGGCAAATTCTCTGGTGTATGCATTCTGGGCTTCTTCTACGCTTTATGTGGCCACTAACACTCTATGAAGTTCACATCTCAAAGATGGAGAAGCTGAAGAGACTGGTCAGCTCTTTTGCAAGAAAGTGGCTTGACCTTTCCAGGTGCCTCAGCAGCATAGGGCTCTATGGAAATGGAGCATTGGAGCTGCCCATTTTCAGCCTAACAGAGGAATACACGTGCGGATACCAAGGTGCGGTTGGAAAGGATGCTGAGGAACTCAAAAGATCCCTTGGTGGTCCAAGTTGCTCCAACTCTGACCACTGTGAGGAAGTGGACACCAGCAGGAGCAACTGATCAGGAAATTGCTGCACTCAAGCACAGAGACATCGTGGGACAAGTGCCGCATGGGAGGAGTGGTCTTGGCTTTGGGACAGTGCATCATCCTGGAACAAGGCTAATGCACTCCAGAGACGCAGGCTAGTGGTTCAGGAGACTCGTCACCAAGAGGAGGCAGCAAGGTGCACAAAGGCAGTGGCACAGGCAAAACAAGGGCAGTGGATGATGTGGGAAGGAGTGGAAAAGAGGACGATCTCCTGACAGAAGTGGGAAATGGAGGCATTCAGGGCAAGCTTCACCATCAAGACTACCTATGATACCTTGCCATCACCCATGGATCTTGATCAGTGGCATGGAGAAGACGCTACATGTTCCCTCTGTGCAATTCCAGCCACACTTAAAGACATCCTGTTGGGCTGCAAGACCTGTTTGAACCACCCGGTATTGCAGTGTCTTGCTGCAGTGCTGGAAAAACAATGTTTGGGCATCAATGCTCTCCTTCCCCCATCATGTCAGTGGACAACAACAACCTTTGCCCGGGAGGGAAAGAACCACAGCTGTTTCACCAGACAGGGCACGTGACTGAAAGCTAATGGTGGACATAGGCCAGAAGCTCTGCTTCCCAGTGGAGACTGCATTGACAAAACCTAGGCTAGACCTCACGTTGTGGTCAGCCTCCCTCAAGCTGGTGTAGATCATTGAGCTCACAGTGCCCTGGGAGAGTCCTGTGGAGGAGGCCTACAAGCGCAAGATGCTGAGATATGCTGGCCTTTCAGCAGATGTACAACAGCAAGGCTGGATAGCAAAGGCGTGTCCAGTCGAGGTAGGCTGCAGAGGCTTTGTAGCTACATCAACATTCTGCTGATAATGGGGGTGTAAGGGAAGGCTCATTGGCTGGCTGGCAAAGACCTCTCAAGTACTGCTGAAAAGGGGAGTCAGAGGCTGTGGATAAATGGGAAGGACTCCATCTGGGGGGGGGGGGGGTGAGGGTGGCAGGTGAGTGGTGGCATCCGTGGGGTGAGCCTGGGATGCTGGGTTTCACTGCTGACCTTTCTGGAGGTGTTGTGGTCCTAGTCAGCAAAACACTGTTGAAGGAGTGGGCCCACCTGATGACCCGAAGGGTTCCATCACTTACAGGACCCATAGTCTTGTGTTTGCAAGCTAGGGACATTAACACCTAGTTCTGTGGAACAAATTTAAGGTGATCTCCTTCCATCCATGCAAGAAACACTTTTTGCAGTATCACCTGACAATGTGTAAATCTGCACAGAAAAAAATCTTGACAACAGCTGGATGAAGTACTGTATACAGTATATATTTTCCAGTTGTTGTGTTCCACTGTAAATCTAGTTGCTTTCATGCTTTTAGCAAACTGTAAATATGATAAATTAGTTTATCTTTAGGCCCTGTGATGGACTGGAGATCTGTCCAGGGTGTACGCTGCCTCTCGCCCAAAGATGCTGCAATAGGCTCCAGCCCCCCACCCCTGGGACCCGAAAATGATTAAGTGGTAGAAGATGGATGGATGGATGGTTCATCTTTAATCGTCTTATATTACTATCATACTTTTAAAGGTCTGATGACACGTTCTTGACTTCCTCTAATTTTTCAACACATAATACAATATGACGAAATCGGTTTGTCTGTGCAGTTCTAAGTGTAACAGGCTTTTTTTCATGTGACTATCCGACGTTTTCATGAGCGCCACGTCACCCATTGCGTCAGTGGCTGGAAAACCCCCTGGCCATGTTGTAACGTCATCGATAGAACAAAGCGCTTGGCTGCCCTTTGTACACACAGGATGGAAGTGGTTGAAAACATTGAGCATGGTTCCAGCACATGTAGTCTGGATTTGGTTTGTGCTGTCCAATTTTCAGACGATTATAGTTCCGAAGAATGGGGTGATAATGAAGAATCTGGGGGCATCAAACTGTATAGTTTTGAGCCATGCCAAGCGGGCATTGTGCCTAGCGAGTCAGACTCAGTGACAGTCAGCTGTTCATGTTTTGTGTGCATCATCTGCCGTGTTGTCAGCCAGCCAATATTGCCAACACTATCACGACGTGCTAGTCACTCCACACAGCCGTGGTTCTGTTGCACCCCTTGTAGCGATGTCGGCTCTGGTGCGCAACCGTGGTTAATACGTCTCCTCTCCATGTTCACTGAGCGATGTCGGCCCTGAATGCCTGCTGTTTGTGTTTCTGTATATTATTTGTAAGTCTTCACCTTTTTGTGAATTGTCTGTTGTTCTATATTAAATGTGCTGTGGTGAATCCTGCGTTTAAATCCTCGTTATTTACGCGTAAATCATCCCTCTTCATGCGCTCTTATGCATGGCAGGGAGAGGGTGCATGAAATAACCAGGATTTAAGCGCAAGATTCACCACAGCACATTTAATAATAGAACAACAGACAATTCCCAAAAAGGTGAAGACTTACAAATAATATACAGAAACACAAACAGTAGGCGTTCGGGGCCGACATCGCTCAGCGAACATGGAAAGGAGACGTATTAACCACGGTTGTGCACCAGAGCAGACATCGCTACAAGGACGCACGAGAACCACGGCTGTGTGGAGTGGCTAGCACGTCGTGAGAGTGCTGAAAATACTGGCAGACTAACAGCACAGATGACAATACTATTGACCAGCAGTGCGTGTACATTTTGGCGGCCGTTTGCCATTAGCCCACTGCTGGTGATGGTGTGATGACAAGCACATGGGCGAGGACCGGGAAACATGATCAGCGGGAGTGGAATCACCTGTTGATAATGATTGAGGGGACGTGCCTGGACCGGCGTGCGATCAGAGAAAGTACGTCAAAGCTGCGCGTAAATCCATTAATCCTTCCCCTTCCCCTTTGAGCAGCATTCCTCCACTTCAGGCTTTGAGCTGATGTGGTCTTTCACACATCACACGCTTTATCTAAGCCTGCGACACAACGCGAAGGCATAGCCGTAAAATTAAAACAAGAAACCAGAGAAACTGTGAGCCACAAAGCTGCTGTCATTCTAGTCAACAACACTGGAGTCCGTTTTGTCGCTTACGTCATAGGGGTGCCGCCCTTAATTCAGTGGGCGGCTCCACAGTCCAGTCAACAGCTGCTGTTTTTTTGATGATAACTAGTTTATGCAAGTGCGGTTGTAAATATTATATTGATCACTGACAATGACTTTTGGGTTTACACAACATGCTAAAAAAGGTAAAAAATGTGTCATCAGACCTTTAAAAATCAAATTATTCTGCAAATTAAAGACATAGAATAAACAGAGACAAACAGAGAGATATAGATAGTATAGAAAAAAAATTATGTAAAAATTATTCATCTCCGTCTTGTGCTCCTACCCTAATCCACGCTACCACAGGAATAGGCTAAGCTGTATTGAGTATTTACACAGTGAATGCCACAGAGGAGCAAGAGATATCAGCAAAGAACAAAGATGTGTGCTGCTATGTTAAACCCACTACATGAGTCCACTGCCTGCAAACTAAAATCAAGCATAAAACTTATTTTGTCTGCAAAGAAAGCGGAGTGCAAAAAAATTTCAGCAGCTTTGTACAGACTGCAAGCCTCACTGATGAAAAGCAATGTTGGATGAATACATGACCTCAAATATAATTAGGTACCCTGGCCACAAAAACTTCATAAAGCATCACTTTACAGAACTACTCGATAAAAAAGAAACCACTGTATCGTCTGTTTGTGTGGGAGAAAGTGAACTAAAGCAAACTCTCATCATTATCTGAAGCCCTAGCAACCTCAGCTTCCTCTACGGGTGTGCATACTGCCATCCCGTGGGTGGGTTACCATAGAAACTGTCCAAGCCAGACATGGCAGTAGCAACAGCAGCAGTCTCTGTCTGTTGTTAGGAGGCAGCTGGTAGAGAAACTTTCTTATACAGACAGACCTCCTGCAACATTGAAGTAACAAAGACAATGTGGGGTCCAGTTACTAAGGAAGTCTTCTGCCTAAGTTTGAAAGCAGAGACACACATGACTGGCACGTTCAAATTCCTCAGAACAGCATGTGAGAAATGACTTACTACAGCTTACTACAGCCTTTAGTACTGAACAGAGTCTGAACTCTGAAGGAAAATCCCCAACCTTATAAGTGGTATTACCCTCATTTCACCCTCACTCTGAACCGAAGGGCTGGTGGGGCAGCTCAGCTCAAAGCCTGAAGTGGAGGAATGCTGCTCAAAATGATGATTATTGCAGATTATGATGCAGTTACAAGGCACAGCTACTAAAAATATGCTTGTGGTAATCACTGTAACCATGCAGACCATGATACTAGAGGTTTTGTAATCTATCAATACACAAGTGGCAAAATGTGGATGGATGGATTAGTAATCTGGAACAGTGGTTAGCACTGTGGCAGCACAGCAAGAAGGTCATGGGTTCGATCCCACCCCATGACCATCGGTGACCTTTCTGTGTGGAGTATGCATTTTCTCCCCGTTTCTGCGTGGTTTTTCTCCGGGTACTCCGGTTTCCTCCCACAGGCCAAAAACATGTATGGTAGGTTAATTGGCATCAACTGGGGATTCTAAATTGTCCTTAGGTATGAACTGAGAGTGAATGGTTGTCTGTCTTTCTGTGTTGGCCCTGCGATGGACTGGCGATCTATCCAGGGTGTACCCTCCCTCTCACTCACAGATGCTGGGATAGGCTCCAGCACCCCCACGACCCGAAAAAAAAAAAAAAAAAGGGTTAAGCATTTGAAAACAATATGTATCAATAGATGAATGAATATCTGATTCATTGGTGCAAGAAAATAAATCTATAATCACCAAATGGGGTCATTCATTCTGGCCTAACAGATGTGATGACCTGGATGCAGACCCATCTGAGGATCACTGTGTGTGAGTTTGGTGAGCATTTGGGCAATTGAAATGGAGGAGTAAAGATTATTACATATGATGTATGTATGTATGTATGTATGGATAGCTATGGCATAAAATTATCTTGCATTCACTGGAATGAGCTAAAAATGTAATTATTTATTTAAATAGTTATTCATGACCTCACGTGTCTCAGTCTAACACTCTAATGATGTCACCAAATTTGTTGACCCATTTTACAGACCAAGTGTGTCCACATATATACAGTAACTGTTTAATCATTCACTGTAGAAGTGTGCTTGGCAGTAAATTACAGCACTGAGCTAGAGAATGTTATTGTTTAAGGTTAAAATGGGGTTTAGGACTGAATGCACTGGAAACATCCATTAACATCCAACCTTCCTCCCACAGTAATTTTGGAACCAATAAGGTGGAAGTTTCTTCCCTCTAAACCATGGTGGTAATCATCCTGTCTACTGGCTCAAATAAATCCAGGAGAAGATAGCATCTCTAGGCGAAGCCAAGTGGGAAACTCTCAAGCGCCACACTGACATCACTCCTTCTTGTATAATCCACTGATTACTGTAATTCATCTGAGAGGGAAATAACAAGTAATGTCAGCAAAAAAAAAACAAAACAAAAACAATATATTTCTGGCATTTTTCTCTGTGTTTCCAAGATGACAAACTTAGAAACAATACCTCTACATTTGATTTACATACAGTACTTCACTACCCTGAGTGTCCACCAGAGAGTCCTTAGTGTCTCTTGTCATTCTTATAACTTCAAATGATTTTGGTCACACAACAACACTTCCTCGCCTGATCTACATCAGCCACAACAACTCCACCTGCGAACGTTTGTGAAAATCTCTATCCACCTGCAGTGCAGTTGGGGTGCAGGTGGATAGAGGAGGTGATGCATAAATGCAAATACACACAGAAGTGCAAGTAGTATGAAAGCATGGGCAGGTGGAAAAACGTGCCTATGCTTGCACACCACTTGGGTTTGCGTGTGCAAGCTTCCATATAGTACTTCCATATATACTCCCAAACCTGCCCACAGGTATTTACAGGTGCAGTCTGTGTGAGTGTTCCCTTGTCTCGATGAATGATATCACTCTTTCTGTGTGTCAGTGGTTTATTTATCCTCACAAGATCCTCTGATCAAGTGCTGTCAGGCTGTGACAGGCAGGCAGTCCTCCCTGACACTCAGACACGGATGTCCCTGAATGCTAAGCTTGTGCTGGCAGGGCCCGAGTGACGATGAGAATCATAGCCTGCAACGTCAATCAGCCGGTGACAGACATACACTTTGTTGTGACCACCAACAACACCCAAACGTTCGTCCCCCTTTTCTGTCACTGCTGTAAGCAATGGAACAGATACAAAAAACAGCAGTCTTCTTACCATCTGTCCTGATCTGTCTCACCATATGAGCTTGTTTGATTGAGAGAGAGAAAGGATCTGCTCGACCACAACGGGAAGTAAGAACAGAAGATATCCAGAGGCAGGGGTAGTTTTGTTTTTTCAAATATATTTTTCAAAATGCTCTAAAACAACAGTCATAAGTTCTTGTGTAATAGATAGATATCTAGTAGTTTAGTCACACATATCCACGTCTACTATGTGCAAGATTGTTGGGAACTCTTGACTTAGACTAACTGTATTTCTAATTCTCAGGCTGCTATGTTGTAAAGACAAATTGTAACTACCGCTGACATATGCATTTATACACAATATAAGAAATTTAATTTACCAAACTAGAGAAGCACCCAGAGAGCGCAGACCTCTGCCAAGGCTCCTTCCGTCCCTCATGGATCACCTCCAAAATGGAATGGGTGTGTGTGTAGGCCTAGAACTGCTTCTGGTGAAAATTGCATCAAAGTCCATCCATTAGTTTTGGAGTATTGTTGCTAACACACTATGAGAAGGTAAGAGCCTTGGTGGAGGTATGCATTCTCGGATCATCACCAAACTGTAATGAGTTTGTCTCTAGCCCAAGAACCAGTTCTGGTTAAAATTTCATCCAAATCCACCCTGTAGTTTTTGTGTAATCCTGCTGCACAAATACAAACAAAGCCCTTGGTGGAGGTACGCACTCTTAGATCATCTCCAAAATCTAATCATCTGTTCCCTGTGCAAATCCACACCTTTCCTGAAAATTTCATCAAAATCCATTCATAACTTTTTGAGTTATGTTCCTAACAGGCAAACCAGCAAATAAACCAACCAACCAACCAACCAACGTTGGCAAAAACATTACCTCCTCCCTTGGCGGAGGTAAAAAAAGATAAGAGGTCAAGGTAAAAGAAGAAAAAAAACATTTATCTACTCTAAACCCTCCAATGGGGGAAGTGTACATGTACTGGTGCATCTAAAACTAGAAAAGCACTCAGAGAGTGCATACCTCCACCAAGGCTCCTTCCATCCCTCATAGATCACCTCCAAAGTGTAATGGGTTTGTTTTGGAGAATTCTTGCTAACACAGTGTGAGAAGATAAGAGCCTTGGTGGAGGCATGCATTCTCAAGATCATGGGTTCCTCTGTAGCCCAACAACCACCTCTAGTAAAAATTTTATCCATATCCATCAAGTAGTTTTGGAGTATTCTTGCTAACACAATATGAGAACATAAGAGCCTTGGTGGAGGTATGCATTCTGGGATCATCACCAAAATGTTATGGGGTTTGTCGCTATCCCAAGGACCACCTCTGGTGAAAATTTCATCCAAATCCATGCAGTAGTTTTTGTGTAATCCTGCTGCACAAAAAAAAAACAAAACAAGGTCCTTGGTGGAGGTATGCACTCTCAGATCATCACCAAAATTGAATGGGTTCATCCTTGGCCCAAGGGCTACCTCTGGTGAAAATTTCATCAAAATCCATCCAGTAGTTTTTGCGTAATCCTGCTAAAAGACAAACCACCCTGATTACATAACCTCCTTGGTGGAAGTAACAAACCAACCAACGCCACTAAAAACATTACCTCCTCCCTGGACGGAGGTAATAATAGAATAACATGATTCGGTAATTTAATTCAAAGAAATAAGTCACTGGGCCATATTTCAATGGCCATCCACGCACTTTTCCGACAGACTTTCCACCATACACCAGTGTTTTTGTTAGTTTCTGTCAGTGCATTGTCTGTTTTTTGCACCTTGCATCATGCCATCAAATTACCAGTAGACAGTGCACCCGCTATGCACTAGCAGGAGGAGAATCATTTCAAAGAGGCGTGGGGTGTGCAAGCTAACGCGCATTACTATTATTGTGCATTCCATGAAAATCTGCTTTTGATCAGGAAAAAGGAGGTCTACTGTCAGAATCACATTGTTTAATGATATTTCAGTGACGTGTTTTGACATCACGCAGCTCTGGAGCCCATGAAATGGCATGCGCTGGGATCTTATTTTAATAGAGAGAGTTGTAACAGTCATAATTGCAAGTCATTTTAATTATATGATGACCACACACTAGTTATTTTTTTATTCCATCCACACACTCATTTTAATTGCAGACTTACATTGGAGTCTATAGATTCGGCATTAATGTATGATTTTTTTAGGGGAATGAATGAATGGACATGGAGCATGTGTGCCAGTGAGTTCCAATGTGATGCGCAGCGCACGGGAAAGGGGGAGGGGGATTACGTTTTCATCACGGACATATTAGGCATTAATGTGTTTATTTTTAGGGGAATAAATTAATGAACAAGGAGTGTGCAGCGTTTTACTTTTCACTGTAACTCCCCAGAGAGACAGGAGATGCGTCCACATCTGCGTTAGCCGTGCGCCCCAAGTTTCCAGCCCAGCAAGCTCCCCGACAGCAACCCATCAGCCCCTGGCAGAGGCTGCAAAGAGTGGGCTCACTTTGTGGTGGGGGCCAGAGGCGGACGGGAAGCCATGCCAGATCACCTCCATCCCTCCAGGAGGGATATGGGGGAGACTCTTGGTCGGTGAAAGCAACAAGAGAGTGAGCACTCCATCTCCCCACAGCCGGGAGTGGCTTCCACAACGTCGTTATGAAAGTTTATGAAAGTTTGCACAGGCATCATCCTCTTTTCCTTAAGTTTCAAACCCATTCATGTCTGTGCTGCATCCATGCGCACTACATTAACCCTTTAACTCTCCACATTAAATGGACAGGTCGTGCGCCCCCAGTGTCACAGCGCAGCAACTTCACCTGTCAACTTACTGACGTCCCCCGGCTATACTGAGAATTTGTACTGATCTGTATTGATCTGACAGTTCAGAAGGTGGCAGACATGCGCTGGAGGAATCATGGCTGACATGGAATACAGCAAAGAAGAAGAAATCCTCATTATTATTCTTCCTTTTTCAGCTTTGAGCTCACACACCAATGTGGATGCCGCCATGATCGGTCATGGCGGCAGCGATTCTGACTGAAACTGTATGAAACAGGAAAAATAGCCACGTAATACAAACGAAATTCATGTGGGATAATCATAAGAGTTTGTAGATGTGGTAGATGGTGTAAATGACCGACCAAATGCGAAACATCGACCACGATGGGCGAAAAAACTGAGCTACCAGCACCAAGATGGCGGTGCCCACGATCGTCATACAGTAGATTCTCACAGAAAAATTGCATCAAACAAGAAAAATAGCAGTGTAATACAAACAAAATTCACGTGGGATAATCATAAGAGTTTGTAGATGTGGTAGAGGGTGTAAATGACCGAGCAAACACAAAACATTGACCACGATGGACGAAAACAGACCGGTCACATGGGCGAGCGACCCCCCCCCCCCTCGCAACAGGTAACAGAGGAATATATGTTGTTGTTTTTTTACATGTTATTGATTTTCTGGTTCATATACTTTGAAGATTAGATAAAAACATACCCCTGTAGACAAAACGGCATAAAAAAAAAAAAAACAAAACGGACCATTCTTTGTGTAAATGTGTCCAAAGTCCAATTTTGACTGAGTTATGTAATTTATATAGCTGCTGCAACATTATGCAAATTAGATGCATAAATTTATTCCTATCTGAAACTTTGGATCATATTCTACATCTTTCTAATTGACGGTAAGCCATTATCTCTTGCAACTTTCAAGTTATAGCCTTGGAAATCTGAACTATTTTATTGACAAAAATGTTTTACCACTCTTGACCACTAGGGGTTATGTTTACCCCTTAACTGTTACCTTCGCCATGCGGTGCCTGGGACAGCTAAAGAGTTAAACAATTCAGCTGATTTTTCAGCCCATTATTCCCCGTTTGTTCTTTCTAACATAACTAACTGGGCATCAGCTGTAACTGATGTCTTCCTTATTACCAAGCAGCATTACTATCATGTGCATTTTGACTCATACACATGGGCTTTGGTCAGTGCAAAACCTGTCTTAAACCGTCATGATCACTATTCACTTTAGATAATGCATCTCTGTGCATTAAAGGAATGGGAAGGAGCGCTTTGGATTGGATTATCCAAAACACATCTCTGAATGATTAGACCGACCTCTTTGCATCATTCGCTGGTGGAAAGTTCATTTTTACGCTGTTGTGATAAGGAAATGAACTTGGAAACACCCATAAACGTGTTCTGTGTCATTGACAATTTGTCAACCGACCCTGTCGTTGTAATATGGCCCATTGTCGTCAACATTTAAAAGAAAAATAGCTAGAAACTATGAAAGTTCATCTTTTTTATTTGAATCACTAAAAAAATTATATTTTTTTTCTATTTTTTTAGATGGACTAGTAGTTGCTATACATACACTTAAGGCAAGCAAATCTTATGTTTGTTTTTTTTTTAATTCGAGTCTTATGAACCTTAGCCACACATTCTAACCAACAATTCTATTGTCATTGATAGTACCTGTAAGTGCTCTGTGATTGGCATACTGTATGTCTCCAGCCACAGATCAGTTTGTTTAAATATACGAGTGACAGCCCAGAAGAGGCACAAAAGCCTCCCGCAGATCAATGTAATAATAATATACTGAAAAAAGTTAATTCCCTTCCACAGCATGTGGGACACCAGCAGAGAAGCCCAGACTTCCCTCTCCCCAGCCACCTGCTCCAGCTCTTCAGAGGGGATACCAAGACGTTCCTAGACCAGCTGGGAGACGTAATAGGGCGCGTGCCAACGAACCCCTTCATGTGAATGCACAAAACTGAGGGGTAGGACTGATGAGCAGGGCAAAGGGGTGAATATTGAGTATAAATGCATATGTCAGCTGTTGTTACAATTTGCCTTTACAACATAGCAGTCTGAGAACTAAAAATACCATTACTCTAAATGAAGAGTTCTCAACAATCTTGCACATAGTAGAGGTGGATATGTGTGACTAAACTACTAAATATCTAAATAAATATTATGAACAGGATCGGTGACAAAGGGCAGCTCTGGAAGAGTCCCAATTCTCACTGGGAATGAGTTTGACTGAATGTTTGTAATACAAACCAAACTCCTGCAACAGTCATATAGAGACCGGATAGCTTGCAACAACAATACCCCATACTCCTGAAGCACCCGCCACGAGAAACCACGAGGGACGCGGCTGAATGCTTTCTCCAAGTCCACAAAAACCATGTAGACTGGTTGGGCAAACTCCCACAAACACAGAAGGACTCTCGAGAGGTAAAGAGTTGGTCTGATGTGCCACAGCCAGGACGAAAATCCCATTGCTCCTCCTGAATCCGAGGTTTGACCATGTTTATCATTTTTATTCAATATACATTTTTAAAATTAAAAATTACCATTTTATTTTTTCATTTTTTTTAAAGATACACATATGTTATAATTCCACATACAGTAGCAAATCACCTAGTGCCTCTTCACAAGCCAGATTTTTAGTTTAGTGTCACCTGGCAGTCCCTTATGTTGGAAAACTATCACGATTGCAATATAATTGCTTCTTTTTCTTCAAAGGAGCAGTCAGGTTTTTTATCCACCACTGGCCTTTGCAGTAAAGCTCCACTCTCAGACCAAAACCATGCTGTAGCTTGGTCACACCTCCCAACAATGGCCATCACTGCCTTCTCTTCCACCTTCCCAATTCTATGCCAAATAATAGCAGAGTCTATGCTAACAGCGCGTATAAATTAATTATAGATTAAACCAGATCACAACCTGGAGTAAGATATATGTTCTTCTGTGATTAACTGGTTCATTAGAACCCATGCAGTATTATTGGGAATGGGTAAATGTTTAATAACGTCAGTAAACAACAATCTAGATGTGCAATATGGCGACTAACTCTCATAAGTCTTTGTGGCATATCAACATTTGTACTAACATTGTCAAAGAATTGGGAGGGGGGGGGGCATTGACAGCACTCAGTCGCTGCTGAAGATTTGTGTTGTTCATTTATTTAAATTAGAAAAATGCAAAATTTTACTTACAGCACCTTTAACTGCTACAGTGAGATATGTAAAACAAAAGAATTACACACACACACACACACACACACACACACACACACACGACTATGACTGGGAATATTAGGACCATATCAGAAGTTACAAAAAGCTGGTAGGATTTTTGAGAAAATGTGGCAAATTTATTAGAATAAAAGTGGCAAATTTATGAGAAAAAACTTCAAAATCTAGAAAAAAAAAACCCTGTGGTTATTGGCACAGACATTTCCTTGTTAAGTCTAATAGAAAAACACATTTTACGAGTAACCAGATCATAACTGCAGATATGACAGAGGGAAACTGAGATAACTGAGAGCCTTCAGTTATCAGTTATCAGTTATCAAGCTCCTCTCCTGTGGAACCAGCTGCCAATCTGGATTCGGGAGTCAGACTCGATCTCTGTTTTTAAGAATAGGGCTAAAACCTACCTTTTTGATATAGCCTACAATTAGGGAGGGATCATGTGTTTCTGAACCCTCCCTTAGTTATGCTGCTAATAGGTTTAGTCAGCTGGGGGACCTCCAGTAATGCACTGGGCCTCACTCCTTTCCTCACTCTCAATGAAATATTTTTTTTGCTGGTCATTAACATTTGTTTGTTCTCTCCCATAGATTGAGTCCGCATCGTGCTGTTTGCTCTCTACATGTCTGTTCTTTTCTTCTTCTCTATCCCCTCACCCCCCAGCCAGTCGCAGCAGATGACTGCCCCTCCCTGAGCCTGGTTCTGCTGGAGGTTTCTTCCTGTTAAAAGGGAGTTTTTCCTCTCCACCGTCGCCAAGTGCTTGCTCACAGGGGATCGCCTGATTGCTGGGGCCTTTCTGCAACTGTGGGGGTTCCCCCTTCAGTTGATAGTGCTATGAGATGACTGTTGTTGTGAAATGGCGCTATATAAATAAAGTTGAATTGAACTGAATTGAAACCAATTTTCAATCCAACATTGCAAGCTGAGGCAGAAGCAAAATAGTTCCTTAATCAAAAAACAGATTTCCCTGTTATTTGCACTAAATGTGAGTTTCTTTTCTCGTAACTTTACGAGTTTATTTCTTCCTAATTTGCCTATTTTTTTTTTACTTCTCAGATGGCCCTAATATGATGCCAGACGGGACACATCCAGCAGACAAAGTGAAGGCCATTACACCACATGATCTGGTAACATCTAGCATAAAAACAGCCAACATAAAATTGCCTCGTGAGTTGCTGTATGCAGCCAGTGCTTTGTCATGTGAATTTTTTCACTCATTAATGCAGTGGATTCAGACATAGCTGAAGGTTAGAGACGAAGGCTGAGGTTAGCAGGACATCCCCAACACACCCCAGCCACCCAGCAGCAACCCCCACATCACATCCCACCCTCATTCCTGCTGACTGAAGTGAATCTGGACGTCAGCTTGCTCGTCAGTTGTGCTTTGAAGGCCTCTTTTTTTTCCTCCAGCTTGCCTTCTCATCTCTGCTCACTTCCTCTCTCACCTGTTTTTTCAAGCGTGTCACTCTGAGGCTCCCCGTGTTTACAGTGTGATATTTTTGTGCCTGGCGGATGACAAACACTGTGAAGTTTGAGCAGAGCCGCCTGCATGAGGAGAAACTTCTATTTGCACGTCTGTGATTTCTCCCAAGCTTGCTTACTCAAGCTGCTGGAATGCAAAAGGTTGGCATGTGTGCCAAGTTACTCAACTTTGCTGAAATCCTCAGCGAACAAGGGACTGTGCGTAACGATGGCAGATTTCAGGGTAGGACAGTGTCATGGCAACAGGAGTAAAAGCAACATCTAAAGAAAAGGGAACTGCTATATCACTCAGTGAGGTTGTAAGTCTGGGGTCGGCAACCTCCACTATCAAAGACATTTTAGACAACTTTTGGCCAAAAAAAAAGTCTTGAAGGAGATGCAAAACATACGAATCTCAAAATAAAAGGGAAATATTAAGTTATAGCCTTAATACAAACCTGCTTTAGCCTGTCAACATATGCACATGAAAGGCATTTATCTTCCTCTTAAATATGTTACTTTTTCTTGTAAAATTGTTTCTTTTTTCCCCAATAAGTATCCAAATATTCACATAAATCTTAAATATTGTTTCTTGCATGATTAACCTTTTTCCTCATAATTTTTTGACTTCTGTCTCACAAGTGTGTAACTTTTTTCCCTGGCGTTTTTTTTTTTTTTTTTTTTTACTTTGTTCCTGTAAATTTTCCACTTTTTCTCTTAAGTTTTCTCTGGGTTTTTTTTTGGTAAAGTTGTGACTTCTTCTCTTGAACTGCTTTTCTTTTTCCCATAATTTGCAACCTTTTTCTTGTAAATTTGCAGCTTCTTTATCACAAATGTGCCATTTTTTTCCCCCATTAATTTGCAACTTTTCCTTGTAAGTTTCCAGTCTTACTCCTCTAAATTTTCAGCTACTATTCCATAAATTTGCAAATTTCTCTATAAAATCTGTCACTTCTTTCATGTAAATTCATTAATTTTTATTCTCATAAATTTGCAACCTTTGATTACAAATATGGCAGTTTTTTTAAATTTTATTTTATTTTTTGTCAAAGGGGAGCCAATTATGTGCAAAACAGGTATATGTGGGGGGGTTTTAAACCTTGGAGAAAGCATTACAAGAGTAGAGAGTAGCGAGATGAACTTTTGAGGCGGCGCTTATTGCATTAACAACAACGTGACCTACATTCCATTGACAATTATGAGCTGCTGTGATCACAAAGTGGAAACACAGAATGGAGCAGACACGATTGTTCAGGATTTTCTGCTGAAAATTGCCGCCTACAAGCACACACATGCCCAAATTTGAATTTAAACCTCCTTTCAAAAGTATCTATTGGGATCTCAGTTTCAGTGACCGCATGATTTTATTATGGAGTACAATTTGAAATATTTTCTTCTAAACTCTTTAAGATACCACAATGCGTCAGGGGCCATCTTGGAAAAAAAAAAAAAAAAGCTGAGATGGGAGTACTTTCTTTTTCATAAGTTTGCCACTTTTTTCTTCATAATTTGCCACTTTTTTCATAGATATGCAACTTTTTACATATAAATAAATTCACCACTTTTTCATACATTTGCTGCTTTATCCCCAAATAAATTTCCCACTTTTTTCTTAAAAACTGGTTATTTTCAATTTGCTACTTTTCCCTCAAATGTTTACCACACTTTTCCTCAAAAATTTGTCATTTTTTTTCTGATAAACTTGCCACATTATGTGCATAAATTTGTCACTTTTTTCCTCAAAAATTGCTGTTTTATTCTCATGATCTTCCACTTTTTCCTCATGAATTTCTTAAATTATTTCTCAATTCTTATATTATTTCCTTCAGAAAAATGTGCCACTTCATTCTAGTAAATTTGCCACTTTTGTCACATTTTTCTCAAATACTTGCAAAATTTTCTTCATAAATTTGAAAATTTTTCCTCATAAATTTGACAGATTCTCCTGATGAATTTAACACTTTTTCCTCATAAATCTCTCATTTTCCCCCATAAATCTGACACTTTTCCTTATAAATGTGATAAATTTGCCAAACTTACACATACATTTGACTATTTCTCCTCCTAAATTTAACACTTTTCCTAATAAATTTGCCAATTTTTTTTCTCATAAATACCATTTTTTCCTAATAAATTTACCACGCTTTCCTCATAAATTCCTCTAATTTCCTTAAAAATTTGACAAGTTTTCCTCATAAATTTACAAATTTTTCCTGATAAATTTCTCTATTTTTTCCTCATAAATTTGACATTTTTCCTTGTAAGTTTTCCAAAATGTTCCCCATAGATTTGGCAATTTCTCCTCCTAAATTTATCACTTTTTCCTGATAAAACTGCCAATAAAAACTGCCATAAATTTGACACCTTTTCCTCACAAATTTCCCATTTTTTTCTCACAAGTTTACCACTTTTTTCCTCAAACTGACCATTTTTTCCTGATAAATGTGCTAATGTTTCCTCATAAATTTGCCAAATTTTCCTGCCAAATTTGCCACTTTTTCCTGATAAATTTGCCATTTTTCCCCATAAATTTACATTTTTTTCTAACAAATTTATCACATTTTCCTCATGAATTTGCCAAATTTCCTTAAAAATTTAACAATTTGTTTCTCATAAATGTGACACTTTTTCCTCAACTGGCCAAATTTTCCTAAATAAATTTGCCACTATTTCCTGATAAATTTGCAAATATTTTGCTCATAAATTTACCATTTTTTTCCTAATAAATTTACCACTCCTCATAATTTTGCCAAGTATCCTTAAAAATTTGACAAATTTTTCTCATAAATGTGACACTTTGTTTCCTCATGAGTTTGCCAGTTGTTTCATAAATTGGTCAATTTTTTTTCTTAGAAATTTGCCACAGTTTCATAAAAAAAATCTCCCATTTTATTCTCATAAATTTGCGATATTTTTCTCTGGAATCCAAATCCATTTTTTTTTTAACTTCCCATGTGACCATAATGCGCCATCGCGTGAGGACGCAACTAGTTGAAAGTGAAACGTCCCAGTGTGTCACGTGACTCGCCAAAAAACCGAGCGAGCGAGCGAGAGAAAAACCGTGGTTTCAAACCTGTGACGGCTGAGATGAGCAGCCTCCTTTGCTGGCCGCCCCCGTCCTTACCTGCTATGTCCCACAGCTGTAGCCGCACCAGGGTCTTGCTGTCCCAGTTGATAACCTTCAGGGCGAAGTCCACCCCGATGGTGGCCCTGTAGTGCTGCGAGAAGAGCTGGTGGACGTAGCGCTTGATGATGCTGGTCTTACCCACTCCTAACTCGCCGATGACCAGCACTTTGAACAGGTACTCCTTACACTCAGACACCGAGCCGCCGGCCATGCTGACAAACGCTGCTTTGGCTGTCCCTCCCTTCACACTCTATGACAACTTCTGCTTTTTCGCGCATGCAGACGTCCTGACGAGCTGCGGGAGTTTGTGCGTGTTTTCCACGAACTTTCTGCACCTCCTTCTCTCCTCCTCCTCCTCCTCCAACCACCTGATAAGTCACAGGACCCGGGCGGAAATGCCGGGGAAAACTCCATCGGTCCACTTCTTCTCCTGCCGCTGTTTGTATTGATTTGTCTTACAGAGGACACTTGTGACTCGTTTATAGTTTAATCTAACACACCTAAGCGAAGAAAAAACTCACAAATTGCAAATTTACCAACAAAAAAAAAGTTTCAAATCTGCACATAAGTTATTAATTTATGAGAAAAAAGTTACAAATTTACAAGAAAAAAAATGTTGCAACTTTGCGTAAAAAGTTGCGACTTTCTGAGAAAAAAGTCACACATATACAAAAAAAATTATGCACATTTGCAAGAAAAAGTTGGAAATTTATACAAGAAAAGTCGCAAAGTTATGAGCGGAAAAGAAACGTTTATGAGGGGGAAAAAAAGCTGCAAATTTCCAATACAAAAATGTACATTTACGTTAATAAAAAAGTTGCAAATGCAGAGAAAAAAGATACAAATTTTCAAGATTAAAAAGTCGCAAATTTACGAATAAAAAGTTGCAAATTTGCATGACATTACCACAAATTTAACATTAAAAGTTGCAAAATTATCCCAAAAATAAAGAGTCAGAAATTTAAGAGGGAAAAAAAAATCCCAAATTCATGAAAGAAATCTTAAATTTAAAAGGAAAATATCACCAATTTATAAGAAAGCCTCACTTATTGGTGAGAGTAAAATTGTTCAAATAACTTTTTCAGTAGCTACGCACTCTAAAAGGTCAACTACACAGTATTTTCATGAAATTAAATATTTTTAAAAAAAATACTACATCAACAAAATGTTCAGAAAAGTGCAGAGTTAAAGTCTTTGTATTCTTCAAAAATTATATTAATGAAAAATACCTTAAACATTTTTTTAAGGGTCCAAAATAATCATAATATTGACAGGACTCCTGGTGGCCAGTAACATATATGAAATATGTGTCTAACAAATTTGGACACCCCTTTAAATATTCAATTCTTTATTAAGAAATGTTCACATATCTATGTCTGACCTTGTTTTTGTTTTTATTTCCATTTTTTAAAATTTATTTTCGCCATTGTAAGTGGGAATGAATGTGGGCGTGTCCTAAGAAAGATGGGGGCGTCCTAATTTATTCTTCACTATTTGTTTAGAATTACATTTTGCAGAAAATTTGAAGAAAGTCTTTAATTCATTTTTAATTGTTCAATTGTATTACGTGAATCTCCCAGTATTTTTAACATTGATATTAAATATCTATATATCCAAATATGTTAAAAAAAAAGTACACACACACACACAGAGGCTTATACAGGGTGTCCTAATTTTTTCACACGACTGTATATATGTGTGTGTGTTACTTCAAGGAAGAGGACATGACTAGAAGGTGTCCGTATGGACCGGGTCAAGCTACAACTGCCCCAGGCGGAACCAGTGGACAGGAACCACTGGAGTGGGACTCTGAGAAGTGCAGTCAGGCAGGACCCACCCCAGCTGAGGGATTAATTGTGTCCTGCCAAAAATAAATACAGATGATATATATATAAAAGACAGGACACGGCTAATATTTTCACGGCGAATTGGGGCAGCATATACTGTAGGTGATTATAATGGTTGACAGCACCTGTAGCACTGTGATAACAGGAGCCACAAACAATTGTGTCATACAAGTAAGCTAGGCGCTATAAGGAGAGGTTGCCTCCTAATGGGGCGCGCCTGAATAAATAAAGCTTTTTTTAAAAAAAACTTCTTTTAAATTGGCAGCTTTTGTCACAAATCGACCATATTTTCCTTGTGAATCTGTGATTTTTTTTTTTTGTATAAACTTTTACCTTTTTTCCTTGTAAACGTATGACCTGTTTCCTTGCAAGTTTGTGTTTTGGGGTTCATAATTTACAGCCTTTCTATATAAAATAGCTTTTTTTCTCTTCCAAATTTGCAGCTTCCAATTTTGCAAATTTCTTGTGATTTTTATTTCTCTCTATAATGTTACCCCCCTTTTTCTCAAAATTTGCAACTTTTTTCAATTTCTTTTCTCATGTATTTGGAACATTTTTCTGGTAAATTTGTTTTCTAGTTAATTCATTGCTACTTTATCATACAAGTGCAACATTTTTGGAAGTATTTTATAATGCAGCCTGCAAATTACAGGGTAAGTACAGAGTAAGTACACGGAAAAAATACAAGTAAAAATGGGGAGGGGGGGATACCTAAAAAAGAAGGTAACAAAACCGTGCTTTTCCCTCCTGAGTTTTGTCCAGTCCTGTACTTACCCTGTAATCTGTGAAGTACTTCATTAAGTGCTGACACTTTTTCCTCATAAATTTGTAACTTTTTTTCTGAGTTTTTCTATGATAAATTGCACCATTTTTATAGTTCATTTATTACTGTGGGAAATGTACTTTTTTTTTTGCAGTTTTTTTCCCATATACATTTGCAGCTTTTTCCTCATACATTTATTTCCCCCATAACTTTGCAAAGTTTTTTCAAGTTTTTTTCCTTGTAAATTTGCAAACGTTTCCCATTTCATTTGCTACTTCTCTCAATCAGCAACATTTTTAATAACTCGTTTGTCGTTCTGTGTTTGATGTTTCAAATCCACACTGCGTGGACCAAAGCGCTGCAGCTCACCGACCCCAGGTAAGTAAATTAATCACAGCACACTAAACAGACTGAAAATACCTCAACCTTGACATGTTGCAGGATTTGTTTTTTCTCCCAGGTTTTCATTTTTAGGAAGGAAACAGTCTTTTTTAATATAAATAGTTTTTATTTTACAGCATTGTTCATGTCCAGCTCACCCAAAACATAAAGGCCTAGCTGTTTCTAGATATGACAGTGTTAAAGAGGTTCCACCTGGTATATTTTACACTGGTTAAAATCATTGAACAACTTACACTTTAATAGTCTAAAAACATTTGGAAATACAATACGGTAGCACTATGTACTGTGTATTCTTGTACTTAGAAATGCAGCTTTGCATTCTCATCAATAAAGAACTATTAAACTTAACCTCAAGTAAATTCCCTTAAGTTCATAATGCAACAAATTTAAGCAAAACTGAAACATGGATAATTTCATAACAAGAAGCAACTAAGTCATTGGTTACTTTTACAACCAAATGTATTCAAGAAGTTACGGCTGACTCAAGTTAACTCAGAAAGTTATCAAAAAAAAGAAAAAAAAAACACTCCTTGACGAGTATTTGAGGACATTTTCAAAATGTATAAACTTTTTTTTCCCCTGTTGACATTCTAAATATAAACATTTATCAGTATTACAAACATACCACCTGTGTGAAAAAACGAGAGATGGCTTAACAGTATTACAAACTTTGAGAACTTTGTACCACTTTGTACTGTGTTTCCATTACAACGACACAGCAGAAAAAAATGTGAGAAATACCAACATGGAGCGTGGAGAGCAGAAAGCATCTCTTTTTATCACATCCCATGCGCATAAAAATTGTTTCCGTGATTAGGATTGAGTGTAAACTGAATAAACAACTTTGCCATCGTACAATCACCCTATTACACCGGCATCAGCTACATCAGAAAGAAAGAAAGACAGGAGGGATGTTGGTTGATAACTGCATCGTCTCACTTCGTTATTAATGCTATTCTTCTAATGCAACACATGAACATCATACTGCATTTTGTGTGCTTATTTGTAGTATTTTTTTTTTTTAAATCCACAAGATCTGATGAGATAAAGTCCTGGTGTGACTGATAAAAGAGCCCAGTCTCAGCAAAAAAAAACAAAAACGTTCAGTTGCACGTTTTGTCACTCAGAGAAAACGTACAGAGGCACGTAAAAAAGATTTTTTTACGTGCAGTGGGTACGTGGCGTTTACAGCTGTAGGGAAGGTGTCTAACGGCAGATTTTTTTTTTCACTTTTATTGTCTTTCAGCATCGACCAGCTACCCCCTACTTTAATCCCTCACCCTAACCTCACAGGAACTTTTCATTAGCCGAACTCGAGTGTTTTCGTGTGTGTTATCTGAACGGCTGTGTAGGTAACCGTCCGCCATGCCCCTCCCACCAACCGAAGGACCATTGGGAAACCAAAGTAAAAGGTGCATTGTTCTGCGCATGCGCGGTGAGGACTGTATGCACAGTGAGTGAGCTTGTAAAAACGTACTGAGGCACGTTTTTTTTTTTTTTTTTTCTGATTTAACGTGCAAATGTACGTTTTTAGAGGGGTGGGAAAACTTTTTTTTTTTTTTTTTTTTTACTGAGACCGGGTTGGATAAAAAGGCAAGTTTTCTGACACTCTTGACTGCTAAACCCGTTGATAGATGTGTAGGTCTGCTGCAGAGGGGAGCACGAATCCACGCTGGCATTAAAAGCACTTGAGCTATCATAGCCTTCACAGAGAGTTCGCTTTGTGCCTCTGCACGCACACAGCATCGCAGTTCTCTTCCTGTGCATTTCCTCCAAGGCCATTTAATTGCACCGCCTCGATGAAACCCCAACCCCACTCCCACCCGCATCCCCGCTACGTCTCCCATTCTCTGTGTTGCTTCATTCATTAAAAAAAAAATTTGGCATGAGAGCTGACTAGTTTTGGCACTCTTACCACTTACAGTCTGCAGAAAGACCTTGTGCACTGACAGCCCTTCCACACACACAAAAAAACAAAACAAGCTCTCGTAAATAATTCCTTTTGTGGCTCTGCTAAAGAGTCTTGATTACCACTAAAAAGCAAAGTAGTAAATACAACTAAGCAAGCAAATGTCAGCGCAAAAAACAATGTTGAAAACTTTAAATATTCAATAACAGTGTTGTGTTTTTGTTTTTTTTGTTTTAAATGTATGTGTGTATATGTGGAAATGCAAAAGTCTGCCAGTGCCGGTTCCGCTCTCACAGTGTTGACGAGCTGTGTGCGTAGTCTTGGAGGGCATCTGAGGTGTAGACTGAATGGCTACCAAGCACTGACCCCATGATGGGGGAGTCGTTTAAAGACTCCCCCGAACACACGGAGTCTCTGAAGGGGGAGGGGGGGGACAGACCCATTGAATCCTCCAGGATAGGCTTGTTTTGCATTAAATCCTCCCCTTCCCCATCCTCCTCCTCCTCCTCCTCCTCTTCCTCCTTGGCATCGTAAATGTAGCCGTGTAAAAGGTCCAGCTCCTCATCTGCTGGGCCCTCCTCTTCAAATGCCCCCACGCGTGGGGCCGAAAGAAGCTGAAAGGGTGTCAGGCTCAGAGGCTCGTTGGTGGGGGTGGCCTTCCTGGCAGTGTGATCATTGAGGGTGGGGACGTGGGAGCTGTGAGTGTCCACCACAGCCCCCTGAGAGCGCTCTGTGGTGCGGCCTGTCATGTGAGAGGGCAGGAGGGACGCTGGCTCATCCGAATCAGACTCCAGCCCTCGTGTCTGTTCAGAGCGACTCGGGTTCCAGAGGGGGCGCCGCGAGTCGCCCTCCTCGTCTTCCTCCGCCAGGTTGTAGAGAGGCTTAGAGCCTAACTGTTCTTGGGGGGGATCGGGGTCTGTGCCAAGGCTGCAGGTGGAGGGCTCACAGCTGTGGGGGTCGGGGGTGTTAGTTAGGGGCCTGATGACCGCCGTCTGATTCAAGCCGGCTTCCTGTTTCCTCACATGCACAGACAGTCTGTGCCACACATTCCCCCCCCTCGGAGGGTTTCTTGCACCTGATTCAGACCATGACACAGACTTGCCATTAGAACTACGAACGAGACAAAGACCCAAGTTACTTTCACAGGAAACCAGAGGGCGGAGGCAGAAGAAACATCAACAAACATCAATATGGTGGCAACACAGGACAGAGCAGCAGCATTTCAACATTTTTGAAGCATGTTAAAATACTTTCAACCACAGTACATCAGAGGTGGGTGGAGTAACTAGAAATTGCACTAAAGGAAAAGTTAATGTTGTCGTCGAGACCTCGTAAAGGACAGAATCTCCCAAGCTCAAGATGGAGACCAAGACCTTCATACATAGTGGTCTTGGTCTTGGTCTCGACTACAACACTAGTAAACATATTATTCAAGTATAAGTGAATAAGTGAGTAAGGAAATATTTACTTTAAAAAGGTTACAGGCTTAATGAGCAGCAATTTTAAACTTGCCAGTTTCTGACTTTTTTTTTTCCATACAGTTGTGACATTGTCTTTTTAAATTTGCCTTTTTTTCTCAGTTTTATTTTTCATAGATGTATAACTGCAAATAAACTGAACTTCAAATGAAATTTGAATTTACAATTTTTGAGTGACGAATTTGTGACTTTTTTTTTGCAAGTTTGCAACATCTATTCACAAATTGGTATTTTTTGTCATCACTTTTCATCTATTTTCTTGTAAATTTGCAACTTTACTCTTGCCAACTTGTGACGTGTTTCTCTTAAGCTGGTATCTCACAGAGCGGACAATGCTGGCAAATGCTGCATTTTTGGGGTTTTGTCGGGTTTCATAAAAGGTTGCCGAACAGTTCACAAACAATTTTAAAGGTCGCAAAGAAATTTTGAACATGTTCAGAATTTCCTTGCGACCTTTATTTCTTTCACAAACAGTTGCAAATGTTTGCAAACTAGTTGTAAGCATTTGCAAGTGGTTGCAACACGTGTCGCTAAGCCCCATATCTCATGGAGTGGCGAATGCTGCCGAATGTTGCACTTTTGGGCTTCATCAGGGTTCGTAAAAGGTTGCCAAACAGATCGCCAACAGTTTTTAAGGTCGCCAACAGTTTTTCTTGTCACTAGAAAAATTGAACATATTCAGATTTTTTTGTGAATGTATTTTTTCTGCAAACAGTTGCAAATATTTGCAAAAAAGTTGTCTTTGCAAATGGCTGTAATGTGTGTCAGTAAAGTTCTGTTTGGTTCATCAAGTAGTGAACACTACCAACTGTTTAAGAACCTTTATATCAAAACTGCTTGCGACCTTAAACACTGGTGCAAACTGTTTTGCAACCTTTAACAAAGCCTGACATAACCCAACTAGTAGTGGTGTGCGATACTGCAAGATTAGGTATCGATCTGATACCAAGTAAATACAGGGCCAGTATCGCCGATATAGATACGATACAGATTCCTTTTTGATCATTAAGGTGGATGCATCACCAAATTACTAAATCTCAATGAATTTTCATGACCTCTAAGTGTTTTGTGGTTTTTCCTTTGGATTATTAATTAGTTAAAACCAGGAAAGAATTTGGGCAAAGTTTAGAGGTAAATATATACAGTATCACTTTCACAGTTAACACAAAAGGGTAGTCAATCAAATCTGAGCCATATTATATTCAGTACATTTGTTTTAATTCCAGTAAATGTATTCATTTAAATAAAACGTTTCAATGGGATAAATGTATTATACCAAGGTCTTAGCATAATTTGTACTTTTTGACTTGGCTAAAGTAACAAATGGCCAGTTGCACTTTGAAAATTAATATTAACTAATGCCAGAGATGACTAAAATATTACTTTCACCACTAATGTCTACCTGGATATTCTCTGCCATACTGAAAGACCTCTGCCAATGATCTCTGCCTGTGGGTTGGGGGTTCTCTCCTCCTTTCTCCATTTCTGTAGCTTGCCATTGTCTTTTGAATGATTTTTCATATGCTTGTATAAATTAGTTGTGCTACCACTGTATTTCACAGCCTTTTTACAAATTGTACAGCTTGCCGTTGTTTCATTTTTGGCCTGGAAATATAGCCACACGGCACGGCGCTCCTCTTCCTCTCTGCCATTCTTCTGCTCCGTCTCTGTGCTGTGTGTGTGCAACACTGGCAGCCAGTGGCTGCTGCTTGCTAGCTTATTTACCTGGCGCTGCTGAGTCACATGATGGCACAAGAGGGAGGAGGAGGGAGGAGGTAAAACCACAAAAAGAAGATGCAGAGCAAAGTGTGCCTGAGTGTGCCTGCTCCATGCTGTGACAGGAGCAGCAACACAGACACAGATTATCAATCTCATTACACTGGTATTGATCAGTATCAATACGTATTGATATTATCGATATTTGGATCGATCCGCCCACCACTACCAAATAGTGCAGCATTTGCCAGCATTCACTCGCTACTCCGTGAGATACTAGCTTGATTATTGCCAACATTCATCAGAAAAGTTAGCAAATCCAAAAATTGCAACGTTCATCAGCATTCACCGCTCCGTGAGATACCAGTGTAAAGGTATTTCTGGTTCGCAAAGTAGCAAACAGTAGCAAGTGTTTAAGAACCATGACAAATCCTTGAAATCTGAATGCTGGGGGGGGGGGGGGGGGGGGGGGTTGCTCACCCTTTTTGTAGGGTTGGGTCCAAGATTCACCTGACATTTGCCTGGTTTTGTACCTGGAGTTGGCAAAAAGTCCCAAACAGTGGCAAACAGTTGCTAATCATCACCGACACTGTTGCTAACATTTGCTAACAGTCACTAATGTTAGCCAACTGTCTTTCGCACTTTCACAAATTTTCATGCGAATGTTGCTAATTGTCTCTAAACATTGCTAAATGTCGCAAACCTTGAGCAGAAAAGTTGGTAAATCCAAAAATTGCAACGTTCGTCAGCATTTGCCACTCTGTGAGATACTAGCTGTTTTTGTTTGAGGAAAATAAAATACAAATGAAGCCACATGCACCCTCCGAAATAGTCCAAAACTATATAAGGAAGCAGTAATAAATCCAGTATTTCCAGAATAAAATTTTTTAAAAATTATTTCAAATCTTAAAAGAATGAAAATGACTGACACCAAATTGAAATCAGTGAAATCAAAAGCAACTCAGACAGGACGACAAGATGTACAATTTCTTCTTCATAAATGCACTCAAGTAAAATGCATCATGTAATAATTTTGTTAGATTTTTGTGGAAAAGTTACTTGGGTAAATGTACCTAGTCACCACCCACCTCTGCCGTAGCAGCTTTTCTTTCTAACTTGTGAGCTCTGTAGAGAACTACAATTTCCAGCTGCACAAACACTGATTCATAATGTGCTGCAGACAGCATTATGATCCCCAAACTGCTTCAGACACCGAGTTCACAGAGTCAAGAGCCGTCAAGCTCAGAGTCTTTCCTAACAGTTACTTATACTGTTAAAATGGGACGCATGCATTTGCAGAGTTTCTTCTCAAATGGAGCTGAAGACGACACAGCATTTAGTGCAGAATGAGCTACGACTGCCTCTAATGTGATTAGTTGGGGGGGGGTTGTGGTGAGGGGAGGGTACTCATGCTGAGAAAAGTTAAACGTGAGGTTAATTCAGGATAAACCAGAAGCAGCAGGGTGGAGGATCCCCTTCGTGGAGGGCTGCAGTGTCAAAAGCATTTTGTGATAGGAGGAATATAATATGTTTACATCAGATTAACCCTGCAAAATTGTCATTTTTAGGTTATCAAGCTGAATTAGTAGAATAAGAAAGTCCCCATGGTTAAAGTTTAGACAGAAAAAGTATATACAGTAGACAGCTTTCAATTTCAGCTTTAAGACTTTTGGGAAGTGTCACTGATTTAAGTAAACTCTCTAGTTGTTTAGTGTGAAAACTTTCCCGTGGCTCTGATCAGTAAAGCCAATAGGTCAGTTGACGGTGCAGCTCTCCAGATAAGGATTGGCTGACCCACCCCATGCCAAAACATTTGCCAGCCTCGACACTTTACAGCTACAGTGCATCTGGGGTTAAAGGGTTAAAAGATTAGATAGGCTGCATTGCAAGGGTGAGAGACAACACTGAAACATGTCGGGATCACTCTCATTCTCTGCCCCGCTCCTTACTTTAGTCACCTGTCCATGTGCCACTGCTGTGGATCTCAAAAGAGTTATATGCAAGTCTTATATCTACTTTACACATGACATCTGCACTTTAATATTTGCTTATATGTCTGCATGGTCTTTTAGCTCGTACAGCAAACTTCCCAGCCTTACGTTTCCTCTTGATTTTATAGTGATTTCATTGATAATAATTTACTCTCAGGGGGAGGGGGATGTGACATATGAAACACTGAATCTAAATCAAAGTCTCCATTTAGGCTACGTTCACATCACCAGCCTGAAGTGACTCAAATCAGATGTTTTTTACCCTAATGTGACACAGATCATACTTTTTTTAGGGCTGACCAACTGCACAAATCTGATCCAATCATTTTAACTGACTGACTCACTTTTGTATGTGGTTCTGCATTTGATAGTCGATATGTGAGAATGGTCGGATTGGAATTTGTGCAACGTTTTACTTCTACGCTGATGATCAACTGTTTTTTTTTTCCTTCTTCTTAACCTCATTACAAACAGTCTGCTAACTGCTCCAGGCCTCCAGAGTAAAATCCCATGCATACTGATGCTAAAAACATACAGTAAGTTTTCTCTATTTGAAGTGAACAAGTGATTACAAAATTATGACTTTTCCATTCTGTACTGATTGATTAGATGCGTGCCATCACACACAACAGATGTGTTCATGTGAGAGTCGTAACTGACCAATGTGGCTTGTGACGTGAACGTAGCCTTCAATTTATACAGACTGTAGTTCTGGAAAGTTAAAAGTGGACCAGTGATATCAAGCATAAACACTCAAAAATTCACGCACCAGCATTCCATTTACAAATGTTTTCTTTATAGGATTTTTAAAGTGGACCTATTGTACTTCTCACTTTTCTCTCCTTTACACTATTCTGCTTAGTTGACCATAAAATATATTTTGTTAGCGGTACTACAGGCAAATTTTCCCATTTTACCTTTTCGAACATTAACAGTAGGTCATGAATAAAGCTTTCTTATTTCATTGATATGATTGAGTACCTCCTGCTTGTTCCACCACAGTGCTCAACTCACTATGTTATTGTGTCTTCATCTTTTTTTATCTCTTCAAATGCTGACTTTCTTGCTTTGTTCTCCCTAGGAAATCATTGTGTGTCATGACTCATGAGCCTTCACTTTTGTCATTATGCATTTGGAAAATATGTTTTTTTAAGTATTATAACCTCTAAAATGTTGATTTTAAATACAGTGGACCAGGAAAAGTTGTCCGTGTTGCCTTTAAGCTGTGAAGCCTTTCCTAAAAAGCATAAAGTGTCAGCCAGCAGTGCAATATGTTTCATTTTTCACACCATTTCACTGAGTCTAGTACGAGGTTTTGATTTGGTTCATGCTAAGGATGAGGCATTGAGATGTATATGGAGGGATTTTTTCAGGAGTCAGAACAATAGGCTGTATCTGATGTTCCATCGCTTCTGGTGGCTTCATGGTTACGATTCAGTACCTTCACTGCTGCAGCCTGGGTTCGAACATGTGTTGTCAAATTTCCTCAGTTTGGTATCAATAAAGTTTTATCCTACATGTTTGTCCTGCATTGATAGTTGCACACAATAAATTTCTAATTCATTTTGGATTGAAAAATAAATTCACATGATTCTCTGTACTCTTCCTTCTTTAGATATTTTGTTTCTGAAACGAAAACAAAACAACCAGAAATAACTTTTTTTTTTTGTTTTGTTCACTGCAAGGAGTGCATTTAATTTTTGTCACATTTAGACCTACATATCCTTTAAGAGAGGTACAGAGCTGTAAACTGATCACCACCTGGTGGTGAGCTGACTCCGATGGCAGGGGTGGACGCCATTCAGACCCGGTAGACCTAAACATATAGTGAGGGTGTGCTGGAAATGTCTAGCTGAGGCCCCTGTCCAAGAGGTCTTCAACTCCCACCTCCGAAAGAGCTTCGACCACATTCTGAGGAAGTCTGGAGGCATGGAGTCTGAATGGGCCGTGTTCTCCACCTCCATTGTTGGAGCAGCTGCTCAGAGCTGTGGCTGCAAGGTTGTTGGTGCATCTCGTGGTGGCAACCCCCGAACCAAGTGGTGGACACCAGTGGTGAGGGGAACCATCAAGCTGAAGAAGGAGTCCTATCAGGCTTGGCTGACTTATGGGACTCCCAAAGCAGCTGAGGTGTACCGTCAGGCCAAACAGAGTGCAGCTTGGGTAGTTGATGAAGCAAAAACTCAGGTGTGTGAGGAGTTTGGTGAGGCCATGGAACAAGACTTTCGGTCGGCCTCGAAGAGATTCGAGCAAACTGTCTGGCGACTCAGGAAGGGGAAGCAGCTCCCTGTCCACACTGTGTATGGTGCAGATGGGGCGCTGCTGACTTCAACTGGGGATATCATCGAGCGGTGGAAGGAATGCTTCGAGGATCTCCTCAATCCCACTGACGTGCCTTCCACAGAGGAAGCAGAGCTTGAGGATGAGGGGAACGACTTTTCCATCACAGGGGCTGAGGTTGCTCAAGTGGTTATACAGTGGTGTGAAAAAGTGTTTGCCCTCTTCCTGATTTCTCTTTTTTTTTGTCACACTTAAATGTTTCAGATCAAACAAATTTAAATATTAGACAAAGATAACACAAGTAAACACAAAATTTGTTTTTAAATGAAGGCGTTTAAGGGGAAAAAAAAAATCCAAAACTACATAACCCTGTGTGAAAAACTGATTGCCCCCTAAACCTAATAATTGGTTGGGCCACCCTTGGCAGCAACAACTGCAATCAAGCGTTTGTGATAACTGGCAATGAGTCTTTTACAGCGCTGTGGAGGAACTTTGGCTCACTCATCTATGCAGAATTGTTGTAATTCAGTCACAATGGAGGGTTTGAGCGTGAACCGCCTTTTTAAGGTCATGCCACATCATCTCAATTGGATTCAGGTCAGGACTTTGACTAGGCCACTCCAAAGTCTTCATTTTGTTTTTCTTAAGCCATTCAGAGGTGGACTTCCTGGTGTGTTTTGGATCATTGTCCTGCTGCAGAACCCAAGTGTGCTTCAGCTTGAGATCATGAACAGATGGCCGGACATTCTTCTTCAGGATTTTTTGGTAGACAGCAGAATTCATGATTCCATTTACCACAGCAAATCTTTCAGCTCTTGAAGCAGCAAAAACAGCCCCAGACCATCACACTACCACCACCATATTTTACTGTTGGTATGATGTTCCTTTTCTGAAATGCTGTGTTACTTTTACGCCACATGTAATGGGACACACACCTTCCAGAAAATTCAACTTTTGTCTCGTCAGTCCGCAGAGTATTTTCCCAAAAGTCTTGGGGATCACCAAGATGTTTTCTGGCAAAACTGAGATGAGCCTTTATGTTCTTTTTGCTCAGCAGTGGTTTTCGTCTTGGAACTCTGCCATGCAGGCCATTTTTGCCCAGTCTCTTTCTTATGGTGGAGTCATGAACACTGACCTTAACTGAGACAAGTGAGGCCTGCAGTTCTTTGGATGTTGTTGTGGGGTCTTTTGTGACCTCTTGGATGAGTCATCGCTGTGCTCTTGGGGTAATTTTGGTCGGCCGGCCACTCCTGGGAAGGTTCACCACTGTTCCATGTTTTCGGCATTTGTGGATAATGGCTCTCACTGTGGTTTGCTGGAGTCCCAAAGCTTTAGAAATTGTTTTATAACCTTTTCCAGACTGATAGATCTCAATTATTTTGTTTCTCATTTGTTCCTGAATTTCTTTGGGTCGTAGCATGATGTCTAGCTTTTGAGGATCTTTTGGTCTACTTCACTTTGTCAGGCAGGTCCTATTTAAGTGATTTCTTGATTGAGAACAGGTGTGGCAGTTATCAGGCCTGGGTGTGGCTAGAGAAATTGAGCTCAGCTTTCCAAAGATGTTGTCATGTCCGCTGCATAATCTGCAGCGAACATATGAATGAATGCGAGCCCAACATGCAGTAATGTAACGTGTTTATTAATGAAGGGAAAATGTACACAACATCCATATAACAGTCACCAGCAGAAGAATAGACAACTGGCTTCTAGCTTAGTTGGTGGGGGAAGAAAAGCCAAGCGCGCTCCAGACGGAACAGGAGCGGCAGGAAAGGCAATAATAAAAGGACATACGCGTAGGAGCGGAAGGGCTCTGGAGTAACTATACAGTTCAGTCCAGGGGAAAAACCAACAGTCTGCGAGCCACGATGTCCAATGTTGACTGAAGCTGCCACACTGACTGCACACGCTGCCTCCCTATAAGTACACACTATACTAACGAAGGCAAGTTGGCACAGCCGTGTGGCAAGCAGATATGTAGTTAATTGGATGGATGTGTGTATGTGTATGTGAGTGTGCGTGCATGTGTGAGTGTGTGTATGTGTGCATGTGGTGATCCCACACAACTGGTGAGTGTCTGGTAAGAGGAGGAAGGCGTGACTGTAGGACTGGAAGAGAGCAAGGCTCAATCTGCCAGCTGAAATTAATAAGAAGTAATCAAAACCTACAGCCACAGGTCGTGGACGGGGTTGACTGACCCCGAACATGACAGATGTGATAAACCACTGTTCATTTATGTTTTAACGGGGGGGGGGGGGGGGGATCACTTTTTCACACAGGGCCATGCAGGTTTGAAATTTTTTTTACCCTTAATAATAAACACCTTCATTTAAGAAATGCATTTTGTGTTTACTTGTGTTATCTTTGTCTAATATTTAAATTTGTTTGATGATCTGAAACATTCAAGTGTGACAAACATACAAAAAAAGAGAAATCAGGAAGGGGGCAAACACTTTTTCACACCACTGTAAAACTCTTTGGTGGCCGTGCCCCGGGGGTGGATGAGATTCACCCTAAGTACCTCAAGGCTCTGGATGTTGTAGTGCTGTCATGGTTGACACGCCTCTGCAACAATGCATGGAGGCCAGGGACAGTGCCTTTGGCATGGAAAACTGGGTTGGTGGTTCCTCTCTTCAACAAGGGGGGCCGGAAGGTGTGTTCCAGCTTTAGGGGGATCACACTTCTCAGCTTCCCTGGGAAGGTCTATACCAGAGTACAGGAGAGGAGAGTCCGGCCGTTGGTCGAACCTCAGATCCGGAGGAGCAATATGGTTTTCGTACTGGCCGTGGCACATCAGACCAACTCTTTACCCTCTTGAGAATCATTGAGGGTTCATGGGAGTTTGTCCAACCAGTCCACATGTGTTTTGTGGACTTGGAGAAAGCATTCAACCACATCCCTCATGGTTTCTTTTGGGGGGGTGCTTCGGGAGTATGGGGTATTGGGCTTGTTGCTGTGAGCTATCCGGTCGCTATATGACCGTTGCAAGAGTTTGGTTTGTATTGCCAACAATCAGTCAAACTCATTCCCAATGAGAGATGGACTCAACGAGGGCAAAGGTACCGGAGCCTCCGGGCCCACTCCACAAGACTGCTAAACAGCTTCGTTCATCAGGCCATCAGGACCCTGAACTCTGTCCACTCCCCGCCCCCCCAGACCATAACACAATCACTCGCACAATAACTACATCAGCTGTCGGCACAGAAAGACTGGCACACCAACAGTAATACATTGCTGCTGTATAGCTCTGCACTTTAACTGCAACCATTTGCACAAATGCCATACCTGCTGCTGTCTGTCTGCCATTGCTATACTGATCATGTGCAGTCCTATCTGTTACCATCTGCACCTACACTACCGCATTGAACTGCAGCTACGGGTATTACATCTCTAGTTTTTTGTATATAGGACTGCTGGGTTTTATCATCGTTAATCATTTATCTCCATTTGCACTATGGGAGGTCTGGGTCTATCTTTTGTCGCCATTTGCACTACGGGTTGCATTACTGTACATAGACTGCTGTTGTTGTCTTCTTTTTCCAACCTTATTCCTTTACTTTTTTATATTGTGCACACCACTGAAGAGAGAGACAAACACCATTTCAATTCTCCTGTATGTCCTGTACATATAGTAGTATTGACAAATAAAATCTTTGAATCTTCTAGGCGCAGCCAGGGAACAGAGGGTGTCATGCTGAGTGACCACAATATCTCATCTCTGCTGTTTGCAGATGATGTTGTCCTGTTGGCTTCCTCCAGCAATACTGGGACGGTTTTCTACTGGGTGTGAAGCGGCTGGGATGAGAATCAGCACCTCCAAGTCAGAGTCTATGGACCTCAGCCAGAAAAGGGTGGATTGTCCTCTCCAGGTTGGGGACACGCTCCTGCCTCAAATGGAGGAGTTTAAGTATCTCGGAATCTCATTCATGAATGAGGGGAGAATGGTGCTAGAGATTGACAGACAGATTGGAGCAGCATCTGCAGTGATGTGGACGTTGTACCGGTCTGTTGTGGTGAAGAGAGAGCTGAGCTCTAAAGCAAAGTTGTCGATTTACTGGTTAATCTACGTTCCTACCCTCACCTCTGGTCATGAACTTTGGGTAATGACCGAAAGACTGCACGGTGGCGCAGTGGTTTAGCACTGTGGCAGCACAGTTTTACCCTCGGCCGGGGGATCGCGGGGATCATGAGATCGTGGGTTCGATCCCAGCCCCCGACCAACAGTGAGCTGTGTGGAGTTTGCATGTTCTCCCCGTGTTGCACGGGTTTGCTCCGGGATTTCTCCGGTTTCCTCCCGCACACCAAAAACATGTAGGTTTAGGGCGCTCGCGCACACAGCGACCAGCAGCGGGTGGCTTGTCACCAGACTGCAAACCAAGTCTACCTACGGGTACAAATAAGTAACAAAAAAAAAAAAAAAAAAAATGAATGAGATTGCGGGTACAAGTGGCTGAAATGAGCTTTCTCTGTAGGATTGTTGGACTCACCCTCAGAGATAGGGTGAGGAGTTCAGTCATCCGGGAGAGGCTCAGAGTAGAACCACTGCTCCTCCACATCAAAAGGAGCCAGTTGAGGTGGTTTGGGCATCTGATCAGGATTCCTCCTGGAAGCCTCCCACTTGAGGTGTTCTGGGCACATCCCATGGGGCAGAGACCCCGGAGCAGACCCAGAACACACTGGAGAGACCATGTCTCCCATCTGGACTGGGAATGTCTTGGTGTCCTCTCTGAAGAGCTGGAGCAGGTGGCTGGGGAGAGGGAAGTCTGGGCTTCTCTGTTTGAGCTGCTGCCTCCGCGACCCGGACCTCCGGAAAAGCAGTACAAGATGGATGGATGGATATCTTTTATTTAAAAATAAAGTATGAGATTTAGCCATTGCTTTTTCCAGTAATGTTTCTTTTAAAGGAATTATCACATTGGCATTTCAATAAATTATTACAAATTGTAAAGGCACACTTCTGGCTGTGACAAATAAACAATCAATAAAATGGAAACGCCACCTATCAAAATCAGATCTGTTATCCCATTTTGGCTCAATTCCAATTTTATTTTGAGAAGGTCAAAACCATATAATGGCAGTTTCCAGATGTTTTGTTTTCATTTCCGAAATGAAATATTGAAAGGAAGAAGAGTAGACTGATTTCCATGGATCTTTAAGAAGTCTTAATTTTTTTAAATCCAAAATTAAAGCCTTAATCTTCATTTAAAATGAAATTCAGTCCTTAAATCTGTCTTTCAAGGGTCTGTTGTTTACCGATACATTAAACAGGATAGCTGTTTGCTTATGTTTTAGAGTGAAATCCTTTTATTCAGCTTTGTGAATTTGTATATACACTGTTGTTGCATTTTAACATAATGGAAAGTCAAATAAGTGAAACAAACAGCAGTCATTTCTTGTAAATTTGCAATTTTTTCCAATAAATTCACAACACTGTTCTTGTAAATT
This sequence comes from Pholidichthys leucotaenia, assembly GCA_020510985.1. NCBI lineage: Eukaryota > Metazoa > Chordata > Actinopteri > Cichliformes > Pholidichthyidae > Pholidichthys > Pholidichthys leucotaenia. The sequence goes on along the minus strand of CM035842.1, from coordinate 330,184,384 downwards.
TGTGACTTTTCTGCACTAATTTGAATATTCTGATTGTAGGGTAGTTTTGGGTATTTTACTGGAATCCTGCGAAGTGCAAATCTAATGCGAGTTGATGTTTCTTTTCTTTTTTTTCACTTTCTGCTGCATAATTGGGCAAGGTTAACTATAATGTGGTCATGCACTTTTTACCATTTCACAAATGTAAGATCTTGACTAATTTGATTTAAAATAGTCTTGAAATTGACTTCCCTATATCTGCAGATACTGTACCTTATTGCCCCAATGCATCCCACTATTCAATGCAATAATTTCAGAGAGGAGATGTCCTGCTGTAATCATTGTTGTAGGTGTTTCTGATAGGTTTAGAATATGTCTTCTTAAATGTGTTTCCTGGCAAGAAGTACCATTGTTTGCAGAAGCCATTCAGGAGAAAATGGATTTTTAGGGAAGGGGGCTTATAGCTAAATTGACTATGGATAAAAGTAAAGACCTACATCGAGGGCCAATATGAATGGGTATTTCTTTAAAGTGTGACTCATGTAAAGTTACTTTATTAGATTCCAAAGTGGAGCCAGAAATTAGCATTATAGGTCCCTTTCATCTGAGTGCTTAGTCACCTTGTCATCTGGTCTCTTTCTAGCCATCCCAGAAAACAGAAAAGACTATGGAAAGGTGGACAACATAAAAGCTTACTCACTTGGCATTTATAGCCTTCTTCCGGCGGAACATGTTGAAGAAGTTGTTGCTCGCAGACTGAGCTGCAGACTTCCCATCCCCGACATGCATTCGCACCACATCGGATGTGGTGAAGGCGCTTCGGACATTCCTCTCAGGTTTGGCAATGATAATGTACATCTTGGGCGTGAACATGCATCCCAGAGCCACTGTCACGCTCAGGCTGACAGAGAAGGATGTGGTAATGATCTTGTAGTTGGAGCCAAAATAGATCGGCACAAATGCTAACCAGATGATGCAGGTAGTGTACATTGTGAAGGCAATGTATTTAGCCTCGTTAAAATTGGCAGGGACGTTCCTCGTCTTGAAGGCGTAGTAGGTGCAGCTCATGATCAGCAGGCCATTGTAGCCCAGCGGTGCCACCATGCCTAAGTTGCTGGTATTGCAGATGAGGTAGACATCACGTATGCTCGGGTAGGACTTGATGGGCTCGGGAGGCTCCAAAATGATGAGGGTGACCTCCAGAGTTAGCTGCACGCTAATCAGCATAAAGGCAATGATCACCTGGGCCCAGGCGCTCATGAAACGCGGCTTCCTAGTGCAGATCTTCTTTTTGCTACCAGCCAGAATGCGGGCAATGCGGTTGGTTTTGGTCACCAGGGCGGAGTAGCACATAGCAGAGGAAAGGCCCACCAGGAGTCGTTGCAAGTAGCAGGAAACCACAGTGGGACGAGCGATCAGTGTGAAGGGACAGATGTATCCGAGGAAGATGCCTGCCAAAATAATGTAGCATAGTTCTCTGCTGGAGGACTTAACCACAGGCGTGTCACGGTACTGGATGAACACAAACGTAACAAAGGAGGTGACTAGGATGCCGACGCAGGAGAACACCACAGCCACTATGGACTCCACGTCTGCCCAGTCCAGGTATTTCAGTGGCAGGGGCTGGCAGCCTAGAAACAGTAAAGGACAAGACAAGTCAATCTTTTGTTAGCACAGTGGAGGATTTTATTGACTGAAACATAGATAGATACATACTTTATTTCGAACAAAAAAGTAAAAAAAAAACAAAAAACAAAGCAAATGACAAGTGCGATAAAGTGACAGTATACAGTGCTCAAAAGGGAGAAGGAAGAAGTGAACACTTATTAACTCCAACTCCTCTTTTCCATAAATACAACCCATGTGAAATATATACAATTTACCACATTTAAGACTCCAAGTAAGCAATTAACTATATTTTGTACATATCAACATTAACACGCATCCATCCCAACATACATACAGTCCATACATCAAAACCCAGCCCCAAACAACACAGATATACACAGTGCTGTCCCACCCACCATTCCATAGTGTCCCAGAGTGAGCATAGTGAATTGTACATATAAATACTACCCTTCTAACATACAGTATATTCTTTCAGCAAATAATGTTTATACCTATTTTTGAATTGATTTGTTTGTACATAGTTTCAGTTCCAGCTCCAGACTGTTCCACAAATCCACCCCACAGACAGATATGCACATACTTTTCTTAGTTGTTCGTATCTTAGGTTTTGTAAAGTTTAAGTCTCCTCTCAAATTATAATCATTGTCTCTTTTTTTGAATATTTGAATAGATTTGAATAGAGGCAACAAACTCATGAACGAAGAGAACAAAAGAGATTCTGGTTTAGCACAAGACTGAATCATGGACTGATGTTAGACTGAGTCATAAAGTGGCCTGAAATGATTTATTTAGACATTTTTAAAATCCTGTTTTTCTTTTTTGCCTCATCATTCTGCAAACACTCCTTTTGTTCTGTTTAGTTTCTTGCGTTATAATGCCTAAATTTCTTTTTTTTTTTTTTTGATGCAGCACATGAAATTCGTGCTCTAATCTATCAACTGAGTGATCAGTCCAACTGCTTCTCTCCCCAGTCATTTAACAACAAAACCGTTAACATTAGTGCATACAGACGGTGAGTGTCTACTCTTTTGCAGGTAAGAATGTATACGGGCTGTACTGCTGTTCAGTCAGAACGTTTTGCATGACTGAAGCAAACAGTGACCTTTGGCTTCACATAGGGATACAGTGGGCAGTGGCATTAATAAGTAGTCAGAAGTCTTCACATAACATTGAGCAGAATTGCTGCTTTGAAAGGCTACGTTTAAAGCAAACCTGCAATCTTCAAACCCTAATCAAATAGTTTTAACACCGTCTGTAACCAGTGAGTGAATGAGAGAGGAAAAATGAAAATGAAATGGTTAAAAAGCATCAAGTGGGGCATCAACTGCATTACAGATTGCCTATTTACAGTACCCCCATCTGACCTCCTGATGTGGGCTTTGTGCTTTTGCTAAAAGCAAGTTGACACAATCCAATGTGATTAAGTGGCAATATATTATGGGTTTAGACTGATGAACGTACAATTCCTTAAATCGTTAGTGAGGTATGTTTACCAATTATTAAATACAACCCCAATTTCGGTGAATTTGGGATGTTGTGTAAAATGTAAATAAAAACAAAATACAGTAATTTAAAAATATTTTTCAACCTAGATTCAATTGAATACACTACAAAGACAAGACAGCCCAGCCACAGGGGAAAGCACAAAACCAGTGTCCTCCCTGTGCCAGTCCCAAGCCCGGGAAGATGGGGAGGGTTGTGTCAGGAAGGGCATCCGGTGTTAAAAATCCATACTAAATATGCGGATCGTCACGATATCAGGTGATGAAACACTGGCCACCTCAAAAGGGAGTGGCCGAAAGACAAAAAAACACGGCAAAGACAAGATATTTAGTGTTCAAACAAAACCTTATTGCTTTTTACAAATATTCGCTATTTTTGAATTGGATGCTTGCAACACGTTCCAAAACATCTGTGACAGGGCATGTTTACCACTGTGTTACATCACCTTTCCTTTTAACAACATAGTAATCCATTAAGAACTTAGGATACTAATTGTTGAAACTTTGTAGGTGGAATTCTTTCCAATTCTTGCTTGATGTGCAGCGTCAGTTGTTGAACAGTCCGGGGTCTCCATTGGCATATTTTGCACTTCATAATACAACATGGAATTGTGTAATTGAATGGAAGGCAGGTCTGGACTGCAGGCAGGCCAGTCTAATACCCACACTCTTTTTCAGGGACGTCCATGAAAAAAAATGTAGCTGAATGGCAGCATATGATGCTCCAAAACCTGTATGTACCATTCAGCATTAATGGTGCCTTCACAAGTTAACCATGCTATGGGCACTAACACCCCCCCACACCATCACAGATGCTGGCTTTTGAATTTGACGCTAATAACAATCTGGATGGTCATTTACCTCTTTAGCCCGGAGGACACTACATCCATTATTGACAAAAACAATCTGAAATGTGGACTTGTCTGACCACAACATATTTTTCCACTTTGCGTCAGTCCAACTCAGATGAGCTTGGGCCCAGAGTAACCAGAGGTGTGTCTGGGTATTGTTGATATATGACTTTCACTTTTCGTGGTAAAGTTTTAACTTGCACTTGTAGACATAGTGACAAACTGTGTTAACTGACAATGGTTTTCCAAAGTGTTCCTGAGCCCACGTGGTAATATCCTTTATAGAATGATGCAGGTTTTTAATGCATTGCCGTCTGAGGGATCGAACATCCCAGGCAATCAGTGCTGGTTTTCAGCCTTGCCACTTACATGCAGGAATTTCTCCAGATTCTCTGAATCTTTTGATGATATTATGGACTGTATATTAAGTAACAGATTTATGGGTTTTATAGGTGTTTTATTGTTGGTACAAGTATTAACCTCTTGCACTCCGGTGTACCGCGGACGGGCACGTCTTTGCGTCCCAGAGCACACAAGGGCGCTCTCGTGCACCCTCGTGCGCTCTAGGACGCACGAGGGCGCTGCGTCCAAGCGCGCACTGAAAAAAAAAAAAAAAAAGTTCTTCCACTACAGACACAGCCGCAAACAGATCAGATATGATTGACCTCTCATTCGACTAATAAGAACCTTGAATTGAGTTTCTGAAACCTTGAAGAACCAATGACTGAAAACCTAGCAAGAAGGACCCGCCTACCAACGCTGTGAATGCAGCCAGCCAATTGAAGCACAGAAGTTCGGGCTGGGTGAAGAGAGACTGACTGCTGCAGCAGATGAAAAAAAGGACCCGCAGGAAGAACCTGCTACAGACCCAGCAGCACGGAGACCACCCACAAGTGCGACCTGCACTTATTCCAGTAGAATAGACGTTTAGGATTCTCTTCCATGGTCATCATAGGCCGACGGAGGCCGACGACAAAGGTCGTAAATCATTCGCCAAAACCGCAATCATGGAATTATGTTTTGACCGGGAACCACGAGCGGACCAGCGTCGCGTTCATCTGACAATGAGGAAGAGAAGTTCGCCAGGACACTGCTGCTGTGAAGAGGTAAGGTGTTATAAGCTAAATTATTCTTTATCCCTGAAAATTGTAATCAAAAATGACTTTTGACCGATCGGTAAATTACAACTGTGCAGCGCATGAAGTCCAAAGTTCGTGCGCCGCGGTACACGGGTCGTGCGCCGCGTCCGAACCGTGAACGCCCCCCCCCCACCCCGCTACTCTTCTGTAGCGAGGGGGGGAGAAGCCGCGGTGACTGCGCCGCTGTCGCCACATGACTATTCCATCATGTAGCGATGGCCGATGTCCGTCCTCTGTAGCGAGGGGGGGGGGGACAAACCCCCCCCCACACACACACACACACAGAGCCCTGAGTGTCATCTTTCATTAGAGCCCAAGATGAAGCTTTATTGAATCATTCAAAAGTTACAGACGTTTTTCCAAACTGTGCCATTTGGCACAATTTGGCACAGTTCAAAAACGCCTGGGAACTACCTGAGGAAAAAGCTGTGTAATATATTCAATTTTTGTGGTATTGTTACAAAATTTTGACCTCAGCTGGATAACACTTGGTTCTACATTTATGTTGCATTTTCCAGCCCGGATCTGAAGCTGTGTGTTATTTGCAAGCATTTGTATCCAAAAAAACACCCAGGCCAAATTTATTTTCTTCAAGTTCAGTATGTTTAGATGACTGTAACTCTGTGGCCAGAGCACTTAGAGAGATTATGACTATTTTGCCAAAAAATTCAAAGTGTTTTCTTTTAAATGAGACCAACCTCATGAAGATGCTGCAAAGGGTTGAAGAACAGCTTTCGATTTACTTTGGGCACGTTATTTTTTGGCGTTTTTAGGGAAATTGACCGGAGTGCAAGGGGTTAATGTAAATATGAATGTGAGTAGGAATGAAGATTTCCTTTCATTACCCACACATAAGCTCGTTTGGGGCACCAGTCCAAATAATGGACAGTTTTATTAACAATTCTTTATTTGTACCAATTATGAATCAGTCTCAGAAAAAACCCAGTGAGTTCTTGTCTGCTTATAATCAAGAAGGTGGACATGAAATCAAACAATAACTCCCATATGTCTTTCAATAGTTTAATAAGAAATGTCAGAATAGGTTAACACATTCGGATAACTAGAGATTGGGAATTCAACATGTATCATGAGCATCATAGACTGTTTTTGAATTACTGAGCATCACATGTGTATCAAACATTTGTGGAACCAAAGAAACCATAGTTTAATTTGTCAGTATACTGGAAATTGGAAAGCCATAAAATAGCATTGGTTAAGAAAAGTAGATGCAATTTTATGAAGAAAATGATGAGCAAACTATTTATAAAAAGGAAAATTGGTGTTACTCTGAAAAGGAACAGATTAATGAAAAGACAAAATGCATTTGACATTCTGAAAGGAGTTTGCAAATCTATAGGTTTAAAGGACCTATACCAGGAATATTCTGAAGAATTAAGTTTAAATTGAACAACAGACCGTCAGCAGATGGTCAGATTACATCCCTGGTGCCAGCAGGGCCCCCACATGCCAACCTTGATTCAGCTGGATGTCCATGGATTCTGTTGATACAGATGCTGGTAGGCAGGTTCTCCCACAAGGCCGTGCTCCTGAGATCGCAATCGGCTATTCTTCAGCAAGCTGGGTGAGGTCTTTTCTATGAACTGAAAAAGGAATTTGGCCAGGTTGCCAAATTCTTGATATTATTTGTTTATTGTTCAAAGTCCAATCAGAAAGTCAAATTGAGACAAAAACACACCACAGATCCATTTCTTCCGATGTATTGTGGTTTGAATGAGTTGGTTTAAGCTTATTAAAAAGCAAACAAAATGTTAACACAGTAATTTAAAGAAAAGGATTAAAATAAGAAAAAAAATGAACTTTAAAGAAAAGAGAATTTTCACAGAGCATGGGAGACTCTGGGCCTACTTAAAGGAGAGGGAAAAAAATGGGAGAGCAGAAAATTCAGCTCCTTCTTCAGGCTGAACATCACCCCAACTACTGTGACAAAGAAAAGTTTTCCCAGGTGTGGCAGGATCTCACTGAATTTCATGAAAACTGAGCTGGACCAATTACACTGCTTCTTTGTTCAGCAGAAGTCATAAACCAGACTAAGAAAGGAAATGCAGTGAAGCCTGGAAGCCCATTGGTCATTTCAAATTCCTGAGTTGTGTAGGCCTCCCAGAGGGAGAAGGAGAGAAACTTGATATGAGAAGTGAAGTTCTCCTAAACATATACTGTATGCTGCTGATTAAAGTATAAATTCTTCAACCTTTAGTGACTAACATATCCTACTTGATAAAGGAACACACAAGGTCTCTACATTGTACATGAGATTAATTTCTTGATGGTAAGCATGCAAAAATTTGTTTCTTCCTGAAACTAAAGCAACACATATCAAACCATATCAATAAAAGCATTTCAAACCACAATTGTCCATTCCAGAGTTCAGCCATGTCTTCGGTAGCGGATATTGTCTTGAGAGAAAGAATAGGAATTAATTCATTTGTCCACAATTCATAAATTCCACTGCAGGGAGAGAGAGAAAGATACTCCTGTGTTGTCCAGAAGAGTGCAATGTAAGACTGTTTGAGTTTAAAGAGGAATCTTGACTTTCCAGTCCGGAAAATATCACCCATAACTGTCAATTTGGGGCATTCCTTTGACAAATAGATGAAAAGGAGAATGACCGCAGGAAACGAAGCAGGAAACTTCCACTTTATGGCTGATGGGTAGTATTACAACTCTGGTCCTTGGGTGAGAGAAGCAGTTCATGGCCAGACTTTTGGTGTGAAATGTTTTTTTTTTTTTTTTTCTCAGCAAAGAATGATTTTATAAATTGGAACCCAGGGTCAACGCTACAATGATGAAATCCCTAAATTTCTTGCAGTCGTACATTGAAACATTGTTCTTAAATTGTTGGACTATTTTCCCCCACAGCTGTTCACAAAGTGGTGAATCTCACTTCATCCTTGCTTGTGAGCGATTGAGCCTCTCAGGGATGCTTCTTTTATACCCAATCATGACACTCACCTATTTCCAATTAACCTGTTCACCTGTGGAATGTTCCAAAAAGGTGTTTTTTTTTTTTTTTTTTAAGCATGCCTCACCTTTCCCAGTCTTTTCTTACTCCTGTCGCAGCTTTTTTGGAAGGTGTTGCACGCATCAAATTCAAGATTAGTGAATATTTAAAAAAACAAAACAAAGTTTACCAGTTTGAACATTAAATATCTTGTCTTTGTAGTGTATTCAATTGAATATATGCTGAAAAGGATTTTGAAGTCATTGTGTTTTGTTTTTAGTTACATTTCATGCAACAGCCCAACTTCACTGGAATTGGGGTTATACCATAAAACCACTAAAATTCACTTGATTTAGTCGTTAATTCAGTTAAAGAGAATCTAGAAAACCTTTAGTCTCTCTGATTTTAGTGATATCTTTTGAGACTGTGTGAAGAACTGTGAACCCTTTACATAAATTAATGGAGGGAATGGTGGTTTAAGCGAACAAACTGTCACTAAAACAAGAGTTTCCACACAGTACCTTTAATTGCACACGCAAAACTAGATGGAGAGGTTGGTAAGGTGGCTGCTTAGGTGCCAAAATCTTTTTTATTTCCATGGACTTTACAGGGGTATGTGTGCTAACTCCTTCATGATGTGCATATTTGTCATCCGACAAGTAGAGTTTGTAGAGGTTAATTGTAGAAAACTGACATCTTGAGACTTCCCCAGCTTAACACTCCATAAATTACATGCTTCTGCTAATAGTATTACAGCAACTTCATGGAGAACCCAGTTCTGTTCCGCATGGTAAATCCTAACACATCATATCGTAAGATGTCCAGAATTTAAAAATAACTCAGCATGGCCCCCTTTGGATATTTTTGATTCAAAATATAAGAGATTGATGAGCAAATCAAGGAGTTAAAAGTGTTGGACCGGCAAAGTGTCCATATCACACAAGAAAATGACCCTGTTTTCTTCTGACCACCCAAACAGCTCAGCCTGCACTTGTGTTTACATCATAAAAATAAAGAGGCATAGCAAAAAAAATGGAAATCTTCTTATGTACTTGCACTGATACATCTAACACAGTTCTCAGAATGCCAACAAAGAAAAGAAATGTTGCAAAAAAGATCCAGTATACATTGTCCAAGCACTCATTTCTAGCAGTTAAGCTTAACTTTAAAAATAGGATACTCAAAATGTAATCAGAATGAAGGGAAAATTTCTTCCTCGACAGACTGTTAGAACATATCCCCAATTCTCTCATGGCTGTAATAGGATTTTACACCTGGGATATGAGAGCTCCTCTCAACTTTATAAATCGCTGTCAGAACAACTCCTGGGTCATAATGAAAGAAGCGAAGAATCACTTTTTGGGTGATCAGTGTTGAGAGGAGAGTAAGGGTCCTTTTTACACAAACAGAGATCGTTGGGTGACCACTGAGAGAGCAAAAATTGACCTGATCTTTCAACAGTCTCCTAAAGCCTTAAAAAACATGTTTCTGTGTAAATGTTTGGGAGATGGCTGTATGATTTTCATGGCACTCTACAGAGATCTTTCAAAGATCCTTGAGAGGTCACTGAGAGACAAGGACAGATTGCTGAAGGATCACGGAGTTTGTTGGGCAACTGAAGAGGTATATATATATTACATTTGAGAGGTTTCTAATGATTGTCTATCCAATTTACACAGGGATGGAGATTGTTGAGAGATCACTGAAAGATGGAAAAAATGGTCAGATCTTTTAACAATCTTTCAATGATCTTTCATCAATCGCCAAGATCTCTCAGTGATCTTCCAATGATCTCCATGGTTGCCACAGTTGAGAGATTGTTTTGACACAATCCACAACAATACCTCAGCACTCCCCAAAGAAAAGGGATCTCTTAACAAACTTTCAATGAACTCTCAAGGAGCGCTCAATGAGCTCATCAATCTCCCAATGATCTCTCAGTGATCTTTCAGTAAACTTTTTTGGTCTTTCATGGAACACTCAGCAATCCGTCACTGATCTCTCAGCCAGCTTTACCTTTGGGGTGGAAAAAAAATTGGTGTTCATTAAAAGATTGCTGAGAGATCATTGAAAGATCATTGAGCGCTCCTTGACTGCTCAACAATCTCATTGATCTCCCGATCATCTCTCAGCGATCTTTCAATGATCTCTCAGCAATCTTTCAAAGAAGGCCAGGTTTTTCTAACCTGAAGGTAGAAATAATTGAAAGATTAATGAGGAATTGCTGAGCATTTGTTGAAAGGCCAATAGTGTTCAGTGAAAGATTGCTGGGAGGTCATCAGGAGATCATTGGGAAATCAGTGAGATCATTGAATGCCTTTGGTAATTGTTGAGAGAGCCCTTTCTTTTGGTGATTGTTGACAGATTGTTTTGGACTGAGTTAAAACTTTGAGGACTATAGAGATCACTGCAGATCATTCAGAGACCTTGACAATCATTGAGAGATCAATGAAAGATCATTTGGAGATCTGGCCATTTTGTTATCTTTCGGTGATCTCTCAATGATGTCCACCCTTGTGCAAAGTGGGCATAAGCCAAAGGAGCAGGGGCATACGGGTGAGAAGTCAGACCAAAAGTCAGTCAGCTCAGAGTACCTGTATGAAACGGGTAAAATAATTGGGGTTGGTTCAGGAGAAAGGAATATGATGAACAAAGAATGGCACAGTGCATCAGGTTTACTTTCTCCTACCTGCCAGGTCATCATCAGGCCACCATCCCAGCTCACACGCCTTGCAGGTAAATTCATCCTGGACGTACTCATTGTCCTTGCATGTGGTGCAAATCCAGCAGCAGCTCACCTCGCCCTTCCTAATCACCTGCGTACAGAGAGGCCACCATTAACAGACGTTAATATGTGTCAAAGGCGTCTTAATAACCACAAGCATCCCTCTGAAGTAACCCAAATAAGCAAGAAGTATCAAGGGGACACTGGGAAGAGGATTAGTCTGTGCAGTTTTTTTTCCCCCCTTAAACCCCAGTGTTTAGAAAACAAGGCCAGTTGCTTTTACATTCTGCTCCCACTGAAGCTGTGATATGTAAAGCTGGGTGATAAGTGGGGCAGGAAACAAAGCAGATAGAGGGGAAAGTGTGAGCAGGCATGGGAGAGGAAGCACCCTCCCTTTGGGCGCCTCAGAGTAAAGCCTCACTGAAAACAGCCGACCCAAATTAAGCAAATTAGGGCATTTATCTAAACTGAACTCAGAACTAGGTTTTATTACGCAAGATGACGAAAATGTTGTTATCTAGGAGGGAATCCAGGCACAGGACTGAAAGTTTTTTGTGTGTGTAATAATCTTCCAAAATAGCAAAGATTATGAAAATTATTGGAGCCCAAATGCTGAATTCCAAAAGACTAAAGTGATCTGATTTTCCCTCAAGCAGCACGTAGAGAATATCGTTGATATATTTTCTGTACTTTTCTCTCATATGTAAAGTAAAAGCATACACATTCAACTTAGACTCATAAATGGAGAGCAATCATTCTTCAAATACCTGTGCACTGAAAGCACACAATCTCAGGGGCAACTCAGTAAACACCCAAGACTCACCCCTGGTGCATCCTTTCTTTAATTCTATTCCTTCAATTCAATGAACCCAGCCACAGGGGGTGCATAAGCCAGTGTACTCCTAGTGCCGGTCCCAAGCCCGGGTAAATGGGGAGGGTTGTGTCAGGAAGGCCATCCGACGTAAAACTTTTGCTAAATCAAACATGCAGATCATGACGAATGAGACTTTCATACCAGATCGGACGAGGCCTGGGTAAACAACGATCACCACCAGTTCTGTTAACCAACAGGGTGTCAGTGGAAATTGGGCTACTGTTGGTCGAAGATCAAGGAGGAGAAGAGGGGGAAGGCGTGTTAAGAGGGAGAGAAAGAAAAGGAAAGGTAGAAGTGTGGCGGTGAGAATAGGGACATTAAATGTATGGACTATGACGTAAAGGCAGACAGTTGGCTGATATGATGGAGAGAAGGAAAGTAGATATACTGTGTATTCAAGAAACCAGGTGGAAGGGAAGCAAGGCTAGGAGCACTGGAGGGGGATTTAAACTGTTCTACCATGGTGTAGATAGGAAGAGAAATGGAGCAGGAGTAATCTTGAAGGAAGAGAATGTGAAAAGTGTTCAGGAGGTAAAGAGGGAGTCAGACAGAATCATGAGTTTGAAGATGGAAATCGAAGGTGTGATGCTGAATGTTGTTAGTGTGTATGCCCCACAAGTTGGATGTGAGGTAGAAGAGAGAGGAATTTTGGAGTAAGTTGGATGAAGTGGTAGAGACTGTTCCCAAGGGGGAGAGAGTGCTGATTGGAGCGGACTTTAATGGGCATGTAGGTGAAGGGAACAGAGGTGATGAGGAGTTCCTGGGTAGGCATGGTCTTAATTTTTGGATTTTGCTAAAAGAATGGAAATGGCTGTGGTGAACATATACTTCAAGAAGAGAGAGGAACACAAGGTGACAAGAGTGGAGGAAGGTGCACACAAGTGGACTACAACTTATGCAGAAGGAGAAATCTGAAAGAGATCGGAGACTGCAAGGTGGTGGAAGGGGAGAATGTAGCTAGACAGCATTGGTTGGTAGTCTGTAGAATGACTTTGGAAAGAAAGAAGAGGAAGAGAGTGAAGGCAGAGCTAAAGATTAAGTGGGGGAAGTTACAGAAGGAGGAAGGTCGCACAGAGTTCAGGAAGGAGTTGATACAGGCTCTAGGTGGTAGGGAAGAATTACCTGATGACTGGGAAAGTACAGCAAAAGTATTGAGGGAAACGGGTAGAAAGGTATGCAGTGTATCCAGTGGACAGAGGAAGGTAGACAAGGAGACTTTGGTGGTGGAATGAGGAGGTACAGGAAAGTATTCAAAGGAAGAGGTTAGCAAAGAAAAAGTGGGATAGTCAGGGAGATGAAGAAAGTAGACAGGAGTATTTGGACTCTAGGCGCATGGCAAAGAGAGAGGTGACAAAGGAAAAGGCATATAGTGAGTTGTATGAGAGGCTAGACACTAAGGAAGGAGCAAAGGACTTGCATCAACTGGCTAGAGAGAGAGAGATCGAGCTGGAAAAGATGTGTAGTACGTTAGGTTGATTCAGGACAGAAATGGTAATGTACTAACAAATGATGAGAGTGTGTTAAGATGTGGCACTGTATGAGAAAGTCAGAAGTGGCAGAGAAGTATGTGAGGGTGGTGCAGGACATGTATGAGGACAGCGAGATGGTGGTGAGGAGTGTTGTTGGAGTGACAGATGGAATCAAGATGGGGGTCGGGTTACATCGGGGATCAGCTCTGAGCCCCTTCTTGTTTGCCATGGTGATGGACAGGCTGACAGACGAGGTCAGGCAGGAGTCTCTGTGGACCATGTTGTTTGCAGACAACATTGTGATCTGTAGTAAGAGTAGAGAGCATGTGGAAGAGAACCTGGAGAGGTGGAGGTATGCTCTAGAGAGAAGAGGAATGAAAGTCAGCAGAAGCAAGACAGAATATGTACATGAGTGTGAGTGAGAGGGAGGCAGGTGTAATGGTGAAGGTGCAAGTAGAGGTGGTGAAGGTCGATGAATTTACATACTGTACTTGGGGTCAGCCATCCAAAGCAATGGAAAATGCACCAGAGGGGTGAAGAAGAGAATGCAGGTAGGGTAGAGTGGGTGGAGATGAGTGTCAGGGGTGATTTGTGACAGAAAGGTAGCAGCTAGAGTGAAAGGAAAGATTTACAAGACGGTAGTGAGATCTGCTATGATGTATGGTTTGGAGACGGTGGCGCTGACAGAAAGACAGGAGGTGGAGCTGGAGGTGGCAGAGTTGAAGATGCTGAGATTTTCATTGGGAGTGACTAGGAGGGACAAGGTTAGAAATGAGTTTATCACAGGGACAGCAGTTTGGAGACAAAGTAAGAGAGGCAAGGCTCAGATGGTTTGGACATGTGCAGAGGAGAGATAGTGGATATACTGGACAAAGGTTGTTGAAGATGGAGCTGCCAGGCAGGAGGAAAAGAGGAAGACCAGAGAAGATTCATGGATGTAGTGAAGGAGGACATGGAGAGGGTTGGTGTTACAGAGCAAGATGCAAGGGATAGGGTGAGATGGAGACAGACGATCTGCTGTGGCGACCCCTACAGGGAGCAGCTGAAAGAAGATGATTCAGTTCAATTCACCTTTTATCGCCAGCTCACAACTGGTGTTGGCTCAAGGTGCTTTACAGATAGAGCAGGTCTAGACCGTGCTCTATATGTAAACAGAGACCCAGCAGAATCCCAGAATGGAAATTGGGCAGAACAAAGGCCCAGACAACAACAGTCATCTGCCTCTACTGGCTGGGTTTAATAAAGAAGTGTCATGATTTTCTGCCTTCCTGTGGCAGGAGAGACTGAAACCCAAACCCAACAAATGTTGTGTGCATTTATTGAACAAAATGTAAAGGAAACGGTCCAAACAAATAAACAAACAGGCGGACATGTACAATGAGGAATCACTGGGATTACACGCCGGATGCCCCTCAGCTCCAGGTAAGTATATACAGGAAACCCAAGGCGCTGCAGACATGACTGACAGTAGGGGGAAAGTAACTAGAGAAACCCAAAGCACTTCCAGACGTAAGTGGCAAGCGGGGGGAACAAACGGTACTCACGTGAACAGCGCAGTCCGTAGTGATAATCCCAGAAAGACAATACAGATGAGTATGCTGTGGACAATACTACCAGTGGGGAGACAGAGCATAAATAACACACGAGATGATGACCAGAGTGATTGCCGGTGTGAGTGGGTGTGTGTGTGCATGTGTGTGCGTGAGAGTGGGTGTGTGGACCTGAGCAGGGAGAGGAGCAGACAATGACAGATTGGAATCACCTGTCAGTAGTAGACAGGAGAGGGAGGCGTGGCTGTCAGTCACAAAGTAAATAAACACAAAACCAAACGCAGACTAAGGATAATACAAATAACTCAAAAGATAATCAAATGGCCAAAAGCAAATAATAAGCACCAAAAATACAACAGAACATGGCTAAACAATGAAACACAATATGGAACTCAAAAGGTAACATAAAGCACAGATAACTGAGGAACAGAAAACAGCCATGAAGCCGAGCTCGGGAGAATCCTCAGCTCGGTTCATGACAAGAAGAGCATCACAGATTAGCAGGACTAATAATAGTAGTTGAAATGATAACAGTGATAACCAAAAGCTATAATTGTAGGCTGCAGTAATAAAACATTTGTCAGATAGGAGTCATGTCCTGATTAGAGAGGAGTTCCAATGCAGTATTAATATCAACTGTAACAAAAAAAAAGAACAATTGCCAACAGTGGTAAAATAGTAGTCTGCAGTAGTTATGAATGAATGAATGAATGAATGAATTTATTTATTTTCGGATAGTACATTACAGGTTAAAAGAAACTGTATAATATAACAACAAGGTCAAATTAGACAAAGACTCCTTCTACTATACAATTCCACGTGAGTTATCCGAAATGGGTGATGGCTGAAGCCGCAGCTTATATTGCCCACCCATATTCCATCCAAGAATTCAAAGGAGAAAAAAGAGAAAACAAGACAAGAGCGATTACAATTTAAAACAAGGCTAAGACAAAATATGACTGAGAGAAAAAGAAAACTGAGCTAGTCTAAGTTAAGCGGTTACTATTCAAAAACAAATCTAAGACATAGTGTCACAGAGAAAAAAGAAAAACTAAGCTATAACACAACACAGGCTGGAAATGTCAATCCTTATGTGAGTTTACATGTCGTCTTGTAAATATGTTTGGAGTATTTCTTCCTTTAGTTTTTGTTTAAATTGTCCAAGCTTTGTACATGATTTTAATTCAGGTCCAAAATCGTTCCATAATCTGACACCTTGCACTGAAATACAATGTTGCTTGGTAGTTGTTCTCACTGTAGGCTTTTGAAATATACATGTTCCTCTGAAGTGATATCGTTTCTCCCTTGTTTGGAACAACTTTTGGATATTTGCGGGCAGTGATAGATTCTTCACTTTGAACATTATTATTGCGGTTTTAAAGTCGATCAGATCTTTCAACTTGAGAGTTTTTTGTTTAAGAAAAAGTGGGTTTGTTGGTTCCCTGTAAGCTGCTTTGTTGATTATTCTAATAGCTCTCTTTTGAAGCATAAAGAGTGGATATATGTTTGTTTTATATGTATTTCCCCATACTTCATTACAATATGTCATGTATGGGAGTATTAATGAATGATACAAGGTGTATAGTGTGGGTTGATTCAGCAAATTTTTCACTCTGTGTAATATTGCAATTGATTTGGATACTTTACCTTTTATATAATTAATATGTGGCTTCCAACACAGTTTGTTATCAATTATTACTCCAAGGAATTTAGTTTCGGATACCCTTTCAATCTCTACACCATTTACACTGAGTTTGGGTACTGGGTAGTTGTGATGGTTGTTAAAGACTATAAATTTTGTCTTGCTTAAATTGAGCGTTAATTTGTTCGAATCAAACCACAGTTTCAGCTTTCCTAATTCCTTTCCGAGTGTATCCAGAAGTTGTTCCAAGTTGTTTCCACTGCATAGCAGGTTAGTGTCATCAGCAAACAATATTAAGTCCATTTTTTCTGAAACTTTACATATATCATTTATATACATATTGAATAATAATGGTCCCAAAACTGAACCCTGTGGGACTCCACAGGTGACCTTCAGTAGCTCTGAGTTTTTGTTGTTAACACATACAAACTGATATCTATTCTTTAAGTAACTTCTTAACCAGGACAGTGCTACCCCTCTGATACCACAATTTTGTAGTTTCTTTAATAATAGATTGTGATCTACTGTATCAAATGCTTTTTTAAGATCCAGGAATACTCCAACTGAATACTCTTTATTTTCAATGGCTGTTGATATTTTTTCTGTAAATTCCATTAAGGCATATGCTGTTGTCCTTTTGTGTCTGAACCCATATTGCTGCTCACACAATAAATCATTCTTCAGTATGAAGTTGTCAATTCTCTCATAGAATATTTTTTCAAGTATCTTGGAAAATTGCGGTAATAGTGAAATTGGTCTGTAGTTGGAGAGTTCCCCTCTGTCGCCTGTCTTGTAAATCGGAATTACTTTAGCTGTTTTCATTGCATTGGGAAATATACCTGATTGGAGAGACAGGTTACAGATATACGTCAGTGGTTTCACTATGCATTCGATAACAGTTTTGACTAGTAGCATATCAATACCATCGCAGTCGGTAGATGTTTTACTTTTGAACGATTTAACAATTTCAATGACCTCTCTTTCGTCTGTGTTCTTTATGAAGATGGTGTCTTTTACAGCAGTGTTATTGCATATTGAATCACCTGTTGGCAAAGAAGAGTTAAAGAAGAGTCAGCGAGAACTCAAATCCTGGACTAGGGAGGAGACCAACTGCACCATTAATTGTAGTCCTAATATACCCAAAACCAACCAGTAATAACAGTAATGGTTGGTTGCAATAGTATGAGAACAGTTCAATAAAGATTTTCCCTGACCAACTTTTGATTATTGTAGGAGGCTGAAATTGCACATGTATAATAATACACATCTCTAAAGATCACGTAGTTGGAGCTCTGAATTCCTGAGATTTTTCTTTCACAGGTGCTAAGGTGGAGTAAGATGTGATAGTGAAGGCAGATGAATGCAGAGTGATCATCAGGTTCCTATATTTGAGAGGCCTCACACCCTGGGAGACGTTCGACAAGATGAAAGAAACTTATGGGGAGGAGGCCCCATCATATGATGACAGTTCAAGAGTGGTCAGACATCGGTGGAAATGGCACCCATTCCTGATCGCCATTAATGAAGACACCATCTGGCACATGGAGGCCACCATTTTGGAGTATTGCCACATAACCTATCGCCAACTAGCCTGAGCTCTTAAGATCATTTTGGGGTCTGTGGAAAAAAAAAAAAACATCCCTGACCTTCACATATGGAAGTCGCCTGCACAATGGATTTCCTGGTTGCTTGCACTTTTCCAGAAGCGGGAATGAATCATGTGCTCCCAGGCTTTTGGCCATATGCCAAGAAAACCAAGTAAACTTCTTCAACATACTAATCATGCAGGACGAAACATGCATCCATCACAATGATCCACAGACTAAAGCCCAGTCAGAGCACCCAAAAAAGAAGGCATGTGTCCAACCCTCAGCAGGCAAGGTGATGATCACACTCTTTTGGAATCAGCATGGAGTACTGATAGGGTATTTCCTTGCAAAGGGTACCACAATTACTGGGACTTACCATGTTTCACTGCTGCAAGATAACCTGCTAGTTCATAGCTCACATGTTTTTGAAGGGCAAGCGCTTCCAAGACGATGAAATACTGATTACCAAGGTCAAGTCGTGGCTTCTGACACAACCTGCAGACTTCTACAGATGAGATCTCCACAGCTGCACAAAATGATGGGAGAAGTGTGTGACTCTTCCCCTACGTAGAGAAAGATTAATAACTGTGCCAAGTTTTGTTCCTCTCAGTCCATGAGATAAAAGTCAGGGGGAATCTTCAGTGAATAGCCCTTGTAAGGATGGATCAGACAGAACTCAGATCCCAGGTTAGAGAGTTCAGATGCAATGTCAATGACAACAGTAAATAGTGACAATGATAATAGCCAGTTATAGCTACAGTATGTGATAAACTGAAGTGGATCAGACCAGCCAGAGCCAGTTCTAATTACTATAAGCTTTATAGAATTTTTTTTTAACCTACTCTAAATTTTTTTCTAAATTTAAATTGTATCCCATGCCTGCAAGTTTCACATTATGTGGCACATTTATGTTTATCTGATGTTTTTTGAGAAGAGAGCTGTCACATGTGCTGCAAAGGAAAAAAAAAATCCAGTGACTGCTTAGGGACAACATTTTTGGTTTCACTGAGAACAGGAGACAGCAGAGACTTTGGACTAGTTCCACTGGTGGGGGCTCAGTAAAAATAGTCACTGAACAGGATTTTTTGCTGCCATGACACCTGCATAAATTACCTCATGTCTCACAGTGGGTCACAAATGAGAGATATGAGTAGGATGACATCCAATTTGATGCCGGGATTTTGTACTTTTCACAACAAGTTTTATAAGATGCCATATAATTTTTAGAGGCAAGGGTTTACAAGGTTAAGTAATAAAGTTGTAAAGTTTAGAAGCAATACCTCGTGCTGCTCCAGCTAAATAAAATCATTTATGTGCAGGGTGTGTGGGGAGTGCTAAGCATCGTGGGACGCCATATGCCTGATCTTAATTGCATAAGCCAGAACATGGTCCTGGTAGATTCTGTTCAGTTTGAGCACCATTACGATCATTAGGGCGCTGTTTCATTTAGTTATTTAAGACATTACCTCCAACATCTTCCACTGCAAAATTAAGAAATCAAAAACTGTCATTGAGAAGTGAGAAATTGCTAATGTGTGGTAAATGAATGATCACAGGGTATCAAGTTATGAGTAGAAATTAAGGGCGTACTCTCACTGGTGCCATTTGCCATGTTCCAGGCAAGGTAAAATGGCATTCTGTTTCTCAGTCAGCAGGGGGTCTGCACTGGCCTGTACTGACATTGTATTTTACTTAGCATGGTTCCCTCCTGTGTTCAGGGCTGTTGTCACCTCTGCTCTACCCGTGTGTATCACACACGAGTGGAGCACAGAACTGAAGCGGTACCCCTGATCAGACTTGAGTTTTCACTACAGGGTGTGTTGGTTTTTTTTAACCTTTATTTAACCAGGAAAATCCCATTGAGATTAAAAACCTCTTTTTCAAGGGAGTCCTGGCCAAGAGGCAGCAAAAAAATCACAATTACACTTACAATGACATACAAATCATATAAAACAGTTACAAATTAGTGAGGCTGTCTCAAGTGTTCTCAATCTGGATTTAAAGTCGTTCAATGAAACAAGTACCGTAAGTTTCCAGTCTTTTTGCAACATGTTCCATGTAGAGGGAGCTGAGAACATGAAAGCTCTTTTTCCCAGCTCAGTACGGGCAAATGGAAGAGAAAGCAACAAATGATCATTAGAACACAGAACATAAGAATCAACACTTCTCAGTGTGTTAAATTACAGATGTAAGGAGGCAGCAGTCCAAGCATGGCCTTATAAATAAAAATGTACCAGTGAGTCAACCTCCTGGTGGACAAAGAAGGCCATCCCACTCTAGAATACAGTTCACAGTGATGGGTCAAGGCTCTACAGTTTGTAACTAGAAAAGCACTCGGAGAGCGCAGACCTCCGCCAAGCGCCACAGCTCCCCCCATACAGTGTTTGTGTGTACGTTTTCAGATTCCTTGACCATGAAAACATATGACTAGCAATTGGATTCACAATGATAGGATTAGTGGTTCAGTAGTTATTCACGAAAATGGCATTTTCCGTAATGGCGGCCACAGTTCCCCCCATACAGTGTTTGTGTGTATGTTTTCAGATTCCTTGACCATGAAAACGTATGACTAGCAATTGGATTGACAATGATAGGATTAGTGGTTCAGTAGTTATTCACGAAAATGGCATTTTGCATAATGGTGGTTTTCTTCTGGACAGTGATCCGGATCACCACCAAAATGTAATCATCTGTAGGATACCCCATTTCTGACAATCTGTGAAAATTTCATGAAAATACGTCCGTAAGTTTTTGAGTTATCTTGCTAACAAACAAACAAACAGACAAACAGACAAACCAACGCCGATGATCACATAACCTCCTTGGCGGAGGTAAGAAACCTTAAAACAGCATGATATACAGAGTCAATCTTACTCAGACACTGAGCTGAAGCGTTCATATACAAAAAATCTCCATAATCTAAAATAGATAAAAAAGTTGCAGTAACAATATGCTTTTTAACCTCAAAAGAAAAACATTTATTTCGGAATAAAAAACCCAGCTTCAGTTTGAGTTTCTTCACAAGATTTTCAACATGGGGCTTAAAAGTCAGAGCGTCATCAAGCAAGATACCAAGATACTTGTACGAGTGAACCACCTCAATATCATTTCCCTCAAAAGTGGACACTGTGGAAATAATTTGTGTACTCTTCCTAAAATTTGAAAACCACATCAGTTTAGTTTCGTCAGCATTAAGTACTAGTTTTAGCTGCAGAAGTGTGTGCTGCACCACATTAAAAGCTTTCTGCAGAGAAGCAACAACATTAGCAGGGGAAGAGCCAAAGCAGTAAATAATTGTGTCATCGGCATAAAAATGCAAACTAGCATCAGACACATTTTGTCCTAAATCATCAATGTACATAATGAATAGGAGGGGTCCTAATACAGAACCCTGTGGCACCCCCTTGTGGACACTGACAATATCAGCGCACAAACCATCATATTTAATACATTGGGTCCTGTCACTCAAATAATTTGTGAACCAGGAGACTACATGTTCCGACAGACCAAAACTGATGAGTCTTTGCTTTAAAACTGTGTGGTCCACAGTGTCAAAAGCCTTTGACAGATCAATGAAAAGTGCAGCACAGTACTGCTTTTTATCAAGAGCAACAAGTATATCATTGACCACTTTTGTAGCAGCAGTAATAGTGCTGTGCTTTTTTCTAAAGCCCGATTGCAGTTTTGAAAGAAGTTCATTTGAGTATAAAAACTCTTTAAGTTGATCACACACAAGAGATTCAAGAATCTTGGACAAGACACACAAGTTTGATATTGGTCTGTAATTAGTTAAAACTGCTGGGTCACCTCCTTTTAAGAGAGGAACCACAAAAGCTGACTTCCATACTACAGGAATCTCTTTGCTTTCAATTGATAAATTAAAGAGTACTGTAAGAGGCTGTGCAATAAAATCAGCAGCCATTTTCAAAAAGTAAGGCTCTATCAAATCTGGTCCAGGAGGTTTTCTGTGATTCAGAGTTTTGAGAGCCTTATGAACTTGCTGTACAGTAAAAGGTACAAATCTAAAAGGTTCTTCAAAAAACATTGGTTGATGGTGGTAGCTGTCATTCAGCTGAGCAGCCTCTGTGCTTTTAAAAAATAAGTTAAAAAGTTTGTAGTTAACAGATGGGCTGTTTTGCTTCCAAATGTGCGGCGAACACAAACAAAATTGTGTCACTATTCAGCAAGATGTGGGGTTAAATTGGAGAAGGTCACGGTGATGGTTACCAGTCAGTCTGGAGGAGGAAAAAGTGATGAGACCCAGCAGTAGCTGCTGTTCACTTTTTTTTTTTAGTTTCCCACCTTCTCAAGTCCATATCCATGTGCCTGCACTCCAAACAAATGATCCACTAAAGAAAAGGGTGCCAAATGTTTTTCTCATGTGAATGTACACAGCTGGACCACATCAACTCCTGGACCGGCCAAACCTTGGTCACAACAAAACAGCCACTACAGTGTGAGCACTCCCTAAATCAAATGTTCCGGCATTGTTTATATGTGTTCCTCCAATCTGTGAGGCAGCAAAAGAAAACCTTCAGGCTCCAACAGAAAAAAAATACCTAGGATTTAAGCATGTATACACTCATAGTACAAAGGGTCATAAAGCCTCCTGAATATGGCACAAGTCAACCCTCCCTATGACTTACAGTGGGGAAAATAAGTATTGAACACATTTTTCTCATTAAACACATTTCTGATGGAGCCACTGACCTGAGATTTTCACCAGATATCAGTAACAACGCAAGTAATCCATGCATACAAAGAAATCAAGGCAACTGTGTTGACAAAACAAGTTATATTTAATAAAGTGGAACGACACAGGGAATAAGTATTGAACATGCTTGGTGAAATTTATTTAATAGTAGAAAAGCCTTTGTTAGTAATAACAGCTTCCAGATGCCTCCTGTATGGAGAAACTAGGCGTATGCATTGCTCAGGAGTGACTTTAGTGATCCTTCCACACAAACTGTCAAATCTTGAAGGTTCCGTGAATGTCTTCTATGAATTCTGATCTTCATTTCATTCCATAGATTTTCAACTGGATCCAAGTCAGATGACTGACTGAGCCATTCTAGCAGCTTTATTTTCCTTCTCTGGAACCAGGTGAGAGTTTCCTTGGCTGTGTGTTTGGGATCATTGTTTTGCTGAAATGCCCCCCCCCCCCCGTTTCATCTTCAGCATCTTCACAGATGGCAACAGATTTTTATCAAGGATGTCTCTGTACATTTCTCCATTCAGCTTTCCTTCAATTACATGAAGTCTGTCTGTACCATGTGCTGAAAAACACCCCCACAGCATGATGCTCCCACCTCCAAACTTCACTGTTGGTATGGTGTTTTGGGGCTGATGTGCAGTGTCATTCCTGCTCCAAACTATTTTCAAACTATAGACCAATTTCACTATTGCCGCAATTTTCCAGGATACTTGAAAAAACACTCGGTCAGACTCATTCCCAGTGAGGGTTGGACTCCGCCAGGGCTGCCCTTTGTCACCGATCCTGTTCATAATTCTTATGGACAGGATTTCTAGGTGCAGCCAGGGAATGGAGGGTGTCATGCTTGGTGACCACAGGATCTCATCTCTGTTGTTTGCAGATGATGTTGTCCTGTTGGCTTCATCCAGCAATGACCTACAGCTCTTGCTGGGACGGTTTGCCGCTGAGTGTGAAGTGGCTGGGATGAGAATCAGCACCTCCAAGTCCGAGTTCATGGTACTCAGCCGGAAAAAGGTGGATTGTCCTCTACGGGTTGGGGACAGGCTCCTGCCCCAAGTGGAGGAGTTTAAGTATCTTGGGGTCTTACTCACGAGTGAGGGGAAAATGGAGTGAGAGATTGACAGACGGATCGGAGCAGCATCTGCAGTGATGCGGACGTTGTACCAGTCTGTTGTGGTGAAGAGGGAGCTTAGTTCTAAGGCAAAGCTGTCGATTTACCAGTCAATCTATGTTCCTACTCTCACCTATGGTCACGAGCTTTGGGTAATGACCGAAAGAACGAGATCGCGGATACAAGCGGCTGAAATGAGCTTTCTCTGTAGGATTGCTGGACTCACCCTCAGAGATAGGGTGAGGAGCTCAGTCATCCGGGAGAGGCTCAGAGTAGAACCGCTGCTCCTCCACATTGAAAGGAGTCAGTTGAGGTGGTATGGGCATCTGATTAGGATGCCTCCTGGACGCCTCCCACTTGAGGTGTTTCGGGCACGTCCCACTGGGAGGAGACCCCGGGGCAGACCCAGGACTCGGTGGAGAGACTATGTCTCCCAGCTGGTCTGGGAACGCCTTGGTATCCTCTCTGAAGAGCTGGAGCAGGTGGCTGGGGAGAGGGAAGTCTGGGCTTCTCTGCTTGAACCGCTGCCTCCGCGACCCAGACCTCCGGAAAAGCGGTAGAAGACGGATGGATGGATGGACTTGAAAAAATATTCTGTGAGAGAATTGACAACTTCATAATGAAGATTAACTTATTGTGTGAGCAGCAATATGGGTTCAGACACAAGAGGACAACAGCATTTGCTCTAATGGAATTTATAGAAAAAATATCAACTGCTGTTGAAAATAAAGAGTATTCAGTTGGGGTATTCCTGGATCTTAAAAAAGAATTTGATACAGTGGATCATAATTTATTATTAAAGAAACTACAAAATTGTGGTATTGGGGGGTAGCACTGTCCTGGTTATGTAGTTACTTAAAGAATAGATATCAGTATGTATGTGTTGGTAACAAAAACTCACAGTTACTGAAGGTTACTTGTGGAGTCCCATAGGGTTCAGTTTTGGGGCCACTGTTATTCAATATGTATATAAATGATATATGTAAAGTCTCGGAAAAAATGGATTTAATATTGTTTGCCGATGACACTATTTTATTATGCAGTGGAAGCAATTTGGAACAACTTTTGGATACACTCGGAAAGGAATTAGGAAAGCTTAAACTGTGGTTTGATTTAAACAAATTAACGCTCAATTTAAGTAAGACAAAATTTATAGTTTTTAACAACCATCACAACAACTTAGTATCTAAACTCAGTGTAAATGGTGTAGAGATTGAAAGGGTATCCAAAACTAAATTTCTTGGCATAATAATTGATAATAAACTGTGTTGGAAGTCACATATTAATGATATTAAAGGTAAAATATCTAAATCAATTGCAATACTACACAGAGTGAAATATTTGCTGAATCAACCCACATTATATACTTTGTATCATTCATTAATACTCCCATACATGACATATTGTACTGAAGTATGGGGAAATACATATAAAACAAACATATATCCAGTCTTTATGCTTCAGAAGAGAGCTATTAGAATAATAAACAAAGCAGCTTACAGGGAACCAACAAACCCACTTTTTCTTAAATTAAAAGCTCTCAAGTTGAAAGATCTGGTTGACTTTAAAACTGCAATAATAATGTTTAAAGCGTAGAATCTATCACTGCCCGCAAATATCCAAAAGTTGTTCCAAATAAGGGAGAAACAATATCATTTCAGAGGAACATGTATATTTCAAAAACCTTCAGTGAGAACTACCACCAAGCAACACTGTGTCTCAGTGCAAGGAGTCAGATTGTGGAATGCTTTTGGACCTGAATTAAAATCATGTACAACGCTTGGACAATTTAAACAAAAACTAAAGGAAGAAATACTCCAAACATATAAAATCACATAAGGATTGTCATATCCAGTCTGTGTTGTGTTGTTGCTTAGTTTTTTTTGTCACGTTTTGTCTTAGCTTTGTTCTGAATTGTAATCGCTCTTGTTTTGTTTTTCTTTTGAATTCTTGGATGGAACATGGGTGGGCAATATAAGCTGCGGCTTCAGCCATCACCCATTTCGGATAACTTATGTTGAACTGTATAATCAGAGGAGTTATTGTTTGATGTGACCTTGTTGGATTTTTTTTCCCCCTTTGTTATTTCCCCCTTTGTTATATTGTTCTGTTTCTTTTTTAATCTTTACTTTTAATCTATCCAAAATAAATAAAGATTCATTCATTCATTAATTCAAAAAAACATGCTGTGTGTTGTGGCATACAAAAAGTTCAATTTTGGTCTCATCTGACCAGACTATATTCTCCCAGTGTTTTACTGGCTTGCCCAAATGTTGTGTAGCAAACTTTAATGTTTTTTCTTCAGCAATGGAGTCAATCAGCAATCAATCAGCAATGGAGTCTTGCGAGGTGAGCAGGCATACTTATTGTTTTGTTTGAAACAGCCTTACCTGCTAACTCCAGGTCTTTCTGAAGCTCTCCATGAGTGGTGTTTGGCTCGTGGATAACTCTTCTGATAATTATTTTGACTCCTCTGTCAGAAATCATGCAAGAAGCTCCTGATCGTGGCCGGTTTATGGTAAAATGATGTTCTTTCCACTTCCAAATGATGGCTCCAACAGTGCTTGCTGGAACATTCAGCAGTTTAGAAATGTGCCTGTAACCAGTGGCATCATTATGTTTTGCAACAATAAGGTTGTGAAGGTCTAGAGAGCCCTTTGCTTCTACCCATCATGAGTTCTTTGTGGTCTGACAAGCTGATATTCACAGACCTTTTTAAAGGCTATCAGTCAGGACTTAACCAACTGAAGTTGATTTGCACTGATGGGGGGTGGGATGGCTTCTTAAATTCTGATGGATTTCAGCTGGTTTCTTGGCTTTCTATGACTTTTTGTGCCTCTTTTTCTTCGTGTTCAATACTTATTCCATGTGTCATTCCACTTCATTAAATATAACTTATTTTGTGAACACAGTTGCCTTGATTTCTTTGTATGTATGGATTACTTGGTTGTTACTGCTATTTGGTGAAAATGTCAGGTCATTGGCTCCATCAGAAATATGTTTAATGAGAAAAATGTTGACGTGCTCAATACTTATTTTCCCCGCTGTATTTCTTGGAAGATTTTTCTTTTCTGTGCAAATGTGAAGACTGAAAAAGCAGCTGGGAGGAGCTATATCAAAAGATATTTCTGATTTCCATTTTTGGCAGCATTTTCCTTTGCAGGTTTCATGTAACACTGAAAATTTACTGTTACCTTTATCTGTCCTTTGGAGCAGGGGTCACTGCACACTGAGCGAACCATCTCACTGCTGTTCATCCACAGCTTGTTGTCGTCTATGCTTAAGACGCCTTCACTCCAGGACCCCACATTTATATAGTCATAGCGATCATCACCCACACTCTGTAGATTCATGATGTCGTACCTGGATGCACAGAAGGAGAGAGAGGGAAGACCATGTATTATAATGTATCTATAAAGTGAGATAGGCAGTGGGGTGTGGGAGGGAACAGAAGAGGGGGGAAGTTAGAGATCACAGACGGAGAGAAAGATGGTGGAAGACAGAGATAAAACAGGACAGTACTAGTGTGGCAGGTAATTTATTGATAACGGTTCCACAGTGTACTCAGTCATAAACAGCCTGCAACCCTGTTAGTGTGACATCAGGAACTTATGCCAGAGCACATCCAGCATCATTCTCAGTGTTGGGCCTTGATGTGCTCCACCTAACCTCTAGCTGACAGAGGAATTGCACAGCTGTGTTTTCTGACTGTCAAATCCTGTCTGTTGGACTGAAAACAGATGAAAGTGGCTGCCATGGCAGACAATCCACTGAATCTGTTCCAGTCCAAACAAATTACATCCTCACATGCTCAAGACTAGGGCTAACGAACAGGAGAGCAGAAGACAGAGAATTTACAGTTAAGAATGAAGCTGCTGACGAAGGAGCCTTTTTAACATTCACACCAGCTTCCCCATCCTCTTACCTTCCTGGGGTGTCTCCATTTTCATCAAAATAAATCTCCTCTCCTGAGACTCCTCTGAAGGACGTTTTGAGGAGGTAGTCCAGCAGCTTGCTTCCATCAATAGGGTCCATGGCCTGACAGAGACCCGTCTGCCCTGGACACAACTCCTTGTACATATCATGGAGCCCATGAGCCATGGCGTAGATGGCATTGATGACAAAGCCCATCTTACTATCCTGAATGTAGTTTTCATGCAGACTCTCAGTTCCTGTTGGAGGGTAAAAACAAAAAAACAAAAAGAATGAAACTAACATTTGGAATAATTCTTCATTTTGTTGAAGCAAATTGGATGGATTTTCTTTTAACTCCTTTGATATCAAAGCACACCCAACAGCATTTAGGAAGACTTTTGAGCATGCCAACAGCTACTTTTAAAGAAATCTTGTGTTTGCTTTTGTGGCGTAATCAAAGTGGAGCTACACTGTGTGTGAGTGCAAAAGGAGTATGATGAAATTGGTTTCAGACAGAGAGAACAGAGAAAGGAACTTTGCAGCCCAAAAACATTTGCATGCATGAAAACAGATGTCCAAAAGCCCAGTGGGGAAACAGATGTGGGGAGCACCCAGCCACAGAAGACACTGAGACTGCAAGTTACTTCAGTTGTCTAAATACACTGTTGCACAGTACAGTCTCTGTACTTTGGAGAATAGGGAATTGAATTAAAAGGGAAAAATGTGAAGGTATTCTTGTCAAACACTCTTTAGCCACTTTAATAAGGTGTACCTGTTCAACTGTTTGTGAATGCAAATGCAACAAAAAAAATCCAATCAATCAACCACATGGCAGCAACTCAATGCAGAGCATGTAGGCATGGTCAAGATGAGCTGCTAAAGTTCAGAAGGAGCATCAGAATGGGGGAAGAAAGGTGATTTAAGTTACTCTGAAAGTGGCATGGTTGTTAGTGGCAGATGGGTAGTCAGTATTTCAGAAACTGATCATCTACTGAGATTGTGTTGTGTTTAAATGTACGGTTTGTTATGTATATGTTATTTGTTACATTAGTGCCCTCTTAAATGTCTAACCATGTTTTTTTCTTGTAGATGCATTTTACTGCTTTTTTACATCTTGGCCAGGGGACTACAGATGAAAACTAGCCTTTTGGCTAATTCTGGCTTTTTTTTTTTTACCATGTGTAATCATGTGTTTTATGAAATTGCATTGTCCCTTTTCAAATAAACTAAACTAAAAAAACTAAAATTTCACACACACAACCATCTAGGGTTTACAAAGAATGGCCTGGAAATGAGGAAATATTAAGTGAGCGGCAGTTCTCTGGGAAAAAAAAAAAAAAAAAGCCAGATTCAAGCTGACAAAAACATAATAGTAAACCAAATAATACAAGATATACAGAATGACATATCTAAATGCACTACATCTCAATTCATGAAGCAGACAAGCTACAGCAGGAGAAGACTAAACTGAGTTCCACTCCCACGCCTGTGCGAGAACGTGTACAGGTATGGGCTATTGTTGCTCTTGCTGCTTTTGTCTGAGCTTCCCCACCACAGTAAAAGAAAAATACAATATATAATAATTTTACACACACACACACACAACTATACAACTGTACAACTTGAAAACATTCGTGTCTGGGCTGCCTTAACATTTTAGGTTGACTGAACTTGAGAACATATATGGTGAAGTTTAAAATAAATAAACTCAAGTTCAGTCAGCTTAAAATGTTAAGGCAGCCTAGACACTAACTTTTTGAAGTAGAAATACTTTAATTTTTACAATGTATATAATTGAAAAAAATTCTGTTGTGACTTTTTTATAGACAAGCCTCTTTACAACCGTGTTCCAAATTATTATGCAAATGATATTTGTTTCTGATTTTCCAAAACAGCCGATGTAAATGACAGTCAGTATAATTTTCAAGTCATCAAACATTAGAGCATAATTAAAATTTTATTGAACAGACGTCCCAATGATAACTATTTTTTTGCAAAAATAAAAAACTCAAAATGCACTGTTCCAAATTATTATGCACAACATAGTTTCAAAGCACCTTATTGGTTGTAAAGAACTGAAAATGGCCATTTGTTGAATTTGCAGCATTAGGAGGTCATATTTACTGAAATCAAAACCTATTTCAATCAACAACATCTTCACAGGCCAAGTGTCATAATTTGGTATTTGAGGAGGCTTAAGAGCAGGGCAAACCACTTCAGAAGAATACGCAGACTCAGATGAAAAGTTTGATCACTTTAATGAAAACCCAAAACCTAATACAAACACGCTGACTTAAAGAATAAATATACACACCACAATTCCCCACAGCTCTATACAAACGCTATTTTACAGAAAAAATACACACACCATAATTAAGGAAACCCGCAACCAAAACACCAAACTATATACAAGAAAAACAGTTGCACGCTGGAGCCACATGCAGCCTAGGAGGAAAGAAAGGAGAGGAATGATTAATGATGAGTATAACACACTGGGAAATAACTACTGAAGAAAGGGATCTTACGGTATTGGCAGAGAGCCTGGCAGTGAACTCCAGTTCGGGGAAACGTGAAGGGGATCTGGAGACTGCAGAAAAGAAGGAGGAATGACTGGAGGACCTGGGTGGAGAAGTTGTGGTCTTGGAGAGGATTGGTTCAGGCGAGCAAGCACACTCAGCCCCAGAGACACACCGCTGGAGGTGGCAGCAAACCTGAGAGAGGAGAGGACAAAAGGTAAGATTACTTGAGACAAAAGATAACTTTACCAAGCAACAAGAACTGTAGTTGATCGGCGGCACAAACCCAATGATCCAGCGGAGAGCTCTTCACACACTGGCCCTTAAATACACTGGTGAATTAGGAAGCAGCAGGTGTGCAATCACGCAGATGCGCTGATGAGCTCCGGAGCCAGGAAAACAGAAGCGGGGGGGGGCACGCTTGCCTGATCATGACAGTGCCCCCCCCCTCAAGGGGCGCCTCCTGGTGACCCCACAGGCTTCTGTGGATGGGCAAGGTGAAACATCCAAACCATACCCTTGTCATGGAAGTAGGATTGTGGGATCCATGATCTCTCTTCCGGACCATAACCCTTCCAGTGTACCAGATACTGCAGACCCCGGCCTCGACAGTGCACATCCAGAATCTGCTGGACGGTGTAGGTGGTCTGTCCATTGATGATCCGGGGGAGTGGAGCGGGGTCTGGAGGAGGGCACAAGGGGCTGATGGAGAAAGGTTTGATTTGTGAAACATGAAAGGCAGGAGGGATGCGGAGGGATGGAGGCAACTTCAGTCAGACAGTGATGTCATTGATGATGCAGGAGATCGGGAACGGACTCAGAAAGTGAGGGGACAGCTTCCGAGAGTCTGTCTTCACCGGTACCCTCTCAGCGGATCGCCATACCTTCTGGCCCACAGAGTATTTTGGCACCGCCACGCGCTTGCGGTTGGCATATAGGCGATTCTGCTCGGACGATCGCTGAAGAGCAGCCCAAGTGGACCTCCAAGGCGGCAATAGCAGCGGGTATGTGCCTCCACTGAAGGTACCGCGATCTCCCTCTCCATCATGGGCAGAGGTGGTAGCGTATATCCAATCACAGGAGATTGGCCGTCTCGGCAGCAGAAGGGAGACCAGGAAGAGGGACCAAGTGGACGGCCTTGGAGAAGTGGTCAGTGATAGTGAAAATGACAGTGTTACCTTGTGATGGGGGGAGACCCAAGACAAAGTCAATGGCAATATGGGACCAGGGACGGGACGGGATGGGGAGTGGATGGAGGAGACTGGGCTGGGGGTGAATAGTCCTGATTTATTGGAGACGCATGTATGACAGGCCTTAACATAGTCTTTGACGTCTTTTCTGAGGAAGGCCACCAAAACACATGCTGAATTAAGTTCCATGGTGCGGGTGATACCGGGATGACAGGCAAAAAAACTTGTGTGCCCCACTGGATAATGTCACTGTGTAGAGGGAGGGCACATACAGTCTGTTGGGTCGGGTGCCTCCCTCGGGAACCGGTTCCACCAACTGGGCCTGCCGAACCCTTTGCTCAATATCCCAAGTGAGGGGGGGCAGAGGCTGCGGGAGGAAGGTGGAGGAGGAAAAGGAGGAGAACTAGCGTGAGATTTCACATTACGGGACCCTGGGCGGTCTGTAATAGAGAGGGCTGAATCTGCGAAAAAACAGGGCCCACCGAGCCTGCCGGGCATTCAATCGTCTGGCAGATCTAAGATATTCTAAATTTTTGTGGTCTGTCCAGACTATCACCGGCTGATTGGATCCCTCTTATCAGTGCCTCACTCCTCCAGAGCCAATTAATGGCCAGCAGTTTGCAGTCCACTACGTCATAATTTCTCTCAGCTGGGGTCAGTCGCCGGGAGAAAAATGCACACAGGTGGAGTTTCTGATCGGAGCCAGAACGCTGTGAGGGCACTGCGCCCACCCCCAAGTCAGAAGCACTGACTTGGGGGACCTGGGTGGAGAAGTCGTGGTCTTGGAGAGGATTGGTTCAGGCGAACAAACACACACAGCCCCGGAGACACACCGCTGGAGGTGGCAGCAAACCTGAGAGAGGAGAGGACAAAAGGTAAGATTACTTGAGACAAAAGATAAGTTTGCCAAGCAACAACAACTGTAGTTGATCGGTGGCACAAACCCAACGATCCAGCGGAGAGCTCTTCACACACTGGCCCTTAAATACACTGGTGAATTAGGAAGCAGTAGGTGTGTCATCACGCAGGCGCGCTGATGGGCTCCGGAGCCAGGAAAACAGAAGCAGGAATGGGGGGCGGGAGGCCTGCTTCCCTGATCATGACACCAAGTTACATGTTAACATAGGATCACTTCTTTGATATAACCTTCACAATTCTTGCATCCATTGAACTTACGTACTGTATGTGTTTTTGGAGAGTCTCTGCTTGAATTTCTTTGCAAGATGTCAGAATAGCTCCCACAGCAGCTGCTTTGATGTGAACTGCCTCCCACCTCATAGATCTTTTGCTTGAAGATGCTCTAGAGGTTCTCATAGGGCTGAGGTCAGGGGAGGATGGGGGCCACACCATGAGCTTCTCTCCTTTTATGCCCATAGCAGTCAATGACACAGAGTATTCTTTGTAGCATGAGATAGTGCATTGTCATGCATGATAATTTTTGCTATGGAACGCACGGTTTCTTCTTTTTGTACCATGGAAGAAAGTGGTCAGTCAGAAACTCTATATACTTTGCCAAGGTAATTTTTACACCTTCAGGGACCCTAAAGAGGCCTACCAGCTTTCTCCCCATGATTCCGGCCCAAAACATGACTCCGCCACCTCCTTGCTGACGTTGCAGCCTTGTTGTGACATGGTAGCCATCCACCAACCATTCATTTAACTGAGATTTGTTATATTTGAATTTTGTGGGGAAGGGGATGGTTGCATCCAGGAAGGGCCTTTGGCATAAAATCTTTGCGAATCAAACATGGTGGATCATCATGAATGAGACTTCCATACTGGATTGGTCAAGGGCCATGGGACTCTTCTTCTTAAAAAATGCAATTTTTGTGAATTTCAGAATCAGAATCAGAATCAGCTTTATTGGCCAAGTATGAACAACACATACAAGGAATTTGACTTTGGCTAAAAACTTGCTCTCGTTGTTCAGGTGGAGGATTAAATAAGATTTAAATAAGGATTTATTTAATTTATGAGACTTTTGTCTTATAAATTCACATCTTTTTTTTACTTGTATCTTTGCCCTTGTTTCAGGTTATAGCAGGCTTTAGCAACCTTTAGAACAGAGCCATTTTGAGCTGTTTTGGTCAAAATAGATGAGCATAGAGGCATAAAACTGTTGGAGTCTGAAAATCAAAGTAAAACACCCTGTTATAGTAATAATGAAGGTTAGGGGGTTTTTTTTGTTTGTTTTGGGTTTTTTACTGTGTATGTGTACTTTTTTCCTTGTCATATTCATGACATCTTTCTGGTAAATGTACCACTTTTGCCTCATATATAGACTCTTTTTCTTGTTAACTTTTACATTTTCTCATACATTTTTTCTTGTAAATTTTCAATTCTCCCTAAATTGACCCTTACAACTTTTTCTCACTAACTTGTATCTTTAAAATAATCTCCCTTTTTCCTGTAAATGTGTGAAGTTTTCCCAAATAAATTAATATAATTTGAACTGTTTCCTTTAAATTTGTGATTTATTTCTCATAAATGCATATTTTTTTCTCATAAATTATTTATTTTATTTTATTTTTTCAAAATTTTGAGTGTTTTAC
Source organism: Pholidichthys leucotaenia (assembly GCA_020510985.1). Taxonomy (NCBI): domain Eukaryota; kingdom Metazoa; phylum Chordata; class Actinopteri; order Cichliformes; family Pholidichthyidae; genus Pholidichthys; species Pholidichthys leucotaenia. The sequence goes on along the minus strand of CM035842.1, from coordinate 330,150,478 downwards.
TTAAATTTGAGGCCATCTTGAATTTTTTTTCCTTGTAATTTGTGAGGTTTTTCCTCTCATAATCTATGGTTTTTCCCATAAATTTTCTACTTTTGGTTTATCTCTTAAAGCTGGAAACTCACCTCATAAATGCACACTTTTTACTTTAAAAATTTCACATTTTTCTTCTTTTTCTTTGAATTTTTTTCTCTATATTTGCAAGCATCTTTTTTCTTGTCAATTTGCAACTCCTAAGCAACTCCTTTTTTAAATCAACTTTTCTCATAAATTTGCCATTTATTTAAATTCAGTGCTTGTGTGAGGTTTTTTCATGTATTTGTGATGTATTTCCTGCAGTGTACTACTTCTTCCATACAAATGTTCTGTTTACCTCTGCCAAGGGAGGAGGTAATGGTTTTAGTGGCATTGGTTGGTTTGTTGGTTTGTCTGCCTGTCTGTTAGCAACATAACTAAAAAAGTTATGAATGGATTTTGATTAAATTTTCAGGAAAGGTGTGTAATGACACGGGAAACAGAGTTTGGTGATGATCTGAGAGTGCATACCTTCACCAAGGGCTTTGTTTGTATTTGTGCAGCAGGATTACACAAAAACTACTGGATGGATTTGGATGAAATTTTCACCAGAGGTGGTTCTTGGGCTAGAGACGAAGTCATTACATTTTGGTGATTATCTGAGAATGCATACTTCAGCCAAGGCTCTTATCTTTTCACAGTGTTAGCAACAATACTCCAAAACTAATGCACAGACTGATGCAATTTTCACCAGAAATGGCTCTAGGCCTAACACAAGCACAAACCCATTACATTTTGGAGGTGATCCATGAGGGACCGAAGGAACCTTGGTGGAGGTATGCACTCTCTGAGTGCTTTTCTAGTTTGACATGAACAAGCAGGATTTTTCCCCTTGAATTTTCAGTCATTTTTTCTTTTTAATTCCCACTTTTTTATAATTTTGCTACTAGTTGTATTTATTTATCATAAATTTTTGAGGTTTTTGTGTTCAGCTGTTCTCATGAATGTGAAATCTGTTTTTGTAAACTTTTAGTGTTTTGTCCTAGTCATTGGGAGCCACTTGTTATGCACAAGAGCCGCAGGTTGCAGACCCCTGGTTTGAGCAACAGCCCCTCAAAACATCTGTGCACATCTCTATACCTGTGAGTGAAAAACAGAAAAGTGAATGGGCAATTCACACCAAAATTGGATGATAGAAGTTTGGGCAAATGTTGTATTGTTGGGTGAGCCTTGATTTCTGCTGTGACAAACAGGACAGTGGGGGAAACACCAGCAAACCATGGATGCATGCACACAGCTTTATCATTGCTGCCAACAAATCTGCAGCAGCTGCATGAGACTATCATGTCAGTATGGATTAATAACTCTGAAGGAATGTTTCCAGGTCTATGATCAATCTATTCCATGAGGAATTAACACAATTCTGAAGGCAAAAGTGGATATAACCTAGTACCTGCAAAATGTGTTAATAAAGTTGCCAGTGTGCGTATCTTAAATACTTATGCTATGTTAATGCTGTTGCCTACCAGAGCAGACTTTTTTATAGTTCTTGTTTTCCTGTGGATGGCCTGAAAGGCGACACTGGAAGCGATACTGCCAGAACTCGGAGAACCAGGGGTTTCTATTGTTGGTCTCCAGACGCAGCTTTAGGTAGTAGTCATCAAAGGACTTGACCACCTCCGACTGGAGCTTCATGGTGATTCCTCCCTCTGCTTCCTGCTCATATCCTTCCACAACTTCATAACGGTCTGCCCAGCCGTCACTGCAGGAGAGAAATAAGAAGCTGTGATACAGTAAAAAGAGTATTTAAAAGAATTGAGGAGGAATTATTTGTAGAGGTCCTGGTCTTTGTGCCTGTAACACTTATTGAATTTTAACAATGAACTGTCAAATATGTACTGAGCTGTTGATTCTGACTGAATCAACTAAAAGGATGTAAAGCTGTTCACAGTGACTGAATATTTATTAATTATATGCAACGCAAACACAAAAATTACCAATGCAACTTTTCCCAGGTCATCTCCCCCTGGACGCTGAGACACTCTGTGACTAAGGGTTACACACACACACACACACACACACACACACACACACACACACACACACAAAAAAAAAAAAACAAAAGACCTAGAGGGCACTCATAGAGTGCATACCTCTGCCAAGGCTCCATCACTCCCTCCCTTCTTTCATTGCAAGACAGGGCCTTGGTGGAAGTATGCACTCATGCATCACCTCCAAAATCTAATGGGTTCATCCTTAGGCCAAGGACCAGCTCTGATAAAAATTTTGTAAAAATCCATCGGATAGTTTTTGTGTAATGCTGCTTAGAGTCAAACAAACACAAATACAAAACACATTAGGCTATTGCTTGTGCACTCAGTGGAAAGGATAGAGATTTATAGTTTGTTAATCATATTTTGCAGATAGTAGTATTTTTTAATAGTTTATAAAGGTGATAGAGGCAAGAGTGGGGCCTACTGGACAATAGGTGTCGCACTTACTCTTGCCCCACTATAATATTACACTGCTTGGGGTGCATGGACGTCGCCGGGTTAACAAGGTCAGGAGTTCCTAGCAGTGGAAGGCGAAGGACAGAGCTGCGTGGAGGAATCTGATCAGACCTAAATGAAACAGTCATCGTTGCCCCCGACAGACTGCTATGATGATGATGATGATGATGGGGTGGCCTAGCAGAACTATGGTGTGGTGTGCATCATAAAGAGCATGCTGCCCGACTTCCGGTTATGGCTGCCACGTAGGACGGACGTGTCTCGCTCTGCTCTGCTCCTGGAGAAAAAAAATCGGCAAATAACTCTCTCATTTGGGACAGAACGTATCCCAGCATTTGGGCGAGGATATGTCGGCGAAGCCTAAGGCTGGAAAACCAGGAAAAGGAAAAAGCGAGCCGCCGAAACAGTCCAAATTAACGGACTTTCAGGTCTGTGACGCAGCAAACAAAACTCCATATATGGCGGAGGAGGCTGGCAACGGTGCGATATCTGCGGGGAATGGCGCAGATGCGCTGATGGCTGCCATGAGTTCAATGAGAGCGGACTTTTCCTCTAGATTTGATGGGATTATGACAGCGTTGGAAGGAATAAGAAAGGAATTGGGTGACTGTGTAGAACGAACGGCGCAGATGGAGCTCCGTCTCGCTAGTGCTGAAGATGACGTCACCCGTCTTCAATTAAAGGTGCGCACTTTGGAAAAAAAAAATAAATCTCTGGAAGATAATATTTTGGATTTGGAATCTCGGTCGAGACAGAATAATTTGAGGCTGGTGGGTCTTCCAGAGGAATCAGAAGGTCGGGACGTATGTTCCTTTCTGGAAAAGTGGATTCCGGAGGTGCTGGGCAGCGAGGAGTTGCAATCAGCAGTGGTTCTGGAAAAAGCACATCGTATTGGCCCACGGAGAGATAAGGGACCGCCGAGGACCTTAATTATGAAGTTTCTTAGCAACAGAGACAGGATGAAGATCTTCAACGCTGCACGTGCTAAAGGAGAGATTAAACACCAGGACCAGCAGGTGCGGTTCTACCCAGATTTGGCCACAGGAATCCAGCAATTGAGGGAAGCAGTTTGATCCCGTACGTAAGGAGCTGCGCAACCTTGGGATTCGTCATGGTGTAATCTATCCTGCGAGACTGCTGACCACGTATGAGGGCAGAACCCACATCTGTCAAGACCCCAGAGGAGGCGCAGGAGTTCATCAAGAAGATCAAAGAAGAAGAAGAGACTGGTGGAGAGCTAAGCATGAACAAAATATAAGGTAGAATAATTAAGCATTTGCACAGGCATCTGACTGACTTGAAGTAAATAGTAAGTTTACAAAATATAGATTGTATTATTATATTAAAAAAACAAAACAAAAACAAAACAAACAAAAAAAAAAACTATGATGTACAAAGTTGGTTAAAATTTTGGAGTTAAGTTGGAAAACTACAGAGGAGAGTTAATGTTACGTCATTAAAAGGCAGTAGAGTTAGGGTGATTGGGAGGATGAAGAAAGGAGTGGCTTAGGCTGTTCCCCGTGGGTGTGGAACGGTCGATGGCTATATCGGGAGACAGAATTTTTCTTTGATTTTGGGGGGTTTTGCCACAAGTGTGGGAAGGGGAAATTTGTTTGTGTGTAGTTTGTAGGATGAATGTCAACCACGTCATGTTTTTGCTTCTCTGTATGAGCATGTTACACTGCAAGGTAAACCCAAACTCTCTATTGATCATGGACCAAAGTGTTAATCTTAATTTAACTTCATGGAATTGCAGAGGTCTACAAAATTTAAAAAAACTTAAACAAGTTATGAATAAAATAAAGGACATGGGTTCAAGAATTGTGTTTTTACAAGAAACTCATCTGATAGAGGAGGATGTTAAAAGAATTAGGAGTAGATGGCAGGGAAGTATATTCACCTCTTCATTTTCATCCCGAGCCAGGGGAGTTATGACTCTCATACATAAATCAGTTCCTTTTCAAGTGAAAAATGTAATTGGAGACAAATTTGGAAGATATGTAATCATTCAAGGTTCTTTGCTATTAGAAAATATAAATCTTGTGAACTTATATGGTCCCAATATAGATGATCAGAAGTTCTTTGCTAATTTATTTCTCATCTTATCATCACTTACAGGGCAACATATAATAGCAGGGGATTTTAATTGTACATTGAATCCAGGTGTGGATAGATCAACAGGACTGGATTGTACGCACATTGGATGTAGGATGACTATTAATCATTTTATGAAAGAATTGAGATTGTTAGATATATGGAGAGAAATGAAACCACAAGTTAAAGCCTATTCTTGTTATTCCAGTACCTACAAGACATTCTCACGTATTGATTATTTTTTGATTTCCACAGAATTAAGGTCCAAGATTCAAAACTGCTTTTATGATAACATCGTGATCTCTGATCATGCACCCTGTTGTCTAATATATGTAGATAAAAAATTGACAAAGGAATCAGGTAGATGGCAATTTCAGCATAAATGGCTTCAGGATGAGGAATTTGTCAAGTATATAGAAAAACAGATAGACGAGTTCTTTGACATCAATACTACACAAACATCAGCATGTGTAAAGTGGGAGGCTTTCAAAGCTTTTATTAGGGGACATATTATTAGTTATACAGGATCAAAATCTAAGAAGACTCGAGAGGAGAGAGCTAAATTGGAACATAAAATAAAAAATCTTCAGGAAAAAGTGTATGCAGGAAGTGACCCAAGGTTGGAGAATGAATTACTGATTTTGAGAGCTGAATACGACAAAAAATCAGCGAATAGAGCTGCCTCGAGTCTTCTAAGATTGAAACAATCTTTTTATGAACAAGGTGAAAAATCAGGAAAATTATTAGCATGGCAGATTAAACAATTGGAAATTAAAACACCAATTACCAGTATTATAAGTAACGGACAGGTAGTTATAGATCCTTTAGAAATTAATAGAGCCTTTAGAGATTACTATGAAAAATTATATGATACCAAAAATGAACCTGATTTAACAAAACTAAATGGGTTTTTGAACGAACTATCTATACCGTGTATTCCAAATGAAAACAGGGAGATATTGGAGTCTAAAATTAGTCAAGAAGAAGTTGGGCTAGCCATTGATAATATGAAATCAGGAAAAAGTGCAGGACCAGATGGTCTTCCAGTTGACCTTTATAAAAAATTTAAGAATAAATTAATAAAACCTTTTTTGGAAATGGTTTTAGAAGCATTTCAAAATAATAATTTACCATCATACATAAATAATGCCTTAATTATACTGCTGCCAAAACCAGGTAAGCCCTCTAATAAATGTGAAAATATGAGACCAATAAGCCTATTAAACGCCGACCTTAAGATAATCTGTAAAATTTTAGCAAGACGAATACAAGAAATTTTACCAAATATTATTAATTGAGATCAGAATGGCTTTATAAAGGGTAGACAAGGCTTCCATAATGTAAGAAGACTATTTAATATTATTTATTTTAATAAAGAAGCACCGGATACAGCTCTCCTATCATTGGACGCCGAAAAGGCCTTTGATAGAGTTGAATGGCCCTTTCTTTTTGAAGTCCTACAAAGGTTTGGACTTGGAAATAATTTCATAAAATGGGTTCAAATAATATACAATAATGCTACAGCAGAAATCCTAACAAATAACAATATTTCAAAACCAATAAAAATCAATAGAGGATGTCGACAAGGCTGTCCACTTTCACCTTTACTGTTTACTATGGCAATTGAACCTTTAGCGATAGCGATACGTTTACATTCACAAATATATGGAATTAAAGTTGGACCAACAGAACATAAAATCTCCCTGTACGCCGATGATATAATTTTGTTTATGTCGAATCTAAAAAAATCAATTCCAACCTTGTTGAATTTAATAAAGAATTTTGGGGAAATATCAGGATATAAAATAAATAAAACTAAATCTTCAATATTAATGCTAAATGAGACCCAGAGAAATTACCCAGCCCCTGAGGTAAATCAATTCAATGTTGTAAATCAGTTTAAATATTTAGGAATCCAAATTATGCCTAAGCTAGAATCAGTCGCCAGTGTCAACTATGAAGCCTTAATGTCAGATATCAGTGAGTTAACTCAGAGATGGATGTCACTACCAATGTCGATGATCGGGAGAATCAATATACTTAAAAGTAATATTTTACCTAAAATACTTTATTTATTTCAATACATTCCCTTATCACCACCTTTAGATCTATTCTCAAGAATAAAAAAAAAGTTAGTGGAATTTATATGGAACAACAGGAGGGCTAGATTACGTTTGTCTTTATTATATTTACCATTTGATCGTGGAGGTCTGAAATGTCCAAATTTTATGTTGTATTATTGGTCGGCACAACTGAGGTCTATGACATATTATTTTTCATCAAATGATCTCCCTCACTGGACTGAAATGGAATCATACAATTTACCTTTACCTCTTCCCATATTCATATACTCAGATTCGGCAAAAAAATTACAAAAACAAGTTAAAAATCCATTTGTAAAGCATATGATCAAAATATGGTGTGAAGCTAAAAACTATTTAAAAGAACCACAGTTATTGTCACAATTTAGTCCAATATGGGGTAATCAATATTTTAAACCAGGGAGAGCGGACGCTGTATTTAAAGTATGGAATTTAAAAGGGATACAAAAGATTCAGGATTTATATTTGCCATGTGCAGACAACATAATGTCTTTTGAAGAGCTGAGGATCAAATTTAATCTCAATAGAACACATTTTTTTAAATATCTTCAACTTAGAAACTTTATTCGATCAAATCAAAATAAAGCTCTCACTCGACCTATTTATTCATCCTTGGAAAAAATGATGATGAAAGATAGTAAAAGAAAGGGTATTATTTCAGAGTTTTATAACTCATTGACACTATCTTCAAGTGAAAATTCACTGAAAAGATTAAACTACTGGAAAGAAGATCTGCAAATTGAAATTTCAGAGGAACAATGGGAATTGGCTTGTACAGAAGCTCAAACCAAATCAATAAATGCACGCCTTAAATTGATACATTTCAAATGGTTAATGCGGATGTATGTTACACCGGAGGAGTTAAATAGATATAACAAAAATATACCAGATACATGCACAAAATGCATGGAAAGTAAAGGAACCCTATTTCATTGTTTATGGGAATGTAGATTAATAAGAATGTTTTGGGAAGAGGTGAGGGTAACAATTGAAAAAATAATCTCAAAACAAATCATATTGAATCCTAAACTGTTTTTGTTGGGTCTGTACCCAGAAAAGCATAATTTTAATAAAAGTGAAAGAACATTCATAGACCTCAGTTTGCTTAATGCCAAAAAATGTATTGCACTATTATGGAAAAAGACTCATAGACCAGATGTGACTCAGTGGTTAAGACAGATGTTAACAAACCTTCCATTAGAAAGAATAACATATATACTGAAATCAAAGGAAATTGTGTTTGAGAATATATGGAGACCTTTTATTGATTATGTAAAAAATTTAAACATAACTCTTGAAGAAGAAGGTGAATGATGTGTGTGGACCTTGTAAATTCCAAACTGGTGAACATAATATGTATACTTATGTATTGGATTGTCTAGACTAAACAGAGGAGCATTGTTGAAGACTTGATTTTGTTGGTGGTTGTTGGTGTTTTTAGTGCATTTTTTTTTTTTTTGTAGTACTTTAGTGTTAGTGTTTGATTGTTTGTATCATGTTTGTTAAAAAAAAAAAAAAAGGTTCAATAAAGATATTGTGGAAAAAAAAAAAAGAGCATGCTGCCCACACAGGCAATGTAGGCTTTTGTCCCATCCTGGGCAAACCTACACGCATGTCTCTTTCACCTGCTCTCCACCCTATTCATTGTCTGTCTTCACTGTCACTGAAAAATAAAGGCAAAAAAGATCCAAAACATAAAATGCACTGGTTGGTAGAGACAACACACACAGCACAGACTATTCTTCAGTCTCAGTTCTTTGGTGATTATGAGCCAGATGCAGTATGTCAAGAGAGGACTCTTCTGGTGTGAACTTAATATGAGGCGATGAAACATGACATCAACCATGTTCACATTGGCTGTGACATCCTTACTGGCTACCATAGTCTCATCATCCAACTGCGCAAATGTGAATATTTGGATGGATAAAGTATTTTTCTCATATATATATATATATATATATATATATGTATTTTTAAGAAGAATGTAAAGGCTTTAATTCTGCACATTTCTAAACACTTTATTACCGTCACTAAGGACACTATGTTTTTGTGTCATGAGCTGAGCATGGAGGATTCCACTGTGCTCAGTCTCATGGGTTTTTTTTTTCCATATTTGTTGTATTTTTGAGTTCTTAGCTTCCTGTCTTTTTATCCTCGGCTGGTTTTCATATATCTTGTATTGTTTCTTAGTTCTACTAATTCCCCTGTTTATGTTCATCGCAGTCTTGTTATGTATTTGGTCTTTGCTTGTATTTATCCCTCAGTCTTTATTTGTCGTCATTTTAGGTCTCACTTTGTATTTGTACTGTTGTGCTCTCTCTCTCTCTCTCTCTCTCTCGCCGGGGCTGCACTGTCAGGGGCACTTCTGGGTTTTGCTCTGTAGTGGGCGGTGCTCCTGTCAAGCTGTCAGTCCTGCCTTCCCCCCTCTCATTACTCACAGCTTATCTTAATGGCAATCACTGTCACCTTCTGCCCGCTCATGTGATCCACACCTGCTATCATTCATGTTCATTGATTGCATGCTTCATTTAAAGACCATTGTTTCTGTCACTCATTGTCGGAGTCTCATCTACCGACTTCCGTCAGGACCCTTTCCCTGTCCTGATGTGTATCCCTGTGCTTATCTCGCCAACTACCCATTCTTCTCAAATTGTAAGTTTATTTTTGTGAACTGTTCAGACTTTGTGTTTTTCCTTATTAAATACCACAAACTGCAGTCAATGCTTGGGTCTTTGTTTCTGCCCCAAGGGGCAATTCATGACAGTAGATTCCGACCAGTTTAAGACCCAGCTGTTGTAGTTTGTGTTTTTTTGTTTTCACTCGCCCTTTTGTCCAGAGCCGTTATCATGTCCCCAGCACGTCGGCCTTCAGCAAACAAAGGAAGATCGGCAGCTGAGTCCTTAAGCATGGAGGAGGAATGGGCCGCCAAATTCATCCAGAGTTTGTGGATGAAGCTCCTTGCCTCGTGGGCCTAAGAAGATCTGGGAAAGGTAAATGGAGCGGTGGGGATTGATGGAGGCACATTCCTGTTTGAGGAGGCTATTGTGGCTGACCCAGCACAATGCAGACTGATACTATTTCACGCTCAGCAAGGGTGGAGGAAACGGAACACAATTTGCATACAGAGGACAATGCACAGACGGATAAAGAGCCAACCAATGTCATGCTAATCATGTGTATTGACTGTTATGCTAATGTGCCATGCATTCTATCTTCCTGTATCACTGATAAGAGAGCTTGTGTGACATACTTCAGGAGTAGAGCGCAGTACAGCACAGTAGTTCACAGAGCTACAAGTGTGTCTCATTATGTTGGAGGAAAATAAAACTCTGCAACCTTCCAGCTCGTCTCATCTCGCCTGATCTTATTCCTCCACACTGGTGACCCGACGAGAGAGAATGACCGTCTGCTCCCTCTCACCGCGCTGTGCATCCCAGAGGACCAGAGAATGCCTGCAACCTTTTCATCCTCACCGGAACGGGCAGCGCTGGGATCGACATGCACCATGAATGGCGACACGAGCAAAACGAAGGAAGCAGCCTGAACGGGGACGATCACCAGCACCGTCTGCATTGATTTCCACCAAGCTCCCCAACCCTGACTCAGCTCGTGACAAGCGGACCTCCCGTGCACAGAAGCCCCGCATGCACATGGATTACGAGGACAGCGCAACTGCCAGCTATGTGGTCACTGCGCCAAGTGCACGCCACGCACAGGGACGAACCGGCTCCACAGACTGATACATCGTCCTCCGCCGCTGCACATGCCCGAGAAACATGGCCAATCGCCATCATCAGAACCTTCAGGGCTGCTCACGCACCTGAAGCAGACATGCAGCCCGCACACAGGACATTGTATGGGTTTCTCAGCCATGGCGCACACCGAGAGTTTAGCCGATTGCTGTTCCCGATGGCTTTAGGGCTGCGTCTGCACCAAAAGCCAAACCGCCAAGTCCCTCACACAGCTGCAGTTGTTTCACAGCCGCTACGCATCCTTGGGGAATTTGGCTGTTCGCCTTCCCCACATCCTTGCTGGACCGAGCCGCGAGAGGAGTCAGAACCTTAATTTTTTCACAGCCGCTGCGGATCACCGCCAGGGTGACCGGGAAAGTCCCTCACCATTGCAGATCCACACACAATTTTTGTGCGGCCCAGACACCTTTGACGTCCTGGGCCGGCACTCACTTACTCCCATCCCCCTCCCCCTCCTCCTCCACAGCGCTCTTCCCGCACCTCACTCCCTAAAGCTGGCCAATCGCCATCTTGTTCCATTACGCACGATGCAAACCGGCCCCGTGCACCCACGGTCCACGGCCGTTCAACGTGCTGGAACTTGGAGCGGAGCACACTGTCCTTTCCACCCCTCCCCCGTCCCCCCATGGTCTGACAAGCCATCCGACACTCCTCTACAGCAGGACGGGGGTGTCACGGGGGGGGGGGGTGTCACAGCCCCTTCTGAGTGTTCTGGTGGGAGCCGTGTGGTGACCCAGCACAATGCAGACTGATACTATTTCACGCTCAGCAAGGGTGGAGGAAACGGAAGACAATTTGCATACAGAGGACAATGCACAGACGGACAAAGGGCCAACCAATGTCATGCTAATCATGTGTATTGACTGTTATGCTAATGTGCCATGCATTCTCTCTTCCTGTATCACTGATAAAAGAGCTTGTGTGACATGCTTCAGGAGTAGAGTGAAGTACAGCACAGTAGTCCACAGAGCTACAAGTGCGTCTCATTATGTTGGAGGAAAATAAAACTCTGCAACCTTCCAGCTCGTCTCAACTTGCCTGATCTCATTCCTCCACAGTATCCCCAATTTGTGGAACTGTTGTTCACAGTCTCCTCGCTTCAGCGGTTATTCCCCAGGCTGATGATGGGGTCGCCTCCAGCAGGACCAAAGCCAACACGGAGGCGCTCTCTGTGGCAGACATTCTTCTCCTCCCCCTCTTTGTTCCTGCCTCCACTCCGCAGGTTCCTAGGCACCACCATCCAACTTCAGATCGCCGGAGGAACACCTCCGCCTCTCAGGCAGCAGTTCTCCCCACGCTGAGTCAGACAGTCCCCGCAGCAGTCCCTTCTTTTAGTTCTCCTTCACTGGCTGTCCCGTCAGCCTCCTCTTCCTCCTTTGCTGCTGCGACTCCCGTCTCCTCGACGTTTCCTCCTGCTGCTGAGGGTCCGGTTATTTCCTCCCCGGCTCCACCCGTCACTGTGTCTGCAGGGGTGGCTCCTCCACGTTCCTCCGAAGGGCCCACAACCACTGAAGTCACGGACAGGGCTGATTCCCAACCAGCTGCGGCAGAAGACATCGCACTCCAGGAACTCAGGCAAGTGTTTTTTCACTCTCACTCACCTAAACATGAATTATCATGCCTGATTCCCAGTGGTGAGGCTTAGACTAGGCAGTTCTCTGAGTCCTCACTGCCTGCTGCAGCTATAGACTGTTCAGCTGCTCTCTCTGTGTCTCCTCCTTTCCCCCTTGAGTGTCCGCCGGCCCCAGGATTGAGCCACCAGATGATGGAGGAGCCTGTGGCCCTGGAGGACCTGGTTCCAGCCCCGCAGCCACGGTCTGGACGGAGGGAGAATGCTGTGACCAAGCTGAAGCCTGCGCCGATGAAGAAATGTCCCCTGGCCTCAGCAGTGCAGGATCCAGCACCAGCAGGGAGCCGACCTCCTGTGTCCACGTCGGGCAAGCCACCTGCGTGGGCCACTTCGCTGTGGGGTCTCGGGACTGCATCCGCCACCATGCCTGGTGTGGTGGCCGCCGCAGCAAAGCCGAAGCTGGGCCCGAGACGTCGTCACCTGGACTGATGAAGTCCTGGACAGCGGTGGAGCTTGAGCTCTGGCAAGTGTTTTTGTTTGTTTTCACTATCTCTGTTTTGGAGAGATCTTGCCTGGCTCTTGGTATGGAGAGCCAAGTGCAGCCGTCAGCTGCACCTGAGCTCACTTCGCCGGGCTCCACTGCCACCAGTGACCCTGACCCTGTTTCTCTGTCGCTCCTGTCGGGAGTCTTTCTCCAGGGTCACTGAGGATGTTTCAACTTTGCCAGAGGTCTCCATGGGTCCAGCCTTGCTACCCGAGACCTCAGTGGGTGCTGCTTCCCCGTCAGTTGAGGTCATCATGGGTGCTCCGTCCCAGCCCGGGGCCTCCGTGGGTGCTGCTCCCCCTCTAGCTGAGGTCTTCATGGGTGCTCCGTCCCAGCCCGGGACCTCCGTGGGTGCAGCTTCTCCTCAGTCCGGGTCTCTGTAGGTGCTGTGTCAAAGTCAGGGGCTGTTGTGGGTGCTGAACCCCAGCCTTAAACCAACGTAGGTGCTGTGCTCCAGCTTGGGCCCACCGTAGGCATTCCACTCCAGCCTTGGGGCCACTGTGGGTGCAGCTCTGGCCCAGTCTGGGTCCACCATGGGTGCAGCTTTGCTCCAGCCCTGAGCCTCCATGGGTACAGCTTTGCTCCAGCCCAGAGCTACCGCAGGTGCTGCTATGTCCCATCCCGGGGTCACCGAGGGTGCTGCAGGGCAGTCCGAAAGTGTCATGGTTCTCCCTCCTCTGCCTGATGCCGTCATGGTTCCCCCTCCTCTTCCTGATGCTGTCGTGGTTCCCCCTCCTCTGCCTGACGCTGTCGTGGTCCCCTCTCCTCTGCAAAAGGCCATCGTGGTCCCTGCTCCTCTGCCCAAGGCTGTCGTGGTCCCCTCTTCTCCACCCGAGGCCGTCGTGGTTCCCTCTCCTTCACTTGACGTCATTGTGGTTTCCCCTACTCCTCCATCATCCTCATCACTGGTTTTTCCCATTGGACAGCCACCCCCTGGACCACCCTTTCTGTTCAGGTGGTTAAAGAAGTCTGGCAGACCACCTGACAGACTGTGCCACTGGGTTGGGTGGCCCACATTCTCCGGTAGGCCACCCGACTCTTTCTATCGCGCCATCGGCCAGGTCTGGGATAGCCGACCAGTTAAGGTGGTCGGTCTTTTTCTTTTTGAATGTTACCCTGGGTGCTTGGAATCCACCCCTTGAGAGGGGGGCTCTGTCATGATCTGAGCATGGAGATTTGGCCGTGCTCAGTCTCATGGTCTTTTTGCATATTTGTTGTATTTTTGAGGTCTTTTTATCCTCGGTTGGTTTTCATATATCTTGTATTGCTTCTTAGTTCTACTCATTCCCCTGTTTATGTTAATCACAGTCTTATGTATTCGGTCTTTGCTTGTATTTATCCCTCAGTCTTTATTTGTCGTCATTTTAGTTCTCGCTTTGTATTTGTACTGTTGTGTTCTCTCTCTCTCCGGGGGCGGCAGCTGGTCAGGGGGCAGTTCAGGTTTTGCTCTGTAGTGGGCGGTGCTTCTGTCAAGCTGTCAGTCCCATCTTCCCCCCTCTCATTACTTACAGCTGATCTTAATGGTAATCATTGTCACCTCCTGCTTGCTCATGTGATCCACACCTGCTATCATTCATGCTCATTGATTGCATGCTCCATTTAAAGACCATTGTTTCTGTTACTAATTGTCAGAGTCTGATCTACCTACTCCGTCAGGACCTCTTTTCCCTGTTCTGATGCGTTTCCCTGTGCTTATCTCGCCAACTACCCCGTTCTTCCTCAAATTAAAAGTTTATTTTTGTGCACTGTTTTGGACTTTGTGTTTTTTTCCTTATTAAATACCACAACTGCAGTTCAGCGCTTGGGTCTTCGTTTCTGCCCGAGGGGCAATTCTATGACATTTTGCTGGTGTTTATTTGTCTTTTTAGCAGATTACACAAAATTCTACTAGACATAGTTTGATGAAATTTTCACAAAGGTGGGACCTTGGCCTAAGGATGAAACCATTAGATTTTGGTGATGATCTGAGATTGCATACCTCCACCAAGGCCCTTGGTTTGTATTTGTGTAACAGGATCACACCACAAACTTCTGAATTGATTTTGATGAAATTTTCACTAGAGGTGGTTCTTGGACTACAGAGGACCCCATTAGATTTGGTGATGATCTGAGAGTCCCATTACTTCCTGCAAGACTCTATCTTCTCACACGAGTGTTGCAAGATTACCCAAAAACTACTGGATAGAGTTTTGATGAAATTTTCACACGCAGCTGGTCTTGAGCTACATGAACCCATTACATTTTGGAGGTGATCCATGAGTGCATCACTCCACCCAAGGGCCCTATCTTGCAATGTACGGAGGGATGGAGGAGGTACAAACAGATGGATGGCCAAAGGGAGGGAGGGAAAGAACCTTGGCAGAGGTATGCCACTCTCTGAGTGCTTTTCTAATTTATGTATTATTTTAAAAAATGCTTTCATGAAAATACAATCCAGTACACCTTTAAGATGTCTGCTAACATTTGCTGTTTGTGGTTGTTTTATTTTTGCTAAGGTATCCTTGACTAATATAGTAGCACATAACTGTGAAAAACTAAATGCACAATAGTGTATTTTATTTACTACTGCATGCAGGGCTGAAAAAAGTTACCAGGGGAAACCTTAACCCGTTCTGCAGAACACTGCTTTCAATTTAGGATTATTTTTTAAGAAGGAGAGGAGAGGCTTCAAGCACTAATGAATTTAAACAAAAACTTTACCTGAATGATTTTATTAAGTCCCCTTTTTCAACTGTTTTTTTACCAGTGTAGCAGCTCTCGATAATGGCCAAAAACAGCACAGCTCACGCTTTAGTTCCTTGGTAAGTCCTGTAAAAAGATCACAGAAGGCCAAAGGTAGCTGCTGATGTACTAATTGGATGCCGAACCATTAACACAGCTTGGACTCACTAGCTGATAAACAACAACAACAACCAACCACAAGAGCAGCACTGGTGTTAATCCTATCTTTTTGCATGTCTTCAGAAAGGAGAATACTAATAAGGCCCCATTTAATAATGACAAATTAAGTAACTGAACAATGTCATTGCATGTTTTAATTCATAAAGATTGCGCCAGAAGTAAGTAAAGTGCAGGCTCTGTTGTGCAAGCTAAATTAGCATAGCAACACTTACTGGTGACTATCTGAAGTCTGCTGCAGAAGTCTTCAAATTAAGATGGTAATCTAAGCATTCAACTTCCCTGTAACTGCAGTACTTCACCACAGTCCCCTCCAGCTTGCTTGTTTGTTTGCCTTTGTAACACTCTCTCTACCCCTACCAAGTTATTTAATTTGGGCTCTAGAGAATTGGAAAGCACCATTGAAGAGGACTCTGAAAAACAATTAACAGATAAAACAGCAGCGCTGTGAACTCCCTCTCTCCCTCGTCTACCCCATGAGAGTTTTTGGACTGTTTAACTCTCTGTATCTCTCTCGCTGCTTAATCCAGACTCCAGGCTACTGCCTTGAAATAACGCTACCGGTTCTATCTACATCTACAGCCAATTAGGGATGACTCACCAAGAAACCAATTACAGGCCTCACACACAGGAGAAGGTGATGGATAAGGACTTTGGTCTTGTGTGTGCAGGTAGAAGTCGGTGACCTCTTGGTCCACAATTACTGCCAGTCAAGGAAACGGAAACATTCAGACTAATTTGTCATGTGGATTCCTTCATCCACTGGGCAGTAGGAGACAGAATAAGGGGATTCAGTCCACTTTCGAAGTTTCATCCTCAGAGGCAAACTGTGATCAACAGCAGGTAATTGAGGTCAGTCTATTTTGACTCACTTCCTGCACTTTTAGAACCCCAGTTCTAAATGTCTGCAGAAAAAATTAGACTGGAGGGTTATTTACCTGCACCAGATACTGCACCTAAGGGATATACTGTACAAAAAAAATGAATTGTCATGGAGTGTGTCACACATTGCACTTGTAAGAATAACTGCAATAAGGAATAAACACATGAAATCCATATTTATAGTTCCAATCAAAATTATTAAGATAAGATAAGATAAGCATTTATTAGTCCCACAATGGGGAAATTCCAGGATTGCAACAGCACAGGGATAGCAACACTCAGAGCAACAATCAGAAGGCAAGAAAAAACAAGAGCAGCTAGTATACATATGTACATATTACTATAAATATATATATATATATATATATATATAGACACACAGTGCGGAGCATTGTGGTTGGTGGATGTGCAGTAGAAAGTCTAAGCTCTCTCTCCGCGGATGCGGTGGGCCAGCTGGATGTCTTTGGGCATGATGGTGACCCTCTTGGCGTGGATGGCGCACAGGTTGGTGTCCTCGAAGAGACCCACCAGGTAGGCCTCGCTGGCCTCCTGCAGAGCCATGACGGCGGAGCTCTGGAAGCGCAGGTCGGTCTTGAAGTCCTGAGCGATCTCCCTCACCAGGCGCTGGAAGGGCAGCTTACGGATGAGCAGCTCTGTGGATTTCTGGTAGCGACGGATCTCTCTGAGTCACGGTACCGGGCCTGTAACGGTGAGGCTTCTTCACTCCGCCGGTGGCTGGAGCGCTCTTTCGAGCAGCCTTGGTGGCCAGCTGCTTCCTGGGGGGCTTTTCCTCCAGTAGATTTACAGGCAGTCTGCTTGGTTCTTGCCATCGCTCTTTATTATTCTGTCTTATATTTCTTGCACGCCGCCTAAACTCCAGGCCGGCACCGGCGTCGTTTTCGCTTCAGTTCCCCGGTATGTCGAGTTTCTCCGTTAGCACCGGGTGGCGGTTGAGTGCTAGCTAGCTCTTCCCTGCTGTATCGTCTCCTACTGTAAATAGAGGCTCCGTCCGCCGACTCGGGAGACCTTTGGGGCGATCTGTGTGTCCGTGATATATATAGAGTGAAAGGTGTGCCGGATCAGAAAGAAGAAGGAAGATAAAAAGACTCATAATTGAGCCGCTGTTGCAAAAGGCAGCCAACTCGTGTGGTGCCGGAACCGGAAATTATTCCGGTTCCGGAATAATTGAGTTTCTGGTTCAACCCCCCACTGGAAATTATTGTATGTTTATTGGCAATATGTACAAACAAGCAGCTGTCTTCAATCAGCAAATCAAACAAGAACAATTTAAATAGCTCAACACAGCTAATATTACAAGTTGTTTCCTCCAAATTCTACACAAAATGCCACTTTTAATGATTACTGCAGTCTCAAAACTCTGTGTTTCGTACACACCTTAATGTGGAAACTGAAACCTCAGTGCCTGCTGCCACCAAGTCTTGCTGAAGATCTTTTGCCGTCAGCTGAGGGCTTTTCTCCTCAGGACTCTAGTGGCAGCTGTTGATAGCTTTCTCTTTCTGCCACGCCCAGGTAATGTAGCCACTGTTCATTTAACTTTAAACTTGTGAACTATGCTTCAAGTGTATTTCTAGGAACATTCAGTGCCTTTGTTATGTTTTTGTATTCTTGTCATCCTTGTCCGGCTGAGTTCCCACAATAAAAATCACTAATTTCAATCAAGCGTTTGGGTCCTGTCTTTCTGCCCTGGAGGGGCTCCCGTGACAATAATAAACCTCTGCTGCCAGCCGTTGCACTTCTCCAATCATTCACAACTGGTTGCAAATGCTTGTCTCCAATCCGTCAGAATTTGGCGGCGGTGTACTATGTCTACACAGGGAATGCCAAACATGCATGACCCCTGGACCTCAGGTGGTCCCCCAAAATATGTATTCCTGCTTATTGGATGACTTTGCAAGTGGAGCAAACTTTGTTGGACCTCTTCTTGTATTTTATATCAGGATTGTGTGTATACAGCTATGAAACAGATTTTAGAGACATCATTTGCTCACTTAGTAAACTACAGGCCCATTCAGTTCACTTATTGAAAAACAGTAGTTTTGTAGTCAAGACTAGAGTGTCCCAAGACCCAGAAGAAAGCCAAGTTTATTGTCATTCAATCCATACAGCCTAGCATGTACAGTAGAACAAAATTATTTTTCTCCTGTTGGAGAGGCCGCTGCAGTGCAAGGCACTGCCATGGCTTTCCCTTCCCCCACAAAGCTTTTATATGGTCTTTGGTATGATCCAGTATGATCTTTGGTATGAATTATTTTTGATATACTACATGCAAAGTAATTTTTTGTGTTAAACTATTACATCCTGATGTGTCAATGGATAGCAGTAAGGAGGATTGTGACAGTGGAAATATCATGTTTTTTTCACCATTGATGCCAATTATGGTCAAAAAATCGTGACATCTGGAGGAGAGTAGTGGAAATGATCAATTCTAAGGCAAAACCCAGATTGACACCCATATATAATAAATAATATAATAAAATGCATGTATTGTGCTTGGCAATGAGAGCAAAAACTGTAGTTTGAATGAGTTTCAATGGCACATTTTTTGCACTTAACAGTATGTGTGTAACATTGCTTATACACAGTGTATTTTAAACTTAATGTAGGAGCTGAGGCTGGAAAATAGCAAGATCAAATAAAAATGCACAAGCTTTCCAAAATTCATCCCATTGTGAAATGAACACAGTCAAAATTATCAAAAAATAAAGAATGAAAAGCATGTAAAATGTGCTTATGGGCCCCTGAAATTTAAAACCAGAGTTTTCAAAAGTTGCATGTTATAAGATATAAAGTGGGCTCTAGTGGTCATGGAAATAATAACTGTGTTATGGTAGAGGGTTACAGTCGCAATCTGTGTAAACTAGTCCTTCACTTTTTCCCAACACAAATCTTTAACATTATCCACCCTTAGAATGTGTGAGTGATTCCCAAATGACAGTGTGAAAGAAAACAGACTGCACTGACAAGAGGGAAAGAGGAATGTGAACCTAAGTCTAAAGGGAGCACTTTTTTTTTAAGAAATGGGAAGCTCATGAAAAAATGGTGACATCACTGTCATTGACATGGTACATGTGGCAGCATGTGGAGTTTACATTAGTTGGAGGGCTTGTTGGGGAAAGCATCGTCTATAGAAAATGCACACATTTTTGGCAAGACATTTTAGACTCTTCATTGGCTTATTTGTAGCAGCTTCACTACATGAAACAAAGCCATTGAAATAAAGTTAGCTTTTTTTCCACAAACTCTTTACTTACAAATGATGTTCAGTAAAGAATGCTCAAACCTATTCAAATGTATCCTCCTACTGAAAGCGTAATACTGTTATAGACAGGAACAGTGTTAAGTAATTGTAAGTGGGCAAAATCATTGCGGGGAAAATAAGTATTGAACATGTCAACATTTTTTCTCATAAACATATTTCTGATGGAAGCCATTAAGATAAAGATAAGATGAGATAAGATAAGATAAGATAAGCCTTTATTAGTCCCACAATGGGGAAATTCCAGGATTGGACAGCACAGGATAGCAACACTCAGAGCAATAATTTAGAAGATAAGAAAATAAGCAGCAGTGAATACACATATGTATGTACACATAGATATATAAATATATATACACAGTGCGGAGAGTTGTGGCTGGGTGGAATAAACAGCATAACCGTCTATTTAGTTATCCTACATACTATGAATATGTACCCATACATATTGTCACCCCTCCGTAGCGACTGATATTGTCCTACGTCTTTCATATGAACAAAAGATAAATTGATATTGTCCTAGTTGTATACGGAGGGGACCAGTTGTGTAAGTCTGTTGCACTCTTTTGCATTTCAATACTATTAGGTAGTCACGTTTTTTTTTTTGCTATCTCTGTGAGCAGCCCTGCTTAGGTTTAAAGTCTGACAGTCGTCCGGTAGGGAGGACCTGCGAAAACTCTCAGTCACGCACCTAGGATGATGTAGTCTACTGCTAAATGAGCTCCTCAGTGCAGTCAGTATGTCCTGCATAGGGTGGGACTCGGACTCCGCAGAGATGACAGTGTTTGGCCCACCCATCCTTCTCTCTCCTATCCTCCTGTTACTGGGTCAAGGCGTTGCCCCCAGGACAGAGCTATCTTTCTTGATCAGTTTGTTTTCAGTTCTTTTCCTGTCCGCTGCTGTGATGCTGTTGCCCCAGCAGACCACTCCAAAAATGATGGCTGATGCCACCACCGTGTCGTAGAATGTCTTCAGGAGCACCCCTTGTACACCAAAAGACCTGAGCCTCTTCAGTAGGAACAGCCTGCGCTGTCCCTTCTTGTAGAGTGCGTCGGTATTGTGTGTCCAGTCTAGTTTATTGTTCAGATGAACACCCAGGTACTTGTAGGATGTCACCATCTCAATGTCTGTTCCCTGGATGTTTAGTGGTGCTGTGAGGGGTTGTCCTTGCCAGCGGCAGTCCACCACCAGCTCCTTAGTTTTCCTCCCGTTGATCTGGAGGCAGTTCCGATGGCACCAGTCCACGAAGTCCTGGATAAGTCCTCTGTACTCAGCTTCATCTCCGTTGGAGATGAGGCCGACGATCGCAGAGTTATCAGAGAACTTCTGTAGATGGCAGTGTGTTGTGCTGTGTGAGAAGTCCGCAGTATAAAGGGTGACATTGACCTCAATGTCATGATCAGGCGAGCGTGCTTCCCCCTCCCTTCCTGTTTCCTGTGTTTCCTGGCTCCGGAGCTCATCAGCATACTTGCATGACTGACACACCTACTGCTTCCTGATCTACCAGCGTATTTAAGAGCCAGTGTGTGAAGAGCTCGCTGCTGGATCGTTGGGTTTGCTGCCACTCCATCAGTGTGTCCTCCGGGGCTGTGTGCGCGCTCCCCCTGTTCCAATCCTCCTCAAGACGACAGCTTCTTCACCCAGGTCACCCAGTCATTTTCCTTCTCCCCTGCAGTCTCCAGTCTCCCCCTTTTATTAGTGATGGCCAGATGAGGCTTTTCTGGAGGGACTTGCAGCCTTTCATCATGGCTCCTATAGACGAGGCCTTATGTGAACACTTCATTTTCTCTACTAGGCGATCTAGTGGACAAAACGTATACAACAATGCAGATTTTTTTAAGTCATATTTTTAAGTCATTTTTAAGTCAGGTCTTTTAAGAAATATCAATGATCATAAGGGAAAAAAGAAATAATACATCTGAGGTGACTACAGTGAATGTGCTTGTGCTACTTAAGCATTTTTAAAGAAATAATAACTTATCAACAGTCTTATACTGTCTTTCCCAGTACATTCATCTCTGTCCTTATTGTCATGCAGGACACAACAGTGCCTCAGCATAATGATATGTTATTGTTGTATCCAAGCTTTTTGAAACAGAACAGACACTTCACCTTGCAAATAAAAATAAATTATAAGAAAAACCCCAGCTGATGGCCAGGTAATGCTTTCTTGAAGACTTGAGCCTTTCCATCAAAATGGTTCATATAGACGAAGCCTCATGTGAAACTTCATTTGCTGTACTAGGCCATGTAGCTGACAAAAAGTAAATAGCATGCAGATTTTTACAAGGGCATTATTTGTTTAATGTGTATTTTTTCCAATTTCAATAAATGTGCTGTCTTTTTAAGAAATATCAATGATCATAAGGGAAAAAAGAAATAATAAAACTGGGGTGACTCCAGTGAATGTGCCTGTGTTACTTGGTGTGCTTGTACTACTTATCCATTTTATTAAGAAAATAATTATTTTTCAACAGTCTTATACTGACATGTTTAGTAAAACCCAGAAGCAGACTCAGACTCGGAATAAATACAATTATCTTTTATTTGCAGTGAGAGTGAATGTGAATGCGTGCATGTGTGTTGAAGTGGGCAGCTGGGCAAGCATAGTGTGTGGATGAAACTGACAACCCTAGGAAGATGACAGACAGGCAGATGAGTTTACTGAGACCAGGGTGAATAAACAGGTGGATGTACCAGCTTACGGATTGGATGAAAGGCTGAGGCGCTGAAGATCTTCCAGAGACTCCGAACCAGCTGCTGTCTGTTCTGCGTCCGTGTTGTCGCCGAGGAGCGAGGTCGAGGATAAGCAGGTGAGTACGCGGTGCAAAGCAATGTGCGAGAAGAAGGCACAGGTCCGCCGCCCAGGAGGAGGAGGTCTGCCCGCCAGGAGGCTTCCACCTGTGCACAGGGGGAGAAAAGGTGAAGCGTAGAAGGGATGGAATCCCAAAGGCTTACTTGCCGTTGGAGAGTTTTGGCTCTCAGAAAGACCTAACGAAGCAGGATTGGCGAAGAGGAGGATTTCTCCGGAGCAAGATGACTGAGTAGGCGAGGGAGGATCCTTCCAGACTAGTAAGAGCGCTGACGTCTCCGTGCGACCACAGGCAGCATGGCTTAAGAAGGCTGTCTAATGAGGTGAACAGGTGTGCGTGCAACTGTGGAGGCAAATTAGGGCAGCAGACACGCAGAGCAGGTCAACCACACATACTGTCTTTCCCCAGTATATTCATTTCTGTCCTTATACTCATACAGGGCACAATGGCAATAGTGCTCAGCATAATGATGCGTAATAATGATCCAAGCTCTTTGAAACACAACAGGACACTCACCTTGCAAATAAAAAATAAAATTACAAGAATGACCAAGCTGGGATTCAGCCCCAGCCATCCACCCCTTGTAGAGTAGATGCTTTACCACTAAGCCATTACCTCAGTTACAATAAATACCCACCATTAGTGAAAAATACATCAATGGGAGAAATGTGCTCAAAATGTTCCCAAAAGGGTGAAGTCCGTGTTTTTGGTGCTGGCTCCATGTGAAAATTGGCTGTGACAAATCCCTTACACAGTCAAACATGACAAAACAAAACATGAGGGACGGGGATTTCCATTGTGTATCGCTGCTCACTTTATTTCATGTTGCGTGCAAAATAATGAATGGCTTCCTGACCCAGTCATGTGGTACAATGTCAACACATACGCCAGCAATACATGCTTCCTGGATAAGCTTTGAACACCCTCCATGCTCCAGAGCATGCTGTCCCATCACTACCTTTTATGTTACACGCTGGAGTTCACTGCGGGGCTCTATGCTTGTACAGTAAGACTTATATTCTCAGTTGTAATCCCCCATTAAATACTTCCCTGCTATTAATATCCTTTCTCCTTTCTTCTCTTTCAGGCTACTGTACATGTGGCTCTGACGTGCACCTGTCTTCTCTATATTTAAGTTTGCATTGTTTGCACATTTTCATTAGTTGTGTGTATGTTTATTAAGTTGGCGGGTTTTGTATTTTTTGGGTTTTATCATTAACGTGGTGTTAAACTTTCTCCTTGTGTCTGAGTGTTTGTCTGAAGCAGTTTGCTTAGCTTTCAAGCCTCCTTGGTATTTAATCATGACACTGAGATTTTCACCAGATATCAGTAACAGCCCAAGTAATCCATACATACAAAGAAATTAAGTTAAATTAAATTCTTGTTCACAAAACAAGTTATATTTAATAAAGTGGAATGACACAGGGAATAAGTACTGAAGATGCTTGGTGAAATTCATTTAATATATAGTACAAAAGCCTTTGTTGGTAATAACAGCTTCCAGATGCCTCCTGTATGGAGAAACTAGGCGCAGGCATTGCTCAGGAGTGATTTTAGCCCATTCTTCCATACAAACTGTCTTCAAATCTTGAAGGCTCCATGAATGTCATCTATGAACTTTGATCTTCAGTTTGTTCCATAGATTTTCAATTGGATTCAGGTCAGGTGACTGACTGGGCCATTCTAGCAGCTTTATTTTACTTCTCTGGAGCCAGTTGAGTTTTCTTGGCTGTGTGTTTGGGATCATTATCTTGCTGAAATGTCCACCCTCGTTTCATCTTCAGCATCTTGGCAGATGGCAACAGGTTCTTATCAAGGACGTCTCTGTACATTTGTCCATTCATCTTTCCTTCAATTATATGAAGTCTGCCTGTACCGTGTGCTGAAAAAACACCCTTACACCATGATGGGATGTGCAGTGCCATTTCTCCTCCAAACATGCTGTGTGTTGTGGCATCCAAAAAGTTCAATGTTGGTCTCATGTGACCGGACTATATTCTCCCAGTGTTTTACTGGCTTGGCCAAATGTTGTGTAGCAAACTTTAAACAAGCTTCAACATGCTTTTTCTTAAGCAATGGAGTCTTGCGAGGTGAGCGGGCATAAAGCCCAAGTCGTTAAGTGCATTACGTATTGTTTTCTTTGAAACAGCAGTACCTGCTAACTCCAGGTCTTTCTGGAGCTCTCCACGAGTGGTCTTTGGCTCTTGGATAACTCTTCTGATAATTCTTTTGACCCATCTGTCAGAAATCTTGCGAGGGGCTCCTGGTCGTGGCCAGTTTATGGTAAAGTGATGTTCTTTCCACTTATGAATGATGGATCCAACAGTGCTCACTGAAACATTCAGCAGTTTAGAAATGCAGCTGTAACCAATGCCATCATTATATTTTGCAACAATAAGGTTGCAAAGGTCTAGAGAGAGGTCTTTGCTTCTACCCATCATGAATTCTTTGTGGTGTGACAATCTGATATTCACAGACCTTTTTAAAGGCTACAGTCAGGACTTAACAAGCTGAATTAATTTGCACTGATGGGGGATGGGACGGCTTCTTAAATTCTGATGGATTTCAGCTGGTTTCTTGGCTTTCTATGCTTTTTTGTGCCTTTTTTATTCACATGTTCAGTACTTATTCCCTGTGTCATTCCACTTTATTAAATATAACTTATTTTGTGAACAGTTTCCTTGATTTCTTTGTATGTACGGATTACTTGGGTTGTTACTGATATCTGGTGAAAATCTCAGGTCAATGGCTCCATCAGAAATATGTTTTGAAAAAAATGTGATGTGTTCAATACTTATTTTCCACGCTGTAATTTCATCTGCTCACAAAATGCTGTGACTAAAATACAGTGGATATAAAAAGTCGACACATCCCTGTTCAAATGCCGGGTTTTTGTGATGTAAAAAAATGAGACCAAGACAAATCATTTCAAAACTTTTCCCCATTATGTGCCTACAACCTGTACAATCCAATGGAAAAACAAACTGAAATCTTTTAAGGGGAAAAATAAAAATAAAAAACTTACAATAGCCTGGTTGCATAAATATGCATACCCTCTTATAACTAGGGATGTGGCTGTGTTCAGAATTAACCAATCACATTCAAACTCATGTTAAATGGGAGTCAGCACACACCTGCCACCATTTAAAGTGCCTCTGATTAACCCCAAATAAAGTTCAGCTGTTCTAGTAGGCTTTTCCTGACATTTTTTTTTCCACATCTTACAGCACAAACCATGGTCTGCAGAGAGCTTTCAGAGCATCAGAGGGATCTCTTTGTTCAAAGGTATCAGTCAGGAGAAGGGTACAAAAGAATTTCCAAGGCATTAAATATTGTCATAAATGCCCTTCGGGGCAGGAAGGTGAGACCCACACGCTGAACTGTGAGTCTAGGTAATTTATTGAAAAAAGCAACAAACATAAAATTCAACATGAAGCTCACAGCACAAAGAAACAAACGAAGGAGAAAACTTACAGACTTAGTGCACCAGAGCAAGGCAGGGCTCTGGCGGAGACAAGGAGAATTTAAACCAAGACAACAGCAATTGAAAATGAAAATAACCCCCCTTAAATAGGGATCAAAACCCTTAAACATAATTAATGACCGGTGTGGGTCTCTGAATAGACAGGAGAAAGCAATGACATATAATCGGACCAGCTGGGAATAATGAGGAAGCCCATCAGGGCTGACAGCTGGCAAGAACCACACCCAGGCTGAGCAAAACCTCCAGAAGCCATTGACAGCTGTCAACCCCGAGAGAAAGAACACAACAGAATCACAAACATAATGATGTGACAAAAAATGGAGACAGCAACTCAAAATACCAATAAACAAACTATAATGAACCATAAATGGGAAAATAAATCATACTGAGACAACAAAATAGGATAAGTGACAACTCAAACAGGGACAACACAGTACAAATAAGAAAAAAGGCAGACAACCCTGAGCCCGGTGGAATCCCTCCGTGCTCAGAATGTGACAAAATATACAATGGAACACAGTGAAGACAGTCATCATCAAGTGGAGAAAATATGGCCACAACAAGTGACATTCCCAAGAACTGGACGGCCCCTCCAAAGCTGATAAAAGAGGGAAGAACTGGTCAGGGAGGCTGCCAAGATGTGACAGCAACATTGACGGAGCTGCAGGAATTTCTGGCAAGTACTGGCTGTTTCGTATATGTGACAACAATCTCCCGTCTTCTTCACATGTCTGACTATGGGGTACGGTGGCAAGACAGAAGCCTTATCTCTTACGAAGAAAAAATCCAAGCCTGGCTACATTTTGCAAAAACACATTCAAAATCTCCAGAACACATGTGGGAAAATGTGTTATTGTCCAATGAAACCAAGGTTGATGATTTTGGCCATAATTCCAAAAGGTATATTTGGTGCAAACACAACACTGCTCATCAGCAAAACAAAACCATACCTACAGTGAAGCACGGTGGTGGCAGCATCATGCTTTGGGTCTGTTTTTTTTATGAACAGTTCCAAATGCCAGTCAGCGTTGGCACAGAACCTTCAGACTTCTGCTAGAAAGATGAAGAGGAACATCATCTTTCAGCACGACAATGACCCAAAGCACACATTCAAATCAACAAAAGAATGGCTTCACCAGAAGAAGCTTAAGGTTTTGGAATGACCTAGCCAGAGTCCAGACCTGAATCTGATTGAACATCTGTGGGGTGATCTGAAGAGGGCTGTGCACAGGAGATGCCCTCGCAATCCGATATATTTGGAGTGTTTTTTGTAAAGAAGAGTGGGCAAATACTGCCACATCAAGATGTGCCACGCTGATAGACTTCTACCCAAAAGGACTGAGTGCTGTAATAAAAGCCAAAGGTTCTGCAACAAAGTATTAAAGCAACCAGGTTTTTGTAAGTTTTTTAATTTTTTTTAATTTTCCCCTTAAAAGATTTCAGTTTGTCTTTCATTTGGGATGTACAGGTTATAGGT
This sequence comes from Pholidichthys leucotaenia, assembly GCA_020510985.1. NCBI lineage: Eukaryota > Metazoa > Chordata > Actinopteri > Cichliformes > Pholidichthyidae > Pholidichthys > Pholidichthys leucotaenia. The sequence continues at coordinate 330,123,066 of CM035842.1, read as the reverse complement.
TACATTAATGGTGGAAAAAGTTTTGAAATGATTTATCTTGGTCTCATTTTTTTACATCACAAAAACCCGGCATTTGAACAGGGGTGTGTAGACTTTTTTATATCCACTGTACAAGAGTTTGATTATGTGCTAAGAAATGTTTGCGGTTATTTTGCCTTCCTTTTCATAGCCCTAATTGAGTTTAAGAGCCAAAGACACGTGAACACGTTTATCCGAGTCACATTTTCTTCATTGGCTCCAACTGAATCAGGGCCTGTGCTCCGGCTCCTCCTTTTTCACCACGTGTGCCACAAATGCAGACAAAAAAAAAAAAAAATCCAAGATGGCGCCGCGGATGGCAGCCACTGGCTTCTGCTCTCTGATGTTTTTGATAATTTTGTGTGTTTTTTGGACTTCATGCTCATCTGTCCGAATCACCTATTCAAGGGAGGAACTCACTTTCACTCAGACTACCTGCCACGGCAGTGGCTCAGGAGGTAGAGCAGGTTGTCCAAATAACCACATGGTTGGCGGTTCAAATCCCGCTCTCCCCAGATATTCCTGCCGTTGTGTCCTGGGCAAGACACTTCACCCCAATTGCTCCTGGTGGGTCTGGAAGCGCCATGTTAGGCAGCATGCCACCATCAGTGTGTGAATGTGTGTGTTGAATGGGTGGATTGCAGGATCTGTAAAGCGCTTTTGGTCATCAAGAGATGAGAATAAAAGCGCTATATAAGTGATGCCATTTACCATTTTACCCTCCCAATGAACTTCTCCGCCAGTTACTGCTGCTGATCTGAAGTTTTTTCAGTTGATCTTAGCTGTGGGAGAGCAGCGGCTATTGGCGCTGGCCGGAAACGAGGCGGCGTGGTAAACGTGCCGTGTGCGCTAGTCAGGCTGAAGAAACGAGGATTTTGCACGCCGCTCCCATCGATCCATCTGGCAAATATCCGCAATTTGGCGAACAAAATGGATGAACTGCTGCTCCTGACTCACAAAAAACGGGATTTTAGCAGATCTGGCGCCCTTTGTTTCACGGAGTCCTGGCTGAGTGAACACATCCCAGACAGCGCGGTGCATCTGGACGGATTCCAACTGTTTCGCGCTGATCGCAGCCGAGAATTCTCTGGAAAGACTAAGGGTGGTGGAATCTGCTTCTACATAAACGAAGGTTGGTGTACTGATGTCACAGTGTTTGAAGAAGTTTTGTAGTCCTAACCTCGAGTCACTGATCATAAACTGTAAACCCATTTTATTCACCGCGAGAGTTTCCTCCTTTATTCTGGTCGGAATTTATGTCTCGCCTGCTGCATGTACAACGGAGGCACTGCAGCACCTCGCTGACACCGATAGCAGAGGTGGAGGAAAAAACATCCAGACTCTCTGCTTATCATTCTGGGTGATTTCAATAGAGCTAATCCTCACAAATGAGCTTCCTAAATACAGACAGCATAATTAAATGTCCCCACCAGGGACACAAATACACTTGACCACTGTTACACAGTTTTAAGGAATGCCTTATCATGCCGTCCCCCGTGCAGCTCTGGGTTTTTCTGACCACTGTCTGCTCCATTCTAATCTCCAACATACAGACAGAAACTAAAACTTCAAGTCTGTTGTAAGGACTGTGCAGAATGGACTGAGGAATCAAAGCTGAAGTTAACAAGCCTGTTTGACTGTACAGATTGGAGTGGTTTTTGAAGCTGCAGCCATTAACCTAAATGAACTCACTGACCCTGTGACGTCATACATCTGTTTCTGCGAGGACATGTGTGTGCAGACCAAGACCTTCTGCATATACAACAACAATAACCCTGGTTCATTCCTAAACTGAAGCAGCTACGTCAGACCAAGGAGGAGGCTACAGGACTGGTGACTGGACTCTGTACAAGCGGGCCAGAAACTTGCAGACGAAGGAGATCAGGCTTGCTAAGAGGAGCTACAGTGTGAAGTTACAAAAAAACTTCTCAGCTAACAACTCTGCTTCTGTCTGGAGAGGCTACGGAATATCACCAACTACAGGAGACCATCCCCCACACTGCGGAAAACCTCCCGCTGGCTAATGACCTAAACAGCTTTTACAGCAGGTTTTGAAAAGAACCTACATTTCTCACCCTCCCACCCACACAAAAGGATTATCTGCAGCCCCAGGAACTCCATCCCTCCTCCACTCTGACCTCCCCACCAGCACTAATGATCTGTGAAGAGGAGGTGCGCGCGGTTCTTTCAGAGACAAAATATCAAGAAGGCTGCAGGACCTGATGGTGTGTCTCCGTCCTGCCTGAGAGTCTGCTCCAACGAGTTGGCCCCCCATCTTCACCTGGATCTTAACAGATCACTGGAGCTGCGTGAAGTGCCTTCCTGCTTCAAACGCTCCATCATCCATTCCAGTTCCCAAGAAACCTCTATTACAGGATTTTAACGACTACAGACCAGTTGCCCTAGCCTCTGTGGTCATGAAATCCTTGGAGAGATTGGTTGCTGAACCACCTGAAGGTCATCACAGGCCCCTGATGACCCACCTGCAGTTTGCTACGGTCAAACAGGTCCGGGATGATGCAGTGAATATGGACTACATTACATCCTGCAACACTCGACTCCCAGGGACGTACACCAGGATCCTGTTTGTCGACTTCAGCTCAGCGTTCAACACATCATCCCAGGCATTCTTCATCAGAAACCCTCCAGCTCAAGGTGCCCCCCCCTCCACCTGCCAGTGGATCTCCAGCTTTCTGGACTGACAGGTGGCAACAGGTGAAGCTAGGGAGATTTACATCCAGCTCCGAAAAAATTAGTACTGGCGCCCCCCAAGGATGTGTCCTTTCCCACTGCTCTTCTCCTCTACTCCAACGGACTGCACCTCAGAGGACCCTTCGGTGAAGCTCCTGAAGTTTGCGGACGACACACAGTCATCGGTTTGATCCGGGATGAGATGAGTCTGCATACAGGCGGGAGTGGAGCAGCTGATCCTCTGGTGCAGCCAGAACCATCTTGAACTTACCCAGCCAAATCGGTGGAGATGACTGTGGATTTCAGGCGACACCCCCCTTCATTCCCCCACTCACCATCCTCAACAGCACAGTGACCACTGTGGACTCCTTCAAGTTTCTGGGTACCACAATCTCCCGGGAACCTGAAGTGGTCCTCCCATATAGACACAGTCTGGAAAAAGGCCCAGCAGAGGTTGTTTTTTCCTGCGTCAGCTCAAGAAGTTTGATTTGCCTCAGGAGCTGCTGGTTGTCTTCTACACCGCCATCATCCAATCTGTCCTCTGCTTTTCCATCACTGTCTGGTTTGGATCTGCCACTAAACAGGACAAGACCAGACTGCAGCGGATCATTAAGTCTGCGGAGAGGATCATTGGTACCGACTCTACCCTCCATTGAGAACTTATATCGGTCCATAACCAGGAAACGGGCGGGAAACATCTGTGCTGACCATCACACCCCGGCCCACAACTGTTTGAACTTCTATCTATGGTCGTCGTTACAGATCACTGAAGGTCAAACCACCCCGTCACAGAGAACAGTTTCTTTCCTCAAGCCATCACTTGATGAACTCCTAACATTCACCCTAGTCCCTACCCTGTTTGCTGTACTCATGACTTTTCATCCCTTATTACATTGCACATAACTCTCACACTGCTTTTTACTTCATTCACATTATATCACTGAATCTGAGTCCACGTTGAAATACTGTGTGATTGTATATTTTTTCATATATTTCTGCAAAGTGTGGTTAGTCCGAGTAAATAACTGCATATATTCCTGTATATATTTGCATCCTTTTATAGAAACGTGGACAGACTGTAATTTACTGTACATACTCTGTTTGTCATTGAATCCTTATTTAAATCCTCCGCCTGAACAACGAGAGCAAGTTTTTAGCCAAAGTCAAATTCCTTGTATGTGTTGTGCATACTTGGCCAATAAAGCTGATTCTGATGATTCTGATGAAGATTACAAATGTTTCTGCTGTAATAGTTCTTGTGTTATTCTTTCTTACAGTTGACAAATTTATTACTTCATCTGCCACCTGCCAAAGTGGTTAGTAAGAGTAACTGAGCCGCAGGCCAGTGCCAAACTCCAACATCATTTGGCTGGTGAGCTGAAGGTTTTGTCGAGCCATGAACACATGATTCAAGTACGTAACCCCAGTTAGCTCACAGACTACCTTTAATCTGGCCTATTTAGTATGGTTCAGAGATTAGCCTGCTAACAAGAGAGTGAAAAAGAGAGGGTTCTTAGATAGAAGATGGGGAAGGAGAGAGAGGGAAAGACGGAGTGCTGTTCAACTGGTTACATGAATAATGCACCGTGCACCGAAGACATGCTTGACTGTGTCTCACAGTGGAGTCTGTGATGAGGTAAAATGACATTCTCTCTTTTCGCACCCTCCTCTCTCAGGATCGTGTTGTCTGGCAGATCTCCAAACAGCTCATCAAAACTCTCGGGCCACCAGAGGGACGCCTAATGGGATAAAATCTGATTTAACGTCACCTCAGTGTTCGGTGGCTGCACACCACATATCAGAAGGCTCCATCATTACATAACCCGGGGTTAGACATACCCTGTTTACACACCTGTTTAAGCAGATTAAGGAGTCACTGCTGTACAAGTACACTGGATTTGCAGCTGGTAGTCACAAAGAAGTAGTGATATATATACTAATATACATACTGTACTATTTAGAAATGCCTTCTTAAATTCATCTGTTACTGCTCATTAGGGTATTGATATGATCTAAATGATGGTTAAGAAGTAACCAAAGAAGTATATATTGTCTCCAAATAGCGGTAATAAAGTATCTGAACTTTTTAGCAGCCTTTAAAAATGTGACACAAAACAGTTGAATCAATTACATGTAAGAATTATTTAAAAAATTAGGAAATTTAGGAAAATGTAGGAAATGTAAAACTTTTAAAAACATAGGATGAGTCAGACGACCTTATTTGTCAGTGTGCAAAATGAAAGTATGAAATTCTGAATATGACAGAAATATATCAATTACACAATGCAATATTATCAAAAAAGGATCAGTGTGATGGTGTTTTAGGTGTGTTTTGGTGATGCTTTGTTTTGTTTTATGCATATTGTTTCTGGGTGAAACCATATTGTCAGTACTCTCTGTCTTCATTAGCTTGTCTGTCCAGCCTTATCGTTTGCCTTTGTATCTCTGACTCTGTTTCCCTGAGTTTAGATATTTTTCGTTTGTATAATTTGGATTTTTAACCCTTTAACTGTCCACATTTCATGGATGGGTCACGCGCCCCCGATGGCACACAGTGGCAACTGCACTGTCAACTCATTGACATTCCCAGCTATACTGAGGAATTTGTACTGATCTGTACTGATCTGAAAGTTCAAAAGGTGGCAGACACGCATCGGAGGAATCATGGCTCACATGGAATACAGCAAAGAAGAAGAAATCCTCAATATTCTTCCTTTTTTCCGCTTTGAGCTCACAACATCAATGTGGGCCCGCCGCCATGATCGGTCATGGCGCCGGTGATCCTGACAGAAACTGCATCATGCTGGAAAAATAGCCACGTAATGCAAACGAAATTCACATGAGAAAATCATAAGAGTTTGTAGCTGTGGTAGAGAGCGTAAATGACCGACCAAACGCAAAACAACGACCACGATGGGTGAAAACTAAGCTCACAACACCAAGATGGCCGTGCCCGTCATTGTCATGGAGCCTCAGAGAAATTGCATCATACTGGAAAAACAGTCGTGTAATACAAACAAAATTCACGTGGGATAATCATAAGAGTGTGTAGATGTGTAGAGAGTGTAAATGACCAACCAAACGCAAAACAACGACCACGATGGGCGAAAACGGACTGGTAAGAGACAAATATATGGTGTTTTTTTTTACATTTTATTGATTTTCTGGTTCATATACTTTGAAGATCAGATAAAAACATACCCCTGTAGACAAAACGGTGTCAAAAAACCCCCAAACTATTCTTTGTGTAAATGTGTCCAAAATCCACTTTTGACTGAGTTATGTAATTTATATAGCTGCTGCGACATTATGCAAATTAGATGCGTAAATTTATTCCTATCTGAAACTTTGGATCATATTCTACATCTTTCTAATTGACAGTAAGCCATTATCTCTTGCAACTTTCAAGTTATAGCCTTGGAAATCTGAACTATTTTATTGAAAAATTTTTTTTACCACTCTTGACCACTAGGAGCCTTGACCACCCTTTAACCGACAGCTAAATCCTTCAGTATTGTCTTCTGGACCATTCTGCAGCCATTTCCTCTCCTTGTCACAGTCTTAGCTAATTTGGTGGGGAATCCAACACTGCAACCTGTTCTCAGTCCTGGCTCATAATATACAGTGCTGTGAAAAAAGCATTTGCCCCCTTCCTGATTGATACTAGATACTCAAACTGAATGGCTGCCATACATTTAGAGATGCTAATTTAGGAATGATTTTGGAGTGCTCTCTTTATTTTCTCCCCCGGACCTGTATAGATACATGTACAAAATTGTACATATTTCAAACAATATAATTGTTTGCCCTAAAACTGCATGCATACTTTATATGACGTGCATTAAGTCAAGATGTGCACCTGAGAGGGCCAAAATGTCACCCCAAAAGTCAAAAGTTTAGGTCAATAGTGAATATGGCAGCAGAGATGTTCATAACACATCTATTAAGAATGACGAAAAACTGGAGGTAACATTATAAATGTTTAATATTTCTCACCAACTTCTCCTTCAAAGGTCCACCATTTAAAAAAAAAAAAAAAAAAAACCTCCTTCATTGCATTTCACTGGCCTTACTTGAACTCCCGAGTAAAGTGCCCGCCACTGCCCCCGGTGATTGCTGGTGATGCTGCTACATTTGGTCGATGTTTGTAAACTTTCAGAAAACATACAGAAATTTGGATGAAACGAGCACAGAGTACACGTACTGTACGTAAAAGTCTCCATCCATGTGTGTATGCCTCTCTACTGTGTAGCATAAAATAGCGTTAAAAAGTCTGAATGGGTGGTGGTATAAATGAATGTAGTTAACACTGAAGAGTTTTAAAGAGCAGCGTCTTCCTTTTTTCACTTTGACTTTTGTGTCGATATGATGTGAAATGCCTACTATTAATGCCCACTATTTTCCTCTGTCAACTTTAAAGGTTAAGCATTCTTAAATCATGGAAAGCCTCTGACAGATTTGTTGTTGTTGCTGTAAAATACAAATGCAGATACTTTTTGGATTCCCACAAATCGATGAAAAACTGAACCCATCGTATAACCTCCTTAGGAACAGAAAATTAAATAAGTGTTGTTTCAAGCTTTCTAACAAATTCCTGACACCCCATCTTCTGGAGAGAATAATCCTGGCAATCTCTAAGACGGCCACTGCCATTTTCCCCTTTTCTTAATGTAATTAAAGATTCCCAATTGGGGCTACAATGAAATCAATGATTTGTATTAAGCGCATGGTGAAATTAAACAAGCAAAAAAAGACTATGCATCCAAAACTTTCCAAAACCATTTAATGAATCACTGAAGTCATTTATCTCTTCATGTAAAGTCAGCAGGCAGCTCTTCCTTCAGCGCCATATGCTTCGTGTAACGATGTGTGCGTTTAGACGACAATGGGACTTGACGACGTGTGGCATTGTTTAGAGGAGCACAGCATGTCAACAGCTGTATAATTAATAGAATTTACACAACAGAGAGGAGACGGAGAGCTCCCTTCACTTTCTCGGATGATCTAATTCCAGTTTGATGGCACATTTGTATATTTATGAAGCCATGAATTAATTGGCAGGGCAGAGATTTAATCACATGCACTACTTCCCCTGGAGGATGAATGAAAATAGTTACTTTAAAAAGAGGAAGGAGAGGAAAGGGGAGGTTCTCTAATTGCTCTTTGGAAATGCTAAAATGAAAGTTCAGGCTGGTAATTGAAAAACTTTTAATCTGTCGGCAGTGCGGGGACCTTTAAAATGCCAACAGGTGTAACTCCATGAGTGTAATTATTTTTGATAAATATAATCACACAACAGGCATTTCAATTTAACTTAAACACACACTGTAGCAGGGAGGTGCGACCATTTTTTTTTGCAAGGAATTTTGCAAGCACAAATAAGTTTCCAACATCCCTTTCTGTTCCTCGTTTGAACCCTCAAACTGTTCTTTGAGCTGCAGAAAGCATTAGTGGTCAGATTTCATAATTTACCCAAATTCTCTAAAAGTCATACTGGTCAGACAGATCCACATGTTCTGCATTTACTGTCTTTTACACAGCCTGGGTGGGGGGGACCACTTACTGAATGAAACAAACAAATAAGACCCTTCCACTGGATAATCCAATCAATTAATGTTACTTAGAAAATCTTGTAGACCAATTGCCTTTAAAAAAAAAAACTAAGTAAATGGAGTATAAATTCTGTGTTGTACAACTGAATGCAAATTTTCAAAAGAGAATTTCTATCCCACTATACTTAATTTTTTCAAGGCAATTGATTTGGATGAATTTTCTAAACAAGGTTACCTAATTGGATTTTACAGTGTGGCAACAATTTCTTTAACCCTAACTGATGCAGTTAAGTGCCCAGATCTCCTGGCCTTTGACTGTGACCTTGAGCACAACCTGGATGCCTCAGGGCAAATGGAATAGCGATTCCCGTCAAATGTGGATGGACAGATGGACAGACGGACAGAGGGAAAATGGACCCATGCCATCGCATTAGCTTCTTTCAGCTTTGCAGGAATGAGGTGAAAATTAGGGTAAAAACTCTTGAAAGAGACGGTTAGAGGAAGAGCGTCATTCCAGCCTGATGAACATTTTGTTTCACTCACTCTTTCTACATGGAGCCGAGACCTGTTGAAGGTTGAAATGACATGTCCTCGTGTGTTCTAATCCTCGGACACAACTTAGGTTCATGGAAAGGGATGTGATCTCTCAATGATTTCTCGACGATCTCATCGGTCTCCCAATGATTGCTTAACAATCTTTCATTAAATTCCACTGGTCTTTAATCAAACACTCAGCGATCCTTCACTGATCTGTCAGTCACCTCTTCCTTCGGGGTGGAAAAAATTGGGGTTCTTTGAAAGAGAGAGAGATCACTGGGAAATCGATGAGATCATTGAGATCATTGAGAGTTTGCTGAAAGATCGCTTTGCTTTGGTAATTGTCGAGAGATTGCTTTGGACTGAGTTAAAACAATCTCAGCTGTGGCGACTGTGGAAATCAGATATTGGTGACTGCTGAGAGATCATTGAAAGATTGTTGAGAGAGCTGCCTATTTTTTTCACCTTTCAATGATCTCTCAACAATCTCCACCTCTATGTAAAGGGAGTAGAAGAGTGCTAGAAACCTCTCAAATATATACGTATATACACCTCTTTGGTCACCTAACAAACTCTCATTGATCCCTCAGCGATCTCTCCTAGTCCTTGATCTCTCAATGGTCACCCAACAATCTCCGTCTGTGTAAAGGGGCCCTTAAGAAATGGGCTTCATCTTAATGTGACTCTTAAGTTAATATCTTACACTATTTTAATGCAGAACACTGGAGCTACTCTTAAATGAGAAGACCAGCTGTAGTGGGAAGTTAGTTTCAGTTTGTAGTCTCACATTTATCTAGATTCTTAATTAATTTAAAACTGTTCTGAGTGGGCGAACTATTCATACTGCTGAACACTCATACATTATCTCCAAAACTCTCCCTCTTCCTGTCTTTGTCTCTCGACTTTCTCCTCATTTTCTTTTTATTTCTGCGAGTCTGTGCGATTAACACAAGCCAGGTGTGCCGAAGCGCCTTTAAAACCCAATCCAGACTGCTGTTATTTATTCATCATGCTCCAGTTTGAGCTGGGAGATCAGTCATTTCTACATTATCAAGGAACATCACTGGGGAAAAAATGCCTTTTTTTTTCTCACATCGACCAAGGGATGTCAGCTCACTGACAAACCTCATGGTGAAAGGGATTAGGAGTGTTCAAGTTCATTAACGTTATTGCTCCCCTTTACAATACTGACAACTGCAGCGGTCATAATGTTTCTTGAGGCTATGATAAAACTGATTCTTACTTTTATTGAATTTAGCAAAAAATTCTGCCAGTGTCAAATTTTACAATGATTTGCCAGTATCAACTTGAAATATTAAATAGGAAAATAGAGTAGAATTAAGCAGAAACCCACTATAATTCCAATATTTTTTTTAAAAATAAAGGACTGAATGAAACTGTTCTATAAAAATATTTATGTAGAACAGGAGGTTGGAAGGTCTGATTTTTTTTCTCCTCACAAAGACTGTATACAGGGTCAAAATATTGCGTCAGTGACTTTTCAGGAATGCATGGTGCAGTCATGGAGGTCAGATGTGCACAGTTTTCTTTAAGTTGTGTTATGTGTCACATCGTGTGCATAAATTGCTTCTTTGATCATAACCTAAGGTTATTCAGTTTTCAGAGACAGAGAATGGAAAAATATTTGTGGTATAGAAACTGAAGAACGATATTTTTAAATTTGCATCAAATTAAATATGAACTTTTCTGTCAGTCCATTCATTTCTTTATTTACCTTCTACTTGACGGGGGCAATGTAGTTTAACATATAGTCCCATACAGTCTTAATATGAGACTGATGCACTGCACAGATTTTACAGCCAAGACTAATTTTCAACCCTAATTTCAGATGGTAAATTGTCCCTTAGGCTCCCACCCTAACAGGAAATGCAAATTGAAAGAAAAATAAACTAAGAAAAAAACTGATTAAAAAGGAAACTAGAGGGCACTCAGAGAGCACATACTTCTGCCAAGGTCTGTCTGTCTGTCTGTGAGCAGTAAAAAGGACTGGACAGATTTTAAAGAAATTTTCAGCTGAGGTGGCACTTGGGCAATGGATGAATCCATTAGATTTTGGAGGTGATCCATGAGTGCATACCTCCACCAAGGCCCTACCTCGCAATGCATGGAAGGACTGAAGTAGGGAGGTACGAACAGATGAATGGATGAAGAGAGGGAGGGACAGAGCCTTGGGAGAGGTCTATACAGTACTCTCTGAGTGCCTTCTAGTTTAACATTGTGAGATAGGGCCTTAGCAGAGGTATGCACTCTTGGATCACCTTCAAAATCTAATGTGTTCATCTATAGCCCAAGGGCCACCTTGGCTGAAAGTTTAGTTAAAATTTGTCCAGCAGATTTTTTTTTTTTCGTAATCCTACTAACAGGCAAACAGAAAAACAAATGTCCTGATCACATTACCATTTTGGTGGTGGTACATATGTATTTCCAATTTTCAGAAAACCTTTCGTCGAAATTTCAGTTGTTCTCTTGATCATATTAGACAGCAGAGGCAGACAGACATAAGAGATCAAACAGTAGGCAGACTTCAGTGACAGAAAACACTTTTTCATTTTGAGCTGTAGACACAATTTAAAATCCTGCCCAGACTCCACTGTGCACCAGCGTGTGGGGCAGACTCAGTCTAAGCCAGGGGTCGGCAACCCGCGGCCCTTCAGCTCTCACACTGCGGCTCCCTGCAGTTATATCTCAAAACACATGGAAATTAATGAAGCTCATTTTAATAATTTTATTTTTTAATTATTGTTTATTGCAAGTAGACACATTTCTCAATGGAAATACATACTTTTATGAATGTAAAATATCCATCCAGTGCCCTGCATTTTTTTAAAAATTATAACCAATATTTAGCTCAGTGGAAGAAGATATTTTTTAAACATTTTTCCACTCTGTTGTAATTATTTCTAATAAGGGGTTTGCTGACAGTTTGAATAGAAACTATAGAAAGAAGCACTTTGCCTTGTGAATTTATCACCTTACCACCCACTCTAACAACTTGCCCTGGTATATTTAACAACTTTCCCAAGCCATGGGGTAAAAAGTTATACAACCACAAATATTTTCAGTTGTCCAATACAAAAATGTAATATATTTCAAAATAAAAACAATTAAATCATAAAAATGAGTACATATATTAACCATATTTATGTGCCCATTGTAAAAAATTGTAACTTTGTGCCCCAGCTTACCCTGTATGTGTTGGAAATGTGTTGAAACACAAAATAATGTGAAGGATGAATTGATCACTTTTGTGAGACACAACTACAATACCAAACTGACTAAAATTATTTAATACAGAGCAAGAAAGAACTCTCAAATTCTGGATATCTAAGGAGAGCCCTCCAGTGGACAGCTGGTATAAGGAGGTCTTGAGAATGCTTTCTCTGGAAAAGCTGACCTACACCCTCCATGACCATGCTAAGGATTTTATTGACCCTTACCAAAAAGTTTATTCAATTATACTATTAGCATACTTCTTTTAAAGCAACACTATGTAAAATTTTCACCTTAAAATAATGTTTCCAAAATTATTTTGATGCTACATCAACTTTTGACCGGGTGAATATCACTCACTTCCCACATAACCTGAGTGGGTCCACGCTGTCTGAACAACTCTGCTCTTAGTAGGAACACTGAAAAGACTGCAACTATGGCGACTATGACCTTAGTCCCAACAGCCAATCACAGGGCTCAACTTTAGCCACCAACAGCAAAGCACCCTGCGACTGGCTGTTGGGACTGAGGTCATAGTCGCCATAGTTGCAGTCTTTTCAGTGTTCCTATCTGGAGCAAGTGCTGCTTTAAATTCAAACTTGTGATACATTTGGTTGTTCTCGTTGGGTTAGTTTTGATTTCACTGATTTGAATGCTAGTGAGGATGTTTCCTCATCAGGTTTTCTTCTAATCACTTTTAAACACATAGTGTTTGACACATAGTTTATATTTCAGTTTGACTAACTCATCTCAGAGAAAACAGCAGATATACAAGAAAGGAGCTTAAAATTTATGATGAAAGTTGCAGACGTACAAGAAAAAATACACAGGAAAAAAATCATAAATCTACCAGCTAAATAAATGCAAAATTATGAGTAAAAAATTGCACATTTGCATAAAAAATCACAAATTTATGAGAATAATTAATAAATTCAATAGAAATGTATTTTAATTTTTTTTTTTAAATCTCAAATTGACAGGAATAAGCTCACTTAAATGCAGCAAAAAGGTAGGAACATTAATCCAAAACCAATAAAGTGTTTACATGTATAAATAATGTGTGTTAAGGTTGGCAGAGTCCATATGTGTTAACCTGACTGTTGATTAACCCAGATATGACTTTAGTCCATCTTAGAAGGCTAAAAGCAGCTGTTTTGATTGCAGTTGTCTTTACCTCCACCAAGCAGGTCATGTGATTGGGTCGGTTTGTTTTTTACACAAAAACTACTGGATGGATTTGTATTAAATTTTCACCAGAGGTGGCCCTCAGGCTACAGATGAACCCTTTAGATTCTGGATGTGATCCATGAGCGCATACCTCCACCAAGGCCCTATCTTGCAATGCAATGTCATTGTTGGTCCAGCCGTCGATCTGTCAGTAGGATTAAGCAAAAGCTACTGGACAAATTTGGAGGAACAGACACAAAGACTGAGCCTTGGCAGAGGTATGTGCTCTCTGAGTGGCCTATAGTTACCTCTGCCAAGGAGGTGATGTGATCGGGGTGGTTTGTTGGTTGGTTGGTTGGTTTGTCTGTTAGCAGGATTATGTAAAAGCTACTCAACAGATTTTCCCTTGGGTAACAGATAAACCCATTAGAATTGGGAGGTGATCCATGAGCACATGTCTCTGCCAAGGCCCTATCTCGCTGTGTACAGGTGGACGGAGGTATAGATGGACAAAGGGACGGATGGATGGATGAAGAGAGGGAGGGATGGATGGACAGAGCCTTGGTATGAAGTATGTGTTCTCTGAGTGCTCTCTAATTTGGAGAATAACCTTATTACTTCTGCCAAGGAGATTATACTTTTGCCGGCGTTGGTTTGTCTGTCTGTTAGCAACGTTGCTCAAATAGTTATGAATGGATTTTGATGAAATTTTCAGGAAAGGTGCATAATGGCATGGGGAACAGATGATTAGCACCAATCACCAAGTTCCTGGGGGTGCACATCTCGGAGGACCTCACCTGGTCTAACAACACCACATCACTGGTCAAGAAGGCTCAAACTCACCTCCATTTCCTCCACAAACTGAGGAGAGCACGAGTCCCACCCCCCATCATGTGCTCATTCTACGGGGCACCATTGAGAGCATCCTCACCAGCTGCATCAAGGTGTGGTATGGAAGCTGTACTGCCTCCTGCTGGAAGATGCTACAACATACAGTGAAAGTAGCCAGCAAGATCATCAGTGCCCCTCTGCCCCCCCTCTCGGGCATCTACCTTACCTGCCTCACGCGCAGAGCCATCAACATTGCAGGCAACACCTCCCACCCCTCACACTCCCTCTTCAGCCCCCTGCCCTCAGGGAAAAGGTACCGGAGCCTCTGGACCCACTCCACAAGACTGCTAAACAGCTTTGTTCATCGGGCCATTAGGACCCTGAACTCTGTCCACCACCACCCTCCCAGACCAAAACATGCTCACCCACACAATAACTACCTCAGCTGTTGGCACAGAAGGACTGCCACACCAACAGTAATACATTTGCTGCTGTATGTCTCTGCACTTTACTGCAACCATTTGCACAAATGCCATATCTGCTGCTGTCTGTTATTGCAACATTGATCATGTGCAGTCCTATCTGTCACTGTCTGCACCTACACTACCGCATTGAACTTGGTACTACGAGTATCACTGCTCTACTTTTCTGTATACAAGATTTCTGGGTCTCATCGTTTATCGTTAATCTTTATTTGCACTATGCGAGGTCTGGGTCCATCTTTTGTCACCATTAGCACTATGGGTAGCATTACTGTACATAGACTGCTGTTGTTGTTTTTCCAGCCTTATTCCTTTTCTTTTTATATTGTGCACACCACTGAAGAGAGAGAGAAACGCCATTTCAGTTCTCCTGTATGTCCTGTACATATAGTAGCATTGACAAATAAAATCTCTGAATCTCTGAATCTTTGAATTAGATTTTGGTGGTGATCTGAGAGTGCATACCTCCACCAAGGGCCTTGTTGGTATTTGAGCAGTAGGATTACACAAAAACTACTGGCTGGATTTGGATGAAATTTTCACTAGAGGTGGTCCTTGGGCTATAGAGGAACCCATTACATTTTGCTGATGATCCGAGAGCACATACCTCCACCAAGAATCTATCTTCTTATAATGTGTTAGCAAGATTATTCCAAAACTATTGGACAGAGTTTGATGAAATTTTCACAAGTGGCTCTTGGGCTTCACACAAACCCATTACATTTTGGAGGTGATCCATGAATGCATACATCCACCAAGGCTCAATGTCCTAGCAATGGTTTAGCAGGATTACACAAAAACTGCTGGATGGATTTTTTACCTCTGCCAAGATTTTTGCCTGAGGCGGCTATGCTGTGGCAGAGTGGAGTTTTGGGTGAATAACAGCCTTGGCAGAGGTATACACTCTCTGATTGCTCTCTAGTTCCGGTTAAGATTGGAGGATTTGTGCACATGTAAACATAGTCAGTGAAAATGTTACACATTGAAGCATACAATTCTATTTTAACTAACCTGTTTGCTCCTTTAGCAGCATGTCATGTCTAGACATCCACATCATCTGCCTGTATCAGTTTCTGCTAATCACACAGTCCAGGTGCAGCGCCGGGTGCTACTTCTGATCACTCCCATGCCATTCAGCCATCCCTTTGTACTAGTGAGCAGGCAACAATTGGATAAAGTGAGAGCTGTCCTTGACAATGTGCGGCTGTTTTTCAATTAGCATCAGAGGCTTGTTATGAATATTCAGATGCAGCTCATTGTGCTGCTGTGCTCAAACGAACACAAACACATACGTGCAATCATGAATTCTGACTCGACTTGAATTAACACGTGAGCAGCATGAGCGGCGATCCATTCAGGAATGATTGTCATTAGCGTGTCCTTATCTTCTAATTACCATCTTTGTTACTGTTGTTGCTGGGAGGACATTTTCAGATGTCAGCCATATTTTCTGAGGCGGGATGATTGTGTTGTGTTCCCCCACACTGACAGACTGAATGGCAGATCCGCAGCGAGACGATTGCACCAACTCCATCTCAAGGCCAAACAAAATCTCCATGGAGACTGTAGTACATGTAGCACACGAGTCCTTCGCTCCAACAGTATAGTAAATGCTGCTGTGCTAACAAAATCATATATTGGGCTTGGACTGCGACACATGATATTTTACTGCTTTTTGGAAAGATTCAACATATTCTGGGAGCAACACAAAGAGGCATGTCAGTGTTTTGTTCTTTTTTTTTTTTTTTACTTTTTTTATTCAAAAGAAATTCATCAGCCATCCCTGGAAGACCTTGAATCTAGTTGCATTCAGTTAGGGGTTATCTTCTCTAACTCTCTCAGATATTCAGAGGAAAAAGGCTATAGCAGATTTGCAATTAAATAAGGCTGATTATTTCATAATCAGGAGGTGTGAATAGCAAAAGAATGACATCATTTAAATATTTTGGAAACTTGCGTTAGGGCAGTGCGGTGGAGGAGTGGTGAGCACTGCGGCAGCACAGCAACTCACCCTTGGCTGGGGGATCCTGGGTTCGAGCCCAGCCCCCGACCAACAGTGATCTGTGTGGAGTTTGCATGTTCTCCCTGTGTATGTGTGGGTTTACTCCGGGATTTCTCCGGTTTCCTCCCACATGCCAAAAACATGCAAGTTAGGTTAAGTGGCATCAAACTGAGGATTCTAAATTGTCCTTAGGTGTGACTGTGAGAGTGAATGGTTGTCCGTCTCTCTGTGTTGGCCCTGTGATGGACTGGCAATCTATCCAGAGTGTACCCTGCCTCTCGCCCAAAGATGCTGGGATAGGCTCCAGCACCCCCCCACCCCACCCCCCGCGCGAGCTGAAAAGGATTAAGCCAAAGAAGATGGATGGGATGGATGGAAACTTGCGTTAATTTGATGTGAATGTTGGTGCTATTAAGTAAAGGCAGCGTTCTTCTTTTCCACTGGTTTTCATCAACTGTGTATTCTTTTTCTCATTTGATGAAGTCACAGTCTTTGGGACAGAAGCAACCCGAACAACGCTGTTGAAAATCTTTTTCAAGATTGTTGACGAGAAAGAAATACAGCTCTGGGAAAAAACTAAGAGATAAAGGGACCACTGTAAAATTATCACTTTATCTAAAATGAACAGTTTTACAGAAAAATGACAATTGGCCAAAACATCAAAAAAGATGTTGCTTTAAAATGTGTTTTTAGATCAAATAATGCAAAAAAAAAAAATCATGATCATTCTTTAACACTAAAATACCTGAGATTTAATAGGAAGAACTCAGAAATCTGTATTACACAAATACAGATGATGATTTTTATTCACAGCTTTCATGCTTCTTAGATGATCACCTAATCAGTACCTCCTTAAGTAGATTGAAGTGTCCGTGTGTTGGAATTCAACAGATACTGAAAATGAATGGCTGCCATACATGTAGAGATGCTAATTTAGGAAAGATTTTGCAGTGGTCTCTTATTTTTCCCCCAGAGCTGCATCTAGAATTATTGTTGCCACTGAACTCTTCAAGTACTTTGACTTCTTCTGTAGGCATATCTTCATGTAAGTTCTCTTTGTGTCATTTATAAAACCAACCTTAAGGTTAACTGTTCATTTGAATGAATTTTGAATGAATGAATTTTTATTTCGGATAGTACAGTACAGGTTAAAAGAAACTGTATAATATAACAACAAGGTCAAATTAGACAAAGACTCCTCCTACTATACAATTCCACGTGAGTTATCCGAAATGGGTGATGGCTGAAGCCGCAGCTTATATTGCCCACCCATATTCCATCCAAGAATTCAAAAGAGAAAAAAGAGAAAACAAGACAAGAGCGATTACAATTTATAACAAAGCTAAGACAAAATGTGACAGAGAAAAAAAAAAAAAGAAAACTAAGCTAGGCTAAGTTAAGCGGTTACTATTCAAAAACAAATCTAAGACAAAATGTCACAGAGGAAAAAAAAAAAAAAAAAAAAGAAAACTAAGCTACAACACAACACAGGCTGGATATGTCAATCCTTATGTGAGTTTACATGTCGTCTTGTAAATATGTTTGGAGTATTTCTTCCTTTAGTTTTTGTTTAAATTGTCCAAGCGTTGTACATGATTTTAATTCAGGTCCAAAATCGTTCCATAATCTGACTCCTTGCACTGAAATACAGTGTTGCTTGGTGGTTGTTCTCACTGTAGGCTTTTGAAATATACATGTTCCTCTGAAGTGATATCGTTTCTCCCTTGTTTGGAACAACTTTTGGATATTTGCGGGCAGTGATAAATTCTTCACTTTGAACATTATTACTGCAGTTTTAAAGTCAACCAGATCTTTCAACTTGAGAGTTTTTTGTTTAAGAAAAAGTGGGTTTGTTGGTTCCCTGTAAGCTGCTTTGGTTTATTATTCTAATAGCTCTCTTTTGAAGCATAAAGAGTGGATATATGTTTGTTTTATATGTATTTCCCCATACTTCATTACAATATGTCATGTATGGGAGTATTAATGAATGATACAAGGTGTATAGTGTGGGTTGATTCAGCAAATATTTCACTCTGTGTAATATTGCAATTGATTTGGATACTTTACCTTTAATATAATTAATATGTGACTTCCAACACAGTTTGTTATCAATTATTACTCCAAGGAATTTAGTTTCAGATACCCAAAAGGGTATCTGAAACTAAATTTCCAAACTAATTTGCCAAACTAAATTTGCCAAACTAATTTGGCAAGAAAACCAAGCAACAGTTATACTTACATTTTCATAAAGTTGCACTTTGGAGAGCCACAGTTTTTACTCTTACTAGATTACACTTATACTTCTAATTTTGCAGATTTGAAAGCTTGTTTCCTCCAGTGGGCTCACCACCTGCAGGAGGAATCATGGGGACCATGGTGCTACATGAACTGGGCAGTAGTCTGGACTACTCTTTTTGGACTTTCGCCTCTGCGACCCCGAATAAGTGATAGAAGATGGATGGATGGATGGATGGATGGATGGATGAAAAATGGTTAGAAATATGCATCTTTATACTGTCAAAACTCACTCTTAGGGGTGCAGCATTAGTCATCTCAGTGAATTTGTAAGTTTATTTCACTGAAATTATAGTTAAAGTAGTTGAAATTCTTGAAAAAATTTGGAAATTTATCACAAGAAAGTTGTTTATAAGAATATAGTGATACGTTTATGTGAAAAATGTATGGGGGGCCTCACTAATGTATGAAAATAAAGTTTCAAATGTACAAGAAATAGAAACAATTTTACAAGGGGGAATTGCAAATTTATGAAGAAAAAATACAAAT
This sequence comes from Pholidichthys leucotaenia, assembly GCA_020510985.1. Lineage (NCBI taxonomy): Eukaryota > Metazoa > Chordata > Actinopteri > Cichliformes > Pholidichthyidae > Pholidichthys > Pholidichthys leucotaenia. The sequence goes on along the minus strand of CM035842.1, from coordinate 330,103,771 downwards.
TAATGAAAAAAGAGACAACTTTCACAAACTGACGGGATTACAACCCACAGTACTCAAATAACTTCTTTTAGATGATGCTTTCAAATCATTTTTTCCTGATTCTTATTTATTATATACTTGAGAAAAAATATCATAAATAACACTATTTTTTGCTTTAGTAAAATTTCTGGCTTTTCTTCCCACCTCTGCTAATTTGATGCATGTTTATTTTGAAGGAAAATTAATGAAAAAAAAAGTCATATCAGGAAAAAAAGGAATGGAAAATAGCATTTAGAATATATATACAGTGGTGTGAAAAAGTGTTTGCCCCCTTCTTGATTTCTCTTTTTTTTTTTGTATGTTTGTCACATTTAAATGTTTCAGATCATCAAACAAATTTAAATATTAGACAAAGATAACACAAGTAAACACAAAATGCAGTTTTTAAATGAAAGTGTTTATTATTATTGGGGCAGCACGGTGGTGCAGTGGTTAGCACTGTTGCCTTACAGCTAGAAGGTTCCTGGTTCGAATCCCCAGGCTGGCAGGGGTTGGAACCTTTCTGTGTGGAGTTTGCATGTTCTCCCTGTGCTGCATGGGTTTACTCCGGGGGCTCCGGTTTCCTCCCACAATCCAAAGACATGCATGTTAGGTTGATTGGCTGTTCTAAATTGTCCCTAGATATCTGTTTCCTATAGGCCCTTAGAATAGAGGGTTAGTACTAGTGAAAGCGCTTTGAGTGGTCTTTGTGACTAGAAAAGCGCTATATAAGTGCAGGTTAGTTAGTAGTTAGTAATTATTAAGAGAAAAAAATCCAAACCTAGATGGCCCTGTGTGAAAAAGTGATTGCCCCCTAAACCTAATAACTGATTGGGCCACCCTTAGCAGCAACAACTGCAATCAAGCGTTTGTGATAACTGGCAATGAGTCCTTTACAGCGCTGTGGAGGAATTTTGGCCAACTCATCTTTGCAGAATTGCTGTAATTCAGCCACACTGGAGGGATTTCGAACATGAACCACCTTTTTAAGGTCATGCCACAGCATCTTAATCGGATTCAGGTCAGAACTTTGACTAGGCCACTCCAAAGTCTTCATTTTGTTTTTCTTAAGCCATTCAGAGGTGGACTTGCTGGTGTGTTTTGGATCATTGTCCTGCTGCAGAACCCAAGTGCGCTTCAGCTTGAGGTCACGAACAGATGGCTGGACATTCTCCTTCAGGATTTTTTGGTAAACAGCAGAATTCATGGTTCCATTTACCACAGCTTGTCTTCCAGGTCCTGAAGCAGCAAAAACAGCCCCAGACCATCACACTACCACCACCATATTTTACTGTTGGTATGATATTCCTTTTCTGAAATGCTGTGTTACTTTTACGCCGGATGTAATGGGACATACACCTTCCAAAAAGTTCAACTTTTGTCTCATCAGTCCACAGAGTATTTTCCCAAAAGTCTTTGGGGATCATCAAAATGTTTTCTGGCAAAACTGAGATGAGCCTTTATGTTCTTTTTGCTCAGCAGTGGTTCTCGTCTTGGAACTCTGCCATGCAGGCCATTTTTGCCCAGTCTCTTTCTTATGGTGGAGTCATGAACACTGACCTTAACTGAGGCAAGTGAGGCCTGCACCTTTAAATGTTGTTGTGGGGTCTTTTGTGACCTCTTGGATGAGTCGTCACTGTGCTCTTGGGGTAATTTTGGTTGGCCGTCCACACCTGGAAAGGTTCACCACTGTTCCATGTTTTCACTGTTTGTGGATAATGGCTCTCACTGTGGTTCACTGCAGTCCCAAAGCTTTAGAAATGGCTTTATAACCTGTTCCAGACTGATAGATCTCAATTACTTCATTTCTCACTTGTTCCTGAATTCTTTGGATGATGTCTCACTTTTGAGGATCTTTTTGTCCACTTCACTTTGTCTGGCAGGTCCTATTTAAGTGATTTCTGGATTGAGAACAAGTGTGACAGTAATCAGGCCTGGGTGTGGCTCGAGAAATTGAACTCAGCTTTCCAAAGATGTGAGAAACAACAGTTAATTTATGTTTTAACAGGGCGGGGGCAATCACTTTTTCACACAGGGCCATGTAGATTTGGATTTTTTTTTTACCCTTAATAAAAAACACCATTTAAAAACTGCATTTTGTGTTTACTTGTGTTATCTTTGTCTAATATGTTATGATCAGGTGAGCGCGCTCCCCCTCCCTTCCTGTGAAAGTTTTCCCGGCTCCACAGGTAATCAATACACCTGCATGAGTGGACGCACCTGCTGTCTCTTCGCTGCCAGCGCTTAAAAGGACCAGTTTGTGAATGCTCCAGCACTGGCTCATTGGGTATACTGCCTTAAGAAAATACTATTATTTATTTATATATTTTATATATTATATCATATATTATATGATTTATAATATCATTATTCTCACCCTGGACAGATTGCCAGTCCATCGCAGGGCTAACACAGAGAGACGGACAACCATTCACTCTCACAGTCATACCTAAGGACAATTTAGAATCCCCAGTTGATGCCAATTGACCTAACTTGCATGCTTTTGGCACATGGGAGGAAACCAGAGAAATCCCGGAGTAAACCCACGCAGACACGGGGAGAACATGCAAACTCCACACAGATCACTGATGGTCGGGGGCTGGGATCGAACCCAGGATCCCCCGGCCAAGGGTGAGTAGCTGTGCTGCCACAGTGCTCACCACTCCTACACCGTGCTGCCCAGCCCTTGTTTTTGTCTACCTAGGCAATATTTTGATTTTTTTTCCGCGCACACCAGAGGAGCACTCAGTCCATGCCAGGGCCGTGTTACAGCGGCTCCAGGAAAACTGGCTCTTTGTGAAGGCTGAAAAGTGCGAGTTTTCCACCAGCTCCACTTCCTTCCTGGGGTTTATTGTTGCTGAGGGAGAGCTGAGGGCCGATCTGGCCAAGGTGAAGGCTGTGCTTGATTGGCCAACACCCCAGTCCCGTAAGGAGCTCCAACGCTTCCTAGGATTTGCTAATTTCTACAGATGATTCATTAGAAATTACAGTGGGGAGGCACAGCCTCTTATGCAGCTGACCTCAGTCAAAGTACCTTTCACCTGGTCTGAGGCAGCTGAACCGGCTTTCTCTAAACTGAAGGGACTATTTTCCAACACTCCCACCTTGGCCCAGGTCAACCCTCAGCATCAATTCATTGTAGAGGTGGATCCTTCCAATTCAGGGGTGGGCGCTGTCCTCTCGCAGCGCTCGACCTCCGATCAGAAGCTCCACCCATGCGCATATTTCTCTTGTCGGCTCACGCCGGCTGAGAGGAACTACGGCGTAGGGGACCAAGAGCTCTTGGCCATTAAACTGGCTCTGGAGTAGTGGAGACACTGGCTGGAGGGAGCGGTTCATCCTATCGTTGTGTGGACCGACTAGGGATGGGCATAATTTACCGATTAACCGATAATTGATCATTAAGAATTTCACCGAGGAAGTTCATTTTCGTCGACAAACCGTTTTTTTTTTTTAAACAATCCGAGGTTATTAGGCCTACTGCACGGCCGTCCTCAAACAATGCAATGGCAAAATTTGGGCACCAGGGGGCAACATTACACCATCGCCGTACCCTGGCGTGCCTCAGTTGATACATGCGGGCTTCCGTAGGGCAATCGCCAAATCATGAAGCGGTTACGGCGAAGTGTTGCGTGGGACCATTTCAATTTAAAAAATGACCAGGTGTACTGCAATCACTGCAATGCAGCATACAAATATACCTCATCGACAGGGTCCATGGAACACCCTTATTACGCGAAGAAACCGCCAACAGTGGTTGCGCGCTGAGTAATGGCGGTCGTGAAGATTCTTTTTTTTTTTTTCAGAAACTTTATTGAGAAGGTCATGAAGATTCGGTGTACACACGTCGAGGGAAGCTGCAGGAGGCGGCGTAGTGGCTCGACGGGAAGACTATTTCACACAAAATGACACAAGAGAACAGCAAAAAGTTCTGCGCAGCTAGACTAAGTAACACGAGCGATAGAGCAATGAATGCGGTCTTTGTTTGTTGGGTGGCCGCTCGGCAGGGACAGAAGCTGGGTAAAACGTCTCAGCCAATCAGCTTGCGGGGTGAAACGTCTCGGCCAATCAGCTTGCGAGATTCCCGAGGGCTCTCCGTGCTGATTCCTGATGTTCTAATGTAGTCTACCTGCCTTGTTACGTACCTAAAAATGTTAATGATTAACCGATTATTAATCATTAATTCTCCCGACGATCGGTGAAGAAAATTTCACCGAATGCCCATCCCTAGGACCGACCATAAAAATTTAGATCTTATCTTTGGTCGGCCCTCTGATTAAATGCCCGGCAGGCCCGTTGGGCCTTATTCTTTATTAGATTTAATCTTACCATCACCTATAGGCCGAGCTCACGCAATATCAAACCTGATGCTCTTTCCTGCCAGTTTACCCCACCTCTCCTCCCAGTTTGACCACTCAGCCCTCTCCTCCCTCCCCCAACCCACTGTGCCCTCCTCATGTATCTTAGGTGCTCTTGCCTGGGAGATCGGGCAGAAGGTCCAACAGGCCCAGGCCACTCAGCCCAAACCCGAGGGAGGACCTGAGGATCGGCTGTTTGTCCTGGCTGGTCTCCGCAGCAATGTTATCAGATGGGGTCATACAAGTTATTTTGCCTGCCACCCAGGGGTTTCCCAGACCATCAACCTCATCCAACGGGTGTTCTGGTGGCCCACGCTGCGCACAGATGTCCAGGATTATGTCAAAGCTTGTCAAGTATGCACCAGAAACAAATCTGACTCGTTCCCTCCCGCTGGGCTGCTTCATCCCCTCCCAGTTCCCAGCTGCCCCTGGTCACACTTAGCCCTGGACTTTGTCACTGGACTTTCCCCTCTAATGGTAACACTGTCATCCTCATTATTGTCGACGGCTTTTCTAAGGCCATTCGTTTAGTACCCCTCCCAAACTGCCCTCCGCCTCAGAGACTGCCAGCCTTTTCATGATCCACGTCATCCGTCTTCACGGCATTTCCCTGGACATTGTGTCTGACCAGGGGCAACAATTTACATCTCAAGTGTGGAAGTCTTTTTGTCGTTCCCTGGGCACCTCGGTCAGCCTGTCATCTGGATACTATCCTCAGAGCAATGGGCAGGCTGAGTGCACCAACCAATCCCTGGAGGCCGCTCTCAGATGTGTGGCATCCTGCAACCCATCTATGTGGCGCATTCATCTGACCTGGGTGGAGTATGCTCACAAGTCTGCAGTCTCGTCGGCTATCGGAATAACACCCTTCGAGGCATCTATGGGGTACACCCCCCCTCTGTTGCCCATGGCGGAGAGGGAGGTCGCCGTGCCACCTGTGGAGGGCCACCCGTGCTGCGCTTCCCCACTCCACTGAACGGAACCGGCAGTACGCGGACCGTAGGCGGGTTCCAGCGCCCAGATATACGGTCGGGCAGAAGGTGTGGCTGTTGGTGGACCAGATGCCTCTGAAGACGTAATCTCATAAGCTCTCACCTCGCTTCCTGGGGCCGTTTTCCATCTCCAGAATTATCAATGACGTGACAGTCCGCCTGGAGCTTCCGCCGACTCTCCATATTCACCCGACCTTCCATGTATCCAAGATCAAGCCCCTCTCCGCCATTCGTCTCTGCCCCCCCCCCCCGAAGCCTCCTCCTCTTCCTCAGATCCTCAACGGCCAGACCACCTACACCATTCAGCGAATTCTGGATGTTCACAATCGGGGTCGGGGGTTGCAGTACTTGGTCCACTGGAAGGGCTACGGACCTGAAGAAAGGTCATGGATCCCCGGTTCGCACTTCCATGACAAGGGGATGGTCCGGGCCTTTCACCGAGCCCAACCCAACAAGCCCAGTGGGCTGCCAGGAGGCGTCCCTTGAGCGGGGGGGGGGGGAATTTTATGATCAGGTGAGCGCGCTCCCCCTCCCTTCCTGTGAAAGCTTCCCTGGCTCCGCAGGTAATCAATACACCTGCGTGAGTGGACACACCTGCTGTCTCTTCGCTGCCAGCGCTCAAAAGGACCAGTTTGTGAACGCTCCAGCGCTAGCTCATTGGGTATACTGCCTTAAGAAAATAAAGTAAGTGAAGTCTCAATTGTCAAGGAACCCAGATAATAATCTGTTTCTCTCTTTCACCTTCCCAGGTTGCTGCCATCTCTGCGGTGTGTCCCCAGGGGTTCGTTGTGCACTCACCTGCTCCATCATCATCACTTGTGGTGTGCCCCAGGGGTCAGTTTTGGGACCCAAACTCTTTATTTTATATATAAATGACATATGCCAAGTATCAAAAATTCTGAAATTTATTTTGTTTGCGGATGACACAAATATCCTCTGCACTGGTGAGAATTTGCAGCAGGTTTTAGAGGTGGTCACAACTGAAATGAAAAAATTAACGCAGTGGTTCAACAAAAATAAATTATCTCTAAATCTAAAAAAAACAAAGATTATGTTGTTTGGAAATTATAAAATAAATCATGAAATAATGGTAACGATAGATGATACCAGAATAGAAACAGTACAGGAAAATAAGTTCCTGGGGGTGACGCTTGACAATAAAATCTGCTGGAAACCTCACATCAGTCACATCCGGGCCAAATTAGCAAAATGTATAGGCATACTGGGGAAGACAAGACACTTCTTGGACTATAAATCATTGGTCTTATTGTACAATTCACTGTTTTTACCTTATCTTAACTACTGTGTAGAAGTCTGGGGAAACACCTACAAGACCAACCTACAGTCAATATGCACATTACAAAAAAGAGCTATAAGGATAATAAACAATGCAGGATATAGAGACCATACCAATTCATTGTTCTTAAAGTCACATGTCATAAAGTTCATCGATTCAGTTAAATTTAAGACAGCACAAGTAATGTACAGGGCAATTAATAATCAACTACCAACTAATATACAAAAAATATTTAAAAAAAAGAGACAATGATCATAATTTGAGGGGAGACTTAAACTTTACAAAACCCAAGATACGTACTACCAAGAAAAGTATGTGCATATCTGTCTGTGGGGTGGATTTGTGGAACAGTCTAGAGCCGGAACTGAAACTATGTACAAACAGAAATCAATTCAAAAAGAGGTATTGTCATATCCGGCTCTAGGGAGCCGGGCAATCAGAGCCAGGGACAAGCCAGTGAGTCGAGATGTTTTATTCTGGGTAAGGGATAAGGGATGAGGAGAGCACAGACACTCATACAGACGTACATTCTCAGGCTGCACAGCGCAGGGGTAGGTAGCTCGTACCGGACATGGGGGTAACAAGACGTGCATACTCACAGCGGGATACAAACACCGGAATGCTGCAAGGGGAGTTAAGGCTGACACCAGACGAAGGGGCTTCAGCCTAGCAGTGCTTATGTCGCAGCCCCGAATGATCGAAGCTGCTCCTCTTTATACTCATTAACAGCGCCCCAGCTGATGAGGATTAATTGGCCCCAGCCGTCCCGTGACACTGACAGCTGGGAACCAGCTGAGGCACTGCCCAATGAGAGGCAGGGATAAAAGGAGCATGGGCTGAGCGCCGAGCCGGCGTCTCACCCCATGGTGACAGAGCCTCCCCCTCACGGTCGGGCTCCCGAACGACCAGGAACATCCCAGCCCCCCCCCCCCCTCCCCACCTAGGGCGGGCGGAAGGGAGGCAGGACCGGAGGGGAAGATGCAAAGGGAAGGACAAAAAAAAAAACAATAGACCAATGTAGGGCAGCAGGGCAGAGAAAAAAAAACCCCAAATACAATACCCTACAACACAGGGAAAAGGATTAACCCAGAGCACAGTTAGGGAGAAAACTGAGTTAGGACACAGGTAGGGAAAATACCAAATATGACTACAGACAGCATACAAATAACGTATAGATCGGGGCAAAAAAAAGAAAACCAAAAACCCACCAAAAAGGTGGCAGGAATGAATAAAGCAATCACAGAGTATAGTTAAGGGGAACAAAACACACTACTCCATAATGCACCAAGACAAAAAATGATGAAAAACGCTGTGCATGGATACTAAAGAAAACAAAACACACAGCACTGAATATATAAAAGATCACCTAAAGAAACAGAGGTGACAAGGACAAATGGGTAATAATGAAGTACGGTTAAGTGGGAATGAAACACATTACTTCAAACAATAACAAACACAGTCAATGTTAAAGTCGGGGCTAGGGAAGGCCCCCCACGAGGATAATAAGACAGAATGGGGTGATCAGAGTATGGTTGAACAGGAAACCACACGCATACTCCATGATGCACCGACGAGGCCAAGGCTAAGGTAAGGATGAATGAAAACGCTGAGTAAAGATAAGAAAATGCAATACACAGCGCGATACATAAGGTGAGTCACCAAGAGGAAAAAAGGTGACAGGGTAACAGGATAACAATACGATAAAAATGCTGAGTATGGTTAATAAAAAAAAACAACACACAGCACAAAAACATATATTCCCCTAATGGACAAAGAAACTACACCCGAGTGACTTCAATAATAATGTAACGTCGGGGCCATTTTAAGGGAGCCAGGGATTTCCCAGCATGCTTTGCCAGTTTGAAACGTTACTGTGTGTGTTAAATGTGTTACTTCTGGGTTATACTGCTGTGTCATTATAACTGCATTATAATGACCCAGCAGTGTTTAGCAGGATTAGGGCAAGATGTATCATGTGTGTGTAACCATGATTGAAACGGAGGTCTGGGAGAATGACCTCCACTCCACTCTGTAGCACAGAAGCAGGTTGGGGGTCGGGGTGTGTGTAAAATAAATCTGGTTGATCACAGCCATCTGCTCCATTGTCTTTTTGTGTGAACCCTTGCAAACGTCACACTGGTGTCAGAAGTGGGATATGGAGCGAGATGAGGATCCAGGCGGAGGTACAGCGGCCGGAGCGATTCCTCGCTCAGCCGGGAACGGAGTGTAGAGCTGAGACGCCGGCCCCTGGAGAGCTTCGCCGCGATGGACGGAGCAGAGCAAACCAGCCCCGCTTCCCGCCCTTTTCAGGGCAGGACGGGCTGGCGATTCCAGAGCGACTAGGAGCGGCAATCGACCGGGAGATGACAGTCTCATCCATTCAGCAGCGGGCCAAGATTCCCCGCTACAACGGCGAGAACCTGTTGGATGACCACCTGGCCCAGGTCGAGCTGGCTGCCGCGCTGATCATCAGAGGAAACCACCGTGCTGAGAGCGAGTGGAGGAGGAGCTACGGCAGATCACAGCAGCGCGTGCACGAAGGAGACAGCCGTGGCGACGCGAGGAAGGACGGCTTCCGCTGCACAGAGCCAGGGTACATGGCATGGTACTGCCCCGCACACAGCGCACGACAAACTGGCCCCTCGCCGACGCTAAATTAGAGCGAGGTGGCATGGACGGGAAAAAAAGCCGCCTCCTGCAGATGCTTCCCCCGGCAGATGACGTCACAGAGGCGCAGGAGCGACGCAGCGGAGCGAGCAGGACGAAGATGCGGCCACTTTCCAGGCGCGGCAAAGGCTGGACGCATGGATGCGGGCCAGCGGCCGCCTGGGAGAACTGGCAGCGGTGGGAGTCGGCCGGAGCGGGCCTGGGACTCCCGCTGCCAGGGAAGGGACTGTGCGTGGTCCTACAGAGGCTGTCAGATGTGTCCATCCGCCCGCTGATGGCCAAACCGGAACCCTATCCCAACCAGATGCTCTGACCGAGACTCAGATGGCCCGTGCATGCCGCCCTGGCACCGGGCTGACTCGCGTTGGATTTCTGAAAGTGGACTTTGAATTTTCTGGGGACAGAAACCAGTCCAGGGGGGGGCAGTGTAACGTCGGGGCCATTTTAAGGGAGCCAGGGATTTCCCAGCATGCTTTGCCAGTTTGAAACGTTACTGTGTGTGTTAAATGTGTTACTTCTGGGTTATACTGCTGTGTCATTATAACTGCATTATAATGACCCAGCAGTGTTTAGCAGGATTAGGGCAAGATGTATCATGTGTGTGTAACCATGATTGAAACGGAGGTCTGGGAGAATGACCTCCACTCCACTCTGTAGCACAGAAGCAGGTTGGGGGTCGGGGTGTGTGTAAAATAAATCTGGTTGATCACAGCCATCTGCTCCATTGTCTTTTTGTGTGAACCCTTGCAAACGTCACAATAATAAAAGAAGTAAAGGACACCCGAGGAGACGGCAGGCAGAGTCCAAAACGGCCGGAATTGTTCTGGTAATCTCCCCGCCCATTGTCCAGCTGGCAACCCGGGGAAGAGAAATGTTCGGACGGCGAACTCTGGGCCCAGATCCCAGGAATCCAGTCCAACGGCTGCCGAACCAGGCCGCCCAAAGGCAAACAGACCAGTGGGGGGAAACCAGATCGCCGAACCGAAAGTTTTGCGGGTCGGGTCGTCGACCACATCACTCAACCACCAGGACCGTTGAGACGGACGAAGGGTCAGAGCGGATCCCGGTGGAAGAGGCTCAGGGGAGAGCCGATGACGAGGGCGGCGGGCCTCAGGGAAACGGCCACCTCCTCACCGGACCTGGACAACACTGGGGCAGCACCCACGTCGGACCCCGATCGGGCCTCAGGCGAACCCACGTTGGACCCCGATCGGGTCTCGGGCGAACCCACGTTGGACACTGCACCAGAACCGACCTCCAACGTTGAACCCGGACCCTCCAGCACCACGAGGAACAGCAACTCCTCGCCGGTGACCCTGGAAGAAGGCTCAGAAGAGAAAACAGAACCGGGATCAGGATCACCGGCAGCGCCAGAACCCGGCGAGACGAGCTCAGACGCAGCGGACGGCTGCACCCTGCTCGTCTCCCCTGGAGATAGGCTGAAGTGCTCAAAGATAAAAAGAGAGAAAAGAAAGGAGAGCACTCGCCTGATCTCGGGTTCTGACGCCGTCCAGGACTGCGAAGATCCAGGATCCGTCGTCAGGAGGTCGTTGTCAGGCTCCCATCTAGCCGCGTCGGGCCCCGCAGCCAGCACGATGGTCAGCGCAGCTTGAGATCCCTCCAGCTCAGGTAACCCCGCCGACGACCCACTCGGCGTGAAGCCAGAAGAATCTCGTCCCGCTGGACCGAACCGCTCCTCCGTGGAGACCCAGGGACGCTCAGTCGTCAGCGTAGACTCCACGCAGCAGTCAGTCCCCCTCCTCCGTCCGCAATGTAGCTGCGGAACCACTATCATCGTCTTCTCTCCAGATCGCCTACTCCACCCAGTCAGACATTTTGCCAGCCCAACTCATCCGCAGCTTCCTCTCCAGTTCATCTTAGCCATACTGGGTTCCTCCGTCGGGCTCTCTGCTCCCACTCGTAAGAATATTCCTATTATTCATTATTCTCTACCTCCCTCCTCGTACTAACCTGCTCTCGTCTCCCTCCTTACAGGCTGGCTCTCCTCTGGCGAGTAAGGTGTTTTTTCCGCTAATCCTACATTTACTCTTTTCAATAAAATTGTGTTTAAACTTTGCCTCTCTGCGTTGTGTGCATTCTCTGGTGTAGCATCTTGCATGTGAGCTGATATTTCTTGTAATCATGACATAATATTTCAATTTGTTTGATAATCTGAAACATTTAAGTGTGACAAACATACAAAAAAAAGAGAAATGACAAAGGGGCAAACATTTTTTCACACCACTGTACACGTATGTACACAATTTGAATTCTTTTTTTTTTTTTTTTGGTGTTTGTGTACTGTTCATGCAGTACAATGAACAATCTGAACAAATAAGCACAGACTGTAAATTAAATCATGTTTTTTTCCAACTTTTCTGAGCCAAAAAACCCTTTTAGATTGAAAAAGTCTTGTGGCACCCCACTAACCAAAAACGTTACGAAATGACACACTGCAGCATATGTAGCCTATTACAGCATATGTAATGACAATTTAGTCTTGTAAAGCTTATACTCAGTGTGAAAACTGGGCCTGTTTGTATGAACACAAAGCTGATACCCTGGCAGGAACTGAAGAAAAGCATAAACGAATCTCTTCCTCCACGGCTGTCAGTCTCTATATTGTTTTACCTCTTATAACAGTCAGGCTTGAAAAGCCCAGGTTTTTCCTCGTTAAAGGTACCCCTTTCTCATTGTGCTTATAGAGATGAACAAAATAGTCCATGTTCTCATCTTGAAGGGATGGGTGTTTTGTTTGGAGATAACATTAAGCTTGCAGCCTTCACATTGATGGATAGCTTTTCCCCACAGAGCAAGCTTAACAGCTTGGTGCAGTGGGATCCCCAGTGGAAGTAAATCCAAAGGAAAGGAAACTTTTGCTGTACTGCCTTGTCTTCACCATTTTAGCTGTCTTTTGTCAACCGTTTGTCCCTTCCCCTGGGCTAGAATTTTGTCCAGGGCCCATTTCAGAGTCTGAATCTTTTCCTCTTCAAATATTTCCATATCCATCACTGTTTTTCATGTAGTCACCATGACCTAGCACATCTTAACAAGGTCATTAACCTCCATAAAACACATAAAGAAGAAGAGGAAGATTGTAACCATACTGCATTAATACTGCCACCAACTGACATGGAGGAGCCTCTACAGAACCCATGCACAACAACGGAAAATTATTTGCAATTCTTTCAACCAGTTAAGAAGTGAAATTAGACCATTTCCCAAGGAACCCTGAATATTCTCTCACGAAACCCTGGTTGAAAAACACTGAATTAACTAATGTAAGCACAGACTGGAGAAAATGAATGGTTCTCCTAACAACCAGCTATAAAAATTTATTAACTACATAAACTAAATATCTGTTTTGAATATGGTGATTTACCAATACAATTATTCTCACCACCTCTGCAAACTCCTAAATAGAAATGCTTGTCTGCACTCTTTGGTTTCTGTGATATTGATTTTACTGTATCTTCAAATAAAGATCCTGGAGGACGGATCACACCTAAGCCCTGAAGAAAGTAAATCTGTCTTAACCCTTTGTGCATCCACCATTCTGGAAGGCAAAGATTTACTTTGGCGCTGTCTTCAGTTCTACTGTCAGAGATAAAGTCTCTCTCTGCTCATGCCTGAGTATGTGCCAGATTACTAAGTAGAAAACTCAATAGTTACAACTCTATATCCTCCACGCTCCTCTTCCACAGATGGAGAAGTATTGGGAGAAAAAAATGTGCCCCCACCCCCCTTATTTGGCCTAAAACATTTTATTTATTCCAGCTCAGAGTTGTGTCCCTTTATGATGGAAAATTGACTAGGACAGGGAAAATGCAGATGCCCATGTGACACACACGATATGGGCTCGCAGCTTTCACTGCACTTCGATGCAGACTCAAAAAACACACTCATACCCTGTTAATAACCGGCGCCAAGCCATTAGAGGAATGACATCCACATTCCTGCTCTCAGTGACCATTTCATCGAGAATAAAAGCACAAGAAAAGATTTGAAAATGGGACCCAGACCAATACTGTGTGTAAGACAGGCACAGAAATGAGTGTTACATGTGGAAAAGCAGCTTATGCAAATGATGTTTAGTAATAACAGCATTCAGGCGGCATTAGAGGGTGAGAGAAAACCAATGCAGCTAATAGCAAGTAGACAGGCAAACAAGTGGGTGGATACACTCTGTGCTGCCATTCAGAAACTGGGCTTGGTACGCCTGCTGGTATAACAGTAAATGTACATCAAGCTTTCAAATCTGCAAAAAAAAAAAAAAAAAAATGCAGCTCAGGAGACAAATTGGAATTCAATTGCAATTTCTTTACATAAGTGAGTAGGTGGAAATTAACATTCAGCATTTGGTGCTTTCCTGTTAGCAGTCTGACTAGAGTTTAATGGTGTTGGACCCCGGGGAAATGTCAGTTAAACACACACAATCACGCTCAGATATTTCAGAATGCATTCCTGTTGCTTACATTTTCTCCAATTGAAAGCTGATTAAATTCAACATTTATTGCTCTTTGGAAAGTGAGTAAAAGCTCCTTTTTTTTTCTAAATTCCTTTGGGTGTTTCGTCTTTAATCTAATTTGTTAGAGGTTTGTTCTGGCTGCCAGTTTTGCCAAGATTAAACCGTTTTAAAGGTTTAAAACAACACAGTTCTCTCCAGAGTAAAAGCACTACAGTATTTTGTTTGCTTGCCATTAAAGTATTTACCTCCGCATACGGGGTTCCATGATCACTGCCTTCCCTTTGCTTGTCTGTCTGTCGTCTTTTAGCTGAATTACGCAAAAACTACAGGATGGAATTTGATGAAATTTCCAGATGTTGGGCCTGATCCTGATCAGTGTGCTTTTTCTGGATCACTTTTTCACTGTTTCTTTTATTAACCATAGTGAGACAGGACTTCATTAGAACAAATTTAGTTTTTGCTAATATTATGAAAAATAATGGCCCAATAAAGCTGAAAATACACAGGCACAGACAACTTGTGATGCTCTATCAGCTGATGGATTTTAATCAGTGGACAAACAGCAATGGTGGAGGTATGCACTCTCTGTGCTCTGTCAAACTCCTACAACATGACAGCTTAGCTGAGAGTTGAGATACATGTTATTATGACACCTTCACTAATCTTGTATTTATGAGAGTTCTACAGGTTATGGTTCCATTCACAGGCCTTACAATAAATTAAATTTGGAGCTATCTTGTTTTTCTTTTATAAAACGATTAAAAACATAAATAGGCTCACAGTAGAGAAGAGCTGCAGTCGTTGGGTTACATCCATTGTGTGTTGTAACTATATCAGTTATTTGTAACGCATGAACAGAAGTATGTAATAAATAACGACTTTTGTTCAAAAACATCTATTTGAGCAGCTTTTTCATAAGCAAAATTTACTGAGTAGTTTTATTCTGTTGTATTTTTTACTCTTACTTTGGTACTTTTATTAAGAAAAACTTGTATGTTCGTGCAGCTTCATTTTGTTGGACTCTGAATTACCATTTATTTTAATAATTTGAAAGCAATTTGAAAAGTAGGACTTGTTCTTGTTTCTTCTCGAATGACCTGTTCTACCAGAAATGACTGCATTTTTAGTTATTTTAGTGAATTTATAATTTTATGAGTTAAAATCATTCGAGTTTAGGGAATATCTATTTAAAATTTTCCACTGTTTCTTTACATGACTTGATTATATTATAATCTATTGTATTATACTTATATTATGTTACTACAGGGTACATAAGAATGGTTTATTTTCCTCAAACACATTTTAGAGAAAAAAACTGCAAAATTGGCAAAAGTCACAAATTTAAATAATAAAAAAAGTTGCAAATTTAGTTAAAAAGTCAAAAAATTATCCCAAAATGGTCACAAATTTATTAGAAAAATGTTACAAATTCATAGGGAATGAGAGGACACTCACAGAGTGCATACCTCCACCAAGGCCCCATCCACCCATCTTGCCATTCCTCGGTCCCTGTGTTTCTTTCTTTGTCCCTCTGTATATTGTCAGATACGGCCTTGGTGGAGGTATGTGCTCATGGTTCACCTCCAAAATACAATGGTTTAATCCACAGCCCCAGGGGCACCTCTGGTGAAACACTCATCAAAATCTGTCCAGTAGTTTTTGTGTGATCCTGATAACACATTGCAAGAAGAATACAAGGTCTTGGCAGAAGTACAGTATCTCACAAAAGTGAGTACACCCTTCACATTTTTGTAAATATTTTATTATAACTTTTCATGGGACAACACTGAAGATATGACACTTTGATACAATGTAAAGTAGTCAATGTACAGCTTGTATAACGGTGTAAATTTTCTGTCCCCTCAAAATAACTCAACACACAGCCATTAATGTCTAACCCGCTGGCAACAAAAGTGAGTACACCCCTAAGTGAAAACATCCAAATTGTGCCCAAACTGTCAATATTTTGTGTGGCCACCATTATTTTCCAGCACTGCCTTAACTCTCTTGGGCATGGAAGTTCACTAGAGCTTCACAGGCTGCCTCTGGAATCCTATTCCACTCCTCCATGACAACATCACGGCGCTGATGGATGTCAGAGACCTTGCGCTCCTCCACCTTCTGTTTGAGGATGCCCCACAGATGCTCAGTAGGGTATAGGTCTGGAGACATGCTTGGCCAGTCCATCACCTTTATCCTCAGTTTCTTTAGCAAGGCAGTGGTCGTCTTGGAGGTGTGTTTGGGGTGGTTATCTTGTTGGAATACTGCCCTGCGGCCCAGTTTCCGAAGGGAGGGGATCATGCTCTGCTTCTGTATGTCACACTACATGTTGGCATTCATGGTTCCCTCAATGAACTGTAGCTCCTCAGTGTTGGCAGCACTCATGTGGCCCCAAACCATGACACTCCCACCACTATGCTTCACTGTAGGCAAGACACATTTACGTATCTTTGTACTCCTCACCTGGTTGCTGCCACACACGCTTGACACCATCTGAACCAAATAAGTTTATCTTGGTCTCATCAGACCACAGGACATGGTTCCAGTAATCCATGTCCTTAGTCTGCTTGTCTTCAGCAAACTGTTTGTGGGCGTTCTTGTGCATCATCTTTAAAAGTGGCTTCCTTCTGGGACAACAGCCATGCAGGCCAATTTGATGCAGTGTGCAGTGTACGGTCTGAGCACTGACAGGCTGAACCCCCTCCCCATCACCGCCACCCCTTCAACCTTTGCAGCAATGCTGGCAGCACTCATACATCTATTTTCAAAAGACAGCCTCTGGATATGATGCTGAGCATGTACACTCAACTTCTTTGGTCGATCATGGTGAGGTCTGTTCTGAGTGGAACCTGTCCTGTTAAACCGCTGTATGATCTTGGCCACCGTGCTGCAGCTCAGTTTCAGGATGTTGGCAATCTTATTATAACCTAGGCCATCTTTATGTAGAGCGACAATTCTTTTTTTCAGATCCTCAGACAGTTCTTTGCCATGAGGTGTCATGTTGAACTTCCAGTGACCAGTATGAGAGAGTGTGAGAGTGGTAACACCAAATTTAACACACCTGCTCCCCATTCACACCTGAGACCTTGTAACACTAGCAAGTCCCATGACACTGGGGATGGAAAATGGCTAATTGGGCACAATTTGGACATTTTCACTTAAGGGTGTACTCATTTTTGTTGCCAGCGGTTTAGACATTAATGGCTGTGTGTTGAGTTATTTTGAGGGGACAGCAAATTTACACTGTTATACAAGCTGTACACTGAGTACTTTACATTGTGTCAAAGTGTCATATCTTCAGTGTTGTCCCATGAAAAGAGAAATAAAATATTTACAAAAATGTGAGGGGTGTACTCACTTTTGTGAGATACTGTATGTGCTCATGAATCACCTCCAAAATGTATTGGATTCATCCTTAGGCCAAGGGCCACCTCTGGTGAAAACTACATCCAAATCTATCAAATCCTTTTTGAGTAATCCTACAAGGGGCTTG
The DNA here is from genome assembly GCA_020510985.1 of Pholidichthys leucotaenia. NCBI lineage: Eukaryota > Metazoa > Chordata > Actinopteri > Cichliformes > Pholidichthyidae > Pholidichthys > Pholidichthys leucotaenia. The sequence continues at coordinate 330,086,478 of CM035842.1, read as the reverse complement.
GTGGAGGTATGCCCTCTTTGGTCACCTTCAAAATCTAATGGTTTTATCCTTAGGCCAAGGCTCACCACTGGTAAAACTTTCATTCATTGGAGCACCCGGCCCCACCCCACCTTGCCCTTCCCTCTGGGGCAGGTGCCTGGCTGTCCTGGCACTGGGTGGCCTTAGGGCATTCATGCAGGGGCTGTAAGTTGTCTGGGCAATAGGGGTGCTATCTTGCTTGCTCATGGTCCTGGGGTGGACTTGCTGCAACCTCCTACCCTATTTTTTTAGTATGCTTCCTGGCAAAACACACAAACGCTCTCTCTCTGCGCACAAATACATACAGTGGATATGAAAAGTGTACACACCCCTGTTCAAATGCCAGGTTTTTGTGATGTAAAAAAATGAGACCAAGATAAATCATTTCAAAACGTTTTTTCCCCATTAATGTGACCTATAACCTGTACAACCCAATTGAAAAACTGTAGTCACATCTTACAGCACAAGCCATGGTCCACAGAGAGCTTCCAAAGCATCAGCGGGATCTCATTGCTCAAAGGTATCAGTCAGGAGAAGGGTACAAAACAATTTCCAAGGCAATAAATATACCATGGAACACAGTGAAGACACTCATCATCGAGTGGAGAAAATATGGCACAACAGTGACATTACCAAGAACTGGATGTCCGTCCAAAACTGATGAAAAGACGAGAAGAAATCTGGTCAGGGAGGCTGCCAAAAGGCCGACAGCAACACTGAAGGAGCTGCAGGAATTTCTGGCAAGTACTGGCTGCTTAGTACATGTGTCAACAATCTCCCATCTTCTTCATATGTATGGGCTATGGGGTAGGGTGGCAAGACAGAAGCCTTATCTTACGAAGAAAATCATCCAAGCCCAACTACATTTTGCAAAAACACATTTGAAATCTCACAAACACATGTGGGAAAATGTGTTATGGTCCAATGAAACCAAGGTTGAACTTTTTGGTCATAATTCTAAAAGGTATGTTTGGCGCAAACACAACACTGCTCATCACCAAAAGAACACCATACCTACAGTGAAGCATGGTGGTGGCAGAATTATGCTTTGGGGCTGTTTTTCTTCAGCTGGAACTGGGGCCTTAGCCAAGGTGGAGGGAATTATGAACAGTTCCAAATACCAGTCAGTGTTGGCACAAAACCTTCAGGCTTCTGCTAGAAAGCTGAAGATGAAGAGGAACTTCATCTTTCAGCACAACAATGACCCAAAGCACACATCCAAATCAACAAAAGAATGGCTTCACCAGAAGAAGATTAAGGTTTTGGAATGGCCCAGCTAGAGTCCCGACCTGAATCCGATCGAACATCTGTGGGGTGATCTGAAGAGGACTGTGCACAGGAGATGCCCTCGCAATCTGACAGATTTGGAGTGTTTTTGCAAAGAAGAGTTGGCAAATATTGCCACATCAAGATGTGCCACGCTGATAGACTCCTACCCAAAAAGACTGAGCGCTGTAATAAAAGTCAAAGGTGCTGCAACAAAGTATTAGTTTAAGAGTGTGCATATTTATGCAACCAGGTTATTGTAAGTTTTTATTTTTTATTTTTCCCCTTAAAAGATTTCAGTTTGTTTTTCAATTGGGTTGTACAGGTTATAGGTCACATTAAGGGTAGAAAAAGTTTTGAAAGGATTCATCTTGGTCTCATTTTTTTACATCACAAAAACCTGGCATTTGAACAGGGGTGTATAGACTTTTTATATCCACTGTATGTCTATCTGCTGTCTTTCAGGTGCAGATATCAGGCCATGGTTTCTCTCCCTTTGTTTTTCTTTCTTTTTTCCCTCCCCACCCCTTCTGACCACTTCACGTTCCTTCAGTTCCCACCCCATTACCCCCATCAGGTCCAGCATAAGTAAGAGAATTCACTAAAAGTATTAAAGTTACTATACAGCAACAGGAATCTCTAAATACTATTTATATACAGCATATATCAAATATGTGCAGAGCTCCTTTTGACAAAATAAATATGTTCAGCACAATAAGGCAAGGAGATGATTGTTCTGCTTGCCAAGCTGCTGGACAGGACAAAAAAAGAATTTCATCCAAATCAGTCCAGTAGTTTTTGCATAATCCTGCTAACAGACAGATAGATAAACGCAGGCAAAAACATTATACCTCCTTGGCGGAGGTATAAAAAAAACAACAAATTTGTTTTAAAAAACACATTCACAAATGTGCAAAAAAGTCATAACGTTAGAATTATAAATGCACATCTACACAAAAAAAGAAAACATGCAAAAAGCTCAAGTTTACAAAGAAAAAGTGGCAACTGTATTAAAAAATTTTATTTTTTTATGCAAGGTTACTTTGGTGACTGTTATTACATATCATATACTTGAGTAATTAATACCATAAGATGGTTTCACAGTATAATGAAAGTCACGTACAGGTTTTCAGTTTGATAATACGAGTATTGATTAGTGCAGCTTTAATGTTAAACTCAACAAACATATTGGCGTATCTACTAATGAGGTGACCTTTGATGGCTCTCAAAGTCAGACAAATGTTTAGCATAAATGTAGATGTGAGGAAGTGGAAAAAAAACAATCGGCTCTCCATGCAAGACTCTCTCATCTATACAGAGATAATTTTCTGAACATGCAAAAACAAGATGATATATATTTTTGATTTTGTGTCCCCCTCCTTGTCTCTGTAGACATCTATCTGCATCTCTCTATCATTCCTATCCTGTGAGCATGCAGGAATCCACAGTCAAACCCAGATCTCCTTCAATCCACCTCCAACCCAATTAATTTCAGACTTACTTAAGCTGCTCACCAAACTCCTTGCAGCTCTGCCATGTAATAATTCTGCTCATAATCAATACATGACTCCTGCTTTATTCTCATGAAAGCTCCCACAGAACATTTTTCATTTTTCCACTCAGGAAGAAAGGCATCAATTCAAACTGTACTTGAGCACAACAAGGCGAAGGGCGAATTGATTGGAATGAAGTTGATAATATACGACAGAGCACATCTCTGTAACTTAACACACACACACACACACACACACACACACACACACACACACACACACACACACACACACACACACACATATATACATAAGGAATAAATATTATGTCTTTATGGATACCTTTGTGTGTGCAGCTGTAGTCGCAGAGTATTGGAGGCAAATGATTGGCAAAATCATGAGCGACAGCAAAGCGAGGAAGATAAGAGGCTCTCTGCCTGACAATGCCTGCGCAGAGTGGATGTAAAGTGTGGAAGTAATGCAGCTGTGGAGTCTGCAGATAAAGGATGAAGCGAGTCGAGCATGCTGCCACATCTGGCCCTTGTCTGAAGAGCAGGTTAGCCAAACACAACAACAAATTCTCTCAGATTCGCACCTCTCAGAATGCTTAACTGTACTCCATGTAGCCACTGTTGAGCTTTTATTTTCCTATGGGATGTAGGCGATTTGTTATTCTTTTTTTGGGGGGGGGGGGGTGTTGTGGCGGGTAATGACATTTTAGCATAAGGTATAAATGTATAAACAAATACAATAAAAGATGCTAATTTAAAATTCAATGTCACAAATTTAATATAAGCAAGTCCAAAATTTAGGAAAAAAATATTACAAATTTGTGAGAAAAATCTCCTGAGTGAGTAAAAAACAAAAGATGTTTCCAAGAAAAAAGTCAAAAGTCATTTACACGAAAAAAATTCACACATTTACAAAAAAAATGCATATTTACAAGGACCAATTTGTGGGGTGTTTCTTGTAAACTTGTAGCATTTCTCTTGAGTATATATACATGACTCACAAAAAGTTAGGGATATTTGGCTTTTGGGTGAAATTTCAGGATTCAATTAAAATAGGCTATAACCTTTACAGGTGAACTTAATTTGATCTTCTCTAACCTTTTGAATGCACATGTCCAACTGTTCAATGTTTCTATACTTTTTGAATAATTTGCTGTTCTGTAACAAGGTGCTTAACAGCAAAATTCACAACAGGTGTTTGATCCATGAATCGATCAATGGATTTTCTGGTTCAGTTAGAATTGGTATTTAAACAGTCCTCTTCATCATGCTGTTCATATTTTGACATCATGAGACCAAGATGACGCCTAACAATTGATCAACATACCTCACCATTGCGAGGCTTCAAACAGGATGTTCTCAGAGGGAAGTGGCCACTGAGCTTAGAGTGTCACAGAGTGTCATCAGCAGGTTGCAACAGAGATACAGAGAAACTGGAAGAGTCACAGAAAAGCATAGAAGTGGACACCCTTTGACCACATCCCACGCTGATGACTGCTTCATTGTGAACAGTGCCCTGCGGAACCGGATGATGAATGCCACTCAACTCTAGGCACTTTTAAGGGAGGTGAGAGGCACCCAAGTGTCTCGTCAGACCATTCAAAACTGTTTACATCAGCGTGGTCTATGTGCTAGATGACCTGCAAGGATACCTGACCACACCACCAGGCACAGGCGTCATCGTCTTGCATGGGCCAGGCAGCATTTGCGCTGGACAAGGAACCAGTGGGCCTCGGTGGTGTTCTCTGATGAAATTCGAATCACGTTGAGCAGAAATGATGGCCATCAATGATGTTGGAGACGTCAAGGAGAGCACTATGCATCAGTCACCGTTGTCACCAGACGAGCCTTTGGTGGTGGTGGTGTTACAGTTTGGGCAGGTGTATCTAGTCAATACAGAACTGCCCTACACCTTGTGAACGGTACAGTGACAAGCTGATACTACCTGAATAACATCAGTAATCCAGTCATTGTGCCCCTGCATGAACAACACAGGCCTAATTTTATCTTCAGTGACGACAATGCTCCAGCTCATCAAGGTTGCATCATTAAGGAACGGCTGCTGAAGACTGGGGTATCTCAAATGGAGTGGCCTGCATTTTCTCCAGACCAGAATCCCATAGAAAACCTATGGGATCAGCTGAGTCATTGTGCAGAGGCTCGTAACCCTGCATCCCACAACCTCAATGACCTGAGGGCCGCCCTTCAAGAAAAGTGGAATGTCATACCTCAGCAGATAATAAGTCGACTTGGAAACAGCATGAGATGTCGTTGTCAAGATGTAATTGATGCTCAAGGGTACATGACAAGTTATTGAGACACTGACATTTTGTTGTTGTGGTATACCCACCACTGTTGTTGGCTTTTGTTTCAATAAACTGAGTTGAGGAAATCACCATTGCATGCTTCTACTTAAATTGTCAAGGTCCTCCTTGTGTGCTTTTGCACAGCACATCGAGGAGTGAGGAAAGGATGGCTTTAGATGCATGTTACACCAAAAACACATTTATTAAACAGAGGACAAACAAACCCAACAGTACAACATAACATAATAGCTCAAGCTAACTTAGAAGTCCTCCAGGACGCTCTACAGCCTTGGGTGAGATAACTGGGGAAAAGTTCCAAGCGTGACAGTCTGACTGAAACGGGGGAACACTAGCAGTTAATACTCATGGAGCTGGAGCAGTCCAAGTAGTCCAAGTTAAGTCCAGAGAGCACAAACAACAAAAACGGTTAAGCACGTCTCCCAATGAGATGAGGTTCTGAAGCCAAGGCAGGGCATCAAGATATGGGAGGCAGATAACTAACACTGAAGGGAATAGCAACAGTGTAGATCCCAAAACCTTTGTGAGACAATACAATAATCCAGCAATGCTTGACTGGCAAGGAGCTGCTTAAGTGCAAGCATTGCTGGCAGCACAGATTGGGAACACCTGGGTGAAGCGCGTGAAGGGCAATCACCAGAGGAGACCAAGCTGGCTGTCATGAGAGAAGGGGCATGGTCGGACCGGCAAGTGTCAGACAGCGCCCACAAGAATGTAGGCCAAAGGAGGCTGCCTCACAGCTGCCGGCCAGAACAGTGGCTACAGGTACGAAAAAAAGTAAACTAGTGACAAAGAAACAACAAGAACTCAAAAGATAACACAATATACAAATACACAGATAAACCTTAGTCACAAAGAATGGCTAGAACCAAGCCCAAAGGACACACCGGCTCAGTTCATGACATAAATGCCCTATTTTCATGATGTTATATCACTGTAGCGTGAACTTTTTACATTTTCCATAAATTTCACCCGAAAGTCAAATATCCCTAATGTTTTGTGAGTATTATATATGTATATATACAGAGAGAGAAAGAGAGATATACAGTGGTGTGAAAAAGTGTTTGCCCCCTTACTGATTTCTCATTTTTTTGTACTGTATGTTTGTCACACTTAAATCTTTCAGATCATCAAACAAATTTAAATATTAGACAAAGATAACACAAGTAAACACAAAATGCAGTTTTTAAATTAAGCTGTTTATTATTCGGGGAAAAAAATCCAAACCTACATGGCTCTGTGTGAAAAAGTGATTGCCCCCTAAACCTAATAAAAGGTTGGGCCACCCTTAGCAGCAACAACTGCAATCAAGCATTTGTGATAACTGGCAATGAGTCTTTTACAGCACTGTGGAGGAATTTTGGCACACTCATCTTTGCAGAATTGTTGTAATTCAGCCACATTAGAGGGTTTTCGAGCATGAACCTCCTTTTTAAGGTCATGCCACAGCATCTCAGCGGATTCAGGTCAGGACTTTGACTAGGCCACTCCAAAGTCTTCATTTTGTTTTTCTTAAGCCATTCAGAGGTGGACTTGCTGGTGTGTTTTGGATCATTGTCTCTCTGCAGAACCCAAGTACACTTCAGCCTGAGGTCACGAACAGATGGCTGGACATTCTCCTTCAGAATTTTTTGGTAGACAGCAGAATTAATGGTTCCATTTACCACAGCAAGTCTTCCAGGTCCTGAAGCAGCAAAACAGCCCCAGACTGTCACACTACCACCATATTTTACTGTTGGTATGATGTTCCTTTTCTGAAATGCTGTCTTACTTTTACGCCAGATGTAATGGGAAACACACCTTCCAAAATGTTCAGCTTTTGTCTTGTCAGTCCACAGAGTATTTTCCGAAAAGTCTTGGGGATCATCAAAATGTTTTCTGGCAAAACTGAGACAAGCCTTTATGTTCTTTTTGCTCAGCAGTGGTTTTCGTCTTGGAATTCTGCCATGCAGGCCATTTTTGCCCTGTCTCTTTCTTATGGTGGAGTCATGAACACTGACCTTAACTGAGGCAAGTGAGGCCTGAAGTTCTTTGGATGTTGTTGTGGGGTCTTTTGTGACCTCTTGGCTGAGTCGTCGCTGTGCTCTTGGGGTAATTTTAGTCAGCCGGCCACTCCTGGGAAGGTTCACCACTGTTCCATGTTTTCGCCATTTGTGGATAATGGCCCTCACTGTGGTTTGCTGGAGTCCCAAAGCTTTAGAAATGGCTTTATAACCTTTTCCAGACTGATACATCTCAATTACTTTGTTTCTCATTTGTTCCTGAATTTCTTTGGATCGCAGCATGATGTCTAGCTTTTGAGGATCTTTTGGTCTACTTCACCTTGTCAGACAGGTCCTATTTAAGTGATTTCTTGATTGAGAACAGGTGTGGCAGTAATCAGGCCTGGGTGTAGCTTGACAAATTGAACTCAGCTTTCCAAAGATGAGATAAACCACAGTTAATTTATGTTTTAAGGGGCGGGGGGGGGGGGTCACTTTTTCACACAGGGCCATGTAGATTTGGATTTTTTTCCTCTGAATAATAAACACCTTCAATTAAAAACTGCATTTTGTGTTTACTTGAGTTATCTTTGTCTAATATTTAAATTTGTTTGATGATCTGAAACATTTAAGTGTGAAAACCATACAAAAAAATGAGAAATCAGGAAGGGGGCAAACACTTTTTCACACCACTCTGTGTGTGTGTGTGTGTGTGTGTGTGTGTGTGTGTGTGTGTGTGTGCGTGTGTGTGTGTGTGATTACCTACTGTGTGTGTATACATTATATATACATATACCTGTATAGTATATATATGTATATGTGTGTGTGTGCATTTCTGATAAATTAGCAGTTTTTTCCTTATAAATTTGTGAACATTCAAATAAATGTATTATTTTTTTCTTATGAATTTAACTTCTCGTGAAAAATGTATTATCTTTCTTCAAACACAAATTTAAAACTATATACTCCCAAATTTGTAACTTTATAAATTATAAACATTTTCTTGTACATTTGCAACTATACTGTATAAACTATCCTTGCACTCTTCATGGGATGGGGGGATAGCAGCTTAACAAGGGGGATGCCATCCTACTTACCCCCCATCAAATTGCCTACCTGAAGGTGCAGGGAAGCAACCCTTTCGTCCACCGGGGAAAACTCCAATATAGAGCAGCAAGGTGGGGGACCTCTGGGGTTGTCTGTAATCATCTTATTACAAGAACGATCATGATACTCTATATTGTGAAATTTTTCAAATTTCTCTGTACCTGGTAGACGGTTGTTTATATAATTTGCTTGTATGAATGAGCCCAGTTACATGGCCACAATAGTTCAATAAAAGCTGCTTGCAAGTGATGAGTGTGATACAGTACCTGGTAGATATATTTCAGCATCTGAATGAACTGAATACACAAATGCAAGGAAAAGACGAAAACCAGCTTACAAGCACAGAGAAAATAAAAGGATTTCATTCAAAGGTACACGTCTGGCAAAAATATCTGGAAAGTGCAAAACTTGACATGTCCCCCCTCACCCAGAAATTGCAAGGAAATATCAACTCTGTTGCACTGTGTGAGATAACAAGTAAACATCTGAAAACTCTTGAAGAGAAGCTGCTTTAAAAGCTAAAACAAGAGAAAGACTGAGCGCTATAGATCAAGAGCTTTGTGTCTGCTTTTTGTCAGTTCCTGCCAGGATATCAGCTTTGTGTTCATATAAACAGGCCCAAGTTTCACACTGAGTGAGTATAAACTAATTACAAGACTAAATTGTCATTACATAGGTTACAATGTGTCATTTTGTAACATTTCTGGTGGGTGGGGTTTCTTGAGATTTTTTTCAATGTAAGAAGGTTTTCTTGGCTCAAAAATGTTGAAAACACTGATTGAGCATTAAACTACATGTTTATGTGATTTCTCATAATCCGACAAGTGCCTTTATACTGATTATTCTGTTTACGTGATTACTTGAATAGCCATGTAACTTCAGAAATCCGATTATAATCAGTTTATTAGTGTGCATGCAAACATAGCCAATGTGTGATAAATGTAATGCTCCTGATGTTGTTGGAACAACATCAGGAGCATTACTTTAAAGGACCCATATTGAGCAAAAAGATATTTTCTTGAGTTTTAATTGGTCACATGTACGGGCGGTGGCAGGGGGGGGGGGGGGGGGTTGCTGAAGAGTTCATAGTGGTCAAATTTGACCAAATGTGGTTTATTTTTCAACATAGTCTCCCCTTCGGTCCACACACTTCTTCCATCTGTGTTGCAGTGCTTGGATCCCTGCGGTTGAAAAATAAACCACATTTGGTCAAATTTGACCACTATGAACTTTTCAGCCCGCTCTCGTATAAAAACATATATAAAACATTAAAATGCTCATTTTGAAAAAAAAAAATACACCCTGGCTTTATTTAATTAAACTCTTTACAAAACAAATGGAGCACTGTCTTTGCCATGATCCTGGGCACGGCTGAGGGCCGTGCCCAGTCTCCAGATTAAGTTCAGTTTTTTCTGTTTGTTTGTTTCTTTATTTATCATGGACTATTGTATTTTATCTGTTTATTTGTGGAGTGTTTGCATTCTTGGTTTTGTCATGATTGTCTTGTCTATTTATTGTGTGTTATTTTGTATTCATGGGTTTAGTTATATCTTTTTGGGGTTGTGTTATTTTATTCTTGGGTCATCATTAGTTTCCGGTCCATGCTTTTATTTTGACAACGCCTGTGCAGCTTCCGCCTGTCAAACTGTTTTGCGGGCTGCACGGCTGTCACTCACTGTTTGATTATTTTTCCACTCATGTACCTACACCTGTGATGCATTTGTGATCTGGGCATTTATCTATTTAAGGATACGGCAACGCTCCGCAGGTTGCCGTATCCTACTGTGACGTCCTCAGAAGTCCAGTCAAGACTATGAGTGTTTATTGGTTTTACCGTGCAGGTGAACGGGTGTGCACCGACCAGGTAACATTCATCCTTTCTCCCCTTCCCTCAGCCGGTTCCATTCAGGTGTGACTCCGGCTGAGTTTGCCTCTTGTCCCCGGTGAGTTTTAGTGCCTCAGCCGATGCCCCCCCCCCCCCCCCGGCTGTTTCACTTCCTCCTGGTCGTGAGCCCCGGTCTCCTCCAGCGCTTTTGCGTCCTCATTATTTGTAAGTATAGTGTTTTTCTGTGTATTTGGCTTTTGTTAATAAATGTGCAAAACCTACAATGTGCGTTTGGTGTCCTTCATAGCCCTTGAAAAGGGCGATTTGAGACAGTCTTCAGTTCTCTAAGTTAGCAAAACAAACACTGAGTGCCTAACTCGAGTAAGGTAAAAACAAACATCTCTTACCTTTTTGTCTGATAAAAAGGAAACAGTGAAATAACACCAAGTGCATCTCTATTTGTGATTGGCCTATTCAAAAAAATCTTTACCCAATCAGATTATGGGGCTCAATGTGGTTTTTGGTATCTTTTTCCCACTAAAAAAGCTTTAAAATCTACATCAGTACCTTCATAATACTGAAGAAGAATTACATATGCTTGCTGAGGATGTTTTGTAGGAGCACCCTTAGTGATGTTTCTGCTATTACACTTAATTGCAGTCTAATACGATGTGAAATTGTGGCGCCACACAGTGCAAGTTACTGTTCCAGTCCATGTATAAATTTACAGTATGAAAAGTCTCATTATTTGATGCTGGGACGAGCTTTGTTAAAGGCAGTGACTTTTTTTTTTATCCTTTTTTGATTTGAAAATTACATGCCATTTATTATGGAAACACATTAGTGGATATTTCTCATGTTTCCACAATGTTAACAAGCACATTTACTCTGTCTGTCTGCCATTTGATGATCAGACAAGTCAAATTCAGGAGCATTTGTTTTTAACTGAAATTGTGTTGATGAGAGGCCTGGAGGTGACTCACACCAAATGATGAGGACTGTGAAGCTGTAAAACAAGCCACAGAGCCAGATGCTAATTCCCTGTGAGTTGGAAATCAGTAGTAAACCATTTTCACAAAAAACTGCTAGTACGTCAAAGCCTTTCCTGTGCGTCGTGGTTTCAGCTTTGTGTCGATTTCACAAAGGCGCCCAACTCTCTGCAGCTACCTAGCACACGCATAAACAGACACACACATGCACACCTTATAAGAACGGCTTCTTCAGAGGTGAAAGAATACATTAAGAAAACAAGCTCTGCTTTGATAAGCTAATACCTGTCTGCTGCCAGATTCACTCTTACACACACACACTGGCTCAGTGATGTCCCAGTGTGTGTGTGTGCGTGTGTGTTGTGTGACCCAGAAGTGTTTCTTTCACCCGTGGAGACTTTCCCAAAGCTAAAAAAAAAAGACCCACTTTCCCCCATCTCCTGTGGAGAAAAGAGAAAAGTAAAGATATGGGAAGCAACCCCAGAGTGCCATGATAGATAATTTAAAAGGCTTCAGAAAAGAAAGAGTGCCATCCTCTGCCAAGACTGTAAATATGCATGTATGCATTGAATATGACACGTTCTACATTAAAAAAGAGGCTGCAGCTAAAAGCACCACTTGACATCTCTTCAGTTCTACCACAGCGAGATATTAAAGGAAATAGGGATGGGTTCGTCAAGGATGATGGTGATGAAAAGAAGCAAATCATTTGATCAATCCGGTGAGTTTTTTTATGAGTAGAAATGAGAAAGTCAGATACTGTATGACAGCCAGATTTTATCAGAGCACTGAAGAGTCCTTGTTAACGTTCCAGAAATATCTAAAAAGTTTTAAAATATGGGGTGCAAATATCATCAACAGCAGGGACGCGCGCAGACATCTTCAGGGGCTGTTGCTCTGACCCAAAACAAGCGCAAAATTAGAAGCCATCTCTATTGCCATTCAGTCCATACAGCCAATCATGTACAGTAGAACGAAATTACGTTTCTCCTATCTACAATGTTAATCACATGTAGAATCAGAGGGGTCGCTGCCATGCAAGGCACCGTCACAAACATCTTCTCCTTCCCCCGTTCTATCACGCTGAACACCAAGCTAGAAGGTGGGAAGTACCATTTTTATATGGTCTTTAGTATGACCCGGCTGGGACTTGAACCATTGAACCCGGATGCTCTATCAACTAGGCCACCACTCCAATGGTTTTTATTACAATAAAAAAATATGAATTTATAACACAAAAGTCACAAATTCTTGAGAAACATACTGTATATATAATACTAACTATAATACTATATATATAATAATAATCACTGAAAATGTAAGAAAACAAGAAATGTATTAAGATGTACTAAATTCATGAAAAAAAGGAATTTATGAGAAAACGTCACAAAATTGCAACAAAAAAGTAACAATTAAAAGAAAAAATTGTTTTTTAAAGAAAAAATATAACAAAGACATAAGGGGGACAATGTTGACAAGTTACAGTTGGTGGAAAAAATATGAATTTAAGACAGGAAGGTCACAATTAAAAAAAAAAAAAAAAGGTAAATTCATGAGAGACAAAAGCCTTAAATTTTCACAGCTCTTAAAATTCTTTGGGAAAAAATCTTTAATTACAATAAAACAAAGAAAGGCAAAAAAAATCTCAAAAATGATAAAAAAAAGTAGCCAATTCATGAGAATGTTCCACAATAATTTATAAAAAATTCCAAATTACGAAGAAAAAAACCCCTCTAATTTACCAAAACATGCGAAGTTCAGAGAAAAGAGGCACAAATTTATAATTAAAAAGTTGCAGATTTACTGTAATACAGTGCAAAAATAAAAAATAAAGTCTTAAATTGCATGAAAATAATATGGGAGAAGCAAAAAAAAAATATCTAAATTTATGTGACTTTAAAAAGTCACAATAGTTACGCATTTTTTCCCAGAGGGGCAGTTCAGACAAAAATGGCAAATGGGCTATTGCCCAGGTAACAATAGCCCAAACTTGTGCACATCCTTGATCCCACAGTTGATTTCTCAAATATTTCTTGTGAAACAGTCTTTAAGCAATGTGTTTTAATATTCGTTGCCATCATTGATTGCACCATGCTAAACAGTATGAAAGTGAATCTTTAAAACTGATCACTTTAATTTTGTGATCCTGAAACAAGGAAAGAATATGGTGATGAAAACTGTCTATGGGACTTTTTGTGGAATAATTTTGCAGGTGTTATGTATTCTGAACTTAGTAGTTATAACGTGGTGCTACACTACTTAGGAATGTATTTATTTAAAAAAATCTTTGCATCAATGAAGACTAATGCCAGTATCTTTAATATTTCATATACCTTTCTATTTTTTTTCCTCACAGAATTTGGTTTAAATGTGGGCATTGCTTTTTTGTAAAGCGCTTTGGTCATCAAGAGATGAGAATAAAAGCGCTATATAAGTGAACACCATTTACCATTTACCATTTTTGGAAATGTGTCATCATCATCACTGTCACTCGACTCAAGCATGGCGGTCTCATAGACCGCTTTAATCCTATTGTTGGGGGGCAATGGATCAGCGTTCTCGTCGCGCCCTCCGCCAGTACCCGGGCTCGCCTGGGGAAGCTAATGATCCTACCAGCAGACTAAATTCGAAGAGACGACGCCTCTGTGCCAAGTCAAAGAAGAATCCTAGTCACAGTCCTAAAGCCGAAAGCAACAGCCCCAAGAGCACTTTGTGGTAGGATCTGCCCTTCGCATATTACAACTAAACGTTGAAGGCCTATCTGCAGCCAAGTGAAGCCTTATCGAAGTCCTCGCCTTCCAACATTCGATTGATGTAATCTGCCTCCAAGAGACTCATATTGGCACAGAGGAAGCTGGCCGCTTCACCATCAAAGGCTTTGACCTCCTGTGCTATGTTCTACATGCTAAACATGGACGTGCCACCTATGTGCGTTCTGACATAGTTGAAGCAAATCACCTGATAACAACACATTTCTCAGACACCATAATCATTGGTGGCTTCCATATTGTCAATGTGTACAAGCCCCCTAATGCCAACTGGGATCTGCAGGTCTTACCCACCCTACCCCACCCTGCCATCTATGTGGGGGACTTTAACAGCCATCACCCTGACTGGGGGTACCCAGCAGTGGACAGTGATGGGGAGGCACTTTCAGACTTGGCATCCAGAAATGACCTCGCTTTGATATACGACCCCAAACAAAGAGGAACCTTCCACTCTGCTAGGTGGAAGAAGGACTATTCTCCTGACCTGTGTTGGGCCAGCTCTTTGAATGGGGAGCCATATCCTACACAGATCCTCATTCTTGATGATTTTCCACACAGCCAACACCGGCCCCTGCTTGTACACATTGGCCTACAACTTCCAGTCATATACAGCCCAAGGAAGATGCGCTGGAACTTCCGCAAAGCCAACTGGAAGAAATTCAGTGAAACTCTGGACCGGAGCGTTGTTACCATCCCACTCCACACCATCACTGTAGATGAAGCATACAACCGCTTCTGCAGCGCAATCTTCAAGGCTGCCCATACTGCAATCCCACGAGGCTACCGACCCCTCTATGTCCCATGTTTGGACGGAGAAAGTGCTGCCCTCCTACAATCCTATCAAACATCAGGGGACCCAGAGATAGCAGACCATCTCATTGAATCGCTAAATACAGCCCGGCGAAAGAAATGGGAGGAGACAGTTGCTGACCGGAGCTTTACCCACTCTAGCAGGAAATGTTGGAGCCTCATCCGTCGCCTAGGAGCTGCACAGAAGCCCCCTAGCCAAAGCCGAGCATCCATCACACCCAACCAAGTTGCATCCCACCTACTGACTGTCGCCAAAGCACCCCAAGACAAAGACACCAGAAGAGCAGTTACAACTGAGCTAAAAAAAACACCAAAAAGTGCCTGTAGAGGAAACGAACCCTGAACCCTTCGAGGCTGCTGAACTGGAGAAAGTCCTACAGGGCCTGAAATGTGGAAAGGCAGCAGGATACGATAACATCTTCCCAGAATTCATGAAAAATCTTGGCCCCCGAGCTCTAACCTGGTTGACACAATTCTACACAAGGATCACACAAACAAACTCGATCCCAAAGAAATGGCGGACAGCAAAGGTCATTGCCATCCCAAAACCTGGCAAAGACCACAAACTACCAGCAAGCTACCGCCCAATCTCCCTACTCAGCGTTCCTTACAAAATCATGGAGCGCCTAATACTGCAACGCATTTCCCAGAAATAGAGGATATTCTAAGTGTGGATCAAGCAGGTTTCCGCAAGGACCGCAGTACAGGAGAACAAGTACTGGCCCTAACCACCTTCATCTAAAATGGCTTCGAGAGCAGACTGAAGACAGGGGCTGTGTTTCTCGATCTTACAGCCGCCTATGATACGGTCTGGCACAAAGGCCTCCTCCTGAAACTTATAAAGGCGATCCCTGCTTGGGCAACAGCAATTATAAAAACCCTGCTGACCAACCGAAGGTTCAGAGTCCACCTCAGTCAGAACACAAGTGCATGGAGAATGCAGAAAAACGGACTCCCACAAGGCTCAGTTCTAGCTCCAACTCTGTTCAACTTCTACATAAACGACCTGCCTACTACAAAATCCCGCAAATTCATCTATGCAGACGACATCTGTTTGGCATTCCAAGCACCAGACTTTGAACCACTGGAACGGGTGCTCACGGAAGATCTTGCCAAACTGGACCAGTTCTGCAAAATCTGGCGCCTAAAACCAAGCCCAGCAAAAACCGTCTCTAGTGTATTCCATCTCCACAATGCAAAAGCTGCCAGAGAACTAAACATCCACCTGAGCGGACTCAAGCTTAAGCATGCCCCAAATCCAACTTATCTTGGAGTGACCCTTGATAGGACCTTATCCTTCAAGGAACATCTAAAGGGGACGGCTGCTAAGGTGAAGGTACGAAACAACCTGCTCTGCAAGCTCGCTGGTGCAAAATGGGGGGTGGCAGTCTCCACCCTGCGCACCTCAGCACTGGCCCTTTCATACTCTGTAGCAGAATATTGTGCCCCTGTCTGGTCCAGGTCATCTTACACACACCATGTAGACACCCAGCTCAACTCAACCATGAGAACTATAACTGGAACAATCCGCTCAACACCACTCCCCTGGCTCTCTGTACTGTCAAACATAGCCCCTCCACACATCCGGCGAGCAGCATTAACTCAAAGGATGCTCCAAAAAGTTAAAGATTCTCCTCACTTACCAATCCATGCAGATATCTACACCCCACCCACTGCCCGACTTTCATCCAGACGGCCGATTTGGAAAAACCCTCCCCCAGCTGACTTTACCATCCAGACAGCTTGGCAAGAGGAATGGGAGACCAAGGAGGTCCCAAATAAACAGCTGGTGATAAACCCCAACCAACAGGTCCCGGGCACCAACCTCCCAAGGAGACAGTGGTCTACACTCAATCGCTTCAGGACTGGACATGGCCCCTGCTTGGCCAGCCTTCACAGATGGGGCAGTAGCCCTAGCCCACTGTGCGCATGTGGAGAGGAGCAAACAATGGAACACATCATAGAGGCTTGCCCGCTCCAAAGACTGGAAGGAGGATTACACACCCTCCATACAGCAAACCAGGAGGCAACTGCTTGGCTTAAGGACTTTGCATTCGCTAAATAAATAAAATTCTATTGTTTATTTTGTGGTCAAGACATCACTGGAGACATAGCTGTCAAAGTATCTGAAATGTGGAACTACCCAGAATACACTGCCATCCACAGAGATTTCAAGTTGGGTGGCAGTTGGAGTGTTTGGTCGATACTTGACCAGTTTTTGTGCAGTTCAATGAAAGCCCAAATCTGTTACAGGCTATTGCAAAAGCACAGGTGCATTTCAGTAAATTAGAATGCCCTCAAAAAGATGATTGATTTCAATAATTCAGTTCAAAACATGAAACTCATAAATTGTATAGATTCATTACACACAGTGATATATTTCAAGTGTTTATTTCTTTTAATTTTGATGATTATGGCTTACAGCTGACTTTTTCTACTAGCTATTCCCACATTCTGGTGGGGTTGCTGTGGCAGACACCGATATATCTTCCATATCCATATAGGATATACTGTAGATTGGAGCTGAGTTTTATGCCAGATGCCCTTCCTGACGCAACCCTGCCCATTTTATCCAGGCTTGGGACCGGCACAATAAGTACACTGGCTTGTGCACCCCCTGTGGCTGGGTACCCAACATTTCCCTCCTCCATTCCATTTTTTGCTGAGCACCAAGCTGGACGGCAGGAAATTCCATTTTTATATGGTCTTTGGCATAACCCGGCCGGGACTTAAACCCCAATCTCCCGGTTATGGGGCGGATGCTCTACCTCAAGGCCACCACTCTGGTTATGGCTTACAGCTGACGAAAACCCAATATTCAGTTTCTCAAAAAATTAGAATATAACATTAGATTAATTTTAAAAATTTGATTTTTAATAGAAATGCTGGTTGACTGAAAAGTATGTCCATGTATGCACTCAGTACTTGGTCAGGGCTCCTCTTGCATGAAGTACTGCATCAATGTGGCATGTCATGGAGGAGATCAGCTTGCGGTACTGCTGAAGTGTTAGGGAGGCCTAGGTTGCTTTGATAGCGGCCTTCAGCTCGTCTGCATGGTTCAATCTGGTGTTTTTCATCTTCCTCTTGACAATACCCCATAAATTCTCTATGGGGTTTAGGTCAGGAGTGTTTGCTGGCCAATAAAGCACAGTGATACCATGGTCTTTAAACCAGGTACTGGTACTTTGGGCAGTGTGGGCAGGTGCCAAGTCCTGCTGGAAAATGAAATCAGCATCTCCATAAAGCTTGTCAGCAGAGGGAAGCATGAAGTGCTCTAAAATTTCCTGGCAAATGGATGTGCTGACTTTGGGCTTGATAAAACACAGTGGACAAACACAAGCAGATGACATGGCTCCCTAAATCAGCTGCCAAATCCTGTCATTTGGAAATCAAGGTCTCAGAACCTGGAGGAAGAGTGGAGAGGCAAAGAATCCAAGTTGCTTGAGGTCCATTGTGAAGTTTCCACAGTCAATGATGATTTGAGCAGCTCTGGAGCTCACAAGGAAACAGCATGCACTAGCATTTTCTGTTATTTTAATGGCAATAGCTGTAACAGTCATAATATAATCACCCGTCATTTTATTTATATGATGATACACTAAATGTTTTTTTTATTTCATCCACATTCTCATTTTAATTGCGAATTTACCTTTGGAGTCTATAGATTAAGCATTAATGTATGTTTTTTTTAGTGAAATGAATGAATGAACAGGGAGCATGTGTGCATTCTGGTGTGGATGTGGTGGATGCGGGGGGGGGGGGGTAGGCTACTGTCACTTTGAAGATTTTAAATTACAAACCTCTTCTGTGAAAACATTTTGTCCACTAATCTGTTGTGTGCTGAGTCATCATACTCCATCATTATATCTTGTGTCCGTTTGTGCTCGCACGTCCCAATGAATGAAAAAACAAATGCAGCCGGTGTTTTCTGTTAAAAGAGGACCGTTAAATACTAACTATTTAAAGACACAGCAGAGTTTATAACTACACAGAGGAAGAAAAAAAAAACACATTACGTGGGTTTATGATTCAGTTCTCTACCAGACTGCAGCTGGACCAGTCTGCCCTACCGGGAAAAGAGCTGTCACTATGACCCTGGAGAAGAGTAGGTACGTGTGCACAAACTCGATATTCATTACCTAATGATGCCAGTTTTACAATTTCAACATCACTCACTGTCATTCTTTTTAAAAAATGATTCAAAATGAAAATATCCCAACACCTGTTTTGAATAAAATCTACAATTTTGCATTCCCCAGAGCATATTAATAGAGCTCCGGCCGAGATGAGCAACTCGCTCTTTCTTGGTTTAAAAGAGAAGCTTGGATGAATGATAACAGAAGGAAATTTTACAACTCTGCTAAGCTTATGGACAAAGACTGGCATCATCTCTGAATTGCAGCTGACAGCTCTCATCCGTGGGCAAGCAGTGTTGTCAGTTAAAAAGCTCCTCGAAAGCTCCTTGCCTTTAAATGCATTTTCACTTTGTGAATGAGCCCGCATTGTCCTCAGCGCAAAATGGAATTGTCCTCTAAACGCTTTCGTAACATGTCTTTGACCTCGCACCCCTGTTTATTAATGGGAATGACAGCAAAGTCAGCAACTGGTTTATTTCACATTATGCCCAAAACACCCAAAAACCCAAATGCCCCTTTTGGGAAGCTTGGTGGAGCAGTGATTAGCACTGTGGCAGCACAGTAGAAGGTCACAGGATCTATTCCACCCCTGACCATCGTGGGTTCAGTCCCACCCCCTGACCATCGGTGACCCTTCTGTGTGGAGTTTGCATGTTCTCCCCGTGTCTGCGTGGGTTTACTCTGGGTACTCCGGTTTCCTCCCACAGGCCAAAAACATGCAAGTTAGGTTAATTGGAGACTCTAAAAAGTGGCCCTAGGTGTGAATGTGTGTGCGAATGGTGAAGGGATTGGCGCCGTACTGTAGCTGCCTCATCCATCCAAGTGGATGCCCTGAATTTCCCTCTGGGGATTAATAAAGTATACAAAATACAAAAAACCCCACACCTCTGAATAATTAAGAGCGTTAGGACAGACTTTTTCGACTTTGCACCCGGCAGAAAACTCGGTTTTGCGCAGCTGTGATAGCAATATGATCTTGGAAACGTCCATAAATGGGTCGTGCGCCTCAGGCAACTGACCGCGTCCTTATAATAATGCATCAGATTTATATAGCACTTTCATAGGCACCCAAAGACGCTTTATAATGGATATATTATTCATTCACTCCACAGACAATGGTAGTGGTAAGCTACTACTGTAGCCACAGCTGCCCTGGGGCAGACTGCCGGAGATGTGGCTGCCAATCCACGCCAACAGCCCCTCTGACCATTTGTACACATTTATGTCCAGTGTCACCTTGCCCAAAGACACAACGGCAGGATGTCTGGGGAGAGCAGAGTTCGATCCACCAACCCTCCGGTTATTAGATGACCTGCTCTACCTCCTCAGCCACTGCCGCCCACATTTCCCTCCTCCGTTCCATTTTTGCTGAGCGCCAAGCTGGATGGCAGTAAGTTCCATTTTTATATGGTCTTTGGCATGACCCGGCTGGGACTTGAACCCCGACCTCCCGGTTGTGGGATAGGTGAGGTAACACAGCCCTCTATATAGGAGTTTCATTTTTTAAATTGAATTAGGTTGAGGTTCAAGTCCCGGCCGGGTCATGCAAAAGACCATATAAAAATCAACTTTTCAATGACATTTTAATTTATTGACATGTACCTGTAGTTTAATCTTTTGTATTGGAGCTACTGTATGTTAAATCATATCGTCCCTGTATAATTAAATTAAAATTGTAAATAATGAATAGTTGCATTTGAGGAATTTTAATGCTTTAACAAAGCCTTTTAAAATGACATTGGATTAAATGTTTACATTTCACATTTTTTGTTTAGTGTCAGATTATTTATTATATAAGGGTGATGAACGCTGGTTGAGGCCATCTGTGACATTTTGCCTAGGGCCCCAAGAGATTCACCTCTGCTTGTAATCAACAAAGGTTGAAAAGGCTACCGACAAACTGGTAAACTATGTGGCAACCAGTAAACTGAGTACTACTGGAACTACTTGATTTAAGCTGGTACTTAAAGATTGACATGAGAGACAAATGTCAGACATGCTATAACAGTATAAAGTATTCAAAGTATATAATGGACTGAGTAATCTGATGGCATATGTTAGAATTTACAAAAGGCATGTCTTCTGCAATTTGTCATAAAATACAAATCCTGCATGAGCAACAACAGGTGCCAAAAGCCTCTTCCCTCACAGAAATGTTGACCCAAAGATGTTGCATAAGTGAACTGTAAAGTAGCATCAAATACAGTATCTTGTCTTTTACTGACAACTGCAAATGTTCCTTAGATGATTTCATGGCTTGCTGTGACACTAAGTGTGTGAAACGGCTGCAGTTGCTCTCCTGGCTGGAATGAGTAAGATTATAATTACAGTTGATTCCACTCAGATCAGACATAGAAAGTTTGGAGAAAAGGAGAATTATGAGGAGAATGTCCAATGAGAACATGCGGGCACAAAAGGGAAGGTTTTTAAAAATTCAGTGTGATCTTTGTGCTCTGCTGTTTCTCTTTTTTCTGCATCTGCTCATATTTGGTTTCTTAATGAGAGATGTCAGTCATTAAAGAACTAATGGGCTACAGGCATTGCTTACCGCTCCAGTTTGTGTCTGTGACAGAAATACAAATTATTCATTGCTGAAGAACATTTCTATTCAGCGCCATTGGTATGTGGTCTGATTCTTCTCGGTTGCCTTGGTGACATGCACATCAGTAGGACACAGCATCTCTCTGCCCGTAAACTGAGTCTTTGTCTCACAGAGAGATGCTCTGAACTGAACTGTGAGTTTCAAAAAGTGTGTGTGGGGGGGGGGGGGGAACTGAACCATACCTGCCAACCAGGAGGAACTCCCCGTACACTCCCAGTCGCCTCATGGCCATCAGGAGGCCTCGGACCGTCATGCCCTCGCAGAAACACACCACCACACGAGCTTTGGGCAGACGCTCTCGTAATTTCCTCAGAAGGCGATCAAAATGTTTCTCCCCCGCGTTGCTGTAGATTTTGTCTGAGTGGGCAATGCATAATCCTTCGTGAGAGGCCAGCTCCTTGAAGGCCTCCATGCCGCTTTCCCCATAGTTTCCTGAAGGTGATTTAAGAAAACAAACTGTGAGAATAATCACATTTTACAAGTAAATTATTCTGTCTTTACTGGGGTAGAATTCTCAAACTATAGAAATAAAACCATTTCTTAAAGGGCACTCCGCAAAAATGGTCTTTTTTATGTCCATGAAGCACATGCACACAACTTGAAAAGCACTCAGTGAGCGCATACCTCCACCAAGGCTCATTCCATCCCTCATGGGTCACCTCCAAAATGTAATGGTTCATGTGTAGGCCACGAGTCAGTTCTGGTGAAAATTGCATCAAAGTCTGTCCAGTAGTTTTGGAGGATTCTTGCTCACACACTGTGAGAATATAAGAACCTTGGTGGAGGTATGCATTCTCGGATCATCACCAAAATGTTATGGGTTCCTCTTTAGGCCAAGGACCACCTCTGGTAAAATTTCATCCAAATCCATCCAGTAGTTTTTCGTGTAATCCTGCTGCACAAATACAAACAAGGTCCTTGGTGGAGGTATGCACTCTTAGATCATCACCAAAATTTTCATCCTTGGCCCAAGGGCTACCTCTGGTGAGATTTTCATCAAAATCCATCCAGTAGTTTTTGCGTAATCCTGCTAACAGACAGATGGACGGACAAACAGGCAAACCACCCTGATTACATCACCTCCTTGGCGGAGGCAATTAAAGCAGCACTATGTAACATTCTTGATCCAGGTAGGAAAACTGAAAAGACTACGACTATGGCAACTATAACCTGAGTCCCAACAGCCAATCACAGGGTGCTTTGTAGCCCTGTGCCCTGTGATCGGTTGTTGGGACTCAGGTCATAGTTGTCATAGTTGTATTCTTTTCAGTTTTCCTGCCAAGAACAGCACTGCTCCAGGCAATGTGGGCCCACTCAGGCTATGAAGGAAGTAGCATTCGTACCATCAAAATAATTTTGGAAATGCTATTTTGAGATCAAAATTTTACATAGTGCTGCTTTAAACTATTAAAGAACTCAGTCCACAAAGACAAACACAGTGATGTCTCCTGTCTTCAGATCACCTTCAGTCACAGTTCTATGTGGCTTTAAATTCTACCTCTTCTCTGATTGGTGGAAATCACCCCACTCAGCATAAGATGTTTACCTAATCAGATTAGGAGCTCATTATAATTAGTGAGCAGGCTGGAAACTGACTGTTTCAGAGAAAGCTTCCCAGACGGCCTAGATACATTTTTGAGTTTTTAAATCTGCATATTTAAGCAATATTACACAAGATGGGGTATCAGTGAATATATAACTGCAGTGATTTGGCCATAGGCCAAAGGAGAGGGCCAAAAACATCACCACGGTGATATATTCAGATACCGTACAACCTCAAGTGCTTTTATAGAACACTTCTACAAGCACAGTTTATTAAATGACAGCAATACAGGACAAAATATTTTGATTTTTGTTCGTTTAACCAGTTATGTTGTGCCGCTGAAAGGAATAGTTCCTTCTGCATGAATTGTTGCTAAGCACCTTGATGAGCATAATATAGAAAAGAATAGCCCTATTGCCATTTCACACAGAACCAAATTAAATATTGTCCAGTGCAGAAGTCAGTGTATTTACGTACATACCTGTCACCTGTTGAGTTGGTTTTGTGGGTCATGTTGCCTCACCGGTGGCTAGTTTGGCAAGAGAGCTTTCAGTATTTATTCTCCAAGCCTGTGGAACACTCTGCCTGAGGATCTGAGGTCATCTGGAAGTGCTGATATTTTTAAACGTTATCTCAAAACCTGCCTCTTTAGACTTGCTTTTGATTAAGAATAACTTCATTTTTTTAAGTTTAATTTTATTATTTTTATTTTTGTCACTCTTATTTATTTTTTATTTATTTTAGTCAATTTTATCAGTGATTTTATTATTATGAGAATTTGCTTGTTTTTAATTTGTTTTTGTTTTATCTAGTTTTTAACCATGTTGTGTGTTTATATTTTTCAATTATTTTCATTTCTTATTTTACTATACTTTGATACTAAATGTATTGCTGTTATTTTACTCCATTCCTTCACATACTCTACCTTTCTTCACTTTGTCAGTCATCTGTGAAGCTCTTTGAATTCCATTAACTTGTATGAAAGGTGCTATACAAATGAATTTTGATTGATTGATTGATTGATTGATTGATTGATTGATTGATTGATTGTGGACATTTGTGTTAGTTTACGCTCACTTCACTTGCTTTTTCTTGGCATTTTCATATTAAATAAAGAGTCCATCATTATCATTATCATTATCATTTGTTAGTCGGGAGAATAAATCCAATCCTAGCTTGTCTATTTTGTTGAAAACAAATGTGACTGGAAAACATTTACAAGGATGGGACTTCCAGTTCATGGAGGTCTTGATTTTTAGGACTGTCTCTTTTCGAACAGCGTCTCACTGTGGAAATTAAGTTATCGTCACAATTTTCACATGTAAGAAACCACTGAAGCGGAGTAATACACATTTGGTGAAATGTCCAAGTGAAGTTTTCTTGGAATATAGCAACTCCTGGAATCCCTATTTCCAATCAGATTGCTCAGTCTGAACTAACTGTTGTATAAATATATTTTTAAGGATGACAAAGCTCATGATTAAAGCCTGGAAAATGGTTGATATAGACCCCGTTAAGCTGGATAAGCACTCAGAGAAAGAAAACCTCCAACTAAGGAAGCTTTTCAGGGTTTTTTTACATGTTTTGTCTTGAATCTTTGTGTGTTCTACCCTCTTACTTTTAGGTAGTCAACCCTGATTATATTGACTTGGTTTAGCACCACAAAATCATTTTAGGAAGTGCATCCTTGTAAGGAACAAAGAAAATATAATCTTTTGGGGGAAGGTAATTAGCCTAAAGTGAAGATTATAATACAGAAACAGTGGAATTTTTCACTAATATATGGCATTATTTACCACATCTCAGTGATAGAACATTACATGCGATGTTAATTGCAAAAACACACTGACATTATCGAAAAGTGCGAGTAACTGGTGTCAGCCAGACATCTCCAATTATTTCACTGATGGCCAATCAGTGTTGTGCTTAAAGCAAACCCCTCAGCACTTGTTCTCAACATCAAGCCCTGCCTGAGTTGAAGCTCTTACCTACTGATAATGAGTGAGTGTCAGCGAGTTTGCTGGCTACTGATTGCAACCAAAGCCAAAAGGGGTGAAGCCTGCTATCCCTGTTTTCGTGTACACCATCCCAATCAAGAGCCCTGCAAAGCTGTTCCGGTCTAAATCTGTTATTTTGGTGCGTAGTGCTTGACTTTAGTGTTGCATTCTGGATTGCTGATAAAGCCAATGGCTATTTAGTGCAAGAACTAGATTTCACATGCTGGAGACACGTGTTTGAGTTTAAAAGTGCATGTTGCCAGAAGAAAATGAGAAGCACCTCTCTTAAAACAAAAAGAATAAACCTTAAAGTATTTGTTGTACAGTTATCTCCATCATCTCCGTTCACAAACGGCAAGGAAAATACCAGCTAAAAGAAGCATCTCTGTGAAGCATTTATTCTGACACACAATGTGTCCATGTGTTGGTTTTTCAATAGCCTTTTGATGATATTTTCAATTGCCCCATTTCATTCTCCCACTGGTAAATGGAAATAATGATATCCAATTATTTTACTCTTTCCATCTGGGCTGTGGGATCAGTCGGTGGTGATGCATTAGTCGACAGTCCTTTTTTGACACTGCCCCCCTAAAAACCAGCTCTGAGGATTCCAACCAGACAGTTGATTATCGGGACAGGTAATTTATGCAATTTCACAACTCCAGCTGTTGCTATGGGCAACAAGCTGCAAATTATAACTTGTTTAAGATGGTGGAGAGTGAAGAACTTCTGAGCTTAAGCCAGTCGTGACCACAGTTTGAGCTATAACTAAAGATAGAACAAAACAGACAAGTGAATTTGCATATGACTGATCAAAGGTCAGAGAAGAAGGTTTGGAGAAGGCAAATACTGATGTTTCTGATTCAAGCATTTATTTCAGCTCCAAACTACTGCTTCTGCTTTAATCTTTTTACTCAGTTGCAGGATATATATGTGCTAGAAACTTAATTTGTAGAAACTAATATTTAACACTGTACTAAAAGGACTAAATGATAACTACTTTGACAAATCCTGAGTCCAGTCACAGAGGATCTTCTTGTTGGTACATATTGGAGGTCATGCAGCTGATGCCTCCTAGTTATACCCCCAGATACTACACCTCCCCAACTCCCTGTCTTCATCTAACAGTAGCCTGTGTGTCATAGCCCATCTCCATCACCTGACTATAATAGGACTTTCCAAAGATGTTATACACTCCCTGTGAGTCCAGAGCATCTCAGGAGTGTATCCAGGATAATGCAGCCTGCCAGTCATAATTTTGGTGCATATCACAGCTCTGTCTGTTTCATAGCCGATCTAAATGAAAACCCATGAATTCATATCAGTGTAATCACTTTGTCTGCTCAACCTGCTGTCAGCTCTTCCTCGCCCTCTGTCTTCTTCCTCCACCATAATATCCTGTTGGGATTATTTTATCTAGACAAATGAGCAAAATGTGGTATGAAATTCTGGAATATATGAATTTAAATTTCTTATGGCCCAGTGGAATGACCTTCAACCCAGCAGGTGCTGTATTTACATTTTTATCAACTATGATGATTTCATCACACAGCTAAGAAACTGTGTGGTTACGCAAAGTACAAAGATGCAGAAAAGAACAATAATTCAACAGACATGTCAGGCTTGTCCATCATATTAAAGCTCTAGAATAATGAACAAGAGGGGGGGGCAACACAAGCCAAGACAACTCTGATAGGGAATAAGTGTGAAAATATAGGAGTAAACTTAAACACAGCTGTATCAGCTTCCAAAAACACTAGCAGACAACTACAGGTAGATACAAAATGAGGGTAAGGACAGAAGGACCTGCACTTGTATAGCGCTTTTGTAATCACAAAGACCACTCGAAGTGCTTAACTAGTAACAATAACTTTCTATTCTGCAGACTAATCAAAGACAGATACTTCAGAACAATTTATAGTCACCATTCAACCTAACATGAGTGTCTTCGGATTGTGGGAGTAAACCCAGAGTAAACCCACACATCACAGGGAGAAGTCCCCACAGAAAGGTTCCAACTGTGCCAGCCAGGCAATGTGAACCTGGAACTTTCTGGCTGTGAGGCAACAACCAAATAACAGTGCTTCTATTATTGCATGGAGAGATATCAGGGTTGGCATGCATATTCAGCTTCAAATTCCAGTGTTCAAAGCAAAACATAGAAGTCTCTCTCTTTTACCAGTTCTGAAAAATTAAACATTTTGTATTTTGGAGAGCTGTTTCATGCAGGTTCTCCCCTACAAGGGCAGTCCCAATCTACAACAAACAATCATGCTGTTTAATCAACATCTTGATGGTCAACAACTGTCAGGTGGATGGATCACCTTGACAAAGAAGAAGGGCTCTTTGATCATGGCATTTTCTGTTTTGGAATGTTTTATCTCGATCTTTCTGTGGAACGCATTACCGTGACCACAACTTTAAAACAAAATCCCGGACCTGCTAGCATGGAGATATTTTTCTAGAACTCCAGCATAACCTAATTTAAGTAATCACATGCTGAGAATCTCCGTGGAAAGACGCACAGTAATCCTAGATATAACATACTGTATCTCTGCTTGCGATAACGTGAAACTGAAAAGTCTTTTGTCATTAGCACCACAGCTGTGATGCCATAGTTTATTAGATAAATCATAACCAGTAATTGGGCCAAATGAATGTGTGATAACAGTGGGCATCATTAACAATACACCTGTACTTGTGGGTGCATTGATCTTTTTAAGGTGTCAAAAGGTTAAGGGGGATAACTGCAGGAATGAGTTCTCACCCTCAGTGTGAACTGCAGACACGTAAGTCCAGTTGTAGTGCTTGACAATGTCCAACATGGCCCGGGCCTGCAGGGTGTCTGAAGGAACCACCCTCAGGAAGTACTTGAACAGAGTCTTGTCACTCAAGTCGATGCTGGTGGCGGAGTAGGCAATTTGCGGGATGTTGAACAGCTGCAGCAAGTTTTGCACCTGAATGGCCACGGAGCTGGAGCCGGGCCCGATAACCCCAGCAATGGGCTTCTTCGTGGGCGGTGGCTGATTTGATGGGGTACCGTCTATGCACCATTTGGACCCGTCTTTATCGTCCCGGATGGAGATGAGGGAGTCCCGGATGAACTCGATGCTCTGCTCCAGGGCGACAGAGGAGTGCCAGCAGGAGTCCCGGATCTCGCAGCCAAGGCTGATATTAGGCAGCAGGTTTGGGTCAGAGTTGATGCGGTCCAGCGCGTGGAACATGGCCTCCACTCTTTGGATGCCGTACTGCTCGCGGACGTCCCCGCACTTCCGCTCGGCCACTTTCTCGGCAGATGGTTGGTGGTGGACGGAGAAGAGCGCGCCGATGATCACGTCCCCGTCCATGCGTGCCACGGAGCGGGACGCGGCACGGGGCACCACCGACCTCTCGTAGATGCTGCCGCTGCTGCTGCGGGAGAGCACGAGGACGCGAAAGAGGCACGCGGGGATGCACAGGAGAGCGAGGAGACCCATCTTTACGCGTGCCATATTGTGCCACGTCGCGTGAGCCGTGCCAAACGTGCTGGCATATCATCTGCTGTCTGTCAAGTCCTCCACGCTTATTCCAACCATGACCTGCGAGCGCGACATCCGGGAGGCTGTCCAGGCGCACCTGCAGAAATAATAATAATAAAAAAAAAATGCAAGTGTGAAAAGAGACCAGGCACGCCAAACGATCAGCAATTAAAGTCTTAAAAGAACACGCACGCTCCTTTCCAGCGATGCCCTGCCTCACATCCTCGCAGTCGGCAGCTGGCAGCCGCCCTCAGACCAATTAACTGCAATCGCTGCCTTTGAGCAAGGCATAACTAGCAGCTGCTGGTGGGCAGCGGTGGCTGAAGGGGGCAACTGTCAGCGTTCCCAAAACGTGTGTGAATGCAGGCAGTGGCTTTACACGATTTCCCAGACAATCAGCATTTTAAAGACTGACACATCCCCGCTATTATACCCCGATGCTGTACACAGATGTTGGAATGTCCGCGTCGGTCCACTGAGAAAGCCGCGGCAGACATCGGATTTCAGCACCGCGGACAGCGCACTTTCCAACCCGGCTTCAAGGACGTGTGTGGGACCGGTGCCCGGACCCGTCACCCCCTCACAGACACGCTCCTCACGGTTCGACTCAGCCAGTTTCAGCTGAAGACGGGAGAACGCCTCCCATGACTGACACCTATGCAAATATACCACGGAGGAGGATGAGGAGAGGCGACTCCAGAGATATAAGGCGCGCACACAGCATGCACACACATTATTGCACTGTCTGTCCTCCAGCTCAGGGTCCCATTCAGCAATCGGTTAAGATCGATAATTGAAACAACGATAAGGACCATAACAATAATACAATAATACAGCAACCCTTCGAATAGGATAAAGGGTCAACTTGAACGCTATTTGCATAATTGTCCTAGCTGCCTTATTTATGATCAAATCCATATTTTTTTTTTTTGCTTCAGCTGCATTAAAACTTACCTGAATCCTTGAGACGTGTCTCGTGCCTTCCTCCCTCTGTAGCGCGTGGTCTTCGGTGGTATAACTTGACTCTCTCTCTCTCTCTCTCTCTCTCTCTCTCTCTCTCTCTCTCTCTCTCTCTCTCTCTCTCGCTCTCTCTCTCTCTGAAATGCTTTTTTTAAAACTATGAAACAAAATTATGGAATAGGCGCAAGAAGATTTTGGTTATATTACTATATGAAACTCCCCAGTTTCAGCCCATGCTAAAAATTATTCTGTGCATATGAAGTCATACTATATGATGAAAAATGTCATCTCTGTGTAGCTCTCCAACTCAACGCTGTAGTTATACAGTGCCTGAGAGTGATGCACTGTTATTGCCAGCTTATTAGTGGTATTTAGAGTGGATAATCTGCTCATATTGAAGAGGTGTGAAATTAGATCAGTTAAATTACCACAGCTTGATTTATTATAACTGAAGAGAGTGCATGCTCTGCCGACAGATAACTTCTCTCTTCCCTCTGATCAGTCTCCTCACACTGAGTTTACATGAAATCGCTTCCCTCAGCCTGAAAAAGTGCCCCCGTGTGTTTTCAGCACCACGGACAGCAGTCAGCAGCACTCGTTGCGCCATCTAGCGTTTGGTTAAAGTCGCTCAACAGAAAGACCAATCGTCGCAGTTGTACAGTTCTTCGAGCAGATGATTGGTCCACAATTAAAGCTAACGTCTGTCTGGTGGCAGAAGTGGGTGTAGCAACTGATTCATTTACTTGGTTGCATACATTCAATTAACTTTTTTCACAAAAATGTACTGTGCTAGTATGCAGTAGGTGATTTGACGGGAGAGGGGGGTTATGATCCAAAACCATCCCCCCTTGTTTAAGCTGCCACTCACCCATCCCCATAAAGCGTGCAAGGATGGTTTATATACTGAATGTCAGTGAGAGTACAGTTGCAAATGTACAAAAATTTGAAATTTTATGAGAAAAAAAAATCACATTAATGAGTATATACTGTATATGTAGATTTTTGTGGAAAAACGTTTTGATGGAAAGCCACGTTAACCATAAAGGTTTAACTCTGATGGTCAAAGTCAATTTTCATTATTATTTTTGAATCACTGAAAAAAAAACAGGAGGAGCCTTTTGGTCTGTGGCATGCATACAGTGTATTGTCTGTGCTAACAAGCTTTAATGCAGACATACTCTCATCAAATCTGGTAAAGTCACAGTAACTCAGTGTGGCCAAACTGAAGCAGCAAGTGAACGTATTCAAGCAAAAGTATACTTACTAGCAGTGATTTGTTCTTTAACAAGTGGGGTGGTGGAAGTGGGGAGTATTCACAGTTTTGTTTTGTTTTTTTTTACAAAAGTTACCATAACTAAGACCCAGATTTATAAGAAAAATTTTGTAAATGTGTGAGGATAAAAAACAAACCTCATGAATGAAGAAAAAACACATTTCTAAGAAAAAATTAATACGTTTATGAGAAAAAGTTGCAAATTTATAAAAAAAAAGTACAAGAATTTTTTTTAAAAAAATTATGAAAAAAAGTTAAGAATTTACAAGAAAAAAAACACTAATAAAAACTTGCAAATTTATAAGAAAAATAACCACAAATTTATGAGAAAAATTTCATAATTTGCAAGAACAAAAGCTGCTGATGTTTATAAAATTTAACTTTTTTCTCTGATAAATTTCACCTTTTTGGCAATTTTTGAGTTTTTTTTTTCTTGGACACTTGTAGCATTTTTTTTTTTTTTTTTTTTGTAAACTTATAACTCTTCCTAATAAATTTTATACCTTTTTAAACTACAAATTTGCCACTTTTTGTGATAAATGTAAACGTTCTTGTTTATATTGTAATAAGCTGTTCTAACCAGAACTGGTGCCATCTTTACTAGTTTTAATGAATTCATCATTTTGTTTTATTGAATTCATTGTTTTATTCATTGTTTTTTTTTTTTGAACAATGAATAAATGTAGAAATCTATTACTTTCTACATTTCTTTATAGGATATGATTTGAATTATACCAGACAGAAAAAAAATGGTATTTTAAATGTATTGTAAATTTCCTTAGACAAACTCGTTATGGCTTGTTCACTGAAAGAAAATACTTAGTCAAAGGTACTCTTCAAGTAATCCTTTTGCAGATACTTTTACACTGTAAAAAAGCCAGTGTCAAATTAGCAAAGACAATAGAGTGTGTTTCCACTCTCTTAGGATTGAATTTACTATTTTCAGAGTTGCACAGCAAAACTGTCAGTGTTAGAATAACTCAATTAAACAATAGACAAAAGTGAAAATACTGTATAAAGACACCGGCAATTTGTTGTGTACTAAGATATTTTTTCCATCCATCTTCTACCACCTATCTGAGTCCACGTCACAGAAGGAGCAGTCCAAGCAGAGAAGCCCAGACTGATGCTCAATACTTATAGCATATGCATGATCCATTCTGCAGGTGGCTGGACCAATGTGGCATGTTTGGGCTGAGCCTGTCCTGTAGACAGAAAGCCAGACACCAGGCACTTGCCATTGAGCACTTCTCACTGGCCTGGCTCCAGGGTGGGGCCCCAGTAACCTCAGACTGTAGATTAAACTGGATCCTTGTTTTTAACTGGGATTCATTGGAACACTCTTGGTCTGGCCATTCACCCATGACCAATTTATGTTGAGAGATCTTACTAAGGTCAAGTTGCCCCTGACATCATAGCTCCTGGAATCATTACAGCACACAAACCCATCCACCACAATGGTGTGCCAATTCACAGAGGGTCAAGTATTTTTTTTTTCCTGGCTTTTTATTTTGACAAAGTAATTGACACTGACTACTCTACTGGCCTCTGGTAGCAAGTTTCATTTTCAGTCCTCACATTATTGCAAACAAATCTGTGCATCCCCTCATAGTGGGCTTGAATCCTGGTATAGCTGGGTCATACAGTGGTGTGAAAAATGTTTGCCCCTTTCCTGATTTCGCATTCTTTTGTATGTTTGTCACACTTAAATGTTATGATTCCCCATGCGCTTTTACGCAGCGCACGGAGGAAAAAATTAAAACCTACATGCAGGAGTCAGTTGTGCGTATTTATTAACTGGGAGTGTATAAACAGTTAAAAATAACAGAAAAGTAGTTCAGGATATACAAGGAAGTCCTCCAGGATGCTCTACAGAAACAGGTGAGTATGACATAGGGAAAATGTTCTAAAGGCGTAGGCAGATGGGACTGCAGCAGAGGAATGGATAAAGAGCCCGGGAAAGGAACCACCAGATGGAACTGGATGGCAGGGGCGAAACAAATTGTACTCACACAGCTGGAGCAGTCCGAGTTGGTCTGAGTAATTATCCAGATGAAAACAAAACCCAAACTGTAGAAAATGATCAACGCCACCCAGAGTGATGCGGTACCAGGAAACTGACAGGACATCTAGTCATGAGTGACAGAGCACAAACACTGAGTGGAACTAGTACAGTGTAGGACAATAATCCGGCAATCTCTTCCAGCAGAGCTTAAATAATGCCACACCTAATGAGGAAAGAGGTTGCCGATGTGTGTAGCGTGAGTGAGGTGAAAACCAATAATGAGACACCGCTCCTCACACTGACAGGAGAGGGAGGCATGGCTGAGCTGTCAGGGAGCCGGGCAACCCCAGAGGCACCCTAAAAGCACCTGATGGAAAATAGGACAAAATACACAAAAGAACAAGCAGCCACCACATCATAGAACTGGGCTTGAAACATCAACCCCAGTTCATGACACATAAATGTTTCAGATCATCAAACAAATTTAAATATTAGACAAAGATAACACAAGTAAACATAAAATGCAGTTTTTAAATGAAGGTGTTTATTATTAAGGGTAAAAAAAAAAATCCAAACCTACATGGCCCTGTGTGAAAAAGTGATTGCCCCCTAAACCTAATAACTGGTTGGGCCACCCTAAGCAGCAACAACTGCAATCAAGCGTTTGAGATAACTGGCAATGAGTCTTTTACACCACTGTGGAGGAATTTTGGCACACTTATCTTGGCAGAATTGTTGTAATTCAGCCACATTGGAGGGTTTTCGAGCATGAACTGCCTTTTTAAGGTCATGTCACAGCATCTGAGATTGAGATTGAGATTGAGATTCAACTTTATTGTCATTACACATGTATGAATACAAGGTAACGAAACGTGACTTGGCATTTGGGCACGCTCTGCAGAGCGCACCCAAGGCCGGGGCAGCCGCTAGGCACCAGTCATAAAGAAGAAAGGAAAAAAAAAGAAAAGAGAAGGATATGACACAGTAGGCGAGAGAAAAAAACATGTTTTATCAAATTGACGTTTAATGAGTAAGCGAAATTTTGATTGCAGGCAAAAAAAACCCTCAATCTCAATCAGATTCAGGTCAGGACTTTGACTAGGCCACTCCAAAGTCTTCATTTTGTTTTATTAAGCCATTCAGAGGTGGACTTGCTGGTGTGTTTTGGATCATTGTCCTGCTGCAGAACCCAAGTGTGCTTCAGCTTGAGGTCACGAACAGATGGACGGACATTCTCCTTCAGGATTTTTTTTGTAGACAGCAGAATTAATGGTTCCATTTACCACAGCAAGTCTTCCAGGACCTGAAGCAGCAAAACAGCCCCAGATCATCACACTACCACCACCATATTTTACTGTTGGTATGATGTTCTCGGATCTAGGATCGTCACTTCCTTGTGGTAACGTATCGTCACTTCCTGTTTTGCTGTCTGCCTGTGTGGTTTGCTCTCCAGCCACTAGCTAGCCACTAGCTATGGCTACTAGCTCTCTTTCCTCTCCTCCTCTGGTGTGCTCTCTCTGTCAGATGTTTAGCTACACCTCTGCCTCTTTTAGTGATAACGGTAAATGTAATAAATGTTGTCTTTTTGAGGCGCTCGAGGCGAGGTTGTCTGATTTGGAATCCCGGCTCCGCTGCATTGAAACACCGTCTGCGCCAGTTAATCTTGACGGACGCCCATTAGCTGCAGCGGATCTAGCTAGCTTAGGCCCCCCCTGTCAGCGGTCCCTCGGCTCTCCTCAGCAGCGAGGAGACTGGGTGGGTGACGGTGAGAAGGAAGCCTAGTCGCAAAGCCCTGGTACACCACCAACCTGTTCACGTTTCTAATCGTTTTTCCCCGCTCAGCGACACACCCGCCAAGGAAAAAACTCTGATCATTGGCGACTCTGTAGTCAGAAACGTGAACCTAGAGATTCCAGCGGCCATAGTCCAATGCATTCCTGGGGCCAGAGCAGGCGACATCGAGTCAAATTTGAAAATGCTGGCTAAAAGTAACTGTAAATATTCCACAATTGTTATTCACGCCGGCATTAATGACATCCGTCTCCGGCAGTCGGAAGTCACGAAACTTAATATAGAATCGTGTGTGACTTTGCAAAAACGATGTCTGCCACTGTAGTATTCTCTGGGCCCCTCCCCAATCTGACCAGTGATGACGTGTTTAGCCGCTCGTCATCCTTGAACCGCTGGCTGTCTGTGTGGTGTCCTGCAAATGACATGGGCTACATTGACAATTGGAGCTCTTTTTGGGGAAAACCTGGTCTTATGAGACGAGACAGCATTCATCCCACTTTGGATGGTGCTTCTCATTTATCTAACAATCTGGCATCTTTTTTATCCAAATTTCCAAAACCCTCACTACTCAGAGTTGGGACCAGGAAGCAGAGTCGCAGTCTTACACGCCTCTCTGCAGCTCCTCTTCATCCGCCACCCCTCAGCTTAGCCCCTGTCTTCCCCATCAGAGAATCGTTGTCTGCTCCCTCCAAAGTAAATAAAAATATAATGCATAAGCATCCCAAAGTG
The DNA here is from genome assembly GCA_020510985.1 of Pholidichthys leucotaenia. Lineage (NCBI taxonomy): Eukaryota > Metazoa > Chordata > Actinopteri > Cichliformes > Pholidichthyidae > Pholidichthys > Pholidichthys leucotaenia. Next base: position 330,051,331 of record CM035842.1, on the reverse strand, counting down.
ATAAAGCAAAATATTGGTAAAACTCAAATTAAACATAAAACCTCTAAATTGAATGAATTGGCCTCTGTTCCTCCTCATAATTTAAAAATTAAATGTGGTTTATTAAATATTAGATCTCTAACTCCCAAGTCTCTGTTAGTCCATGATCTGTTAATTGATCATCAGATTGATTTAATATCCCTTACAGAGACTTGGTTAGGGCAAGAGGATTATGTTGGTTTGAATGAATCAACTCCCTCTGGTTATTTAAACTGTCAAAATCCCAGAAATTCTGGTCGTGGAGGAGGAGTAGCAACAATTTACCATTCCAAATTACTAGTTAATGTAAAGCAAAAAACATGTTATAATTCCTTTGAGGGCCTGGTCCTCAGTATTGGGCACTTTAAGCAATTTTAGGTTAAACCCAATTTTATTTGCCATAGTTTACGTCCCCCATCAACCTACTCAGAATTTTTATCAGAATTTGCTGATTCTTAGCTGATTTAGTGCTGAGAAATCTGATAGAAAAATTATAGTAGGGGACTTAAATATACATGTGGATGTAGATAGTGACTGCCTTAATGTGGCATTTAATTCAATATTAGACTCGATTTGGGTTTTCTCAGAAAGTAGGAAATTCTACTCATTACCTCCACCATACATTGGACCTTGTTCTGACATATAGCATAGAAATAGAAAATCTTGGTAGTGTCTCCTCATAACCCTGTACTGTCAGACCATTGTCTGTTAACCTTTGATTTTACTATTTCTGACTATTTGGCTCCTAAAGAAAAATATTATACAGTAGAATGCCTCCTCAGATGATGCTGTTATCAAATTATATGCAGATTGTTTCCGCTATGCCATGTTCAACACAACGGAAAATAAGCTATAGACAGCTTGCTCCTTCTGTAATTGATAACATGGTGGATAGTGTTTCAGCTTCTCTGCATCAGACTCTAGACTTGGTGGCCCCCTTAAAAAAGAAAAAGTCTAATCAGAGATTTCTAACTCCTTGGTTCAACACAGAAACTCGTAGCTTAAAACAGAAGACTCGTCAATTAGAAAGAAAATGGCGCTCCACTAATTCAGATGAAATCTATTTAGCTTGGAGAAATCATCTTTTAATTTATAAAAATCTCTAGAAAAGCTAGAACGAGTTTATTACTCTTGCATTAATAGAAGAGATCAAGAATAATCCCAGGTTTCTTTTCAGTACTGTAGCCAGGTTGACAAAGAGTCAGGACTCTGTCAATCCTAGCATTCCTTTAGAGCTTTACTAGTCAGGACTTTATGAACTTTTTTCAATAATAAAATTTCATCCATCAGAGATGAAATCAATCAGATTCTTCCCACATTTAACTTAAATACTGTAACTACTACAACTCCTTCTATTGATGTCTGTCTTGATGAGTTTACTCCAATCGACCTTTATGATTTAGACAAAATAGTTTCCTCATCCAAAACCTTCAACTTGTCTTTAGACCCTATTCCTACCAGGTTATTTAAAGAAGTCGTCCCACTTATTGTAGCCTTATTCTTCTATAATCAATTCTTCATTAACTTTAGGCCATGTACCGCAGGCTTTTAAAACGGCTGTAATTAAACCCTTACTCAAAAAGCCAACTCTAGATCCAGGAGCTTTAGCTAACTATAGACCCAATCTCTAATCTCCCTTTCATTTCAAAAATCTTAGAAAGAGTTGTTGCTACGCATTATTGACCACCTTCAGGGAAATGGTTTACTTGAAGAGTTTCAGTCTGGGGTTTAGAATCCATCATAGTACTGAAACAGCCTTAGCAAAGGTCACTAACGACCTCCCTCATTGCATCTGATAATGGACTAGTTTCTGTACTTGTCCTTTTAGACCTTAGTGCAGCTTTTGATACTATCGATCATAATATTCTACTTGATAGATTAGAACACTATGTTGGACTTAATGGAACTTCGTTGCAGTGGTTTAGATCTTATTTATCTGATAGGTTCCAGTTTGTTCATGTAAAGAATGATTTTTCTTTCAACTCAAAGCTCAGTCATGGAGTTCCACAGGGATCTGTGCTAGGCCCTACTCTTTTAGTTTATATATGCTTCCGTTAGGCAACATTATAGAAAGCACTGTATACATTTTCATTGTTATGCTGATGACACACAATTATACCTGTCAATGAAGCCAGATGATAGTAATCAATTAGCCAAGTTAGAAGCCTGTCTTAAGGAAATCAAAGTTTGGATGACTTGTAATTTCCTGCAATTAAATTCAGATAAGACTGAAGTCATCTTGTTGGTCCAAAAAACATTAGAAATTCCTTACCAAATCAAACTTTCAGTTTGGATGCGGTTACTCTTTCTCTTAATAGCTCTGTGAGGAACCTTGGAGTTATTTTTGATCAGGATTTGTCCTTCAATTCACATATTAAATTTGTTTCTAGACTGCCTTCTATCTTTGCGTAATATTGCCAAGATAAGGAGCATCTTGTCTCAGAGTGATGCTGAGAAACGATCCACGCTTTTGTTTAGCTCGAGATTAGGTTATTGGTAATTCTTTATTATCAGGCTGTCCTAAAACATCTTTAAAAAGTCTTCAGCTGATCCAAAATGCTGCAGCAAGAGTTTTAACAGGTACTAGAAAGAGAGATCATATCTCTCCGGGTTCTGGCCTCCCTTCATTGGCTTCCCATAGAGTTTAGAATTAAGTTTAAAATCCTTCTTCTTACTTACAAAGCTCTAAACAATCAGGCTCCATTTTATTTAAAAGATCTGATACTACCGTAATTGTCCTAACAGAGCACTATGCTCCCAAAATGCAGGAATTACTTGTAATACCTAGAATCTCCAAAAGTACAATGGGAGGCAGAGCCTTCAGTTATCAAGGCTCCTCTCCTGTGGAATCAGCTGCCAATCTGGATTCGGGAGTCAGACTCGATCTCTGTTTTTAAGAATAGGGCTAAAACCTACCTTTTTGATATAGCCTACAATTAGGGAGGGATCATGTGTTTCTGAGACCCTCCCTTAGTTATGCTGCTAATAGGTTTAGTCAGCCGGGGGACCTCCAGTAATACACTGGCCTCACTCCTTTCCTCACTCTCATGAAATATTTTTTTGCTGGTCATTAACATTTGTTTGTTCTCTCCCATAGATTGAGTCCCCATCGTGCTGTTTGCTCTCTACATGTCTGTTCTTTTCTTCTTCTCTATCCCCTCCCCCCCCAGCCAGTCGCAGGCAGATGACTGCCCCTCCCTGAGCCTGGTTCTGCTGGAGGTTCTTCCTGTTAAAAGGAGTTTTTCCTCTCCACCGTCGCCAAGTGCTTGCTCACAGGGATCGCCTGATTGCTGGGGTCTTCTGCAACTGTGGGGGTTCCCCCTACAGTTGATAGTGCTATGAGATGACTGTTGTTGTGAAATGGTGCTATATAAATAAAGTTGAATTGAATTGAATTGAACTGAATGTTTCTTTTCTGAAATGCTGTCTTACTTTTACGCCAGATGTAATGGGACACACACCTTCCAAAAAGTTAAACTTTTGTCTCGTCAGTCCACAGAGCATTTTCCCAAGAATCTTGGGGATCATCAAGATGTTTTCTGGCAAAACTGAGACAAGTCTTTATGTTCTTTTTGCTCAGCAGTGGTTTTTGTCTTGGAACTCTGCCATGCAGGCCATTTTTGCCCAGTCTCTTTCTTATGGTAGAGTCATGAACAATGACCTTAACTGAGGCAAGTGAGGCCTGAAGTTCTTTGGATGTTGTTGTGGGGTCTTTTGTGACCTCTTGGGTGAGTCATTGCTGTGCTCTTGGGGTAATTTTGGTTGGCTGGCCACTCCTGGGAAGGTTCACCATTGTTCTATGTTTTCACCATTTGTGGATAATGGCTCTCACTGTGGTTCACTGGAGTCCCAAAGCTTTAGAAATGGCTTTATAACCTTTTCCAGACTGATTGATGTCAATTACTTTGTTTCTCATTTGTTCCTGAATTTCTTTGTATCACAGCATGATGTCTAGCTTTTTAGGATCTCTTGGTTTACTTCACTTTGTCAGGCAGGTCCTATTCAAGTGATTTCTTGATTGAGAACAGGTGTGGCAGTAATCAGGCCAGGGTGTAGCTAGAGAAATTGAACTCAGCTTTCCAAAGATGTGATAAACCACAGTTAATTTATGTTTTAACGGGGGGACAATCACTTTTTCACACAAGGCCATGCAGGTTTGGATTTTATTCCCTTAATTATAAACACCTTAATTTAAAAACTGCATTTTGTGTTTACTTGTATTATTTTTCTCTAATATTTAAATTTGTTTGATGATCTGAAACATTTAAGTGTGACAAACATACAAAAAAAAGAGAAATCAGGAAGGGGCAAATACTTTTTCACACCACTGTATCTGTGACTCATGCCAGGCGGTATGAATCAAAGCTAAACTTATACAAAGAAATCATTGCTGCCATAGCTGGTGCCTGGAGCGAGCATCTGTTGTTGAACCTGATCAAAAGTGACATGTTTGAGAAGGAGGGATAAGCAGCCACTGTGGGGTTATGGTGATCTATTCAAAGAGCTGCATTCAGCCTGAGTTGACAGCAAGGTTTTCTGACAATAATGTCAGCCATGACATCACATGATTATGCAATATTTGTCAACACAGATCAGCTATTAGTAACAATTTTTCATACAACCCCAATTCCGGTGAAGTTGGGACATTGTGTAAAAGTTAAAGAAAAACAAAACACAGTGACTTCAAAATCTTTTTCAACCTATATTCAACTGAATACTCTACAAAGACAAGAGATTTAATGTTCAAACTGGTAAACTTTGTTTGTTTTTTTTTGTTTTTTTTTTCCAAATATTCACTCATTTTGAATTTGATGCATGCAACACATACCAAAAAAGCTGGACAGTTGCAAGAAAAGACTGGGAAAGTTGGGGAATACTTAAAAACACCTTTTTGGAACATTCCACAGGGGGACAGAATAATTGGGAACAGGTGAGTGTCATGACTGGGTTTAAAAGGAGCTTTGAAAGAGCCAAAAGGCTCAGTCATTCACAAACAAGGATAGAGCGAGGTTCACCACTTTGTGAACAACTGCATGGGCAAATAGTCCGGCAGTTTAAAAATAATGTTTCTAAATGTACAATTGCAAGGAATTTCAGGATTTCATCATTTACAGTCCATAATATCATCAAAACATTCAGGGAATCTGGAGAAATTTCTGCCATTGGGGCATTGGAGCAGTAGTGGCTCAGGAGGTAGAACAGGTCGCCTAATAACTGGAGGGTTGGCAGTTTGAATCCTGCTCTTCCCCACCCTGCCATTGTGCCCTTGGGCAAGACACTTTACTCCAGTAAAGTGTCCAGCCTCCAGTGTGTTCATGACACTGCCGTATGAATGTGAATAAATGTTCAGTGGTGGTCGGAGAGGCCATTGGTGTGGATTGGGAGCCATGTTTCCATTAGTCTGCCCCAGGGCAGCTGTGGCTATAGATGTATGAGGAGGGGCTGAAAAGTTCATAGTGGTCAAATTTGAACAAATGTGGTTTGTTTTTCAACATAGTCTCCCCTTCAGTCCACACACTTCTTTCATTGGTGTTGTAGCACTCGGATTCCTGCGGTTGAAAAATAAACCACATTTGGTCAAATTTGACCACTATGAACCTTTCAGCCCCCCCTTCCCCCCCCGGTATCTTACAATTGTCTGTGGAGTGAATGAATAATAGACTCATTGTAAAGCATCTTTGGATGTCATGAAAAGCACAATATAAATGCAATCCATTATTATTATTTATGCGACAAGGCCAAAAACCAACACTGAATGCCCGTAACCTTCAATCCTTCAGGAAGCATTGCTTTAAAAAGGGACATCATTCTGTAAGAGATATTACCACTTGGGCTCAGGAACACTTCGGAAAACCATTGTCAGTTACCACAGTTTGTCACCATATCTACAAGTGCAAGTTAAAACTCTACCATGCAAAATGAAAGCCATATATCAACAACACCCAGACACGCCACCGCTTGCTCTGGGCATGAGCTCATCTGAGATGGACTGACACAAAGCGGAAAAGTGTGCTGTGATCTGACGAGTCAACATTTCAAATTGTTTTTGAAAATCATGGACATTGTGTCCTTCAGGCTAAAGAGGAAAAGGACCATCCAGATTGTTATCAGCATTACATTCAAAAACCAGCATCTGTGATGGTATGGGGGTGTGTTAGTGCCCATGGCATGGGTAACTTGCACATCTGTTAAGACACCATTAATGTTAAAGGGTACATACAGGTTTTGGAGCAACATACTGTATGCTGCCATCCAAGCAAGGTCTTTCTCAGGGACGTCCCTGCTTATTTCAGCAAGACAATGACAAGCCAAATTCTGCACGTTACAACAGTGTGCCTTTGTAGTAAAAGAATGCAGGTAATAGACTGAACTGCCTGCAGTCCAGATCTGTCTCCCATTGAAAATGTGTAGTGCCTTATGAAGCGCAAAATATGACAACGAAGACCCTAGACTGTTGACCAACTAAAGTTGCACATCAAGCTAGAAGAGAAAGAATTCCACCTACAAAGCTTCAACAGTTAGTGTCCTCAGTTCCTAAATGCTTATTGAGTGTTATTAAAAAGAAAGGTAACGTAACATAGTGGTAAACATGCACTGTCACAGCTTTTTTGGAAAATGCTTCAGGCATAAAATTCAAGATGAGTGAATATTTGAAAAAGAAAAAACAAAGTTTATCAATTTGAACATTAAATATCTTTTCTTTGTAGTGTATTCAATTGAATATCAGTATAAAATGATAATGAAAGCATTGTATTTTTTTTTGTTTATTTATGTTTTACACCCAACTTCACTGGAATTGCAGTGAAGATGCAAGGAGCAGAGGTAGTGAAGATACATTAGTTTAAATACCTGGGATCAACTTTTCAAAGGTATGGACAGTGCACAAGAGAGGTGAAGAAGAGAGTGCAAGCAGGGTGGAGTGGGTGGAGATAAGTGCCAGGGGTGATTTATGACAAAAGAATAGCAGAGTGAAAATGAAGAAAAGACAGAAGGTGGAGATGGAGGTGGCAGAGTTGAAGATGCTAAGATTCTCTTTGGGAGTAACAGAGAGGGACAGGATTAGAAATGAGTTTATCAGAGGGACAGCTCAGGTTGTGTGGTTTGGAGACAAAGTAAAAGAAGCAAGGCTGAGATGGTTTGGACATGTGCAGAGGAGGGACAGTGGATATACTGGACAAAGGATGTTGAAGATGAAGCTGCCAGGCAGGAGGAAAAGAGGAAGACCACAGAGAAGACTCATGGATGTAGTGAAGGAGGACATGGAGAGGGCTGTGTTACAGAGGAAGATGCAAGGGATAGGGTGAGATGGAGGCAGATGATCCACTGCAGCAAGCCATAAAGGAAACAGCTACAAGAAGGAGAAGAAGGAGCATACATACAACACCATTTGATCGCACTTTACTATTAAGATTTTTTTTTTTCTTTCGGCTGCTCCCTTTTGAGGTCACCACAGTGCATCATCACCTTATATTGCAATGATTTGCATGTCGATTTGGCAGGATTTTTACACCGGATGCCCTTCCTGACACAACCCTGCCCATTTATCCGGGCTTGGGACCAGCACAGGGAGTCCAATGGCTTATGCACCCCCTGTGGCCGGGTAACCAACTTTCCTTCCCCCATTCCATTATGCTGAGCACCAAGCTAGAAGGCGGGGAGTACCATTTTTTTAATATGGTTTTAGGCATGACCCAGCAGGGGCTTGAACCCACAACCTTCCGGCTATAGGGCGGATGCTCTACCTCTAGGCCACCACTTTTTTAAACTTTTTTGTAAGTATGTGTACATGTACTTCCAGAGTCTACAAAATAAATGGTGGTGTGCCCCAAGGTTCAATTTTAGGTCCAGTACATTTTGCTCTGTACATGCTTTCCCTGGGCGATGTTATCAGGCGACATGGCGTTACTTACCATATTTATGGTAATGGGTTGAGCAGGACCATGCAGAGACCATTTGAGGGGCAGGGGCAAAAATTTCAAAAAATGGGCACATGAAACAAGATTTGTTAACAATATATGTAGGCTACATTGAAAAAAATTAGGAGCGGTATTTACTAAACAAAAACCTTGTTAAGTATTTTCACTCAAAAAAATCAAATAAATTTTACTGAGGTTGTTCTTACACTGAGATTCCACCAAAAAAAAAACATGTTTTTTTTCTTGTTAATATGTCCATAAGATGTTTTTTTTTTAAAAATACTTACAAGACATATAAAGAGTGAAATCACTCAAATGTCTCGTGTCTCGTTTGTTTTTGCTTTAAAGTTTCACTTTAAGCCTCACCCCCTGAAAAAAGGTGAGTTTAGATGGTGTATTTTTGGTGGCATAACTATGCATGGTGCTGGCACTGTTACGTGTGGCTCTGGGGAGCCACACAGTGAGAGCCAAGGGCGAGCCAGTGAGTTGTGATGTTTTATTTATGACAAAGGGTGAGGGATAAGGCAAGTACAGATACTCATACAATGTAACACTCATGGGTAGTACAGCACCGGAGTAGAGAGCTGGCACCGGGCATAGGGGTACCAAAGCGTGAAAACTCACAGCAGGTAACACTCACAAGTTAAGCAGCCAGACGAGTAGAGAGCTGGCACCGGACATAAGGACTCCAATACACAAGTACTCATACAAGATGACACTCCCAAGTGATACAGTAAGGCGAGCAGAGAGCTGGCACCGGACATGGGGGTACCAAGGCACAAATACTCCTTACGGGATAACACTTATGAGTAATGCTGCCAGATGAGTAGAGGACTGGCACCGGACGTAAGGGTTACAGCCTAACAGTGCTTAAGTCGCAGCCCCGAATGATCGAAGCTGCTCCTTTTTATCCTCATTAGCAGCGCCCCAGCTGATTAGGATTAATTGGGCCCCAGCTGTCCCGTAACACTGACAGCTGGGAGCCCACTGAGACGCTGCCCAATGAGAGACAGGGATGAGAACGGATATGGTCTGAGCGCCGGAGGACCCGGCGTCTCATCCCATGGTGACAGAGCGTCCCCCTCACGGTCGGGCTCCGAACGACCCGAACCATCCGAGCCCCCCCCACACACACAAACAAACACCTAGGGTGGGTGGAAGGGAGGCAGGATCGGAGGGAGAGAAGCAGGGGAAGAGAAAAGAGAGGAAAAAAAAACCACACAGACCATGAACAAATACAGAGTACCAGGGCGGAAAAAAAAAAACCAAATACAATACTCTATATCCCACAGAAAATAATTAACCCAGGGCACAGATGGGGAGAACACTAAGCAAGGTTACAGGTAAAAACACACTACTCAATAACACACAAATAATGTTTAAATCAGGCAAGGAAGAAAAACAAAACCCACCAAAAAGGTGACAGGAACAAACGAGGCAATTACAGAGTACGGTTGAGTGGGAAACAAAGCACATTACTCCATAACGCAACACTACACAATAACACAATCAATGACTAAATCGGGGCTAGGGAGAAACCCACCATGAAGGTGACAGGAACAAAAAAGGCCATTACAGAGTACGGTTGAGTGGGAAACAAAACAAATTACTCCATAATGCACTGACGAGGCTAAGAACAGGACAAGAATGATGAAAAACGCTGAGTACGGATAATAAAGAAAAAACACAATACACAGCGCTATATATACAGATTCACCTAGCAGGGGTGTCAAACTCATTCCATGGAGGGCCAAGACCCTGCAGGTTTTACTTCCACCCAGTCTCTTCAGCAGGTGTTTTCACTGATCAGCAATCAGTAGGAAGAAATTCAGAGAAATCACCTGTTGAAGACACTGGGTGGAGGTAAAACCTGCAGGGTCTTGGCCCTCCATGGAATGAGTTTGACACCTGTGACCTAGAGGAACGAAGGTGACAGGAACAAATGAGGCAATCATAGAGTACGGTCAAAAGGGAAACAAAACACATTACTCCATAATGCACAAACAAGGCTAAGAACAGGACAAAAATGAAGAAAAATGCTGAGTACGGTTAATAAAAAACACAATACACAGCGCTATAAATATAGATTCACTAAGAGGACAAAAAACTACACCCGAGTGACCTTAATATTTACTGAAGGTAAGCGACACCCGAGGAAGACGGCAGGCAGAGTCCACAAAGGCCGGGACTGTTCCGGTGGTCTCCCCGCCCATTGTCCAGTTGGTGAACCGGGGAAAAGGGAATGTTCGAGCGGCCTATTCCAGACCCAAGTCCCAAGAAACAAGTCCACCGGTAGCCGTACCAGGCCACCCAGAAGCAAACACAGTTCGTCGGGGGGTTGGACCAGATCGCCGAACCGAAAGTCTTGTGGGTCGGGCAGCCAACCCACATCACTCAACCACCAGGACCGTTGAGATGAGCGAGGGGTCAAAGCGGACCCCGGTGGAAGAGGCTCAGGGGAGAGCCGATGACGAGGTAGACGAGCGTCAGACCGCAGGGAAACAGCCACCTCCTCACCGGACCTGGACAACACTGGTGCAGAACCCGCGTCGGACCCCAATTGGGCCTTGGGCGAACCCACGTCGGACACCGCTGGAGCAGCACCCACGTCGGACCCCGATTGGGTCTCGGGCGAACCCACGTCGGACACCGCTGGAGCAGCACCCACGACGGACCCCGACTGGGTCGGCACCGCACCAGAACTGACCTCCAACGTTGAACCTGGACCCACCAGCACCATGAGGGACGGCAACTCCTCGCCGGCGACCCTGGACGAAGGCTCAGGAAAGAAAACAGAACTGGGATCAGGATCGCCGGCAACGCCAGAACCCGGCGAGACGAGCTCAGACGCAACGGGCGGCTGCACCCGGCTCATCTCCCCTAGAGACAGGCTAAAGTGCTCAAAGATAAGAAGGGAAAAAAGAAAGAAGAGCACTCGCCTGATCTCGGGTTCTGACGCCGTCCAGGACTGCGGAGATCCAGGATCCGTCGTCAGGAGGTCGTTGTCAGGCTCCCACTCAGCTACGTCGGGCCCCACAGCCGGCACGATGGTCAGCGCAGCTTGAGACTCCTCCAGCACTGGTAACCACGCCGACGGTCCACACGGCGTGATGGCAGGAGAACCTCATCCCGCTGGACCGAACCGCTCCTCCGTGGAGACCCGGGGACGCTTGGTCGTCAGTGCAGACTCCATGTAGCAGTCAGTCTTCCTCCTCCGTCCACAACGTAGCTGCGGAACCGCAGGCCCTCTCCTCATCCCACGACGTTGACCCGGAGCCGGGGACCGCTTGGCGGAGAGAGACACAGAGGATGCAGGATTAAGGACACAGGTTACAGCAGGTGGTGGGAGTTCAGGGAGCTGCGGACCCCGAACTCCACCTCCAGGAGTATGACAGAGCAAATCACTGAATTGATGTGAACAAACTGGGACTTGCCTGTCTCCTGGAGGCTGGATGGCGCCTGCTGCAGTGGACATTGCTTCTCCCTCTCCCCGCCGGGCGATAACGGAGGACCCCCTGGGAAGTCGTCTGGGGACCGCTCGTGTTGTCTCCAGAAGAGGGCTCACCAGGCCGGGATTCCAAGCGCACACAGCAGTCGGGAAGCGCGTCGAGGAGGAGGGGGTGACAGCCGAGATGAGCCGGTCCGAATGCGCTGACGTGACAGCGGGGGGAAGAGGCTCAGGGGACGAGGCTGTGAAATCTCCACTCTGACGAGGTGAAGAGGTGACAGCTGTGTGGGGGGAAAGGTCCTGGCGACAGCCCGGAACTGGATCCGGACGGGGTTCGTGCTGAGGTGACCTGGCGATGTGATGATGGCTATTCCCAGGGGGCGAAGCCAAGGAGAGACCCAGGAATCGCCGCTCCTGAGCAGAGACCGAGGCGAGGAGGGCATAGAACTCGGGATCGCTTCGTAGCCCTGAACTCCTCTCCACCAATCTCACCGCCGCCGCCACATGCCTAACGATGGTAAATGGATGCACAGCGAAGCTCGCAACAGCCACTCGGTTCCAGACCTTAACTGCTGTCAGCTGCAGCTCCTTCGGGGGAATCCCGAGTGACGTTGTGCAGAACGGGGGAAGCCCTCTGGGTGGTGCGAACTCCCGGGCTAGAATGGAGGCAGGAACGGGATCCCGAAGCGGGGAGCGACGTCTCATCCACTTCGGCTTCCTGCCGGGATTTCCTTCCAACCCGCGGAGCTCCTCTCGCTGTGCAGCGATGGCGTCCCTCCTGGCACAGACCTCGAGATGGTATGAAAGGCGAAGGTGACTGTCCAGGAGATTCTCAGCATGGCCCAGATGCCAGCGTCTCGTGTTGGAGGCGTCGTGCAGGGTGGCGGTGAAGAGCGTCCCGTCGACAACCCCCGAGATGGACCTCAACTCGTCGCCCTGGCTTCGAACGTGACTCCTGGGAGACGGCATGCTAATAGCGCTGACACCCGGACTGGAAGGTACAAGTCCACAACAACTCACGGCCGCCGGCAACTCGTCTGGCTGCGACTTACTGTTACGTGTGGCTCTGGGAAGCCACACAGTGAGAGCCAAGGGCGAGCCAGTGAGTTGTGATGTTTTATTTATGACAAAGGGTGAGGGATAAGGCAAGCACAGATACTCATACAATGTAACACTCACGGGTAGTACAGCACCGGAATAGAGAGCTGGCACCGGGCATAGGGGTACCAAAGCGTGAAAACTCACAGCGGGTAACACTCACAAGTTAAGCAGCCAGACGAGTAGAGAGCTGGCACCGGACATAAGGACTCTAATACACAAGTACTCATACAAGATGACACTCCCAAGTGATACAGTAAGGCGAGCAGAGAGCTGGCACCGGACATGGGGGTACCAAGGCACAAATACTCCTTACGGGATAACACTTATGAGTAATGCTGCCAGATGAGTAGAGGACTGGCACCGGACGTAAGGGTTACAGCCTAACAGTGCTTAAGTCGCAGCCCCGAATGATCAAAGCTGCTCCTTTTTATCCTCATTAGCAGCGCCCCAGCTGATTAGGATTAACTGGGCCCCAGCCGTCCCGTAACACTGACAGCTGGGAGCCCGCTGAGACACTGCCCAATGAGAGACAAGGATGAGAAGGGATATGGTCTGAGCGCCGGAGGACCCGGCGTCTCATCCCATGGTGACAGGCACATCTGCAACGTTGAGCTAGTCAGGACTCTCTGGCCTAACTGAAGTTATCCTCCAGACTAGATAGCATTTTTTTAACCAGCTGCTTTGAAAACTTGACCAAGATGACTTTTACCATTAAACTGCTTTTAAGGACTGAGCAGTTTCAGTCATTACCCTGGGCCACTGTGCATACAACTGGGCATGTCCTTCAACTGGTAAGCCTTTTTTATCACAGGATTTATTCTGTTTAATGTAGTGCTAGCCACTATTAGCCTTGTGGGATGTGGGTGGGCTTAGTAATCATAGATCCTGGCATTTGAAGGAGGGGAGAAAGTGAAAAGATTTTGACATGAAACTTGAAGAAAATAAAAGGCTTTTTTGTAGAAAAAAGGGCATAAGATACAATTTTAGACAATGCAGATTTGTTCTTATCGGGGATTTACTGTATATCCATCAGAGTGCATTTTTAAGTAAAGTTTATTTACTACCAAAAGTAAATTTTACAAATACAATATTCTAGTTAAGTTTACTAACAACTTTATTTCAGGTAAATAGTACTTATCCATTGGTAGTAAATTTTACTTAGTTCTCCTTAGTATATTACTCCAAAACCTTAATATTTATTTTCAGTGCTAATTTTGTATAGTTTATGTATGAAATAATTAAGTAATTTTTACTTTGTATGTATATTACCATATATGAACTTACTTCACCTCTAAATTATTACAGATTTATTGCATTTATAATCATTTTAGCACATGGGTAGCTTAACAGACTCTTCCATAAAAGTCCACAGAAGTTTTAAAGAACACCACAATCATTTTACGTCATCAGAAAGCCAACAGTCATAAGCCAATGGATGACACAGTACAGTTACATCAGTCTTTTACTTACATCTGTTTCAAGCTTGAGAAAACAGATAAGCATTCTGTAACAGCTTACCTTTTTAATGCTTTTATCTTTACTGGTATTTTAAATAACATTATAAAAGACAAATTGCAATGAAACGTTAATATCAAGTGCATAACTTTGCAAGAAATGTGTGTTGTCACTAAATTTTCACATAATGCTTTTAGACTTTCAAGATCAAAATTACAGTGTAACAATTCCAGCATTCCAATATTACTGTATAGCCGTGAACAAAAAATTTGGGATTTACAGAAATTTCCCCAGCTTTGTGATGAGTTTAATTTTTATGATGATCAAATTATTTAATATTTATCTACTATAGGCAAAATACAGGCACAGGAGAGAGCAAAAGCAAAAATCATAAATCAAATTTGAATACCACTGAAGAAAAAAACAAAGAAAACTAGAAGAAAGTTTAAAAAAAAGTTATCAATTTGTCAGAAAAAACAAATATGTAAAAAAAGTAGCTAAGCTACAGTATAAGTCGTGGGAAAGTTGGGGAAAAGGTTGCACATGTACAGTTTTATTTAATTATTTTTATTTTTGAGGGTGTGGAGAATGTGGAAGGACGAGGCTGAGTTTATTTCACAAGTCAGGTTTATTCACATTCTCCAACATCATCAAAAACAGAAAAGAGAAAGAATCCCCCAACATCTGTCCCTTTTATACCCCAGGACATCAAAGCACACAGTCACATTGTCTTTTAATCCCAAATCACAATGCGTCTTCTTCCAGGTCTTCTCACCTCCACCTAAAATCACTGGTGGTCAGGAAATCCCTCAAGGTCATCTCTTTGCATACAAAAGGCCACATTTTACACCCTCCTGTTATCTCCTAGGAGGTCCAGTCCTTTTGTTCCTCTGAGACGTGAAGCATACAATAAGCATACAGTAATATACATGTGAAGCATATGAAACCCACATATGTGTCCCACAAGGGAAACAAATGCAAGAAAAAGTCCTAACTTTGCAGCTGACAACCCTAAGCAGCAGACAGACCATCTTGTCCAATCATGTCCTTAACTTACCCACCTTAAAAGAACACACAGTGTTATATACATTTTAAACACTTATTTCTAAACCTTTATTGAACAGGTGGGTTTTATGTTCACCAGAATGTAATTGTAAATTTTACTTTTTACTAGAGGCTAGAGCTCCACTCTCTAAAAAACACTAGGAAACACCCTCAATAACTAAAGGTAATTATCAAAACTAAACCAACTTCTGATGCAAAGATTATTAAATTTATTAACAATAATGATAAAATAAAATCAGAGAAATAAAACTTTAGACTGTGACCGCTCTCTCAAATGTAAAAACAAAAATAAGTTAGTTATGCAATTTTCAAGCAGAGGCTTTTAGACAACACTCTTTAAATGACCCTCCATGGCGCTGACTCTGTGTCTAATTATACTGAATGTTGAAAATGGAAATGGCCACTCAAAAGGGCACTTTGGATATTTTGGAAAAAGGGGCAGGGACTCAAGCTCCTACAGCCCCCCACCCCCCCATGCAAGGGGATGAGTGATGCTTTAGTAAGTCAGTGGCACTTTAGCGCCAATGTTTTAGAAAACAGAATATCTATGCACAATTCAGTGCTGTGCCTTGCTTTCTTGTAATTGTTCACTTTTAAATAAGGACTATCAATCTGGAGTTGATGAGATGGATATAGATGAGGCTGCAAGCTGAGATAAACAGAGACTACTAAACAGTGCTTTAAACACATTGATTGATTCAATGTTTTGGGCAAATAAAGTGGGAGTTTAATGGTGTTTTAAATTATTTTTTATTTCAACCAACATAAGTAGCCACTTTGTCATGTAATGACCAGAAGTTGAAAACCTGCTATATAATTAAATTAACATAATTAATTTAATGTTCAAAGTGATATACTTTGTTGTTTTGGGGGGTTTTTTGCAAATATTCACTCATTTTGAATTTGATGCCTGCAGCACATTCCAAAGCTGTGAGAGGGCATGTTTACCACTATGTTACATCACCTTTCCTTTTAAAAACACTCAATAACTCTTTGGGAACTGAGGACACTAATTGTTGAAGCTTAGTAGGTGGAATTCTTTCCCATTTTTGCTTGATGTATGACTTCAGTTGCTCAACAGTCTGGGACCTCCATTGTCATATTTTGCGCTTCATAATGTCCATCCATCCATCTTCTACCGCTTTTCCGGAGGTCCGGGTCGCGGAGGCAGCAGTTCAAGCAGAGAAGCCCAGACTTCCCTCTCCCCAGCCACCTGCTCCAGCTCTTCAGAGAGGATACCAAGGCGTTCCCAGACCAGCTGGGAGACATAGTCTCTCCACCGAGTCCTGGGTCTGCCCCGGGGTCTCCTCCCAGTGGGACATGCCTGAAACACCTCAAGTGGGAGGTGTCCATCATGACGATCCCCCTCATGGATTGTCACCTTATCATGGTGGGGGGGATTGCGTGCCCCAGTGATCACAGGAGCTATGTTGTCTGGGGCAATTTGCGTCTGATAGGGTCACCCAAGACAAACTTGTCCTGGGTGAAGGGCCAGACTAAGAACGATCCAACAGACTCTCATGATAAATTTTATATCAAGGATTCAGTGTACCCCCGCCCGGTATGGGGTAACCGGGGCCCCACCCTGAAGCCAGGCCTGGGGGAGGGGCTCGAAGGCTAGCGTCTGGTGGCTGGGTTTCCACCCATGGGACCCGGCCGGGCTCAGCCCGAAGGAGTTACATGGGTCCGCCCTCCAGTGGGCTTACCACCTGCAGGAGGGATCATGGGGGTCCGGTGCTATGTGGATTAGGTGGCGGTCAAAGGCTTCATAATGTGCCACACATTTTCAATGTCTGGACTGCAGACAGGCCAGTCTAGTACCCGCATTTATTTACTACAAAAGCACGCTGTTGTAACATGCAGAATGTGGCTTGGCATTGTCTTGCTGAAATAAGCATGGACGTCCCTGAGAAATACGTTGCTTGGATGGCAGCATACAGTATGTTGCTCCCAAACCTGTATGTACCCTTCAGCATTAATGGTGCCTTCACAGATGTGCAAATTACCCATGCCATGGGCACTAACACACCCCCATACCATCACAGATGCTGGCTTTTTAACGCTGATAACAATCTGTGTCATGAGCTGAGCTCTGGAGGTTTCCGCCAGGCTGGGTCTCATGGCTTTTTCCTTATATTTACATATTTGTTGTATTTTGTGCTTTTTGGGTTTTTGTAATTCTTGTACTGTTTGCTATTTTCCTGTTTGTTTTAGTTTTGTTACATTCTTATTTTGTATTTATTTACATTTATATTTTAGTCTGCACTTGTTATGTTTTGTGCTTCGTGTGGGAGTCGCCCCTGTCAGCTGTCAGCTTCAGCATGTCCTCTCATTGCCCCCAGCTGGTCCAATTATGCATCATTGTTTTTTGCCTGTCCGCTCATGTGACCCACACCTGTCACTACTTATGTAAATTGTTTTTGATCTTATTTAAGGGTAGTATTTTCATTTCTCCTTGCTGCTGTCTTGTTGGAGAAGTTTCTCTTTGTCTCCACCAAAGCCCTGTTCCTGCTCTGGTGTGCTATACTAGTAAGTTTACCCATTTGTTTGCATTTTCCATTAGAGCACTGTGTAGACTTTATGTTTGTTGTTTTTTCAATAAATCTCCCAAACTCACAGTTCAGCGCGTGGGTCTCACCTTTCTGCCCTGAAGGGCAATTCATGACAGAAGACAGCGGCCAGTAGAGACCCAGCTGCTGTGAGTTTGCGGATTTTTGTTTTTTACTCACCTATTTTTTGTGGAGCTCATCATGTCACTAGCACGTCGGTCTCCGACAATCAAGAAGAGGTCGGCAGCGGGATCCCCGAGTGTGGAGGAGGAATGGGCTGCCGAATTTATCCAGGGATTCGTGGATGAAGCCCTCGCCTCCTGCAGCCCAAAGAAGATCTGGGAAAAGGTGGATTTGGCAACTGCCATTGTCGAGGCGCATTTGGGATTGTGGAAACATGCCCAGTTTGTGGACTCTCCGTCCTCCAGCAATCCTTCCCCGGGCTGAGATGGGGGCTGCCTCCAGCAAGTCCAAGAATGACGCCGAAGCGCGCTCCACGGCAGATGCCCTGCTCACCCTCCAGTTCACCCATTCCTGCTCCTACTCTATCAGCTCCACAGCGACACCATCATCCTGCTCCGGACCGCCGGAGGAACACTCCCGCCTGTCAGGCAGCAATCTCCCCTTCACCGAGACGGAAGCCTCCCTCAGCAGTGCACCCTCAGTGTTTTTCTTCTCTGACTGTATCGTCAGCCTCTTCCCCCTCTGCAGTTGCTATTCCCTGCTTTTCCTCAATGCTCTCTCCCGCTGCTGAAAGGTTGTTTGTTTTCCGTCCAGCTCCGCCTGTCTCCGTGCCCACAGCGGCAGCTCCTCCACGATTTTCAGAGGGGCCCATATCTACCGTAGCCATGGAGAGGGATGACTCTTCACCTGCTGCAGCAGGAAACATTGAGCCCCGGGAAAACAGGCAAGTATCATTCCATTCTCCCTCATTTTATGATGATATGCCTTGCCTGATTCCCGGTAGTGAGGCTTAGGGTTTGCAGTCCCCTGAGCCCTCACCGCCTGCTGCAGCCGCTAATTTCTCACCTGCCCTCTCCATGCCTCCTCCTATTCTCCCCGAGTGTCCACCGACTACAGGGTTGAGCCACCAGATGATGGAGGAGCCTGCAGTCCTGGAGGACCTAGTCCCAGCCCCGCAGCCACCATCTGGACGGAGGGAGAGCACTGGTACTGAGCTGATGTCTGCGCTGATGATGAAGCGTCCCCAGGCCTCAGCTGAGTGGGATCCAGTGCCGGCGGGAAATCGACCTAGGGGGGTCCCGGGACTGCATCGACCATCATGCCTGCTGCTGGGGCCGCCACAGCAGAGTTTGAGCTGGACCACCAGAGGACCGGACTGAAACATCGTCGCCTGGATCGCCGGGGTCCTGGACGGCGGTGGAGCTCAAGCTCAGGCAAGTGCTCTCCTTTGTTTTCACTGTCTCAGTGGTGGAGAGATCTTGTCGGGCTCTTGGTGGGGAGAGCAAAGTCCAGCCATCAGCTGCACCTGAGCTCACTCACCGCGCTCCACTGCTGCCGGTGACCCTGACCCTGTTTCTCTGTATCTCTTGCCTGAGCTTTCCCCCAGGGTCACTGAGGATTGTCCAGCTCAGCCAGAAGACCCCGTGGGTTCCGGCCCATCGCCCGAGATCCCCATAGGTCCAGCTCCTCTCGCTGAGGTTGTTGCGGGTGCGCCGTCCCAGCCCGTCGGGACCTCCATGGGTGCTGCTCCCTCTCCGGATGAGGTCTTTGCGAGTGCTCCGTCCCAGCCCGGGACCTCCAAGGGTGCTGTTTCCCCGTTGGCTGAGGTCGTCACAGGTGTTCCGTCCCAGCCCAGGACCTCCGTGGTGCAGCTCCTCCTCAGTCCGGGTCTCAGTGGATGCTGTTTCCTAGTCGGGGACCATCGTGGGTGCTGTGCCCCAGCCTAAAACCAATGTGGGTGATGTGCTCCAGTGTGGGCCCACTGTGGGCGTTATGCTCCAGCCCGGGGGCCAGCGTTGGTGCAGCTATGGCCCAGTCCGGGCCCACCGTGGGTGCAGCTATGGCCCAGTCCAGGTCCTCTGCAGGTGCAGCTATGGCCCAGCCCGGGCCCTCCGCGGGTGCAGCTCCGCTCCAGCCCGGAGCAACTATGGGTGCAGCTTCGCTCCAACCTGGAGCCACCGTAGGTGCTGCAATGTCCCAGTCCGGGACCACCGAGGATACTACAGGTCTGCCTGACACCGTCGTGGTCCCCCCTCCTCTGCCAGACACCATCATAGTCCCCCCTCCTCTGCCAGATGCCGTCGTGGCCCCTCCTCTGCTAAATACCGTCATGCCCCCCCCGCCAGACGCCTTTGTGCCCCCCCCTCCTCTGCCAGATGCCGTCGTGGTTCCCTCTCCTCCACCTGAGATTGTCTTGGTTCCCCCGACTCCTCCACTGTGCCCACTATTTGCCCTTCCCGTCAGGCAACCGCCTCCTGGACCACCTCTTCTGTTCAGGTGGTTGAAAAACTCTGGCAGACCACCCGACAGACTGTGCTATAGAGTCGGGTGGCCACCCGACTTGTTCCATTGTGCCATCTGGCGGTCCTGAGACTCTGGTCGCCCGCCTGAACTGTCCAACTCCTTGGTCCAGGAGGCTTGGGGGAGTTGAGGGTTTTCCCTGGTGTGGGTCCTAAGTGGGGTTTTGTTTTGTTCCCTCTTAGACTGTTCCCCCCACCACCCTCCCGGGGTGGGTTATTGCTGTGCTGCTATTGGGGGAAGGGGTTTTTCTTTTTCCTTTTTGATGTTACCCTGGGGGTGTCTGGTTCCACCCCTTGAGAGGGATGGTCTGTCATGAACCGAGCTCTGGAGGTTTCCGCCAGGCTCGGTCTCATGGCTTTTTCCTTATATTTACAAATTTGTTGTATTTTGTGCTTTTTGGATTTTTGTAATTCTTGTACTGTTTGCTATTTTCCTGTTTGTTTTAGTTTTGTTATTCTTATTTTGTATTTATTTACATTTATATTTTAGTCTGTACTTGTTGATATTTTATTCTTTAGTTCTTCACTGTTGGGTTGACAGCTGTCAAGGGCATTTCCAGGTTTTGTGCTTTGTGTGGGCATCGCCCCTGTCAGCTGTCAGCTTCTGCCTCTCCTCTCATTGCCCCCAGCTGGTCCAATTATGCATCATTGTTTTCGCCTACCCACTCATGTGACCCACACCTGTCAGTACTTATGTAAATTGTTTTTGATCTTATTTAAGGGTAGTATTTTCATTTCTCCTTGCCGCTGTCTTGTTGGAGAAGTTTCTCTTCGTCTCCACCAGAGCCCTGTTCCTGCTCTGGTGTGCTATACTAGTAAGTTAACCCATTTGTTTGCATTTTTCATTAGAGCACTGTTTAGACTTTATGTTTGTTGCTTTTTCAATAAATCTCCCAAACTCACAGTTCAGCATGTGGGTCTCACCTTTCTGCCCCAAAGGGCAATTCATGACAATCTGGATGGTCCTTTTCCTCTTTAGCCTGGAGGACACAATGTCCATGATTTCCAAAAATAATTTGAACTGTTGCCTTGTCAGATCACAGCACACTTTTCCACTTTGCGTCAGTCCACCTCAGATGAGCTCAGGCCCAGAGCAAGCGGTGGCATTTCTATGTGTTGTTGATATATGGCTTTCACTTTGCATGGTAGAGTTTTATCTTGCACTTGTAGATGTAGTGACAAACTGTGGTAACTGACAACAGGTTTCCAAAGTGAGCCCAAGTGGTAATATCCTTTACAGAATGATGTTGGTTTTTAAAGCAGTGCTTCCTGAGGGATTGTAGGTTACGGGCATTCAATTTTGGTTTTCGACTTTGTTGCATAAATGCAGAAACTTTTCCAGATTCTCTTAATGTTTTGATGATATTATGGACTGTAGATGATGAAATCCCTAAATTCCTTGCAGTTGTATGTTGGCAAACATTGTTCTTAAACTGTGGGACTATTTGCTCACAAAATTGTTCACAAAGTGGTGACTTGCTCCATCCTTGCTTGTGAATAACTGGGCATTTTGGGGATGCTCCTTTTATACCCAGTCATGACATTCACCTGTTTCCAGTTAACCTGTTCACCTGTGGAATGTTCCAAAAAGGTATTTTTAAGCATTCCTCGACATTATTTTTAAACTGTTGGACTATTTGCCCACACAGATGTTCACAAAGTGGTGAACCTCGCTCTATCCTTGTTTGTGAATGACTGAGCCTTTTGGCTCTTTCAAAGCTCCTTTTAAACCCAGTCATGACACTCACCTGTTCCCAATTATTCTGTTCCCCTGTGGAATGTTCCAAAAAAGGTGTTTTTAAGCATTCCCAAACTTTCCCAGTCTTTTCTTGGAAATGTCTGCTTTTTTGGAACGTGTTGCAGGCATCAAATTCAAAATAAGATAAGATAAGATAAGCCTTTATTAGTCCCACAGTGGGGAAATTCCATTCCAAATTAGTGAATATTTGCAAGAAAACAATAAAGTTTATCAGTTTGAACATTAAATATTTTGTCTTTTTAGTGTATTCAGTTGAATATAGGTTGGAAAGATTTTTAAATCATTGTATATTGTTTACTTTTACACAATGTCCCAACTTCACCGCAATTGGGGCTGTATGCTGTCTTGCTTCTCCTGACTTTCATTCCTCTTCTCTCCACCTCTCCAGGTTGTCTTCCACTTGCTCCTTACCCTTGCTACAGATCACAATGTTGTCTGCAAACATCAAGGTCCTCAGAGACTCTTGCCTGACCATCACCATGGCAAACAAGAAAGGGCTCAGAGCTGATCCCAGATGTAATCCACCCCGACTTTGAATCCATCAGTCACTACTACAGCACACCTCACCACCATCTTTCTGTCCTTATACATGTACTGCCGCACCCTCACTTCTGCCACTCCTGACTTCCTCATACAGTACCACACTTGCTCCCTATCATATGTTTTCTCTAGATCCACAACAACACAGCACAACTCCTTCTGACCTTCTCTATACTTCTCCATCAACATTCGAAGAAAACATTGCATCTGTAGTACTCGTTCTTAGCATGAAACTGTACTCCTGCTCACTGATTGTCACCTCTCTTCAAGAATGTTTTTCCATATTTTCTTAGTGTGGCTGATCAGCTTCAGGCCTTTGTGTTTTCTACAGCTGTGAGCATCACCCTTGTTCCTCAAAATTGGTACCTCAACACTCCTTTTTTTTACTTCCCCTTGGCCTGTCAGGCAGCTAGGCAAGCAGAACAGGGATCTGTCACCCTTATTGTGCCAAAACAGATTTACTTTGCCAAGAGGAGCTTATACAGTACCTAACTGTGTATTGTATATTGTTGTAAACTCCTCATGTAATAACTTTTAATACTTTATTTTAATTATTTTATCCATGGAAGACCCAACAGGATGGGGAAGAGTGAAAGGAAGTGTGTGGCGGGGGAAAGAAAGGGGAGGGGAACAGACAATAAAACAAACAAACCAACAACTAAAACAAACAAAAGACAAACTGCTTTTTCCACCAAAGATGTCTCAACACAAGTCTGGTCTCTGCACCTGTTAAAGGAAAGACACGTGTGTGTACGTCTGCGTGCATATATATGAGAACGCGCGCAAAATAAGTGTGTGCATGTGAGTGGTTTGTCAGGAAACATACGAAGCAGGGGGCCGGTCGCAGCAGCAATCCCCCTGGGAACCCCGAGCAGGCAAGGCAGTGCCACAGGGCACAAACGTCTGAGGTCAGCAAGCCCCAGGAAAGTCAGGCATCCGCCCCCGGAGGGACGATTGAAGGAGGCCAGGTTGCTCGGTGGCCGGCACGGCGAGCCCACACCCTGGACCCGCCTGCCCCCTACTCCCCCAGCGGGGCCAACGCCCACCCCCAGGCCCCAGGCACCAGGAGGCCAGCAACCCCACCCCCCGGGCCGGACACCAGCCCAAGCCCCCCCTGGGCACCCCCACAGCTGGCCTGCCACAGCACCACCGCCGCACACCCCGGGGACCCCCATGCCCAAAGAAGTCCCCCCGCCCAGGGGAGCCCACATTGTCGAGAGGCACTACCCCTCTTAATCCAGCACCTCCCGACTAGCAGACACACCCCTCCCCACACCTTCACACTCACATGCTCCCATGCACACCCATAAGCACTAGCTCACACTCACTAACCCGACCAACCCATTCTCTCTCACTCCTGTACCCGTTCAAACTCACCCCTCATTCACCCCTGTTCCATAAGACGGCTGCGAACCAGATGCAGCGAGCCTGAACATGCACCAGTGCACGGCAGTGACCGGGGAGACCACCGGTGCAGGCCACGGAAGCAGACCCCCACTCCCGGCGCCCACCTGAGCAACTGATCAGCAGACTACTGCAGGCGCCCCGAGATGCCACCCAACATGCAAAGCGCCACACAAAACTGACCCACCATCACCACCTCCATTCATCACCCCAATCACTCTCACTTACGCTCATATTCAGTCCCCCTCTCACTCCCTTGGCTGTATCTATACATTCAGTAGCACCCAGGGATTTGTGACAACATGATGGGTCCCAGGCTCCCCACCCGGTCCCCACACCTCCAGCAGGAAGAGGGCAACAGGGGTGGAGGAAGACCCCCACCCCCCTCCCCCCGCATAAAACATGGTGGGTATGTAGTTATATGATGTAATTGTGTGTAAATGTGTGGACTAGCAAAGCACAATTAAAATTGGGGGGATAGTGATTGGAGCACCGCTAGCCACTGCGATGGGCAGTGGGGCCCCCATCCCCCCAAACCCTCATTGTCTAAAATGCAATTAATTATTGAGGTGAGTGCAGCCCCACCGCACAGCAAAGGTATCCCCTTCGCCGACACAGTGCGGCACCCCCCCCACCACCACAAAGCCCTAAATGTATCCAAGAAGATGCATGTTCCACCCAGAGTCAGGGGGAGGGGGAGGGCGGGAAATAAGACTGGGAGGGAGGCAGTCTAAAAGCAAGCCCCCCCCCCCAGAAGCCAGCTTGCAAACTGGTTCATGAGGCCGCCCACTGCTCCCAAATCCCAACCCAGGGCGAGGGCCGCCAATGCAAGCAGCCCAGGACCCACCTGCATCACGCTCCCAGCACCACAAACATGATGGAGCAGCCATACCAATTCCCACTCATCTTACACACACAAACATGGACAACAATAGTCACAATAGTGAACAATGGGCTGGACCCACACGGTGCCCCACATGCCAAGCAACACCCCCGAGCACCCACGCAAGCCCACGACCACCCATCCCAAACACACACCGACAGCGGCAGGCCGCCCTGCAGCCACAGCCACCCCGGAACAACCCGACGGAAACACAGCCACCAACCCGCACCAACGGCCCCCCTAACCACCCCCAAGCACCAACACACACACACCGCCAATGACACCAGGGGCAATGCGACAAAGCACCCCACCCCGCAACACAACAGCAGGGCGGCTCGGACAAGCAGGCCCCGAAAATGCCAACCCCCATGCCACTAGATGGACTGCCCCACCCCCGCCACCCAACAAAGTTCTCCTACCCATACACACATCCTCCACCCCCAGACATCCACCCACAGGTAACCGCACCCATACACACATGTACCCCCACCCACCATCACACATGCTCACCTACACTCACACACAGCCCCACCTGCCCACTCACAACACACACACCCACTTCCACATCCGCTCATACACAAGCCCCCACTCACCTCAACACTTCTTCACTGCTCAGGCATCCTCTCACTTTCCAAGATTGTGTTAAACAATCTGGCTAAAAAGTCCACTGCCATCTCTCCTAGACATCTCTGTTCCCCCATAGGTATATCATCTGGACCAACTGCCTTTCCACTCTATCGCTGAACCTCACTTCCACCTTGCTAATCCCCTGAACTTACTGGTTCATCATCTTTGCTCGAACCATCCATCTCAATCTCTTAATGAGCTCTTTACCAGAGTGGTGGCCTTGTGCTAGAGCATCTGCCCCACAGCTGGGAGGTCATGGGTTCAAGCCACGGCCGGGTCATACCAAACACCATATAAAAATAGTACTTCCTATCTTCTAGTTTGATGCTCAGCATAATAAAATGGGTCAAGGAAAAGTTGTTTGTGGTGGCATGGCAGTGGCCCCTCTGATTCTAGATGTGATTAACATTGTAGATAGGAGAAATGTAATTTTGTTCTACTGTATATGATTGGTTGTTTGGATTGAATGACAATAAAGTTGGTTTCTTCTTCAAGTACTCCTCCCATCCTCAACACACTTTTCACTCATTAGCACATCATCTCTGTTCTTCAACCTAACCTTCTGCACATCGTATCTAGCTTGATCTCCATCTAGCCAGTAGATCAAATCCTTTCCTCCTTCCTTAGTGTCCAGCCTCTCAGAACTCACTATATGCCTTTTCGCTTTGCAACATTACTGACTTCAAGTGCTCCCATCTACTTTCTTCATCTTTCCATCTCATATTTTCTTTGATTATTTTCCTTTATCTCCTCATTCCACCACCAAGTCTCCTTGTCTTTTTTCCCTCTCTGTCTAGAAGATGCACTAAACATAGCAGTTTCTCTCAGTACTTTAGCTGTACATGCCCAGTCATCTGGTAATTCTTCCCTACCACCCAGATCCTGTCTCAACTACTTCCTGAACTCTGACACATTCTTCCCTCTAACTTCCACCATTTAATCCCTGGCTCTGCCTTCATTCGCTTCTGACATGTTTTGTTACTGACTGGCCCAAAAGCAGACACAAAGACAGAGGCAGTTCAAGTGCAAAAGGTGGTTTATTGTTTAAAATGGCAGTGTGTGTGCATGAATGAGACCTGCAACCTTGTGGAGAGGGGAATAGGAGAATGATACTGGGGCAAAAAATTTTGGCAGGTGAAGGTATTGCAATGAGTGAATATTCTTGCAGGGGTTAATGAGGTAAATGGTGACTTTACACAGCTTGTTGCCAGATGTCTTCGGATTGGTGTTGATCCAGTGAAGCAGTGAAGGTGCCACGGCTGCACCGGCACTGGGGACTTAATGGTTAGTGCAC
Source organism: Pholidichthys leucotaenia (assembly GCA_020510985.1). Classification (NCBI taxonomy): domain Eukaryota; kingdom Metazoa; phylum Chordata; class Actinopteri; order Cichliformes; family Pholidichthyidae; genus Pholidichthys; species Pholidichthys leucotaenia. The sequence continues at coordinate 330,024,789 of CM035842.1, read as the reverse complement.
TTAGTTTTAGAGAGCTGAGAATCCAGTTCTGCCAAGGAAAGAGAATCCACTCTGCCAAGTTAGGAGATAATTCTGGAGTTGACGAGAGAAGGTTAGAAATTGAAAGACGCTTAAATTGATCCCACATAGGAAGAGATCACAAACACTTCAGAGGTGGAGAGCTTAGTGATGGGACAGCCCGCATCGGAGTTTCAGCGTGTGTGCCAAGTAATCCAGGAAATATTTGGCAAAGCGCATTTCAAGGTGTGTATTGCTGACGTATGTGATGACGTTGTTAGCCTCGCCAGCTGGTCGTACCACATAACTGGGTCAGGAAGGCATTCATGATTTTGCACGTAACATGAAATAAAGTGAGCAGCAATACACAATGAAAATCCCTGCCCCTCACGTTTTGTGTTGTCAATCTTTGACTGTGTATGGGATTTGTCACAGCCAATTTTCAGATGGAGCCAGCACCAAAAACACAAACTTCTCCTGTTTGGGAACACTTTGAGCTCATTTCTCCCATTGGTGCATTTTTCACAAATAGTGGACATTTCTTGTAACTGGAGTGATGGCCTAGAGTTAGAACATCTGCCCTACAACTGGGAGGCTGGGGTTCAAGTCCCAGCTGGGCCATTCTTGTAATTTATTTTTATTTGCAAGGTGAAGTATCTGCTGTGTTTCAATGAGCTTGGATACAACAACAACAACACATCATTATGCTAAGGCACTATCATGCTCTGCATGAGAATAAGGACAGAAGTGAATGTACTGGGAAAGGCAAAAATAAAATGTGTCTATCTTATGCAGAAGGAGAAATCTGAAAGAAATAGGAGACTGCAAGATGGTGTCAGGGGAGAATGTAGCTAGGCAGCATCAGATGGTAGTCTGTAGGATGACTTTGAAAGGCAAGAAGAGGAAGTTGTGGTGTTTCAGGTCTGTGCACATGTTGTTCCACCAGTGATTGCTCTGATCATTTTCACCTGCCTTGACTGCTCCACCTGCAGGTTGTTAGGCACCCTTTGAAAGGCTCCCCGGGACTCCTCCTCTTCACGGGAGTGTCAGACCTCCATGGCTGCAGTTCAGTGCAAGCTCTCCTAGTGATGGCCAGATGAGGCTTTCTTGAAAGCTTGAGGCTTTTCATCAAAATGGTTCATATATAGAGGGGTTGCACTGACATCACATGGGTCACGTGTCTTTTGTTTACTGCGCCATTTTGGACGGCAACGAACAGTCAAATCACCAACATCAAGCGTGAGTGAGTGTAATCAACGAGATAAATGGCTACACACAAATCAACACCGTGGTCCAACAACGAGATGCAGACTTTTCTGTGCTTGGTAGCTGACTAAAGAAATCCAGAGGGAGCTGGACGGAATGACCTGAAAAGAATTCACAGCCACCAACTGGTGAAGGCAGATGGGAGGCAGAGTGGCGTCGACCCGACCACAGCATCGTTGTTGTTGGCATCCTTCAGTCTCGGGAGACTATGGATCTGCGCCTTGAGTTGGAATAACGGGGTTACAGCAGCATTGCTTGTGGCTGTGTAAGCCGATACGCAAGTGACAGTCACGGTTGCAACGGTCGCAGATGTAGGCGCTTGGTTGTGGTGTCTTTTTCAACGCATCCTTTCAAGATGATCGTTTTTCGTCGGCAGACTGGCGAAGGTGCTCTTCTCCCCTTCTGAGTCTGTCTTTCAGCGCATGTCTCCAGCGGTTTCGATCATCTGCAGTATCCTCCCAGTTGATCACGTCCACGCCCAGTGTTTTCATGTCTCTTTTGCATAAATCCTTGAAAAGGAGATGCGGTCGACCTCGAGTTCGTTTGCCGGATGCAAGCTCTCCGTACAGAATGTCTTTCGGTATTCTCCCATCTGGCTTCCGATGGACGTGTCCCAACCAGCGGAAACGATGCTCGCGAAGCAAGGTGAGCAGGCTTGGTAAGCTCGCGCGGGAGAGTATCTCATTGTTTGTGATACGGTTGCTTCATTTAACGTTAAGAATACTTCTCAGCATGCGGAGATGAAAGGCGTTGAGCCGTCGCTCTTGCGAGGCGTATAGACACCATGTCTCACTGCCATATAGCAAGGTACTGAGGACGCATGCCTTGTAAACAGTGATCTTCGTGTGCCTCAACAGTTTTTGGTTCAGCCATACCTTCTGTGATAATTTTCCGAAGGTTGTTGCAGCAAGGCCGATTCTTCTACTGAGCTCGTCGTCGAGTGAGTGGTCGTCCAATATTTTGGATCCAAGGTATGTAAACTCATGAACCACATCCAGTGAGTGGTTTTCGATATTTATCGTAGGAGGGTTCGAGACACCTTGGCCCATTACTTTGGTCTTCTGCTGACTGATGGTCAGACTGAAGTCGTCGCAGGCTTTATTGAGTGTGTTGATCATTGATTGTAATTCCAGTTCCGAGTGAGCTATCAGTGCTGCATTGTCGGCAAACAGCATCACACTGATGGATACTTTTCAGATCTTGGATTTTGCACTCAGTCGTGATAGGTTGAACAGTTTGCCATCAGACCTTGAATGTTGGTGGATGTTGAATGGTTCTGAAAAGCTCCCATCGAACTGGATAATAGCTTTCATGTTGGTATGGAAGGATTCAATAATTTGCAGCAGTTGGGGGGGACACCCAATCTTCTTGAGAACTTGGAACAGTCCTTCACTGCTAACTGTATCGAAGGCTTTTGTCAGGTCAATGAATGCAACATAAAGTGGTTTATTTTGCTCCCTGCATTTCTCCTGTAGCTGTCTGAGAGAAAAGATCATATCAATCGTGGAGCTCCCGGATCTGAAACCACTTTGAGATTCAGGATAAATTCTTTCTGCGAGTTTCCAAAGACGGCTGAGAACCACACGCGTGAATGCCTTTCCGGTGACACTAAGCAATGATATCCCTTGATAACTGTTGCAGTCGCTTCAGCTACCTTTGTTTTTATACAGCGTCACTATTTTGCAGTCCTTCATGTCTTGAGGCACCTCTTCTTCCTCCCAGCAGTGAGATAGGATCTCATGTAGTTGTCGAAGGATGACATCCTCTGAGCACTTTATAACTTCTGCTGGGATCCCATCGAGGCCAGGCGCTTTCCCAATTAGCAGAGAGTCTAGTGCTTCTTTCAATTCCTCCATGGCTGGAGGTGAGTCCAGCTCTTCCATGATCGGTAGGTCCTCCAAATTATTCAGTGCTTCCTCCGAAATCGAGCTGTCTTGGGAGTATAGTTCAGAGTAGTGCTCTACCCACCTCTCCATCTGCTCCATTTGGTTTCTGATGGTAGTTCCGGTCTTGGTTTTTAGCAGCACTGTCTTGCGTTGAGTTGGCCCAATTGCTTTCTTGATCCCGTCGTACATTCCACATATGTCTCCTATGTTGGCTGTCATTTGGATACTCTCACAGAGTTTCAACCAGTAATCGTTTGCGCAGCGTCTGGCTGTCCATTGAGTCTTGCTCCTGGCTGCCTGCAGAGCTTCCTGTGATTTGCGGGTGGGGCGATCCTTGTATTTCATTAGAGCAGCTCTCTTTTCTGCGAGGACAGCGGCCAGCTTGCTGGAGTTCGCCTCGAACCAATCGGGTGTGTTTCCTCGTTTTTTACCAAATGTACGGAGAGCAACACAGTTGATGTGATCTCTGAGGGTGTTCCATCTCTTTGCGGCATCTGCTTCAGGTGAGGTTGTGATGGACGTCTTGAGATTTTCGGTGAATTTGATGACTTTGTCTGGTTGTTGCATCATCCTGGCATCAATGTACTGTCTTCCAGGAGGTTTGTTGTAATGCAGGGCCTTGGGAACAAGTCTGACCTTCCAGGAGTTTTGTTGTAATGCAGGGCCTTGGGAACAAGTCTGACCTTACAGCATACCAGTGAGTGATCTGTGTCACAGTCAGCACTCTGGCACGAGCGGGTGATCTGTACATTCCGCAGATGGTGTTGACATGTCAGTATCAGGTCCAGTTGGTGCCAGTGCTTAGAGCGCGGGTGTATCCAGGAAACTTTATGCTGTTGCTTTAGCTGAAAGTAGGTGTTGGTTACGCAGAGTCATTGGAGTGAGCACAGTTCTAGCAGGTGTTGTCCATTTTCATTCATCTTACCGGTTCCGTGCTTCCCCATACATGTTGGACTGGATCTATACATGTTGGAAAGGCTCACGATGCTTGTATTTTGCGCTTGTGTCGGTAACATCTGACGAAATAAGCTAGTGTTAATCCTGGTTAAAAAGTAGTTTTTTACATGTTGCACTTTTGTGCTGTGCATGTACTTAAATTGTGTGTGTATTTTCATTCTAGAGTCCCAGCGCAGGCTGAAGATCTGCTGAACCAGGACCAGCAGCACATCCAGTTGCTTCTCAGTGAGGCAAGAGAGCATGAAACAGGAACAGGTCAAGTGGACCCCTCACCAAGTGAGCACCCCATGTGAGCACCCCAAGTGAACCCCGGGTTCCAATCTGTACATGTACAAGTACATTTTCAATCCAGTGATTTACAAACTGATTCAGAGCTTTCTAAAGCCTCATTCAGGACATTATAGTCCCACATACCTATTCTGTGCTCCACATACATATTCATTGCTCAGGAAATGTAGCATTTCTTAACTGTGCACATGATAATAAAGCCTTTGAATCTTGACTCTGTGGATTTTCATCTGGGGGCAGCCAGCGGAGACAAGCAACAGAGGTGGAGAAGAAAAGTCTTTTGAAAGCAGAAACAGAGCCAAAACCTTCTCCAGGTCAGCTTAGTTGTCATCTTACATATATATATTTTTTACACTTCTTGGTGACCGGGAAAAGTCTTTCCAACAGTTTTACACAAATTCTTGTTGTTGTTCTCCTTCTTGGCATTTACAAATCACTGGATTGAGAATGTACTTGTACATATACAAATTGGATCCTGGGGTCCACTTGGGACCTGGGTCCCATGAAACTACCTTGCGAAGGGAGGAGATGGCTCAGAATGCTGCCTTCAATCAAGCGTTCCTTGGTGTGCTGGGCCACTTTGCGAAGATGATGAGTCAGCGTGTGTGGCTGGCGTGTGTGACCCATTCCGAGTTTTTTTTACTCTGGACTTTGCTGGTGATTGTAATAAACAATTTAGTGACTTATGTGTTTGCATTATGATTTTCTATTTGTCTGTTAAGACACTGGTGGGAGGAGTCAACAGTACAAACCAAACATTTATCAATGACGTTAAAAATAATAGCTCATTTTTAAGAAAAAGTAACCAAAAACAATTGTTTTATTTACTGAAGATGTATTGTTGGATGTGACAGTGCAGAAGACACTGCACACTTTAGTGATAGTACCAGTATATGGAGGAATTCTGTGCCATATTAACATCTGTAATTCCTAATAATGGGTTAGGGTTTAATGTGATTTAACATGTTTTAACACAAACTATTTCATGGTTCATAATTCTGTTGACAGACTTACACCAAACCAAAAGTGATTTCTCAAAATGCTGGGTTATTTAGACAGCTTTTCCAATCTTTTAGCATTTAATTTATGTCACTAAATCTTGGTAACCTTTACAAACAAAACATAAACAAAAGTGGAGACGTACCTGAAAAAGGCACAAAAGTTTATTGTAAAAATTCCTAGTGCAATACAAAAGGAGTACATAATACATTATTCACACATAGAATATATATTTATACAATGCATGTATATATCCAGTAAATCCATGTATTTTCCTTGTAACCTTGTGACTGTATTATTTTAATTGCTTTTAATCCTAGATGAAGTTTGTTTTGGGTTAAAAATGCATCATAATTGTTAAATATTTTATTATACCTACTGTAACTCAGTACTGTTTACCTGTTGAAATATATATTTTACGGTTAATATAACCCCATAACTATAATATGGCACCTGGTGATCAATTTTTGGCAAATGATCACTTTTTGCCTTGACACCACCGGCTGTAGCAGGTACATCCCATGGTGTCTCAAAAGTCTCTCCATGATTTTCACACAGATAAGAGCAATTCGTTGCACAGGAAGCTAAACGTTTCTACAGACATTCTGAAGCTCTGCAATCACTGCGGTTCGTGAAGCTGGGATGACATCCCATCACTGAGAGGCTCAGTTGAACGGCCAGACCAACGGTTTGAAGCAATTTTACTACAAGAGAGCCATCTGAAACACACACATACAGCATACATATTTTAGTACCTAATAGCGATAGCTTGCCGTGATTACAATGTAGTACAGAGGACCTATTAGTGCTTAACTAGCATTAGCATCCTGGGCGCATGTGCACGCAGCGACCAGCAGTGGGTGAAAAAAGTTCGATGTCTGTGTCTCTGTTTTTATGCACTTTAATGTGTTTCAACATAATTCTCTGTGTCATTTTTGTCCTTGAATGTTTGTGGACTATATAACGAAGAGCTCCCTGGTTCCATCAGTATGGATTTCCTTCTTGTTTTTGCACTGTCGCTTCTTTCCTACCGGCTCTTTGTCTTGGAGATAAGCGCGATCGCGATCACGCCGGGAAGAACGCAGTATTCCAGAGACATGTTACTGCATTTAAACATGGATAATGCAGCATCTGTGTTTGAGTCTGTGCTGCAACTGCCGGACTTTATTTTAAGAGATTTTCATGGACACAGCAATGAAAAGAGAGACAAGAGGAGGAAACGCGGAAAGCATGGAGGCGTAAGATTAAGCCTGAGGAGGCGTCAGCTTAACCGCTTTCCTCTTCCTTCCATTATTATGGGGAACGTACAATCCCTGAGAAATAAAGTGGATGAAATTCAAGGGAATGTACGATATCAGAAGGATTTCAAGAACTGCTGTGTCATGGCTTACACGAAGACGTGGCTTACGGCGCATGGCCGGGATGTGGACTTGTGGATTGACGGCTTTGGAGCCCCACTTCACTCGGATCGGCAGGAAGAGGTAACGGGGAAACGTCAGGAGGGCGGCGTATGTTTATATATTAATAAACAGTACTGTACATCTGTCACGGTCAGAGAGCGCATCTGTACACCAGGTGTGGAGCGTCTGTCTGTGTCACTACGCTCCTTTTATCTGCCCCGCGAGTTCCCCCAACTTTTCATAACGACTGTGTACATTCAACCGAGAGCAGATTCTGCCACCGCCTCCAGCACCGTCTTTGATGTGGTCCAGCGGTTGCAGTCGATTTCCCCAGAGGCTCCAAATTTTATTCTTGGGGATTTTAACCATGTGTCTCTAAAGAAGACACTTAAAAACTTTTATCAGTATGTCTCCTGCCCAACCAGGCGAAAAAAGACATTGGACCTATGCTATGGATCCATAGAGAGGGCCTATAAATCTATTCCCCTTCCTCCTTTAGGATCCTCAGATCACAACTGTGTACATTTGCTGCCCACATATAAAACTGCTCTCAGAAGAGACAAGGCAAAGACCAGAGACATAAACGTGTGGACAGAGGATTCAGTGCACTGCCTCCAGGAATGCTTTAACTGTACGGACTGGGAGGTGTTCACACTGTCCTGCGGAGATGATTTGGACTCCAGTGGACGTGACATGCTCATACATGGCTTTCTGGAGAGACATGATCGTTCCAGGTAAACGTGTCAAAATATATCCCAACAACAAGCCATGGGTTACAAGGTCAGTTAAATCCTGCTTACAGACGAAAGCACTTACCTTTAAATGGGGGGTTGTTTCTGAGCTGCAGGTTGCCGCAAAAGAGCTGAAGGCCGAAATTTTAAGAGCAAAACAGAATTATAAACCAGAGTTGGAAAGCAAGATGGCAACAAAGAAACTTGGTTCAGCCTGGGCCAGTATGAAAACTTTTGCAGGCCTTCAGAGCACAGAGCGCAGTAATTGTGTGTTTTTAGATGGTTTTAATTCAGACACAGAGCTGGCTAATGCTCTTAATTGTTTTTATTGTCGTTTTGACTCCTTTGATTTTAGCACAGAAACACAAGGTTTGAAAGAGAAACTCAAAGACAATCAGCACTTTGATATTGAGGTGCAGGATGTTAAAAGGGTGTTCTGTGCTGTAAAAGTGAACAAAAGTCAGGGCCCTGATAATATATGTGGGCGCTTGGTAAAGTCCTGTGCACATGAACTGAGTCCTGTATTTCACTATATTTTCAATAAGTCCTTATAGACACAACATGTGCCTAAGACCTGGAAAGATGCTGTGGTTGTTCCCGTTCCAAAATCCAGCTGTCCATAAAACGGTAAATGATTTTAGACCAGTTGCTTTGACTTCAATTTTAATGAAAATTTTTGAAAAACTGGTCAGATTTGAGGTCCTAAAGTAGACTGAGAATGCATTGGATCCTTTGCAGTTTGCCTATAGGCCTCACAGAGAAGTGGAGGATGCCACTGTCACTCTGTTTAACATGCTTTTTGAACATCTGGATTTTAATGGGACACATACCAGGCTTTAATTTGTGGACTTTTCCTCCGCCTTTAATACAATCCAACCTCATATTTTAGTTGAAAGGCTCCTGCAACAATTTGATTTGAGTAATAATCTGGTGGGTTGGATCCTGGATTTTTTAACCAACAGGACACAGAGAGTAAGAGTCATTGTCTGACCAAAAGTGTTCTTCTACTGGCTCTCCGCAGGGGTGTGTGTTGTCACCACTACCCTTCATCCTGTACACAAACATGTGTCGCAGCAGACATGACAACAGACACATTATAAAGTATGCTGATGATTCAGTTATTGTCAGTCTCCTCCAGGATGGTCAGAGTGGCCACGGCCCAGTAGTTGATGATTTTATTCACTGGTGTGAGGATTCCTACCTGCAGCTGAATACGACAAAAACTAAAGATATGATTATTGACTTTAGGAGGAAAACTACCAGGCACGAAGTCACTGTACTAAAAGGCCAGACCACTGAATGTGTAAAATCCTACAAATATCTTGGGACGATTATTGATAGTAATTTAAACTTTGAAGAGAACTGTGAAAGGGTGTGCAAAAAGGGTCAGCAACATTTGCATTGTTTAAGGAAACTTGCACGCTTCCAAATTGACCAAGCCATAATGACAATGTTTTATCGGGCTTTTATTGAATCTGTTTTATCCTTTTCTTTAGTGTCATGGTTTGGTCAGATAAAACTGAAACAGAGGAAATCCTTGGATCAGGTAGTTAGATGGTCCAGTCGTTTGCTTGGTGAGTCACAGCTGAGCCTGACATCCCTGTACACCAGACAGGTACAGAGGATTGCTACCTCCATTTTAAATGATGACTCCCACCCTTTGCACTGCCACTTTCAGCTTCTTCCCTCCAGACGGAGGTTTGCTGTCCCAAAAAGTAAAACCCAGCGCTACAAAAGCAGCTTTGTTCCTGCTGCTGTTAAAGAGTTGAACAAGATGTAACAACATATTGCACATAATTTAGTTACCTATTTATTAATTTTATTTTATATTTACTTATTTTTGTACGTTTTTTATTTGGGTTCTAAATCTTTTATTGGGTTTTAGACTTTTGAGTTTTTAACTGTTGGTTAATAGCATTGGTTCATTAAGCTCTAACGTACGGTCTAAACTAAAAAATCTTGGTGTCATTTTCGATCATTCGATGAGTTTTGATCAGCATATCAAATCTCTGACCCGGAGTTGTTTTTTCCACCTTAGGAATATATTTAAAATTAGGTCCTACACTCAGTTAGAAATCATTATTCATGCCTTTGTTTCTTCACGTTTGGACTACTGTAATGCTCTTTTTACATGTCTTAGAAAATCCTCTTTACACCGCCTACAGTTAGTCCAGAACGCTGCTGCAAGATTACTAACTAGGTCCAGTAGATTCTGTCATATCACTCCTGTTTTGGCCTCCTTGCATTGGCTTCCTGTAAATTATAGAATTGATTTTAAAGTTCTTGTTCTTACTTACAAAGCCATTCATGAAGAGGCACCTTTTCATATTAGTGACCTGCTCTCTCTATACCAGCCCTGCAGGTCTCTCAGGTCTTCTCATCAGAATCTATTGGTAGTTCCTAGTACTAGGCTCAGAACCAAAGGCGATAGAGCCTTTGCTGCTGTTGCTCCCAGACTGTGGAACTCCTTGCCTTTTGAACTTTGATCTGCACCTTCCATTGGTGTATTTAAGAAGCAACTAAAGACCCACCTTTTTAGCCTGGCTTTTTAACTATGTGCTGATTGTATTTTTTTGTGCTTTTACTGTCTACTTTGTTTTTTTACTGTTTTATGTGCCTGTGTTTTTATTTTGTTTTGTACCATGTTAAGCACTTTGTGACTCTGTCTGTGAAAGGTGCTCTATAAATAAACTTATTATTATTATTATTATTATTATTATTATTATTATTATTATTATTATTATTATTAACCTCTTTGACCAGTCTTTAACTTTTTAATATGACCCTTCTCTCTTAATCTCCTTGTTTTTTTTTTCTCTTATCTCTTTGTCTTATGTCCTGATTGGTGGAGCCTTGAGTACTTTTATCATGTTTATAGTCAGCTAGCTACATGTGTGCCTGTGTTTGTGTTCATGTTGAATGTAATTGTGGTTTGTAAATATGGATGTCACCTGACTGCAAAACAAATCTACCTACGGGTACAAATAAAGTAACCTGAACCTGAACCTTAGCAATCATTAGCTTACGTTCATATTCAAGATTCAAGATTCAAAGGCTTTATTTTCATGTGCACAGTTAAGAAATGCTACATTTCCTGAGCAATGAAATTCTTACTTTGCTCTCTGAACGAATTCAATTCAATTTCAATTCAGCTTTATTTATATAGTGCCATTTCACAACAACAGTCATCTCAAGTTAAAAGGTACAGAAACAACAATTCTAATAGGTCATGACACACTAACAGTAACTCAATCCTAATACTAATGGATGCTAAAACACACACACCAACACACAGTTAGGGAGTAGAGGAATAAAACTGAAAATTCACTTGATGACTAAAGTGATAGTGGTATATTGATATCAGAGATGATGTGAACCTGAGATGGCATGAGCCTACAGTATGTACAGTGTGCAAATGAGCATTGTGCAACAAGCAGTGTATAATTACAAATTATTTGATAAGTAGCAGCAGAGATGATATGAACATCAGACAGGTGATACTATATTTACTGTACAGGTGAGCAGTGTGCAAATTTAGCAGCCAGTGTGTGAGTTCCTATATGCGAAGCTGTGTTACAGAGTTTTGGGAGTTGTTATCTCTTTATGAGTCTAATGGCAGTGGGAAAGAAGGAGTTTTTCAGTCTGGTTGTCCTGCATTTTACAATTCTGTACCTCTGGCCTGAGGGTAGAAGTGTGAACAGTCTGTGTTGGGGGTGGGTGGGGTCCCCGGAGGATGGCGTCAGCTCTCTTTTGGACTCTGCGGTGGTAGATGCTCTGCAGAGAGGGGAGTGGAGTCCTGATGATCTTCTCCGCTGTCTTCACCACTCTCTGCAGACGTTTGCGCTCCAGGGCAGTGGTGCTGTCATACCAAGCAGTGATGCAGTTGGTCAGGATGCTCTCGATGATGCAGCTGTAGAAATTAAGATAAGATAAGATAAGCCTTTATTAGTCCCACAACAGGGAAATTCCAGGATTGCAACAGCACAGGGATAGCAACACTCAGAGCAACAATCAGAAGGCAAGAAAAAAAACAAAAAAACAAAAAAAAACAAGCAAGCAAGAGCAGCTAATATACATATGTACATATTACTATAAAATATATATATACACACACACACACAGACACACAGTGCAGAGCATTGTAGCTGGATGGAATAAATATATGAATATATGAACACAGTGCAGAGCATTGTAGCTAGATGGAATAAATATGTAAATATATAAACACCCACAGTACGGAGCATTGCAGCTAGGTGGAATAAATATGCAAGTATATAAACACACACAGTGCGGAGCAATGTAGCTAGATGGAATAATATGTAGATATATAAAAACACAGTGCGGAGCATTGTAGCTAGATGGAATAAATATATAGATATATAAATATAAACACACCCAGTGCTGAGCATTGTAGCTAGATGGAATAAATATGTAAATATATAAACACACACAGTGCAGAGCATTGTTGCTAGATGGGATGAAACAGCATAACCGTCTACTTAGTTATCCTACATGGTATGATTATGTGCCCATACATATTCTCACCCTCCATAGCGACCGATATGTTCCTAGTTGTATGCCGGAGAGGACCATTGTGTAAGTCTATTGCATCTTTTGCATCCAAAAAACTATTAGTTTGTTACGTCTTTTTGCTATCTCTGCGAGAAGCCCTGCTTAGGTTGTACAGTCTGACAGCCGTTGGTAGGAAGGACCTACGAAACCTCTCAGTTGTGCACCTGGGATGATGTAGTCTGCTGCTAAATGAGCTCCTCAGTGCATCCAGTATGTCCTGCATAGGGTGGAACTCGGACTCCAGCAGAGATGACAGTTTAGCCACCGTCCTTCTCTCTCCTATCTCCTCCATCGGCTCAAGGCGCTGCCCCAGGACAGAGCTAGCTTTCTTAATCAGTTTGTTCAGTCTCTTCCTATCGGCTGCAGTAATGCCACTGCCCCAGCAGACCACTCCAAAAGTGATGGCTGATGCCACCACCGTGTCATAGAATGACTTCAGCAGCGCCCCTTGTACACCAAAAGACCTGAGTCTCCTCAGCAGGAACAGCCTGCGCTGTCCCTTCTTGTAGAGTGCGTCAGTATTGTGTGACCAGTCTAGTTTATTGTTCAGATGAACACCCAGGTACTTATAGGATGTCACCATCTCGATGTCTGTTCCCTGTATATTTACTGGTGCTGTGAGGGGTTGCCCATGCCTGCGGCAGTCCACCACCAGCTCCTTAGTTTTCCTCGCGTTGATCTGGAGGCAGTTCCGATGGCACCAGTCCACGAAGTCCTGGATAAGCCCTCTGTACTCAGCTTCATCTCCGTTGGAGATGAGACCAACGATCGCAGAGTCATCAGAGAACTTCTGTAGATGGCAGTGTGTTGTGTTGTGTGAGAAGTCCGCAGTATAAAGAGTGAACAGGAAGGGAGCCAGCACCGTTCCCTGGGGGGCCCCCGTGCTACTGATGATCGTGTCGGACACACAGTCCCGGGTTCTCACAAACTGAGGCCGGTTCGTGAGGTAGTCCAGGATCCATGATGACAGGTGCTGGTCCACCCCTGCGCGCAGCAGCTTGTCCTTCAGGATCATCGGTTGGATGGTGTTGAAAGCACTGGAGAAGTCAAAGAACATGATCCTCACCATATTCCCGGGCTTCTCCAGGTGGGACAGAGAACGGTGAAGGAGGAAGATCACCGCATCCTCCACCCCAATGCCATGCTGGTAGGCGAACTGGAGTGGATCCATCGCTGGTTCCACCAGGGGGCGGAGATGAGCAAGGAGCAGTCTCTCCAGGGTCTTCATCAAGTGGGACGTCAAGGCCACCGGTCTGTAGCTGTTCAGGTCTTTGGGGTGGGAAGTTTTTGGTACAGGTACCACACAAGATGTTTTCCACAGCTGTGGTACCCTCCCCAGTTTCAGGCTCATGTTGAAGATATACGTCACAATCCCACACAGCTGGTCTGCACAGGACTTGAGGAGCTTTGCGCTGATGCCGTCCGGTCCCGACGCCTTCCTCGCCTTGATCTTCCTCAGCTCCGTCCTCACCTGGGTCTTGGTCAGGGTCAGGATGGGGGGCTGTGTGTTGGGAGTGGGGGGGGGTGTCGGTGGAGTGGGGAGTGGGCAGCAGGACTTGATTTCTTAGAGGCAGCAGTGGTTGTTGTGCAGACAGGGGGGGAGGGCGGTTGGTCAAATCTATTGAAAAACAGATTCAGGTTGTTCGCCCACTCCCTGCCCCCCGTGGCCTGGGGGGAGGTATTCTGGAGCCCCGAGATGGTTTTGAGGTTTCTCCAGACCCCGCTGATGTCGCTCTGTTGCAGCTTGTCCTCCATCTTCTTCCTGAAGCTGTCCTTGCCTTCTCTGATCTTTCTCCTCAGCTCCCTCTGTACGGACTTCAGCATCTCCCTGTTCCTCGACCTGAAGATCCTCTTCTTCTCTCTCAGAAGTGTTTTTATCTCAGGGTTGATCCAGGGTTTGTTGTTTGAGTGACGCCGTATGGTCTTGGTGGGAACAGATTTGTCCACACAGAAGCTGAGGTAGCCCGTGAAGGTGTGAATGAGGCCATCGATGTCCTCACCATGTGGATCGCAGAGCTGCTTCCAGGCGGTGGCTTCAAAACAGTCCTTTAGAGTGTCCATTGTCTCCTCAGACCATAACTCCACAGTGTGCATGGCCGGAGGTTGTCTGTGCACTAGGGGTTTGTACACCGGCCGGAGATGAACCAAGTTGTGATCCGATCTCCCGAGTGGGGGGAGTGGTGATGAGGTGTACGCCTCCTTAGTGTTTGCGTAGAATAAATCCAGTGTTTTATTGTCTCTAGTGTGGCATGTGACATACTGGTGAACGTGGGTAGAATGGGAGACAGTGAAACGTGGTTGAAATCGCCTGAGATGAGGAGAAGAGCATCTGGGTGTTCTGTCTGCAGCCTGCTGGTTACTGAATGGATGACGTCACGCGCTGTCCCAGCGTTCGCCGTCGGATTTGCATAAACAACAATGCAGATCACGTGTGAGTGTTCTCTCGGGAGATATGTAGGCCTCATGCTAACAGCTAGCAACTCAATGTCTTTGCTGCAGTGTCGTTGTTTAACAGTGATATGTCCCGGTCTGCACCAGTTGTTGTTAACATACATTATCACTCCACCGCCCCTAGCTTTGCCACTGTCTGGTGTTCGGTCAGCTCGTATCATGTGAAAACCCTCCAGCTCAATGTTAGCATCTGCTGCTAGTTCAGTTAGCCATGTCTCAGTAAACAAAAGGAGAGAGCACTCCCGGTAAGTGCTATCATAACGGGAGATAGCCGCTAGCTCATCTAACTTTCCCAGTATCGACCGTACATTTCCCATGACAACAGATGGAAGGGAGGGTCTGTACCTTATATTTTTTGTCCTCCGCCTTACTCCAGCCCGGCAGCCGCGACGCTTTCGCCTCAGTTCTCTCGGTATGTCGAGTTTTTCCAATGGGACCGGGTGGCGGTTAAATGCTAGCAGCTCTTCCCTGTTGTATCGTATCCTGCTATAAACAGTGGCTCCGTCCACCGGCTCAGGAGACATTTGGGACGATCTGTGTGTCCGTGATATAAGTGGGGTGAAAAAAAAGACTGATCAAAAGAGAGAGGAAGGGAAAAAAAACTCGGAATCGAGCCGCTGTTGCAAAAGGCAGCCTACTCGTGTGGCGCCGAGAGAGATTTCAAATTGCTGAGGATCCTGGAAGACATGCCAAACTTCTTCAGCCTCCTCAGAAAGTACAGGCGCTGTTGAGCTCTCTTAACCAGCTCTGTGGTGTTGTGTGTCCACTTAAGGTCCTCGCTGATGTGGATGCCCAGGTATTTAAAGCTGCTCACCCTCTCCACCTCAAGCTTCCAGATGAACAGTGGCCAATGGAGTCTCCTCCTCCCTTTCCCCATGTCCACTATCATCTCCTTTGTCTTGTCCGTGTTGAGGGTGAGGTTGTTGTCCTCATACCATGACACCAGGCTGGCCACCTCCCTCCTGTAGGATGCTTTGTCATCACCAGTGGTGCGTCCTATCACTGCTGTGTCATCCGCAAACTTTAGGATGATATTGTCCTTATGGGAGGCAAAACAGTCATGGGTGAAGAGGCTGTAGAGGATGAGGCTGAGAACACAACCCTGTGGGACACCTGTGTTTGTGATGATGCTGGCTGAGGTCCTGTTACCCATCCTGACAGATGTAGCATCATCGTCCTCCTCAAAACCAAGACAAGATCACTTCTCTCCAGTTTACAGGAATTTCAATTTATTCATTACACAGGAATATCACCTTTCTGCCTTCTCAGGAATATCACTGGCTTTTTGCTGACTCATGCAGGCTTCTTCCAGACCTGACCAAAGATGCTTGCTTTCCCAGGACCCCAATGTAAACAGAGCTTGCTTTTAAAGGCTCAAAGGAACATAAAACTCAGGAGACCAGACCTCTCAACATGAACACTGCATTTGATAACGTACCTTTTCACAGGAAACCAATGTTTTTAAAAGAGTCATAAACCACTTAATCTGACGGTTTTATAGCCTATGCTGTCCAGGCCTTCGCCAGATACTAAGGAAATCATCTACAGCTCAACAGTACCTCCTAGCGGATACCTACGGAATGTGTTTTCAGTACGTAGGGTGACTTATAATTTGTTCTAAATATTAAGTTTCTTTCAGCTTATCCTATGGAGCCTAAGGACACTGAAAATCATCCCTGTTATCACCAACCATGGTTTGCTGCATGTTCTGCTGTTCTAATCTTGATCTAAATGTGAATGCATGTATTATAATTATGTATAAGAAATGTTATATTCATGAGTGTTATTGGAGTAATGGTATAAATGCATGATCACCATATATTAGCCAAGTCATTTAATTTAGTTAGATTTTATACTGAGCATTTATCTTATAAGAACTGACTGAGTGTTGATTTTTCCCTCTGAAAATTCATGGGATGGTGTCTCCATTTGGTTGGCTGCTCTCAAACAAAGAAATGTTTTCACATTGGATAACAGCCATTTCAAAACTGATTCTGAAAGAGTAGATTGGTCGTTTGACGACTGACCTCATCAGTTTTACGACCCGGCGAGGTAACTTTAAAAGACACAAGTCAGATTTGAGTAGAGTAAGAGAGGAAAAACAGAACACAGAAAAACAGTTGAGCACAGTTACAGCACAGTTAAGAGTTTTAAAAAAGTCAGAGATCAGACAACAGGCAGGAAGATTAGTTAGAAAAAGATTTTAAGAATTAGAGGAACTAAATTAAGATTAAAGAAGCAGAATAGTAATCTAGATCTCAGAAGAAGATTTTATTCCACCGTTTCAAGGCCCTGTGAAGTTTTATTTTATTCTCTGTGTGTTTGTCAAATCTTTTCTTATATTCTGGAAACTGAGGAGAAGCCATTTTTCTTTAGAGCTCGTCCCTTTTTAGAGAATCAAATTCTCAAACTTTTTCCTTCACCTCAGAAGCCATTCTTATCCTAGTAAATGCTTTTCTAACACTTTTTTTTAATGACTTTTCACGCCATTAAAGTGGACCTTTAATTTGCCTAGTTTAAAGTGAAGAGGCTGAGAAGATTTTCCTTCAGTTTTTTTTTTTTTTTGGTCTATCCTGCTACAAGAGACCCCAAATTTGGATTCTTTTCCCAAGGACTTTTCACGCCGCCCTGAGACAAACCACCCACGGCTGCAAATGTCTCTTTGAAGGGCCCCCCAGCTAAGTTATCGCCCCACGGCTGTGAGTGAGGAGGCATCTTGCAGCACCAGCTTCCTCCCGGCGTCCTAACTTCAAAAATCCAGCGGTACCGAACCGCGGAACTTGGACCTACGGCCGTGTGTGGTGAGACTTATTCCTCCTATTTCTGGGTTAACAGGTGATGTCCTAACGATTAAATTACAATTGAATATGGCCCGTATTTCAGGGCTCAATTAGTCTCAGCCACAGGATAGGACTGTAAACTGAACGAAAACTTTCAGTCATTTTTAAGTAACTGCCCTTAAATTTTGTAGATTAATTCAGGAGTCATTTTTAGATAATTAGCTTATGAATTTTCCCCATAAAATTGCGATGTTTTGTTAAAACATTCCAGCCTCATTTACTGTTGAAACATAAGTCTATTTCTCCTTGGTTCTACAGAGGTGTAATGCTGGATTTTATGTTCAGGAACCCAATATCAGTTGATGTGATATTTTACGCTGTCATCATCTGAATCTGTTTATTCATCATTTGAACGCCATGCCATGTAACCTGAATGATTTTAATAAATGAGTGAATAAGAGCAGTTGAAGCGTTTTCCTTTCGCATATACAGGTTTCCTAATCACGGCAGGACAAAAACTCACTGAAACTTTGAGACTGATTCATTAAGTAATTTAAGGTACAAAATTAATTAAAATTAAAGTTAATTTTATTGTCCTTAGGACTGGTGCCCCTTTTACGAGTGCTTTTATTTAATTTAGCGGGTGTAGAAGTGACGGTTCAACTCCGCCCCCCTTTCACACCCACTATTAAATAAAATAAATAATTCCTGTACCTTATGACAAATAATTTTATAGGCTCTTCATCCTACACAGACTAGGGCCTGCCAGTTAGAAAGTCCAGTAGCCAGTCACAGAGGGTGGGGTGCAGGCCAAGTGAAGACAGTTTGTCGGTGAGTTTGTGGGGGACGACCGTGTTGAAGGCGGAGCTGTAGTCGATAAAGAGCATCCTAATGTAGGAGTCTTTATGTTCCAGGTGGGAGAGAGAATAATGGAGTGCTGCAGCAATAGCATCTGAGGTGGACCTGTTGGGCCAGTAGGCATACTGCAGGGGGTCCGGGGTGCCTGGTATGTTGTCCTGAATGAGGGGCAGCACCACTCTCTCAAAGCACTTCATGATGATTGGAGTGAATGCTACCGGTCCATAATCATTCAGACAGGTTGGCGGGCTCCTTTTGGGGAGAGGGATGATGGTTGTCGTTTTGAAGCAGGAGGGGACTATGTTCTGGTTGAGGGAGAGGTTGAAGATTGCTGTGAGAATGTCAGTCAGCTCTACAGTGCATGCTCTGAGGGCCCGCCCAGATATGTTGTCTGGTCCTGCTGCCTTGCGGGGGTTGATATTCCTCAGTGCTTTGATAAGTGATCTAGTTTGTATCATCACGTCTTCTGCTGCCCCATGGCTTCCTAAACTCTCCAGTACTTTTCCAGAGTTTTGTCTCGCTGCCTGTAGCCTTCTCTGGCTCTCCTTTCTTGCTTTTACTCTGACAAAAAAAAACAGCGAGCAGCAGGCTCGCCTCTATATCCATCTTGTGTTTTGCTTGTTACATACAAATGATGTTGTAGGAGTGTCAGCCGCCTTGCTGTAAAGATCTCACTCACTTAAGGTGGTATTCAGTTGTAATGGATAACGAACAACACCGTGTTGAGTCGGGATGGGTAGGTGCTAGTGGAATTATTATTAATCTCAACACAGGGTCTACAGCTATTTGCCGTCCAAAATGGCAGAAAAACAATGTGGCACATGACCACTGACATCATGTGCAACCCCTCTATAGATGAAGCTTCATGTGAAACTTCATTTGCTCTACTAGGCCATCTAGTGGACAAAAAGTATACAACATGCAGATTTTTACAAGGGTACTATCGGTTTAGAGTGGATTTTTTTCCATTTCAATAAATGCACTGTCTTTTAAGAAATATCAATGATCATAAGGGAAAAAAAGAAATAATAAAACTCAGGTGACTACAGTGAATGTGCTTGTGTTACTTGGTGTGCTTGTGCAACTTATCCATTTTTATTAAGAGATAATAACGTTTTAACAGTCTTTAGACTAAGGCAATTTCTTTTTTTTTTTAGATTATTTCACTAGCTTTGGAGAATACGCTCTCACAGAGCACAGAGGATGCAGGCGTGCAAAGGAAGGCTACTGCAAGTTTGTACAGTGTAGGATATAGCCCACCTGTATGCACCTTCTTCCACTCTTATAAGTCACCCTACAGTATGTTCCTCTCGTCTCAGATACCATGTTCACCACAGTCGTTTCCATCCTTTTAGCATCATGTTATGTGTAAATAATATCTTTGTGTAGGTGAATAGATGTCTGTTTGTAAACTGTCACGACGCTGTCAAAGCGTTATCTTGTCGATTTTTGTTTGTTGTACTAGCTCCGTTTTAAATTTTTATCTCTTTATCTCTTTAACTGATATTATCTTTTTACTTAGTGTTAGCTTATTAAATACGAAAGCCCGATCAGGCACACAGGTGAATCAGACCCCGGGCAGGGCTGTTTCACCAGGTTAGGTTAACTTGTTTTAGCTAGCTAGCTAGCCACTTCTGGCCTGGAAAGCCATGGCTCCATCCCCTGCTTGTGTCAGCTGTGTCTCCATCTCTAAGAATGTTTCTGAGTTGGAATTGAGACTCTCTAACCTTTATAAGATTCGGGAGGCTGAAAACCACCTTGACATTATTATTTTTGGACGGACATCGGCCCCAGCGACGGACTCGCAGCTAGCAGAGACGGCTACTTACCTGGGTAAAATTAGCACATCGCCATCCACTTCCACCCCTGCTCCAGTCACCTCAGCTGTCCAGGACTCCAGCATCAAACACTGGCTTCAGCTCGGAGCTAAACCCAAAACCCCAGGTGGTTTGTCACAGCCTCAATGCGCGCCCTGAACCTTGGTTGAGCCAAATAGCAAACGTCGGGGATTGACCAGACATGGCCACGCCTCCTCCCTTCCCCTTTTGCTGAAAAACAGATTCGACATCTTTTCCCTGGAAGATTTCCCCCACCTGGATGTCAAGCATCCTCCCACGGCCGCCCCTATTCCTTCAGCAGTGGCCCAAACCTGCAAGCCCCGGATCAAAACTACCTTAGGTGTGCCAAACTATACACCAGCTCCAACAAGAAGAGAGTGCATCCCCCCGCATCCCCCTCACATCCGCATCCTGCCGCCACAGCAGCAACTATGGCAAAATTATCCACCATGTCAGAAGCCACCAACAAAGCCCCGCCAGACAACGCTGGTAATTGGTGATTTAATAATGAGGAACGTCAGAAGCAGGTACTGTGTTACAATATTTTTTCCTGGGGCTAAAAGTGTCAGACATTGAGGCTCTTACCCCTGACCTATTAAATGAATACCCCCTCGCTAAAATTGTTATTGTGCACGTTGGATGCAACAACATCCCAGATGAAACGTCGGAGATCTTAAAAAATGACTTCAGGAACCTTCTGTCCACTCTTATGAACTGTGGCAGACGTGTGTTTATTTCGGGGCCACTTGTGCCTCTTAGATGAGGTTGCAATTATTTTAGCAGAACTCTCAGCCTTAATACCTGGTTGTGTTCAACATGTCCTACTTTTAACATTGGTTTTATAGACAATTTCAACCTGTTTTGGAACCACCCATCATTTTTGAAGCCAGATGGCATCCATCCAAATAGACTCGGTGCACATGTTCTAAAGGACAATCTATTTTATTCCATTCAGCATTTTTTAGTACAGTGACTGAAAGCTGGTATGTTAACTCTCCCCGAAGTACCAGGGTCTGCCAACCAGCCCTTCTTTGCTTCCACTTCTCATATTAATCCTATTAATCCAAATAATTCTCACTGTTTAGATCAGTCTTCAATTCATAACCCCATAGAGATTGTGTCTGTCTCCCGTTACCCAAAACATTATAACCCAAGACAAATACAACATAACTTGATAACTACACACCTCTCTGCAGCTCCTCTTCATCCGCCACTGCTCAACTTAGCCCCTGTCTTCCCCATCAGAGAATCATTGTCTGCTCCCTCCAAAGTTAATAAAAATATAATGTATAAGCATCCCAGAATGATTAAACAAGCAGTTGGTAAAACTCAAACATCAAGTCTCTAAATTTAATAATTTGGCCAATGTTCCTCCTCATAATTTAAAAATTAAATGTGGTTTGTTAAATATTAGGTCTCTAACTCCCAAGTCTCTGCTAGTCCATGGTCTGTTAATTGATCATCAGACTGATTTAATATCCCTTACAGAGACTTGGTTAGAGCAAGAGGATTATGTTGGTTTAAATGAATCAACTCCCTCTGGTTACAGTATTTACACTATCAAAATCCCAGAAGTTCTGGTCGTGGAGGAGGAGTAGCGACAATTTACCATTCTAACTTACTAGTTAATGTAAAGCAAAAACATGTTTTAATTCCTTTGAAGACCTGGTCCTCAGTATTGGGCATGTTAGCAATCTTAGCTTAAACCCAAATTTCCTTGCCATAGTTTATCATCCTCCCTCAGCCTACTCAGAGTTTTTATCGGAATTTGCTGAATTCTTAGCTGATTTAGTGCTGAAATCAGAAAGAATAATTATAGTAGGAGATTTTAATATACATGTAGATGTAGATAGTGACTGTCTCAATAAGGCATTTAATTCAATATTAGACTCAATGGGGTTTTCTCAGAAAATAGAAAATTCTACCCATTATCTCCACCACACATTGGACCTTGTTCTGACATATGGCATTGAAATAGAAAATCTGGTAGTGTCTCCTCATAATCCTGTACTGTCAGACCACTGTCTGTTAACTTTTGATTTCACTAATCCTGACTATTTGATTCCTAAAGAAAAATATTACTACAGCAGATGTCTTTCAGATGATGTTGTTACTAAATTTATGCAGAGTGTCTCCTCTATGTCATGTGTCAACACAACAGAAATAAGCTATGGAGAGCTTGCTCCTTCTGTAATTGATAGCATGGTAGATAATGTTACAGCTTCTCTGCATCAGACTCTACACTTGGTGGCCCCTTTAAAAAAGAAAAAGTCCAATCAGAGATTTCTAACTCCTTGGTTTAACACAGAAACTCGTAGCTTAAAACAGAAGACTTGTCAATTACAAAGAAAATGGCGTTCTACTAATTTAGATGAAAACTATTCAGCTTGGAGAAATCATCTTTTAATTTATAACAAATCTCTTAGAAAAGCTAGAACAAGTTATTACTCTGCATTAATAGAAGAAAACAAGAATAATCCCAGGTTTCTTTTCAGCACTGTAGCCAGGCTGACAAAGTGCCAGGACTCTGTCAATCCTTGCATTCCCTTAGAGCTTACTAGTCAGGACTTTATGAACTTTTTCAATCATAAAATTTCATCTATTAGAGATAAAAATCAGTCAGATTCTTCCCACTGTTAACTTAAATACAGCATCTACTACAACTCCTTCAATTGATATCTGTTTGGATAAGTTTACTCCAATTGACCTTTTAGAGTTAGATAAAATAATTTCCTCATCCAAGCCTTCAACGTGTCTTTTGGACCCTATTCCTACCAGGTTATTTAAAAAAGTCTTCCCATTTATTGGCAGCCGTATTCTTCAAATAATCAATTCTTCTTTAACATTAGGCCATGTACCACAGGCTTTTAAAACTGCTGTAATTAAACCCTTACTCAAAAAGCCAACGCTGGATCCAGGAGTGTTAGCTAACTACAGACCAATCTCTAATCTGCCTTTCATTTCAAAAATCTTAGAAAGAGTTGTTGCTACACAATTATTTGATCACTTGCAGGGAAATGGTTTATTTGAAGAGTTTCAGTTCGGGTTTAGAATCCATCATAGTACTGAAACAGGCTTAGTGAAGGTCACCAATGACCTCCTTATCACATCTGAAAATGGACTCGTTTCTGTACTTGTCCTTTTAGACCTTAGTACAGCCTTTGACACTATCAACCATAATATTCTACTCAATAGATTAGAACACTATGTTGGACTTAATGGAACTTCGCTGGAGTGGTTTAGATCTTATTTGTCTGATAGGCTCCAGTTTGTTCATGTCAATAATGAGTTTTCTTCCAACTCAAAGCTCAGTCATGGAGTTCCACAGGGATATGTGCTAGGCCCTACTCTTTTTAGTTTATATATGCTTCCGTTAGGCAACATCATTAGAAAACACTGTATACATTTTCATTGTTATGCAGATGACACACAATTATACCTGTCAATGAAGCCAGATGATAGTAATTAATTAGCCAAGTTAGAAGCCTGTCTTAAGGAAATCAAAGCTTGGATGACTTGTAATTTCCTGCTATTAAATTCAGATAAGACTTAAGTCATTCTTGTTGGTCAAAAAAACCTTAGAAATACCTTTCCAAATCAAACTCTTAGTTTGGATGCGGTTACTCTTTCTCTTAATAGTTCTGTGAGGAACCTTGGAATTATTTTTGATCAAGATCTGTTTTTCAATTCACATATTAAATTTGTTTCTAAGGCTGCCTTCTATCATTTGCGTAATATTGCCAAGATTAGGAGCATCTTGTCTCAGAGTGATGCTGAGAAACTGATCCACGCTTTTGTTAGCTCGAGATTAGATTATTGTAACTCTTTATTATCAGGTTATCCTAAAATATCTTTAAAAAGTCTTCAATTGATCCAAAATGCTGCTGCAAGAGTTTTAACAGGTACTAGAAAGAGAGATCATAGCTCTCCGGTTCTGGCCTCCCTTCACTGGCTTCCCACAGAGTTCAGAATTAAGTTTAAAATCCTTCTTCTCACTTACAAAGCTCTAAATAATTAGGCCCCTTTTTATTTAAAAGATCTGATACTACCCTATCATCCTAATAGAGCATTACGCTCCCAAAATGCTGGATTACTTGTAATACCTAGAATCTCCAAAAGTACAATGGGAGGCAGGGCCTTCAGTTATCAAGCTCCTTTCCTGTGGAACCAGCTGCCAATCTGGATTTGGGAGTCAGACTCGATCTCTGTTTTTAAGAATAGGGTTAAAACCTTCCTTTTCGATATAGCTTACAATTAGGAGGGATCATGTGTCTTTAAACCCTCCCTTAGTTATGCTGCTAATAAATTTAGACAGCCGGGAGACATCCAATAATGTACTGGGTATGGCGCGCATTTAGGGCGCATATATGGTATGCATGTATGGTATGCATTTTCCCCCACATATACTTAGTAGGCATGACGGTGCATACTCTGGAGGCTTCATGTCTAAACGGCCAAGAGGACCTGACCCGGCAGAGACCTCGGGAGGTGTGAAGTGGTTTCTTGAGAGACGGGAAGTCAGAGAGAATGTCCCAGCAGGAGCCCCTGAGGCTGAAGAGTTGAGAGACAATGGAGACGCCAAGGAGCCTCGGAGGCTATATGTTTACTGAAGGACTGTGGGTTGGGGATATGATATTTGATGTTGGGGGTTTTGTGTCTCTGGAGAGTATAAGAGCTGTGAAGAATTATTGTTCTGCCTCTTTGCTGAGATACTTTGCTTGATAGAGGATGTAGACTCACAATAAACCTTTCCTGAGAAATAAACTCAGTCTCGTTTGTGAAAGTCATCCTCTACACTGGTGACTTACGACAAACCATGGCCGGTGGCGGCGAGCTTTCTGCGCCGGACTCTTCAGGGGCCAACCGGGTTAACGCAGCTACCACACTACAGCTGCCCGATTTCTGGCAACATAACCGGCGCTCCTGGTTTACCACTGTGGAGGCGCAGTTCCACCTTTGGGGAATCTCAGCGGATGCAATGAGGTTCTACCATGTCATCGCGAAGCTGGACAGCCTCACAGTGCAGCGGGTGGAGAGCCTGACCAACCACCCGCCCCAAGACGACAAGTATGGCGCACTGAAAGCCGCCCTCATTCGAGCCTTCACTCCCTCGCTGGGAGAGCGAGCAGAGAAGCTCCTGGCGCTGACAGAAGGGGAAGCAGACAGGCCGGCAGATCTGATGGCGAAGCTGATGAGCCTGAGAGGCGAGGATGACGACAGCTTTATCTTCGCCCACGTCTTTCTCAGAACGCTACCGCCAGCAGTGAGAGTCACCCTGGCCAGCTCACAGCTACTCAACAACCGTGACTACCACGAGCTGGGCCAGGAGGCGCGGCGGCTCGTCGACGCCCATAGACGGCACGCAGCCACGACGGCAGCAGCAGAGCTGAACGCACCCCCGCGAGACGAGGGGAGACCACAGGCTGCAGCACCGGATCCACTGACGTCAGCAGCGGCAGAGGCCAGGAGAAGCGGAGCTGACAACATCCTCTGTTTCTACCATCGACGCTTCGCCGAGAGAGCGCGCAGATGCGCCCCACCGTGCCGATACCAGCGCCAGGGAAACGCCAAGACCGAGAGCCGGTAGCAGCTGTGACTCTCGGCGTGAAGAACAAGCTGCTTTTCATGACAGACGCAAATTCAGGGAAAGAAATCCTGGTGGACACAGGCTCCCAGCTAAGTTTTGTCAAGCCTGCCTACGCGGACATGCTGACACCTGCCAGCGGACCCCTGGTGTTAGCGGCGAACGGTTCCACGATCAAAACCTATGGGGAGAAGACGCTCCTCCTATCCCTCCACGGCCGCACCTTCGAGAGGACCTTCGTCGTAGCCGCAGTTAGCAACAACATGCTAGGTGCTGACTTTTTATGCTCAAACAGTTTATTAGTTGATCTTGCTAACAGACGTATTGTAAATGCACTGTCTTTCTACTCTATCTCCTGCACAGCTCGGGTGGCCCTGCCTTCTGCACATCCCAATGTCACAGCTGCAGGTGGTAAGTTTCATGCACTACTCAATCAGTTTCCAGCACTCACGGTCCCAACATTTTCAGCGTCAGTTGCCAAACACGGGGTCGAGCATTTCATAACTACCTCTGGCCCCCCTGTTTTTGCAAAAGCTCGGCGCTTGGACCCAGCTAAACTGGCCATCGCGCGTGAGGAATTCGCCAACTTGGAAAAACTGGGCATTGTTAGACGCTCGAACAGCTCTTGGTCGTCACCCCTGCACATGGTACCCAAGGCTGACGGCTTGTGGCGCCCTTGCGGTGATTTCCGCAGATTAAATAATGCTTCAGCACACGACCGCTACCCGATTCCGCACATCCAGGATTTTTCGGCACATTTGGCGGGGGCGCGCATCTTTTCCAAAATAGATTTGGTGCGCGGTTATCACCAAGTCCCAGTCCGCGCACAAGACATACCCAAAACGGCAGTTATAACCCCTTTCGGGCTTTTCGAGTTTTTGCGCATGCCTTTCGGCCTCAAAGGCGCCGCGCAGACGTTCCAATGCATGATGGATGCAGTACTGCGCGACCTCCCTTTCGTGTTCGCTTATTTGGATGATATTTTGGTAGCCAGTGCATCCGAAGTCGAACACGAACGCCACCTCACAGCCGTTTTTCAGAGGCTGACAGAACACGGGCTGATAATTAACCCAGCGAAATGCCAATTCGGGGTAGCGCAAATCGATTTTTTGGGGCACCACGTGTCTCCAGAAGGCGCGGTCCCGCTGCCTGATAAAGTGCGCGCGATAACGGATTTCCCCCAACCGCAGACAGCTAAGGCACTGCAAGAATTTTTGGGGATGGTCAGTTTTTATAACCGTTTCCTCCCCAACGCGGCACGGCTCATGCACCCATTGTACGCGGTACTAAAGAAGCAAAAACCTGCAACTAAGGTTGAGTGGTCCCCGGACCGGGAGCGCGCTTTCTCACAGGTCAAATCGGCCCTCGCGAACGCTGCGTTATTGGCACACCCAGTGCCAGCAGCTCGCATGGCGCTAACCACAGACGCTTCCGACGTGGCAGTGGGGGCGGTTGTCGAGCAACTGGTAGCAGGGAGCTGGCAACCACTTGCGTTTTTCAGCAAAACATTGCGTGATAACGAGCGTAAATACAGCGGGTTTGATAGGGAGCTTTTAGCCCTGCATTTGGCCATCCGCCACTTCCAGTTCTGGTTGGAAGGGCGCCGTTTCACCGCGTTTGTAGACCACAAACCATTAACATTTGCAATGGCTAAAATTTCAGAGCCTTGGTCGGGCCGACAACAGAGACAGCTGGCCGCGATTTCGGAGTTTACCACCGACATTCAACACGTGGTGGGCAAACACAATGTAGTGGCAGATTGTCTCTCGCGCGCAGTTGCACTGCCAGGCCCCCAGGGGGCACACTCGGCAGCTGTAGACTCGGGCCAGGCTTGCGGCGCGGAAGCGCTCGCAGCCCCGGTCTGCGTTGGGTTAGATTATGCAGCCATGGCCACCGAGCAGGTTAACGATGTGGACATGCGCGCGCTCCAGTCTGGGCCAACAGGGCTAAGGCTGGAGCACAGGGTGCATCAAAGAGGTATGCCCCCTCTAATCTGCGATATCTCCACGGGGCGCCCCCGCCCCATGGTCCCAGCTGCGTGGCGTCGCCGCGTTTTTGACTTAATACATTCGCTGGCACATCCGGGCGTTCGTGCGTCGATCAAAATGGTGGGAGAGAAGTTTGTTTGGCCGGGGCTGTGTAAACAGGTCAAAGAATGGGCCGCAGCCTGCGCAGCGTGTCAAAGAGCAAAGGTACACAAGCACACGCGGGCCCCTCTAGAACCTTTTCACATCCCAGCCAAACGCTTCGACCACGTGCATGTCGACTTGGTGGGACCCCTCCCGCTGTCACAGGGGTTCACACACCTTCTAACTATGGTGGACCGCACTACGCGCTGGCCAGAGGCGATTCCCTTGGCGTCAACCACAGCAGCAGACGTTGCGCGCGCTTTTTTAACGGCTTGGGTCGCGCGCTTTGGAGTCCCGTCAGACATAACGTCTGACAGAGGACCCCAATTTGTTTCCGAGCTCTGGTCATCCATGGCACTCAGCCCGGGGGTGAAAATTCATCGCACAACTGCGTATAACCCCCAGGCCAACGGTTTGTGCGAACGCTTTCACCGGTCATTGAAAGCAGCCCTCAGAGCGGCTCTCACGGACACAAATTGGGTTGATAAGCTTCCATGGGTTTTATTAGGGTTGCGTTCAGCACCTAAGGGAGATTTGCAAGCCTCTCCGGCCGAGCTAGTCTTCGCCCAACCTCTCCAGTTATCAGGAAAATTCCTTCCTGAGAACCCCGCACCAGATAGCCCCCCCGCTCAGCTGCTGCAGAGCGACGCGGGATCAAACACCCTCCCCGGTCCAGTTCATCACAGTTTTCCACACGTTTTTGTGCCTAAAGCCTTAAAGAATGCAGAATTCGTCTTTGTTAGACACGACGCACAGAGGTTAGGTTTAAGACCACCTTATGATGGACCGTTCAGAGTGTTAGAAACCGGGGAAAAGCATTTTTTGCTCGATTTGGGAGACAGGAGGGAATTAGTCTGCATTAACAGACTCAAACCCGCTTTTGTGTTAGCTGATGAACAGGTGCAAGTAGCCAGGGCCCCCCGTCGTGGCAGGCCACCGGGGAGACACTCTTCTAAGCTTTCACAACGATGTGCTAATGACTCTGATCCACAGATGCAAGAGACAGCCACAGGCAGAGCGAGACCTGCTCACAGCAGATATGGCAGGAGGTTGAAGCCCAAGCAGATGGATGTGTGATATGTTGTGCCAATTTTTTTTTTTTTGTTCTGTGTGATATGTCATGATTCTATGCATCTGGGGTGTAAGTTGTCCTTATTTAGACGTTTGGGGAGGTTATATGGCGCCCATTTAGGGTGCATATATGGTATGCATGTATGGTATGCATTTTCCCCCACATATACTTAGTAGGCATGATGGTGCATACTCTGGAGGCTTCACGTCTAAACGGCCAAGAGGACCTGACCCGGCAGAGACCTCGAGAGGTGTGAAGTGGTTTCTTGAGAGACGGGAAGTCAGAGAGAATGTCCCAGCAGGAGCCCCCGAGGCTGAAGAGTTGAGAGACAATGGAGACGCCAAGGAGCCTCGGAGGCTATATGTTTACTGAAGGACTGTGGGTTGGGGATGTGATATTTGATGTTGGGGGTTTTGTGTCTCTGGAGAGTATAAGAGCTGTGAAGAATGATTGTTCTGCCTCTTTGCTGAGATACTTTGCTTGATAGAGGATGTAGACTCACAATAAACCTTTCCTGAGAAATAAACTCAGTCTCGTTTGTGAAAGTCATCCTCTACACTGGGCTTCTCCCATTTAATGTTTACTCTCTACATGTCTGTTCTTCTCATCTTCTCTATCCCCTCACTCCCCAGCCAGTCGCAACAGATGACTGCCCCTCCTTGAGCCTGGTTCTGCTTGAGGTTTCTTCCTGTTAAAAGGGAGTTTTTCCTCTCCACCATCGCCAAGCGCTTGCTCACAGGGGATCGCCTGATTGCTGGGGTCTTTCTGCAATTGTGGGGGTTTCCCCTACATTTGAAAGTGCTATGAGATGACTGTTGTTGTGAAATGGTGCTATATAAATAAAGTTGAATTGAACTGAATTGAATGTACAGAAGGTGTGCTTTGAAATGAAGCACTCTACAGACCATGACAATAAATTTCTTTCTCAAGGACAATAAAGAATCTATCTGTCTTACATAGTGTTGAGTAAGTTACTAAAAAATAGTAACTAGTTATAGTTACTTCTTTTCAAAAGTAACTGAGTTACTTTTGAGTTACTGCATGATTAAAGTAACAAGTTACTTGGGAAAGTAACTTTCACGTTACTTTTAAATGCATACTTAAATCATCTTGCACACACAACAAGATCAATGGCCCCTTGTTTTCATCAGAAAAAACAAGAAAAAGAAACTGATGAGAAAAAAAGTCTCATCTTACAGAGAAAAAAATTGTCTCGGATTTACACAAACTATTGTAATCAGTAGAAAGTCAGAAATTTACTAGAAATAAAGCTGTGAATTCACAGAGAAAATTTTGGACCCCCTGGTGGGCTGTTTTTGGCCCACGAACCATATGTTTGTCACCACCGGACCAGCCCATTAAAAATGCATATTTAGAGGATTTACTTCCATGAAATAGTTGCATATCATAACAGCGTGTAAATGAATAAAGTAAAACAAAAAGCACAGATAAATGAAAGTCGACCGCTTACTGCAACAAATCACAGTAACTTTTTCTCTGTGTGAAAGAAAACTTTAAATGCATTTAATGCGGACATTAAATGCGAGCTTCTTGCTCAAAAAATACTCATGTTTAACCACAGAGGTAGGAGCTGGTAGGGGCTGCTTACTGCTCCGACAACAGGTGATCAGGGCTCGATATGAGAAGTCGCCACCGCCACGGCATTTCTTCACCGGGTTGTGATGGGAACTGAGGCAGGACAGGAAACGGACCCATGGAGGAGACTGTGTGACGGCTGTGTCAGTTACAGTAGGGGTGTGGAAAAAGGCGAGGCAACGAGCTGAACGACACAAGGCTTTATTCTTTCTCCAACAACATAACAGCAAAACAGCAAAGCAGCGCTACAGCGCTGAGGCTGCTGCCTGTCAGGTCTCTGTGCACTCCCCTTTTATATCTTTATTCCCATGCAGGGAGACCTGGAGCTTCCAACCATCATACATTGTTGTTTAACAAAGAAATGTGTGGCACATTAACATAACGTACACCGGCACCGCTTTCACACCTTTCTTCTCTGAGCGGCCACAGCGGCTCTTACTCTACCTGGGGGGTGTATAGAACTAACTGTCCTGTCTGATACCTCCCGGTGACACCTCCTTATTTGGTCCATTGTCCTCCTGCCTTTCTGGGTGGAGAAAACCCCCACATCATGCCCTGTAATATAAATGTGTTTTTAATGTGTGCCCTGATTTGTTTCTCAGTTGTTTTTAATATGTTTTAACAATCCAGTTCTCTTCTCATGGTGGATTTATCTTAAGGCACACCATGACCTGGGCAGTATGACCTAAGAAACTGTTATTCCTTACAGCTGTTACTCCTTCCAACTATGCTTATGAAACAAAGGCGCCTTTATTCCTCATATGTGTGTGTGTGTGATGGAGCAGGTGTTCGTGTATGTTTTGGGAGCCGGGCAAAGGAGTTGTCTGGGGGGCTGGGACTGGCCCTCCCCGCTCCCCAAGCAACTCTGAGAATGTGGGAGGGAGGCTTACTCGGAACAGAGATGGCCACTCTGTCCTGCACATAGCCTTTCCTTTAAAAACAGGGGTTTTCCCTCAATACGGAAGAGTCTGCTGTGAGTTTTTTTGCGCAAAACGTCCAGCTGAGAAATCATACGCTCTTTCTGGACTGCCGGCTCCCAGTCATCTGTATCACGGTAAGAGCTAATGGAATAACATGAAATGCATTAATCCTTGTGTGAAGGAAATGTGTGACATGCAATGATTTCTCTGTGTGTGAAGGAGACACTGTGGGGAATAAAAGATACAGTTTATTCTAGCAGTCTGTCTCAGTGTGAATTCCTTTCCTGTGTGCCGACTCCTCACGAACCTGTCTAAATATTTTCATAAAACATTTTGGCGTCACGAACAGGATTTGAAATTTTAAAAAAAAGGGTAAAGGGGAGCTGTGCATAGGAAAGTCATGTTTAAGAAAAAAATTAAACGGAGTGCAGCTGGGGGCTCTCCCAGCTATTGTGCTGATGACTGTGCTGTTATCCCAGGCTGGGATGGTTTATGGGAGCAGGTTGGTGTATGTTTAGCGGATGGTGGTGGAAGATCAGAGCCATGGGCAGATCTGGTAGGGGATGGGTCGCCTTCGGTGGTGTTTAGGTGTCTTCGGGGAATTGAAGTTGCCCCAAAAGCACCGCTGAGTGGAATTCAGCGGTGGATGTGGTGTTGTGCGGGCGGCTGTTCTCTCTCTCCCATCAGCAAGGGGAGGGGCGAGCAGCGCTCTCTCTCTCTCTCTGTTCCTCGCTCTCCCAGAGGGGGCGGGTGAGGGATAGTGCTCTTTCTCTCTCTCTCTCTCTCTCTCCCTCTGTTCCTCGCTCTCCCAAAGGGGGCGGGCGAGGGATAGTTCTCTCTCTCTCTCTCTCTCTCTCCTTTTGCCTCAGGGGCAGGGGAGAGGCAGATTTGGCCTCTAGGAGAAAAAAACAGAAGGTGAATTTTTTGCTCAGCTGAAGTGATGAATGCAAGAGGCGGGGCTGCCTGCCTCACAAGGCTTGGGAGATGCTGGGTTGCATAAAGGAAATATAAAAAACAATAGGATTCAACAGTGACTCAAATGCGCTAAATTTAAACAAAGAGGACAGTTTGACCCAGTTTTTAATGGATTTGGAACAAAGCAGTCACTGTGGGGAAGGTACATATGGAACCTTTTCCCATTCCATTGGCAAATAAGGTGGTGAACATGAAGCAGTATCGAATCCCTGGAGGACATGATGAGATTACTGCTACCATAAAAGATTATGTGGAGGCTGGAGTGTTGAGAACATGTACCACCGCGTGGAACAACCCCATTTGGCCAGTCCGAAAGTCTGACGGCTCCTGGCGAATGACGGTTGATTATCGGGAACTAAACAAACACACTCCTCCATTGACAGCGGCAGTACCTGATTCTCCCACCATAATTGACCGGGTGCAGCACCATCCGGGAATATGGTATGGGGTGATTGATCTGGCTAACGCCTTCTTTACGATTCCAATCCCAGAAGATAGGCAGGAGCAGTTTGCGTTTACTTGGGAGGGACGACAGTATACGTTTACTAGACTCCCACAGGGCTATCTCCATAGTCCTACTATCTGTCACCGGACAGTGGCAGAGAATCTGGACGGGCTAACAACACCCCCTGGGGTGTTGATATCCCATTATATTGATGACATCATGGTACAAGGGACCTCTGAAAAAGAAGTCCAGCAGGTACTGGATCGGCTGATCCAGCACATGAAAAGTCACGGTTGGGAGATTAATCCAGCAAAGGTGCAGGGACCCTCCCAGAGGGTGAAATTTCTGGGGATCTGCTGGAATAAGGGAGAAAGGGAAATCACAGACAAAGCCCGAGAAAAGATAATGGCTTTTGCCACCCCGCACACCAAAAAGGATGTGCAGCGGTTTATTGGGTTGTTTGGATATTGGAGGAGTCACATTCCTCATTTGGGGCAAATTTTGCAACCTTTATATCAAGTGACAAGGAAAAAAGAGCAGTTTGAATGGACAGAAAAACAGCAAGTGGCTTTTGACATGGCCAAAGAGGCCATACAGCAAGCCCTATCATTAGGAAAACTGCAATCTGGTCCGGTTGAGTTGCAGGTGTCGGCTCGGAATGATTATGCAAATTGGAGCTTATGGCAAAAACAAGGCAAGCAACGGAAACCTTTGGGTTTCTGGTCAAGGAAGCTGCCGAGTGCAGGAATTCGTTACACGCCTTTTGAAAAACAACTATTAGCGTGTTATTGGAGCTTGGTGGAGACGGAGGCATTAACTGCAGGGCATGAGGTGATCATGAGGCCATTGATACCTATTCTGACGTGGGTAATGAGTAACCCCACCACACATCGGATAGGTACCGCCCAGGAGAGTAGCATCATTAAGTGGAAATGGTACGTGTCTGAAAGAGTGAAATCTGGACAAAAAGGAGTTTCGGTCTTGCATGAACAAGTTGCTGATGTCCCAGAGGCAGATGAGTCTTGTTTTGAAGTTGAGGAGCTGCAAGAATCTCCTGTGTTAACAGGGCCCCGCTATGACGAACTCACAGACGAGCAAAAGAGTAGGGCGTGGTTTGTAGATGGTTCTTCTCAGTGGTTAGCGGGAAAACGAAGGTGGAAAGCCGGGGCTTTCAACCCTCATCTGGGGCAAATTTTGGAAGAAATGGGTGAGGGAAAAAGCAGCCAATGGGCCGAGTTGAAGGCCGTGCACATGGTGATACAACATGCGGGTGTGTCAGGAGCGTATATCTACTCTGACTCCTGGTCAGTGGTTAATGGGTTAACCACATGGATGCCTACATGGCAGTCCAATCAATGGCGGATTCAAAAGAAAGAGGTGTGGGGTAAAGAGTTGTGGGAGGAAATCTGGCAAAAGGTCCAAGGGGTCACTATCCATGTCACCCATGTTGATGCCCATACCCAAAATATGGACTCAGAAGCCCTCCACAACCGTTATATTGATGGAGTGGTCAGAGCAATGTCAGTGGAAAGGCAATCCACTGTGGATTTGGCCCGGGGGCCCATGAAAAGAGTGGACATTGGGGAATTCAAGCTACCACCCAATGGGCCAGGGATAGAGGCATTGATTTAAAAACTGATGATGTAAAGACAGCCATTGAACAGTGTGAGGCCTGTCAGCATCACAGAAGAGGTGTCCCACAACATCTCACTGGACATATACAAAGGGGAAAGAGTCCAGGACAAATCTGGCAAATGGATTTTATTGGTCCCCTTCCAGAGTCACAACGATGTAAATATGTATGCACGGCTGTGGATACATTTTCGGGTGTGGTAGTGGCACACCCAGCCAAAGTGGCTAATCAGAAGGCCACGCTGGCCTGTGTGGAACTAATTGAAAGGTTCTATGGGCTACCTGTACAGATTCAAACTGACAATGGGACCCATTTCACCGGAAACCTGGTGAAAGATTGGGCCAAACACAATCATGTGGAATGGATCTATCACGTTCCATATCATCCCCAAGCTGCGGGTTTAATTGAAAGAATGAATGGGTTGTTGAAAACCACCTTGAAAAAAGGAGGGATAAACAATAGTTTGGAAGGGTGGAAAAAAACGCTTACCACAAGCGCTGAAAAAGCTAAACAATAGACCCATTGCACCTGGTACAACACCACTGAACCGAATGATCACTGTCAATCTTGAACATTCTGAAGGACAAACTATTAAAATGTGGAAGATTAACCCAGAAGCAACACTACCAGTGCGAGCGACGAAAGGCTCGGCTGGATTAGATCTAAGAACTATGGAAACCCTTACCTTGGTACCAGGAACACCTACTGTGGTAAAAACAGGGCTAGGGTTGCAATGCCCGAATGGAATGTATGGTCACATATTGCCAAAGTCTGGATTATCCCTAAAAGGTTTAACGACTCTGGCAGGTGTGATTGACAGTGGTTATCAAGGGGAATTGGGAGTGGTGTGCTACGTACTGGGATCAGAGCCCATAACCCTGAATAAGGGGGATGAAGTGGCCCAATTGGTCATTATACCATGCCTAATGACTGACCCTGAAGAGATTGCTAAGCCAGCTGTGATGACGCAAAGGGGCGAAAAAGGCTTTGGTTCCACAGATAAATGTGGGGCCAAAGTATGGGTGAGGCAAGAAAATGGCCCTCCCCGCCCGGCTGAGATCATAGCTCAAGGGACGGATCAGGTGGTGACCATTTTGTATCCAGGAGAGGAAACCTGGATAAATGTACCAGTATCAAAATGTTATCTAAGGGAGAACTAATTCTGTGCTTTCTCTTCTCCTAAGTATGTGCTTGCTTTGCAGGAATGTTCGGGTGGAGACTGGTGATTGGACACCCGCCACGTCATGGGTCTTCTTCAACACCCCCACAAGCACCGAGGACATGGCTATGTCGTCTGCTGGGACATGTGCCGCCCTGCCCTCGTTGTGATCCTGTGGATGAGTATAGCCGGTTGCTGGATCCAGATCCACGCCACACCAGGCCAAGAAATGTTTGAGGTGGACCGATCTGTTTCGTTGGAGTGGAGGGAAAGTCGAATCGGTGCCAATCGGAGTCAAGACGGTTTCTATTGTTTATCAAACCAAAAGTGCAAGATACTGAACTTAACCAGCCACTGTCCTATCTACATATGCCCCAAATGTGTCAAAAATCAATATAATGTGCCTGCGGTGGAGAAGGGGTGCATGGTGAACTTAACTGCCAATGTAACCATATGCGTGGCCAAAGCGACTAATGATTCACTGAAATGTGATACTACCTTAAATGGTACAAAGCTATCCATCAATATAACAGGAGATAAGGAAGTGTATTTGATGAATGGAACAGTCATAAACGGTCGACAAATCCCCTTTGTGTACCCTACTGTAGTGGTCGACAAAAACCCGAAGCATATATCCCCAACGAACCTGGCACCCATACTGTCGACCTGTACAACGGTGGCCACACAAACCAGCCATATCACCGTCAATTGGATGGTAAGGATACCACCCATTCCCAAATGTTCAACCAAGAAGAAGAGAGCATGGTATGACACATTGCTGGGAGAATTTGGCACAGTTTTGGGAATCTCCAACACCATTAACAACGAGGTAACCAGATCAATGTTGGCAGATACTGGACATCAAACGTCTTTAGGCATTCAACAAGTTGGGTTTTGGATGCCTACGGTGGTGGGGCCTCAAATGGAGGCCGCCAATCTGTTTCAAAAACGTCTGAATTGGGATTTGACCATGTGGAATGCTACGAGTGAATTGATGACGAACATCACTCGCGCTTTCAATTGGACTGTGTGCAACATTCAAGTTTTGGATATCCGCACGCAGTTGGAACGTTTCACTCGCATTGTCACAACCAATCACGCTCGACAATGGCGAGAAGTGTGGAACATTACTGAAGAATGGTGGTTAATTCCGCATCCTGAAAAAAACATCTGCAATAGCACGATGTGTAGCGGGCAATGGACTCAATTAAATGTCACAAGAGCTGTTGACGTGTGCAAATATCATGTGTTACCAGTAATTACTGCTACGGCATTTTGGTTTATTCAATTAAAAGGGGGATGGTTTGATCCAGGGCAAAATAATACATATGATTTATCAGAATGTGATTTGACTGACCAAGGATATGCATGCCTAAGTCGAGAAATATATACTGAACCATGCTTAACCATGACAGAGGCACTGTGTGAATGGAGAATAGAAAAACCTCGTGACATGATGTGGCAAATAGGGCCCCATACTCTATGTGTAGCCACTTTAAATTTCCATCCAATGTTGCCTAGGGTACCTTTCACTGGGTGTCTGCATGGTGTTCACATGTGGCAATGGCATAATCGGACATATCGTCTTACCAACTTTTCCAGTGAGGTTCACCTGACCGCCCTGCAATGGCGGGTGCTGGAAGTTCCATGGCAGGTGTCCCTGGATCGATTCAGAGGCGCACTGAATGGATCCACGGAGATACAAAAGCTCATTGGTGATCATATGTCTAATGTGCGTGCTGCAGTGATATCCACTGTGGTGGCCCAAGGAAAGGTATTGCATGCAGCTCATCAGATAGAGCAAGTTTCTGCTCATCACTGGTGGGATATATTCTCAGGCATGTCAGTCACTGCTCGCAAAACACTGGTGCCTCCCCTAGCTATATTAGTTGCTGTTCTATCTGTCTTAACAATATGCAATTTCAGTGCTTTCTGCTATATTAGAAGAGTAAAAAAGGTTTTAAGTAAAAGAATATATAATTCTCTGGCAATATGAAAATCAAAGTTATCTTTCGAGATGGAGGATATGGTACCACATCTTGCAAAGTAGAGGTGAGTGCTGACCCTCCTGGTCACTGGATATGTTATGATTATGCTGTAGGTACGACTAATGAATGGAATTACTACAATAGACATTTCAATACAAGGAGTGAGCTATTGTGGCATGTTGTAAC
This sequence comes from Pholidichthys leucotaenia, assembly GCA_020510985.1. Taxonomy (NCBI): domain Eukaryota; kingdom Metazoa; phylum Chordata; class Actinopteri; order Cichliformes; family Pholidichthyidae; genus Pholidichthys; species Pholidichthys leucotaenia. Next base: position 329,987,079 of record CM035842.1, on the reverse strand, counting down.
ATGCATTTGGGACGTCAGTTGGGTGGAATTATCTCACCATAATCATGTCGGCATACCTTATGAGGATGAAAGTATTCCCCAAGAAGACAGTAATTACCCAATGTTTTTCACCAACTGATAGAACAAATAAGGTCAAAGGGTGGAAAATGTGATATAAATATTTTTAATGTGTGCCCTGATTTGTTTTTCAGTTGGGGAAGAAAGCACTTAGTTGGGGAAGAAAGCAATTATCTTTACCAACTGATCACAAATAAGGTCAAAGGGTGGAATGTAATATAAATGTGTTTTTAATGTGTGCCCTGATTTGTTTCTCAGTTGTTTTTAATATGTTTTAACAATCCAGTTCTCTTCTCATGGTGGATTTATCTTAAGGCACACCATGACCTGGGCAGTATGACCTAAGAAACTGTTATTCCTTACAGCTGTTACTCCTTCCAACTATGCTTATGAAACAAAGGCGCCTTTATTCCTCATATGTGTGTGTGTGTGATGGAGCAGGTGTTCGTGTATGTTTTGGGAGCCGGGCAAAGGAGTTGTCTGGGGGGCTGGGACTGGCCCTCCCCGCTCCCCATGCAACTCTGAGAATGTGGGAGGGAGGCTTACTCGGAACAGAGATGGCCACTCTGTCCTGCACATAGCCTTTCCTTTAAAAACAGGGGTTTTCCCTCAATACGGAAGAGTCTGCTGTGAGTTTTTTTGCGCAAAACGTCCAGCTGAGAAATCATACGCTCTTTCTGGACTGCCGGCTCCCAGTCATCTGTATCACGGTAAGAGCTAATGGAATAACATGAAATGCATTAATCCTTGTGTGAAGGAAATGTGTGACATGCAATGATTTCTCTGTGTGTGAAGGAGATACTGTGGGGAATAAAAGATACAGTTTATTCTAGCAGTCTGTCTCAGTGTGAATTCCTTTCCTGTGTGCCAACTCCTCACGAACCTGTCTAAATATTTTCATAAAACATGCCCCCACACAGACCCCCCCCCCCCCCCGAACACCCAAAAGGGGCTCTAACCCCCTGTCCTTTGGGCTAGAGCCGGTGTCCATAGCGGCTGTAGCAGGGGGTTGTCAATCCAGCAGAACCGTCCTGCTGGTGAGGTGTACCAGAGGGCATGTTAGTCTGTGTGTGTGTGGGGGGGGGCACATCACGTCACCAGCGAGCGCAGGCCCCTGCTGAGGGATCGCCAGCTTGCAGAATCTGCGCCGGGGTCTGGTGCGCATTGTGCCTGCCGAAAACAAAACTGGCCTCCTGCAAGCTTCTTGGGATGAATGTGCGGGGAAAACAATGGTGGGCTGGGCCGGGTCGCTCCCAGCCTCCGTTTGTCTAAAAAGTGCGTGGGCGGATCAGCCTCGGCATGGGGTTTTCTGATAGAAACTCTCCAGAGATCAGTGGCAGCTGGGAAACAAACGACTTCTACTGGGGGAGGCTGCAAAATCCTCCTTAGGTGCGGAGCGCAGCCCTAAGCTGGGGAGTTTGCCAAATCCTCCTTAGGTGCAGAGTGCAGCCCTAACAGAACCCAGGGCCGGTGGTCGACCCAGGTTCAGGTTCAGGTTCAGGTTCCTTTATTTGTACCCGTAGGTAGATTTGTTTTGCAGTCTGGTGACATCCATATTTACAAGCCACAATTACATTCAACATAAACACAAACACAGGCACACATGAAGCTGACTATAAACATGATAAAAAATACTCAAGGCTCCATCAATCAGGGTATAAAGACAAAGATGAGAGAAAAACCAGAGATAAGAGAGAAGGGTCATATTAAAAAGTTAAAACTAGTCAAAGAGGTTAAAAACTCAAAGGTCTAAAACCCAATAAAAGATTTAGAACCCAAATAAAATCCTACAAAAATAAGTAAATATAAAATGGGGTTAATAAATAGGTACCTAAATTATGTGCAATATATTGTTACAACTTGTTCAACTCTTTGACAGCAGCAGGAACAAAGCTGTTTTTGTAGCGCTGGGTTTTTCTTTTTGGGACAGCAAACCTCCGTCTTGAGGGAAGAAGCTGAAAGTTGCAGTGCAAAGGGTGGGAGTCATCATTTAAAATGGAGGTAGCCATCCTCTGTACTTGTCTGGTGTACAGGGATGTCAGGCTCAGCTGTGACTCACCAAGCAAACGACTGGACCATCTAACTACCTGATCCAAGGATTTCCTCTGTTTCAGTTTTATCTGACCAAACCATGACACTAAAGAAAAGGATAAAACAGATTCAATAAAAGCCCGATAAAACATTGTCATTATGGTTCGGTCAATTTGGAAGCGTGCAAGTTTCCTTAAACAATGCAAATGTTGCTGACCCTTTTTGCACACCCTTTCACAGTTCTCTTCAAAGTTTAAATTACTATCAATAATCGTCCCAAGATATTTGTAGGATTGTACACATTCAGTGGTCTGGTCTTTTTCGTATGGTGACTTTGTGCCTGGGAGTTTTCCTCCTAAAGTCAATAATCATATCTTTAGTTTTTGTCGTATTCAGCTGCAGGTAGGAATCCTCACACCAGTGAACAAAATCATCAACTACTGGGCCGTGGCCACTCTCACCATCCTGGAGGAGACTGACAATGACTGAATCATCAGCATACTTTATAATGTGTCTGTTGTCATGTCTGCTCCGACACATGTTTGTGTACAGGATGAAGAGTAGTGGTGACAACACACACCCCTGAGGAGAGCCAGTAGAAGAGTACTTTAGGTCAGACAATGTACCGTTGACCCTTACTCTCTGTGTCCTGTTGGTTAAGAAATTCAGAATCCAACCCACCAGATTATTGCTCAAATCAAATTGTTGCAGGAGCCTTTCAACTAAAATATGAGGTTGGATTGTATTAAAGGCGGAGGAAAAGTCCACAAATAAACGCCTGGCGTGTGTCCCATTAAAATCCAGATGTTTAAAAAGCATGTTAAGCAGAGTGACAGTGGCGTCCTCCACTCCTCTGTGAGGCCTATAGGCAAACTGCAGAGGATCCAATGCATGCTCAGTCTGCTTTAGGACCTCAAATCTGACCAGTTTTTCAAAAATTTTCATTAAAATTGAAGTCAAAGCAACTGGTCTAAAGTCATTTACCGTTTTAGGACAGCTGGATTTTGGAACGGGAACAACCACGGCATCTTTCCAAATCTTGGGCGCATGTTGTGTCTGTAAGGACTTATTGAAAATGTAATGAAATACAGGACTCAGTTCATGTGCACAGGACTTTACCAAGCGCCCACATATATTATCAGGGCCCTGACTTTTGTTCACTTTTACAGCGCAGAACTCCCTTTTATTATCCTGCACCTCAATATTAAAGTGCTGATTGTCTTTGAGTTTCTGTTTCAAATCCTGGGTTTCAGTGCTAAAATCAAAGGAGTCAAAACGACCATAAAAACAATTTAGAGCATTAGCCAGCTCTGTGTCTGAATTAAAACCATCTAAAAACACACGATTACTGCGCTCTGTGCTCTGAAGGCCTACAATAGTTTTCATACTGGCCCAGGCTGAACCAAGTTTCTTTGTTGCCATCTTGCTTTCCAACTCTGATTTATAATTCTGTTTTGCTCTTAAAATTGTTTTGGCTCATGGACCCAATTTGTGTCCGTGAGCGTACCGTCTCCCCGAATGTGTGTCTGTGACATACGGCAGCTTGTTTCTGTCTCCAGCAGTCGCAGCTGCTACTGACTGCTAGCCGTGCCATTTCCAGATTTCTTGTATTGGCATGGTAGCACGCATCGCTGGGCGTTTGAGCTGAAACGGCAATGATAGAAGCAGATCGCCCCATTCCTGCGTCTCCTGGCGTCTGCTCCGGCTACCACCAATGGCTTCTCGACCTCGCTGGAATCCCTCCAGGTCGCCGGCGGCTCTTGAAGCAGGCTTGTCACCTGTTGTGTGGCGTGCGCGTCCAGCGCCGCGACCACATAGTAGTATCTTGTGTTACCCATAGTTATCTTGCGGAGTGTAAACTGGGCTTCTATGTGCAAAGACCATGCTGCCGGGTCGTGAAGTCAGAAGTCCGGGAGCTTGACTGAAACAGCGCACGTGGCACTGGTGCTCTCCCTCCAGGTAGTCTCCGGGGCGGTGCTCGGCTCACTCTTCATGGCACGTCTTGGGGTCACCAGTGTGGCTCGCTCTCCATGGCACGTCAGGTTCACCAGTGTGGAGAAAGGAATAGACGAGGCAACAAGCTGAATGACACAAGGCTTTATTCTTTCTCCAACAACATAACAGCAAAACAGCGAAGTGGCGCTACAGCGCTGAGGCTACCACCTGTCAGGTCTCTGTGCACTCCCCTTTTATATCTTTATTCCCATGCATGGAGATCTGGAGCTTCCGACCATCATACATTGTTGTTTAACAAAGAAATGTGTGGCACATTAACATAACATACACCGGCGCCACTTTCACGCCTTTCTTCTCTGAGCGGCCACAGCGGCTCTTACTCTCCCTGGGGGGGGGGGGGGGTGCATAGAACTAACTGTTCCGTCTGATACCCCCCGATGACACTTCCTCATTCGGTCCATTTTCCTCCTGTTTCCCCCTGCCTTTCTGGGTGGATAAAACCCCCACACCGTGCCCCCACAGGGTCAGTTTATATTTATTTGCTTATTTATTTGCTTGCCTTTTCCTTTGGCATGACAATCTCCAGTGGCTTGAGGCCGGTGGTGGCGCTGGGGATGGCAGTCCCACCCATAGCCACTGAAACTGTGTATTCATCCCCAGTTGGCAGCTGATGAGGAGGGTGTCTAGCAACTGCAAGTTGTATGATTGTCTATTTGCGCAAAAATACTGTATCTATCCATATTAATAAAACGAGTAGGCCTAATGCGAGTAACACATCTGATCAAATTTCAGTAACTGTAACGCATTGCTGAATTTTTAAACAGTAATTTCGTTACACAGCACATTACTGCAAAAGTAGTGGCGTTACAGTAACGTGTTACTTTGTAACATGTTATTCCCAACACTGATCTTACAAAAGAAGAGATTTCATATTACTAAGAAAGTAGGTGAGATGAAGGTTAAACTCCACTGGGGAATTTACCTTAAAGTTAGCAATGACCTCAGAGTACATCTCTAAACAAAACCTCTGATCTGTTTATTGATTCAAGACTGTATGTTTAAGTGGCTGTGTTTGATTTACAGCTGTGACTAAGTCTAGGCATCAATAGATCTGTATTTGAGAGCTTAAAGTAGACAGAGTTGTTTGGATATCATCAGAGAGAGAAAAACACATAATCATGTTAGATTTTATGCACTGTAGCTCTGATGCTCCAAACATGGATTTGTTACAACACCACATGACAAGTGTTTTCAGTTGTGCGAAGCACTGGCCTCTTGATGTGTCCATGACTCAGCTCCTCCAGCTCCCGGGGTGCTGTTACGTAGGTGACCCCGACCTCCAAATGTGGCATTTCTCTGTTAACAACGATGAGTTGAAATAGTCCAACTTTGAGCAGCTTCACAGCCGCCTGGAAAAAATGTGTCAACATTGCCCTCTGCTGTTTGTAATCAGTTAATGCAGTTGATGTGTGCGCTGTCAAGATTTTTAAATATATTTTCTATTATCAGTTTGAGCTATTAAACACCCCTCAGTAAGATTTTAATTATTGTTCCTATGGTACAGCAGTGTGGGGTCTTTTTTTTTTTGCTTTAATGATATTGTCTTATGTTTTATTTTTTTTCCCCCTAACAATGACTACAAATAAGCAGCAGTGAGAATACAACATGTTTATTATATTTGACATTTGGTAGATATTTGTACTACACGGACATCATAAGAAAGTTTATTATAAATGCACAATAAATTCTAAAATGAACAAAATCAAAATGAATAATGAAAACAGCTACATTGTGTATTATTTTGTATACTTTATAATGGAAAATATTAATAACGGAATAATTGAAATTTATAATGTCTCAAGTTACAAGAATTAATGTTGCTATTACTAATGAAATAAATTCATGGAATCAATTAATCATTTACCTTTTCCCTCTCTGTAACGCAGATTTGGGTCAATAAAGTTTTGACCAAAAAAATGGGAGCCTGAGTACAAGCAGACGTCACTGGCTAGCTGCTTTAGCACTTTTCCACATAGACCTTTACAGTTAACAGTTTATGTTGATGTAATTTACCAGATATATTTAATACCACCAATTGCAGACAGCATAACGATCAGGTGAGAAGTGATTCGAGTTTTAATACAACTTCATACGACTAAGTTGGTTTATTTTCAACCGCTCAACTTCCCAGCTAGCTAGCTACTGTTAGCCGACAGCCTGTTTTGCCATTGTGACAAAATAAGTTGACGAACAAGCTCCTGACCAAACAGAGTGTTGATATAGAGTGAAGTACGTGGCGGTAATGCGCCTGTAAGCTGGTTGCCAACCGCCAATCAAATCTAAAAGAAGAAGAAGAAAAAGAGTTGACAACAAACGGGCTTGTACCAAGGGTATGTATTCAGAATATTGTACACTGTAGCTAAAACGTCTTATCATCGGATGCTTTTCCACAGTGTTATTGCCCCATGTAAACTTTGATAGCCAACAACAATGATTAGGTCCTCTGTCATAAGTGCTGTCTCGTATTTATCGTTGTGTGTGTTTTTTTTTGGGGGGGGGGTAGTGCAATGATCTGTTAAAAAGTACTACTGAAGCTGAGATGCTGCGTATTAAAAAAAAAAAAAGAAAGAAAAAGAACCCATAAGGAATGTTTATGCTCCTTACTGGCTCATTAGGCTCCGTCATTTCACAGCTCACTGACTTGGGAAACTTTTTGATTTAAAGCCTGTTACGTCTGTTGAATTTCTTACGTTGTCATAGCAACGGACACAAGGCTAAAACAGGTCGTCGATCTTCACGTGAAATTGCCATTCAACACTAGTCAGATATGCGATATGTTATAAAGAATGCAGGATATATCTTCCCGAGGAACCCAAGTGCACATCCACAAGTATTATCTAATCAAACAGATTTTGAATGTTCTATTTAAATGTTTTTTTTCCCCCTGAGTCTTAATCCTGTGTCACACTTTGTCTTTACCTAGAACTTAATTTCAGCTATTTAGAAAAAATATAACATCACAGTCACTTGTAATTCACAATATGACCATCAGTTACAGGAAGCTTTACAAAGGTTTAATTGATTTAATATAGGTTTTAGCATCTTTCTGGACCCAATATTTTAATTTATTTTTATTAACTTCTGGTGGCGATCAATTGCTCATCTGAAAGCTTTGTTTATTAAAGTAACATTTACAGTGGTGTGAAAAAGTGTTTGCCCCCTTCCTGATTTCTCATTTTTTCTGTTTGTCACACTTAAATGTTTCAGATCATCAAACAAATTTAAATATTAGACAAAGATAACACAAGTAAACACAAAATGCAGTTTTTAAATGAAGCTGTGTATTATTAAGGGGAAAAAAATCCAAACCTACATGGCCCTGTGTGAAAAAGTGATTGCCCCTAAATCCAATAACTGGTTGGGCCACCTTTAGCAGCAACAACTGCAATCAGGCATTTGCAATAACTGGCAATGAGTCTTTTACAGCGCTGTGGAGGAATTTTGGCCCACTCATCTGTGCAGTATTGTTGTAATTCAGCCACATTGGAGGGTTTTCGAGCATGAACCACCTTTTTAAGGTCATGCCACAGCATCTCAATTGGATTCAGGTCAAAACTTTGACTAAGCCACTCCAAAGTCTTGATTTTGTTTTGTTTTTTTAAAACCATTCAGAGGTGGACTTGCTGGTGTTTTTAGGATCATTGTCCTGCTGCAGAACCCAAGTGCACTTCAGCTTGAGGTCACAAACGGATGGCTGGACATTCTCCTTCAGGATTTTTTTGTAGACAGCAGAATTCATGGTTCCATTTACCACAGCAAGTCTTCCAGGTCCTGAAGCAGCAAAACAGCCCCAGACCATCACACCACCACCACATTTTACTGTTGGTTTGATGTTCCTTTTCTGAAATGTTGTTACTTTTACGCCGGATGCTATGGGACACACCCCTTCCAAAAAGTTCAACTTTTGTTCCATGTTTTTGCCATTTGTGGATAATGGCTCTCACTGTGGTTTGCTGGCATCCCAAAGCTTTAGAAATGGCTTTATAACCTTTTCCAGACTGATAATCTCAATTACTTTGTTTCTCACTGTTCCTGAATTCTTTGGATGATGTCTAGCTTTTGAGGCTCTTTTGTCTACTTCACTTTGTCAGGCAGGTCCTGTTTAAGTGATTTCTTGATTGAGAAGAAGTGTGGCAGTAATCAGACCTGGGTGTGGCAAGAGAAATTGAACTCAGCTTTCCAAAGATGTGATAAACCACAGTTAATTTATGTTTTAACTGGGGGAGGGGGGGGGGTCACTTTTTCACACAGGGCCATGTAGGTTTGGATTTTTTTTACTCTTAATAATGAACATCTTCATTTAAAAACTGTGCTTTATGTTTACTTTCGTTATCTTTGTTTAATAAAAACAAAGATTATATTGTTTGGAAATTATAAAATAAATCATGAAATACAGTGATCCCTCGCTACTTCGCGTTTCACCTTTCGCGCCCTCAGTGCATCGTGGATTTTTCAAAAATTCAAAATTGAGAAAAAATGGCACGAAAGTTGCCCGGGCGCTAGCAGAAGGCAGGGAGAGTACATTAGAACATCAGGTATCAACACGGAGAGCCCGCACAACTCAAAATCCACCTCTCTGACCACCGCTCCACTCCTCTCCGCCCACCTCTTCACCGCTCGGGAATCTCGCAAGCTGATTGGCCGAGACGTTTTACCTCACAAGCTGATTGGCCGAGACGTTTTACCCAACTTCTCTCCCTGCAGAGCGCCCATACCCAGCGAAGGAAGACCGCATTCATTGTTCTTTATCGCTTGTGTTGCTTAGTGGCACTTTTTGCTGTTCTCTTGTGCCTTTTTGTGCAAAATAGTGCTTGTGACGGCCTTGGGGGGGGGGGGGTGACGCTACTTCGCAGTTTTTCACTTTTCGCGGTCGGTTCTGGTCCCCATTAAACGCGATAAGTGAGGGATCACTGTAATGGTAACGATAGATGATACCAGAATAGAAACAGTACAGAAAAATAAGTTTCTGGGGGTGACGCTAGACAATAAAATCTGCTGGAAACCTCACATCAGTCACATCCGGGCCAAGTTAGCAAAATGTATAGGCATACTGGGGAAGACAAGACACTTCTTGGACTATAAATCATTGGTCTTATTGTACAATTCACTGTTTTTACCTTATCTTAACTACTGTGTAGAAGTCTGGGGAAACACCTACAAGACCAACCTACAGTCAATATGCACATTACAAAAAAGAGCTATAAGGATAATAAACAGTGCAGGATATAGAGACCATACCAATTCGTTGTTCTTAAAGTCACATGTCATAAAGTTCATCGATTTAGTTAAATTTAAGACAGCACAAGTAATGTACAGGGCAATTAATAATCAACTCCCAACTAATATACAAAAAATATTTAAAAAAAGAGACAATGATCATAATTTGAGAGGAGACTTAAACTTTACAAAACCCAAGATACGTACAACCAAGAAAAGTATGTGCATATCTGTCTGTGGGGTGGATTTGTGGAACAGTCTGGAGCCGGAACTGAAACTATGTACAAACAGAAATCAATTCAAAAAGAGGTATAAACATTATTTGCTGAAAGGATATATGTTAGAAGGGTAGTATTTATATGTACGATTCATTATGTTCACTCTGGGACATTATGGGACACTGGAATGGTGGGTGGGACAGCACTGTGTATATCTGTGTTGTTTGAGGCTGGTTTTGATGTATGGACATCATTGTATGTTAGAATGGATGGATGTTAATGTTGATTTGTAAAAAATACAGTAAATTGTTTACTTGGGGTCTTAAAGGTGGTAATTTGTATAAAATTCACATGGGTGTATCTATGGAAAAGAGGAGATGGAATTAATAAGTATTCACTTCTTCCTTCTCCCTTTCGAACAGTGTATACTGTTACTTTATTGCATTTGCCATTTGCTTGTTTTTGTTATATTTTTGTGTTCGAAATAAACTATCTATCTATCAATCTATATTTAAATTTGTTTGATGATCTGAAACATTTAAGTGTGACAAACATACAAAAAAATGAGAAATCACAAAGGGGGCAAACACTTTTTCACACCACTGTAGCTAATGTTCAGCTTACACAAAACCTTGAGTTTACTTATTTCCATGGCTACTTTTCTTTTGCGCCATCTATCCATCCCTTTTCCGAGCCCATGCTGGAGTCCGGGTCGCGGAGCAGCCCAGACTGCCACCCAGTTCACATAGCACCATGATCCTCATGATCCTTCTTGCAGGTGGTGAACCCTCTGGAGGGTGGACCCATGTATCCCTTCGGGTACAGTGGGTCGTTGATGTAACTGTTTTCATAGAGCTCTACATTTCTTTTGATTTATTTTATTATTATTAGGGATGCGCTGATGCAGGATATATATCAGCATGCTATCAGTATCGGCCAACAGAGCATTTAAAATTATCAATTGGCAAAAATTATTATTTACAGCCGATAGAATATTACAGTAGACAGCCTCAAGTGGCACGCTGCTGGTAGGCTTTTCCCTCGGTGCGAGGGACTAACATCATTGTGTCAGACGAGCGTTTCTCACCCAACATGGCTGCTCCCTTCACAGTCTACTGCTACTCTGGCGGAAGTTGTGTTTTTGCCAGCATTGGTTTGTTTGTCTGTCTGTCCGTTAGGAACATTATTCAGAAAGTTATGAATAGATTTTGATATAATTTTCAGGAAAGGTGTGTAATGGCATGGGGAACAGATGATTAGATTTTGAGGATGATCTGAGAGTGCATTCTTCCACCAATAGCTTTGTTTGTATTTGTGCAACAGGATTACACAAAAAATACTGGATGATTTGGATGAAATTTTCACCAGAGGTGGTTCTTGGGCTACAGAGGAAGCCATTACATTTTGCTGATGATCCAAGAATGCATACCTCCACCAAGGCTCTTACCTTCTCACAGTGTGTTAGTGTCAAGATTCAAGATTTTTATTTGTGAATACTACTATACGTACAGGACATACAGGAGAATTGAAATGGCGTTTCTCTCTCTCTTCAGTGGTGTGCACAATATAAAAAAAACTAAAGGGATAAGGCTGGAAAAACAATTAGCAACAATACTGCAAAACTAATGGACAGACTTGGATGCAATTTTTGCCAGAAGTGGCTCTAGGCCTACACACAAACCCATTACATTTTGGAGGTGATCTGTGAGAGATGGAAGGAGCCTTGGCAGAGGTATGCACTCTCTGAGTGCTTTTCTAGTTTCACATTACTTTTCGTGGTTAAGCGCTGTTGAAGTATATCAAACATTTTCTACAGCAGAGAGGAGTTACTGCACATAGGGAAAATATGCCGAGTTTCCATTACGCTGTCCTTAGGGCCTGATCAGAGGCCCTGCAAGGGGAAAACATTTGCATTCCGTAGACTAAAGGCCAATTCATGGTGGCAAAAATGCACTGGTATATAAGCTAGCGCAGTGGACGCATTCATGTGCAAGCCTTATGCAGAGGGTGAGTGCTGGTCGAGCGCATGCAGCCCCAAAAAAGGGAATGCACGTACAAGTATGCAAGTGGTCGCAGTGAACTGCAAATGTGCCAGGAAACTCCCGCCTGGGGAAAGTACTGAGCAATCCACCAAAACTGGGAGAACGTGTTTGTCTTTTTGCGTGCGTGTCTGTTCTCTTCCTCTGTCACTAACAGCAAAAGCTCTTGTTTGTCTTGTCATCGTATTCATGTACCTCCATCACTTCCACCATTTAAAACGTCCGCCATCGTGCGCTTATTTTGTATTTGGATTGGACCTGCGACCATATGTCTTGGACACCCGGGTAAAGAGAGCTGCAGAGCTGTCAACTGATCACCACCTGGTGGTGAGTTGGATCTGATGGCAGGGGAGGAAGTCATTCAGACCTGGTAGACCCAAACGTATACTGAGGGTGTGCTGGGAACGTCTGGCTGAGGCCCCTGTCCGGGAGGTCTTCAACTCCCACCTCCGGAAGAACTTCAACCACATTCCAAGGGACTCTGGAGACATGGAGTCTGAATGGGCCATGTTCTCCACCTCTGTTGTTGAAGCGGCGGCCCAGAGCTGTGGCCAAAAGGTGGTCGGTGCATCTCGTGGTGGCAACCCCCGAACCAAGTGGTGGACACCAGTGGTGAGGGGGGGCCATTAAGCCGAAGGACGAGTCCTGTCAAGCTTGGTTGGCTTGTGGGACTCCCGAAGCAGCTGAAGTGTACCGGCAGGCCAAGCAGAGTGCAGCTCGGGTGGTTGCTGAAGCAAAAACCCAGGTATGGGAGGAGTTCGGTGAGGCCATCGGACAAGACTTTCGGTTGGCCTCGAAGAGATTCTGGCAAACTGTCCGGCGGCTCAGGAGGGGAAAGCAGCTCCCTGTCCACACTGTGTATGGTGCGGATGGGACACTGTTGACTTCGACTGGGGATATCGTCGGGCGGTGGAAGGAATACTTCGAGGCTCTCCTCAATCCCACTGATACGCCTTCCACAGAGGAAGCAGGGTTTGGGGACGAGGGGGATGACTCGCCTATCACAGGGGCTGAGGTCGCCAAGGTGGTTGAAAATCTCCTTGGTGGCCGGGCCCCGGGGGTGGACGAGATTCGCCCTGAGTACCTCAAGGCCCTGGATGTTGTTGGGCTGTCATGTTTGACACGCCTCTGCAACATTGCGTGGAGGTCGGGGGCAGTGCCTTTGGCATGGCAAACCGGGATGGTGGTTCCTCTCTTCAGAAAAGGGGACCGGAGGGTGTGCTCCAACTTTAGAGGGATCACACTCCTCAACCTCCCTGGGAAGGTCTATGCCAAGGTACTGGAGAGGAGAGTCCGGCCGTTGGTCGAACCTCGGATTCAGGAGGAGCAATGTGGTTTTCGTCCTGGCCGTGGCACATTGGACCAGCTCTTTACCCTCTCGAGAATTCTCGAGGGATCGTGCGAGTTTGTCCAACCAGTTTACATGTGTTTTGTGGCCTTGGAGAAGGCATTTGACCGCGTCCCTCGTGGTTTTTTGTGGGGGGTGCTTTGGGAGTATGGGATATTGGGCTTGTTGTTATGAGCTATTCGGTCTCTGTACGACCATTGTGAGAGTTTGTTTCGTATTGCCAACGGAGTCATTCCCAGTGAGAGTTGGACTCCACCAGGGCTGCCCTTTGTCACGGATCCTGTTCATAATTTTTATGGACAGGATTTCTAGGCGCAGCCAGGGAATGGAGGGTGTCATGCTTGGTGACCGCAGGATCTCATCTCTGTTGTTTGCAGATGATGATGTCCTGTTGGCTTCATCCAGCAATGACCTACAGCTGTTGCTGGGACGGTTTGCCGCTGAGTGCAAAGCGGCTGGGATGAGAATCAGCACCTCCAAGTCCGAGTCCATGGTCGTCAGCTGGAAAAAGGTGGATTGCCCTCTCTGGGTTGGGGACAGGCTCCTGCCCCAAGTGGGGGAGTTTAAGTATCTTGGGGTCTTGTTCACTAGTGAGGGGAAATTGGAGCGAGAGATTGACAGACGGATTGGAGCAGCATCTGCAGTGATGCAGACATTGTACCGGTCTGTTGTGGTGAAGAGGGAGCTTAGTTCTAAGGCAAAGCTGTCGATTTACCAGTCAATCTACGTTCCTACTCTCACCTATGGTCACGAGCTTTGGGTAATGACCGAAAGAACAAGATCGCGGATACAAGCGGCTGAAATGAGTTTTCTCTATAGGATTGCTGGACTCACCCTCAGAGATGGGGTGAGGAGCTCAGTCATCCGGGAGAGGGTCAGAGTAGAACCGCTGCTCCTCCACATTGAAATGAGTCAGTTGAGGTGGTATGGGCATCTGATTAGGATGCCTCCTGGACGCCTCCCACTTGAGGTGTTTCAGGCACGTCCCATTGGGAGGAGACCCCGGGGCAGACCCAGGACTCTGTGGAGAGACTATGTCTCCCAGCTGGTCTGGGAGCGCCTTGGTATCCTCTCTGAAGAGCTGGAGCAGGTGGCTGAGGAGAGGGAAGTCTGGGCTTCTCTGCTTGAACTGCTGCCTCCGCGACCCGGACCTCCGGAAAAGCGGTAGAAGATGGATGGATGGATGGATTGGAGCTGTTAAAATCAGTTTAGTGGCTCTTGGCTGCCACCAGCAGTACAGGCATGTGAACTGTAGATTATATTCAGTGCCCATGCGTGAAACACAGCTACTGAGTGGCAGCTGCAGTGCCTCAAAAGCCACTCTGAGTGCTGCTGTGTATGCCAACTACAGTGGTGTGAAAAAGTGTTTGCCCCCTTCCTGATTTCTCATTTTTTGTATGTTTGTCATATTTAAATGTTTCAGATCATCAAACAAATTTAAATATTAGACAAAGATAACCCAAGTAAACACAAAATGCAGTTTTTAAATGAAGGTGTTTATTATTAAGGGGAAAAAAAATCCAAACCTACAATTGCCCTGTGTGAAAAAGTGATTGCCCCCCCCCGCCCCTTTCCCCGTTAAACCATAAATTAACTGTGGTTTATCACATCTTTGGAAAGCTGAGTTTAATTTCTCTAGCCACACCCAGGCCTGATTACTGCCATACTTGTTCTCAATAAAGAAATCACTCAAATAGGACCTGCCTGACAAAGTGAAATAGACCAAAAGATCCTCAAAAGGTAGACATCATGCTGTTATCCAAAGAAATTCAGGAACAAATGAGAAACAAAGTAATTGAGCACTATCAGTCTGGAAAAGGTTATAAAGCCATTTCTAAAGCTTTGGGACTCCAGCAAACCACAGTGAGAGCCATTATCCACAAATGCCGAAAACATGGAAGAGTGGTGAACCTTCCCAGGATTTGCCGGATGACCAAAATTACCCCAGGAGCGCAGCGACAACTCATCCAAGAGGTCACAAAAGACCCCACAACAACAGCCAAAGAACTGCAGGCCTCACTTGCCTCAGTTAAGTTCAGTGTTCATAACTCCACCATAAGAAAGAGACTTTGCAAAAATGGCCTGCATGGCAGAGTTCCAAGACGAAAACCACTGCTGAGCAAAAAGAACATAAAGGCTCATCTCAGTTTTGCCAAAAAACATCTTGATGATCCCCAAGATTTTTGGGAAAATACTCTATGGACTGACGAGACAAAAGTTGAACTTTTTGGAAGGTGTGTGTCCCATTACATCTGGCGTAAAAGTAAGACAGCATTTCAGAAAAGGAACATTTTACCAACAGTAAAATATGGTGGTGGTAGTGTGATGGTCTGGGGCTGTTTTGCTGCTTCAGGACCTGGAAGACTTGCTGTGGTAAATGGAACCATGAATTCTGCTGTCTACTAATGATGTTAAGTGAGGCCTTATGAAACAATGAGCAACTTTGACTTTGGTGACTGGCTGTCAGAACTGCATCTGAGTGGAAAACCTGAAAAAAAATCTACCTGAAAAAAAATCAATTTATTTATTTATTTTTTTTTTTTTTTGAGCATTTGGCCATCTGAGGTCTATTCAAAATTGGATGGCAGGAACAAACAATACAAAGTAAACAAAAAAAACTAATACCCTCTCAAACTTTGTGCAAGCCCTCAAGTCACGTGATGTGACCGACAGAACGAGGCCTCGCTTACTAAGGTCATGTGGCTGTGGGTGTGCTGAAACAGTGCTCGATGCTCTGCTCATGACACTTCTGCTTTATATGGCTCGAATCAGTGTTGAGTGGGCGGTATCGAGTGTAGCATCACTACTGTCTACCAAACAATCCTGAAGGAGAATGTCCGGCCAGCTGTTCATGACCTCGAGCTGAAGCGTACATGGTTTCTGCAGCAGGACAATGATCCAAAAAACACCAGCAAGTCCACCTCTGAATGGCTTAAAAAAAAAGAAAAAGCTAAATGAAGACTTTGGAGTGGCCTATTCAAAGTCTTGACCTGAATCCGATTAAGATGCTGTGGCATGACCTTAAAAAGGTGGTTCATGCTTGAAAACCTTCCATTGTGGCTGAATTACAACAATTCTGCAAAGATGAGTGGGCCAAAATTCCTCCACAGTGCTGTAAAAGACACTGCTAGTTATCACAAACGCTTGATTGCAGTTGTTGCTGCTGAGGGTGGCACAACTAGTTATTAGGTTTAGGGGGCAATCACTTTTTCACACAGGGCCATGTAGGTTTGGATTTTTTTTTTTCCCTTAGTAATTAACAGCTTCATTTAAAAACTGCATTTTGTGTTTACTTGTGTTATCTTTGTCTAATATTTAAATTTTGTCTGATGATCTGAAACATTTAAGTGTGACAAACATACAAAAAACTGAGAAATCAGAAGGGGCAAACACTTTTTCACACCACTGTAAGTCTACAGAATGCAAATGTTTTCTTTCCCCTTGCAGGGACTCTGATCAGGCCTTGCATACTTGCACATGCGTTCACTTTTTTGAGGCTGCATGTGCTCAGTCGTGCTCACCCTCTGCGTAGGGCTTGCCCATGAATGCATCCATTGCACTCACTCGAGTACCAATGTATTTTTGCCACCATGAATTGGGCTTTAAGACAGAGGCGGAGGCAACCATGTAAAAAGAACTGGCTCAGCTGAAGGCTCCAAACCAATGCTGTTTAGCCTTTTTGTCTCAAATGCAGTCTCTTGGAAACAACATTGACACACAAGAACTGGACAGAACCCGGATCATCATTCAAAGCTGGCTGCACCCCAAGGTCATAGATGCCACAGTTGAGCTAGCGTACTGCTAGCTACACTGAAGTGCAGGACAGAGGAATCTGGCAAGAGCTGCAGATGTGGATTTTGTATATACAGTTGGGGAAATAATTATTTGATCCCCTGCTGAATTTGTAAGTTTACCCCATGCAAAGAAATTAAAATTTTTGTGGTAGGTTTATTTTAACAGAGAGACAGAATATCAACAAAAAAATTCAGAAAAAATATTAAATAAGGGTTATAAATTAATTTGCATTTGATCGAGGGAAATAAGTATTTGATTCCCTACCTACCAGCAAGAATTCTGACCCACACAGACCGGTTATGTATCCATGAGTCGGGCTGCAACTAACGATTATTTTGGTAGTCGATTAATCTATTTTTTCCTCGATTAGTTGACTAATCACGATTATTTCTCTCATGTCCGCCATCTCTGCTTCCTGTTGCCACAGCTCCAGGTTATGTTTTACCTTGCTTGTTAAAGCCTGCACAACTGTATGTTCACGAATATCACTGGTGTCAGTCTTTGCTTCAATATAACTAGTACATACCTGTGCATACCCGTCCATGCCCGTAGAAACCAAGTATAAGCAAGTATTTCTGCATGCCCATTGCTGAAGGGTCTCCTCCTGTCTCATACGGCTGTGTTGTTCACAGTCATGCCTGTGGCGTACTGCTTGAACATGAGGTGTTTCATGTTCACGGCATCTTTTCTGACGTGCAGCAGTTCTCCTCATTCTATTGCTCTCCATCTGGTGGGTCGTCTTCTTCTTCTTCTTCTTCTTCTTCTTCTTCTTCGTCTTCTTCTTCTTCTTCGTCTTCTTCTTCTTCTTCGTCTTCTTCTTCTTCTTCTAGACCACTGGTTAAGGGATAGGTGCGTTGCAATTCCAGTTCATGGGCCAGATCAAGAAAATAGATCTGAACAAAAAGTGGCTTTCCACCCTGTTCAGGAAGGCCCGTGCATGCCTGTAGAAACCAAGAAACCGGAGCACCCGGAGAAAATCAGCACTTTGCTTGGCATTTTACACATTTGTAGTGTAGACTGGCATTCTTCAAGGTTACACATTTTTAATGTGTCAGCACCTCTTTAAAAACATTGCTGAGAAAGTGACGCTTTTGCTTAGTTTCTTCATCTTGAGCAACAATACGAAGACTGCTTGATCTGACAGCTCTGCTCGCGGCAACATAGAATTGTCCATGGCTGCAGAAATCTGTTGTGCAGAAAACACAAACGCGCTGTAAACTTTACTGTAATCTTTACAGTGTAAAGACTGGCCCTGTGACTTACTCATCTTGCCAGTTTTAAACCATATGACATCATAAAGACACATTTGTCTATATGACAACATCGCAAGTCCTATGTTGCCTGATATCATGGTGCTCTGTCTATGTGCCGTCATATAGACATCATATCTTTATGACAGCATTGCGAGTGGACAGCCAGCAGACATCATAGGCCATCCTATGATGTGCTCTATGTGCCGTCATATAGACATCATATCTTTATGACAGCATTGCGAGTGGACGGCCAGCAGACATCATAAGCCATCCTATGATGTGCTCTATGTGCCGTCATATAGACATCATATCTTTATGATGGCATCGCGAGTCCTATGATGCCTATCTGTCTATTTGCGTCATGTAGACATCATATCTTTATGACGGCATCGCGAATATCATAGGCCGTCCTATGATGTGCTCTGTCTATGTGCCATCATATAGACATCATATCTTTATGATGGCATCACGAGTCCTATGATGCCTATCTGTCTATGTGCCGTCATATAGACATCATATCTTTATGACGGCATCGCGAGTCCTATGATGTCTGAGATCATAGGACGGCCTATGGTGCATCATAGGACATCAGGCAGACATCATAGGCCGTCCTATGATGTCCTATAAACGTGACAGACACACACACATACACAGAGATTTCTTGAATTTATAGAGTGACTTTATAGAGTAATGTCACCTATTATAAAAAGTTCAAAACAATCTAGAATAATAAATATTCTACTCCATTAAAGTAAAAAAAAAAAGAAAGCAACAAGCTAGTCCATCCTGTTTGAAACCTTGCTGGGCCTTAAAGGCGTCGGCCGGACGAAAATTCAATATCGCTAAATCATATCTTAAATTTTTGTGTGAGACGAGCTAATTTGAACCGCACATGTTTTGGTGTCAACAAATGTCGCATAAGGTGACAATGCGCTCTTGAAGTACGCTGTCCTTGAGAGCTGTCTGACTCAGCTGAGCGATCAGCGGCTAAAATGGCCACTGACTGTGTGACATCATCACAGGGAGAGACACGCACACGCTCGGCGGACATTGTTTGTTGTTTACGTTTTAAAATCGGCGAATACGGATATTTCTCGGAGTACTTGTGGATTACAAATAGATTATTTATTAAGATTAGGATTTCAGGAATTGAATTAATTATGGTTTGGCGTTGTGTTGTCTACGGGTGCGACGTTATACCAGCGGAGCATGCGGTGAGTGTTTTTGAATTTCCCGTCCTTGGGAAAATCAGAACGGCATGGGTGAAATTCGTTCAGAAAACGCGAAAAAATTGGAATGATGTCGGTAACTCACCCAACATGTGCAGTAGACATTTCGTTGACAGCGATTTCGAGAATAAGATGCAATTTGTGTCACGACTCGCCGTTCATCAGCGGCTTCAGCTGCGCGCACACCTGCGTAGTACAAATACAAAGATGCGAGCACTACATACGATCCCGCAGCTCCTGAGAGACTGCAACCTAACACAAAAAACAGTTTCACACAATGAAACAACAGTGCATGTATTATATACAGTATATGTATATATATATAAATTATTATCCCATTGATTTTCATCATTTTTGGTCACATATCTCACACCTACAATTTATTTATTTCAGGGACAAAGGGCTGTGAAAAAGTTGTTGATATGATCAACAAAACACGGGTCCTCAGGGACGTGCGAAAGCTGAGTCCAGGGCAGCAAACTTCAAATGTGGAGGCTTTCCACAGTCTGATTATTCATTTTGCACCAAAGAGTGTACACTTCTCATTCCTTGGAATGTTGACAAGGTGAGGAGATGCAATATGTGACCAAAAATATGAAATGCAATTATAATAACAGTGCCAATTACATAGAGTTTCTGCTGATAGACAGATCACTTATATGTCCAAAAATAAATCATTGTGATAATATTCTAATTACAGACTTTGTTTAGCTGCAATGCACTTTAATGAAAATGCAGGCCGCAAGCAGGCACAGAATCGTGATGTGATCCGGTCTTCATCATCAGGTACCCAAAATTCAAAAAAGGCGGATATACACTGCAAGCAAAGAAAGTTAATCCAACTTTCGGGGAGTATAAGAAATATTAGTATCATTTTCTAGGCTTGTATATGATATTTACAGTGGGTGGAGGGTTGGTCTTCATTCAACTTTCACATTTCATAGCTTTTATCAAATTATGTTAATTTGGGTCAAATTTGTATTTCATACTGTAGTCAAATGGATGTCTAATTTTTATTGAATATATTTTTTTTCAGAATATGTGGATGATCTGATGAATACTCTGTTCAACAAAACCTTGGTTGATCCAACCCACTTATGGGAGCAGTGGCACTATGTACAAGCCAGAGTTCCCACCACATTGAGTGCCGAATTTTATACCATAAAATGGTAGAAAAATTATTCAAATGTATATGACATGCGACTTTGATGAATGCTGAAATATTAGAATTATAAAATTGACATGAACATTTAATAAACTCAATATATGATTTTACAAAACTTTATTTAAATATCATTTTTCACAAATCTAATCTTGGTAGGCAAAATCCCTTGTAGTGATCCGATGGGAATGTTTCTCTGATGAGGCTCACAGCACAGGCAGGCAATATCACCCTCACTTCTTCCTGAGCTGACGTCACTGCTGCCTGCCCCTATCGACAGATGGCGGTACTGCAGCATCACTAAGTGAAAGATGGGCTATTACCAAATAAAGTCATTTATGGAGGCTGGTGACACATATTAAATCACGGGAATGGCCAGAATGGAATATTTTCATACAATCAGTTTATTGGTTCAATAAAAAAATGTCACCGTCCGAGGACTTTAAACTTTAAAACTTTAATTAGGCTTTAGATGAAAAAAGAACTTCTTCCAGTCCAAAATAAGAGTTTACAAACACTTTAAAATGTCAGTGCAGGAATATGAGGCTTCACTACGCATAGTGAAATATTTAAGCCATTTGAATTTATCGCTTCATCATCATCATCACTCTATAATCACTATAAATTTAAGAAATCTGTGTGTATGTCTGTCACGATCATAGGACATTATAGGACGGCCTATGAGGTCCCTATGATGTCTGCATCATAGGACAGCCTATGATGTCCCTATGAGGTCTGCTTCATAGGACGTTGATGCCGGCCATGAGGTCTTTATGATGTCATATAAACCATCACTCACGATGCCTGCCTTCATGTCTTTATGATGTCATACAGACCATCACTTACTAAAAAAGAGATACTCATCACCCAATGCCTGCCTTCATGACTTTATGTCATAAAAGACCATCACTCACCAAAGAAGTGTACAATTTCAAATCCCATTTAAGGGACAGAGTCAATGCTTCGCAGACAAACAAAGGAAGTGAAAAGCAACAAATCTGACAAGAAAGAGAATAGTGAAGATGTAATGCTTAAAAAATTAGACTATAATGTTGCCGTGATTGCATACATCAAAATCCATCCCGTAGTTTTTGAGTAATCCTGCTAAACCACTGCTAGAAGATTGAGCCTTGGTGGAGGTATGCACTCTCAGATCATCACCAAAATCTAATGGGTTAATCCTTATGCCAAGGGCCACTTTTGGTGAAAATTTCATTCAAATCTATCCAGTAGTTTTTTGGGTAATCCTGCTAACAAACCAACCAACCAACACGGGTGAAAACATTACCTCGTTGATGGAGGTAATTAAACATGACACTCTGGGGGTGGGGCATTATAATGGTAGGGGAAACACTGCTTAATGAATTCAATGATGAAATAAATGACAGAAATTTGCAAATCCTTTGTGAACTATAATGAATAAATAAAATAAAATAAATGATTAGTCCATTTTAGAATGCCCACTTTCTACAAGAAATATAGCTGTAGTGAGTACACACTGTACTGTGAGGGACTGAAAGAGGATACACCTAGACTGCTCACGTACACGTTGTGCTAGTTTCACAGTTTATTGCTTTTTTTACATTAACTAAACATGTAACTGCATATTGCATATCTAAAATGGTTTGTCTTTCTGCCCAGAGGTGCTGAAATTTTAAGGAAACTTTGTGAGATTTTTTTTATTATTCTAATATGAACTTTAAAATCATAAAGGTTTCATTGTTGATTAAACTGTTTTCCTCAGGTGTCCATAGTGGAATTTCTTTAAATTAGGCTATGTGAGGTTCTGACTTGTTGCCAAATTCAGTTCTGCTTCTAAAAGAGATTACTGAGTCTTTTTAGAGTTTTGCTCTTAAAGGCAAGGATGTATTTTGTTTTTAATGTTCTTCAGGGCTGCAGCTAACGATTATTTTGGTAGTTGACTAATCTAATGACTATTTTTTCGATTGGTCAGCTAATCACAATTATTTCTCTCATGTCCGTCATCTCTGCTTCCTTTTGGGACGGCTCCTGTTCGGCATGCTAGGTCATATTTTACCTGTCCTGTTAAAGCCTGCACAGCTGTGAAAATCACCTTGTTGTCAGCCTCTGCTTTAATATAAATGTAGCCTATTATAAAAAGTTCCTATTGCTAAATAAAATAATGACCCATCAAACAGGAGTTGGAAACTTGAACTTGACAGCTTAATCAGAAGTGTTTGTAGCAACACCATTAAATAACAGACGTTACAGTTCAGTCTTTTAACCCCCAAAATAATGTGCAAGAACTCGTAGACAACAGTCACACTGCAGGTCTTGATGTTCAATTCTGATTTTTTGCTGAGAGCCGATTTTTTAGTGTGGGAGTTCACATTATAATTTAAATGCATCCCCCATCAGACTCCAGTGTGAACGATCTACAGCTATGAAGTGACCCCCATGCGCAGAAGAAAACATAACGTCAGACACACCGTTGTGTTTGGGGGACAGAACTTCACCCTGATGTAGCGCAGCAAAATAAAATGTTAAAACCATAAATATGAGACCAGCTCCTTTCCTCTTACACACCAGATGACTGCTGTGATCAGCTCTGCTTTAACAGAAATGATCGATTAAACAGCTCTCTTTAAAATGAGGCCCCGTATCTCAATGAGATTACCTATATAAATAAGGTTAATAATAAACTACACAGCTCATACCAGTGGCCTAACACCGGTCCAGTTGCAGGAAGGAGGAGCCACAAGAGACTCCTCTCTCCTGTGTGTCCTCCTATCTGTGCTATTCTGCTCCATAGTAATGTCCGTGTTAACTTTACATTTTACAGCAGCCAGGACTCACGGTGTGCCATTTACACGGAAAAAGGAATTTGCAGCGTCCAGTAAATGTGCTGTGAGTGCACTTGCTTGTCTCGCGGTTTCAGCCCCGAACCTTCCCCTTCCCCTCTGAAATTTTAAAGTTATTGTGTAGTCGGTGCTGACAAAATTACAATCCAGTGATAAAGGGAAGAAGATTGATTAAAAAGAGAGCACAAATCAGCTGTGTCTGCCGTGCTTACTGCATCCTCCACCACAGAATTGTAGCGTCTGTCTCTTACTTCAATGAGGAAAAAGTCGGATGAAATGCGACATGACAGTTCAGGCTGAGGTCATTTTGGAAAATATCAGATACGTATCGGAATTAGTACCACATATGAAAGTGGCCTGGGTCTGGTGTGAAAAAATCGGATGTGTTGTTCAGACAGTCATTAAAAAATCAGATATGGGTCACATTTGGGCAGCATGGTGGTACAGTGGTTAGCACTGTTGCCTTACAGCTAGAAGGTTCCAGGTTAGAATCCCCAGGCTGGCAGGGGTAGGAACCTTTCTGTGTGGAGTTTGCATGTTCTCCCTGTGCTGCGTGGGTTTACTCCAGGGGCTCTGGTTTCCTCCCACAATCCAAAGACATGCATGTTAGGTTAATTGGTTGTTCTAAATTGTCCCTAGATATCTCCTATAGGGTCTTAGAATAGAGGGTTAGTAGTAGTGAAGCGCTTTGAGTGGTCTTTGAGACTACAAAAAACGCTATATAAGTACAGGTCCCTTACAGTTGTGCCAAAAAATCAGAATTGAGCATTAAAAACCTGCAGTGTGACCGTAGCCATATAGAAGCCTCTGCTGCTCTATGGAGGGCTGTTGTAATGCTGCATGTTCAAAACAATCTAGGGCAATATTCAACCCTATTACAGTAAAAAAAAGAAAAAAAAAGAAAGAAAATAACAAGCTAGTCCATCCTGCTTGAAACGTTGCTGGGTCTTAAACTTTAAAAGTTTAATTAGGCTTCAGGTGAAAATTAAAAGAACTTCTTCCAGTCCAAAATAAATTTACAAACACTTTAAATATCAGTACAGGAATGTGAGCCTTCACTACACATAGTGAAATATTTAAGCCGCTTTAATTTATTTGTGGTGATTATGGATTTTTTTTAATTAAATTACAAATCATGGTATTCTAATTTACTGAGATGCACTAATATTCAGAATGAGGGCTGATATTACCGAGACAATAATAGAGAATACGAAAAAGTCAACTACTCCTGTAATTCCCTCTTTTACTGCAGCTGGTACGTTACCCAGCATAACTGAAGCAGCTCAGCTGTCAGCAACCAACGTCCAAGAGAGATTATTGTCTGACAGCAGGTTAACTATTTAAACAGCAAGTACTAATAGTGTGGGCAGTTTCTAAAGCTGAGAGAGTCGCTCATTGAAAATAAGAAGTGCTGTCTTTACTAATTAACATTACCAGTGAAGTGTTTAGAAGTGGCCCGACTTCAGTCATTCATCACCAGGGTGGAGCACTGCAGAGTTTTACTGACTGTTGGCTGAAGACAGGGGAATGGAGTGGAAGAGGGACGGATGCATCACTATAGTGGAGCTGTGATATGACAACTCTGCCTTACAGTCTACATTTAACTTGTTACATTTATTTATTTTTGGTAAAATTCTCCCATACTTTGGAAACTTGTGGTTTTCTCTCCATGTCGCCATGACACGTTCCTCTTCTTCTTCGCTGGAACAGTTAAACTAAACATTTCCGGGGCATGTATATAAACTTTAAAATTCAACGATTCATCGACAATAAAAATCTGCATCAACAAATTTATTATGATCGACATTATCAAATGTTCTTGCAGTGTACTATGCAGCAATGAAAGAAATGATTTGTTCAGACTAGCTACATATCAAAGATGTGACATTTTTTTCTCCTTTTTTTTTTTAACAAATCCCTCAACTTTTGGGGTATTTTGGTTTTTCCTTGAGCATAATGTTGAATAAAGTTGGCTGCTTTTGCATTATCCACCCAAGAACTTTCATAATTTTTTTTTTTTTTTGAACTAATATACTGTTTTCTCTCTTTTTTTTTTTTTTCTTTTTTTTTTTTTTGTCTGGCAGGATATCAGGTTTGCTCATCACCAGGACCTTTTCATCCCCCTCAGCTGTGGTGATGGAGGAGAACCATGTTCACTGTATGTCCTGTGTTAACCAGAGGTGCATGATCAGACCTGAAGCAGGAATTTCTTGCGATCTTATCTCCTGTCCTTTGGTGTGCGGGGCCGTATTTCACTCCTGCAAAGTCGGCGAGCACCAGCACATGTGTCCACTGATGAGGATCCCCTGCCTCAACAGCGGTTATGGCTGCCCCTTCAGTGTGGTGCGCAATCAGATGTATGCTCACTTAGAAGTATGTCCAGCAGGAGTTGTGTGCTGCACCATGGAGTGGAACAGATGGCCCATTAGCTCCCTGGACTATACTTCATATGAAAGCCTGAGCCGTGGGGTGGAGGAGGTGGAGCAGCTGGATGTGGCACTCGCCCTTCAGGACCAGCGTACACTACTGGAATCCCTCAAGGTGATCTCCATGGCACCTACTGCACAAGAGGTTCCACTTGTGAGTAAGGAGGATGTGACCGCTCTTCCAAGTTTGGTAGCATCTATTCCTGAAGCCCCCAGCTTTCTGGGTTCACTTTCACATCAGCCACAGTCACTACCACCAGGATCAACAAAAGAGACACTTTTTAGTGGAATTGGTAAACTTTATGAGGCCACAGTTGAGACTGCAAGAAGCTTAGCTGCTGCTTTGGACTTTAACAATGCCAGTTCTGGAGAAAGCAGCACAGTGTGTGTGAACAAAAATTCTGTTATGCAGAAGAGCAGCTTAAGCAGCAGTGAAGGTCTTCAGAATGGACTGGATATTGAAGCACTTCTAGTTGATGATGGGTTACATAAAAGTGACAATAATGATCAAAGTGTTTGTTCTGCCTGTTTGAGTGGATACGGTGATCTAAAAACAGTTGAGATTCTAAATGCAGCCAATGGATTGGAGTCAGAAGAAATGGATTCCTCGATGGAGACGGCGTGTCTGCATGAGGTTCAAGACGACTTGAATGCTGGAATACCTCAAGATCATCAAATGACACCCCCGCTGCATGTTAGCCAGGCTGTGGCACAGAGGGCAGGTCATGTGATCCTGGGAGATGGTGGGTTTGATTTTTCAGAAGATCACAAGTCTGAAGGGGAGGTTCAAAATTGCCATCTTTCACTGGGTAGAATGCGACCCAGAATGGAGGACGTAGCAGTAGACACCTCAGACCTGGAGCAGGATGATGACCCCATGGGTCTTGGAGAGATTGACCTGATCACTGCTGCCCTGCTCTTCTGTTTAGAGGAGTCGCGGGAGCGTAGGCGGATCTCTGATACGGTCTACGTCGATGGTTACCATGTCGACTTTGGCACGCAGACTTTCACATTTCCCGCAGCAATATTGGTAACTAACACTAGAGTGGGTGACATGGCCTCTGCATCTGCTTGTGACCACGCTGCTCCACAACTCTCCTACCCCAGCCCTTTCCGCACTCTCCGCCTTGGCCTTGTCCTCGAAGCTCTGGAGGTAGAGGCCGTTCCGCACAACCGTTACCTCCCTTCTAACTCCTGCTACCAGCACATGTTCCCCTTTGTCTGTGGTCAGTCGTTCCGCAGGGACCAGTTTTCCTCCCATTTCTCAAACGTCCATGGTGACATTCACACTGGCCTCAATGGTTGGATGGAGCACCGCTGTCCCCTGGCATATTATGGCTGCACATTTTCCCAGCGGAGGTTTTACCCATCTATGCAGGGGGCCAAGGTGATTCACGACAAGCACCTCAAGTCCTTTGGGGTGCAGCTTTGCCCAGGTTCGAAACTTGCATGTGAATCCCAGACTGACCAATTTAGCACCCTGCCTATTGAGATACTGTGGCACATAGCTGGATTCCTGGACAGTTTCAGCTTGTGCCAACTGTCACTGGTGTCAAGGACTATGAGGGACGTATGTGCCAGTCTCCTCCAGACCAGGGGCATAGTTGAGCTTCAGTGGGAGCGAAGACAATGCTCCAGTGCTAACGGGACTCTGTCATGGCATATTAAAAATAAAGTGAGTTACACACTCCTGCTAAAATCCTAAAAATTTAATTTTTTTTCTCTCAAAGATGAAGAATTGCAAAAAGAAAATTAAACAATTTCAATTTGCCATTTTAGCTCTACTCAAAAATTTGCGTAAGAAACAAATGTAGGTGGCATTTTGGACTTTTTGTGCCTAGTAATTTTCTAGAGTTGTTAGCATCTCAGCATTTTCGCTAGCTAAGCAATGGCCATTAAACAGTTGCAGTGAGGTACAAAAATATATAACAATAAAATGAAGATAAACCAGTTACCTTGATAGACAAAATTTTATTCTTTGTTTTTGTTCAAAATTTGACAACCTTTCTATCATATGTACAACTTTTTTGATAATTAATTTACTTTTCTCAATTTGCAAAAAAAAATCTTTACCACAAATATGCCACTTTTTTTCCTGTTAAACTTGTAAATAGGTGACTTGTTTATAGTAAATTAGGTTATTTTTCTTTTTGTAGATTTTCTTTTTTTCCTCTTAGGTCTGATAAATGTGTAAATATTTTTCTAGTGGTGGGCAGTGATTACAAAGTTTAATCACCATTAATCTAGCAAAATTTTGTGTTAATCGATATTAATCACGATTAAATGTACAGTGCCTGCCACCTTCAATGTAATGTACCTTAAACTTGTCATTTTTTAAGTTTTTCATACTCATATTAACTCATATTAACTGCAACCTGCAGCAACTGCAGGTTTATTTAAAGATGCACTCCGGTCAAATATAAATCACCTATAAAAACAATTCTACATTGTTTAAAATGGTATCTTATGCCCTTTTTTCTACAGACAAAACCTTTAATTGTCTTACAGTTTCATGTCAAAATCTTTCCACTTTTCCCCCTCCTTCAAACGCCAGGATCGGTGATTACTAGGCCCTGCCACATACCACAAGGCTAATAGTGAGGGCGGCTGTGGCGCAGGTGTAGTGTGGCCAACTACTGATCAGAAGGTCAGTGGTTTGACTCGCACTCTGTCTGCAGTCTGCATATCGAAGTGTCCTTGAGCAAGACACTGAACCCCCAGTTGCTCCTGGTGGGTCAGGCCAGCGTCTGAGTATGGGAGCTCTGCTTCCGTCAGTGTGTGAATGGGTGGATAGCAGGATCTGTAAAGTGCTTTGGCCATCTAGAGATGAGAAAAAGGGCTGTATAAGTGTACGCCATTGACTATTTTACCATGTAGTGGCTAGCACTACATTATCAGATTAAATCCTGTGGTAAAAAGACTTACCGGTTGAAGGACATGCCCAGTTGTATGCACAGTGGCCCAGAATAATGATCGAAACTGCATTGGTCCTTAAAAGCAGTTCAGTGGTAAAACTCATCTTAATTTGGGTCAAGTTTTCAAAACAGTTTGTTAAAAAATGCTAACTAGCCTGGAGGATAACTTTAGTTTGGACAGAAAATCCTGATTTGCTAAACACTGTCCATGTGTCAACTTCATGCACAGTTACGTTTCCAAAAACGCTCCATATCAACTCGCCTTTTTACAGGGGGCAGGACTTAAGTAAAATTTTAAAGCAAAAAAAGCGAGAGATGAGACCTTTGAGTGATTTCGCTCTTGATATGTCTTGTAAGCCATAAAAAAACATGTTAGACATGTTAACAAGAAACAAAACTCGATTTTTGGCAGAGTGTGACTTTAAAGCTTCCAACATGTCAAATGACATCCAGAATGTTCTCCAAAAAACTTGTAGGTACTGTAGAAGTACTGTATGTGTAAACAGCTAGTCACCACTTTAGCATTATTACACCAGTTATTTGTGTAAATGCACACATCACCTAGCCAGATTTACCAGTCACTTCCCAGCTTCTGTCTGGAAAGTTGTTAGCCCAAATAGAGGGTATGTACTGGAACAGAATTCTCGGCAGTTATAGTTACACATCACTGAGTAGCAAAAAAACATGTTGGCTCCAGCCTGCATGCAGCAAAACAACAATCAGGGCCAACTCCCAGCCACAGAAGTCTCTTACCTCCATTTTCGATGTGAGTTACAGTAGTAGATTATCCAGTTTGTTTTTGAGCGAGTGGATGTTCGCAAACAGAACTGATGGAAGCAGCGTTTGCCCGGGGTCAGACTTTAGCTTAGCTATTAGCCCTACTCAGCAGCCGTGCTTTTGCCTCTCCTTCAACCTCTTTTCTCCAGTGTTCAGGTTGGGATTGTACATTGATACAGTGCAAATGGCCACAAAGTAGGACAGCGATACTCCAGCAAGCTGATTTGAACTCCCTGAATTAAATAAGACTAGTACATACCCGTGCATACCTGTCCATGCCCGTAGAAACCAAGTATAAGCAAGTATTTCTGCATGCCCATTGCTGAAGGGTCTCCTCCTGTGTGAGACGGTTGTGTTATTCACAGTCATGCTGCAGGCATTACTGACAGAGATTTCTTGAATTTATAGAGTGCCTTCTGCCTTACTGAGTGAGATTTCCCGATGTCCTGCTTTGAATGGGTGTGGTTTAAAGTAGTGTGTCGTGTTCGGTCTCAGCTTGTCTGTGCCTTGCCTGGCATGCAGCGTTGGTGGCCAGCCGACTTATCTGTGCCTTGCATGGTGTGCAGCATTGCTCGCTTTGCGGGCATTTCGGGCTTCAGGTGACTCAGCACGTGCATGGCGCACTGCCACACGTTTCCTGTCTGTCTGTGCCTCCCTTGTCTGTTGTATCCTATGCTGGTGAAAGGTCTCCTCCTGTGGCAGGCATCATAGGACACTACATCATAGGTAGGCAGGCATCGTGAGTGATGGTCTATATGACATCATAAAGACATCCAGGCTGGCATCATAGGACTCTACATCACAGGTAGCCTGATGGTCTATATGACATCATAAAGACATCCAGGCTGGCATCATAGGACGCTACATCACAGGTAGCCAGTCCTATTGCCTATATGACGGCATCGCCTATATGACATCATTGCGAGTCCTATGTACCCTGAGATCATAGGATCATCATAGGACATCCCACAGACGTTGTAGGCCGTCCTATGATGTCCTATAATCGTGACAGACAACCAGACATTTCTTGAATTTATAGAGTGAAATGATAGAGTGATAGAGTGACGAGGAGTTTGTGCTATAAACATAGCATAACATATACGTGTGTGTGGAAATGAAGGTTTACTTTGGGTCCACGCACACACAACAAAAACTCGTTTTGGGGGGCACCAGCCCAAAACCTGGACAATTTATTAATAACTAATCTTTATACCTTCAATCAGTCAGTCTCAAATATTTGTGAATTCTCCTGAGTGACTTCAGAAACACACAGGAGAAAGAAGTCAGCAGAAACTTCCATATACCGTTTACAGTTTTAATGATCAGACTCAGATGGACTTGTTGGTAAGGTGAATTGATCAAGTGTCAAGCATCACATTCAACTTGTAACTGATTATTGAACAAAAAGAGTGTAATCACATTTGTGGAACCAAAAAAATCTTAGTGTGAATTTGTAACTGTGATGAAAATGGAGACTGAAATAACTGTAACCAAAATATGAAGAAAATTGGATGCAAATTTTATGAAGAGAATGATAAAAGCTGATTATTATGGAAAAAGAAATTCTGGGTTACTCTAAATAGGGAAAACGGAATTTAATGAAAAGAGGGATACTATTTCTCTTTAATTCTATAGTTCCAATTGGAGTTATGAACTAGTTTTAATCCTGAGATAAATTATGACATACTTTAAGGCAGTCCTTCTCAAATAGTGGGGCGCGCCCGGGGCGCGTGTGACCCCGGGGAACAGGCTTTGCTTTTGCCGTGTAAAGTGTAATTGCACATCCACGGCAGCAGGTGGTGCAGTGGCGCTCTCATTGTCAAAGTCTGTGCGGGAGTTTAAAACTTTTTAAATTGCTGTCAACAAACCCCTCGAGAGACACCATGGAGAAATATTTAACAGTAACGAAAAGAAAGGCGGAGGGAGACACAGGTAAAGAGACAAGTGAAAGTCTCCCAAAAGCTAAGACGAGGAAATATGACGAAGCTTATCTAGCGCTTGGCTTCACTCTGACTACGGTGGGAGACGAGGAAAGACCGGTGTGTTCACTGTGTCTGAAAGTGTTGGCAGCGGACAGCATGAAGCCAAATAAATTAAGACGTCACCTACAGACATTACATCCTCAACACGTTGATAAGCCGCTTGATTTTTTTCAGCGAAAACGTGCGGAGTACGGCCAACAATCATCCCGCTTTGTGAACGCCACATCAGTAAACCAGCAAGCACTTTCAGCATCATTTAAAGTGGCGTACCAAATTGCGCAGTGCAAAAAACCCCCACACAATTGCAGAGGAGTTGATACTGCCTTTTTCTACCTTTTTCTTCAGACTAAAATGTTAAATATATTGGTACTCCTGTGTTAATGTTCCAGATCAATTTATATTTAATATTATTTATTGATTGAATTATTTTTCTCAGTAGCAAATGGTTCAGTTGGTCAAAAATGTTTCTAGTTTAAATAAGGATTGACATATTTTTTATTTCAGGCACTTCGATGCACTTTGTTTTTTTTTTCTGTTTTAGACTATAACAGGGTGTCTGTGTGGCAAAATAAAGTTAATATTTGTTGAAAGTTGATTTATATTGCTTTTTTCTTTTGTTAATGTTAAAAAGGATACAATTTTAGGTATACTTATACAATTTTTATAGATAATGATCTTATTTATAGTCACTGCGGCGAGTTGGGGGGGGCGCGAAATATTTTCTCTTTCCTAGGGGGGGCTTTGCAAAAAATAATTGAGAAGCACTGCTTTAAGGCGATGAACATCGCATTAGCCCAGCAGATGAAACAAAGGGATCTTGCTCAAGTGACCTTTGCGTTGGGGTTTTCTTCAGCTGGATCCATGAGCTGAGATTTTCTTTGATGATACTGGAAACATATCTGCCAGCGGATATTTCTTCCCCGAGGCTCAGGAGCAGAGATCCAGCAATGATGATGATAGGCTGCTGGCTGCTGAAGCAGTATGTCATGTGGACAACACGAGAGGGTTTTTTT
Source organism: Pholidichthys leucotaenia (assembly GCA_020510985.1). Classification (NCBI taxonomy): domain Eukaryota; kingdom Metazoa; phylum Chordata; class Actinopteri; order Cichliformes; family Pholidichthyidae; genus Pholidichthys; species Pholidichthys leucotaenia. The sequence continues at coordinate 329,954,779 of CM035842.1, read as the reverse complement.
TCAGTGGCTCTCCCGGGTCCAAATAAATCAATGAGATAGTTCAAAGTCACAGAATCGAAGAGACAAAAATAATAATAATTTTAAAAAAAATTATTCAAGCCATGAAATTCGAGTTCTTCAGATCTTGTGGGGATTGCCAAAAGCAGCTTCCAGTATAAGTAACCCCCGCCCCCCCCCAAAAAAAAAATAAAATATCAGTCTACTTTCAAACACGGTGAGTTAAGAAAAATCAATAGAAAAAGTTTTGACCGAATAAAATAGGGAAAAAGCATCTGAGAACACGGAGTTGCACTCCATATAAAAGAGAAGGTTGAGCTCAAAACCGAAGAAAAAGTATTTTTCCCAGCTGTTTAAAGAAGAAAAAAAGAATTCAAGGCAGGAACTTAACTGAACAGGACACAAAGACAACTTAGACAAACTTTTACAAACTTGCTCGTTTTCCTTAAACTGAGCACTTTCAAAGGAAAAAAAAAAAACGGCTGACATGAAAGAGAACCAGTTATCTCCCATCACGGGAGATTTGAATGAACTCTGATCCAATAAAAGCAGTCCTTTGTCTGTAACCGACCAATAGAATGAAAGGGGACATTGTCCAACAGAGACTGGCTGATGATTGGCTGGAACCAGTCAGATGACTTGCTTTGACTCCGAATATGAAGAAACACATATTGATTAAAGAAAAATAAAAAGAATCACCTTATGTGTGTGTGTATATATATATATATATATATATATATATATATAAGCTAAACTAACTAGTGATTCATGACTAATTTTCATTCTTGCTACATTAAACATGCACTTTCATTTCATAAACTTGTCCTATAATTAACATGCATTACAATAAGGTTCGTTTAAGCATTTTCAAACATGCAATACATTAAACCAATGATTAATGAAACATTTCAAACTAGAATGGTATGTCAGAGTCCCGCTTGATTTTCCAGGGTGTCCTGAAAAAGAAAATCTTCTGAAAATTGCAAGTTTTTGGTAAAAGGAAGTCATTACCATTCAGTAACCACAGTTCAGCTTGCAGAGGCAACAGCAAACATATTCCAGAGTTGTCCACCAGGGGGTGTTGTGGGACTTTGGATTTTAACTAGAAGCCTTGAGGGATTTTTGTTGATAGGTGTGGAACGTTTCAAACCGTTCTTGAAGCATAAAACTGCTTGGTTGGGGAGGAAGTTCTGGGATTTATGATTGCAGACTAATCCATTCCTGGTATGAACAGGATCCTTTATCGTCCCTTTTACCATGAAATGTGTTTTCAAACTGTAGTGCTTAGGTGAAGGAAACAATTCTTGACCAGACTTTTGGGTGAAACAATTTCTTTAAAGTGAAGAGTGATTTTATAGATTGGTGCCATAGGGGTTGGCACTACACTGATTGCAATTAACAGGTTTTTGAGTTAATCACAATTAACTCGACTAATGCGCCCACCACTCATTTATTCCTAATAAACCTGTTATAAATTTACTTACTTCCTATAAATGCAGTGGGTTTATTACTTCAGTTATAATAATCAAAACGTCAATGATAATTGATTCCAACTTTATTTTGAAATGTACTTTTTCAGGTTTGGCGATTCAGCACAGCCTTCAGCCCCGTGCTGTCTTGGGGTTTCACGGATGTCCCCAGCATGTCCAACCACCTTCAGAAGTGCCGCTTCAACATAGTGGACCACAAGACTGAGGCCATACCTCTACCTGCCATGTGTTCCTCTCGAGATAGACAATCACTCAGTTACATCCTGAATCATGTTAATTAATATATGACCAGTTCTATAATAATGTAACTTTGTACGTTAACCCCAACGATGAAGAAGCCTTAATGAAATCATACTTGACTTACCAGTTGTATTATTGTGGATGTGGTTCCTGCTATGAAAGGAATGTTTTATGTATTTGACATTGCATGGGTTTTTACTGAAATGTGCCCTTATTCTTGTAACAAACTATATTTTCTTGAGGAGAAATATGCACATTTGATATATATTCTATGGTGTATGTTAAATTGTAATAATTGTTTTCATAATCTTGCCTTATAGCAGTAGCCATGGGAAAAGCATGTTGTTGGTTGAATTGAATTATTTCTGTGTGTCAGAATTAATGCCGGCACTTTCCACAATATTTGCTAATCCCTTCACAGTTTATAAGTGACCCTAAATGTCAGAATCTCTGTTTGGGTGTGTTGGATTTCAGCAGGAAGTGAAATCAGATGGATAATGTGTGATTTTCTGTGATGTAATAAAGCCTTCGCAGCCCTTTGCATACTCCATAGTTTTATTTTGCACAATTGGATAAAAGATCCAAAACAAACATAATAGTTTGACAGCACTATTGATAGGACTTGTGTAAACTTCAATACTTGTGCAACTGTTTAAGCAACTAATGATCTGCCTTTAGAGCAGTGGTCAGGCATCTGTGTGATGTGGGGTTTTATTATGAAGAGTGGTGTAGTAGCGGTCACTTTCTCTTCTGCCACTGCACTGCCTTATAAATACCAGTGGACATTTTGGCCCTCTCTCTTTGCCGATGCCCCTGCCTGGTGACTGTATTGTGTGTGATCACCCTTTAATAAAGCTGAGTTCAACTGTGCACCTGGCCTCGTCATTATGGAGGTAATTCCATACATAACATTTTGGTGACGAGAATAAAAATGGAGGCGTGTGTGTCACCGCTTTGGCCCTTTCTGGAGCTCCCGGGTGAGCCACCTGTGCCCTGGCCGAAATGGTTTACCACCTTTCAGGGCGACATCGTGGCAATCAAGCTGGGTAAGCTAGATAAACTGAGGGCATGTGCGCTTCTGGTGCATAATTTGGGATTTGAAGGCCAGCGTATCCTGTGTACACTCGGAGCTACCAACTTATAAGAGGATGTGGTTGAGTTGCTAGTGCGCCATTTCCACACCCCGGACAACATCACCGTCCGGAGGATTCGGTTCCGACAACGACACCAGCGAGTGGGTGAGCCTGTCCGCTAGTTTGTCACCAACCTGTGGCAGCTGGCTAGCAAGTGTTGTTTTGGGCCATTGGAGGAGGGAATGGTACGTGACCAGTTGGCAGCGCACTCAACCAGCAATGCTTTACGAGCTAGGCTGCTCTCTGCGCCGAGTGACCTGACATTAGCCAAGGCTGTTGAACTAGCTCTCCAAGTGGAGACCGCAGACAAGCTAGCTTCGGAGCTAAAGTGGTGCCAATCACAACAGCAGCTGGGGCTTACTGCCGCAGCATTAGTAACGGACCCTGACAGCGAGGTTAGCGCGACAGGCGACAACGCAGAAACCAAAGCTATCAACCTGAGGTCTGCCCCAAGAAAACCCTTGTGTATGGGTTGTGGGTCCACGAAGCACCAATACAAGGCTAGGAAATGCCCAGCTAGAGGGAAGCGCTGTGGCAAATGTGGTCGCTTGAACCATTATGCCGGGGTGTGTCATATGCCCGAGCCAGAGAGCCCATGGAGAAAAACAACTTCACTCACCCCGACAGCTGTGCATGCCGTGTCCCCGAGTACCAACGGGTTCAGGTTCTGCAAAGTGACGCTGGATGGTGAGGAGGTGCTGCTGCTGCTGATTGACATGGGGGCGGAGGGATCGTTATTGAATTGTGCCACAGTGAGTAAATTTTTCCCCCACTACAAAATAAGAGATAACCCAGCGACACTCCACGGTTATAGAGGTGGCAGACTGTGCACGGTTGGAACATTGCCGTTAACAGCTCAGTACAAGTCGGCAGTGATAGCTAACGGCACGTTCTACGTGATGGCCCGAGGCGACAACAACATGGGCTGTGACCTGTTTTATGGACTGGAGTTCACCATTAGAAACAACGCTGGGGAAGAATGGACTGGTCGTGGCCAGCGGAACTGCCCGGTTCTGGTGGTGGAGGACGACGTGGTGTGGGGAGAAGATTTATCAAACACCACGGCGGTCAAGCAGGACCAGCCTCACTGAGGTTCGACACAGGAGGGTCTCAGTGCCGGCACTCGGGGTATGGTAGGAGAAGGTACCGAGCGTGGCGGTGAGGCGCCTGCGTCGGTGAATGACGCCGACAAGCGAGCCTCAGTTTCCTCTGGAGCTCGTCCCCAGTGGGCTGGAGGATCTGGAGCTTCAATGGCAACCGCTGCAGCAGGTTTACAAGGAGTCCGGGCCAGACCGACAGGTACTGAGAGACCATGTGCCAATCAGCAACACTGCAGGCTGAGCAGAGCTCCTCTGAGAGTTACGGACCTGGTCCAGGTTTGTGGGAGGGATGTCCATGGCGGATGTGGGCCAAACGACAGTCAGAGGGTCACCAGGAGCGGCTGCGCATCATAGCTAAGTGGGGCGCAGCCTACTTCCAGCTGTCAGACCGCTCGTGGAGACACGCCAATGAGCTGCGGTGTGCTTGAGAGGAGGCTTCAGATGGCAGGTCCGGATGAGAGAGGTGGTCGATGGCGAAGAGAAGAGGCAGTCTCATCTATGAGGTCAGCTGCGATCCTGGAGGCATGCCTCTTCCAGGGGCAGGTCTATTGAGGGGCTGCCCTGGGCCCCTCACAAGCCAGTTCTACCCTTTTCTGCAAGAAGAACAATAGTGTGGTTTAAAAAAAATAATTAAAAAAAATACTATAATGTTTGTATGTTTGCATGTGTTTTAACCCCTTGCACTCTGGTCAATTTTCCTAAAAACGCCAAAAAATAATGTGCCCAAAGTAAATCGAAAGCTGTTCTTCAACCCTTTGCAGCATCTTCATGGGGTTGGTCTCATTTAAAAGAAAACACTTTGAATTTTTTGGCAAAAAAAAAATGATCTCTCTAAGTGCTCCGGCCACTGAGTTACAGTCATCTAAACATAGTGAACTTGAAGAAAATAAATTTGGCTTGGGTGTTTTTTTGGATACAAATGCTTGCAAATAACACACAGCTTCATATCCGGGCTGGAAAATGCAACAGAAATGTAGAACCAAGTGTTATCCAGCTGAGGTCCAAATTTTGTAACAATACCACAAAAAATGAATATATTACACAGCTTTGATCTCAGGCTGTTCCCAGGCGTTTTGGAACTGTGCCAAATTGTGCCAAATGGCACAGTTTGGAAAAACGTCTAACTTTTGAATGATTCAACATAGAAGCTTCATCTTGGGCTCAAATGAAAGGTCACATTCAGGGCTGTGTCTGTGTGTGTGTGTGTGTGTGGGGGGGGGGGTTGTTTGTCCCCCCCCCCCCCCCCTGATCCGCCCAGATCCCCCCAGATCCGCCCTCGCTACATGACGGATTACTCTCGGATAAGGCATGTTTCCACAGCTGCGCTGTCACCGCGGCCCCCCCCCCCCCCGCTGCTACAGAATCGTAGAGGCGGGGGGGGGGGCATTCACGGTCCGGAGGCGGCGAAGAACCGTGTAACGCGGCGCACGCACTTCGGACATCGTGCGCCGCACAGTTGTAATTTACCGATCGGTCAAAAGTCATTTTTGATTACAGTTTTCAGGGATAAAAAATAATTTGGCTTATAACACCTTACCTCTTCACAGCCACATTGTCCTGGCTAACTTCTCTTCCTCATTGTCAGACGAACGCGATGCTGGTTCTGGTCTCGCGACCCGGTCAAAACATAATTCCATGATTGCGGTTTTGGCGAATGATTTACGACCTTCGTCGTCGGCCTCCGTTGGTCTATGATGACCATATAAGAGAATCCTAAACACTGCTGGAATTTAAAAAAAAAAAAAAAAAAAAGCACTGCCTGTGGCTGCTGAAGCAGTCTCTCTTCACCTAGCTTTAGACAAAACAGTTCAGCGAACTTCTGTGCTTCAATTGGCTCACAGCCGTTGGGAGGCGGGTCCTTCTGGCTAGGTTTTCATTCATTGGTTCTTCAAGGTTTCAGAAACCCAATTCAAAGCTCTTATTAGTCGAATGAGAGGTCAATCAGATGAACTAATCTGTTCGCGGCTGTGTCTGCAGCGCCACACCACCTACATCACCACCATCAGGATCATGCATCCGAGTCATGCGTCTGGCATCGTGCGCTCTCGTGCGCCCTCGTGCGCCCTAGGACGCAGAGACTTGCCCGTCCGCGGTATAACGGAGCGCAAGAGGTTAAAAGACATACTGGCTGTATTTGGGAGTATTTGCAGGTTCCTAGTGCATGCTGATACTGTGTGGGAAGATATAAAGCCTGTATGTGTAGTACGTGTTCCTAGTTGTATGATTCCCTCCGTGTGGTTTTAGTTGCTATTTCTACTCTATATACAACCTTAAAAAAATTTGATATTGTGGAAATGTGAAAATGACAAGGCAGAGTTTATCTCACGAGTCAGGTTTATTCACATCTTCCAACATCAGCAAAGCAGAAAGAGAAAGAACACAGAAGCATTTGTCCTTTATATACCAGGACTCTCCCAGTTCACAGTCACATTGCATTTCAATCACAAGTAACAATGCATCTACTCTTTGATCCTATAACATCCTTTTCATAGTCTTCGGCACACCCGGAAATCCCCCAAGGCCGTCTCTTGCATACCAAAGGCTAAACTTTCACATCCTCCTGTTATCTCCAAGGAGACTCAGTTCTTTGTTCTAATCTGAGATGTGAGGCCTAAAGTGATACATATGTGTCCCACAATATAATGACTATGTGTGACTTGTGTTTTCAAAGTGTTCCCTTTATTTTTTTGAGCAGTATATATTTTTTTAAATGTTTAGTATATTTAACATGATGTTTGACAAAATAAAGAAACACCAGTATTTACATAAACAGCAAATCAAATCACAAACGTAACGTCCTCCCTCCTTCTCCTCAGACTGTTGGACTCTTCCATGGTGTCTCTGAGCCATGCGCATATTGTTGGTTGCTTTGTAAACAAACCATACAGCGTGTAGAATAGCAGCAAAATAGAAACAAAGTTATCTGAGCGGTGCAGAGAAATGGAGATAAAGGGAAGAGCACAGAAAATAACCTTTTTCTCTTCAACCTGGGAGGAGATGTACCCTCCCAAAGAGCAGATAGAGAGCAACGCTGCTTGTATGAGCACACATGATGCTAATGACGAGCACCTGTTGTTAATGAAGAGGCAGCGCTGACGCAGGTTGATGATAGTACAGGTAAACAACAAAATGTTTTTACTATTTTTTCTAATTGCAAGATTTGCAGAGGCCAAGGCTCACATTGTTAAATTTAAATATGACCAACTGTGCTCCCTAGATATGCACAGGATATCTGCAGCCTCAGCAGATGACTTTACATGAGATTAAATATAGTTTTTTAGAGTTTTTTTGCACTAAAGGTTGTGGGAAGAATTCCAAATTTTAAAGTAGATGCCTTTTTCCATAGTTTACTACAATGATATTCTCTATAACACCACAAGAAAAGCACAGGATTGTAAAAAAAAAAAATCCTATTAAACAGTGATTTGTAAATTAAGCAGAACCTTCTGCTATACAGAAAAAACTCTTTTGTGCAACAGCAAATCCAGACTTTAATACAATTAAGTGAGAATGAAGTAGCTACTCATAAATTTGTCATAAAAATGGTTAACACTAGGCTACTCTTGCTGAGAGCTTGAATAAAAAAAATAATTATCCATTACAACAGCTAAATTGCACTGAATGCATGTTAAAGAGTATAGATTTGGAATTTTATTGACAGCAGCTTCATTTGAAAACTCCCTAACTGCAGCGGTCCCCAACCACTCGGTACCAAGTGCAGAGAAAAAAGAAATAATTTATTCTGTTGCTCTGTATTGTCTATCGAAGTTTGCATTTTTCTGAAAAAAATTACTGAATATTCTCTCTCTTTCTGTGTCTGACTCCTACCTGTCTGTCCATCTGCTGCACGTCTTGACACACACCTGTCTCATCAGATACTCATCTTTCCTTTACCGGGAGGAAGAGCTCTCCTTGGGGGTTTGCCGGGGCACACGTTGGTCCGTGTCCAGAAAGGAGATTCATAGCTTTAAAGCTCACTGAAAGATATAATAATGATTTTAACTCTAAAGATGTATAAAATGTTACAACAATAGCTGTAGTGTTAGATTTGCTTGCTTGTTTGTGGTTTTACAACATCTCTCCTCATGCGTGCCTCTGCAACTGAGTGCTTCCCAGGCAGGTGGACTTTTTTCAACACAAACCCGGCACTTCATACATGTGGTCACGACAGAGACGTGGGGAGACGTCCACCGGTGGGCCGGGGGAAACAGAGGACAGGATGGTGTAGGAAAACTCATGGGTGAGTGTTTTTTTTAAATCGCACACTTTGTTTTTTTGCTGATGTGTTCCATTAATACTCGCTGTAAACACAGAAGTGAGTGTGGTGCAGGGACACATTTGATTGGTTAGACTGAGTGTTTGAGTGCTACTCAAGGACAAATTTGATTGGTGAAATTGATGGAAGTTGACGAGAATTGGCCAAAACTGCGGGAAAGTTGCGGTGATTGGACAAAGTTGCAAGGTCGCTCAAAAGAAATGGCGATGGCCTGATTTCACGTGAATTAGTGTGATTGCAATATCGCAAAATCCTGGAGGGACTGGGCAGTGTGAACAAACAACAGATCTTCCATGTGAATTGTTTTTTTAATAATAGCAGGATAGTTGGAATGCGCCAGCAGGGGGCATGGACCAGGTGGGAGGAGGCAATGGAACATAAAGTCTCCTGGTCAGAGCTCTGGAGAGCGGAGCCACACCGGATCAAATTCTTGATCCAGTCGGTGTACGATGTTCTTCCAAGCCCAGGCAACCTCTTCTCTTGGGGCCTGATAGAAGCCCCTTCATGCAATCTATGCCAGCAAAGAGGTTCCCTGGAACACATCCTAAGTAGCTGCCCAAGAGCCCTCAGTGAGGGGCGCTATCGGTGGAGGCATGACCAGGTACTGAAGGCTGTAGCAGAGACAGTCAGTGCAGGGATCTCTTTCAGCAGGCAGCAACACCCAGCAAAGCATGCCATACCCTTCATCAAAGCTGGTGAGAAGCCACAGCATTGCACAAACCCACTGGGGGGGGGGGGGGGGGTTCTGGCAACTGCACGAGACTGGTACATGAAAGTTGACCTGGGAAGACAGTTGAGATTCCCTGACAACATCATAATGACCACACTTAGACCAGACATGGTTCTTGTGTCAGAATCTTCCAAGCAGGTGATCTTGTTGGAACTGACTGTGCCCTGGGAAGACCAGATGGAAGAGGCCTTTGAAAGGAAGAGGGCCAAGTATGGGGAGCTTGTTGGTGATTGCCGTAGTAGGGGATGGAAGACCTGGCTCTACCCCATAGAGGTTGGGCTGTCGAGGTTTTGCCGGTCAGTCACTCTGCAGGGCCCTCAAGCAGTTGGGGATCAGAGGGAGACTCAACAAGAAAGCCATCAAGAACATCACTGATGCTGCTGAAAGAGCATCACGATGGCTGGGGATCAGAAGGAGTGATCCGTGGACGTCTCGAGCCACCTAGACACAAGTCGGGGTTTGATCAACCCTGGCTGGGTCGCCTGTGAGAGGGTGTATGATGTATAATGACCCAAAACACCCGATGACCACAGGTTACATCACTGATGATGTGTCTAGGGAGCATCGTAAGGTGTGTGTTAGAATCAATCAATCTGGTGATGACAGTGACTTCTGGGAACAGACCAGATGACTACCATGAAAGAGTGGCGACAGCTGGAGAGACAGCCGACAACTGGAAAGACAGTAACCAGGGCAGGGAGGGTTTGCTACCCAAACTGCAGCTCCCATGAGGGAAGCACCCATAATTGGCTACAGAAAGCTCAATGAAGATATACCCCCGGGGGTGCCCGGGGGGGGGGGGGGGGATGAGCACCCCACCAGGACAGATGCACAGGCATTGACCCAAAGTTACGGACAAACGATTACGAGTGCAGTGTGTAAATGTGGCAAAGTCTGCAAAAACCTGCATGACCTGAAGATCCACCAGGCCAAAATGAAGTGCCTAATTAAGTGGCAAGTGGTGCAATGCATAGGTTTTACACCTGGTGAGACGCAGGAAGAGCCCGGCCCGGAATCACCCCACAGTGCCCAGTCCCTCCACGCTCCACAAAGCTTTCCTCAAATCAGGCATTCAGAACACCGACCGGTTAAGTGGCCTACCGCCAACAAGAAGAAGGAGTGGCACCAATTTGATGAAGATGTGGATTTGATTCTCGAAGCCTCATCCAGAGAGGATGCTGACTGGAGGCTGCAGTTAATGTGCACCACAATCATCAGTATCGCAGTCGAGAGATTTGGAATTAAGAAGCAGCGCTTAACGGCCAAACCAGGTGGACCAAATCAATGTGAGGGAAAGATAAGCCGGCTCCGGCAAGAGCTCCGTGTGCTCAGACATCAGTTTAAGAAGGCAAGTAAGGAGGAAAAGGTTGGGTTGGTAGAGCTCCGTAACATCACGAGGAAAAAGATCACTAACCTCCGTCGAGCTGAGTGGCACAGAAGGAGAGGGAAGGAGAGAGCAAGAAAGCGTGCATTGTTTATTGCAAATCCATATGGATTCATTAGGAAAATCCTTGGACAAAAGCACAGTGGGCAACTTTCCTACACTCAGGAAGAGGTTGACAGCTACCTCAGGGCCAGCGATAGTGACGCTGAAAGACAGCATGATCTTGGTCCTTATAGTAACTTGATAGTCCCGCCAGAACCAACCATAACATTTAACCTTAAAGAGCCATCGTTGAGCGAGACCGAGGAGGTTGTCAAGGCAGCTCGAACTAGCTCTGCACCAGGCCCCAGTGGAGTACCCTATGTGGTCTACAAGAGGTGCCCAAGACTTCTACAGAGACTATGGAAAATATTCAAGGTTATCTGGAGAAGGGGAAGAGTAGCACAGCAATGGAGATTCGCAGAGGGTGTTTGGATTCCCAAGGAGGAGAACTCAACTACCATTGAGCAGTTCAGGAACATCTCACTCCTCAGCATCGAGAGAAAGATTTTCTTCAGTATTATTGCTCGTCACATGACAGAGTTCCTTCTTGGGAATGGGTACATTGATACAGCTGTACAGAAGGGTGGAATTCCAAGAGTGGCAGGCTGCATTGAACACACAGGAATTGTCACACAACTGATCCGTGAAGCTTGAGAAGATCATGGTAATCTGGCAGTACTGTGGCTTGACCTTGCAAACGCTTATGGGTCAATCCCCCATAAACTGGTGGAAATCTCACTTGTCCAGCATCACATTCCAGTCAAGATCAGAGACCTAATCATGGATTACTATAACTACTTCAGCTTGAGAGTTATCTCTGGAACAGTGTCATCCTCATTCCATCGGCTAGAGAAGGGAATCATCACCGGCTGCACTGTCTCAGTGATTTTATTTGCCCTGGCCACGAATATGCTTGTAAAATCAGCAGAGGTGGAGTGCAGAGGCCCACTCACTAGATCAGGTGTGTGACAGCCCCCCATTAGAGCATTTATGGATGATTTGACGGTGACTACAACATCAGTCCCGGGCTGCAGGTGGATCCTTCAAGGCCTTGAATGTCTCATTAGCTGGGGATGAATGGACTTTAAACCATCAAAGTCCTGAGCCCTAGTTGTGAAGAAGGGAAAGGTTTCTGATAAGTTTAGATTTTTCATCAGAGGAGTCCAGATTCCATCAATTACTGAGAAGCCAGTCAAGAGCCTGGGAAAGGTTTTCAATAGCACGCTAAGGGACACAGCCACTCTCCAAGAGACCAGCAATCAACTAGGAACCTGGCTTGGAGAGATAGACAAGTCAGGGTTGCCAGGAAAATTCAAGGCTTGGATTGACCAGCATGGCATCCTACCACGACTCCTCTGGCCTCTGCTTATCTATGACGTTCCACTGAGCACCGTTGAAGGTTTTGAGAAGAAGATCAGCCACTTCTTGCGTAGTCTTATATGGGAGAAACAACAAGCTTCAACTCCCATTGAGTAGTCTGTCAGAGGAATTCATAGTTTCCTGAGCAAGAGAAGTGATGCTGTACAGAGATTCTAGTGACATCAAAGTCTCATTGGCTGGTATTCAGACGGGCAGGAAATTTAAAGCCCATGAAGTTGTTGAACAGGCTGAGGCACGGCTGCAGTTCAAAGAGTTGGTGGGGACAGTTGCAGCAGGGCGGGCAGGCCTTGGGAGCAACCCAAGACCTCAGTACAGCAAGGTCCAGGGAAAGGAAAGACGTCAGTTGGTTCAGGATGAAATCAGAGTGGGAGTGGAGGAAACATGAACCAGCAGGATAGTTGGAATGTGCCAACAGGGGGCATGGACCAGGTGGGAGGAGGCAATGGAACGTAAAGTCTCCTGGACAGAGCTCTGGAGAGCAGAGCCACACCGGATCAAATTCTTAGTCGGTGTACGATGTTCTTCCAAGCCCAGGCAACCTCTTCTCTTGGGGCCTGATAGAAGCTCCTTCATGCTCTCTATGCCAGCAAAGAGGTTCCCTGGAACACATTCTAAGTAGCTGCCCAAGAGCCCTCAGTGAGGGGCGCTATCGGTGGAGGCATGACCAGGTACTGAAGGCTGTAGCAGAGTCAATCAGTGCAGTGATCTCTTTTAGCAGGCAGCAACGCCCAGCAAAGCATGTGTAACACTTACTAACACCCCACTAACACCTACTTACTTTAGGTGTAGTGCCCTTTTTGGTAGTGGTGTGTTATGGCAATGTAATTACCTTAACTTTTCTACCTGGGCAAAAGGGATAATTGGGCCAGCTCAGGTAGACCTTAGGTTCTTAGGAGCCTGGAGGGCGTAACAACAGATGACACCACACCAATATATAGAACTTGCAACTATATATATTTCTTTTTACAAATGTGTATTATTTACAAATATGTACATTTAATCAAAAAAAAAAAAAAAACAACACACACTTGTCACAATCATACCCCAAAATATATTTACAAGATTCACAGTTCTCTAGTGTCCGTTCCAGGTGACCGGTTGAATCACCTCTAGCCGTTAATAGGGTTCGGGCTTCGGCTCGCCATCCAAATCTGGAGAATCCATGTTCTGGTCAAACCAGTCCAAAGAAAAAAAACCTGACCTATAAAGTAGGTCAGAACACACACACACACAAAAAAAAAACCTATGCCCTATAGCTTATCACAACATATTTCCAGGTTATATAACAAACTATATTTTTAAACACCTTTAAACCATAGATGTAATATTTATTTCTAAATACAGTCCATAGTAAATGAAATAAAACCTTTGCTAATCATTACAGCTCTAAAAACAACCTCCTCCTACGTAAAACCTAGCCAGATTTAGCATCGGAGTTTTAGCATTTCAAGCTAGCGCAACAATTTATCACTAATTTTGTACTTTAAAACACATATCAATCGCAGGTTCAACATTCATCACCAAGCAGCAATCAATGGCTAGGGAACTGGGACCTCTGCTAACTGTTACAGCTTTGGAAAATGCCTTTTTCTAATGGAAAAACTAGCCGAAATTAGCATCGGCGGTTAGCATTACAAGCTAGCAATTAGCATTCCCATACACAATGACTGGCACTTACCAAGCTAAGTGACACATGCGTCAGGGGGTTCCCGTGCTCAACGGCGTTAACAGCCTTTGGATCCCAATCTTAAAATTTAATAATCGGGGCATTAGAATTTGCTAATACAGCAATGTCTCATTGCAGGTGTTTATTCAGGCTTACCAATCTCAAGTTTTGTCCAAGCAAAAGCTGCTATTAGCACATTAGCTCGTCGTCTCCGTGAGGAATCGCATTCTCTCGGTTGTGTCTCGGCAGTGTCTGACAGCATTCTGCATATTACACACAGACCGAGCGAGGGAACGCGTGACCCCATTGGCTGGCGTGACCCCATTGGCTGTTGCTGCCAAACAAACGACACAGCTATTTGTTGCTCAGTATACCAAATGAAAATATCGGGAACGTTATCAAAGCTTTCCAGAAAATGTTCCTAACTATTTATGAACATATTTTATGAACTTATATTGTATTTATATACTCATCTTCAAAATATCTATTCCCATTGTGAAATGAGTGTCCCCCCTTCTTCTTAAAGCGGTATTGACATTCATAATTCCATCCACATTTTTAACACTGGGTTACACATGCCATACCCTTCATCAAAGCTGGTGAGAAGCCACAGCATTGCACAAACCCACTGGGGTGGGGGGTGGGGCTTCTGGCAACTGCACGAGACTGGCAACTGAAGGTTGACCTGGGAAGACAGTTGAGATTCCCTGACAACATCATAATGACCACACTTAGACCAGACATGGTTTTTGTGTCAGAATCTTCCAAGCAGGTGATCTTGTTGGAACTGACTGTGCCCTGGGAAGACCAGATGGAAGAGGCCTTTGAAAGGAAGAGGGCCAAGTATGGGGAGCTTGTTGGTGATTGTAGGGGATGGAAGACCTGGGATGGAAGACCTGGCTCTACCCCATAGAGGTTGGGCTGTTGAGGTTTTGCCGGTCAGTCACTCTGCAGGGCCCTCAAGCAGTTGGGGATCAGAGGGAGACTCAACAAGAAAGCCATCAAGAACATCACTGATGCTGCTGAAAGAGCATCACGATGGCTGGGGATCAGAAGGAGTGATCCGTGGACGTCTCGAGCCACCTAGACACAAGTCGGGGTTTGATCAACCCTGGCTGGGTTGCCTGTGAGCGGGTGTATGATGTATAATGACCCGAAACACTCGATGACCACAGGTTACATCACTGATGATGTGTCTAGGCAGCACCGTAAGGTGTGTGTTCGAATCAAGAGTCTACATTCAATTTGTTAAACGTCTTTGCTTTTCTACAGATGTAATTCTTGATGTCTGAATGATATCATTTGAAGACTTCTGAGGACAAGAAGTTTCAGGGAGGATTTCAATAAGGCCTGAAAAGAAAGTATAGAACAAAGAAAAAGTAGGGTCCCATTTCTGTCTTTCCCTTGGGCCCCAGACGGACTAAGTGTGCCCCTGTGTTAGAATAATCAGATATTGTGGAGAGATGAATAATCATGCCGAGCGTTCAGAGCAGATGAAACTTTATTCTCTTCCTCTCACATCCACCAGAATCCAAAACATTAGAAACACAGGTTGCAAGCACTCTCTTTTTTGTCACGGTGGCCCTCGCGAGCCACCATAAGACGCCAACAGTCACTGGTGAGTTTGCAAAGGTGTTTATTATTAAAGGTAAGGGAACAGGGGATGACACACACTGACAAAGGAATGAGCCTCGGAGGGCTAAAACACTCTACAACGAAGGCAGGATTGCAACAGAGTATCTTACACTCACAGATGATGCGTAAACAGCGTCCGAGCCGGGGAAGGCCCGATGCGTCAGACGATGTGGAGTTCTGTCGGGAGATTAACAGAGACTGCTGCATCGGGGTGCATTCAGCGCCCGCTTTTAATGCCGGACACTAATGACCCCGAATGCAGCACAGCTGTTGGCTTTGACAGCAGGAAGCTCCACCAGGCGCTGTCACGATAAGAGCCCGGGGAGCCAGAAGGGACACACTGCTGTCAAAGCCTGAAAAAGATGATGTATGACCCAAGCGCGGACGAGATCGGCGCTCGGGTCATGACAGTACCTCCCCCTCGAGGGCGGGCTCAGAACGCCCAATAACACCCAAGGCCCCCCCCCCCCAGGGTGGGCGGATGGGGTGCAGGCCAGGAGGGAGCGAGTCAGAAAAGGAGAAAAAAAAACCCAACATGACGATGACAGGGAACAAACGAAGCAATTACAGAGTACGGTGGGGAAGAAGAAAAAAAACAATACTCCATAAAGTGCGGATGATACATAGACAAGACCCAAAAACAAGATGCAACTCTCCATAAAGTGCGGATGATACATAGACAAGACCCCCCCAAAAAAGGGATGCAACAACAGAAGGAGGCCTATAACTAAAACACACAGATCCCTAAGGCGTAATGTGGCAGATACAAATCATCCCTCAGACAGGAGAGGGGAAGAAAAAAAAGACACGCTAAACAGCGGTAAAGATCAAAATAAGGCACATGACAACACAACAAAAGTGACCTTAATATCAAGGGGAAATACAAAACATGCGAGGATGACGGCAGGCAGAGTCCAATAACACACACGCAGTTCTGGCGGTCTCCCTGCATCCAATGTCCACATGGCCGATAGGGGAAACAAGGAGCGTTCGGGCGGCCTACCCTGGTCCCAGGCTCGGAAATACAGAGTTTCTGGCATCCAGGCCTGATTGCCGAAAAGGTGGAAAAGTCCATCGGGTGGCCGCCCCAGAACACCGCAGCGGCGATACAGCTCGCCAGGCGGTCGACCCGCATCACACAGCCACCAGGACCATAGGGGGGAAGTAGAGGACTGTCTCCCTGGAGAGGGGAAAGATAAGGGAGAGCCAGGCGGAGAATTTGGAACCCCGAAGGCCCCAGGTGGAGATGAGCTGTGACAATCAGGAGGATGATGAAGGTGACGATTAGGATGAGGAAGAAGATGAGCCAGTCCAGTGTCCGGTGGCAGGGGATCTGCAGCTCCCTCACCGACCTTGGATCCTACTGGTGCTGCACCCTCGTTGGACCCCGATTGGGTCACGGTTGCACCCACGATGGACCCCGATTGGGCCACGGCTGCACCTGCGTCGGACCCCGACTGGATCGGCGCAGCACCAGTACCGACCTCCAACCCTGAACCCGGAACCTCTGGCACAGCGGGCGAAATCAGTTCCTTGCCGGCGACCCTGCGAGAAGGCTCGGGAGAGAGAAAAGAACCGGGATCAGGATCACCGGCAGCGCCAGAATCCGGCGAGACAAGCTCAGATGCAACGGGCGGCTGCACCCAGCTCACCTCCCCAAGAGACAGGCAAAAATGCTCTAAAATGGAAAGGAGGAAGACAACACAGAGCACTTGCCTGATCTCAGGTTCTGACGCCGTCCAGGACTCCGATGATCCAAGCTCAGATGGCAGGAGGTCGTCATCAGGCTCCCACTCAGCTACGTCAGGCTCCGCAGCTGGCATGATGGTGTCCGCAGCCTGGGGATCCTCCGGAACCGACGTCCACGCCGACAACCCACACAGCGTGGTGGCAAGGGACCCTTGACACGCTGGACCGGACTGCTTGTCAGTGGAGACCCGGGAACGCTTCTTCATTGGCACAGGTTCCACGCTGCAGTCCGGTCTCCTCCTCCGCCCATGACGTGGCTGTGGGACCGGAACCAGGCTCTCCAGAACCGCAGGCCCCCTCCTCATCCGGCGACGTTGGCCTGGTGTCGAGGACCGCTCAGCAGAGGGAGACACAGAGGATGCGGGATTAACACTTAAAGCTACAGCAGGTGGTGGGAGCTCGAGGGACTGCGAACCCCGAACTCCACCCCCAGGCGTCTGACAAGGCAAATCACAATAATGAGAATATAAATGAACTTGGACTTGCCTGTCTCCTGGAGGCTGGATGGTGCCTGCTGTAGCAGACGTTGCTCCTCCCTTCCCCCGCCGGATGGTGGCAGAGGGCCCCCTAGGAGGACGAGGGGGAGCCGCTCACAGAGGTTCCGGGATGGGGCTCGCTGGAACAGGACTCCAGGCACACACAGCAGCCGGGAAAGGCGTCGAGGAGGAGGGGGCGACAGCCGAAATGAGCCGGGCACGGATCGCTGACGGGACAGCAGGAGAAGATGGCCCGGGGGGAGAGGCTGCGGGGATTCCCCTCTGACGAGGTGCAGGAGTGACAACTGTGTGGGGGATTGAGCCCTTGCGGCGACCCGGAACTGGGTCCGGACGGGATTCAAGCTGAGGTTGATTATGGAGGTGATGACGGTCTCTGGCAGAGGGCGAGGCGAATGTTAGGTCCGGGAATCGCCGCTCTTGTGCGGAGACAGAGGCGAGGAGGTCAGCGAACTCAGGAAAGTCACTTAACCCGGGATTCCTCTCCACCAGTCTGACTGCCGCCGTCACATGCTTAATGATCTCAGTAGGAAGAACAGTGGAGCGAGCAGCAGCCACTCGGTCCCAGATGTTAATTGCTGTCAGCTGCAACTTCTCTGGGGGAATCCCAACTGACGTCATGCTCAATGGGGGAAGACCCCTGGATGGTGCGAACTCCCGGGCCGGAATGGAGGCAGGAGCGGGATCCCGAAGCGAGGGGCGACGATTCCTCCTCTTCGGCTTCCTGCTGGGATTTCCCTCCAGCCCGCAGAGTATCTCGCGCTGTGCGGCGATGTCATATCTCCTCGCGCTGACTTCAGGGTGGTTAGCAAAGCGGGGGAGATGATTCAGAAAGTCCTCCGCTTGGTCCAGGTACCGGTGCACGTCACTGTGGAAGTCGAGGAGGGAGGCGGCAATGAGGATTTCATTGACGCACTCGAGGGTGTCTGCCAGCTCGTCACTCCGACTCTGAGCGCGGACCCTCCACGACGGCATGCGTCCAGCACGGTACCCAGACAGGATACGGAACAGGATACGTAACGTAACTATTCAGTGTAGCACCAAATAGCCTCCCATACTGGGTTACGTACAAGCCACCAACGATGTGCCAGGCAGATGATGTCAAGTAAGACTGCACCTGTTTGACATGGCGGACGAGTGCAACGCTTAGCGGGCAGGCGGTAAAGGTGGGCCTTGACATACCAAGCACCCAGCAGCCCACTGCAACTACCTTCTACTGAAGCTGTGCGTCTCAATCCCTTGAGCTGCAGTGAATTGGCTGGCAGTCAAGTGAGTGTGCATGGCCCCTCGCGCAGCCACGACCACCTTAAACAACTTCATCAGCGAATGGCTTGTTCCTTTTCCAAAGTCTAATGGCGACAGAAGTGCGGGTGACGGGGGTAGGCCTGGAAAGCTGGAAGCCCCTAGTCCGCACCCGCACATTGGTGGCAGATCTAAGGTGGTCGCTCCCTGCTGAACAGCCGTGATGGCAGGGTTTTGGCAGCTGGATCTGTGACTGGGCTGGCCTTTTTAGGATCACCGCAGCCCACCCTAATTGTGGAGACCCCTAGAAAAGGTGCGGTAAACATTGGACACGGCATTTCAGTCTGGCCAGTTCGCCGTGGCTGGCGGACTTCCCATCTTTGCGGTCGAAAATCAAAGAAAGCACTCCGCTCTCTCAAGAGGCCTCTAACTCTCGGGGCCTGGAATATTCGCACACTCCTCGACAAAAGCAACACAGAAAGACCAGAACGTCAAACAGCACTCATCTGCAAGGAGCTCGACCGATTCAACATCGACGTGGCAGCTCTTAGTGAGACAAGATTCCCAGATGAAGGTAACATCGAAGAAGCAGGGTCAAACTACACCATTTTCTGGAAAGGGAAAAGTGCTGAAGAATCATGTATTCACGGAGTTGGCTTTGCTATAAGATCAAAACTTGTTGACCAACACAACCTCGTCCCTACAGCCATCAGTGAACACATGATAAAAGTCAGAATCCCTCTTGTCCAAAACAGATTTCTCACCTTGATATCTGTGTATGCTCCAACGCTCACCTCAGAGGATGATGAAAAAGCCTCCTTTTACGACCTGCTTAACCGTACCATCCAAAGTGTCCCAAGACAGGACAAACTTGTCATCCTGGGCGACTTTAATGCCAGAGTGTAGGCAGAGATCACAATCTCTGGAAAGGCGTCCTAGGACATCATGGAATTGGAAACTGCAACTCCAGTGGCCAACTCCTCCTTGGCCTTTGTGCTAAACATGAACTGGTCATCACCAACTCCCTCTTCCAGCTACCATCTCGTCAAAAAACAACCTGGAAACACCCAAGATCTAAACACTGACATATCCTTGACTACATTCTAACTAGAGCCAGAGACAAAAGAGATGTGCACATCACTCGTTCCATGCCTGGTGCAGATGACTGTTGGACAGACCACAGATTGCTTATCTCACGACTCCAAATCAAAGTCCGTCGTCCACCAAAACGGACCTCATCAAGCGCTCCTCACCATCGCTTTGACTGTGCAAAACTACGCAATCCACAAACATCTCAAGACTTCAAGGAAGCCGTAGAAAAGAACATCGCGGATCTTCCAGAGCCGCCACAGGTGTAAGATAACTGGACCACCCTTCGTGACGCAGTGCTTGACGATGCAAAAAAGACAATAGATTTCTCTCAGAAGAAGACTCAAGACTGGTTTGATGAAAATGACGAAGTCATCACAAACCTTGTTGAAACTAAACGTCAGGCAAGGCTCACTTTTGAAAACCAGCCATCCACACAGAACAAACAAAAATATAAACAAGCACTTGCAAACTGCCAGAGAGAAATTTGCGCTGTTCAGAACAACCGGTGGCAACAGAAATCGGAGGCGATCCAAAGATTTGCAGACCAACTTGACATGCGCCACTTTTATGCCACAACAAAGGAAATCTTCGGCCCTACAAGGTCAACTGCCTGCAGTCTGAAGGATGCAGATGGCTCCACTGTCATCAGTGACACCCAGGGAATTTTAAACTGATGGAGATCCCACTTTGAAAGCCTTCTCAATGATCATTCGCGCACACCAGACGACCTTCTCTGTAAAACGCCACAACATCCTGTTCGCTACTGGATGTCGCTTCCACCCTCCTCTGAGGAAATGAACAAAGCCATCAAGCACATGAAACCAGGCAAGGCACTGGGACCAGACAACATCCCACTAGAACTAATCACTCATGGTGGCCTGGAATTTAAGAACCGACTGCTGAACCTCATCTTAAAAATCTGGGAAACAAAGACAGTTCCTAATGACTTCCGCGATGCAAATATTATCACCATCTTCAAAAAGGGAGATCGAGAAAACTGTGGAAACTACTGTGGCATCTCACTGCTAAGCATAGCAAGTAAGATCTTTGCACGCATCCTCCTCAACTGCCTCCTTGTCATCGCAGAAGAAATACTTCCTGAATCACAGTGCGGTTTCCGATCTTCTTGCGGGACAATAGACATGATCTTCTGTGCCCGACAACTGCAGGAGAAATGTCAAGAACAGCAACAGCCACTTATGTTCATCTTCTGGGACCTAAAGAAAGCCTTCGACAAGGTCCCACGGCTGGCTATGTGGGCAGTCTTGGCAAGATTTGGCTGCCCAGATGACTTCATTATGCTGATCCGCTCACTTCATGATGGAATGGTGGGCAGAGTATGCCATCAAAAAGCTCTCTCTGACCCTTTTCCCATAACAGGAGGACTCAAGCAAGGCTGCGTTCTAGCCCCAACCTGCTTCTCACTGTACCTGGTGGAAATGCTCAATGAAATCCCACCAGACACCCCTTCCATTGTTGTACGATATTGCATGGACGGAGGCCTCTTCAATCTCAGTCGACTCCGAGCAAAAACAAGAACGTCAACCACCACAGTCCACGAGCTGCAGTATGCAGATGACAGTGCTACTCCTAGCTTAACTGCTGAAGATCTACAGAGGACGGCTGACCTCTACAATAATGCTTATGAGCGTTTTGGAATGGAGGTGAATACTGACAAGACCAAAGCCCTCATCCAACCACCCCCAGGTTACATGCTCCCTGACACAATCATCACTATTGATGAAAAGCCTCTGGAAAAAGCGGACCATTTCTGTTATCTAGGAAGCATTCTATCAAAGACACCTACATGCGATCAGGACGTGGAGAATCGCGTTAGGACAGCTCACTCCGCTTTTGGACGTCTTAATCGTCAAGTTTTCAACAACCACACACTGACTATCAAAACAAAGATCATGGTTTTCAGGGTTGTAGTTCTATCTACCCTTCTCTACGCCTGCGAGACCTGGACTCTCTACCGTCGCCAAATCAAACATCTTGGGCACTTCCAACAGCTGAAGCTAAGACAAATCCTTAAAACCAAATGGACAGACCGGGTAACAAACACCGAAGTTCTTGCCCGCGCTGCACTACCTAGTGTTGAAGCTACCATTATACAGCACCGTCTCCGCTGGGCAGGCCATGTCCAACGAATGGACTCAAATCGTCTACCGAAAATTCTGCTCTATGGAGAACTCACCTCAGGAACAAGACCACTAGGCAGACCAAAACTGCGCTATATAGACCAACTAAAGTCCACCTTGGCCCAAACCAACATCCACAGATGGGAACACCTACCAAAGGAGAGAATGGTATGGAGAGAGGCTATCCGCAATGGCACTATAGCCTTTGAGAAAAACAGATGTGCATTTGAGGAGGAGAAGCGAAGAAGAAGGAAGGAGTGCTCGCAGCAGCCGCGGCCTCCACCGTCACTTCCCTGCGGTCTCTGCCCACGCCTCTTCCATCACCGGCTCAGGTTACAGAGCCACATCCGTCACAAGCACAAGTGATTTCTGGAACGGGAGCAACCCTTTGCTCGGACACGAGCAGGAGCTGCTGCCGCCGCCGCCAATGACCCAGACAGGAAGGAGCAGTCCAATTGCAAACTCACCGGGAACAGCGTCTCGGTGTGGCGCCTCTCTTTAGGCATCCTGGCAGCAGTTTATTGTCACGGTGGCCCTCGCGAGCCACCATAAGACGTCAACAGTCACCGGTGAGTTTGCAAAGGTGTTTATTATTAAAGGTAAGGGAACAGGGGATGACACACACTGACAAAGGAATGAGCCTCGGAGGGCTAAAACACTCTACAACGAAGGCAGGATTGCAACAGAGTAACTTACACTCGCAGATGATGCATAAACAGCGTCTGAGCCGGGGAACGCCCGATGTGCCAGACGATGTGGAGTTCTGTCGGGAGATTAACAGAGACTGCTGCATCGGGGTGCATTCAGCGTCCGCTTTTAACGCCGGACACTAATGGAATGCAGCACAGCTGTTGGCTTTGACAGCAGGAAGCTCCACCGGGCGCTGTCACAATAAGAGCCCGGGGAGCCAGAAGGGACACACTGCTGTCAAAGCCTGAAAAAGATGATGTGTGACCTGAGCGCGGACGAGATCGGCACTCGGGTCATGACACTTTTATATTAACCCTCCTTCGCTACCTGAGCTGCTGTATTTACATATCAACCCCCCATGACAATTCCCCTTGTCCCCTAGCACTTTTGATCTGCCATCTCTTCAGTCTGAGGGAAAACTACTGAGTGGCTTCCCACAATATGCCATTTTATCCTGTAGCAGCTTTTAATGTTTTTCCTTTTCTGTTAAGAAAAGTGTGCTGAAATTAACAAAATCCGTGTATAACGATGTAAAAGTCAGTAAAGTTTTTCTTTCCCAAGAACGCTAGTGTTTGTGCATTATTTAACTCCTATAATTATATATTGTAAGTAGGCCTCATCACCAACAATGAGAAGGCCAACTACAGAAATGAGGTGAGCCAACTGGTCCAGTAGTATAAAGACAATGATCTCTTCCAGAATGTGTTAAAACCAAGGAGATTGTGGTTGACTTCAGGAGGGGACACACACAGCATACCCCTGTGATCATTGATGGAGCAGCTGTGGACAGGGTGAGCAGCACCAAGTTCCTGGGGCGTGTACATCTCTGAGGACCTCTCCTGGTCCAACAACACCACATCACTGGCCAAGAAAGCTCAAACTCACTTCTATTTCCTCCACAAACTGAGGGCAGCATGAGTCCCACCCCCATCATGTGCTCATTCTACCGGGGCACCATGGAGAGCATCCTCACCAGCTGCATCTTGGTGTGGTATGGAAGCTTCACTGCTTCATGCCGGAAGACACTACAATGCCAACGCTGCCAGCAAGATCATCGGTGCCCCTCTTCTTCGCCTCTTAGACATCTACCTCACCCACCTCACACACAGAGCCATCAACATTGCAGGCAACACCTCTTCAGCCCCCTGCCCTGGGGGAAAAGGTACCAGAGCCTCCGGGCCTGCTTCATAAGCCTGCTAAACAGCTTTGTTCAGCAGGCCATCAGGACCCTGAACTCTGTCCACACACCCCCACCACCACCACCACCCATGGACCATAGCGCACTTACCCGCACAATAATTACCTTAGCTGTTTGCACAGAAAGACTGGCACACCAACAGTAATACATCTGCTGCTGTACGTCTCTGCACCTTACTGCAACCATTTGCACAAATGCCATATCTGCTGCTGTCTGTTACTGTAATATTGATCATGTGCAGTCCAATCTGTCACTGTCTGCACCTACATTACTGCATTGAACTTGCAACTACGAGTATTACTGCACTACCTTTTTCTGTATATAGGATTGCTGGGTTTTATTGTTTAGCTTTATTTGCACTACGGGATGTCTGGGTTTTATCTTTGTCATTATTTGCACTATGGGTAGCATTTCTGTACATAGACCGCTGTTGTTGTTTTTCCAGCCTTATTCCTTTTTTTTTTATATTGCGCATACCACTGAAGAGAAAGAAATGGCATTTCAATTCTCCTGTTTGTCCTGCACGTATAGCAGTATTGACAAATAAAATCTTTGAATCCTGAAAAATATAACTCCCTGTACTCTACTTTCAAGCTTACCTCAGCATTTTTTGCAGTGAAGTGGACTTGTTTCTGAGATTAGTGGTTTTTTGTACTGAACTGAGAGCCAAATATGAATCGAAAATCAATTCTGAATTGAATCGCGAGCCCAAAAGTCTGAATCGAATTGAATCGTGTAACTTCTAAAGATTCACAGCCCTAGTGGTTTGTGTTCTGATGGGTCACTCCCACAACAAGGACTTGTCGCCATCCCAATCTGGCACACTCACCGGTGGCTGTTGGTGAAGCAGCACCTGGTGGGTTCCCACCCCTGTGGTCTGAGTTCATCTGTCCTGGGGAGTGCCCCAGGTTCGACCAGGGAGATGGTGGAACCGGTGTCGATCAGGGCCTGGATTGGAGTGCTGTCCAGGCTGCACTGCAGGTATAGCCCTGGTGAGTGTCCAAGTCGGCCCAGACATGGTGAGAGTCCGTTGGGGAAAATGTCTGTGACAGGCGGCAGATTCCCGTCTGTGCCACCTCGCTCTAGTTTAAAGCTGGTGAGGGGACTGGTTGTCGCCGGGTAGTTGCAGGGCAGTGGCGCATGATGTGGCCTGGCTCCCTGCGTCAGAAGCATCCCTCCTCGTGCTGCCGTTGTACTCTCACCAATGTTGCTTGCTTGCCGAGAATTGCATCCCATAAATCAAACTCAATGCAACTATGCCAGGAATTGCTCGCTTGCCGAGAATTGCATCCCATCGTCACAAGCAGATATTTAGTATAAGTTAAAGTCAATAAAACTAGACACTTTGAAAAAGTATAAATGTATAAATGCAAAATCTTGACTTTGAAGATTGTAAAGCGTGGAGTTGGATCACTATGATTTTGAACCCTTTTTGAAACACTAAAACGTCTGGCAAATAAACATAATTTGAAGATAATTTACAAGAGGTACCGTATTTTTGGGACTATAAAGCGCACCGGATTATAAGGCGCAATATCAATGAACGGTCTATTTGATGGTCTATTTTCATACATAAGGCGCATTAAAGTGAGGTAGTCGGAGCCGGGAAAAAATTTTTTTTTACGTGCATGGAAAGAAAACCCTATCTATAGTCATTATAGACACATATAGCGCGATTGTCTGCGAGTGTGAATGACCTGTTCCACGAGCAGGCGGAACGTTTTTAGTCCGTGGCTGTTCATCGCCATATTGGCCAGGATACTTGCTCGGTACTCGATACGGCTCGCTCTCCGGCGGCAGCCCCGAGAAGTAAACAATGCAAACAAATGCCGGGACGCTTGAATTCTTTCGTGCCGAAAATATCATTTTTGAATATTAATTACAGCTAAACAGAAGCAGTTTCGATCCACGATCCATTGGCAGATAGTGACGTAACTCGCTAGCAATTTAACTTTGAACGACCTGTTGACACCAATATAGCGGTTGGAGTTCTTTGGTTAATCCACCCGGAATGATGGCAAGCTCCGAATTAGTTTGCTTCACTTAGGTTTTGACAGTATCGGTGAGATGGGCGCGCATGGAGTGGCAGATCAATAGGGATGGAGATTTGTGGAAAAAGCCATCCGGCCATTATGTTGAAGCACATATTACTCCGCGAGGCTCCTGACTACCGTAATGCTCCGACAATCCATCAAGCGGTTTGGCTTCGTAGCTTACCAAAGTCGTACTAAAACATTTTTGACAGATTTTTGAGCGCCATGTACCACATAAAATTGGTTCGAGGTCAGTAAGCACAACCAGAATTAATACATAAGGTGCACCGGATTGTAAAGCGCACTGTCGATTTTTGAGAAAATTAAAGGATTTTAAGTGCGCCTTATAGTCCAAAAAATACGGTAATAACAATTTTTACTGCTAAAAATGTATAATGGTATTAGTAAAAATGCACAAATGGTTACAAGCCTGGCTGTAGTGTTATATTTTATAGTTTAGGCAGATGGGATGCAATTCTCGGCAAGCAAGCAATTCTTGACATAACACCGGCCGTGCAGCTGTGGTCTGGTGTAGTTTTTCCTCGTCCCCGCTCTCAGCCACAGCCTTGAAAGGTCTTTGCCTTGGTGATGAAATGTCAGCAGCGTGCTCCAGCATCGGCTCCACCCGCTCCACCTCTGCCACGGCCGTCTCCTAGCTCCTTGCAGCGTGAATCCGGACATGTTCTTGGAGCCAGGCCGGGAGGAGCCCTCG
The DNA here is from genome assembly GCA_020510985.1 of Pholidichthys leucotaenia. NCBI lineage: Eukaryota > Metazoa > Chordata > Actinopteri > Cichliformes > Pholidichthyidae > Pholidichthys > Pholidichthys leucotaenia. The sequence continues at coordinate 329,928,355 of CM035842.1, read as the reverse complement.
GATGAAACTCTGCAGGGCGAGCTTCTTCACCACCTCCGACTCGAAGTCCGGGTAGCCGCACTGTGTCAGCAGCTGGACATCTGCTGCATAAGCCCCTAGGCTCTCTTGTTCACTTCGCCAGTGGCTGGCCAGCTGTTCCCGGGCGTGGTCAGCGTGGGTCGCCCTTCTGAACCGCCTCCGAAGTGTTCCCTGTATCGCTGGCCAGCTGTGACGTTCCTCAGGCTGGCGATCGGACAGCGTGCTTGGACAGAGCTCTGCCCTCTAGAGCCAGCGCGACCTGCACAGCTGCCTCTTCAAGTGTCCAGCTGTTGAGTGTGGCAGCCAATTCAACCTGGATGAGGTAATCATTGAGTGGGGTTTTGCCACCAAAGCGGGAAAGCTTGGCCGGTTGGCGGGTCGGTGGTACTGGGGTTGGGACAGTCACCTCTGTGCTGATCACTGCCCTGCAGTGGGATCACTGGCTCGTAGTTTCTCCGCTGGCGCTCCCCATCCTGCCTTGAAAAAGGTGGGACATAGGCTCTGTCCGGCCTGCTTCCCCATTCTTTGTGGCGAGCAGCACTTGGGGACTGGTGTGCCTGCTCTGCTGCCCATCTCCATCTGGGCGATGAGCTGTTCGAGCTGTTGAATCTCTGCCTTGATCCTCGCTTCCATCTCTCAAATATCCCATTTCTGACACCAGTGTGATGTTTCAAGGGCTCACACAATAATGAGGGAGGATTTGGAATGTAACAGGCATTTATTTCTTCACTGCCAAATTACGCAGAACAGGTGGGAGGTCATTCTCACACACACACACACACACACACACACACACACACACACTCACCTCATTCAGGGTGACAGACACGTAATCTCTCACATGCAGAGGAAACAACACCATCACAACTAGACTCATAATACAATTATAACGGTACAACAATAAAGCTCAGAACACAAGAATAATAAAAGTCTTTGAATATCCCGCGGCGCAAAGAATGCCTGGAGAATTCCCCCGCCCCTTATTACAACCCCAACGTTACAATATGAAATTGCACATGCACACAGATTACCTACAGTAGATACATTGAAAGCTTTGCATCATCAGGAATCAGGAATTCCTGTAAATAGAGTTCAGACTGATGTTCATATGTTGTCTCGTAATAGGAGCCAAATTTACACTACCGTTCAAAAGTTTGGGGTCACCCAGACAATTATTTTGTGTTTTCCATGAAAAGTCACACTTATTTACCACCATGAGTTGTAAAATGAATAGAAAATATAGTCAAGACATTGACAAGGTTAGAAATAATGATTTGTATTTGAAATAATAATTTTTTCCTTCAAACTTTGCTTCCGTCAAAGAATCCTCCATTTGCAGCAATTACAGCATTGCAGACCTAACATGATTGCACAAGGGTTTTCTAATCATCCATTAGCCTTCTGACGCAATGAGCAAACACATTGTACCATTAGGACACTGGAGTGATAGTTACTGGAAATGGGCCTCTATACACCTATGTAGATATTGCACCAAAAACCAGACATTTGCAGCTATAACAGTCATTTACCACATTAGCAATGTATAGAGTGTATTTCTGATTAGTTTAAAGTTATCTTCATTGAAAAAAAGTGCTTTTCTTTCAAAAATAAGGAAATTTCTAAGTGACCCCAAACTTTTGAACGGTAGTGTACCTTTCTCTCCAAAAATATGACATTGATGGAGACATTTCTCTGTGACACAGGAGGACGTTGAAAGATCCTTTCGTTCCACAAAAGTCAACAAAAGTCCAGGACTTGACAACATTTGTGGTTGGTTAATTAAAACCTGTGCAAAAGAACTGAGTCCAGTCTTTCATAAGATATTGATCAGATCCTTGGAAACGCAGCACGTCCCCAGGATTTGGAAGGATACTGTCGTGGTCCCGGTTCCTAAATCTAGTCGACCCACAACATTAAATGATTTTAGACCAGTGGCTCTGACTTCTATAATTACGAAAATCTTGGAAAAACTGGTTCGTTCAGAAATTCTTAAAAACACAGAGAATGTACTAGATCCTTTGCAGTTTGCCTATAGTCCTAAGAGGGGAGTAGAGGACGCGACTCTTACTCTCCTTAACCTGCTTTTTAAACATCTGGAGGGTAGTGGGGCTCATGCACGGCTTTTATTCATTGACTTTTCGTCTGCTTTTAATACAATTCAGCCACACATTTTAACTTGGAGACTTTTACAGCATTTTAATTTAAGTAATAATCTTGTGGGCTGGATTTTAAACTTTTTAACAGACAGGACACAGCGGGTTAAAGTTAATGGCTTTTTGTCAGACAAGGTGTGTTCCTCCACTGGGTCACCACAAGGGTGTGTGCTTTCACCCTTGTTATTTATTCTGTACACTAATATGTGTCAGAGTGCTTTTAAAAATAGACTTATTTTAAAATATGCAGATGACTCTGTGATCGTGAGCCTGCTCCAAGGGACTGAAAACAGTCATGGCCCGGTCACAGAGGACTTTGTCCCATGGTGTGAGGACTCGCACCTACAACTGAATATAGGCAAGACTAAAGACATGGTCATTGATTTTAGGCGAAATGCCAACACACCTGAACTGACTAAGATTAAGGGACAAATAGTGGAACAAGTCACATTTTATAAATATCTGGGTACAATTATTGATAATACTTATTATTGGTCATTGATTTTAGGCGTAATGCCAACACACCTGAACCGACTAAGATTAAGGGACAAATAGTGGAACAAGTCACATTTTATAAATATCTGGGTACAATTATTGATAATACTTTGAATTTTAAATTGAATTGTGAGGCAATAAACAGGAAGGGACACCAGCGCCTGTTTTGTTTGAGGAGGTTGTCCCATTTCCATGTAGATAGGACTATCATGACACTTTTTTATCGTGCTTTTATTGAATCAGTTTTATCTTTCTCGTTAGTGTCATGGTTTAGAAACCTGCCCCTCAAAGACAGAAACTCACTGGCCCAGATCATTAAATGGTCCAGTCGTCTTATTGGGGGGGAGTCACAGCTGAGTCTGGAGGCCCTGTACACCAGGCAGGTACAGCGGCTGGCCACCTCTATCACAGCTGATTACTCCCATCCCTTGGCCAGTGAGTTCCAGCTTTTACCCTCTGGACGGAGGTTCAAAGTCCCCAGATGCAGAGCCACACGGTACAGGAACAGTTTTGTTCCTGCTGCTATCGTTCTTTTAAACAGGCCTTAATGCATTTTATTTAAACTCTTGGGTCTGGCCTTTTTACGTGGTTTTATCTTATCTACTATTTTACTGGTCCCTGGTGTGGTATAATGCTTTTATCTGGTTTACTACGGGTTCTTTTATTTATTTTAGTTGGGTTTTTTATCTATCTATTTTTAGTCTTTTTAACCATGTTCAGTAAGTTTCTGGAGTACATGTCCATGTCTTTAGTCTGTGCTGTTTTTAAATTGTCTGATATATGTGTCCTGTGTTTTTAATGTTTTGATGTTCAAAGTTGTGTGTTTGAGATGCCCTCTCCAGACTGTAAAAAGAATCTACCTACGGGTATTAATAAAGTCACCATGAACCTTGAACCTTGACAGTCGGCATCACATCAAATTAAGAACTATTTATACACCTTGAAAGGAATTCTTGTAAAAAAAAAAAAAAAAAAAGTTCAAAAGAACTGTAGGGCAGATATTAGAGACAAATTTGTTTTTTCCATTATAAAATACAGTATATTGTACAATAACATGAAACTGTACATTGACATAGTCATGCCTTTCAGAGGAATTCCTCTAAAAAGGTAGACTGTGGAGTTCAAAATTAGGTTATTCAGTCTGTCTTGCTGTAAAAACAGCACAGTCTTTGATTTTTTTCATAATATACAGTAAATTGAAATGAAATTGCACATGGAGACATTAGCCATGGTTGCATGGGCAAAATTTCTTCAATCTGATTACAATTCAGATCAGAACTTTACTGTTTACATGGATCCTGAAAAAGCTGATCTGATTAGGACGTGTGTTTCCATGTGTCACACGTTTGAACAGACTAAATCATTTTGACATGCGCACGTCGACTTTTCGACATTCTGAAAATAGTAGAAGAAGAAGCAACTTCCGGTGCAAACAAACCCCGCTTCGTGTCTTTTTCTTTTCGAAATGGACCTGTATTGTGTTATTCAGACTGTACTTCTGCTTCTGCTGGTCTCCGTAATGAAACTACAAATATATACTTCTGCATATGATGAACAGAGGGAGACAGCAGGACGATACAGACCAGTTTTGTTTTAGTCCCGCCATGTCTTCCGCTAGCTGCTGTAAAGGTGGAAATACGTCACATCGACGTGTGGCTGACATACAGACATGCGCAGTAAACATATTTTCGACCCAAGCTTCGGAATAAGTGTTTATATAACAATCGGCATAATCCAGCCATCTCAATCGGAATGAAATTTTGATCCGAATGAGTGTGATCGGGTCAGAATATTCAGATTGGCGTGTTTACATGAAGCATTTTTATTCCGATCAGGCTTTCAATCCGGTTACTTGTGTCCATGTAAACATGGCTAGTCACAGTCATCCCTAAATACAGTGCTGTGAAAAAGTATTTGCCCCTTCCTGATTTCTTATATTTTTGCATATTTGTTACACCTAAATGTTTCAGATTATCAAACAAATTTTAATATCAGACAACGATAGCCTGAGTGAATACAAAATGCAGTTTTTCGATGATGATTTAATTTATTAAGGGAAAAAAGCTATCCAAACCTACCTGGCCCTACGTGAAAAAGTAATCACCCCCAACCCTAATAACTGGTTGTGCCACCACTGGTGTCAACAACTGGCAATGAGTCTTTTACATCACTGTTGAGGAATTTTGACTCTTCTGTGCAGAATTGTTTAAATTCAGTCACATTGGAGGGCTTCATGAACTGATGGCCCGACATTGTCCTTCAGGATTTTTTGGTCGAGAGCAGAATTCATGGTTCTGTCAATTAGGGCAAGTTGTCCAGGTCCTGAAGCAGCAAAGCAGCCCCAGACCACGACACTACCACCACCATGTTTGACTGTTGATGCGATGTTCTTTATATGAAATTCTGTGTTTTATGCCAGCTAAAATGGGGCACATGTCTTCCAAAAAAAACTTTTGTCTCGTCAGTCCACAGAATATTTTCCCAAAAGTCTTGAAGATCATCAAGATATTTTCTGGCAAATGTGAGATGAGCCTTTACATTCTTTTTGTCCAGCAGTGGTCTTTGTCTTGGAACTCTCCCATGGATGCCATTTTTGCCCCGTCTCTTTCTTATTGTTCCATCATAGACCAGTGTCCAAACTGAGGCAAGTGAGGCCTGCAGTTCTTTAGATGTTGTTCTGGGTTTTGTTTCTGATCCATTCTTGGATTTCTTTAGATCACAGTGGGATGTGTTGTTTTTGAGATCTTTTAGCCTACTTTAGGTTGTCAGACAGGTTCTATTTAAGTGATTTCTTGATTCATCAGATCTAGTAGTAATCAGGCTTGGGTGTCTCTACTGAAACTGAACTCAGCTTTCCAAAACAATGTGGTTAATCAGTTAATTCATAATGTAACAAAGGGGCAATTACTTTTTCACATAGGGCCAGGTAGGTTTGGATTATTTTTTTCTCCTTTAATAAATGAAATCATCATTTGAAAACTGCATTTTGTATTTATTCAGGTTGTCTTTGTCTGATATTAAAATTTGTTTGATGATCTGAAACATTTAAGTGTGACAAATATGCAAAAATTTACAATATATATAAAATACTTTTTCACAGCACTGTATGAGCCATTCAATCTTTTATTTTTATTTATTTATTTTGAATTTGTACAGAATTAAAAGTAACTGCATTTACCAAGCAGTTAACAAAATAAACACGTTTAACAAGTACGTGTCATGGAGCGGTCCTCGCGGACCGCTAATAAGACACTATAGGCAGCTGAAGAGTTTGCACATTTATTAAAGAAGGACATACACTACAAAATAATGAGCCTTGTGGGGCAAAACACAAATAAGGACTAGGACTAAGACACACTATGATATACTGAGAACTAGGGAGACTGACGGGAGACAAGGATACAACACTTACATGCGAATAGGACGCTGAAAGGAACTGGCTTCGGACGTAAGGAAACCAGTCTGGAAAATGCAAGGTCGCAGCCCTGAGTGACAGTAGCTACTCCCTTAAATAGGGCAGGATAATTAATCAGCTGATGGTGTCATCAGCTGAATCAGCACCAGCTGTGCTGCTTGGCTCTGACAGCCAGAAGCCCTGCAGAGACGCTGTCAGAATAAGAGCTCAGAGAGTCCACCAGGACTAAATACAGAATGGGAGGAAAATACTGCATGACCCGAGCGCGGACGAGATCGGCGCTCAGACCATGACAGTACTCCCCCCCCCCCCCCCGAAGAACACACTCTGGGCGTAAATGTAACATCCAAGCCCCCCACCCCACCCAAAAGGCTACGAAATCCCACCCAGGGCGGGTGGAGGGGGAGAAAGGCCCGGCGGGAAAGAGTCAAAAAAAAAAAAAGGAAAAAAAAAAACACCAAGGAAAGGAACCGGAGAAAAAGAAACAATGACAAGGGCTAATACAGAACAAATATGAGCATGGTGCACAACAGAGCAAGGAAACAAAACCCACAAATATACTCCATAATGCACAGGTAGAAGACAGAACAAAGAATGCAAATAACAGATACAAGGTTAAACAACCATAATACCCAGGTGTCTCTCAACCAGAGAAAAGGAAAACACAAAATCACGCTAAATAGTGGCAAGACATGGACAGTTCCACAAATCCAAATAAACTGGCAGGGGCGACAAAAGCGCATATATAGACTACAGCAGGGGAAAATGAAAGAAAAACATGCTGAAGAGCGGCGAAATACAAACAGTTCAATATAGTTCATGAACCAAAACACAAGCGCATCCCAAATATTTCCAGGGAGAGGGAAGAGGAGAAAAAAAACACAGGGATGACGGCAGGCAGAGCACAATGGAATAAGGAAAAAAAAATAATAGTTCAGTTCAGTCTACCCGTATCTAGTGTCCAGATCGCAGGCAGGGGAACAAGGACGAGTTCAGGTGGCCTAACCCAGTCCCAGGCCCGGAGAAACAGTACCTCTGGCGGCTGGACCAGGTAGCCGAACAGAGAGTTCGGTTTGTCGGGTGGCCGGCCCAGAACGCCGAACCGGCGAGGGAGTCTCCCAGGCTTCTGACCCATGTCAAAAGGCCACCAGGACCAAAGGGAAGAGCTTGGAGGCGGCCTCCCTACCGAAAGGAATAACGAGGGAGAGCCGGGTCGAGTAAGGGAAATCCCAACGGCGTCAGGTGGAGAAGAAAAGGGATTGGGGAAACAATGAGGGGCCAGCCCGGCGTTGATTGGCGGAGGATCTGCAGCTCCTTCTCTGAATTCCACATGGACTGGCGCTGTGCTTTCGTTGGATCCCATGTCGGATCGTGCTGCACCCAAGACGGACTCCGACTGGGCTGGAACCACACCCACGACGGACCCCGATTGGGTCAATGTAGCACCCACGACGGACCCCGACTGAGCCAGAACCACACCCACGACAGACCCCGATTGGGTCAGAGCTGCACCCACGACGGACCCCGACTGGGCTGGTGCAGCACCAGGGACGGCCTCCAAACCCGAATCCGGAACCTCCAGAACAGCGACCGGAATCAACTCAACACCAGTGACCCTGGGAGAAGGCTCAGGAGAAGAAAGAGAACCAGGATCAGGATCACCGGCAGCGACAGAGCCCAGCGAAACAAGCTTGGATGCAGCGGACGGCTGCACCCGGCTCGTCTCCCCGAGAGACAGGCAAAAATGCTCCAGAATAGACAGGAGAAAGACAAAATAGAGCACTTGCCTGATCTCAAGTTCTGCCGCCGTCCAGGACTTCGGCGATCCGGGTTCAGCAGGTAGAAGGTCCTCCTCTGGTTCCCACTCAGCTACGGCAGGCTCTGCAGCCGGCATGATGGTGTCCACAGTCCGGGGATTCTCTGATGCTGACGTCCACTCTGAGGGCTCGCACGGCGTGGTGGCAGGGGATCCGTGACCTGCTGGGTCGGACTGTCCCTCCGTGGAAACCTGGGGATGCTTGCTCATCGGCGCAGGCTCCAAATTGCAGTCCGCCCTCCTCCTTTGCCCATGACGTGGATGCGGAGCCGGAACCAGGTACTCCAGGGCCGCAGGCTCCTTCCTCATCCAAAGGGCCGGTGGATGCTGCAGCAGTGGGCTTGGTTCTCCCTTTTCCCCGCTGGATGGTGACGGAGGGCCCCCCAGGAAGACAAGGAGGAGCCGTTCGCACAGGATCGCTGACGGGCATCGCCGGAGCAGGACTCGTGGGATTCTCAGTCACTGGAGAGAGCGTCGAGGAGGAGGGAGGAACAGCCGAGGCAGGCTGGGGACGAGGCACATACAACCTGGAGGCGGCGGCAGCCGTCTTACCCCTTTGACGAGACGCAGAGGCTGCAGCTGGCTGGGAGACAGAGTTCATGCGGCTACCCGGAACATGATCTGGACGGGGTTCTCACTGAGGATACACCGGGGGAATCCCGGCTGACGTCTTTCTCCGCTGGGGATGAACCCCAGATGGTGCGAACTCCTGGACTGGAGGGGGACAGGAATGGGATCCCAAGACGAGGAGTGAGGATGTCTCCTCTTCGGCTTCCTGCCAGAGTTTCCCTTCAGCCCACGGAGCTTCTCCTGGTGAGCAGAGATGTCCGCCATCCTTGCCGTGATTTCAGGGTGGTAGGCGTAGCGAGGATGGCGGTTAATAGTGGCCTCAGCGAGGTCCAGGTACCAGCACGAGCCACTGGGGATGGGGTGACTATGAGCGCTGGAGAGGATCCCATCGATCTCGATGAGAGCCATGACTAGCTCGTAGCCTAAACTCATGGCATAGCCCTTGGGTGGTGACGCCATCTCCCAGCACACTGGTACGCGCAAAATGGAAAAACTACAAGCCCAAACAGTGCAAACTCACGGTCGCTGGCGTCTCGTTGTGGCTGCGACCTACTGTCATGGAGCGGTCCTTGAGGACTGCTAATAAGACACTATAGGCAGCCGTAGAGTTTGCACATTTATTAAAGAAGGTCATACAGTACAAAATAATGAGCCTCGTGGGGCAAAACACAAATCAGGACTAGGACTAAGACACACTATGATATACTGAGAACTAGGGAGACTGACGGGAGACAAGGATACAACACTTACATGCGAATAGGACACTGAAAGGAACTGGCTTCGGACGTAGGGAAACCAGTCTGGAAAATGCGAGGTCGCAGCCCCGAGTGACAGCAGCTGCTCCCTTAAATAGGGCAGGATAATTAATCAGCTGATGAGGGTGTCATCAGCTGAATCAGCACCAGCTGTGCTGCTTGGCTGTGACAGCCGGAAGCCCCGCAGAGACGCTGTCAGAATAAGAGCTCAGAGAGCCCACCAGGACTAAATACAGAATGGGAGGAAAACACTGCATGACCCGAGTGCGGACGAGATCGGCGCTCAGACCATGACAGTATGCTTTAAAATGACCAAGAAAAGTACATTTAATCAAAAATTTTATTCATTTATTCCTATTTTTGTCTGTTACCAATGAAGGCACTCACTCCTCTGCGTTAAGTCTGACAACTTTTTTCCTCAGTATGAATAACTGTGATTATATAGGTAATATAACTCAAAGACACAAATAAATCATGTCTGCACAGATTTAAATTATAACCCTCAGCTGAAGATCAGCTGGTCAAACCAATGGTTTTGTGGAGCCTCGATCTCCACCAAAACATGGTTCTTTTGTTTGGTGAAGTTCTCTGACGACTCTACGATCGTCAGAGAACTCTACGATCTGTCAGAGGACTCTACGATCGTCGGCCTCATCTCCAACGGAGATGAAGCTGAGTACAGAGGACTTATCCAGGACTTCGTGGACTGGTGCCATAGGAACTGCCTTCAGATCAACGCGAGGAAAACTAAGGAGCTGGTGGTGGACTGCCGCAGGCAAGGACAACCCCTCACAGCACCAGTAAACATACAGGGAACAGACATCAGTCGGTCACACAATACCAACATCGGTCACACAATACCGACGTACTCTACAAGGGACAGCGCAGGCTGTTCCTACTGAGGAGACTCAGGTCTTTTGGTGTACAAGGGGCGCTCCTGAAGACATGCTACGACACGGTGGTGGCATCAGCCATCACTTTTGGAGTGGTCTGCTGGGGCAGTGGTGTTACAGCAGCCGATAGGAAGAGATTGAACAAACTGATCAAGAAAGCTAGCTCTGTCATGGGGTAGCGCCCTGACCCAGTGGAGGAGATAGGAGAGAGAAGGATGGTGGCTAAACTGTCATCTCTGCTGGAGTCCGAGTCCCACCCTATGCAGGACATACTGAACGCACTGAGGAGCTCATTTAGCAGCAGACTACAGTGGGGTAAAATAGTATTTAGTCAGCCACCAATTGTGCAAGTTCTCCCACTTAAAAGATGAGAGAGGTCTCCAATTTTCATCATAGGTATACCTCAACTATGAGAGACAAAATGAGAAAAAAAAAAATCCAGAAAATCACATTGAAGGATTTTTAAAGGATTTATTTGCAAATTATGGTGGAAAATAAGTATTTGGTCAATAACAAAAGTTCATCTCAATACTTTGTTATATACCCTTTGTTGGCAATGACAGAGGTCAAACGTTTTCTCTAAGTCTTCACAAGGTTTTCACACACTGTTGCTGGTATTTTGGCCCATTCCTCCATGCAGATCTCTTCTAGAACAGTGATGTTCTGGGGCTGTCGCTGGGCAACACGGACTTTCAACTCCCTCCAAAGATTTTCTATGGGGTTGAGATCTGGAGACTGGCTAGGCCACTCCAGGACCTTGAAATGCTTCTTACGAAGCCACTCCTTCGTTGCCCAGGCGGTGTGTTTGGGATCATTGTCATGCTGAAAGACCCAGCCACATTTCATCTTCAATACCCTTGCTGATGGAAGGAGGTTTTCACTCAAAATCTCACGATACATGGCCCCATTCATTCTTTCCTTTACACGGATCAGTCGTCCTGGTCCCTTTGCAGAAAAACAGCCCCAAAGCATGATGTTTCCACCCCCATGCTTCACAGTAGGTATGGTGTTCTTTGGATGCAACTCAGCATTCTTTCTCCTCCAAACACGACAAGTTGAGTTTTTACCAAAAAGTTCTATTTTGCTTTCATCTGACCATATGACATTCTCCCAATCCTCTTCTGGATCATCCAAATGCAAACTTCAGACGGGCCTGGATATGTACTGGCTTAAGCAGGGGGACACGTCTGGCACTGCAGGATTTGAGTCCCTGGCGGCGTAGTGTGTTACTGATGGTAGCCTTTGTTACTTTGGTCCCAGCTCTCTGCAGGTCATTCACTATGTCCCCTCGTGTGGTTCTGGGATTTTTGCTCACTGTTCTTGTGATCATTTTGACCCCACAGGGTGAGATCTTGCGTGGAGCCCCAGATTGAGGGAGATTATCAGTGGTCTTGTATGTCTTCCATTTTCTAATAATTGCTCCCACAGTTGATTTCTTCACACCAAGCTGCTTACCTATTGCAGATTCAGTCTTCCCAGCCTGGTGCAGGTCTACAATTTTGTTTCTGGTGCCCTTTGACAGCTCTTTGGTCTTGGCCATAGTGGAGTTTGGAGTCTGACTGTTTGAGGTTGTGGACAGGTGTCTTTTATACTGATAACAAGTTCAAACAGGTGCCATTAATACAGGTAACGAGTGGAGGACAGGGGAGCCTCTTAAAGAAGAAGTTACAGGTCTGTGAGAGCCAGAAATCTTCCTTGTGTGTAGGTGACCAAATACTTATTTTACTGAAGAATTTACCAATTAATTCATTAAAAATCCTTCAATGTGATTTTCTGGATTTTTTTTTCTCATTTTGTCTCTCATAGTTGAGGTATATCTATGATGAAAATTGGAGACCTCTCTCGTCTTTTAAGTGGGAGAACTTGCACAATTGGTGGCTGACTAAACACTTTTTTGCCCCACTGTACATCATCCTAGGTGCGCAACCGAGAGGTTTCGCAGGTCCTTCCTACCTAGGGCTGTCAGACTGTATAACCTAAGCAGGGCTGCTTGCAGAGATAGCAAAAAAATGTGACGACCTAATAGTATTGAATGCAAAAGGCGCAATAGACTTACACAATGGTCCCCTCCAGTATATACAACTAGGACACTATCGGTCGCTACGGAGGGTGACAATATGTATGGGTACATATTCATACTATGTAGGATAACTAAGTAGACGGTTATGCTGTTTATTCCATCTAGTTACAATGCTCCGCACTTTGTATATATATTTATATATTTATGTGTATGTATGTATATCCACTGCTCTTTATATCTTCCGTATCTTCTTAATTATTGCTCTGAGTGTTGCTATCCCTGTGCTGTTGCAATGCTGAAATCTCCCCATTGTGGAACTAATAAAGGCTTATCTTATCTTATCTTTTGCATTGAATGAGACTTTTGATGCTGCCACACAAGACATATTTATTTTTATATTTTATTTTTATTTGTTATCAATTTGACGGATTAGTTTCTCTTTTGCTGTTTTTCATTCTGTTGTGTTGTAATTTCTGGGGATGAGACGTGGGCTTGGAATTCAAATAACGCTTGGATCCATCCGTGAGATTTATCAATGACCCAAGTCACATGGTCACAATAAACCGATTACTGGGAATAAACTGATCATGGCAATAATCAGTTTTGTTGCATTTATATGCACTGAATAAATGGATTATTGGTGGGTATTGTAAACCACTTGAGTTAATGAACCCGGTTACATGGCCTTTATCAGATTATTCTTTATACATGGCCACTTGAATAATCAGTTAACTTCAGAAATCCAATCATGACCAGTTTGTTCATGTACATGTAAACACGATCAATAAGTGAACGATTGTATAATGAGATTGACCAGATACGCAGATTCATAAATACCACGCAGACCTTTTCGTCCCATCATATTTACACCCAAATGTGAGCTGATTTCTATGCACTTTTGATAAATGAGGGCCAGTAAACTGTTGAACTGGATCAGAGATATCATCACATATTTTCCTTGTGATGACATACTATTGAGCAATTTCTTTACAACCAGCATGTATGGTGAATCCAAAAGCTGTTAACAGTAGTGTTGAGTCCAGTCAAACCTGAAAGTCTGTGAAAGAAAGAAATACGAGGTCAAGGTTTAAACAATGAGAAGAATTTGTACAGAATTAAAAGTAACTGCATTTACCACTTGACTTGGTCCAAAGGACTATAATTTAAAGCAGATAAACAGAATAACACATACATATAAATTGTGGAGGTGATAGAGCAGGCGAGATGCAACGAGCTGGAAGGGTGCAAGGTGTGGTCTATATTAATCATATATTCCATAACCTACATATGTTGAAGCATGTGGAAATGTTTAGTAATTACATATGTAAAGCAACTTCACACCTCTGAAAGGACAAAGGCTCTCAACCGCCGAGTGAAGAACAAAGACGTTCCCAGACACTGCGGAGGAGACCGGAGGAGCCACCCTCACCCCCTAAGGTGAGGAGAGGAAATACCAAGACAATGGGGGGATTAAGATAATGAGGGATGTCAGCCTTTGTTATGCATGTCTTTTGTTGTGTGCAAGTATAAAGCCAGTGAGCCGGAGACATTCGGTCTCTTTTTTCCTTCTGCCACTCTGCACCAGATGAGACTTGTTAGGAGAGCTGATTATTAAACTTTGGTTTATAAATCAAATCGCCTCATCATTTCAAGCTCTTCTACACTGGTGACCCTGACGCGAGTATGGTCCTGAGGCATACCCCCGCAATCGACTCATCCGTGGTGACCCAGGAAGACGCCAGCGACCACGCAGACGGGGGAACAGATGGACAACTGTTCCCCCCGGCAGAAGAGATTGAGAGGGCTCAACCGAGCACCAGCACCGCCGTGAGAGCCGAAGCAAGGCACTCTCACCTGGCGGACACAGCAGTGATGGTATACACGAATGCCATCGCTGTCAAGCTGCCAGACTTCTGGCAAGAAGACCCCGCCTCGTGGTTTCAGCAAGCTGAAGCCCAGTTTACACTGGCGGGCATCACGGCTGACGATACCAAATTCTACCATATCGTCTCCAAACTCGACGCCGCCACTTCGAAGTGTGTGCGAAGCATGATCCGGCGGCCACCGGCCCGAGACAAATATGAGACGCTCAAAGCAACCATCGTGGCGAATTACGTCCCATCAGCGGAAGAGAGAGCCGAGAAGATCCTGGCGGTCTACGGCCACAGAGGGTGCAAACCTAAGGCCCTCATGGAGGATTTGCTACAGCTGAAAGAAGAGGACAATGACAACTTCCTCTTCCAATTTATATTCCTCAGCATGCTGCCGCCACACATGAGAGGGACACTCGCCAACATGAAATGCAACAACCACCAAGACTTCCGCGCACTGGCCAACGAAGCTCATCGGCTCGTCAACGCCTGCAAGGAGCTGACACCCACAGCAGCATCTGCAGACCTCAACGCTGACGCCCGGAACCACGAGGAGCCACAACCCACTGAGCAGACCCAGCCCGCGGTGACAGCGACACGGCCAAAACGTAACAGACAGAGCGACGTCTGTTATTATCACCACCGCTTCGCCGAGAAGGCCCGCAAATGCGTTTCCCCCCTGCAAATTTGCGATTTCGGGAAACGCCAAAGCCGAGAGCCGTTAACGGCAGCGGTTCTCGGCGAGAAGAATAAGCTGTTGTACGTGACGGATGGACACACAGGCAAGCAGTTCCTCATCGACACAGGAGCTCAACTGAGTTTTGTCACGCCCTCCCACGCAGATCGAGCCATGGGCACCCGGGGCAACGGAGCCGTGGCAGCCAACGGCTCTAACATCGACACGTTCGGCGAAAAGAGCCTGCACCTCCTCATCCACGGCCGCAACTACAGATGGACATTTGTTGTAGCGGCGGTGAGTTTTAACTTGTTAGGCGCAGATTTTTTGTGTGCACATGGGTTATTAGTGGATCTAGCGAATAGATGCTTGGTTAATGCACTGTCCTTTGCTTCTATTCCATGCTCAGCTCGAGTTTCTCCACCACCTGTGCAGGCTAACGTCACCATGGCAGGAGGTAAGCTTGAGCAACTCCTCACCCAATTTCCAGCACTCACAATTCCCAAATTCTCAGCCACTGTGGCTAAACACGGGGTTGAACACTTTATTCCCACAACGGGCCCACCCGTATTTGCCAAAGCTCGCCGCTTAGACGCGGCCAAGCTCAACATAGCACGGGACGAGTTTACGACCCTTGAAAAATTGGGCATTGTTAGACGCTCGAAGAGCCCTTGGGCCTCACCACTTCACATGGTTCAGAAATCCGACGGTTCTTGGAGACCGTGCGGAGATTACCGCAGATTAAACAACGCTACAGCGCATGACCGCTACCCAATTCCTCACATTCAAGATTTTTCACTACATCTGGCGGGTGCGCGCATTTTTTCAAAAATAGACTTAGTCCGCGGTTATCACCAAGTCCCAGTCCGAACAGAGGACATTCCTAAAACAGCGGTAATAACCCCTTTCGGCCTTTTTGAATTTCTGCGAATGCCTTTCGGCCTCAAAGGCGCTGCTCAAACTTTTCAACGAATGATGGACGCGGTCTTACGCGACCTTCCTTTTGTCTTCGTCTACCTCGACGACATGCTGGTAGCCAGCTCGTCTGAGGAAGAACACGAGCAGCACCTCACTACGGTTTTTCAGAGGCTAGAAGAGCACGGGCTAATAATCAATCCGGCCAAATGCAAATTCGGCGTGTCACAAATTGATTTTTTAGGACACAAAGTCTCTCCGAAGGGGGCAGTTCCACTTCCAGACAAAGTTCACGCGATAGAAAGTTTTCCACGTCTACAGACGGTCAAATCGCTACAGGAATTTTTAGGGATGGTTAATTTTTACAACCGCTTCCTCCCCCACACAGCTCAGCTCATGCAGCCCCTATATGACGCGCTCAGAAAAAAGAAAGCTTCCAACGTGGTCGAATGGACCCCGGAGCGCGAACGCGCCTTCGCGGAAGTAAAAAGCGCCCTAGCTAATGCCACATTGTTAGTTCACCCAGATCCCTTGGCCCGCATCGCGCTAACCACAGACGCTTCGGACCTGACTATAGGGGCAGTTGTAGAACAACTTGTCAGCGGGGTCTGGCAACCTTTAGCATTCTTTAGCAAATCGCTAAACCAAACTGAGCGTAAATACAGCACTTTTGACAGGGAGCTGCTAGCGCTTCATTTATCCATCTGCCACTTCCAGTTCTGGTTAGAAGGGCGGAGTTTCACGGCTTTTGTAGACCATAAACCGCTCACCTTTGCTATGGCTAAAATTTTAGAACCATGGTCAGGCAGGCAACAAAGACAGCTAGCTGTGATTTCAGAGTTCACCACAGACATTCGACACGTGGCAGGCAAACTTAACGTGGTAGCAGACTGCCTCTCTCGCGCTGTGACACCACCAGAGCGCGAGGAGACAGATTACACTGCCTCAGCAGCAGAACTCTTCACTAACGCAGACAAATACGCAGCACCTATCCATGCAGGGATAGATTATGCAGCCATGGCGGAGGAACAAAGCGGTGACGCGGACGTGCGCGCACTCCTGTCTGGACCAACAGGGTTAAGGCTGGAGAAAAAGGGTTTATGCGACGGCGTGCCCCCCCTAATATGTGATGTTTCAACTGGCCGACCTCGCCCGTTAGTACCAGCTACATGGCGCCGCCGTATTTTCGACGCAATTCACTCCCTCGCGCACCCAGGTGTGCACGCCTCGGTTAAAATGGTCGCCGAAAAGTTTGTGTGGCCAGACCTGCGCAAAAACGTAAAAGAATGGGCAAAAACTTGCATTTCTTGTCAACGCGCCAAAATACACAGACACACAAAAGCCCCTCTGGAGCCTTTTCCAATCCCTGCTAGAAGGTTCGACCACGTTCATGTCGACCTCGTGGGGCCACTACCTTCCTCCCAAGGTTTCACACACCTGTTAACAATGATAGACCGCACCACACGCTGGCCAGAGGCAGTCCCTCTAGCGGCAACCACAGCGGAGGAAGTCGCTCGCGTTTTTTTGACAAACTGGGTAGCACGTTTCGGCGTCCCATCGGACATCACGTCCGATAGGGGGCCTCAATTTGTCTCAGAGCTCTGGTCAGCCATGTCCAACAGCTTAGGGGCAACAATTCATCGCACCACCGCTTATCACCCTCAGGCTAAGGGGTTATGCGAGCGTTTTCACAGGTCTTTAAAGGCTGCCCTCAGAGCCTCACTAACGGATACAAATTGGGTAAATAAACTTCCCTGGGTTTTATTGGGGCTGCGTGCTGCACCTAAAGAGGATCTAGACGCCTCCCCTGCAGAATTAGTTTTTGCACAACCTCTCAGGCTTCCAGGTGAATTTTTACCAGAGAACCCAGAGCCAGGGCACCTTCCAGTCCCAAGGTTTTTAGGCAGCAATGGACCAGACTCTCTCCCCGCTCCAGCTCATCACTCCTTTCCACGGGTTTTTGTCCCTCAAGCTTTAAAAAACGCTGAGTTCGTTTTTGTTAGGCATGAAGCTTTAAAACCAACTTTCCGCCCAGCATACGATGGGCCATTCAGAGTGCTGGAACATGGTGATAAACACTTTGTGCTTGATTTTGGGGATAGAAAAGAAACAGTCAGCATTGACAGACTTAAGCCTGCCTTCTTGTTGAAAGACGAGCCTGCACAGTTGGCGAGAGCACCTCGGCGGGGTAGACCCCCCAAGAGAAAAGACTCAGCCCCCCGGCAGGGAACAATTAACCACTCTCCTTCCCACACTGCAGATTCCTCACAAGAAGGTCCAGCAGGGCGCCTAAACCAACCTACAGCAGTTTTGGGAGAAGATTAAAACCCAGACAGCACAGGGACTGATGCAAACCGCTCCACAATTGTTCACTAATTGTGCTGCAACAGTTTAGGACTGACTTATGATTTTGCTAGGCTGTTATGATTACCACTGAACTCTCTTAGGAGCATGGCTGCTGGAAAGTTTCTTCTGTGGCAAGAGATGTAACACTTAGTATGTCATAGTAATTATCTTAGACTGTGAACCTTTCTATTGTTCTTTCTTAGTTGTTTGGGGGGCCTGTGGTCTATATTAATCATATATTCCATAACCTACATATGTTGAAGCATGTGGAAATGTTTAGTAATTACATATGTAAAGCAACTTCACACCTCTGAAAGGACAAAGGCTCTCAACCGCCAAGTGAAGAACAAAGACGTTCCCAGACACTGCGGAGGAGACCGGAGGAGCCACCCTCACCCCCTAAGGCAAGGAGAGGAAATACCAAGACAATAGGGGGATTAAGATAATGAGGGATGTCAGCCTTTGTTATGCATGTCTTTTGTTGTGTGCAAGTATAAAGCCAGTGAGCCAGAGACATTCGGTCTCTTTTTTCCTTCTGCCACTCTGCACCAGATGAGACTTGTTAGGAGAGCTGATTATTAAACTTTGGTTTATAAATCAAATCGCCTCATCATTTCAAGCTCTTCTACACAAGGTTTTATTTCCTTCAACATAATGAAACACGCTTTGTAGCTCGGTGAGCTACTGTACTGCTTAGGCATGTGTAACAAGCTCTTTTATACGTTATACAGATAGAGAGAATGCATGGCACATTAGCATAGTGATTGTCATTTAATACCCATCATTAGCATGACATCAGCTGGCGCCCGGCCCGGACGTCCTCTCCGAGGACGCATACATAACAGTCCCAACTGATTGCCCCCTGGGGCTCTCTGTCCGTATGTCAATTGTCCTCCACTTCCTTCAGCCCTGGTGAGTATGAGATAGTGTCCGTCCGCAGTGTGCTTGGTCCCCACAAAATTATCATTTATGTGTATTCAATCAGGAGTTAACTGTACAAGTAAACAAGTGCCACCAGGCAAACTTGACTAACAAGCTCTGCTTGTCTAGGCAGGTGGAGAAAAAAAACTTGCTGCAAGACCGAGGTGCAGTCAGGTGTCACAGCACAGGTTGTGTAGTCACAGCTTTCTTTTGTGTTTGAGCATAAAGATTTGAAATATTCTTTCTTTCTTTTGCTGCACAGTTTCTACAAAGTGACCATGTTCAAGTACCAGCTGGAGGTGACAACAGGAGACATGAAGCATGCCGGGACAATGGACCACATATACATCACAATATTTGGATCTGAAGCACAGAGTGATCGAACTGAGCTGGACAACTTTGGCATCGACTTTAGAGCTGGGAAGGCAAGTTATGTAGATATTGTTTAGATGGAGAAATGCATTTTCTGTGTTGTGGTCTTCTTTTTTAAGATTTAAAGTGTGTCCCATAAATGTGTCCCATTTTGGCAAAATGGAAGGGTAGGGTTAAGCGGTAGGGCGAAGGGGTGAATTGGGATGCACCCTTAGTTTTGGGCAGTTTTGCATTTATTTGACAGATATACAGTGAAGAGAGATACAGAAGTGAGTGAAGAGTGGGGAAGAGGCGTGCACAAAAGATTATATGATGCATGCACTTGTGGATTAATCACACTTTACTTGGGACCTGACAGTCTCTTCCAGAATGATATACAAGCTGAGAAACTCAGCTGTAACACGTTCCTTGCGCTATAAACAAATCCTCAGAAGATCCTGACAGCTATACATTCAATTCAGTTTCAGTTCAACTTTACTAATATAGGGCCTAATCACAGCAAAAAGTCATCTCTCGGCACTCGATGTTGTCCATGAAAACAGTTGTCAGGAACCCATACTATATACACACGGAACCATACAAGACACTGAACAGAGGAGCACCAAATGGCTGCATGTCTGCATGCTACCATTTCTCAAAGAGCTGGTGTGCATGTTACATGTGGAATGCAAACAAGATCAAAAACCCATGTGCACAAATATTGATCGCGATCAGTGGGTGTTGAGGTATTCACAGTTATCTCCATTCATATGCTTTCACCACTAATAATAATTTACTATTTTAATATGCTATCACATAATAACAACAAGGAAGCATGATGTACCGGCTGTCCATCAGTGAAAATCCGGGGTTATCATAACAACAAGGCCTTATCTCGAAATTCTGGCAAATTAAAAGTCGAGAAAATATAGCGATGCATTGACACAAGAAGGGCTTGACATTAGCACCTGCCAACCCACCAATGGTGGTGTCATGATTCCCCCGTGTGCTTTTACGCAGCGCACGGAGAAGAAGGAAGATGGATTTACGTGCAGGGTTACACCACAAACACATTTATTGAAGTAAGGATTCACAGTTCCCAAAAAGTGCAGACATACAAAAAAGGCAACAAACAGGATACACTTACAGTTTAACACTGCAGGACGTGTTACCGGCAAACCACAAGAGGAATGTGGTGAGGGCAGACCATGGCAGGACATGGCCGATAGAGACAGAAACAATAATCCAGCAATGCTTGACTGGCAATGAGCTGCTTAAGTACAAACACTAATGGCAGAGAGAGATTAGGTGCACCTGGGTAAGGAGCGGGAAAAGTAATTACCGGGAGTGGAACCAGCTGACTGTCAAGCGAGAGGGGACGTGGTCGGACCGGCAAGCTGTCAGACAGCGCCCACACAAGTGTAGGCCAAAGAAGGCTGCCTCACAGCTGCCGGCCAGAAAACAGTGTCTACAGGTACGGAAATAAAACTGGGAAACATAGAAACTACAAGAAAACTCAAAAGATGAAACAATACACAAATACACAGATAAACCTGAGACACAGAAAGGTCAGAACCAAGCCCGAAGGACAAACTGGCTTGGTTCATGACAGAGCCCCCCTCTCAAGGGGTGGATTCCAGACACCCAAGGTAACGTCATAAAGAAAGGGGGGGGGGAACCCTGCCCCTCCCTACCCAGCAGGAACAACAACAATAATCAACCCAGGGTGGGAGGTGGGGGAAAGCGGTCAGGAGGGAACAAAAACAACCCCGCCCAGGGCTCACAACAGAAAAAACAATTATTCCCCCCCCCCCCCAAGTTCAGAGGCATGGAGGCTCGGGAGGTTGCCCAGAGTTTCAAGCCCAGCAGAAGGTCCGGTGGACAGAGTCTGGTGGCCTGCCGGAAAACATGGGCCACCTGACCCAGAGACTCAGTCCTTCAGGCAGCCGGCCAGCACTGTTGAGCCACCAGGACCGGAGGGGTAAGGCAGGAGGCGGCCTGCCCACCGGGATGCTCACTGGTGGGTGGCCGGGCCATAGGAGGGGAACCCCCACGGTGCCTGGTGGAGAGAAGAAGGGGACCACGACGGTGTCTGACTTAGAAGGGGAGCAAACCTTGACGACGATCTGCGGGGAAGAGGAGAGGGCCACGACGGCATCAGGCTGAGGAGTGAAGGCCCCGGTGTCCTCAGGCTGGCCAGCAGCACCCTCGGTGGTCCCGGCTTAGGACACAGCTGCACCCTCGGTGGACCCTGGCTGGGGCGGTGTTGCACCCTCGGTGGACCCCGGCTGGGCCAACACTGTAACCTCGGTGGACTCCGGCTGGGCCAATGCTGCACCCTTGGTGGAACCCGGGCTGGAGTATAGCGCCCATGATGGGTCCATGCAGGAGCGCAGCACCCACGTCAGGCTAACACTGGGGCGTAGCCCCCATGAGGGTCCCAGACCTGGACCACGCACCCACGGAGACTCAGCCTGCGGAGGGAGACACATGATGGCCTCAGGCAGAAGGGGAGCTGGACCCGCAACGTTGCCTGGCAGTGAGACCGGATCCACAGAGACCCCTGGTGATGGTGGATCTTCTCTGGCGACCCTAGGAGGAAGCTCAGGAACAACAGAAGAAGAAATGTGGTTAGGGTCGCTGGCAGCAGCGGAGCCCGGCGAGGTGAGTTCAGATGCACCTGCGTGCTGCACCCGACTCTTTACCTAGAGCCAGACAAGATCTCTCTAACACTGACATTAGAAATACAAGAGAGATAACTTGCCTGAGCTCGAGCTCAGGACTCCGTCAAACCTGTCATCTCGGGCCCGGCCTCCAAGAGGTCTAGCTCTGGTTCCCATTCCACCGTGATTGTCTCCACAGCTGACAAAATGGTGGTAGCAGTCCTGGTGCCCTCAGGCAAAATACCCCCCGCTGGAGATGAATCCGGCGAGGAGGCTGAGGGTTGGCTCTGTGTGGGCTCAGGAGCTGGATCCTCCAGGGCCCCGGGCTCCTCCATTGTCCGGCGGCTTTGTTCCAGGGCCGGCGGACACTCAGGAAAAAAATGGAGGAGACACGGAGGAAATAGGGAATGAGTTTATAACTGCAGCAGGAAGAGAGGACCCAGCGGACTGCTGAAACTGGGCCTCTACCTCAGGAGACAGACAAGGTTTTTTAGGATTAACTTGAATGGAATGAAAACACACTTGCCTGTCATCCTGGTTTCTGATGTTCTTGGCTGCAGTCAAAGAGGAGGGCCTCCTCCGGGGACTGGACGGAGGATGACTCTGTTTGCGGGCGACTGATGCTGATGGCGAGGCTGAAGGAGAAATGGCTGCGGGCTGTGGAGAGCGTCTCTGCTTGGGCTCCGAGAAGAGCGCCCCCCTCTTCAGGCCTGGAAATGCCTGCTGTAGTGTATGACATGTACTTCATGCTCACATAGGAAATATTTTTCTTTACTGTTTTACAGTATTTACTGCTGTTGATAAATAATTAAACAGTGTTTCTCTTACTATTTTTCATGTATGTATAAGTGTCATTTATATTTAAAAAGTTTCTAAATTTAGTTCAAGTAACATTTAATTTTCTTTCAGTTTGCTAAAGATATGACACTGCACCTTAAACTGTGTCTCAGGTGGCACAGCTCAGTGGAGCAGTGGGTTTGATCCCATCCTTGACCATCGTGGGTTTGATCTTGCCACTGACCATCGGTGACCCTTCTGTGTGGAGTTTGCATGTTGTCCCCGTGTCTGTGTGGGTTTTCTCCAGGTACTCCAGTTTCCTCCCACAGGCCAAAGACATGCACGTTAGGTTAACTAAGTAATATTACCCGAGATTGGGTTTGGTATCGTGAATATACTAACTCCAAGATGTGATGCGGAGGGCACAAGAGTATCACATTTGGAGCTAGTATATTCATGATACCATAATGAACTTGAGTGTGGTATTGCTTTTATACAACAGTTCCGGCAAGCACAATTTATTAAATGACAGCAATACTGGACAAAATATTATAATTTGTTTGTTTATCCGGTTATTTTGCACAACTGAGAAAAAATAGTCCCTTCTAAATGTAGCCAACTGTTGCTAGACATTTCAATCAGCTTGAAGATGTCTATTGTCATTTCACACACATGTAAGCAAATTAAATAGTCAAGTGCAAAAGTAATTAAGTGTTTATAAAACATATACCTGTTGAGTTGGTACCGCAGAAGACCCCAGAGCCCTGCAGGGGGTGCTTTCCACGGCAGACATGGTTTTCTCAGCATGACACCTGTTGCCAGAACACCGTAGCTAGCTGGTAGCTAGTAGGTAGCATGCTAGCGATTAGCACTTGTAGCATCTGGTGGGGACACATTAATATGTATATAATTATTAATAATTAATAGCTGGAAATAATAATTATTAATAACTCTTGCATTGCCTAGTGTGTAACAGTAGTTGGGGCACCATGCACATTTTATAGAGGCTGAAACTCTTATGGACAAAGACTTAAGTTTAAGAATTTGGCAATTAGTAAGTTAAGCCTTAATTAATTTTATTGGCAACATTTTATCAGTCTCATAATCTGGGCATCAGTTCTTCACACTGTGTGATTCTAGAATCTGGACAGAGAATATGCCGATGAAGAGGTTAGCAAATTTATTACCGGAAAACCCAAAATGACAATAGACATCTGTATAGCTTGTAAAATGGGAAGATAACCAAAAAATAGTTTGAACAGTGGTAATTTTGCTTATATGAAGAAACAGCAGTATTTGCATATTTACAGGTCTTGCATATGTGAAATAAGGGTGAAGTGTGATCGTGTGTTTGAATATGGAATTGGTGAAGTGAGAATAGTGGCAAAAAATAATAGAATGCGAGACTTCCGGTCTAGACACCATGGTGATGGCAGCTTAACACTGAAGATCCCAGACCCAATCCAGGAAAATACCTTGAAAATCAGATTTAACAGATTTTTGGAAGAGTGAAAATCAAAAGACAAAGTCATCATGCCTAAAGGAAAACAGAAGAAATCGACATTTACCAGGCCAGGACACGCATCGGCCGGAGAATCTGATCCGGAGGATTTCCATTCAGAAGACGAGGAGCTGAATGAAGCTAGCAAAAAGGTTAGCTTAAAAATGGTACTTAAATAATTAAGACGATTTCGCCGAGAATGTTGGGCCGAATTTCGTGAAATCAAAGAAGAAATAAAAAGGACAAACAGCAGAGTGGACCAGGCCGAGGACCAAATCTTGGAAGCAGAGGAAAGAATAAAAGGGCTGGAAGATACCGTGCTGGATCTACACAATAGACAGTCAAGACTGGAGGCTAAGCTAACTGACCAAGAAGGCAGACTAAGAAGAGACAACATAAGAATTCATGGTCTGAAAGAAGGAGTTGAGGATGGTTTCACCACAATGGCGGCATGTGTGGAATCCTTATTGAGAGAAAAGTTGGATATTCCCCAAACCACCGACTTGAAGATAGAAAGGGCGCACCGTACATTAGCCCCTAGGCCGACGGCGGAAGCGCCTCCACGATCGGTGGTGGTGAAGTTTTCCAACTCCAAAATAAAAGAAGCAGTTGTAAGACTGGCTTGGCAGAAAAAAGGATTTATGCACCAAGAGAAAAAAGTTTTCAGGGAACACGATTACGCCCCGGAGGTCCTTAAAAAGCGTCGGGAATACAACAATGCTAAAAAGGTATTACGAGAGAAAAAACTGCGCTTCCAGACACCATTTCCGGCGAAGCTGTGGGTTTTCTACGGGGACGAGACGTGTCTCTACAATTCGGCGGAGGAAGCAACCAGGGATATGGCGAGAAGAGGGCTCCCAGTAACGGTGTATAAACCCGCAGCAGACCCGATCGAAAGAATCAAGGCTCAAACGTGGTCCACACAGAGACCCTCAAAATCCACGGGCCAGCAGCGGGAAACCCAGCGCCAGAGCTTCAAGGAAAAACTGGCCGTTTACAGGAGGGAATAACGATATTTTTAGTCAATCTGCACATCCAACCCCCTCCTACAAGGTAACAAACATTAAAGGAGATGCAGAATCTGCAAGTGGTAAAACATTTCATGGAACAGTCATAATATTAGAAACAAATAAGTCTTTAAAAAAAACAAAAAAAACAAAAAAAAAAACTTGTTAAAATAGAAATGTGACAATGAACCACATGAACTCTCCACACTAACAAATACTGTATTAACGTGAATGTTTGCTGTGATGGTGGTGGGAGGGTGCACACAATTTCATAGGGTATAGGCATAAAAAAAAAAAAAAAATTACAAGTTCGGATTGGGATCTGAAATTCACGTTAAAAACATGGGACAACTTACGGGGTAAGAGAGGGCCCTCAGCACATAATGGAATCTGAGGAATTTCCCTCAGAGCCAACACACCATCATGGCTCTAAGGTCACTAAAAAGACCTCAGCTCAGGAAGTTTTTTTTGTCAGTTTTTTGTTTTAAAGTTTTATACACTATGTTCTTAATGTTTTTTTATGTTCTTAATGTTCTTTCAGTTTCTGAGTAGCATAAAAGAGGGCCACCACACTGTTATACTAAATAAGACAATACAATGGAGAAACAGGGTGTAACCAAAATAATCTCATATAATGTAAAAGGGATCCTGAATCCAGTTAAAAGATCCAAGATTCTAGGCAAAATGAAAAAAGACAAAGCAGGAATAATATTTTTACAAGAAACCCACCTAACAGACGTGGAGCACACTAAACTCAATAGACAAGGGTTTAAAATGATCTCTTCATCTTCATATAAGTCAGGGAGGAGGAGGGGAGTAGCGACATTGATCTCAACCAAAATTATATTTGAAAAAAAAAAAAATCAGAACACAAAGATAAAGAAGGGAGATACAGTTTGGTACTTGGGCGGCTAGAGGGAGAAGATATCACCCTGTTGAATGTATATGCACCTCCAGGGGCTAACTGGAAATTTTATAAAAATGTATTTGACCTAATGACAACTAAAGCCCAAGGTTTAGTGATATGTGGTGGAGACTTCAATCTAAGACTGAATCCATACTGGGATGCATTAGGTAATTCTCCACATCAAAATAACACTCAAAGTAGGAAAACTCGGATGCTACTAAAAGAAATGGGAATCTGTGATGTGTGGAGGGAATTCAACCCCAGTGTAAAAGATTATACATTTTACTCAGCACCACATTCATCATACTCAAGGATTGACTATTTTTTTATGTTTAATAGAGACATTGGAAGAGTAAAAACATGTAAAATAGGACTGATGGATCTCTCTGACCACAGTCCGATCTATATGGACTTAAGTATCCAAAAATACACAAATAATACATTTTCTTGGAGGTTAAATTCAAATGTCCTGAAAGGACCACTGAAAGATGAATTGGAATCAGATATTCTCAGATATTTGGAAGAAAATGATAATGGAGAAGTATCCCCTTTAATACTGTGGGACGCATGCAAAGCTGTAATAAGGGGAAAGATTATTGCAAAACTGGCAATCCAAAAGAAACTGAGACAAGAAAAACTAACCACATTAGAGTCAGAACTTAAGAGCCTAGAAAAAGAGCACAAAGACAACACTCACTCTAATGACTCGCTCAAAATTAAGGAAATTAAAAAACAAATAAATGAGATCTACACAATAGAAATCCAGAAGAAACTTACATTTCTGAAACAAAAATACTATGAAGCAGGCAGCAAATTGGCAAAATTACTAGCCTATAAATTGAGGAAACAACACACAGAGAGCAATCTACAAAATCAGAGACCCAGTATCAAAGGAAATAAAATTTTGAATTCAGGATATTCTTAAAAGCTTCGAGAACTACTATAAGAACTTGTACTCCCTCAAAAAACATAAAAACGCATCCGAAGCATTCCTAAACACATTAAACCTTCCACAACTTACTGAGTCACAAAATAAAACACTACTGTCAGAAATACAACCTAAAGAATTAGAAAAAGCAATTATGAAACTTAAAGCTAACAAATCCCCAGGAGCAGATGGCTATACAGCAGAGTGGTACAAAACCTTTAAACAGCAACTATCTCCTCTCCTCCTGAAAACATTTAACTATGTCCTCCACACAGGGGAAATCCCCCCCTCAAGGAGAGAAGGGGTCATTGCAGTCATACCTAAACCTGAAAAGGATAAACTAGACTGCTACAGACCAATCAGTGTGTTAAATCAGGACTATAAGCTTTTTACCACTATCCTTGCCAAAAGGTTAGAAAATATACTGACAGACTTAATTCATTTAGACCAGGGGTCGGCAACCCGCGGCTCCAGAGCCGCGTGCGGCTCTTTCATCCCTCTGCTGTGGCTCCCTGTGGCTTTGGAAAATAAATAATGAGTATTTAATTAAAATGTATCTTATTTTAGTTCACTAGTTTTTAACATGTAATTCTAAATTTGAAGATTATGGTGATCTTGTAAAATCAAAATAAAACGTGTTAAAGTTTAATCACCGTCAGTTCTGTTTGTTTCTGGACGAGCTGGAAAGCACATATTCTGATCTCCTGCTGCACAACAAAGTCCGGTGGCTGTCCAGAGGGGAGGTGCTGAAACGCTTTGCTGCGTGTCTGGAAGAAGTGAAAACTTTCCTGGGCAGCAAAGGGCTCAGCTTTCCTGAGCTGGAACAGACAGAGTGGCTGGAAAAGCTACACTTCATGGTAGATATGACAGCGCACCTGAACACACTGAACACAACTCTTCAGGGGAAAGGACGCACACCCTGCACATGTTGGAGGAGATTTTGGCATTCGGGCGCAAGTTGACGGTGCTTGCCAGAGATTTACAGAAAGGTACAGTGTCTCACTTCCCCAGTTTGAGAGAGTTCAAACAAGCTCACAACATGATAAATTCGGAGTATTTACATTCTGCAATCATCGCAATGCAAACATCGTTTGGGAAACGATTCTGTGAGTTCAGAGTTCAGTTTGACAGCTGACTGCATGCACCAGTAAAAGGACGGCACACAGAAGAGGACGACATTTTTGGTTTGCTGCCGGTGGATAATTTAAGTATGGCGTTTTTTTTTCATAAATGCAAGAAGGACTCAAATAGATATTGAGTATTTTACTTGAAAGTAACCTTCAACCCAACGTCTTTTTTTTTTTTTTCTGAGTTCAAAATATTTTTGTTGCATGCAGAAATGTAATTTCATTTTCTCTGCAGGAGTTCATTGATTTCATAAACGCAACACATTATAGTTTGTTTATACATAGCATAAAGGGGGAAAAAAGGTGTTACAGTTAGGCCCAGAAATATTTGGACAGTGACACAATCTTCATGATTTGGGCTCTGCATGCCACCACATTGGATTTGAAATGAAACAACTACGATAGAATTGAAGTGCAGACTTTAAGGTTTAATTCAAGGGGCTGAACAAAAATATATGATTAAACATGTAGGAAATGTAGCAATTTTTATACAAACGCTCCTCATTTCAGGGGCTCAAAAGTAATTGGACAAATAAACATAACCCTAAGTAAAATGTTACTTTTCAATATTTTGTTGAGAATCCTTTGCAGGCAATGACTGCCTGAAGTCTGGAACCCATGGACATCAAATGCTGGGTTTCCTCCTTTGTGATGCTTTGCCAGGCCTTTACTGCAGCTGTTTTCAGTTGTTGCTTGTTTGTGGGTCTTTCTGCCTTAAGTTTTGTCTTGAGCAAGTGAAATGCATGCTCGATTGGGTTGAGATCTGGTGATTGACTCGGCCATTGCAGAATATTCCACTTCGTTGCTTTAAAAAACTCCTGGGTTGCTTTTTGCAATATGTTTTGGATCATTGGTGAAGCACCGTCCAATCAACTTTGCTGCATTTGGCTGAATCTGAGCAGAAAGTATATCCCTATACACTTCAGAATTCATCCGGCTGCTTCTGTCTTGTCACATCATCAATAAACACAAGTTACCCAGTGTCATTGGAAACCATGCATGCCCATGCCATCATACTGCCTCCACCATGTTTTACAGAAGATGTAGTGCTTTGGATCATGAGCTGTTCCAATTCTTCTTCAAACTTTCTTCTTCCCATCATTCTGGTACAGGTTGATCTTAGTCTCATCTGTCCAAAGAATGCTGTTCCAGAACTGGGCTGGCTTCTTCAGGTGTTTTTTGGGCAAAGTCAATTCTGGCCTTTCTATTTTTGAGGCTGATTCATGGTTTGCACCTTGTGGTGAATCCTTTGTATTTACTCTCATGAAGTCTTCTCTTTATGGTAGACTTAGATACTGATACACCTACTTCTTGGAGAGTGTTCTTCACAATGGAAAGGATTCTGTGATCATCCACCACTGATGCCTTCCGTGGACATCCAGGCCTTTTTGAGTTCCCAAGCTCACCAGTGCACTCTTTTTTTTCTCAGAATGTACCAAACTGTTGATTTGGCCACTCCTAACATTTCTACTATCTCTCTGATGGATTTCTTTTTTTTTTTTTTTTCAGCCTCAGGATGGTCTGTTTTACCTCCATTGAGAGCTCCTTTGACCGCATGTTGTGTGTTCACAGCAACAGCTTCCAAATGCAAACGCCACACCTGGAATCAACTCCAGACCTTTTAACTGCTTAATTGATGACAGGTTAATGAGGGAAGAGCCCATGCAGCCTTGTTATTTTTTTATTTTTTTTTTGGCAGCCTTCTGAGTCAATTGTCCAATTACTTTTGGTCCCTTGAAAAAGAGGCGGCTACATATTAAAGAGCTGTAATTCCTAAACCCTTGCTCCAATTTGGATGTGAATACTCTCAAATTACAGCTGAGAGTCTGCACTTTAAGCCCATATTGATTATGTAATTGTATCCTGAATATGATTTCGTAAACAGCTAAAATAACAAAACTTGTGTCACTGTCCAAATATTTTTGGGCCTAACTGTATGTGCAGTGTTATTTCATTTTGAGTGTCAAAAGGGTTTTGTGGCTCCCAGTGTTTTCTTTTCTGTGGGAAACAGGTCCAAATGGCTCTTTGAGTGATAAAGGTTGCTGACCCCTGATTTAGACCAAACAGGTTTTATAAGACAAAGACAGACACAAGACAACATTAGACGCACTTTACACATAATTCATCATATAAAAAAATATAACTTAAATGCAGCCATATTGGGATTAGATGCTGAAAGAGCATTTGATTCGGTTGACTGGTCTTTCC
This sequence comes from Pholidichthys leucotaenia, assembly GCA_020510985.1. Lineage (NCBI taxonomy): Eukaryota > Metazoa > Chordata > Actinopteri > Cichliformes > Pholidichthyidae > Pholidichthys > Pholidichthys leucotaenia. The sequence continues at coordinate 329,898,022 of CM035842.1, read as the reverse complement.
TATATAGAATCTTATCCAGTTTCAATTTTCATAACAACTTCATTAGAACTATCCAGGCATTATATAAAAAACCAACAGCTAAAATAAGGATTAATGGTAAATTATCATCATCTTTTGAGCTTGAAAGAGGATGTCGTCAGGGCTGCCCCTTGTCTCCACTGCTCTTTGCAGTCTTCATAGAACCTCTGAGCCAATGGATAAGACAGAATCAAAAAATTCAAGGTATTACACTTGGTCAGAAGGAACATAAAATAGCACTCTTTGCTGATGACATTTTAATATACCTGGGGCAGCCGGACACCTCTTTTCCAGAAACTAATCTCAGTTTTTCAGAGTATGGAGATTTATCGGGGTACGAACTAAACATGCATAAAACCCAAGTTTTAACATTCAACTATGACCCAAATCAATATTTACTAAGCAAACTCAAAACTAACTGGGAGATGGAATCTATGAAATATCTGGGGGTCAATATCCTGAAACAACTCAACAAAATTATAATACTAAACTATGATCCACTGGTGGCAAAAATAAAATCTGATCTAGCAAGATGGAATATGATACCATTCTTGGGTACTGCACAAAGAATTGAAACAGTCAAAATGAATATACTTCCACGTCTTCTATACCTTTTCTAAACAATACCGGTAGAACCTCCCAAAAAAACATGGCAAGAACTGGACAGAAGGATCTCAAGATTCATATGGCAGGGCAAGAGATCTAGAATCAGATATAGAACCCTACAGCTAAACAAAGACAAAGGTGGGCTCGCGCTGCCAAATATCAGGGACTATTTTAAAGCCGCACAAATTAAAACTTTAGTAGAGATATGTTACCCAGTCTACACTGCACAATGGAAGGAGATGGAATGCCAAATAACAAGTGACATCCCCCTACAGGCGGTAATAGGGAACAATGCCTTACCTAAACTTTTGAATAACACTAACCCGTGGATAGAGATCCCACTAAAAATTTGGTTTAAGATAGTCAGAGAGAATCAAACTAAAGAAACCTATCGATTTTTGCAATGGATTGCCTATGATCAAGACTTTACTCCTAATAAAACAGACACTAGATTTAAAAAGTGGAAAGAGAACGGACTGATAAAATATTACGATTTTTTTAAAGGGCAAATTTTAAGAAGTTTTGAAGATTTGAAAAAAACAAGGTCTAATAAATCAAGACCTTTACAGGTTCTTTCAGCTTAGACACCACATAAACAATATACTTAAAAAGGAGGATTTGGAAAGGTCCCAGTCAGGTGTTCTGAAGGTCTTCTTAATGGCATATAAAGGGATCCCAGGGATCAGATACATTTCTAAAATATACCAAGGTCTTCAAGACTAAAAAGGAGACAGCACATCATATATAAAAGAGAGATGGGGAAAAAGAGGGGAATTTCACTTTACAACTGGAAATATGGGAAAAGCTAAATAAACAACAATGGAAAAGTACCTCATCCCTGCAGTGGAGAGAATTTGGAAGGAAAAATTTGGTAAGATTTTTCACAACACCTGCACAAAACAAATTTACTCATAAGGGGTTGAATTGTTGGCGCTTGTGTGGTGAAGAGACTGCAAATCATTTTCATGTGTTTTGGTCATGTCCAGTTATCCACCAATATTGGACCAATGTACAGACAATATTGTGGAAAATATTCAAAATAACAGTCCTTTTCTTTTGTAACTTTGTATTTGGGTTTACTACCGGATTCACTGGAAAGACGAGGAGAAAAATACTTTTTCACTGTTTTAATACTGGCAAGTAAAAAAGCCCTAACTAAAAAATGGATGTTGAAGGACTGTCCTACACCTGAAGATTGGATTAACGTGATCCAAGACATTTACTCGATGGAAAAGTTGACATTCGCACTGAGACAGGACATGGATGAGTTCTTGAACTTTTGGCAACCCTGGATCGCATATGTGTCTTCCATTAGATCTAATCTTTGACAAATACCATTTCAATAATGGCACCGCTCTTTGTTCCAACGCTACTCAGATGCTCTTTTATTTTTTTAAATTTTTTTGTTTTTTGCTCTTTTGTTTTGTTTTGTTTTTTTTGTTCTCTCTTTAATTTCTCTTTTTCTTTCACTTAAAAAAGGGGTGTTGTAATAATTATTCTTCCAATGTTGTCAAAAAACAAAAAAAAGGGAACATGTCATGAAAATGTAAACAATGCAATGCTGTAATGACGTGTATACCCTTTTGTGGCTCATGTATTCATGCCTACATATGTATAAGCACAAGGGCATGTTTAAGATTGCATATGTGGACTGACCTCACGTCTTAGAGGAGGACAATAGGTCTGGACCGCTGGTGAAGAACAGCAGGGAGACGGAGACAAGGTGGTAAGGACCTGAAAAGACTTCCTGACCCCCTGGGGCCAGGTGGAGGACTGAAGGACATTGAGGGGGAGTTATGATCAATAAAAGGATTTGACAAGGATGTGTGATTTGGCTTTTGATGTTGTATGTATAAATAAGGGGGTCCTGGCTGAGTTCAGCCTCTTCTGTTCCTGAGAGATATGTTGGGGATGTGACTACAATATTAAAACCTGAATCATGAAACAATTCAGCTTCTTTATTTCACGCTCCCCACACCTTTACATAAACTTAAAATAATAGAACGCAAAGTTAAGAACAAAGGAGTTTGGAAAAATGTTATGAAAAAGACAGTTTATCTTTACCTTATGTTCAAAAAGGGATGGTAGTTACAGAAAAAGGTTATGGCTTTCCTTGGGTTTACACCCAACTCAGCCAATTGCCAAGTCGGCCCATTTCCAACTCTGCCGACCAACTCGGCCAATTGCCAAGCTGGTCGGCAATCGATTATGCCAACTCGAGCGATCGGATTTTGCATTATAACTATTTGAATTCTTATAGCATTTCTTTTAAATTTGTGACTTCATCCATAATGAAGACTAAAAAGTAAACTTGAGTGAAGAAAAATTTTGTGAAAAAGTTTCTCAAGTACACGTGTTTGAGTAAATGTGACTCGTTACTTCCCACCACGTATTACATTAAAATTCACTGTAGTTGGTGGTCCAAGTGCGTTTTTCGTGTCATTGATCGATTCGCATCGAAAGAGTGTGCCATTTTGTAAATAGTCTTCTCTATTTTTGGTAAATCTTAGAAAATTTGTTGGCAGCCTCAGTTTGCCTGCATTTTTTTTAATAAACATTTTTATCGTCAGTCCTCTCCGGCATCTCTCAGAACAGCTTTAGCTGATGAACAAATCAGGTTGCGGTAGGTGACCGCATACACCAATCAAGTTCGACTTAATCAGGACCACCCCCCCATTCCCCCCCCCGCCTCGAAGGTAAAAAAAAAAAAAAAAAAAAAAAAAATGCAGCAGGTCTGACGTGAAAATTCATTTTCAAGAATTTAACTAGCTTACAAAAAACATGTATTGATTGTTGAAAAACAACCAGACAAGCACAAAATTATAGCACATAATACATTTATAAGCCTTGATTCATTACCTCACAGATTATCATATACATTTTCAGGTTTATTCTGTGAACAAAATATATAGTACTATTAACAACAATGTATCACAGCATCCTCAGGAAATGTGATATTTATTCATAATATACTATTACACCAGCATCACTTCTTATATTTAGATCTGATCAGAATGTTAAAATAAACTAGTTTGTCCCACCCTTATGTCTGTTGCTCAATTTCTTGCTTTGTTATGGGTCTATCTTTATTAATCGATGGGTCAACTCGGCAGTGGGCCGAGTTGGGTGTAAATCATGCCCCAACTTGGTCTGCCTGACGGTGGCTCGAGTCAACCAGGCCGAGTTGACAATTGGCCGAGTTCGGCGGATACCTTTCCTTGGAGCCAGTGCTGTTAACTGCCTTACTCTCTTGGCATTGCTTGGTTTCCAAGAGGCTTGGAACAGCACAGAACTTCGAGCTGCAGGAAGGGTCACAGTCGTGGGAGGAATGACTCTGGGTAGCCTGGCTTTGGTCCAACCTGAGCTGGAGATGAGCCTTGGCAGCAATGGTTCTCCCTGCCGTTCTATGCACCGGGGTCTCGGCTGGGGAATCATCAGTGAGATGGGGCCTGGGTCAGGCCTGGAGCTCGTGTCTGTTGGAGGTGGTTATGGAACAATGGATTTCCTCTAGGCCAGTGTTTGGCAATGCAGGACAGCCAAAAGGAAGCCTTAAAAATGGATTAAGCTCTAAAAAGTGTGATCACGCTTGACTTACAGAAAATTTAAGATTAAAGAAGAAAATCATAGCTTGGTTGGCTTTAGAAAAGATAAATATTGAAGATTACTTCCACTAGCCATGAATCCCGAGAGAAGGTGTCGAAGGTTTAAAGAAAGATCCAAAAAGTATCAAAGTTTAGGTAGATAGAGCATGCTAGGAAAAAGGAGCTTCAAGTGTTACCTTCAGCCAGATAAAAGAGCTGGATAAGAGGCTTTAAGGCCTCTGAGGAGAGGGGGAGAGCTGACAACGTCTCCCTCCAGGATCAGGCAGCAAAAGAGAATGAAATCTTCACTGCATGGTCAGCTAAACTGATTCCTTTCTCGTATGTGGAGTTTCAGGAAGCCTCAGCCAATGAGAGTGGTTCTCTGATCAGTCACATGACTCAGTAGGGAGCCTTGTGAGTAGGGGTCGTACCCAGTGGAACAACAGTGAGGGTTCTGGCAGCTATAACTGTTCATATTTATATATACCAAAATCCCTGAATGATTTATTCTCTTTAAGAGTTCATGATTAAGGAAACATGCACCAACAAAACATGTATTTAACATTTAGTCCATGCACAGTTTCAGAAAGCACAGCACGGTGGTGCAGTGGTTAGCACTGTTGCCTTACAGCTAGAAGGTTCCTGGTTCAAATCCCCAGGTTGGCAGGGGTTGGAACCTTTCTGTGTGGAGTTTGCATGTTCTCCCTGTGCTGCGTGGGTTTACTCCGGGGGCTCCGGTTTCCTCCCACAATCCAAAGACATGCATGTTAGGTTAATTGGCTGTTCTAAATTGTCCCTAGATATCTGTTTCCTATAGGCCCTTAGAATAGAGGGTTAGTATTAGTGAAAGCGCTTTGAGTGGTCTTTGTGACTAGAAAAGCGCTATATAAGTGCAGGTTAGTTAGTTAGTTAGTTAGAAATGTCTTCGATCCACCTCTGCCAGGAGCCACAGCTGGACGCCTGCAGTCTTAAAACAATGTCTCAGTAGGGAGTTTTTGTTTTCTGCTCCTTTTGGCTTCTCACGCCAAGGTGTGAACTCCTCATGTGTGGAAAGAGAGAGCAGGGGGAGGGGTGCAGCATGGGGTGACCCTCAGTCACAGTTGGATCCTGTGAGGGTGATGAAACTCTGGGCAGAGGTTAAAACAGTTTTGGTTTCATACACGAAGCAGTCAAAGTTCCAGTTTTGGTGTTCAATCCAGCTTGAGTCCGCTACACACTCTTTGCTCACTTTTCTTCCCATTTTCAGATGAAACAAAGAGTCCATCACCACAAAGGTATTGTGGTTTGTTACTCAATAAATCAAACCAACTAAATAAATAAATCAAACCTTAGCACTGCCTATTTTTTTTTAAACAGACATGAAATAGCTTAATGACGGGCAGAAGGAAACGGTTCTTTTCAAAAGGGTGGGACTTCTGGGTCACAGATGTATAATTTCTTGTCAAACAGTGCTTCACTTTGGAAATTAAGGTACCCAAAATTGTCAATTGTCAGAGAGTTGATAGAAAATTACTGTTAATAATTAATGGTTACGAGAACACCTTTGAAGTGGAGTGATACATATCCAGTGAAAGTGGAGTGCAATTATCGTGGATTATAGTAACTCCTGGAATCCCTATTGTCCAATCAAATTGCTCAGTCAAAACTGACTGTTATATAATTGGCATCAACTGGGGATTCTAAATTGTCCTTTGGTATGAATGTGAGAGTGAATGGTTGTCTGTCTCTCTGTGTTGGCCCTGCGATGGACTGGTGATCTGTCCAGGGTGTACCCTGCCTCTCGCCTAAAGATGCTGGAATAGGCTCCAGCCCCCCGTGACCCAAAAAGGATTAAGCAGGAGAAGATGGATGGATGGATGGATGGTTCTAGATTTCTTTCAAGTAAATTTTAGCATGTGAGAGTCAAATTTGATCATCCATCCATCCATCTTCTACTGCTTGATCCATTTTGGGTCGTGGGGGTGCTGGAGCCTATCCTAGCATCTTTGGGCGAGAGGCAAGGTACACTCTGGACAGATCATCAGTCCATTGCAGGGCCAAGAGAGACAGACAACCATTCACTCTCACATTCATACCAAAGGACAATTTAAAATCCCCAGTTGATGCCAGTTAACCTAACTTGCATGTCTTTGGGCTGTGGGAGGAAGCTGGAGTACTCGGAGTAAACCCACACAGACACGGGGGAGAACATGCAAATTCCACACAGAATAATAATTGTTAAAACCCCAATTCTTTGGTTGAAAGCTCCAAGAATAAGCCGGAGAATTCTTCAGTTCAGAGATGCAACATTTATTAAGAGGTCACATGTAAAGCAAGCAGCGCTGGGCTCAGTGGAATGCAGCTCTCGCAGGAATGCAGTCAGACTGAGCCCCGACTTCCGGGAGTGACGTACACTTATCTTCTTGGGCCGGGCACGCACCGTACAGTGGAATGGACTTGCTCGCAACCATCTGAGTGGCTAGTTTAATCCTGAAGTGAACAGGCCATCCTCTGTTCACATATACTATCCACTATAATGTATTATGAAATGTGTGTGTGTGAGTGTTGATTTGGGTGTGTAACTAATGCAATAGACCTCACTTAATAGGATAGAGAGAGAGAGATCTATGGTTACCTCCATTTCCTGTCCATCACTTCAGATGATGGTTAATACTTTCATCATATTTGTTCATAAGAACACAGAGACTCTTAACATATTTGTTCATAAGAACACAAACAGAATATGTGTAGAGCATAATGGGAGATTACTTACAGAATTATTATTTTGTCACTCACTTTCCATGACCCTTTCATAATAGTAATAATAAAAGACTGCATTTATAGTATATAGCGCCTTTCAAGATACCCAAAGTACTTTACAATGAGTACATTATTCATTCACTCCACAGACAATGGTAGTGGTAAGTTACTGCTGTAGCCACAGCTGCCCTGGGGCAGACTGACTGAAGCAAGGCTGCCAATCCGCACCAACGGCCTCTCCGACCACTACCGAACATTTATACACATTCATACCTAGTATCATGGAAACTGGAGGCAAGGTGGGTAAAGTGTCTCAACCAGGACAATGGCAAGATGGCTGGGGAGAGCGAAATTCAAACCACCAACCCTGTGGTTATTGGATGACCGGCTCTACCTCCTGAGCCACTGCCGCCCACATTTCCCTCCTCTGTTCCATTTTTGCTGAGCACCAAGCTGGACAGCAGAAAGTTCCACTTTTATATGGTCTTTGGCATGACTCAGCTGGGACTTGAACCCCGACATCCCAGCTGTGGGTTGGATGCTCTACCTCTAGGCCACTAGTCCGGTTAAAGGCCACCACTCCAGACAGGTCACCTATGGTCAGGGGGTGGGATAGAACCCACAATTGTCAGGGGTGGAATCGATCCCGTGACCTTCTTGCTGTGCTGCCACAGTGGTAACCACTGTTCCACCGAACTGCCCCAAATTTAATCATGTTATACATAATTTTCCAACCACAAAATTGTGACTAGTGAAAAGGTTGAGTGGCTAGTGACTTTGGAAAATCATGAGCCAGAGTGGCTGGTGACCAAAAAAGTTAATGTCAAGCCCTGGATACAAGCCTTTGGTTCAACTTGATTTTGGCTGAGCGAGCTGAAAACCTGTTGACAGCTTGACATTCAAATCGCCCCCTGCCTCTCTGCCTCTCTCCGTTCTCTCTCTCTGTTGCTGCCCCAACCCACTCTGCCTCAATCCTGCTGCTTCTCGGCTCCGCCTTCTTCTCCCAAGGTAGCCAAGAGTATCTGTCTGATTGGTTAATGTTCTAGCCAACCAGGCTAATCAGGAATAGTTACATAACTGCTAACGGCCTGTCCAAATCTGCCTTTTTTGGGGGAGCGGGGGTTGGAGCTTAAGCAGACTTTCACAGCAGTAAAACACATACTTGGAAGTTTGGAATGATGTTGCTCTTGATATGTCTTGTAAATCACAAGGAACATGTTACAGACATGTTACAAACAGAAAAACAACTTGGTTTTTGCTGTAGTGTCACTTTAAATCCATCAGCAACTACAGGTGCATCTCAATAAATTAGAATGTCATCAAAAAGTTGATTTATTTCAAACCCCAAAAAACCCCAAATTCAGTTTCTCAAAAAATTAGAATATTATATAAAATTAAATTAAAAAAAAGATTTTTAATAGAAATGTTGGCCGATTGAAAAGTATGTCCATGTACACACTCAGTATTTGGTTGGGGCTCCTTTTGCATAATTACTGCATCAATGCAGCATGGCATGGAGGCGATCAGACTGTGTTACTACTGAGGTGTTATGGAAGCCCAGGTTGCTTTGATAGCAGCCTTCAGCTCGTCTGCATTGTTGGATCTGGTGTATTTCATCTTCCTCTTGACAATACACCATGGATTCTCGATGGGATTTAGGTCAGGAGAGTTTGCTGGCTAATCAAGCACAGTGATACCATGGTCATTAAACCAGGTATTTGTACTTTTGGCAGTGTGGGCAGGTGCCATGTCCTGCTGGAAAATGAAATCAGCATCTCCATAAAGCTTGTCAGCAGAGGGAAGCATGAAGTGACTATTTAAGATAAGATAAGCCTTTATTAGTCCCACAATGGGGAAATTCCAGGATTGCAACAGCACAGGGATAGCAACACTCAGAGCAACAATCAGAAGGCAAGAGAAAAAAAAAAAGAAACAAGAGCAGCAAGTATACATTTGTACATATAAATATATATATATATACACACACAGTGCGAAGCATTGTAGCTGGAGAGTATATAAACACAGTGCGGAGCATTGTAGCTAGATGGAATAAATATGTAGATATATAAACACACACAGTACGGAGCATTGTAGCTAGATGGAATAAATATGTAAATATATAAACACACAGTGCGGAGCATTGTTGCTAGAAGGGATGAAGCAGCACAACCGTCTACTTAGTTATCCTACATGGTATGATTATGTACCCATACATATTCTCACCCTCCATAGCGACTGGTATTTTCCTAGTTGTATGCCGGAGGGGACCATTGTATAAGTCTATTGCGTCTTTTGCATTCAAAACTATAAGGTTGTCACGTCTTTTTGCTATCTCTGCGAGCAGCCCTGCTTAGGTTGTACAGTCTGACAGCCGTTGGTAGGAAGGACCTGCAAAACCTCTCAATTGTGCACCTAGGATGATGTAGTCTGCTGCTTAATGAGCTCCTCAGTGCATTCAGTATGTCCTGCATAGGGTGGAACTCGGACTCCAGCAGAGATGACAGTTTAGCCACCGTCCTTCTCACTCCTATCTCCTCCACTGGGTCAAGGTGCTGCCCCAGGACAGAGCTAGCTTTCTTGATCAGTTTGTTCAGTCTCTTCCTATCGGCTGCCGTAATGCCACTGCCCCAGCAGACCACTCCAAAAGTGATGGCTGATGCCACCACCGTGTCATAGAATGTCTTCAGCAGCGCCCCTTGTATACCAAAAGACCTGAGTCTCCTCAGTAGGAACAGCCTGCGCTGTCCCTTCTTGTAGAGTGCGTCAGTATTGTGTGACCAGTCTAGTTTATTGTTCAGATGAACACCCAGGTACTTATAGGATGTCACCATCTCGATGTCTGTTCCCTGTATATTTACTGGTGCTGTGAGGGGTTGTCCTTGCCTGCGGCAGTCCACCACCAGCTCCTTAGTTTTCCTCGCGTTGATCTGGAGGCAGTTCCGATGGCACCAGCCCACGAAGTCCTGGATAAGCCCTCTGTGCTCAGCTTCATCTCCATTGGAGATGAGGCCAACGATTGCAGAGTCATCAGAGAACTTCTGTAGATGGCAGTGTGTTGTGTGAGAAGTCCACAGTATAAAGGGTGAACAGGAAGGGAGCCAAAACCGTTCCCTGGGGGCCCCCCGTGCTACCGATGATCGTGTCGGAGACACAGTCCCGGGTTCTCACAAACTGAGGCCGGTTAGTGAGGTAATCCAGGATCCATGATGACAGGTGCTGGTCCACCCCTGCGCACAGCAGCTTGTCCTTCAGGATCATTGGTTGGATGGTGTTGAAAGCACTGGAGAAGTCAAAGAACATGATCCTCACCGCATTCCCGGGCTTCTCCAGGTGGTACAGAGAATGGTGAAGGAGGAAGATCACCACATCCTCCACCCCAATGCCATGCTGGTAGGCGAACTGGAGTGGATCCATCGCTGGTCCCACCAGGGGGCGGAGGTGAGCAAGGAGCAGTCTCTCCAGGGTCTTCAAGTGGGACGTCAAGGCCACTGGTCTGTAGCTGTTCAGGTCTTTGGGGTGGGAAGTCTTTGGTACAGGTACCACACAAGATGTTTTCCACAGCTGTGGTACCCTCCCCAGCTTCAGGCTCAGATTGAAGATATACTCCACAGTCCCACACAGCTGGTCTGCACAGGACTTGAGGAGCTTTGCGCTGATGCCGTCCAGTCCCGACACCTTCCTTGCCTTGATAAAACAAAAAAGATAGATAAAGACGCCTTCCTCGCCTTGGCTCCTAAAGAAAAATATTACTACAGCAGATGCCTCTCAGATGATGTTCTTACCAAATTTATGCAGATTGTTTCAACACAACGTTTTTTTTTGTTTTGTTTTTTTGTGTCAACACAACGGAAATAAGCGATTGAGAGCTTGCTCCTTCTGAAATTGATAGCATGGTAGTGTTACAGCTTCTCTGCATCAGACTCTAGACATAGGGCCCCTTTGAAAAAGAAAAAGTCTAATCAGAGATTTCTAACTCCTTGGTCCAACACAGAAACTCGTAGCTTAAAACAGAAGACTCATCAATTAGAAAGAAAATGGCACTCCACTAATTTAGATGAAATCTATTTAGCTTGGAGAAATCATCTTTTAATTTATAAAAAATTTCTCAGAAAAGCTAGAACAAGTTATTATTCTGCATTAATAGAAGAGAACAAGAATAATTCCAGGTTTCTTTTTAGCACTGTAGCCAGGCTGACAAAGATTCAGGACTCTGTCATTCCTAACATTCCCTTAGAGCTTTCTAGTCAGGACTTTATGAACTTTTTCAATAATAAAATTTCATCTCTCAGAGATAAAATCAGTCCAGTTCTTCCCACCGTTAACTTAAATACATTAACTACTACAACTCCTTCAAGTGATATCTGTTTGGATGAGTTTACTCCAATTGACCTTTTAGAGTTGGATAAAATAATTTCCCCATACAAGTCTTCAACTTGTCTTTTAGACCCTATTCCTACCAGATTATTTAAAGAAGTCTTCCATTTATTGGTAGCTCTATTCTTCAAATTATCAATTCTTCATTAACATTAGGCCACGTACCGCAGGCTTTTAAAACTACTGTAATTAAACCCTTACTCAAAAAGCCAATGCTGGATCCAGGAGTTTTAGCTAACTACCGACCAATCTCTAATCTACCTTTCATTTCAAAAATCTTAGAGTTGTTGCTACGCAATTATTTCACCACTTGCAGGGAAATGGTTTATTTGAAGAGTTTCAATCTGGGTTTAGAATCCATCATAGTACTGAAACAGCCTTAGTGAAGGTCACTAATGACCTCCTTATTGCATCTGATAATGGACTTGTTTCTGTACATGTCCTTTTAGACCTTAGTGCAGCTTTTGATACTATTGATCATAATATTCTACATTATAGATTAGAACACCATGTTGGACTTAATGGAACTTCGTGAGTTTTCTTCCAACTCAAAGCTCAGTCATGGAGTTCCACAGGGATCTGTGCTAGGCCCTACTCTTTTTAGTTTATATATGCTTCCATTAGGCAACATTATTAGAAAGCACTGTATACATTTTCATTGTTATGCAGATGACACAATTATACCTGTCAATGAAGCCAGACGATTGTAATCAGTTAGCCAAGTTAGAAGCCTGTCTTAAGGAAATCAAAGCTTGGATGACTTGTAATTTCCTGCTGTTAAATTCAGATAAGACTGAAGTCATTCTTGTTGGTCCAAAAAACCTTAGAAATACCTTTCCAAATCAAACTCTTAGTTTGGATGCGGTTACTATTTCTCTTTATAGTTCTGTGAGGAACCTTGGAGTTATTTTTGATCAAGATCTGTTTTTTTTAATTCACATATTAAATTCGCTTCTAAGACTGCCTTCTATCATTTGCATAATATTGCCAAGATTAGGAGCATCTCGTCTCAGAGTGATGCTGAGAAATTGATCCACGCTTTTGTTAGCTCGAGATTAGATTATTGTAACTCTTTATTATCAGGTTGTCCTAAAACATCTTTAAAAAGTCTTCAGTTGATCCAAAATGCTGCAGCAAGAGTTTTAACAGGTACTAGAAAGAGAGAACATATCTTTCCGGTTCTGGCCTCCCTTCATTGGCTTCCCATAGAGTTTAGAATTAAGTGTAAAATCCTTCTTCTCACTTACAAAGCTCTAAACAATCAGGCCCCTTTTTAATTTAAAAGACCTGATACTACCCTATTATCCTAAAAGAGCACTATGCTCCCAAAATGCTGGATTACTTGTAATACCTAGAATCTCCAAAAGTACAATGGGAGGCAGAGCCGTCAGTTATCAAGCTCCTCTCCTGTGGAACCAGCTGCCAATCTGTATTCGGGAGTCAGACTCGATCTCTGTTTTTAAGAATAGGGTTAAAACCTTCCTTTTTGATATAGCCTACAATTAGGGAGGGATCATGTGTCTCTGAACCCTCCCTTAGTTATGCTGCTAATAGGTTTAGACAGCTGGGGGACCTCCAATAATGCACTGGGCTTCACTCCTTTCTTCACTTTTTTTTTTTTTTTTTTTTTGCTGGTCATTAACATCTGTTTGTTCTCTCCCATAGACTGAGTCCCCATCATGCTGTTTGCTCTCTACATGTCTGTTCTTTTCGTCTTCTCTATCCCCTCACCCCCCAGCCAGTCGCAGCAGATGACTGCCCCTCCCTGAGCCTGGTTCTGCTGGAGGTTTCTTCCTGTCAAAAGGGAGTTTTTCCTCTCCACCATCGCCAAGCGCTTGCTCACAGAGGATCGCCTGATTTCTGGGGTCTTTCTGCAATTGTGGGGGTTTCCCTACAGTTGAAAGTGCTATGAGATGACTGTTGTTGTGAAATGGTGCTATATAAATAAAGTTGAATTGAATTGAAGTGCTCTAAAATTTCCTGTTAGATGGCTGCACTGACATTGGACTTGATTAAACACAGTGGAGAAACACCAACAGATGACATAGCTCCACATATCGTCATTGACTGTGGAAACTTCACACTGGACCTCAAGCAACTTGGATTCCGTACCTGTTCACTCTTCCTCCAGGCTCTAGGAACTTGATTTCCAAGTGACAGGACTTGGCACCTGGTTTGGGGAGCCATGTCATCTGCTGGTGTTAGTCCACTGTGTTTTATCAAGTCCAAAGTCAATGCAGCTGTCTACCAGGGCATTTTAGAGCACTTCATGATTCCCCCTGCTGACAAGGTTTTTGGAGATGCCGATTTCATTTTCCAGCAGGACTTGGCACCTGCCCAAACTGCTGCCAAAAGTACCAAAGCTTGGTTTAATGGCCATGGTATCACCATATTTTACAGGCCAGCAAACTCTCCTGACCTAAACCCCATACAGAATCTATAAAGTATCGTCAACAGGTAGATGAGAGACACCTGGCCCAACAATGCAGATGAGCTGAAGGCTGCTATCAAGGCAACCTGGGTCTTCAAAACACCTCAGCAGTAACACAGGCTGATCACCTTCATGCCATGCCACAGTGATGCAGTATTAATTCATGCAAAAGGAGGCCTGACCAAGTATTGAGTGTGTGCATGGAAATACTTTGTCGGCCAACATTTCTATTAAAAAAATATTTTTTTTATAATTGATCTTCTGTAATATTCTGTGGGGGCATGGTGTTGGACTTCTCCACCCAGGGGACAATGGACTGAAGGAGGAAGTGTCACCAGGGGGTATCAGAGGGGACAGTATTTATTTATTTAGCGAATGCAAAGTCCTTAAGCCAAGCAGTTGCCTCCTGGTTTGCTGTATGGAGGGTGTGTAATCCTCCTTCCAGTCTTTGGAGCGGGCAAGCCTCTATGATGTGTTCCATAGTTTGCTCCTCTCCACATGCGCACAGTGGGCTAGGGCTACTGCCCCATCTGTGAAGGCTGGCCAAGCAGGGGCCATGTCCAGTCCTGAAGCGATTGAGTGTAGACCACTGTCTCCTTGGGAGGTTGGTGCCCGGGACCTGTTGGTTGGGGTTTATCACCAGCTGTTTGTTTGGGACCTCCTTGGTCTCCCATTCCTCTTGCCAAGCTGTCTGGATGGTAAAGTCAGCTGGGGGAGGGTTTTTCCAAATCGGCCGTCTGGATGAAAGTCGGGCAGTGGGTGGGGTGTAGATATCTGCATGGATTGGTAAGTGAGGAAAATCTTTAACTTTTTGGAGCATCCTTTGAGTTAATGCTGCTCGGCGGATGTGTGGAGGGGCTATGTTTGACAGTACAGAGAGCCAGGGAAGTGGTGTTGAGCGGATTGTTCCAGTTATAGTTCTCATGGTTGAGTTGAGCTGGGTGTCTACATGGTGTGTGTAAGATGACCTGGACCAGACAGGGGCACAATATTCTGCTACAGAGTATGAAAGGGCCAGTGCTGAGGTGCGCAGGGTGGAGACTGCCGCCCCCCATTTTGCACCAGCGAGCTTGCAGAGCAGGTTGTTTCGTACTTTCACCTTAGCAGCCGTCCCCTTTAGATGTTCCTTGAAGGATAAGGTCCTATCAAGGGTCACTCCAAGATAAGTTGGATTTGGGGCATGCTTAAGCTTGAGTCCGCTCAGGTGGATGTTTAGTTCTCTGGCAGCTTTTGCATTGTGGAGATGAAATACACTGGAGACGGTTTTTGCTGGGCTTGGTTTTAGGCGCCAGATTTTGCAGAACTGGTCCAGTTTAGCAAGATCTTCCTCCGGGGACAGTAAGGACTATGTGCTCCCCACCCCCCGAGGAGAGGAGTAATTGCTGGAGAGAAGAAGGGTGTTGGAGCAGAGCTGGTGTTATGTTATGTTCATGTGCCACACAATTCTTTGTTCAGACAGCAATGGTTATGGTCGGAAGTGCGGGTGTCAATGCATGGGAATAAAGGTATAAAAGAGGGATGCACAGAGACCCGGGAGATTCTTTTGCTGTAAAATATGTTGGAGGAAGAATAAAATAACTGTGTCGTCCAGCTCGATGTCTCATCTGCCTCCTTTCTCCACACTGGTGACCCCAAGACGTGCCATGGAAAGTGAGCCGAGCATCACCCCGGAGACTGCCTGGAGGGAGAGCACCAGCGCTGCGTGCATGGTCCCAACTGAGCTCCCAGGTTTCTAGCTTCACAACCCAACCGCGTGGTTTTTGCACACAGAAACCGAGTTCGCACTCCGCGGGATAACAACAGACAATATCAGGTATTACTACGTGGTCGCTGCTCTGGATGCGCGCACCATGCAACAGGTGACAAGCCTGCTCCAGGAGCTGCCAGCCCAAGGACAATATGAGGCACTCAAGGGGATGCTTCTCCAGTGCTATGCCCTTTCTGACAGTGAGAGGGCAGAGAGGCTCCTAACGCGTTCGAAGTTAGGGGACAAATCAGCAGTGGAACTGATGGAGAGCATGTTGAGGCTGAGGGGGAAGGATGACAAATTTTTCATGTTCCCCCACTTGTTCCTCAGGAACCTACCGGCTACAGTGAGGGTGATCCTGGCCAACTCGCCACGGCTTGTTGCTAAGGACTACCGCGCCCTGGCACAGGAATTGGACCGCATCATTTCAGCAACCAGAACTCTCAGCATGCAGACAGTAGCATCGGCATCCATGACGGACTCCAGCAAGGTCAAGGAGCTGTCCGTGGTAGCCGAGACGGGCACCAGAAGACGAAGGAACAGGGCGATATGTTCTCATCGTCGCTGTTTCGGCTCGAATGCCCAATGCTGCCTGTCGCCATGCCAATTCAAGAAGCTGGAAAGATGGCACTCTCGGAATTCAGTGGCAGCTGCAACTGATGGTGACAGGAACAGATTGCTTTATGTCATGAACACACGTTCGGGGAGACGGTTTTTGGTGGACTCCAGCTCCCAGAAGAGCCTCATCTTGCCGGTCAATGCAGACAGGGCGGCAGGACACAGCGGTCCCGAGCTCACGACCACCAACAGAGCCACCATCAGAACATTTGGTGAGCAGACACTGACGATATGTTTACATGGACTCAACTTTCAGTGGGACTTTGTGATAGCTGCATGTTCTGGCCCCATTTTAGGAGCAGATTTTCTATGCGCTTATGGATTGTTCGTTGATTTTGCTAATAGGAGATTAGTGGATGCTGTCTCTTTCACCTCACTGCCCTGCACAACTCTGGGAGCTGGGTCAACAACACTGGCTAATGTTATAGCTCCAGGGGGTAAATAACAACATTTGCTTGCACAGTTCCCAACACTCATGGTCCAGACTTTTTCAGCTACGGTAATGAAACACGGGGTCGAGCACTTTATAACGACGAAAGGCCCGCTGGTGTTCGCCCGTCCTCTGTGTTTGGACGCAGCTAAACTGGCCAGCGCATGTGAGGAGTTTGCCAACTTAGAGCAGTTGGGCATCGTCAGGTGCTCCAACAGCCCGTGGGCATCCCTGCTACACATGGTGCCTAAAGCCGATGGGTCATGGCGACCATGTGGCGATTTCCAGCGCTTCAACAATGCTACGGAACACGATCGCTATCCTATTCCACACATCCAGGATTTTTCCGTCCACCTGGCCGGGGCGCGTGTTTTTTCCAAAGTGGATCTGGTCCGCAGTTACAACCAGGTCCCGGTGCGCACGGAAGACGTCCCAAAAACAGCAGTAATAACTCCTTTCGGCCTTTTCGAGTTTTTACGCATGCCGTTTAGATTAAAAGGCGCGGCGCAGACTTTCCAGAGGATGATGGACGCAGTGCTTCGCGACTTGTCCTTCGTTTCTGTCTACTTAGATGACATTCTGGTAGCTAGTGCATCCGAGGAGTAGCACATCGCCCATCTCAGGACAGTTTTCCACAGGTTGGAAGCGCACGGGTTGATAGTTAACCCGGCTAAGTGCCAGTTCGGTGTGCCAGTGATTGACTTTTTGGGCCACTGCATTTCGCCGGAGGGTGCGATCCTGTTACCGGACAAAGTGCACACTGTGTCAGACTTTCCAAGCCCGCAGACCATGAGGGCATTACAGGAGTTTTTGGGAATGGTTAATTTTTATAACCGCTTCCTTCCCCGGGCAGCCCAGCTGATGCAACCATTGTACGCTGCGCTTAAAAAAAAAGAAACCCGCGGAAACCATCAACTGGACTCCTGAGCGAGTCCAGGCTTTTACTAATGCCAAAACAGAGCTTGCGGATGCCGCGTTGTTAGCCCACCCGGACCCGTCTGCACGGAGCACTCACTACAGACACGTCTGACATTGCCATAGTGGCAGTAGTGGAGCAGTGCGTCTTAGGTTCGTTGCAGCCACTTGCATTTTTCAGCTGCACTTTGCACAACAATGAACCCAAATACAGCGCGCTCGATAGAGAATTGCTGGCTCTTCACCTGGCGACACGCCATTTCCAGTTCTGACTGGAGGGACGCGAGTTCACTGCATTCGTACACCATAAGCAACTGACGTATGCAATGGCCAAGGTCTCGGAACCATGGTTGGCCTGGCAGCAACAGCAGTCGGTCGCAATTTCAGAGTTTACTACCAACATTCAACATGTTGCTGCTAAACTCAACATCGTGGCCGATTGCCTGTCGCGCTCATTAATCGTCCCGGTCTACAAGGGAATTGATTTCCCTGCCATGGCCGTAGAACAAGCCATGGACGCAGACATTTGCGCGCTCCAGTCTGCGCCAACTGGGTTAAGGCTGGAGAACAGGGTGGTGCAGGAAGGGTGCACTCCCTTGCTCTGTGACGTCTCTACCGGCTGCCTGCACCCGGTCGTTCCGAGCTCTTGGCGCCGTTGCGTTTTTGAGTCGGTCCACTCCCTCTCACATCTGGGAGTGCGCACTTCAGTGAAACTAGTGGGGGTGAAATTCTTCTGGCCGCGCTTGCGCAAAGATATGAAAGAGTGAGCTGCAGCTTGCGTCGCATGCCTGCACGCCAAAGTGCACAAGCGCACCAGAGCGCCCCTGGAGCTGTTCCAAATCCTGGCTAGGAGGTTCAACCATGTCCATGTGGATTTGGTGGGACCCCTCCCACTGTAGCAAGGTTTCACACACCTTTGACAGTCATGGACCGCACCACGCGCAGGCCTGAAGTAGTCCCGCTGGCTTCTACCACGTTCGCGGAAGTGGCACGCGCTTTTTTGTCGGCTTGAGTTTCACGTTTCGGATCTCCATCGGACATCACATCCGACAGAGGCCCACAATTCATTTCAGATCTCTGGTCTGCGATGGCTCAGAGCCTGGGGGTCAAAATTCACTGCACTACCGTGTACAAACCCCAGGCTAACGGGTTATGCAAGCGTTTTCATAGGTTGCTTAAAGCAGCAGTCAGAGCTTTGCTCACGGACACAAATTGGGCCCACCGTTTGCCTTGGGTTCTTTTAGGGTTGCGTTCCGCACTTAAGGAGGATTTGGCAGCCTCCCTGGCAGAACTCATTTTTTCTCAACCGCTGCAGATCCCCGGAGGGTTTTTTACCAGAAAACTCTGCGCCCAAGGCCGATCTGCCCACGCAATTTTTACCCAGTACGGAGGCTGTGAGCATACCGGGCCCGGCCCACTATTGTTTTCCCCACACAGTTGTCCCAAAAAGCTTGCAGAACGCCAGTTTTGTTTTTGTCAGGCACGATGCGCAGCAGACCCCGCTGCGCCCACCGTACGACGGACCGTTCAGGGTGTTGGAACCTGGGGCGAAACATTTTGTGTTAGACTTGGGGGGACGTAGGGAGACCATATGCATCAACAGGCTGAAGCCCACTTTTTTGCTGGCAGACGAGCAGGTGGAGTTGGCCCAAGCTCCCCTGCTCGGACCCCCACTGTTGGTGGCTCCGCAGGTTGGTGATTCCTCAGCAGGGACCAGCACTCGCAAAGCTGATGTGTTTTCTCCCCCTCCCTTTTTCCCTCCACAGACTGACGTGCCCTCCTGTCCACCCCACCAGCAGGGCAGTTTGACTGGATTGCTGACCCCTTGCTACAGCCACTATAAGATAAGATAAAATAAGCCTTTATTAGTCCCACAATGGGGAAATTCCAGGATTGCAACAGCACAGGGACAGCAACACTCAGAGCAATAATTTAGAAGATAAGAAAATAAGAGCAGTGAATATACATACGTACACATAAATATATATACACACAGTGTGGAGCATTGTAGCTAGATGTAATAAACAGCATAACCGTCTACTTAGTTATCCTACATAGTATGAATATGTACCCATACATGTTTTCACCCTCCGTAGCGACTGATATTGTCTTAGTTTCTATGGGCGACAGCTCAAACCCAAAGGATGGGGGGGGGGGGGTGAGTTAAGCGCCATTCTGGGTGCTTGGGGGGGGGGGGCTGTGTGGGGGCATGGTGTTGGACTTCTCCACCCAGGGGACAATGGACCGAAGGAGGAAGTGTCACCGAGGGGTATCAGAGGGAACAGTAAGGACTATGTGCCCCCCGGGGAGAGGAGTAAATGCCGGAGAGAAGAAGGGTGTTGGAGCAGAGCTGGTGTTATGTTATGTTCATGTGCCACACAATTCTTTGTTCAGACAGCAATGGTTATGGTCGGAAGTGCGGGTGTCAATGCATGGGAATAAAGGTATAAAAGAGGGATGCACACAGACCCGAGAGATTCTTCTGCTGTAAAATATGCTGGAGGAAGAATAAAGTAACTGTGTCATCCACGTAGTTGTCTTGCCTGCCTCTTTTCTCCACAATTCTAATTTTTTGAGAAACTGATTTTTGGGTTTTCATGAACTGCAAGCCATAACCTTCAAAATTAAAAGAAATAAACACTTGAAATATGTATAATCACTCTGTCTGTCATGAATCTATATAAAATATGAGTTTCATCTTATGAATTGAATTACTGAAATAAATCAACTTTTTGATGATATTCTAATTTAGTGAGATCCACATGTATGTATAAGTGTCATTTATATTTAAAAAGGTTCTAGTAAGTAAGTAAGTTTTAGCATGTGATAGTCATCATAGTAAGATAACTTTCCAACCAAAAAATTGTGACTAGTAAAAAGGCTGAGTGGCTAGGAAAATCACTAACCACAGTGGCTTGTGAGCAAAAAAGTAAATATCAAGTCCTGGGTACAAGCCTTTGGTTCAACTTGATTTTGACTGAGCAAGCTGAAAACCTGTTAACAGACAGGCCCATCGACACTCTACCGTATGCCTTGGTTGCACATGTGCACTGAGGCATAACATTTAGTTACGCAAATGGTCATTCAGTTTGTGAACATGGATTGTTGCAGGCAGATTTACACGTGTAATTTTTTTTATTATTTCTTAATGATATATTTTAAGCTTAAGTTAATAATGTGGCAGATAAAATAAGGGAACCCAAGTGTGGAGGCACAGAATAAGTGCAGGTACGGCGAACTGAAGTCTAAAAGGGTGTTTTATTTCATCCTCCAGCACGAGGATTCACCCCAGCGCTGTGGGAGTGCACTGGAGCGAGCCCTGTGTCTCTAGTCAGCAAACAGGCAATGCAAGTGATCAAAAAGCAGTAAGAGAGAGAGCAAGCGATATGCAGTAGACTTATATACCCAGCTACAGACAATACACGCACAGCAGTAAAGCATGGACATTTGCATTAGAGTCACACATATCAATAGCAGGATTACTGGCGCCGGGATTAGACAAAGAGAGGCTGCCTATTGATATCAGTCCATACATCTCACTGTTATGCTAATTGCTCCAGCTGAGCGCTCTGCTTGACCCGTAGGCTGTGGGGGTCGCCCACAATAACTTTGAAAACCGAGTGACCTTCGAAGGAATGCAACAATAGCTGATCTTTGGCAAAGCCCTCGGCCCCTCCTAGTCCTTCTCTGCAGCTGCACAGCACGTGCACAGTGATTGACAATTTGTGCACCCTACTCCTGACTTTTTTGCGCTCTGATATTCAAACCAACCAGAGTCCTACAAATTGCCTTAGAGGTGCTAAAAGGAGCCACAGGATTTTTTTTTTTTTTCTCTCACAGATCATCTGCCCTAAGTACTGCTGTCAGAATATAATGACAGTTTCTGCAAATATGACAAAAAAATTATGTGTGAAAAAAGTTATGACTTAAGCTTCAAGTGAAGTCCAGGGGATGTTCAGTCACTAGGACATTTTTGTTTGTATCCATTTCCTGACTTATACTTTTCAATAACCTCTTCTCTGAGTTGCTTGAGTGTTGATTTGTCTTCATGGCATAATTGTGGCCAGGAATGCTAATTACCCAAAAACTGGACCTTCCACATACGGGGGTCTTTATTCAACAGTCATCTGAAACAGATTCATTCTGAAATTAGAGATAAATGGCTTAAATGTGAACCAGCTGCCACAATATTTTTTTGGATATGATTTTTTTTAAAACTGATGTTCAATTGATGTAGTTCTTCATAATTTTGCAAGTCACTAAAAGAGGCCTAATAACTGTTGCCGAGTAGAGTTCTAGTATTTTCTGTTTACATATTTTGAAGCAGAATTCCACATTTTTTTGATTGTGTGAGAGTGAATGGTTGTCTGTCTCTTTGTGTTGGCCCTGCGATGGACTGGCGATCTGTCCAGGGTGTACCCTGCCTCTCACCCAAAGATGCTGGGATAGGCTCCAGCCCCCCCGTGACCCGAAAAGGATTAAGCGGAAGAAGATGAATGAATGAAAATAGTTTGTGATAAAAATTGCCTCTCTTTGGAAACATGTACCCTGACGCTCACCTGAACTACGTTCCACAAAATTTTGGGGGGTCTTTATATTTAGATACTTGCTAGATTATGATTGCATTTAAACTTCTTAATTGACTACATCACTGTAGCAGTCTCCTACTGTTAAAATATGAGTAAATGACACTGGCTCCATTTTTATGTCCTGTTTTCTAACCATAATTCCTAGGTGGGAACCTACATCATAAAAACCAAAGGTTCTCTGGGGGAACTTCTACTTGTCAAGGTGGAGAAGGATCCACATGGGTTTTTTCCAGAAGATGAGTGGTTTTGCTCCAAAATAGTGGTGACAAATCCAGAAGGAGATGCCATTCTTTTCCCCTGTCACAGATGGATCTCCAGAGGAGAGCTGGTGGAGCTCAGAGGAGGGAAAGGTCTGTTTTTCAACAATGACAAATTAAAATAATTTTTTTAATATATATATATTTTTTTACTAAGCAGTATTTAAATAAAAGGATAAGGTGGTAAGTGAATCAGGTGTTGGTCGAAGGCGGAGACCTTGGCAGTCTGATCCCCAGCTTTCTAAAGTGGTGTTTGGTTATGGAACATAGCTGCTGTGGTGGGGAAGGAGCTTGAGTTGGTGCACGAGGTTGAGAGATATCGGCTAGATACAGTTGGGCTCACTTCAACACACAGCTCTGGTTCTGGAACCAGTCTCCTGGAGAGGGGCTGGAGTTGTCCCAGGCGATGGGCAGTGAGGAGGGGTGGGTATTCTCAGGGCTGGCCCTTGCCATTTTGGTTTCCTATGTGAGATCAAGGTACCCCCCCCCACCCTGCCAGCACGTGCAGACACATGTATGCACACACACGCGCGCGAATGCGCACACACACACACACTCAACCCCAAACATTATACCCTCTCGAGTCCTGAAGTCCCCGATACCAGCAACAGTGTCATAATTTGCCTCTCAGGGCAGAGAAGCCAACTGCAGTTTGTGGAAATTTAATAACAAAAACACAAAGTTCCAAAAAGTACACAAACACAAAATCCAAAAACAGACACAGAGGAAAACTTACAGGCTGGAATGAACTTCAGGCAAACTCACCAGACCAGGATTAGGGCTCTGGTGGTGAGAAGGAATGGAAATCTCATTAAGACTGCTGCAGTGAGAAAACAATCTGACAGTCTTTAAATAGCTAGGGAACAAGGTGAAGCAATGGGCGGCAGGTGCAGGCTGCATGAGTAGGCAGGTGACCTAATTAAACAACAACTCACAGCTGGGATGATGAGGGAACACAGTAAGAAAATGACAGGATGGGAGTGTCTGGAAGGGGAGGTAAGGCACTCATGTCATACAGAAACAAAATATAAATCTTAAACTACAAAAACTGACAAAATAATAATGATACTAAGGACATAAATAACTAACGGAACAATAAACCACCAAAGAGACATCATAACTCAATACACAAGAGATAGCACAATGCTGGAAAAATACAGAACATATTCAGAAGTAAATTAAGAGCCTGAGCCCGGTGAAACACCATGCTAAGTCTCATGACAAACAGACCAGGGAACTCACGTTACTGATCATAAAAAAAAAATAAATCACATAAGCCCTTTTCAATCAAGGCTTGCTGCTGTTATCTCAGTAGGGTTACCAATGCCTTACTCCGGCTAAATGACTCTGCAGGCAGCATGGGTCGCTGACCACCTCAGTTCAGTGGACATCTGAATATCTAATGGATAAACGGGCAAAGACAAGGGGCCCTATCTTGACGGTAAAGCGCACTTTGACACATACTTTTCAGACAGACTTTCCATCGTGCACCAGTGTTTTTGTTAGTTTCTGTCAGTGCATTGTCTGTTTTTTACAACTTGCAACACGCCATCAAATTACCAGTAGACAGTGCACCCGCTATGCGCTCAGAGGAGGTGCTTCATTTCAAAGAGGTGTGGCGGCATGCAATCTAATGCGCATTACTATTGTAGTGCATTCCACGAGAATCCGCTTTTGATCAGGAAAAAGAAGGTCTATCGTCAGAAGTACATTGTTTAATGATATTTCAGTGGCGTGTTTTGACACAGACCAACATATGCCAGAATCATTGCACTACTCTAATAAAATGTATATGAATAAAAATCAAATTTTGTTTGTTTTTAAGGCGACATTCAGACTAAAAATGGCTTTTGAATAAAAACTGTTCAACAGTCTGGTGGTGCAAGTTTTCAGTGCTCTGTAACGTCTGCCTGAGGGGAGGAGGTCAAACAGATGGTAGGCAGGGTCAGATGAGTCTTTTAGGATGCTTGTTTTTCGGAGGCACCGAAAGATCACAGATTGGTAATCGATTTTTTTATGTCATCAGATCTGCGACCATATGTCTTGGACACTTGGGTAAAGAGGGATGCAGAGCTGTCAACTGATCACCACCTGGTTGGTGAGGTGGATCCGATGGCGGAGGACGATACCATTCAGACCCGGTAAACCCAAATGTATCATGAGGGTGTGCTGAGAACGTCTGTCTGAGGCTTCTGTCTAAGAAGTTTTCAACTTCCGCCTCCTGAAGAACTTCGACCACATTCCAAGGAGTCTGGAGACCTGGAGTCTGAATGGGCCATGTTCTCCACCTCCATTGTTGAAGCAGTTGCCTCAGACTTGTGGCCGCAAGGTTAGTGGTGCATCACGTGGGGGCAAGCCCCAAACCAAGTGGTAAACACCAGTGGTGAAGGGGGCCATTAAGCTGAAAGAGTCCTATTGAGCTTGGTTTGGCTTGCGAGACTCCGGAAGCAGCTGAGGTGTACCGGCAGGCCAAGCGGAGTGCAGCTCGAGTGGTTGCTGAAGCAAAAATTTGGGTGTGGGAGGAGTTCGGTGAAGCCATGGAACAAGACTTTCGGTCGGCCTCGAAGAGATTCTGGCAAACTGTCAACTCAGGAGGGGAAACAACACCCTGTCCACACTACAGTATGTATATTGTGGATAGGGTGCTGCTGACTTCAACTGGGGATATTGTCAGGAGGTGGAAGGACTATTTCAAGGATCTCCCCAATCCCATTGACACACCTTTCACAGAGGAAGCAGAGCTTGTGAACGAGTGGGACGACTTGCCCATCACAGTGGCTGAGGTCACAGAAGTGGTTAAAAAACTCTTCAGTGGCCAGGTCCTGGGGGTGGATGAGATTTGCCCTGAGTACCTCAAGGCTCTGGATGTTGTAGGGCTGTCATGATTAACATGCCTCTGCAATATTGCATGGAGGCTAACTGGGGTGGTGGTTCCTCTCTTTAAGAAGGGGGACTGGAGGGTGTGTTCCAACTTTAGGGGGATCACACTTCTCAACCTCCCTGGGAAGGTCTCTGCAAGTGTACTCGAGAGCAGAGTCCTTCGGGGTGCTTCAGGAGTATGGGGTATTAGGGTTGTTGCTATGAGCTATCTGGTCCCTATACAACCGATGCAAGAGTTTGGTTCATATTGCCAACATTCAGTCAAACTTGTTCCCAGTGAGAGTTGGACTCCGCCAGGGTTGCCATCTGTCACCGATCCTGCTCATAATTTTTATGGATAGGATATCTAGGTGCAGCCAGGGAATGGAGGGTGTCATGTTTGGTGACCACAGGATGTCATCTCTGCTGTTTGCAGATGATGTTGTCCTGTTGGCTTCAGTGAACAATGACCTACAGGTTTTACTGGAGTGGTTTGGTTCTGAGAGTATAGCGGCCGGGATAAGAATCAGCACCTCCAAGTCTGAGTCCATGGTCCTCAGCCGGAAAAGGGTGGATTGTCCTCTCTGGGTCAGGGACGAGCTCCTGCCCCAAGTGGAGGAGCTTAAGTATCTCAGAGTCTTATTCATAAGTGAGGAGAGAATAGAGTGGGAGATTTACAGACGGATCGGACCAGCATCTGCAGTGATGTGGACATTGTACCAGTCTGTTGTGGTGAAGAGGGAGCTGAGCTCTAAGGCAAAGCTGTTGATTTACCGGTCAATCTATGTTCCTATCCTCACTTGTGGATAGGAAACAGGGTGAGGAGCTCAGTCATCTGGAAGAGGCTCACAGTACAGCTGCTGCTCCTGCACATTCAAAAGGAGCCAGTTGAGGTGGTTTGGGCATCTGATTAAGATGCCTCCTGGACGCCTCTCACTTGAGGTGTTTCAGGTACATCCCACTGGGAGGAGACCAGGGAGAAGACCCAGGACATGCTGGAGAGACTATGTCTCCCAGCTAGTCTGGGAATGCCTTGATATCCTCTCTGAAGAGCTAGATTAAGTGGCTGAGGAGAGGGGAGTCTGGGCTTCTCTGCTTGGGCTGCTGCCTCCACAACACGGACCTCTGGAGAAGCAGTAGAAGATGGATGGATGGATGGATGATATTTAAATAAACCATCTTATTCACCTTTCAGCTGTACAAATTTTCAAAGAGGACCATCCCCTTCTGATTAACCACCGGAAGAAAGAAGTGATGATTAAAAAAGACATGTACAAGTATGTTTTCATATGTGTGTAGTATATAGCCTTACAGCTGTATTCATTTCCAAAATCATATTCTCACTATCTGTACTTAATCCCCCCTCCCCATTTTTAGATGGGAGATAGATGATGAAAAGCTGCCTCACCACATTCACTTCAAAGATGTATTGGAATTTCCTGCTGAACTGCGCTTCTCTTTTTCCAAGACAAGTGAAATGCTCAATGCTAAAAGAAAGATGTGAGTCTGTAACTCTGAAAAAAAATCTTTGTATTAGACTAAGCAAGGATATTTTATGCAGACCCCTCTATGTTAATAACTTATCTGTATCACTGGACATTTTTATTCTCTATGACACAATGGTGTGGAATTGACGTTCAAGGGCCTGGTTGGATCTACTAAACGATGGAAAAATTTTGACAACATTAAACACATCTTCTGGTTCAGGAAGACTGAAATATCAGGTAAATGATAATCTAAAATTGATGAAAATGGATGTCAGCAAACTACTTTACTCCATCGGTATAATAATACTAATACTACTAATAATAATAATGACAATATAAATAAATAAATAAAAAAGCATTACCCTTCTTGATTGGATATTTAATTTATTTTCAGATTTATTCAGGAAAAAAAAAGGAATAAACCACCCCCTTTAGATGAGAAATAATGAATAATAGTAAAATGTCGTAGGCAAATTTCCCCCAAAAAGTGTGTGTTTGCCCATGTTTTTCAGAGTATGTTGCACAGCACTGGAAGGATGATGACTTTTTTGGATACCAGTTTCTGAATGCAACAAACCCAACTGTGATTAAGAGGTGCTTAGAACTTCCCCCAAACTTTCCAGTCACAGAGGAGATGGTGAAGCCATTCCTGGAAGATGGAAGCTCTCTGAAAAAGGAAATGGAGGTCTGAAATATGATTTATTGTGGGTGGAAGGGTGGTGAATGTTTGCAGTCATGACTGAAAATATTGACACCCTTGCATTTCTCTCGGATCACACACCTATTCTCCAAGAAAATTTTGGAGTTACAAACTTCAAATGTGCTGTCTTAATTTTAGCTGTCTAAACGTCTTTCCTATTTCTTTTTTTCAGAGAGGCAAAATATTCATCTGTGATCAGAGAATAATGGATGGAATACCAACAAGGAAATATAATGGTGATTGTCTACATGTGAGTTCTGGTTTCTGCCTTTTCTACTTGAACCAGGAGCACAAGCTGATGCCAGTTGCAATACAGGTATTTCCCTGACACCAAATTACCCTTTTTATTATTGGTGCTGTTTTAATATTACTCAACAGATATGCATCGTTGCCTCAGAAAACTTTTCCAGCTACACAGAACTGTGAGAAAAGAGTATGTAGTATGCTTTGTTCTTTTTATTTAAAAATGGGAAAAAAATTCTTTGTAATCCAGCTGCGTCAACAACCTTCTGAGCAGAACCCCATCTTTCTGCCGAGTGATCCAGAGCCAGACTGGTTGCTTGCTAAGCTGTTTGTCAAAAGTACAGATGTGATGATGTATGAAGTTGTCCATCACCTACTGATCACTCACTTGCTGGCAGAAGTCTTTACTGTTGCAACTCTCCGCAACTTTCCTGTGATCCATCCACTCTACAAGGTACTACAGGAAAACACTTGAGTTGTATTACCGTTACTATGCCTTGGTCTAATTTTTTACCCTCTGTCCATACAGCTGCTGGTCCCTCACTTCCGTTTCACGCTACACATAAACACCCAGAGTCGCATACTTCTTTTTGCACCTGATGGGACTTTAGACAGAGTAAGTCTCTTTTAAAATGTACAGTATATTTCCTTAGACTCAAATAATGATATGATTGTAGACCAATTCAGTGACCAAATTGTGTTGCGCCATCTTATGGCACGACCATTACTGAAGTGACTGGTGGCAGATACAGTAGTTGCTGTGTGCTACTGGGAAGTTGTATTGAAGATGTTAGACAGTGACAGCTCTTCAAGCAAGTGTGCCAACTACTTTATTTACTGCTACTTATTTACTCTGAACTGTTCATGTCATTGAATACACATTTAATATCATACAGGCTGCATTTAATCAACTTAAAACCCACAGCTGAATGTGCCACCCACATCTTTTAACGAACTAACTAGCTAACTAACTTTATTTATATAGCATCATTTCCCAACAAGTCATTTCATAGCACGTTCAAACTATAGGGGAAAACCCCACAATTGCAGAAAGACCCCAGCAATCAGGCGATCCCCTGTGAGCAAGCACTTGGTGATGGTGGAGAGGAAAAACTCCCTTTTAGCAGGAGAGTCCTCCAGCAGATCCAGGCTCAGGGAGGGGCAGTCATCTGCTGTGACTGGCTGGGGTTGAGGGGATAGAGAAGAAGGAAAGAACAGACATGTAGAGAGCAAACAGCATGACAGGGACCCGATCTGTGGGAGAGAACAAACAGATGTTAATGACCAAGAAAATATTTCACTGAGAGCGAAGAAAGGACTGAAGCCCAGTGCATGGTTGGAAGTCCCCCTGCTGTCTATGTGGTGACCCAGCACACTGCGGACGGACACTATCTCACACTCATCAGGGCTGGAGAAAACGGAGGACAATTTACATACGGACAGAGAGCCCCAGGGAGCAATCAGACGGGACTGTTATGTATGTGTCCTTGGAGAGGACGTCTGGGCTGGGCGCCAGCTGATGTCATGCTAATGATGTGTATTGACTGATGTGTATTAGATGACAATCACTATACTAATGTGCCATGCATTCTCTCTGTCTGTATAATGTGTATAAAAGAGCTTGTGACACATGCCTGAGCAACGCAGTAGCTCACTGAGCTACAAAGCGTATTTCAATATGTTGGAGGAAATAAAACCTTGTACCCTTCCAGCTCGTTGCATCTCGCCTGATTTATAACCTCCACATTGATGACCCTGGACGTGCATGGTGCGTCTCTCGACTATGCCATTTTCTCCACACTGGTGACCTGACGAGAGAGAATGACCGTCTACTCCCTCTCACCGTGCTGTGGATTCCAGAGGACCAGAGAACGCCTGCATCCTCTTCATCCACACCGAAGCGCGCTCTATGGAGTGGGCAGTGCTGGGACTGACATGCACCATGAACGGCAACACGAGCAAACTGAAGGAAACAGTCTGAACGGGGAAGATCATCAGCACCGTCTGTGTTGATTTCCACCAAGCTCCCCGACCCTGACTCATCTCCCGACAGCGGACTTTCTTTGCACAGAAGCCCCGCGCGCACACCGCAGGATTACGAGGACAGCACAACTTCCAGCAATGCGGTCACTGCGCCAGGCGCGCACCACGCACCAGGGACAAACCGGCTCCACAGACTTATACATCGTCCTCTCGCTGCCCGAGAAACATGGGCATTTGTTTCATTTGTTCACACAAATGAAAGGGAGATTAGAGATTGGTCTATAGTTCGCTAAAAATCCTGGATCCAGCATTGGCTTTTTAAGTAATGGCTTAATTAAAGCAGTTTTTAAAGCCTGCTGTACATGGCCTAATGTTAATGAAAAATTGATTATTTGAAGAATAGAGCTACCAATAAATGGGAAGACTTCTTTAAATAACCTGGTAGGAATACGGCCTAGTAGACTAGTTGAAGGCTTGGATGAGGAAATTATTTTATCTAATTCTAAAAGGTCAGTTGGAGTAAACTCATCCAAACTGATATCAGTTGAAGGAACTGTAGTTGTTACTGTATTTAAATTAATGGTGGGAAAGATCTGACTAATTTTATCTCTGATAGTTGAAATTTTATTATTGAAGAAGTTCATAAAGGGGCAGCGTGGTGGCGGAGTGGTTAGCACTGCGGCAGCACAGCAACTCACCCTTGGCCAGGGGATCCTGGGTTCGATCCCAGCCCCTGACCAACAGTGATCTGTGTGGAGTTTGCATGTTCTCCCCGTGTCTGCGTGGGTTTACTCCGGGATTTCTCCGGTTTCCTCCCACATGCC
Organism: Pholidichthys leucotaenia; assembly: GCA_020510985.1. Taxonomy (NCBI): domain Eukaryota; kingdom Metazoa; phylum Chordata; class Actinopteri; order Cichliformes; family Pholidichthyidae; genus Pholidichthys; species Pholidichthys leucotaenia. The sequence continues at coordinate 329,867,621 of CM035842.1, read as the reverse complement.
AAAAAACATGCAAGTTAGGTTAATTGGCATCAAGCTGGGGATTCTAAATTGTCCTTAGGTATGACTGTGAGAGTGAATGATTGTCTGTCCCTCTGTGTTGGCCCTGTGATGGACTGACAATCTGTCCAGGGTGTACCCTGCCTCTCACCCAAAGATGCTGGGATAGGCTCCAGCCCCCCTGCGACCCGAAAAGGATTAAGCGAAAGAAGATGAATGAATGAATGAAGAAGTTCATAAAGTCCTAACTAGCAAGCTCTAAGGGAATGCTAGATTTGCTTTGACCCTTTGTCAGCCTGGCTACAGTGCTGATGTAAGGGTGGGACACGGCTGTGCTCATGTCCTCGCTTTATGTTCTTATTTGGTCTTTCTGTTATCTTCAGGGCATGAGTTCAGCCATGCCCTTGCCCTTTATTATGCTTCTCTGTGTTTTCCTTGCAGCCACATATTCTTAGTTGCCATGATGATGATGATGACAATGATTATTATTATTATTATTATTATTATTGTCATGGTCCTGTCTCTCCCGGTCCTCTGTTCATGCCTCATGTTTACCCTTTTTGTCTCAGTCCTTCATGTTTTTCCATACCGATAGCCACTCCCTGTTGTTCTGTAATTGCCCCTGATGGTTCTCACCTGTCCTGTGCTGTCTTGATTACATATATTCCGGCGCCAGTCTGTGTCAGATGTGGCGACATTAATGTCTTCATGTCAATCCTGTGAGGGAGTATCCCATGTCTGTGTTTAATCCTAATCAAGTCTAGCTTTGTCAGTCAGTCTGTGCTCCTTTTGTTTTCGTTTGCAGCCCACGTGCTGCCATTCATTTGTGTTTAAGTTTTGGTTAATAAATCATTGTTCTGCACCATATCTCTGCCCATGGGCAAGATTGGCAGGAGAAGAAAGGGCTTGGGTTGGAATAAGTTGGTGGAGGTTTTTGCCCAGGCCACCTGTTTGATGGACCAGGGTCTGAGCTATCCTGACCCATCTGATAGATTGGGGGAGCTGTTGTTACTACAGGACATTCTCAGCCACCCAGATGTGCGACAAATTCCTGAGGTGACTTTGCTTCGCTCCCGTGCTGCGCAGCTTTGGGACAGGCTCAGGTGAGGGCTCTTCCCAGACAGCCCCATCCAGCCTGGCCCCAGATCTTCACCTTCTACTCCTGTCTCTTTTCTGACGCGCTGCCTTCCACCTCCGCTGTTTTCTCTGAGGGTTTGCCCATACTGAGTGGGAACCGGCTGGTTTGGGAAGAGGTCCAACCAGCCACAGCTGCGGATGTGTTGGAGCAGGAGGAGTGGTGGCAGGCAATCCTCACACAAAATGGCATCCTGCTGGAATTTAAGCCCTGGCTCGCTCCGGAGGCATTTTTCCCAGCGTGTGAGGACTGGCCACCATCTAAAGGGCCAGCTGGAAAGCGAGCTTCGAGGAAGTGTTGGTCTGCTCACCACCCAGGCCCTTTGCTCAGAGTTTCGCCAAGGGTTTCTGCTGCTGTAGCCCCTCCTTCCTCGACCACTCCATCAACAGCAGCTCCAGCAGCTGGAGAGCGGGACATCAGTGCACCCCAGCCGTCTGTTCCAGAGGGACACATCACAGCTCCACACCATCAGGCAGAGACACTCAGTCGGACGAGTTCCAGCAGTTCCCAGGAGGACTTGCCTGATGCATCAGCAGCAGCAGAGCAGTAACAAGAGCAAGTACCTTATCATTGTTTTACATCTATTAATGAAGGGTCTTGCCCTGTTCCTGGGAAGGGGGCTCAGCGACAGCCATCCACCACTGCTGAGGTCTCTCTCCCTGTCTCTGCTGTAATTTATGCTGCTCCCATACTTTCACCTGCCTCTCCTTTCTCCCGAGCTCCATGCCCGAGGACTTGGCCACCCGTGAAGATCCATGGACAGTCTTCAACCAGTTGTTTGAAGACATAATCCCTGAAGGGTTATTATGTTTTGGATCAGTCCATCTGTCCGTCTGTCTCTCTGTCCCACTTTTGTGAAATCAACTCCTACAGTTTTGGTCCAATTGTTTTGAAACTTGGTACCATGGTTTGATATATACTGAGGATGCGCATATTGCAATTCAGTTCTGATCAAATGATTTTTGTAGGAACTGTAGCCCCTGACCCAATACCTCCTGTTTCACCTCACTTTATAGACAGTAACTCTCTTGTGAAATCCACTCCTCCTACAGTTTTGGTCCGATTGTTTTGAAACTTGGTACCATGGTTTAATGTACACTGAGGATACACATATTGCAATTTGGTTCTGATTGGAGGATTTTTGCGGGAATTGTAGCCCCTGACCTTAACAGTCCATTAAAAGGCTGTGTGATGTGTCTAATGCGTTATAGAAGTGTACACTTCTGTCCCGCCGCTAGCTAGCCTGCTGTTTACAGCAAGCAAAAAGGGAGTCGAGTGCATAAGTCTCCTCTGCTAGTACATAGCCTCTCCACAGCAAGCCCCATGCATACCTCCTCGTGGTAATGGATGGAAACTGGGTACCGTGAGGCCCCAGGCTAAAATGCAGGGACTCGGAAGAGGTTTGGCCCCCAGACTTGCGGTACTCACGGCCCACCGGCGTGTGGACATGCCCTGATACCCATGAACCAAATCCCCAACTATGGGTTAAATAGTATACGGAATACATAGTCCGTTAGGAACGTCCCCAACGGCGAGTAGTCTACTACTTTGGCGGATGAGGACAGTGCCTGGCGGGCAGGTGGTAGAGAGGCGGGCCTTGATAAACAAAGCACCCGGCAGCCTGTTGCAGCCAACTTCATGAAAATCGCACGTTTTGGCCTGCCGAACCGCGCTGGACATGCTGATGGCCAAGAGCGTGTGCGTGGCCCTCGCGCAGCCACAACCACCCTAAACAAATTCACAAGCGAGGGGCAGGTTTGGTATGACTGGAAGCTTCTAGCTCACAACCACACATTGGCGGCGGATCTAAGATGATCGCCTTCCAATGAACTCTGTGGTGACATTGGATTTCGGTAGCTGGATCCGCGACTGGGCTGGCCTATTTAGGACTCCCGCAGCCCACCCCATATGGGGAGGCCCCTAGAAAAGGTGGGGCAAACATCGGACACTGTAGACTTATCTGGCCAGCATGCCGTGGCTGGCAGATTACCCATCACAGCGGTCGACCTACATATCAAAACCATAAAAACTCAAACTCAACCGCTCTCGACCACCGCCTGGATTCTCAACCACTGACTGGATCTCTCATTACAAAACCCTTCATCCTGGGTGCTTGGAACATCTACACGCTGCAGGACACAAGGAACAGTGAGCGCCCAGAACGTCGTACAGCTCTGGTATATAAAGAACTTGCACGCTTTAACATCGACATAGCAGCTCTAAGTGAGACTAGACTTGCTGAGGAAGGCAAAATCAAGGAAACTGGATCAAACTACACCATTTTCTGGAAGGGAAAGGATACAGAAGATTCACGTATCCATGGTGTAGGCTTTGCCATCTGATCCCAGCTTGTGGACCAACACGACCTTGTCCCAACTGCAATCAATGAGCGAATAATGACCATCAGAATCCCGCTCACCCAAAAACGTTTCCTCACTCTGATCTCAGTGTATGCACCTACACTTACATCTGAAGATGAAAGCAAGACCTCCTTCTATGAAGAGCTCACACATACCATTCTGACAGTCCCAGAATCCGACAAGCTTGTTATTCTGGGTGACTTCAATGCCAGAGTTGGCAGTGACCACCAGCTGTGGAAAGGCATCATAGGCCACCATGGTTCCGGTTCCGCCGGACCGGCGGCGCCACATGAGTTGGCTGCCGTTTGCAACTGCCCTTCTCTTATCTTCCTTCTTCTTTCTACACCTTTCACTCTATATATATATCACGGACACACAGATCGCCCCAAGGGTCTCCCGAGTCGGCGGACGGAGCCGCTGTTTGCAGCGGGGGACGGAGCTAGCTGGCTAGCTAGCTCCAACCGCCACCCGGTGCTAACGGAGAAGCTCGACATGCCGAGGAACTGTGGCGAAAAGCGACGCGGGTGCCGGGCTGGAGTTTAGGCGGCGTGCAAGAAATATAAGACAGAATAATAAAGAGCGATGGCAAGAACCAAGCAGACCGCCCGCAAATCCACTGGAGGAAAAAGCCCCCCAGGAAGCAGCTAGCCACCAAGGCTGTTCGAAAAAGCGCTCTGGCCACCGGTGGAGTGGGGAGGCCTCACCGTTGCAGACCCGGTGCCGTGGCTCTGAGAGAGATCCGTTGCTACCAGAAATCCACGGAGCTGCTCATCCGTAGGCTGCCCTTCCAGCACCTGGTGAGGGAGATCGCTCAGGACTTCAAGACCGACCTGCGCTTCCAGAGCTCCGCCGTCATGGCTCTGCAGGAGGCCAGCGAGGCCTACCTGGTGGGTCTCTTCGTGGACACCAATCTGTGCGCCATCCACGCCAAGAGGGTCACCACCATCATGCCCAAAGACATCCAGCTGGCCCGCCGCATCCGCGGAGGGAGAGAGAGCTTAGACTTTCTGCTGCACATTCACCAACCACAATGCTCCTCACTGTGTGTCTATATATATATATTTATAGTAATATGTACATATGTATACTAGCTGTTCTTGTTTTTTTTCTTGCCTTCTGATTGTTGCTCTGAGTGTTGCTATCCCTGTGCTGTTGCAATCCTGGAATTTCCCCATTGTGGGACTAATAAAGGCTTATCTTATCTTATCTTATCTTATCTTATGGTATGGGAAAATGCAATGCAAATGGGGAACTTTTACTGGGTCTTTGTGCTGAACACAATCTTATTGTAACAAACACTCTTTTCCAACTCCCCATTGCCAGAAGATGACCTGGAAACACCCTCGCTCCAAAAAGTGGCACACCCTCGACTATGTCCTTACAAAAACAAGAGACCGAAATGATGTCCGCATCACGCGATCCATGCCTGGAGCAAATGACTACTGGACAGATCACCTCCTCCTGATCTCCCGACTCAATATTACGATCCGGCGACCACCAAAGCGCATTTTGGCAAACGTTCCTCACCGTTGCTTTGACTGTGACAAGCTCCGCGATACCCAAATGTTACAGTCCTTTAGAGAGGCCATTGGTAGAAACATGAATGAACTGAGCCTTCCAGACAATGCCTCAGTTGAAGACCGATGGACCACTCTCCGTGATGCATTGACTGCTGCCGCCAAAGAAACGATTGGTCACAAACACAAGAAAAACCAAGACTGGTTCAACAAGAATGATGAAACAATCACTGACCTCATAGAGGCTAAACGCCATGCACATCTTGCGTTTGAAAATGATCTGTCTGCAGAGAATCAACAGAAACACCAGCAAGCAAAAGCAGCATGCCAGAGAAGAAAAATATGCCGATCGACGGGATATGCGCTGTTTTTATGCTGCAACAAATGAGATCTTTGGCTCCACCAGATCATCTGTGGGCAGCCTAAAAGATGCAAATGGCTTCACCATTATCACAGACACCAAGGGGATCCTTGACCGTTGAAAGTCCCACTTTGAGAGTCTGTTAAATAGTCACTTTTGCACCCCTAGTGATCTCCTCTGCAAGACCCCACAACACCCCACCCACAAGAGGATGTCTACACCACCTTCACTACACGAGCTAAATAAAGCTATAAAGCACATGAAGACAGGCAAAGCACCAGAACCAGATAACATCCCGCTGGAGTTCTACCTTCATGGAGGTCCCGAGGTGAAAAACTATTTAATGCAGCTTCTACTTAAAATATGAGAAACCAAGACGTTACCAAGTGACTTTAAAAATGCAAATATAGTCACCATTTTCAAGAAGAGAGATAGAGAGAACTGCAGTAACTACCACGGCATTTCACTACTGAGCATTGCAAGCAAGATCTTTGTTCGTATCCTTCTCAACCGTCTTCTTGTAGTAGCCGAGGATGTACTTCCTGAGTCTCAATGTGGCTTTAGACCCTCTTGTGGTACAATAGATATGATATTCTGTGCTCGACAACTCCAGGAAAAGAGCCAAGAACAACAACAACCACTCATGTTCATCTTCTGGGACCTCAAGAAGGTCTTTGATCGAGTTCCTCACCCTGCTATGTGGGCTGTTCTTGCTCGTTTTGGATGTCCAGATGATTTCATCGCTCTTGTTCACGCTCTCCACGATGGCATGGTTGGTAGGGTTTGCCACCAAAATACCCTCTCAGACCCTTTTCCCATCACTAGTGGTCTCAAGCAGGATGTGTCCTTGCTCCAACCTGCTTTTCGTTATATATGGCTGCAATGCTAAATGGAATACCACCAACAACCCCTGGTATCAATCTGCGATACCGCTTGGATGGGGGGCTTTTTAATCTTGCTCGCTTTCACGCAAAATTCAAAACCTCGGTCACCAGTGTTCATGAATTGCAGTTTGCAGACGATAATGTCACACCAGCTCAGACTGTTGATGACCTCCAGAGGATAGCTACCATTTATAATGACTGTTATGAGCATTTTGGAATGGAAGTTAACACTGACAAAACCAAAATCCTCAACCAACCAGCACCTGGTCAAACTTCCTCAAGGACCAACCTTAAGATTAACAGAAATCCTGTTGATGAAGTGGAGCATTACTCTTACTTTGGTAGCATCCTCTCAAAAATACCAACTTGTGCAAAGGACATTGAAAACCGCATAAAAGCTTCACACTCCGCATATGGATGCCTTTGTCATCAAGTCTTCAATAATCATGCGATAACCATTCGCACCAAAATCATGGTTTTTTGGGCCGTTGTTCTTTCCACCCTTCTTTACACCTGTGAAGCCTGGACCTTGTATTGTCGTGATGTCAAGCGCCTTGAGAACTTCCAACAGAGAAAGCTCAGACAAATACTTGGCATTCGTTGGGAGGATCGACTTTCAAACAATGAGATTCTCAAGCGTGCTCTGCTGCCTAGTGTGGAAGCTACCATCTTGCAGCACCGCCTTCGATGGACAGGACATGTCATACGGATGGACCCCACCAGACTACCTCGAATCATGCTCCAGGGGGAGCTTGAGACGGAAAAAGACCACATGGTAGGCCAAAACTGCGCTACGAGGACCAGCTAAAATGTTCCCTGAAGCAAGCCAACATAGACAAAAGATCTTGGGAACAACTTGCCTCCGACAGAGCAGCCTGGAGAAGAAGAACTTGGGAAGGCATAGACTCATTTGAGAGGCTCAGAAAACAACAGGATGATGATAAACACAAACGAAGACAAGAAAAACAAAACCAACTACGTCCCCCACCCACAATAAAATGTGACTTCTGCCCACCACAGTTCTATCATAGGCTGGGCCTTCAGAGCCACATCCAACATCGACATCGATCACAGATGGCAACGTCCTGAAAACTAAGACGAAACCAATGCTCGGACACGAGCTGGAGCCGATGACAATGTAGCCCCTGACCTATGACCTCCCGTTTCACCTCATTTCATAGACATTAACTGTCTTGTGAAATCAACTCCTCCTACAGTTTTGTTAACCCCCACCAGTCAAAGCTCAAAGGGGTTGAAGAGCCCTCAGGGCAAAGACCAAATGCGGATTATGTTATGGGTCAGTCTGTCCGTCTGTCCGTCCTTCTGTCTGTCCCACATTTGTGAAATCCACTCCTCCTACAGTTTTGGTCCAATTGTTTTGAAACTTGGTACTATGGTTTGATATACCCTGATGATGTGTATATTGCAATTTGGTTCTGATCGGATGATTTTTGTAGGAATTGTAACCCCTGACCTATGACCTCCTGTTTCACCTCACTTCATAGACAGTATCTGTCTTGTGAAATCAACTCCTCCTACAGTTTGGTTCCGATTGTTTTGAGACTTGGTGCCATGGTTTGATATACTCTGATGATGCACATATTGCAATTTCACTCTCATCGGATGACCTTGAGGTCAAAGATCAGGACAGATTTTTTCCCCAAATCTTCTAAACACAATAACTACAGAAAGAAATGATATAGGCTTTTCAAATCAATACAGTAGTTGTATCTAATACACATCTTGGATGACTTACACCCTCACCTAACTATGGGTTTGGGATCAAAGGGTCAAAGGTTAAAGTTAATATTGAAGTTGTACTGTGGTAAATGCTACATTTACTATCTATAAATTCACGCAATCTCTGTCTGTGTGTTTGTGTGTCTGTCTGTTCCACGCATATCTCTTGAACTGTTTGTCAGACTGGCCTCAGATTTTAAACATGCTTTGCTGATGCTACAAGGGTGTGCATCCCCGAATATGGAGTTGCTCAGTCAAAATATGCAATTTTTATTAATAAATGTTTAGCCACCGCTCTGCCTCATGCCCAGGCTTCTAGAAGTGTGGGTGGGGTTTGGTCTCGGATTGACTCCTACTGATTGGATAATACGAGCATTACGGCATCAGTAACCACAGCGCTCTGTGTTCAAAACAAGGAAGCAAAACGTGACAAATTTGACTAGAAAAAGATAATACTAAAAATTTAATGCTTAAAAAATTATGCCATAAAGTTGCCATGATTGCATAGATATAATGGATAATTCAGCATGGAGCACACGAGGTCTGTAGGTGCGCTGGGGGAAGGGGGTGGAGCAGCATCTGAACCACTGGCACCACGGTAAAGCAACAGCCGAAAATCCTGTTAACCTGGCAGGCTGGGCTTCACTCCCTGTGAAGGACTGCAATCCACCGGTTCAGCTGCTCCTTCTCCCACCGGTGTCCGACCGGGTGCTCCACGATCATTCGCAGAGAGGCATGCCCAGCCTGCCCCAGTCAGCGTTAGACGGGAGTCCCTTTGCAGGACCACAACTCGCCGTCGCCGATGGTGCTCTTCTCGGTGTGCTCGCACAATTATTAAAAGTTAATTATTAAAAGCTAATAATTGTGGAGCAGAATGCCCAGATCAACTGCATATCATATTATAAGTGGTACCTCTACTTACGAATTTAATTCGTTCCGGAAGAATTCTCGTAACGTGAAAAATTCGTAAGTAGAGGCGCGTTTTACATGTAAATGCCGTAATCCGTTCCAAGCCCCCAAAATTCGGGCATAAATTTTTTATAAATTGTAAGAACGCATCAAAACATGTAACAAATACATGTTACAATTAGATTACTGCACAATAAACATAAAATGAGAGTTTAAAATGAGAGAAAGAATAATAAAAGAGAATAATAAAAGAGAAAGAATAATAAAAATTATGTTCATTTACCCTTTAACTGCTATCGTCGTCGACATCGTCACCGTTTGCCTTCTTTGGTTCATGTTCTGATCCAAGGACGTTTGCTTTTGTCGGCTTGTAAGTGCTTCGTTTTGTTTTAATACCGTGCTGATCGTTGATGTATTACGGCCATATTCTTTGGCGAGATCAACCAAACGCATAAAGTTTTGGAAAAAAAAAAACAACTTCGTGGCCAATGGGATACCAGGAAGATGCTAGGCGATAGCCAATGGCAGAGCAGCTACAGGTATGTTTACGTTCGGTAAACTACGGAAGCTGCGAGGAGCGCGTACTTTTTTGCCTTTTGTATCCTGAAATTTCGTTCGTAACTAGAGGCAATATTTTCCCGTTGAGGCGTCTCGTAACCTGAAAATTCCGTATGTAGAGACGTTCGTAAGTAGAGGTACCACTGTATATCACCACATGCACGGTTTGATTAAACAACGACCGTCATCAAACTCGACACAAAAACGCGGCTAGACATGACCTGGCTCAAAGGCACGCTAACTGATGGCGATTAAAAAAAAGTTATTTTCAATAAAGTGAAAAAAAAGATAATGCATAGACTGTGCTTTTGCCCTGAAGCTGATTTACCATGGAAAACAGCTGAGGTCTGTGGTTCCAGCAATCAGCTGATCGGATCCACCTTTTTTGACAACATGGGGGGAAGGCCCTACAACCTTTGCTCCACTGAATGCGGGACGCATCAACCATACGCTGGATACATTTTCAGCATGAGGCACATATTTTTTCCAGTTTGTGTGAAAAAAAGCACGTTTTGGTTAACGTTTAGATGGTCAAAAATGTGATAGTTTAGGCAGAATAATAATAATAATAAATAATCTTCTCACATCAATAAAAAACAAAAGCTTACAATAGAGCGATGGCACTCAGTCTTTGCCAGTTATGCCCTCAAGGTTCAGATCATTATTTGGCCTCAGTATAGCCCCAGCGTGAAGATATAAGCACCGCCTCAATCGTAGCATTAAAGTTTTAAAAAACCTTTTAATAACAAAATATTGCTAAAATATAAAATGATGCACTACAGTGGGTCTCATATATTTGTAAACATGTCCGCTTGTAGTACTGCATGAGTTTATTGACGACACACAGAAGAAATTCAATATTACACTGAACGCCATCACTGAACAGTGATATAAACTAAAATTATTATAATGGTGACTGAACAACTTCCATTCCCCAAAGTGCAAGATACACTATTATTTTGAATATAAGTGATAAAAGATCACACAAATGAGTGATCTGACAAACAAATAAACAAGGGATCTGAAACAGTCACTAATAATGGATGTCCCATTCATTTTTCAATATTTAGGTATTCTGTAATTAATACTCACACAGTCAAATAAATCTTAGTGCCATTTACTCCCTTTTATATTTGTCATAGTCTAACATATGATTGCTTACATATAGCCTACACCTCTTTGTATTCCACTTTCAAGCACAGCCTACATTTGGGCCTGGAAAGCCTGATTGGGATACCTGTTTCAGACAGGAATACTTGCGTTCTACGGGCAATGCACTAGTTACTATAAAATTAGTAAAGCTAGGTTCCACCAAACCTGGTATACAGGTTCACCTTGGGATCCTGACCTCTTACTATGGGTTTGGAGTGAAAGCGTCAAAGGTCAAGGTTAACATTCCCTATGCCCTATTACTGTACAACAAGTAAAGTTAGGGTCACCAAACTTGGTACACAGGTTCACCCTGTGACCCTGAAGAGTGACTGTGGTTTTGGGATTGCAAGGTCAAAGGTCAACATCAAAATGCCTTATAAAGTATATCTCAACAACAAGGAAAGCTAGGGTCACCAAACATGGTACACAGGTTCACTCTGAGACCATAACACCTGACTACAGGTTTAGGGTCAAAATGTCAAAGGTCAAGGCTTCCACTCCCTATGATTTCTTACTATAGAAAGTGTAAAACTCTCTAGGATCAACATACTTGCTACACAGGTTCACCTTGGGATCCTGACCCACAACTATGGGTTGTATACTTTGTTGTATATTCATGGATGATGGACTTATCTTACTTAAGCATGCCCCAAATCCAACTTATCTTGGAGTGACCCTTGATAGGACCTTATCCTTCAAGGAACATCTAAAGGGGACGGCTGCTAAGGTGAAGGTACGAAACAACCTGCTCTGCAAGCTCGCTGGTGCAAAATGGGGGGCGGCAGTCTCCACCCTGCGCACCTCAGCACTGGCCCTTTCATACTCTGTAGCAGAATATTGTGCCCCTGTCTGGTCCAGGTCATCTTACACACACCATGTAGACACCCAGCTCAACACAACCATGAGAACTATAACTGGAACAATCCGCTCAACACCACTCCCCTGGCTCTCTGTACTGTCAAACATAGCCCCTCCACACATCCGGCGAGCAGCATTAACTCAAAGGATGCTCCAAAAAGTTAAAGATTCTCCTCACTTACCAATCCATGCAGATATCTACACTCCACCCACTGCCCGACTTTCATCCAGACGGCCGATTTGGAAAAACCCTCCCCCAGCTGACTTTACCATCCAGACAGCTTGGCAAGAGGAATGGGAGACCAAGGACGTCCCAAACAAACAGCTGGTGATAAACCCCAACCAACAGGTCCCGGGCACCAACCTCCCAAGGAGACAGTGGTCTACACTCAATCGCTTCAGGACTGGACATGGCCCCTGCTTGGCCAGCCTTTACAGATGGGGCAGTAGCCCTAGCCCACTGTGCGCATGTGGAGAGGAGCAAACAATGGAACACATCATAGAGGCTTGCCCGCTCCAAAGACTGGAAGGAGGATTACACACCCTCCATACAGCAAACCAGGAGGCAACTGCTTGGCTTAAGGACTTTGCATTCGCTAAATAAATAAAAATGGACTTATCATAATTTGGTTCTGCCACAGTAATGTGAAAGTTGAAAACTGCTCTCTGTCAGTAAGTATTGGGATCTTCAAAGAAAACAGAGGTGGGAGATATTGTACTTGCCTCAGAGTGCTCTTGTTAAATTATGAGGAGGAACAGAGGCCAAGTCATTAGATTTAGAGGCTACATATTTAATATGTCCTGGTGCCAGGTGCACATATGGACACCCTTATGCTTGAACATGGTGTTCGTTATGGACAGACTGTGGTTAGCACAGAAGTCCAATAACTGAACACCACTCGGGTTCAGATCGGGCAGGCCGTTCCTCCCAATCCCCCCCCTCCAAGTTTCACTGTCGTTGCCCACGTGCGCATTGAAGGTCGACCTAGGTCGCAGGTTGATGATTGATTTTGTTATCGTATCATCAGACCTGCGACCGTATGTCTTGGACAACCGAGTAAAGAGAGGTGCAGAGCTGTCAACTGATCACCACCTGGTGGTGAGTTGGATCCGATGGCAGGGGAGGAAGCCATTCAGACCTGGTAGACCCAAACGTATAGTGAGGGTGTGCTGGGAGCATCTGGCTGAGGCCCCTGTCCGGGAGGTCTTCAACTCCCACCTCCGGAAGAACTTCAACCACATTCTGAGGGAGTCTGGAGACATGGAGTCTGAATGGGCCATGTTCTCCACCTCTGTTGTTGAAGCGGCGGCCCAGAGCTGTGGCCGCAAGGTGGTCGGTGCATCTCGTGGTGGCAACCCCCGAACCAAGTGGTGGACACCAGTGGTGAGGGGGGCCATTAAGCTGAAGAAGGAGTCCTATCAAGCTTGGTTGGCTTGTGGGACTCCCGAAGCAGCTGAGGTGTACCGGCAGGCCAAGCGGAGTGCAGCTCGGGTGGTTGCTGAAGCAAAAACCCGGGTATGGGAGGAGTTTGGTGAGGCCATGGAACAAGACTTTCGGTCGGCTTCAAAGAGATTCTGGCAAACTGTTCGGCGGCTCAGGAGGGGAAAGCAGCTCCCCGTCCACACTGTGTATGGTGCGGATGGGACACTGTTGACTTCAACTGGGGATATCGTCGGGCGGTGGAAGGAATACTTTGAGGATCTCCTCAATCCCACTGATACGCCTTCCACAGAGGAAGCAGGGTTTGTGGACGAGGGGGATGACTCGCCTATCACAGGGGCTGAGGTCGCCAAGGTGGTTAAAAATCTCCTTGGTGGCCGGGCCCCGGGGGTGGACGAGATTCGCCCTGAGTACCTCAAGGCCCTGGATGTTGTTGGGTTGTCATGGTTGACACGCCTCTGCAACATTGCGTGGAGGTCGGGGGCAGTGCCTTTGGCATGGCAAACCGGGGTGGTGGTTCCTCTCTTCAAAAAAGGGGACCGGAGGGTGTGCTCCAACTTTAGAGGGATCACACTCCTCAGCCTCCCTGGGAAGGTCTATGCCAAGGTACTGGAGAGGAGAGTCCGGCCGTTGGTCGAACCTCGGATTCAGGAGGAGCAATGTGGTTTTCGTCCTAGCCGTGGCACATCGGACCAGCTCTTTACCCTCTCGAGAATTCTTGAGGGTTCGTGGGAGTTTGCCCAACCAGTTTACATGTGTTTCGTGGACTTGGAGAAGGCATTTGACCGCGTCCCTCGTGGATTTTTGTGGGGGGTGCTTTGGGAGTATGGGGTATCGGGCTTGTTGTTACGAGCTATTCGGTCTCTGTACGACTGTTGTGAGAGTTTGGTTCGTATTGCCAACACTCGGTCGGAGTCATTCCCAGTGAGAGTTGGACTCCGCCAGGGCTGCCCTTTGTCACCGATCCTGTTCATAATTTTTATGGACAGGATTTCTAGGCGCAGCCAGGGAATGGAGGGTGTCATGCTTGGTGACCACAGGATCTCATCTCTGTTGTTTGCAGATGATGTTGTCCTGTTGGCTTCATCCAGCAATGACCTACAGCTCTTGCTGGGACGGTTTGCCGCTGAGTGTGAAGCGGCTGGGATGAGAATCAGCACCTCCAAGTCCGAGTCCATGGTCCTCAGCCGGAAAAAGGTGGATTGTCCTCTCCGGGTTGGGGACAGGCTCCTGCCCCAAGTGGAGGAGTTTAAGTATTTTGGGGTCTTGTTCACGAGTGAGGGGAAAATGGAGCGAGAGATCGACAGACGGATTGGAGCAGCATCTGCAGTGATGCAGACGTTGTACCGGTCTGTTGTGATGAAGAGGGAGCTTAGTTCTAAGGCAAAGCTGTCGATTTACCAGTCAATCTACGTTCCTACTCTCACCAATGGTCACGAGCTTTGGGTAATGACCGAAAGAACGAGATCATGGATACAAGCGGCTGAAATGAGCTTTCTCCGTAGGATTGCTGGACTCACCCTCAGAGATAGGGTGAGGAGCTCAGTCATCTGGGAGAGGCTCAGAGTAGAACCGCTGCTCCTCCACATTGAAAGGAGTCAGTTGAGGTGGTATGGGCATCTGATTAGGATGCCTCCTGGACGCCTCCCACTTGAGGTGTTTCAGGTACGTCCCACTGGGAGGAGACCCCGGGGCAGACCCAGGACTCGGTGGGGAGACTATGTCTCCCAGCTGGTCTGGGAACGCCTTGGTATCCCCTCTGAAGAGCTGGAGCAGGTGGCTGGGGAGAGGGAAGTCTGGGCTTCTCTGCTTGAACTGCTGCCTCCGCGACCCGGACCTCCGGAAAAGCGGTAGAAGATGGATGGATGGATGGATGGATATTTAATATGAGTTTTACCAAATTTTTGTTTAATCACTTTGGGATGCTTATGCATTATATTTTTATTTACTTTAGAGGGAGCAGACAGTGATTCCTTGATGGGGGGGACAGAGGCTAAGCTGAGGGGTGGCAGATGGGAGAGAAGCTGCAGAGAAGCATGTAAGACTGCGACTCTGTTTCCTGGTCCCAACTCTTGCCCAAGGCTTTGGCCCAAGGTCAAGGCTTTGGAACTTTGGATAAAAATGATGCCAGATTCTTAGATAAATGAGGTGCATCATCCAAGGTGGGATGGATGCCATCTCATCTAATAAGACCAGGTTTTCCCCAAAATGAGTTCCAATTGTCTATGTAGCCCACATTGTTTGCAGGACACCACACAGGCAGCCAGTGGTTGAAGGATGACACATGGCTAAACATGTCATCACTGGTCAGGTTGGGGAGGGGCCCAGAGAATACTACAGAGGCCGACATCATTTTGGCACAGTTACACATCGATTTCACACTGTTTTGTGACTTCCGACTTACCGGAGTCAGATGTCTTTCATGCCAGCGTGGATAACAATTGTGGGGTATTTACAGTTACTTTTAGCCAGCATTTGCAAATTTGACTCGATGTCGCCTGCTCTGGCCCTGGAGGTGCATTTGACCATGGCCACTAGAGTCTCTAGTTTCACGTTTCTGACTACAGAGTCACCAATGATCAGAATTTTTTTCCTCAGTGGGTGTGTCACTGAGCAGGGGATATCGATTAGAAACATGAACCGGTTGGTGGTGAACTTGGGGCTTGCGACCAGTGTTGGGCAAGTCACAAAAAAGTAGTAACTAATTACAGTCACTAGTTACTTCTTTTCAAAAGTAATTGAGTTACTTTACCAGTTACTGCATACCTGGCAGAATTTATTACGCATGGGGTGTTCTTTTTAGCATATCATCTATTTAATTATTTTACTCATTTTTTAAATCTTGTACATTCAACAGGAATTGCTGTTACTGATTGCTTTTGTAATGCGACAGTCTCCCCTGTGGGGCTGGCCTCTGGATCACTGTACTTAGGTGTGTGTGAGTTTCATGTGTTATGCTGTTTTACTGCAAAACAAATTGCCCCTCGGGGACATAAATGAATAAAGTTGAAGATGATTAAAGTAACTAGTTCAGGGGTGCCCACACTTTTTTGGTTTGTGAGCTACTTTTAAAATGACCAGGTCAAAATGATCTACCTACATTTAAAAAATGCCAAATACGGCAGCACAGTAACTCACCCTTGGCTGGGGGATCCTGGGTTCGATCCCAGCCCCCGACCAACAGTGATCTGTGCGGAGTTTGCATGTTCTCCCCGTGTCTGCATGGGGTTTTGCCGGGATTTCTCCAGTTTCCTCCCACATGCCAAAAACATGCAAGTTAGGTTAATTGGCATCAAACTGGGGATTCTAAATTGTCCTTAGGTATGACTGTGAGAGTGAATGGTTGTCTGTCTCTCTGTGTTGGCCCTGCGATAGACTGGCGATCTGTCCAGGGTGTACCCTGCCTCTCGCCCAAAGATGCTGGGATAGGCTCCAGCCCCCCCGCGACCCGAAAAGGATTAAGCGGAAGAAGATGAATGAAATGAATGAATGGCAATATATGTTGGCGTACATTGTATTACTGTGTGAACCCTTAAGCCTTATTCATGCTGCATTTCCCCTCTAGTCCACTTTGGTCTGCGTGTGCTTTGGACGAGCCCGGCACGCATGCGGCGCTGTTCATGCTCACTTTTTTCATCTACCCAGACCAAGCGGTTGACGCACAACTGTTATTTGTAGTTTCACTGCTGCCCGATAAGTAGCGCCAATGTGCTGACGTGCCAGGATTTTCACCAACGAAGAAACGCTGCTTGCCCTCTGCTGCTTGACTTCCTGGTTTTCACTCCTTTTCCATGAAGATGCTGCTGCTGCTGAAGTATGTACAGTATGTATGATTCATGTATGTTTATTCTCGTCTCCGCTTTCTCATTGTTCTCTTCATTTCTTTGTCTTGGTATGCTGTGCCGATATCGGCACCTTGTGAATGGGACGTTCAGTCTTAAGCGTGCGCTTTTCAACGCGTTGAGGTCGTGGGTGGGTGGCACAATCACAAAATTTGGGCTGCACGCGGTCATCCACAGTCAAACACTGTGGACACCAGCGGAGTGGAAATGATGACGTAAATTTCGTCACACAAGGTTTCCGGTTACACGTATGCGGACAGCAGAGGTGCAGCATGAATTATTATGGCACTGTAGAAGCTGGGTTAATCATCTCAGACTGGATGCAGAGAGTAAACGGATGAGGACAATAGTTATTGAGATGGGAGAGATTATGGTGATGTAGCAGGAAGGAGAGCTGGAGGACAGTGGGGGGAGAAGGGTTGAATGTATTGTGATGCGAGATGTCATGCAGATGTGAGATGGGTGGATGATATAAAAGGAGAGACCCTGGTGTATTGAGAAAATGCTTTTTCTGTGTATGACTGATGTGAGAGTGAATAAAGTAGTCTGCTGCACAAGACTGCCTCCGTTATTTGCACTCTCCACACTGGTGACCCCTTGACGAATTATGGAACACGAGGCAAGAACCCCGGAGTCGGCCCGTACGGGAAGCCTCAGCAACGCGGCAAGCATCCCAGAGACGGCCCGGACGGGAACCCCCAGCAACGCGTGCGCTGTTTCGTTCAAACTACCGGACTTTTGGCTGCACGACCTGCGGTCTTGGTTCCACCACACCGAGGCTCAGTTCGCCCTGCGGGGAATAACGACAGATGACACCAGATATTACTATGTGGTCACAGCGCTGGACGCTTGCACATCTCAGCAAGTAGCGAGCCTGCTCCAACAGCCTCCAGCCCACGATAAATACGGGGCTCTCAAGGCCGCGCTGACCCGGCGCTACACGCTCTGGGATTGTGAGAGAGCAGAGAGGTTCCTGAGGCACTCCAAGTTAGGAGATCGGTCGGCGGTCGAACTGATGGAGAAGATGTTGGCGTTGATGGACACGGACGACGGGCATTTTCTGTTTGCCCACCTTTTCCTCCGGAACCTCCCAACAGAGGCAAGAGCGGTTCTTGCCAATTCGCCGTTGCTGGCCGTGCATAACTACCGTGCGCTAGCCCAGGAGGCAGATCGGATCATCCTCACCACCAGAGCCCTCACAGTGAACGCGGCGGCGTCGGAACCCAGCGAGACGACCAGCGGAGGCGAGAAGCCAGCGACGGTAGCGGCAGCTGGGGCCAGAAAGCGCCAGAGAGACACGCTCTGCTTCTACCACCACCGCTTTGGAGAGAACGCAAGCAGATGTGTGCCACCGTGCCAATTCAAGTGCTCGGGAAACACCAAGGCCGGCAGTCAGTAGCAGCTGCGACCGCCGGTGAAGAGAACAAGCTGCTCTACGTGACGGACTTGCGCTCGGGGAGACGGTTCCTCAAAGACACCGGCTCCCAAAAGAGCCTCATCCTGCCATCCTACGCCGACCGGCTAGCGGGAGCTAGCGGCCCCCAGCTGGTAGCCATAAACGGCTCAGACATTAAGACTTTTGGTGAGAGAACACTGACTTTATCCCTACATGGCTGTATGTACGAGTGGACTTTCGTCATAGCGGCATTGAGTTTCCCAATCTTGGGGGCTGATTTTCTGTGTGCACACGGGTTGCTAGTCGATGTTGCTAACAGGCGCCTGGTTAATGCAATGTCTTTTGATTCTCTCCCCTGTACAGCTCGAGGGGCCGGGCCAATAACACAAGCCAACGTCACAGCTCCAGGCAGTAAGTTCCACACACTGCTCGTTTTCGGCGGCCAGCACTAAACACGGGGTGGAACACTTTATCACCACCACTGGGCCGCCCGTTTTTGCACAACCTCGGTGCCTGGACGCAGCTAAACTGGCCATAGCGCGCGAGGAGTTTGCCAACTTGGAAAGGTTGGGCATCATCAGGCGCTCAAACAGCCCATGGGCATCCCCGCTACACATGGTCCCTAAGGCCGAGGGATCGTGGTGACTGTGCAGAGATTTCCGCAGGTTGAATAACGCCACAGCGCATGACCGCTACCCGATTCCCCATATTCAGGATTTTTCCGTTCACCTCACCGGGGCAAGCATTTTTTCTAAAATAGACCTGGTCCGCGGTTACCACCAGGTCCCAGTGCGTGTGGAGGACATACCCAAAACAGCGGTAATAACTCTGTTTGGCTTGTTTGAGTTTTTACGCATGCCCTTTGGATTAAAAGGTGCGGCACAGACATTCTAACGCATGATGGATGCGGTGTTGCGCGATCTGCCATTTGTGTTTGTCTACCTGGATGATATCCTGGTGGCCAGCGCGTCCGAGGATGAACACGTAACCCACCTCAGGACGGTTTTCCGGAGGTTGGAGGAGCACGAGTTAATAATCAACCCGGCTAAATGCCAGTTCGGCGTGACAGGGATTGATTTTTTGGGGCACCGCGTCTCACCGGAGGGAGCGATACCCTTGCCTGACAAGGTGCGCGCCGTGGCGAATTTTCCCCGGCCTCAGACGGTCAGGGCGCTGCAAGAGTTTTTAGGGATGGTTAACTTTTATAACCGGTTCCTCCCCCACGCAGCTCAGCTCATGCAGTCATTGTACGCCGCGCTCAAGAAACGGAAACTGGCGGATAGACTCGAATGGACTCCGGAGCGGGAGCAGGCATTCCTGAGGTTAAAACAGCCCTGGCAAATGCCGCACTGTTGGTGCACCCGGACCCGGTGGCCCGGATAGCGCTCACTACCAACACCTCAGATGTGGCCATAGGGGCCATCGTGGAGCAACGCGTCGCCGGTTCTTGGCAACCGCTCGCTTTTTTCAGCAGGGCTTTGTGCGACAGTGAGCGTAAATACAACGCGTTCGACAGAGAGTTGTTGGCTCTCCACCTGGCCATACACCACTTCCAGTTCTGGCTGGAAGGGCGCAGCTTCACCGTGTTCGTGGACCACAAGCCGCTAACATTCGCGATGGCCAAGGTTTCGGAACCATGGTCGGGCCGGCAGCAGAGACAGCTGGCCGCAATCTTGGAGTTTACGACCGATATTCAGCATGTGTCGGGTAAACTGAATGTGGTGGCGGACTGCCTCTCGCATGCAGTAGTGGCCCCGGTCTGTGTGGGGATAGATTATACAGCCATGGCCGCAGAGCAGATTGGCGATGCGGACGTGTGCGCGCTCCAGTCTGGACCAACAGGGTTAAGGCTGGAGAGCAGAGTACTGCAAGACGGCGCCCCCCCCCCCCCCCCAGTCTGCGATGTCTCCACGGGATGCCCGCGCCCGGTGGTCCCAGTTGCTTGGCGCCGCCAAGTGTTTGAGTCAGTTCAAGCTCTGGCGCACCCAGGAGTGCGCGCGTCAGTCAAAATGGTGAGAGCGAAGTTCATATGGCCAGGCCTGCGCAAACAAGTGAAAGAGTGGGCAGCAGCCTGCGTAGCGTGCCAACGAGCCAAAGTACACAGACACATGAAGACTCCTTTGGAGCCGTTTCGTATACTGGCTAAGAGGTTCGACCATGTTCACGTGGATCTTGTGGGCCCCCTCCCGCCATTGCAGGGGTGCACGCACCTTCTGACAGTGGTGGACCGCACCACACGCTGGCCAGAAGCAGTCCCGCTGGCGGCAACCACGTCCGCGGACGTGGCGCACGCTTTTTTGACAACATGGGTGGCATGTTTTGGCATCCCGTTGGACATAACGTCTGATAGGGGCCCGCAGTTTGTTTCCGACCTCTGGTCCACGATGGCCCGTAGCCTGGGTGGTGCAATTCATCGCACAACCACGTACAACCCACAGGCCAATGGGTTATGCGAGCGTTTCCATAGGTCACTGAAAGCAGCGCTCAGGGCTTCGCTTACAGATGCAAACTGGGTAGACCGGTTGCCATGGGTTCTGTTAGGGTTGCGTTGCGCACCAAAAGAGGATTTGGAGGCTTCCCCGGCGGAGCTGGCCTTTTCTCAGCCACTGTGGCTCCTCGGGGAATTTTTGCCAGATAATCCCGCGTCGGAAAACTGTCCGTCTCAGCGTTTGCAGCATAGCGCAGATACAGGCACACTGCTGGGCCCGGCCCACCACTGTTTTCCACGCGCTTTTGTGCCAAAAACTTTGAAGAACGTGGCGTTCGTGTTTGTCAGGCACGATGCCCACCGCCCCCCATTGCGCCCACCCTACAATGGCCCATTCAGAGTGCTGGAGCCAGGGGACAAACATTTTTTGTTAGACTTGGGGGGTCGTCGGGAGAAAATATGTATAGACAGACTTAAGCCCGCCTTTGTGGTGGTGGACAAGCAAGTGATGTTGGCTCAGGCCGCTCGGCGTGGAAGACCCCCATGGCGAACTCCCCAGGAAAACAATTCATCAGAGCAGCCACACAGGAAAGTCGAAGGTTCCACCGCCCCTCGCCATTGCCCACCCGCAGACAGACACACCCCCAGGAGCCCCCCACCAGCACAGCAGCGCGCGGAGGCAGAGAACCCCCGTTACAGCAGATACGGGAGGAGACTGAAGCCAAAAGGACGTGAGGACTGAAACTCGGTCTGAGATTCTGGGGGAGGTGGTGTAGATGCTGGGTTAATCATCTCAGACTGGATGCAGAGGGTAAACAGATGAGGACAATAGTTATTGAGATGGGAGAGATTATGGTGATGTAACAGGAAGGAGAGCTGGGGGACAGTGGGGGGAGAAAGGTTGAATGTATTGTGATGCGAGATGTCATGCAGATGTGAGATGGGTGGATGATATAAAAGGAGAGACCCTGGTGTATTGAGAAAATGCTTTTTCTGTGTATGACTGATGTGAGAGTGAATAAAGTAGTCTGCTGCACGAGTCTGCCTCTGTTATTTGCACTCTCCACAGCACAATGCAATTCAATACATTTACGATCATTACCTTACTCAGATGACTTGCACTGGATGGAGTCAGCCAGGGTTGCATAGTCCGGACAGTAGCTGCGGGTAGCTAGTCTCAAGCAGGCTTCCAAATGATCATCAGTCATGGTGGAACGGTATTTGGACTTCATAATCTTCATGTGGGAAAAGGCTGATTCGCACAAATAAGTAGAGCAGTCAAGGAGGTAGCACATTTCCACCAGTTTGGATACTTTTCCTATGTGAGTAAGTTCCAAAACTGTCCATGAGTCCTGGACTTAAGCTCAATGTCAGCCTGTAGTGTCAAAACCTCATCCTCCACTGCAGACGAGTTCAGATGAAACAGTATTGCAATTTTTGATGCAAGTGAATCAACCTCAGCATCTTCCTTGAATGGATAGTGTTATATCCATAGCTTGGTGAAACAAGGAGGAGGCTGAGGATACAGTTGAACGTACTTTATTAACAACAGAACCAGAACACGATGGACACTCCGTACAGGCCAAGGGGTCAATAATGAATAGACCGAATCTGTTCCGCCCGTGCCCTTTATACCCCTGGTGACGCCACCTCTTACTACACTACATGCCCCCCACCCCACCCCCCCGCAGAAAAATGCAAACACACCGATTGGCCCTCTCACAATTTGGACCCAATTCACATGCTAAAATGCCATATATATAGTTCTATCCATTCACACAAAACGACTACCTACAGGGGCCAGGTGGACTGCTTGCTCCGCCTACACGGACAGATGGATTATTCTGCCGCTTTCATCATCACAGTCCCAAAAGGAAAACAGCCATGTTCCTAAAACGTGGAACAAAATTCCTAAAATGTGGACAAAATTGTTAGTACCCTTCTGTTAATGAAAGAAAAACCCACAATGGTCACAGAAATAACTTGAATCTGACAAAAGTGGTAATAAATAAAAATTCTATGAAAATTAACCAATGAAAATCAGGCAGTGCTTTTGAATTGTGGTTCAACAGAATTATTCTAAGAAACACACTCATGAAACAGGCCTGGACAAAAATGATGGTACCCTTAACTTAATATTTTGTTGCACATCCTTTTGAGGCAATCACTGCGCTCAAACAATTTCTGTAACTGTCAGTGAGACTTCTGCACCTCTCAGCAGGTATTTTGGCCCTCTCCTCATGAGCAAACTGCTCCAGTTGTCTCAGGTTTGAAGGGTGCCTTCTCCAGACGACATGTTTCAGCTCCTTCCACAGATGTTCAATAGGATTTAGATCAGGGCTCATAAAAGGCCACTTTAGAATAGTCCAATGTTTCGCTCTTAGCCATTCTTGGGTGTTTTTAGCTGTGTGTTTTGGGTCATTATCCTGTTGCAAGACCCATGACCTGCGACTGAGACCAAGCTGTCTGACACTGGGCAGCACATTTCTCTCTAGAATACCTTGATAGTCTTGAGATTTCATTGTACCCTGCACAGATTCAAGACACCCTGTGCCAGATGCAGCAAAGCAGCCCCAGAACATAACAGAACCTCTTCCATGTTTCACAGTAGGGACAGTGTTCTTTTCTTGGTATGCTTCATTTTTGCATCTGTGAACATAGAGCTGATGTGCCTTGCCAAAAAGTTCCAGTTTTGTCTCGTCTGTCCATAGGACATTCTCCCAGACGCTTTGTGGCTTGTCAACATGCAGTCTGGCAAATTCCAGTCTGGCTTTTTTATGATTTATTTTCAACAGTGGTGTCCTCCTTGGTCATCTCCCATGAAGTCAAATCAAATCAAATCAAATCAAATCAAACTTTATTGTCATATTGCTGTACATACAACTGTAGTGCAGGCAAGATGAAATTGCGTTTCTCTCGGCATCCATATAAGAAGCAGCATGATTAAGACACACTCCCACATAGCTCCACCCCCCACCCCACCCCCACCCCCCCATCCATTCACACATCCCTGAGACATACTTGGGGAAAAAGAATAACTAACTATAATATACAAAATGTCCATAGGTGCAGTAGTGTGTATGTGAGAATCCGGGTCAGCTGTTCAGCATCCTGACAGCTTGTGGGAGGAAGCTGTTGATCAGTCTGGTGGTTCTGCCTCTGATGCTCCGGAATTGTTTACCAGATGGAAGAAGTTCAAAGTGTTTATGCAGAGGGTGAGAACGGTCCTTGACAATGTTCAGTGCCCTGCTCCTACAACGGTTCTGAAAAAGTTCTTGGACAGAGGGGAGGGAGACTCCAATTACCCTTTCCGCCGCCTTGACTATCCTCTGCAGGGCTTTTTTGTCTGACATACTGCAGCTGGAGTACCATGTAGCAATGCAGTACATCAGAACACTCTCCACCACACCTCTGTAGAAGGTCCTGAGGATGCAGATGGGGAGAGAGGCCTGTTTGAGTTTCCTCAAGAAGTGTAGTCTCTGCTGAGCTCGCTTCCTGATCTCCAAGGAATTTTTGCTCCAGGTCAGGTCCTGCGAGATCTGCACTCCGAGGAACTTGATGTTCTCTACTCTCTCCACTAAACGGCCGCCGATGCTGAGGGGGACGTGCTCAGGCTGTGACCGCCGGAAGTCGATAATCATCTCCTTCGTTTTGTCCATGTTGAGCACCAGATTGTCCTCCCTGCACCAGCCCTCCAGGTCTCTCACTTCTTCCCTGTACATTGATTCCTCATCCCTCTGAATAAGTCCCACCACCGTGGTGTCATCTGCAAACTTAATAATCTGGTTCCCCTCGTGTTTGGATACACAGTCATGTGTTAGAAGTGTAAACAACAGTGGACTGAGTACACAGCCTTGAGGGGTTCCGGTACTCAGCGTGACAGAGTTGGAGATGTTGTTTCCAACCCGGACAGACTGAGGTCTCTCAGTCAGGAAATCCAGGATCCAGAGACATGTGGCAGTGTTCAGACCGAGAAGGAGTAGTTTCTCTATCAGTCTCTGGGGAATAATGGTGTTGAATGCTGAACTGAAATCAATGTACAGGAGTCTGGCGTAGGTGTCTTTCTGGTCCAGGTGGGTAATGACAGAGTGTAGGGTGGTGACTATAGCATCCTCCGTGGAGCGGTTTGAACGATATGCAAACTGGAGCGGGTCGTGTGATGCAGGGAGGCAGGTGTGATGTGTGGTTTGACAAGCCGTTCAAAACACTTCATCACAATTGGTGTAAGTGCAACAGGACGATAGTCATTCAAACAGGACACCACTGGTTTCTTTGCCACCGGTACAATGATAGAGGTCTTGAAGCATCTGGGAATGATGGCCTGACTCAGGGAGATGTTATAAATGTCAGTCAGGACATCCGCCAACTCGCTCGCGCAGTCTCGGAGCACACGTCCCGGAATGTTGTCTGGACCTGCAGTTTTGCGTGGGTTGATTCTGGATAGGGTCCTCCGTGTGTCCGCTGTGTTAATGGTAAAAGCTGGTCCGACCGATGGTGGGAGTGGGCCGGCCCTTCCTCTGATTGTCGAGTTTGATGCTTCAAAACGTGCAAAGAAGTCGTTAAGCCTGTCTGGAAGCAAAGCGTCGTCATCATCGACCCCCTGCCTAGACTTAAAGCCCGTCAGTGTCCGAACTCCCTGCCACATCTGCTTGGTGTTCCTAGTGTCACAGAGGTGTCCCTGGATTTTCTGCGCATAGGCGCGCTTTGCCGCCTTAATTCCCTTTGAAAGCGCAGACCTGGCTGAGCGGAGGGCAATCCTGTCCTTCGCTCTGAACGCTGCATCTCTGGCTTTAAGCAGCGAGCGCACCTCTGCAGTCATCCAGGGCTTATGATTACCCCGCATAGTGATGGTCTTCACTGTAGTGAAATCCTCTGTGCACTTCGCGATGTAGCTGGTGACCGAATCAGCATACTCCTCCACATCTGTCCTGTCTTCCTGGGAGGCTGCTATTTTGAAGATCTTCCAGTCTGTGTGCTGAAAACAGTCTTGCAGTGCAGAGGTTGCACTCTCTGGCAAAATCCTGATTTGTTTCACTGCTGGCCTGCTGCGCTTCAATAAAGGTTTGTAGGCAGGAACCAGCATCACGGACATGTGATCAGAACGGCCGAGATGGGGGCGGGGTATCGCTTTATATGCATCTGTGTTTGTGTACACTAAGTCCAACATATTCTCTCCTCTGGTCTTAAAGTCTACACATTGTTTAAACTTGGGGAGCACAGTCTTTAAGCTGGTGTGGTTAAAATCCCCCGCAACCACCACAAAACTGTCCGGGTGTGACGTTTGGATTTCACTGATCGCATTGTGCAGTACCCCGATTGCCTTCTTAGCATTAGCTTTAGCGTTAGCGCTCGGCGCTATGTAAACACCAACTACAAACACGTTGCTGAATTCCCTCGGCAGATAAAAAGGCCGACAATTAACAATAAGGAACTCCGCCAACGGAGAGCAGTGTTTAGACACTAACGTGGCATTAACGCACCAGTTCTTGTTAACATAGATGCATAGCCCACCCCCCCGGCTCTTACCGGAGCTCGCCGTTTCCCTGTCGGCACGGAACATCGCCATATCTTCCAGCTGAATGGCCTCGTCAGGAATGTTGTCGTGGAGCCATGTCTCGGTGAAAACAAACACACAGCAGTCCCTCCATTCTCTCCGGGTTTCTTTCAGCAAACGCAGCTCGTCTACCTTGTTTTCGAGGGCGCGGATGTTTGATAGAAGAAGCGACGGTAACGCTGGTCTGGAGGGGTTAGCCTTTAGCCTAGCATGGATCCCGGCCCTTTTTCCTCGCTTTTGCTTGCGCTTGCTCCGCTTCCGCTTCCTCCTCTCCCGGGTAGCTTCCAGCGGGGACTCCGCCAAAATTCCAAGCTGGCGTAGAATGTCCAAATCACAACCGATCACCGCGATTCTTGCAGTGTGCAGTACCTTGATGTTTAATAAGGTCTCACGGTTGTAAGTTTTACAGAATGTATGTCTGGGATGATTAAAACTCTCACACTCGCTGATGCCAAGAGGAGCCGCTGCGTCTAGGCGCGCTGCCATCTTTTTTTTTTTTTCCACTTTGGCTCAAGCAATGACAGATGGTGCGATCTGGAACTGATGTACCTTGACTTTGGAGTTCACCATGAATGTGTTTAGAGGTTGTTCTGGGCTCTTTTGTTACCATTCGTATTATCCGTCTCCTCCTGCGGCCACGTCCAGGGAGGTTGGCTACAGTCCCGTGGATCTTAAATTTCTGAATAATATGTGCAACTGTAGTCACAGGAACATCAAGCTGCTTGGAGATGGTCTTATAGCCTTTTCCTTTAACATGCTTGTCTATAATTATCTTTCTAATCTCCTGAGACAACTCTCTCCTTTGCTTCCTCTGGTTCATGTTTAGTGTGGTACACACCATGTCAACAAAACAGCACAGTGACTACTTGTCACCCTTTAAATAGGCCGACTGACCGATTACAAGTTTGTAGACACCTGTGATGTTAATTAGAGGACACATCTTGGTTGAACATGTTCCTATGGTCACATTATTTTCAATCTTTTCTAGGGGTACCATCATTTTTGTCCAGGCCTGTTTCATGAGTTTGTTTTTTAAAATAATTCTGTTGAACCACAATTCAAAAGCATTGTCTGATTTTCATTGGTTAATTTTCATAGAATTTTTATTTATTACCACTTTTGTCAGATTCAAGTTATTTCTATGACCGTTGTAGGTTTTTTCTTTCATTAACAGAGGGGTACCAACAATTTTGTCCACGTCTGTACACTCTCAAATCAACACAACATAGCAAACCATACAAATAATATATATATATACATATATACTGTATATAATAATAATAATACATTTTATTTGAGGCGCCTTTCAAGACACTCAAGGACACCGTACAATAAAAACAAAGAATAAAACATTTAAAAACACATCACAAGTACAAAAAATCACACAGAATAAGCCTTAGTAAACAAAAAAGTCTTGAGATGGGATTTGAAGGTGGAGAGTGAATTTAAATTCCTGAGGTCCGGTGGGAGGGAGTTCCAGAGGCGGGGGGCGATGCAGCTGAATGATCGAAGGCCCATGGTGGTCATACGTGCAGAAGGGACAATGAGATTGATGGTATTTGATGATCTAAGAGTTCTGGATGGTATATGAACGGAGAGGAGTGCAGCCAAGTATAGGGGGGCGAGGCCATGGAGGGCTTTGTAAGTGAGAAGGATGATTTTATAGTCAATGCGGTGTTTGATGGGAAGCCAATGGAGGTGCTGCAGAACCGGGGTGATATGATGGGTGAATGGAGTTCTAGTAATGATCCGGGCGGCAGCGTTCTGAACCAGTTGAAGTTTTTTAAGCGTTTTGAGGGGGAGACCAGAAAGAAGAGAGTTACAATAATCCAGATGGGAGGTAACAAGAGAATGGACCAGGATAGCGGTGCTGGCAGGGGTGAGGGAGGGACGGAGACGGTTGATGTTACGTGAATGAAAAAATGCTGACCGGGTGACATTATTAATATGGGATTTGTAGGAGAGGGTGGTGTGCAGGATTACCCCAAGGTTTTTGACTTGAGGGGAAGGGGAAACAGTAGTATTATCAATAGTGATGGTGATATTGTTTGACTTTGAAATGGTGGATTTTGAACCGACTAAAAGGACTTCTGTTTTATCACTGTTAAGTTTAAGAAAGTTGGAAGAAAACCAGGAAGTGAGTTCATGGATATATATATATATATATGTATATGTATATGTTGTAGCATCATCGTCTCCTCAAACCAAGACAGAAGATCACTTCTCTCCAGTTTACAGGAATTTCACTTTATTCATTACACAGGAATATCACTTTTCTGCCTTTTCAGGAATATCACTGGCTTTTATGTCGACTCATGCAGGCCTCTTCCAGGCCTGACCAAAGATGCTTGCTTTCCCAGGACCCAATGTAAACAGTTGCCTCTTGCAGAGATTGTAAGGATCAGAATTTGCTTTTAAAGGCTCAAAGGAACATAAAACTCAGGAGACCAGACCTCTCAACGTGAACACTGCATTTGATAACGTACCTTTTCACAGGAAACCAATGTTCTTAAAAGAGTCATAAACCGCTTAATCTGACGGGTTTATAGCCCCGACGCTGTCCAGGTTTCTTTGCCCAGATACTAAAGGAAATCATCTACAGCTCAACAGTACCTCCTAGCGGATACCTACGGAATGTGTTTTCAGTATGTAGGATGACTTTTAATTTGTTCTAAACATTAAGTTTCTTTCAGCTTATCCTCTGGATCCTAAGGACACTGAAAATCATCCCTCTTTTATCACCAACCATGGTTTGCTGCATGTTTTGCTGCATTTTGATCTAAATGTGAATGCATGTATTATAATTATGTATAAGAAATGTTATATTCATGAGTGTTATTCAAACACATATTGAAGTAGTGGTATAAATGCATGATCACCAAATATTAGCCAAGTCATTTAATTTAGTTAGATTTTATATTGAGCATTTATTTCATAAGAACTGACTGAGTGTTGATTTTCCCTCTGCAATTTCATGGGATGGTGTCTTCATTTGATTGGCTGCTCTCAAACAAAGAAATGTTCTCACATTGGATAGCAGCCATTTCAAACTGCTTCTGAAAAAGTCGATTGGTCAGTCTTGCGACCGACATCATCAGTTTTACGACCCGGCGAGGTAACTTTAAAAGAGAGGTTAGATTTGAGTTTAGTAGAGAAAAGTAAGAGAACAGTAAGAGAACAGTAGAGACAAAGAACAGGCAGGAAGATTAGCAAGAAGCAAGATAGAGAATGGTGATAAGATTAAGAATTAGAAACACAGAAAGAAGAAAGAAAGAGATTTTGAGAAGGATTAGGAACTAAATTAAGATTAAAGAAGCAGAATAGTAATCTAGATCTCAGAAGAAGATTTTATTCCACCGTTTCAAGGCCCTGTGAAGTTTTATTTTATCCTCTGTGAAGTTTGCCAAGTCTTTCTGGTTACTGAGGAGAAACCATTTTTCTTTAGAGCTCGTCCTTTTAGAGAATCAAATTCTCAAACTTTTTTTCCTTCACCTCAGAAGCCATTCTTATCCTAGTAAATGTTTTTCTCATTTTTTTCATGACTTTTCACGCCATTAAAGTGGACCTTTAATTTGCCTAATTTAAAGTGAACAGAGACTGAGAAGTTTCTCCTTCAGTTTTTGGGTCGATCCCGCTACAAGAGACCCCAAATTTGGACTCTTTTTCAAGGACTTTTCACACTGCCCTGAGACTGTCATAACCTGGCTCTCACGAGCCAGAAAGGAGATGCGAGGGCGACCAGTGAGTTAGCGTAATTTATTACATAAACACACAACGTACAAAATAACAAAGTAAAGAGCCGCATGGGGCTAAAACACACACACTACACTAGATAACGAACAGCAAAGTAAAGAGCCACGTGGGGCTAAAATACACACAGAACTAAGGATAACATATAACCCAGGGAGAAAGGCTAGAGAGGCGGCGAGGGAAAAAACACACGCCGAGTCGCAGCACTTACTTTGGGGGAAGCGCCGAGGTAACGGCGAACTGCAGCTAGACATAGGAGCTAACAGTCGTGGAAACACAAGGCACGTCTTTCCATAGCGAGGTCGCAGCAACGAGTAACTCTCGGCTGCTCGCTTAAGTGGGGGAGATGATTGATGATAGGAGACAGCTGTCCCAGCGCAGCTGAACTAGACAGCTGGGAATCAGCTGGGCGCTGTCAAAGTACGGGTCTTGGAAGAACCTGAACGCAGAGAAGGATAGCGTTCAGGTCGTGACAGAGACAAACCATCCACGGCTGCCACTGTCTCCTTGAAGGGCCCCCAGCTGAGTTATCACCTCCATGGCTGTGAGGACAGCAGCCGCTTCCTCCGACGTCCTAACTTCAAAACCCAGCGGTACCGACCCGCGGAAACGTGGACCTACGGCTGTTGTGTGAGTGAAACTCTTATTTCTCCTATCTGCTGGGTTAAAACGTGATGTCCTAACAATTAAATTACAGTTGAATGTGGCCCGTATTTCAGGGCTCAATTAGTCTCTCAGCCACAGGATAGAGCTGCAAACTGAAGGAAAACTCTTAGTCATTTTTAAGTAACTGCCCTTAAATTTTTGTAGATTAATTCAGAATTCATTTTTTTTAGATAATTAGCTTATGAATTTTCCCCATAAAATTGCATTGTTTTGTTAAAACATTCCAGCCTTATTTACCGTTGAAACATAAGTCTAGTTCCTCCTTGATTATACAGAGGTGTAACGCTGGAGTTTATGTTCAGGAACCCAATATCAGTTGATGTGATATATTACGCTGTTATCATCTGAATCTGTTTATTCATCATTTGAACGCTATACCATGTAAACTGAATGAGTTTAATAAAAGGGTGAATTAGAGAAGTTGAAGCGTTTTCCTTTCGCATATACAGGTTTCCTAATCACGGCAGGACAAAAACTCACTGAAACTTCGAGACTGATTCATTAAGTAATTTAAGGTACAAAATTAATTAAAATTAAAGTTAATATTATTGTCCGTTAGGACTGGTGCCCCTTTTACGAGTGCTTTTATTTAATTTAGCGGGTGTAGAAGTGACGGTTTAACTCCGCCCCCTTTCACACCCACTATTAAATAAAATAAATAATTCCTGTACCTTATGACAAATATTTTATAGGCAATTCACGCTACAATGTATATATATATATATATATATATATATATATATATATATATACACACACACACCTATTAGTGGCCCCCACCCCAGCACACCCACCCCACAATCCAGGTACGTCACAACAAAATCACTGTCCCAAACCGTGTCGTCCTCCATGTGCGGAGCAGGTCGGTCCCATAATCCGCAGCCTGACCACTTTTCTCCAACGCCACTGGTGATTTTGAAGCCCAGGCCGTAAAACATATCACACCCCATGATATCCGACCCCTTAGCCATCACCACAAACTGGACACCCGTCATCACTGCCGACTTGTATTGGGCCGTTAACTCCAACGAGCCCATGATGGCCAACTTGTTTCCACCATAGCTGCTGTATGACGTCGACAGTCCTCTAACGCAGTAGTGCGAGAACAGACTCCTCACTGTGGGCCAGCTTAGCACCGAAGCCACCGCTCCCGTGTCCACTAACAACGGCACTTCCATGCCGTCCAACCACACATTGCAGTAAATGTACCCATTCGTGCTCAGAGAGAATGAACAACTGTTGGAGTTACGGCAGGGGAATCCATTCCATGTCTTCGGTCCTCCCGTTGAAAATTCTTGCAGGCTCTGGCAACGTGATGCAGAAGACTGCTCTCTTGCCTTATACCGGTGCCTTGTGGACCCGCAGCCATAACACTTTGGCGTACCCGGGGTGGACCTAATTCTTACAGCGGCGGCATATTCTTCTTCACCCATGCCATCCTCGCTGTCCGAGCCCACAGCCAGCGTCCTCCAACTTGGTTCTCCACGTCTCGACGTGTCTCTCTCACGGAGGTCTTCAAACAATTTTTCCACTGCCACACACTGTTTTGCTATTTCAACAGCCATAGCTAACGTCAGTTCACCTGGGTAGGTCAGGAGCCTCGACCGTGCCCCAGAACAAAGAACCCGCTCCGCCAACTGATCACGGATCATTTCTTCCTCCAGAGCTCCAAAGTGGCAGTCCCCCGCCAGCTGACATAGATCTGCAATGAAACGCTGCACTGACTCCCCTGTCCACTGGAGGTGCTGCCAAAACTTTATTCGCTGGACTATGACGTTTTCCGTGGCGCACAAGTAGTGCGCCATTAACTCCACCACATCCTCATAATTATCGGCCTCTCCTAACGTGCCAAGGATCCTTTGACCCTCCATACCAAGATTATGAACCAGGATAGCTTTTGCATGCAACTTTTTGAGCTCACCGAGGTTAAGGGCCACCAAATAATTTTGAAAAGCCACATACCACTTAGTTCAGGGCACAGGTGGCTCACCCGGGACTTCCAAAAACGACCGAAAAGCGGTCACAGCTCGTTCCATACCTTCTTTCTCCTCGACGCCAAATGTTATGTCCATATCTTGGTGAAACAAGGAGGAGGCTGAGGATACAGTTGAACGTACTTTATTAACAACAGAACCAGAGCACAATGGACACGCCGTACAGGCCAAGGGGTCAGTGATGAAGAGACAGAGTCTCTTCCGCCCTTGTCCTTGTCAGAATCTGGAAACTCAGAGTGATCGTATGTCAGTTCGTTACCTTGAATAAGATTCATGACACAGAATATTTCTCATATGAGCTTTTTACTTGCAAAGCAAGGAGTGCATACCTTTAACAGAAAATCCAGCACTGAAGATGAATAACAATCTAGAAGCTTTTATACATCGTCAGTCATACAATCACAAGAAAACATCTGCTGGGTGCCATAATACCATATACAGTCATAATATGAGCATGCAAACATCGGCCTGGAATGAGAACAACATGGCCTTGCAGGTGTGTTCCAGACTCCAAGTTAATCATAGTCACAGCACTTCATAAGAAAGCAACATTAATTCTCCCTCATTCCCAGACCCCTTATCATATACACAGTTTCATTTGGTGAGACACTCTGACTTCTAAGCACATCTTAGTGAAGGACACTCAGTAGGTCCACTTATTACCCAGAAATGAAACAGTGTGCAATAAACCCATAAAAGATGCATGCAATATACATTTAATCACATAAGATGGTTATGAAGTGATAATGATAATGATAATTATAAAATGATAAACATGTATATACAATTTTCTGACACCCTTTATACCCCTGGTTACGTCACCACCGGAAAAGCGGGTCGTCACCTCCCACTACACCCACAGCCGCTATCTTACTACACTACAGATAGCAAAAAATGTAGCAATTGGTTCAAGTAAAGCAAATTCTTGAAACCGTTTGTCAAACTCTGACAATTTTCCATCTGCTCGATGTAGCGCGCACTGTCAAGTTGCACATGTGCCTTTTGTTGCTTCTCCAGCTCTGATGTCAGGTTGGAGAAGTTCCCCAAATCACGGCGCTGCAGTTTTGAGGACATATGTTGCACTTTTTGTTTGAAAGTATTAACTGAGCTGATCATGTTTACCAGTTTTGTCCTTTCCTTGCAGCTCTAAATTAAGCTCATTCAACATGTTGGTTAAATTGGTTAAAAATGCCAAGTCTAGCAGCCACTGATCATCATCAAGTTGCTTGTATTCTGCATGTTTACTGAGGAGGAGAAACTCCTTTATATCCGGATAGAGCTGTCTAAATCACTGCAGGAATTTCCCCCACTAAGCCTTCTAACCTCAGTGTATAGCAAGAGCTCAGAGTAGTTACAATCAGCCTCTGCCAGATGTGCTCGGAACAGTCGTCTTTGAAGAGATCTCGCTCAAATAGAACAAGCAATTTTTGTAGCCACATCCATTATTTCTTTCATATTTAACATTTTAGCACATAATGCTTGTTGGTGGATTATGCAGTGGTAATTAAGGAAGTCGGGGAAATCATCATCCTCCCTGCACTTTGCAATAAATCCATTTGAGCGGCCCATCATTGCGGTTGCACTATCCGTGGTGACTGACACCAATTTACACACTGAGAGCTGGGTTTTATCAATAAAGTTTTTGAAAGAGTGAAAAATGTCCTCTCCTCGCGTATGTTCTTTCAAGGGCAGTATTGCTAACATCTCTTTTGCAGTCATATTGGTAAACATCATCCGAATAAAAATGCACATCTGAGCTGTGACAGTTAAGTGACACAGTTAGTGACACAGAAAGTTACTTTTCCAAGTAACTAATTACTAGTTACTTGGAAAAGTAATTTTCACATTACTTTGAAATGCATACTTAAATCGTCTTGCACACATAGCAAGATAATTCAATTAATGGATTACATTATGGGCTTATTAATGTCAGGCTGAAAACACTGTTTCAGGCTGAGCTTTTAAAACATGTTCAGTCTGCTTTACCCTGCCTTGAGAGTTTTTATTGTGGGAAAAATATGAAGAAAATCAGCACGAAATTGTCAGTGATTTCCACATTTTGGAGTAAGAAACAGGGTTTGTGGAGTGAGAGAGAGGGAAAAAGAGTGAGACTCACTCCAAAAGCGTGAGCTGGCAACACTGCATAAAAGCTATCCATGTTTATCTTACCTTTACTGTATATTATGGATTTAATCCGATGTGCAGTGATCCAAAGAAAATGTCCATTATCCACAGTCCAAATGTCTGCTGTGACAGAGACATGATACAGTCCCTCAAATTCCTTTTGGAGATCAAAATCTATTTTTGAATAATCTTTATCCAGGTAGCAAGTAAATGCATTTTAATTTCAGTGGATCACAGTCCAGCTGTCTGATGGAAAGTCACTGTTATCAGTCTTCATTCTGTAACAACGTATCTGGCAGTCAGTTGGTTTAATTCTTGCTAAGTCACAAAGTGTCCAGATGCATACCTGTGTTTGAAATTCAGCTGTGGGTGTTGAGACAAGAGTATTTCCACTTTACATCCAACCGTGGCTGTTCAGATAGTGTAGATCCACTTCACGGTGTTGTTATCATAGCTAGCCGTTACTTAGCACTACCTTTGACGGAGCTTTGTTGCTGTTTTCAAGCGCTTCTCAAGATTGCAGTAGGTCTCAACTGGCACTTCAGTTTGCAACCCACCAATATGCTTTTGTCCTTAACCGTGACAACAGAAAAATAATTTGTCTATTTCCACAAAAACAAAGTAGCTTCATCTTTTCTTCCGCTCAGTAATGAAGAGACTCTCGTGTGGTACACTCCATGTCAACAAACAGCACAGTGACTACTTGTCACCCTTTAAATTTTTTTTTTAGCGAATGCAAAGTCCTTAAGCCAAGCAGTTGCCTCCTGGTTTGCTGTATGGAGGGTGTGTAATCCTCCTTCCAGTCTTTGGAGCGGGCAAGCCTCTATGATGTGTTCCATTGTTTGCTCCTCTCCACAAGCGCACAGTGGGCTAGGGCTACTGCCCCATCTGTGAAGGCTGGCCAAGCAGGGGCCATGTCCAGTCCTGAAGCGATTGAGTGTAGACCACTGTCTCCTTGGGAGGTTGGTGCCCGGGACCTGTTGGTTGGGGTTTATCACCAGCTGTTTGTTTGGGACCTCCTTGGTCTCCCATTCCTCTTGCCAAGCTGTCTGGATGGTAAAGTCAGCTGGGGGAGGGTTTTTCCAAATCGGCTGTCTGGATGAAAGTCGGGCAGTGGGTGGGGTGTAGATATCTGCATGGATTGGTAAGTGAGGAGAATCTTTAACTTTTTGGAGCATCCTTTGAGTTAATGCTGCTTGCTGGATGTGTGGAGGGGCTATGTTTGACAGTACAGAGAGCCAGGGGAGTGGTGTTGAGCGGATTGTTCCAGTTATAGTTCTCATGGTTGAGTTGAGCTGGGTGTCTACATGGTGTGTGTAAGATGATCTGGACCAGACAGGGGCACAATATTCTGCTACAGAGTATGAAAGGGCCAGTGCTGAGGTGCGCAGGGTGGAGACTGCCGCCCCCCATTTTGCACCAGCGAGCTTGCAGAGCAGGTTGTTTCGTACCTTCACCTTAGCAGCCGTCCCCTTTAAATAGGCCGACTGACTGATTGCAAGTTTGTAGACACCTGTGATGTTAATTAGAGGACACATCTTGGTTGAACATGTCCCTATGGTCACATTATTTTCAATCTTTTCTAGGGGTACCATCATTTTTGTCCAGGCCTGTTCCTGTGACCATTGTGGGTTTTTCTTTCATTAACAGAGGGGTACCAACAATTTTGTCCATGTCTGTATAATCTGGGGAGGGCACGTCTGCTAAGAATAATCATAGTTTTGCAATTTTGCAAGGGGGGAGGAGAATGTGGTGTAGGGATACCAGGTATTCAGGGAGTGGTGCGGCACCTTATGCCTGGCGCCACCACGTCTCATATATATTGGGCGGCCCACCAATTTACTGTTGAGCTGGATAAGAGTTATACAGAGACGCAGAGTTGTATGGTAACGGTACTCAGCAGTAGGCAGTTAACCCTTGAATACGTGCCTGTACTCTTCACTATTTTCAGTTATATACAACAGCCGACAACTTTAATTATGTGGAAAATGATCTTTTAAATTGACAAACATCATATGTGTAACTTGTGGCAAAATTCGATCGGGATCAAAAGATAATTTTGCTCTTGCCATGCATTTCAATGGAGAATTTTTTAGATTTAAAGTCCCATATGCGGAAGTAGAGGGGGTGTGACTTAGGCTGGCTATTAAAGGCAGTAATCCTCAAGAGAAAGAGAAGAGCTAAGTGTAGCAAACCACACCGACAGCCAGCAAAACAGGAAATGACTCATCATCATTATCGGCGGTCACTCGGAGCGAGTATGACAGTCATTCCTCGTGGGAGCGTCTACTTGTGGGTCTTCAGGTGGGCGTAGAGGCCAATCCGTGACCCGCATATTTTGGTGCAATGTTGGCATGGGAAAATGGTGGTGGGTTGTGGTCGTGCTGGAGCCTTTTTCTGTCTTTCCTTGCGGAGCTGTCGTTTTGTTTCTGCGACATGGTGGATTTCCTTCTCATAGTGTGCAGCACCTTCTTGCACCGCTTCCTTCCATTGGTGCCTGTTTAGAGCCATGTGCTCCCAGTCAGGAGATATGATATTGAATTTTTTAAGGTTTGTTTTAATATTGTCCTTGAACCATTTCTTTTGCCCTCCTGGAGCCCGCGAACCTCTCTCCAGTTCAGAATAAAGAATTTGTTTTGGGAGACGGGTACTCAGAACTCAGAACTCAGAACTCAGAAAAGATTTATTGCCAAGTACATTAACAGTAAACAACTGATAATATACGAGGGATTTGACTTGACACAGAAAACGACCTGCATTTCCGGTGACGCGGCAGCGTCTGAAAAACGCGTCTGTCATCAGATGGGTACAGGATGCATAGGGAGGAAAAGGATAACACAATAGGAAAGAGCAAAAAACCATTGATTGTCAGAATACCGGTCATATATGATCAATATTATGATTACAAGAAAAAAAGCCCTCAATGCACAGTTAGCAGACAAGAATGTACACAAGGACACAAAGAGAGCAGTGAGTGAGTGATCTTTATCATCAGTTTTTGAGTCAGTGTGGGTGTAGTGTTGAGTGTAGGTGTTGTATCAGTTACAGTGGGGTAAAAAAAGTATTTAGTCAGCCACCAATTGTGCAAGTTCTCCCACTTAAAAGATGAGAGAGGTCTCCAATTTTCATCATAGGTATACCTCAACTATGAGAGACAAAATAAGAAAAAAAAAAATCCAGAAAAGCACATTGAAGGATTTTTAATGAATTAATTGGAAAATTCCTCTGTAAAATAAGTATTTGGTCAATAACAAAAGTTCATCTCAATACTTTGTTATATACCCTTTGTTGGCAATGACAGAGGTCAAACGTTTTCTGTAAGTCTTCACAAGGTTTTCAAACACTGTTGCTGGTATTTTGGCCCATTCCTCCATGCAGATCTCCTCTAGAGCAGTGATGTTTTGGGGCTGTCGCTGGGCAACACAGACTTTCAACTCCCTCCAAAGATTTTCTGTGGGGTTGAGATCTGGAGACTGGCTAGGCCACTCCAGGACCTTGAAATGCTTCTTACGAAGCCACTCCTTCGTTCCCCGGGTGGTGTGTTTGGGATCATTGTCATGCTGAAAGACCCAGCCACATTTCATCTTCAATGCCCTTGCTGGTGGAAGGAGGTTTTCACTCAAAATCTCACCATACATGGCCCCATTCATTCTTTCCTTTACACGGATCAGTCGTCCTGGTCTCTTTGCAGAAAAACAGCCCCAAAGTATGATGTTTCCACCCCCATGCTTCACAGTAGGTATGGTGTTCTTTCTCCTCCAAACA
Organism: Pholidichthys leucotaenia; assembly: GCA_020510985.1. Lineage (NCBI taxonomy): Eukaryota > Metazoa > Chordata > Actinopteri > Cichliformes > Pholidichthyidae > Pholidichthys > Pholidichthys leucotaenia. The sequence goes on along the minus strand of CM035842.1, from coordinate 329,829,190 downwards.
CGACAAGTTGAGTTTTTACCAAAAAGTTCTATTTTGGTTTCATCTGACCATATGACATTCTCCCAGTCCTCTTCTGGATCATCCAAATGCTCTCTAGCAAACTTCAGACGGGCCTGGACATTTACTGGCTTAAGCAGGGGGACACGTCTGGCACTGCAGGATTTGAGTCCCTGGCGGCGTAGTGTGTTTCTGATGTAGCCTTTGTTACTTTGGTCCCAGCTCTCTGCAGGTCATTCACTAGGTCCCCCCGTGTGGTTCTGGGATTTTTACTTACCGTTCTCGTGATAATTTTGACCCCACGGGGTGATATTTTGTGTGGAGCCCCAGATCGAGGGAGAATATCAGTGGTCTTGTATGTCTTCCATTTTCTAATAATTGCTCCCACAGTTGATTTCTTCACACCAAGCTGCTTACCTATTGCAGATTCAGTCTTCCCAGCCTGGTGCAGGTCTACAATTTTGTTTCTGGTGTCCTTTGACAGCTCTTTGGTCTTGGCCATAGTGGAGTTTGGAGTCTGACTGTTTGAGGTTGTGGACAGGTGTCTTTTATACTGATAACGAGTTCAAACAGGTGCCATTAATACAGGTAATGAGTGGAGGACAAAGGAGCCTCTTAAAGAAGAAGTTACAGGTCTGTGAGAGCCAGAAATCTTGCTTGTTTGTAGGTGACCAAATACTTATTTTACTGAGGAATTTACCAATTAATTCATTAAAAATCCTTCAATGTGATTTTCTGGATTTTTTTTTCTCATTTTGTCTCTCATAGTTAAGGTATACCTATGATGAAAATTGGAGACCTCTCTCATCTTTTAAGTGGGAGAACTTGCACAATTGGTGGCTGACTAAATACTTTTTTGCCCCACTGTAAGAACAACAAAGTCTCTTTGGCAGGAGATGTTTTGTCTTAGCTGCTGGCATTTGTCCTTGGGTGTCAGACATGCGACGGGTGTCAGACATGCGAATGAGATGGCCAGTCCATCGTAGTTGGTGTTTTATTATTGTGGTGGAAATGCTGGGCATTTTGGCCTCTTCCAGAACGCTGATGTTTGTGCGTCGGTCCTCCCATTTAATCCTCAGAATCTTTCTCAAAGTTCTTTGGTGGAGCTGCTCCAGAGCTCTCAGGTGCCTGCTGTAGATGGTCCATGATTCTGCCCCGTACAGCAAGGTGGGGACAACCACAGCCTTGTAGACCAAGAGCTTGGTATCGATCCTGAGATCTCGATCTTCAAAGACCTTCATCCTGAGTCTGGCATATGCTTCATTGGCACAGCTCAGACGATGGTTGATCTCAGAGTCAATGTCCACTTTGGAGGAGAGAAGACTGCCGAGGTAGGGGAAGTGGTCAACATTTTCGAGAGGGGTGTTGTCCACTTTTATAATAGGTGAAATAAATGGCTGATTGGGTGGAGGTTGATGTAGCACCTGGGTCTTCTTGATGTTTAAGGTTAGACCCAGGGCTCTATATGCCTTGGCAAAGGCATTCAGGATACCCTGTAGGTCTTCTGCGGAGTGTGGTACTATGGCGTTGTCATCTGCATACTGGAGCTCCATAATGGTGGTGTTTCTAACCTTGCGTTTGGCTTTGAACCTAGCAAGGTTAAAGAGCCTACCGTCGGTTCTGTACCGGATCAGAATTCCCTGTGGAAGGTCTTTGCCAATGAGGTGAAGTATGGCAGCAATAAAGATAGAAAACAGGGAGGGTGCAATGATGCGTCCCTGTTTGACCCCTGTCTCCACGGTGAAAGGCTCAGACATGGAGCCGCTGTTACTTAGCACCGTGGCTGTCATTCCATCATGCAGTAGCCTCAGAATCCTGATGTATTTCTCTGGGCAGCCATACCTCAACAGTATGCTCTACAGAGCCTGGCGATCTACTGAGTCAAAGGCCTTTGTCAGGTCTATAAAAGCCATATATAATGGCAACTTGTGCTTACGGCATTTCTCCTGAAGTTGGCGGGCAGTGAAGATCATATCTGCTGTGCCTCTAGATGGACGAAAGCCGCACTGTGATTCTGGGAGTATTTCCTCAGAAAGTGGCAGTAAACGGTTAGTGAGAACACGAGCAAGTACCTTGCCAGTTGTTGACAGGAGTGAGATGCCTCTGTAATTTCCACAATCAGCTTTGTCCCCCTTCTTAAATATGGTCACGATCAGAGCATCCCTGAGCTCTGAGGGGAGTTCTTCCTTTTCCCAGACCTTCAGAAGGAGGGCAGGGAGATGGCACAGGAGTTCTGGACAACCTTCCTTTAGGACCTCAGCTGGGATCCCATCTGGACCGGTGGCTTTGTTGTTCTTCAGGCTCCTGATGGCATCTTGGACCTCGGATAAGGTGGGAGGTGCCCCTATGTCTTCCCTGATAGGACTCTGAGGAATGTAACAGATGAAATTTGATTGGATTGCAGAGTTACGGTTGAGGAGTTCCTGAAAGTGCTCTTTCCATCGCTTATTAATAGACTCATTGTCCTTCAGCAGCTCCTGTCCATCATTTGAGCGTAATGGGTTCAAGCCATGACGGCTTGGGCCGTAGACAGCCTGAATGGCACTGAAAAAGCCTCTGGTGTCTCCAGAGTCTGCCAGACGCTGGATTTCCATTGCCCTTTCTGTCCACCAGGAGTTCTTAATCTGTCTCACCCGGCTCTGGACATCAGCCTTGGCTCTAGAGTGAGCCAGTCTCTTGGCCTTGCAGGTAATGTCATTTTGCCAGGCATGAAAGGCTTCCCTTTTTTTTGAGATGAGCAGTTCTATCTCTGCATCAGTTTCATCAAACCAGTCCTAATGTTTTCTGGACTTGTACCCAAGGGTGGTTTGGCAGGTGTTGAGGATAGTGGACTTAAGCAGGTTCCAGTACTCTTTGATGTTCTCTGGATATTCCTGTTTGAGACTTTCTCCAAGAGAAGCCTGAAGCTGCTGCTGGATGGTAATTTCATTAAGGCTTTCAAGGTTTAGTCTCAGCCAGTTCTGCTTCTTCTGCAATCTGCTCTTCCTCTTAAGTTTGATGGACATCATGGATCGTATAAGGCGGTGGTCTGTCCAGCAATAGTCGGAGTTGATCATGGCCTTAGTGATGTTTACATCGCGTAGATCCCTGGTTCTGACAATGACATAATCAATAAGATGCCACTGTTTAGAACGAGGGTGTCTCCATGAAGCCTTAAATTTGTTCTTCTGGCGAAAGATGGTATTAGTGATGGTGAGATCATACTGAGCACATTTGCCGAGAAGCAGAACTCCATTGGAGTTGATGTTTCCTATGCCTTCCTTGCCAATGGTGCCCTTCCAGAGGTGGTGGTCTCGGCCGACTCTGGCATTGAAATCTCCCAGAAGAATGATCTTATCCTCCTTGGGGATTTTTGACAGTGTCTCATCCAGACAGGCATAGAAGGTCTCTTTCACTTCCTCCTCGGAGACAAGGGTAGGTGTGTAGGCACTCATGACTGTTGCCATCTGGTTGTTGGCAAGCACCAGACGGAGGGTCATCAGACGTTCACTGATTCCCACAGGGAGTTCAGAGAGATGACTGATCAGTTGGTTCTTGATGGTAAACCCAACCCCATGGATCCTGGGCTCATCTGCTGCTTTTCCTTTCCAGAAGAAAGTATAGCCACCCTTCTCCTCCTTCAGATGTCCTTCCTCTGCCCGTCGTGTTTCTGAGAGAGCAGCTATGTCAATCCGGCATCTCCTCAGTTCTCTGGCAATGATGGCGGTTCTCCTCTCCGGCCTGTCACTGGTTGCACTGTCCATCAGTGTGTGCACATTCCAGGCTCCAAAATTCATAGTTCTGTGTTTCTGACCGCAAATTGGTGATCCCTCTGAACGCGATAATCCAGACGGGAGGTTTGAGGCAGGGTATTTTTAGGGCACCTTTTCTAGCCCCTTCCCTATCAAGGGTGAGCAGAGTGGTATCCTAAAAAGGACTGCTCAGTTGTGGATGTAGCTACCGAAGGGCTCTTTCTGCCTCGGTCCAAGAGCCCAGCGATCATCTGGCATCCACCACCTGATGTGCCAGTTTGTGACAAGGGGCTTCCAGACTTCACAATCCTGCCCCTGTCGCCACTTACTGGACGCCACAGGACTTAACCCGGGATGTTAGGTGGATTCCCATGAAGAAGACGCCTGTGCGTGAATTTGTTTAGTGTGGGGAGGCTGGTGCACATACAGCCACCACACAGACCTTGACAGATCGGGGTCAGGATCCAGTGGCATGGACTCCAAGACGACTGGTGACCCGTTTCTGCTGCAGCCTTCGTCCGCCTTCCCAGCCGTTGTGATGTTTCCCAAGGGTCAACCATCATCCTCCGCCTGGTCCACCATTGAGGTCTTTGCTATTTGCCCATAACTGGGGCTGTTTACCCACAACCGGGGCAGTGGTTGACGGACAGCAGGGCGTATCCACATACCAGTGGGCCTGCATGCCACGACTCTGGGGCCCACTGCTGCTCCGAGATCCCGTACAACTTGGCCTGGAAACCGCAAGGTACCAGTTACCGTGTGTGGCCACGAGGAGGCGTGTACGAATCTTGGCAGTGGAGAGGCTATGTACCGGCTGAGGAGACTTACGCACTCGGCTCCTCTTTTCACCCCCGAAAACAGAGGGCTAGCTGGCGGCGGTAACTGAAAGCAGAAAGTAGCAAGCAGAGGCAGCATGCAGCATGCACTAACTACAAGCACTACTACTCCAACACTACTGCACTAACGCATCACACGCCCTGTGCAAAACACAACACACACAACATAATCATTCCATCCACACTCATAGTATTTTAAGTTTACAATGAAATGTGGACTTTATGTTGAAATTGTGGTAAATGGCGTTCACTTACGTATATAGTGCTGTTTGTCATTTCTGGATGACCAAAGCACTTTGCAGATCCTGCTATCCACCCATTCACACACATTCACAAACTGATTGTGGCAGAGCTGCCATGTACCAGCGCTGGCCTGACCCACCCGGAGCAACTGGGGGTTCAGTGTCTTGTTCAAGGACACTTCAATATGCAGACTGCAGATAGAGCGGAAATCGAACCCCTGACCCTCCAGTCAGTAGTTGGCCACACTACACCTGCGCCGCCTGTGGCCACCTGCTTTTGGATTGAACATGGTTTGGATTGAATATGGTTATGTCCAATCCCAAAAAAAATGTAAGGCTGCCAATGTTGTTCTGTTTATGGTTCCCTGATGTTTATGTTATCAATAGGTTGCCTTTCAATAGGTTGCAAGATGGCAGCAAATAAACTGGGTTCGGCCTGGGCCAGTATGAAAACTATTGCAGGCCTTCAGAGCACAGAGCGCAGTAATCGTGTGTTTTTAGATGGTTTTAGTTCAGACACAGAGCTGGCTAATGCTCTTAATTGTTTTTATGGTCGTTTTGACTCCTTTGATTTTAGCACAGAAATCCAAGATTTGAAACAGAAACTCAAAGACAATCAGCACTTTAATATTGAGGTGCAGGATGTTGAAAGGGAGTTCTGCGCTGTAAAAGTGAACAAAAGTCAGGGCCCTGATAATATATGTGGGCGCTTGGTAAAGTCCTGTGCACATGAACTGAGTCCTGTATTTCATTACATTTTCAATAAGTCCTTACAGACACAACATGCGCCCAAGATTTGGAAAGATGCCGTGGTTGTTCCCGTTCCAAAATCCAGCTGTCCTAAAACGGTAAATGACTTTAGACCAGTTGCTTTGACTTCAATTTTAATGAAAATTTTTGAAAAACTGGTCAGATGTAGTAGTAGATTAGTTTATTTGACAGGGACAGTGCAATAAACATAGACAATTAATCAAAGACAATCAATCTGATGTGTTGCACATAGAGTGTATAGCTATTAGCTAATTTGCAACTCTTGTCCCTGGATGGGCTTTAGAAAAAAGAATCAAGATAAAAAATATACACAATAACCACATACATCAATGCAGAAAAATTATAAATACACAATTATAAATATTATAAATATTATAAATACACAAATATAACAGCCTGACTCACATTTAACATAAATATTATAAATATTATAAATACACAAATATAACAGCCTGACTCACATTTAACACATATAACATAACTCACATTTGCCTATTTCAGGCCTTCCTCCCTCCGTCACTCACTATAAACAAACACATTTATTCCTTCCCTTCATTCACTCTCACTTTGCAGACAATTAATTCATACATGAGTACATTCTTGTTTATTTTTCAGCCAGTTTTTAACATTTTTAGTGAATGTTTTAAAGTCCGTTATTATTTTAATTTCATTTGGCATTGTGTTCCAGATGTGACTGCCCTTTATAGAGAAAGCTGTTTGTCCAAATGTGGTTCTGCGGTGGAATATTTTACAGTTATTGTTAACAGAACTCCTGGTGGCTCTGCTGCTGTCCTGTCTTTGGACAAAACCAGCAAGTGGCTCGGGTGCTGATTTATGGAAACATTTGAACGTTAATTTCAGAAGACAGAGGTCAATGAAGCTCTCAAAACTCAATAGGTTGTATTTTTTTAAAACATTACAGTGATGCCACCTAATGGACTTTTTGTCCAAGATTTTTAGGGTTTGATTATATAATGAACCTATATGTCTTATTGTGGAAGGGGCTGCTTGAGCCCAGACTGTCAAACAGTATGATATATGAGAAAAAACCATAGAATGCATATACAGTGCAGCTGCTTCGTAAGGTATGTAATATCTAATTAATTTAAAGCAGTTCAGATTTTTTTTTACTGTTTTTGAAATTTTCTTTATATGAAGATTAAATTTGAGTTGAGGATCTAGTACAATGCCAAGGTATTTGAATTCTGTAGCTAAACTGATGTCATGATCATGTATATTAACTTTAAATGTTGCAGGTTACATTTTTTGATTGAAAAGCACATTGAGACTGTTTTCTGAAGGTTCAGCAATAGATGGTTCTTGAGGAGCCACTCTTGGACATCAACCATACTTGTAGACAGTACATCTGCAGCCTGTGCTGGAGTCTTGGCAGCTGTGTAAATAACTGCATCATCTGCATAAAGTTGGCATGTTGCAGCTGAGCAGTGTAACGGCAGGTCATTAATAAAAATGCTGAAAAGTAAAGGACCAAGAATGGACCCTTGTGGGATACCCATGCGGTTGTTTAAAAATGAGGATTTATCCTGGTGAACTTTTACACACTGTTCTCTATTCTGGAGATAAGATGCAAACCATTCTAATGTATTTGGGGAGAAGTTAAAAGATACCATTTTGGATAAAAGCAAACTGTGGTTTACAGTATCGAAAGCCTTTTTGAGATCTAGAAAAACAGCTCCTACCACATTACCCCTGTCCAAGGACTGTTTGACGTTTTCAATAAGGCAACAATTTGCTGTTTCTGTTGAGTATCCTGGTCTAAAACCAAATTGATGTGGATGAAGAAGTTGATTGTCTTGTAAGTAGTCTATCAGCTGTGTAGCTACAACTTTTTCAAGAACCTTAGATAGGACTGGTAAGATAGAGATTGGGCGGTAATTGCATATATCGTCTTTACTGCCTGATTTATGAACTGGTATGACGACAGCTTTTTTCCAGCCAGATGGAAATGTACTAGACCTAATGGAGAGATTAATGAGATGAGTCAGTGGTTTGATTAATATTTTGCTGTGCATTTTGAGAAAGGAGGTGTTCATATTGTAGATATCATTAGTTTTTGAGTTTGACAGTGTTTTAACAATACCAGCAATTAACTTCTCATTTACCTCATCGATGTGAAAAGTATCTGTTGGAAGTATGGAATTTGTGTTGTTGAGCACATTGGCAGCACAAAAATTTTTGTTAAGTCTTCCACAGAGCCCACAAAGTGTGAATTAAATTCATTTGCCAAAGTAGCCTTGTCACTGACGGTCTTGCCATTGATTCTAAGTTCCTTTACCCCCTTCTGATCGTTTTTTTTATTAGTTAAGTTATTTAAATGCCTCCATAGGGAACTGTTGTTACCCTTTGCATGATCTATCAGTTTATTGTAATAAGATATTTTTGATTTTCGCAGCTCATGTACCACTTTATTTCTTAAACTTTTGTACACAAGGTGATCATTTTGTAGTTTGGAGGTTAGTGATGTTTTCAGTGCATAGTCTCGCCTCTTCATAAGTTTTCTTATTTCATTATTTAACCATGGTAGGCTAATCTTCTGTTGTCTACTTTTAATTTGCTTTGAAAATTTTTCTATAGACTTTGTGATTGTTGCAGTTATAAAATTACAACAATCATCTACTTCACATGTTGCCATGAGCTGCTCCCAATTTTGATTCTCTAAGTAATGTTCAAACTCCTCATTTTTTGATTTGGGGATAATAAAATTTGATTTGTCAATATCGACTCCCCCAAAATACTGTAGTCGCTTTTTAGTAAGTTTCCTGACAGCAAGAACCATGTTATGATCTGAGAGACCAGTTACAAGATTATAGGTTCTGGTTATTCGTTCTGGTTTATTAGTAAATACCATGTCAATAAGTGTTCTGGATTGTTTGGTTATCCTGGTGGGTCCTTTGATGATTTGCTGGTAATTAAATTTAGTCATGAGGCTTTTCAGTTTTTGTTTGTCTTTTTTATCAGACCAGTTGATATTAAAGTCACCATGAATTATTGTTTCTCTGTTCTTCTCAAGTTGTTTAACCAGATCGCTTAATTCATTATAAAAGGAAGAGTTGTGTGACGGTGGGTTGTACACTACTGCAATGTTGAAATTCATTACCGGAGAGAGACATACATTAACAGCTAAACATTCAAGTGAAGTATTCAAATCAACCAGTTGACATTTATATTTGTCTTTGATGTAAATTAAAACACCTCCTCCCCTCCCTACCTGCCTGTCTTTTCTAAAACACTGGTAGCCCACAATATCGATCATATTAGTGTCTATGTTACTGTGTAGCCAGCTTTCTGAGAGACAAAGGTAGTCCAGATTTGAGTCCAACAGCAACACCGAAATCTCATCTCTTTTGGGGATTATGCTCCGTATGTTTAAATGTCCGCCGAGGATCCCCTTTGGTTTAGCCTTGGTGTCCCAAAGAACTCGTGCATGATTAACAGTTTGGAAAAATAAATGTTGTTTTTGCTTTTGTACAGCTCGGTTTTGTGCTAACCCAGTGGGTCTGCTGTTTAATAGTGGCAGGTCCAGGGTTAAGGTGAATATCTCCTGCCAGAAGTAGCAGAACTAACAGAACTTTAATTGTATATCCTCTGCCATATTGTGATTTTTGCTTAACAGCCATGTTTGCCTTAATTTGGAAGTTTTTGCTCAGGGCTTTTAAAGACCACATAGAGTGTAGGGTGAGATGTCCAAGCCCAAATCCATACAGATAAAACTTTTTAACTTCACCTTTGGTTGAGTTTGTCGGAAAATCCTTCTTGTTGCAGGTCCAGACACACAAAGACAAAACGAAGAGGAAGTAGAGAAGTAGAGAAGGCTTATAGTGGTGCCCATCAGCCCACTTTTTAATCCGGTGGCGCCATCTTCAGTCTTTCTTGGAAAGAAGGAAAAAGAAAATCTGTGGATAGTAAAATAAATTCTGCTTATATCGCCAGAATCTGATCCGATCGTCCTCGAATCCAGCTGGGCCTCAGCTAGCCAACTAGCCCCTTCCGTTGCTGGTCTCGTTGCTCATAGTCGCCGTAAACTGGTCTCCCGTCCCGCTCCTCCAACGAGTCTCGTCACACCACCGCCGCTGCCACCGAGCTCCGCTGAGGTCACGGTAAGTCCTCCGCTAGGCACGCCACCTACCGTTGTCTGCCTGGGTGAAATCTCTGCTGAGCCCCGTCAACAAATAGCCGCTTGCCTGGTAGTATCTCCGCTGGGCCTCGCAGCTGGGCTTCGATTCCGGCTGGTGTAAGGTGGAATGACTGGCGCCAGCATTAAGCTAACTAGCGTTAGCTTAGCAATCGCTTCGGGTAGTCTCGTCGCACACCGCCGCTGCAGTCACGGTAAGTCCTCCGCTGGGCACCGCCGCCTACCGCCGTCTGCCTGGGTGAAATCTCTGCTGAGCCCCGTCAAACAAATAGCCGCCTGCCTGGTAGTATCTCCGCTGGGCCTCGCAGCTGGGCTTTGATTCAGGCTGGTGTTAGGTGGAATGGCTGGCGCCAGCATTAAGCTAACTAGCGTTAGCTTAGCAATCGCTTCAGGTAGGGCACATCAGTGAATCACAAGGAAGCGCTGGAATCGCTGGTCAGTTTACTCACAGTGGCCGGATAAAAGCGATCAAAGGGGTAATCCACCGGAGGTATATCCGATCGCTGTAGGTTAGATTTTTAGAGACTGGCGCCAGCATTAAGCTAACTAGCGTTAGCTTAGCAATCGCTTCAGGTAGCATTAAGCTAACTAGTGTTAGCTTAGCAATCGCTTCAGGAAGGCGCAGGAAGTCGCTGGAGAAAGGCGATTAAAGGGCAATCCAACGGAGGTGGCAATTCAGCCCGTGCGTGTTCGCCACGAGCGCCGATCGCTGCAGGCCAGCCACTTTTAATGGCAAAATCAGTGACTTTGTCTCAGCACTGAAAAAGTGTGACCATCCCGGTCGCCATCTTGAGTATATCCTCCTCTATGTGAGGTCCTAAGGCAGACTGAACATGCATTGGATCCTCTGCAGTTTGCCTATAGGCCTCACAGAGGAGTGGAGGATGCCACTGTCACTCTGTTTGACATGCTTTTTAAACATCTGGATTTTAATGGGACACACGCCAGGCTTTTATTTGTGGACTTTTCTTCTGCCTTTAATACAATCCAACCTCGTATTTTAGTTGAAAGGCTCCTGCAACAATTTGATTTAAGCAATAATCTGGTGGGTTGGATTCTGGATTTCTTAACCAACAGGACGCAGAGAGTAAGGGTCAATGGCACATTGTCTGACCTAAAGTGCTCTTCTACTGGCTCCCCTCAGGGGTGTGTGTTGTCACCACTACTCTTCATCCTGTACACAAACATGTGTCGGAGTAGACATGACAACAGACACATTATAAAGTATGCTGATGACTCAGTCATTGTCAGTCTCCTCCAGGATGGTGAGAGTGGCCACGGCCCAGTAGTTGATGACTTTGTTCACTGGTGTGAGGATTCCTACCTGCAGCTGAATACAACAAAACGAAAGATATGATTATTGACTTTAGGAGGAAAACTCCCAGGCACAAAGTCACCATACTAAAAGGCCAGACCACTGAATGTGTACAATCGTACAAATATCTTGGGACGATTATTGATAGTGGATTGAACTTTGAGGTGAACTGTGAAAGGGTGTGCAAAAAGGGTCAGCAAAATTTGCATTGTTTAAGGAAACTTGCACGCTTCCAAATTGACTGACCCATAATGACTATGTTTTATCGGGCTTTTATTGAATCTGTTTTATCCTTTTCTTTAATGTCATGGTTTGGTCAGATAAAACTGAAACAGAGGAAATCCTTGGATCAGGTAGTCAGATGGTCCAGTCGTTTGCTTGGTGAGTCACAGCTGAGCCTGGCATCCCTGTACGCCAAACAAGTACAGAGGATGGCCGACTCGATTTTAAATGATGACTCCCACCCTTTGCACTGCAACTTTCAGCTTCTTCCCTCCAGACGGAGGTTTGCTGTCCCAAAAAGTAGAACCCAGCGCTACAAAAACAGCTTTGTCCCTGCTGCTGTCAAAGAGTTGAACAAGCTATAAAATTATATTGTACATATTCTATATTTACCTATTTTGTAAGATGTGTGCCTGTGTTTGTGTCTATGTTGAATGTAATTAGTGGCTTGTAAATATGGATGTCACCAACTGCAAAACAAATCTACCTACGGGTACAAATAAAGTAACCTGAACCTGAACCTGAACCTTAGCTTGAGGAATAATTTTATATTTCATTTATTGAAGTGTTATGTGCAACCACAACACCCCTGGAAAGTATGTTAGCTTGCTCAGCAGGGTTAAAAAGTCAGATAGAATAGACTAGAGTGCTCATCGCTAGCCACCAGGCTAGTTTTAGGTAGCCTGGTGGCTAGCTGGTGGCTAGTTTTAGGTAGTTTTAGGTGGCTAGTTTTAGGTGGCCAATATGGCATCCAAGCATGGATGCCATATTGGCGCTAATAAAAAAAAAACAAAAAAACCCCACAAACATGCCATAGAGCCACATAAGGCATGTACTGCATTTTCTTAATTTTTGCACACAAAGTAAAATGTTACATGAAATAAACAGCACTTGTCATGTACAATGCCTGAACGTGGTAAAAAATTAAGGAAAATAAAAGATGCTTGGTTTTAACGTTATTAATTGATTTAGATTCAAAGATTTTATTTGTCAATGCGACTATACAAACAGGACATACAGGAGAACTGAAATGCCATTTCTTTCTCTTCAGTGGTGTGCACAATATAAAACAACAACAACAAAAAAAGAAATAAGGCTGGAAAAACAACAACAGCAGTCTATGAGTTTAAACACTGATGTGACTGTTTTCAGCACCCAAGTATCCAACATTTCAAGATTGTCTTCGTATGCAAGTGATTTTTGTTTTTCTTTCTTCTTATATTCATATGCTTTTTATAGTGATACTCATTCACATAATTGTAATTGTGAGGATGGCAAGTCCAGACAGACAGGGTAGGTAATTTGAGAAGAGCTTATTTTTAATAATAATATTTAATAATGCTAATAATAATATTACTGCTGTTAAAATTATAACAATAATAATTAATAATCAAGCATTTCACTTAATTTTCTTAAGAACTTAACGGTGAAAAGACAGTCAATTCTCTTTTACTAAAATATTTTTACAAGTGGCATGAATGCATTCATGCACCATTCTGCAACTTAACACAACAAAAAGCATAAAATCATCCTTGACATTTTCATTAAAATTTGTCTTCATATTGTTCCGTATTACTTATTATAAGTTACAGTGGTGTGAAAAAGTGTTTACCCCCTTCCGGATTTCTCATTTTTTTGTATGTTTGTCACACTTACTGTAAATGGTTCAGATCATAAAACAAATTTAAATATTAGACAAAGATAACACAAGTAAACACAAAATGCAGTTTTTAAAGGAAGATATTTATTATTAAGGGGAAAAAAAATCAAAACCTACACAGCCCTGTGTGAAAAAGTGATTGCCCCCTAAACCTAATAACTGGTTGTGTCATGAATTGCCCAAACGGCAGAGAGGAGAGACTCAGACGCTGAACTGCAGTTTGTGGCATTTATTGAAAACCAAAACACAAAAGTCCAAAACAGTGCACAACACAAAAGTCCAAACTGAAAACAAAGCAAACTTACAAAGCAAGGAAACGACGTTCACCAGAACAGGGGAAGGGTTCTGGTGGAGAAGAGTAATTTACAAGACTCCGGCAACGAGGGAGAAAAATGACAATCTTTAAATAGAGCTAGAAACAAATGAAACAAATGATGGCAGGTGTAGATACCATTAGTGGGCAGGAGGAAACAATGATTACAAACTCGGATCAGCTGGGAGCAATGAGAGGGAGAAGACGGGACTGACAGCTGACAGGAACACCGCCCACAATAGAGCAAAAAACCCGGAAGGGCCACTGACAGCTGCAGCCCCAGAAAGAGAGAAAACACACCAGAATATGAATATAATGAGATAACAAATGAAGACAAGTAAACCAAACATATAAATAACAAAACTACAATGAACGTAAACTGGAAAATAAATCATACTAAGAAACAATACAGAATATATGAAAATTAACCAAAGATAAAATGACAGGAATAAGAACTCAAAAATACAACACCATACAAATATAGAAAAAAGGCAAGGAGACAGAGAACAGCACTCAGATCATAATAGGCTGGGCCACCCTTAGCAGCAACAACTGCAATCAAGCGTTTGTGAAAACTGGCAATGAGTCTTTCACAGCGCTGTGGAGGAATTTTGGCCTGCTCATCTTTGCAGAATTGTTGTAATTCAGCCACATTGGAGGGTTTTCGAGCATGAACTGCCTTTTTAAGGTCATGCCACAGCATCGCAATCAGATTCGGGTCATGACTTTGACTAGGTCACTCCAAAGTCTTCATTTTGTTTTTCTTAACCACTTGCGCTCCGTTGTTCCGCGGGCGGGCAAGTCTCTGCGTCCTAAGATGCACGAGGGCGCACTCGTGCGCACTCTGACGCATAGACCAGATTGTGGTGATGTAGGTGATGATGGTCATGTAGTGGCGTCCAAGCGCCACTAAAAAAAAAACTGCAGAGACAGCCGCGAACAGATTAGTTCATCTGATTGACCTCTCATTCGACTAATAAGAGCCTTGAATTGGGTTTCTGAAACCTTGAAGAGCCAATGAATGAAAATCTAGGAAGGAGGACCTGCCTACTGTGAACGCAGGAGCCAATTGAAGCACAGAAATTCAGGCTGGGTGAAGAGAGATTTACTGCTGCAGCAGATGAAAACAAAGGACGCTGGACGAATCTACTACAGACCCCGCAGCATGGAGACCACCCACAAGTGGGACCTGCACTCATTCCAGCAGAATAGATGTTTAGGATTCTCTTCCGTCATCATAGACCGACGGAGGCCGAAGACAAAGGTCGTAAATCATTCACCAAAACCGCAATAATGGAATTATGTTTTGATCGGGATCCACGAGCCGAGCAGCGTCGCGTTCGTCTTACAATGGGGAAGAGAAGTTCGCCACGACTCTGCTGCTGTGAAGAGGTAAGGTGTTATAAGCTAAATTATTATTTATCCCTGAAAACTGTAATCCAAAAATGACTTTTGACCGATCGGTAAATTACAACTGTACTGCGCACGAAGTACGAAGTGCATGCGCCGCGATAAACGGTTCATTTGCCCGTGTTCGGACGTGAACGCCCCCCCCCCGCTGCAGAAGAGAGAGCGGGGGGGGCGTTCACGGTCCGATCGCCCCCCGGTCCCGCGGGGGGGAAGGCATATGAGTCTATTCCTTCATGTAGTGATGGCCGTCTCTGCAGCGAGGGTGGGGGACAACCCCCCCACACACACACACACAAGTATGCGCAGGGGGGGGGACAACCCCCCCCCCACACACACACACAGTAGCGAGGGGGGGGCGCTGTGAAAACATGCAAGGTTGTTGCGTTTAATCCATCAGTGTGGGCGAGGGGCCCGAACGTCCCGTCTTTATAGCGGGGGGGGCAACCCCCCCCCCCCCCCCCCCCCAACACACACACCACAGGACACAGCCCTGAGTGTGACCTTTCATTAGAGCCCAAAATGAAGATTTCTACATTGGAAATTATTCAAAAGTTACATATGTTTTTTCCTAAACTGGGCCATTTGGCACAATTTGGCACAGTCCAAAACGCTGTGACTACCTGAGAACAAAGCTGTGTAAAATATTCATTTTTTGTGGTATTGTTACCAAATTTGGATCTCAGCTTGATAACACTTGGTTCTACATTTCTGTTGCATTTTCCAGCCGGATCGGACAGCTGTGTGTTATTTGTAAGCATTTGTATCCAAAAAAACACTGTGTCCAAATTTATTTTCTTCAAGTTCAGTATGTTTAGATGACTGTAACTCAGTGGCCGGAGCACGTAGAGAGATTATGTTTTTTTTTGCCAAAAAATTCAAAGTGTTTTCTTTTAAATGAGACCAACCCCATGAAGATGCTGCAAAGGGTTGAATAACAGCTTTCGATTTACTTTGGGCACGTTATTTTTTGGCATTTTTAGGAAAATTGCCCGGAGTGCAAGGGGTTAAGCCATTCAGAGATGGACTTGCTGGTGTGTTTTGGATCATTGTCCTGCTGCAGAACCCAAGTGCGATTCAACTCGAGGTCACAAACAAATGGCTGGACGTTCTCCTTCAGGATTTTTTGGTAGACAGCAGAATTCATGGTTCCATTTGCCACAGCAAGTCTTCCAGGTCCTGAAGCAGCAAAACAGCCCAAGACCATCACACTACCACCACCATATTTTACTGTTGATATGATGTTCCTTTTCTGAAACGCTGTTACTTTTACTCTGAATGTAATGGGACACACCTTCCAAAAAGTTCAACTTTTGTCTCGTCAGTCCAGAGTATTTTCTCAAAAGTCTTGGCTCATCAAGATGTTTTCTGGCAAAACTGAGACAAGCCTTTATACTATTCTTTTTGCTCAGCAGTGGTTTTCGTCTTGGAACACTACCATGCAGGCCATTTTTGCCCAGTCTCTTTCTTATGGTGGAGTCATGAACACTGACCTTAACTTATGCAAGTGAGGCCTGCAGTTCTTTGGATGTTGTTGCGGGGTCTTTTGTGACCTCATGAATGAGTCATCGCTGTGCTCTTGGGGTAATTTTGGTCAACCGGCCACTCCTGGGAAGGTTCACCACTGTTCCATGTTTTCGCCATTTGTGGATAATGGCTCTCATTGTGGTTCGTTGGAATCCCAAAGCTTTAGAAATGGCTTTATAACCTTTTCCAGACTGATAGATCTCAATTACTTTGTTTCTCATTTGTTCCCGAATTTCTTTGGATCATAGTATGATGTCTAGCTTTTGAGGATCTTTTGGTCTACTTCACTGTCAGGCAGGTCCAATTTAAGTGATTTCTTGATTGAGAACAGGTGTGGCAGTAATCAGGCCTGGGTGTGGCTAGAGAAACTGAACTCAGCTTTCCAAAGATGTGATAAACCACAGTGAATTTATGTTTGGGGGGGGGGGGGGCATTTTTTCACACAGGGCCATGTAGGTTTGGAATTTTTTTACCCTTAATACTAAACACCTTCATTTAAAAACTGTGTTTTGTGTTCACTTGTATTATCTCTCTCTAATATTTAAATTTGTTGATGATCTGAAACATTTAATATGACAACATACAAAAATGAGAAATAGGAAGGGGGCAAACACTTCTTCAAACCAATGTTTAACGTTCCAACTTACTTATATGATAACAATGAACACAACAAACCATTATTTGAATGCCCCATTATCACAATGCTGCAAGGGCTGTCAAGAGGACTTTATCCAGTATCAATATGGTGCCCAAATTTGTCATCAAAATGTTAGTCGTGAGCACTTGTCTATTCTATCTCTGTAGTTAGAAATATTACTGTAGCGTGGTAAGCGAGGAAGCTGCATGCTAATCATTTTGCTGCTGTTACTGGGAACGAAATTCTTCCTGTTGACGTGCTTCTGTTGACCATCTCTGTCCACTTTATGCGTAGGGAATCTGTGTAACCTGTGCTGTCTCAGACAGGGACACATGTCATTACACAAAGTTTGTGTATTTGACTTTGTTTTTATTTTTTTTCCCAAAGTTAGCCACCTTTGTTGAAGCAACTAAGAACTGCACACGTTCCATCTTTCCTTGGCATTTTTATCAAACATGTTCATCCATCCATCCATCCATCCATCTTCTACCGCTTTTCCAGAGGTCCAGGTTGCAGTAGCAGCAGTTCAAGCAGAGAAGCCCAGACTTCCCTCTCCCCAGCCAGCTGCTCCAGCTCTTCAGAGAGGATACCAAGGCGTTCCCAGACCAGCTGGGAGACACAGTCTCTCCAGCGAGTCCTGGGTCTGCCCCGGGGTTTCCTCCCAGAGGGATGTGCCCGAAACACCTCAAGTGGGAGGCGTCCAGGTGGCATCCTGATCAGATGCCCATACCGCCTCAACTGGCTCCTTTCAATGTGGAGGAGCAGCGGTTCTACTCTGAGCCTTTCCCGGATGACTGAGCTCCTCACCCTATCTCTGAGGGCGGGTCCAGCAATCCTACGAAGAAAGCTCATTTCAGCTGCTTGTATCCGCGATCTCATTCTTTCGGTCATTACCCAAAGCTCATGACCATAGGTGAGGGTAGGAACATAGATTGACTGGTAAATCGACAGCTTTGTCTTAGAGCTTAGCTCCCTCTTCACCACAACAGACCGGTACAACGTCCATGTCACTGCAGATGCTGCTCCGATCCGTCTGTCAATCTCTCGCTCCATTCTCCCCTCACTCGTGAATAAAACTCCTCCACTTGGGACAGGAGCCTGTCCCCAACCCGGAGAGGACAATCCACCTTTTTCCGGCTGAGGACCATGGACCTGGACTTGGAGGTGCTGATTCTCATCCCAGCCGCTTCACACTCAGAGGCAAACCATCCCAGTAAATCAAATCAAATCAAATCAAATCAACCTTTATTGTCATATTGCTGTACATACAACTGTAGTGCAGGCAAGATGAAATTGCGTTTCTCTCGGCATCCATATAAGTAAAAGAATATGATTTAAGACACACTCACACATACCCTCACCCCCCACCCCACCACATCCATTCACACATCCCTGAGACATACTTGAAAAACTAACCAGAACTATAATATACAAATAATATACATAATGTCCGTAGGTGCAGTAGTATGTATGAGAGATTCCGGATCAACTGTTCAGCATCCTAACAGCTTGTGAAAGGAAGCTGTTAATCAGTCTGGTGGTTCTGCCTCTGATGCTCCGGAATCGTTTGCCAGATGGCAGAAGTTCAAAGTGTTTATGCAGAGGGTGAGAACAGTTCTTGACAATGTTCAGTACCCTGCTCCTGCAACGGTTCTGAAAAAGTTCTTGGACAGAGGGGAGGGAGAACTGTAAGAACTGTAGGTCATTGATGGATGAAGCCAGCAGGACAACATCATCTGCAAACAACAGAGATAAGATCCTGTGGTCACCAAGCATGACACCCTCCATTCCCTGGCTGCACCTAGAAATCCTGTCCATAAAAATTATGAACAGGATCGGTGACAAAGGGCAGCCCTGGCAGAGTCCAACTCTCACTGGGAATGAGTCCCACCGAGTGTTGGCAACACAAACCAAACTCTCACAACCATCGTACAGAGACCGAATAGCTCGTAACAACAAGCCCGATACCCCATACCCCTGAAGCACCCCCCACAAAAAACCATGAGGGATGCAGTTGAATGCCTTCTCCAAGTCCACAAACCACATGTAAACTGGTTGGGCAAACTCCCATGAACCCTTGAGGATTCTCGAGAGAGCAAAGAGTTGTGTGTCGATGTGCCATGACAAGGACAAAAACCACATTGCTCCTCCTGAATCCGAGGTTCAACCAACGGCCGGACTCTCCTCTCCAGTACCTTGGCATATACCTTCCCAGGGAGGCTGAGGAGTGTGATCCTCTAAAGTTGGAACACACCCTCCGGTCCCCTATTTTTCAGAGGGAACCACCACCCCAGTTTGCCATGCCAAAGCACTGTCCCCAACCTCCACACGGTGTTGCAGAGATGTATCAGCCATGACAGCCCTACAACATCCATGCCCTTGAAGTAGTCAGGGCGAATCTCGTCCACCCCCAGGGCCTGGACAACAAAGAGATTTTTAACCAGCTTGGCGACCTCAGCCCCTGTGGTAGGCGAGTCTTCCCGGTTGTCCGCAAGCCCTGCTTCCTTTGTGGAAGGCGTGTCAGTGGGATTCAGGAGATCCTCGAAGTATTCCTTCCACCACCCGACGATATTGCCAGTCGAAGTCAGCAGTGGCCCATCTGCTACTTCCTCTCCTGAGCCACCGGACAGTTTGCCAGAATCTCTTCGAGGCAGACTGAAAGTCTTGTTCCATGGCCTCCCTGAACTCCTCCCATACCCGAGTTTTTGTTTCAGCAACCACCCGAGCTGCACTCCGCTTGGCCTGCCGGTACACCTCAGCTGCTTCGGGAGTCCCACAAGCCAACCAAGCTTGATAGGACTCCTCCAGCTTAATGGCCCCCCTCACCACTGGTGTCCACCACTTGGTTCAGGGATTGCCACCACAAGATGCCCCGATGACCTTGCGGCCGCAGCTCTGGGCAACCATTTCAACAATGGAGGTGGAGAACATGGCCCATTCAGACTCCATGTCTCCAGACTCCCTCGGAATGTGGTTGAAGTTCTTCCGGAGGTGGGAGTTGAAGACCTCCTGGACAGAGGACTCCGCCAGATGTTCCCAGCACACCCTCACTATACATTTGGGTCTACCATCAGATCCAATTCACCACCAGGTGGTGATCAGTTGACAGCTCTGCACCTCTCTTTACTTGAGTGTCCAAGACATATGGTTGCTGGTCTGATGACATTATAACAAAATCGATCATCGACCTGTGACCTCAGGTGTCCTGGTGCCAGGTGCACATATGGACACACTTATGCTTGAACATGGTGTTCATTATGGACAAACTGTGGTTAGCACAGAAGTCCAGTAACTGAACACCACTCGGGTTCAGAACGGGCAGGCCATTCCTCTTAATCATTCCCCTCCAGTTTTCACTGTCGTTGTCCACATGTGCATTGAAGTCCCCCAGTAGGACAATGGAGTCTCCAAGAGGCGCACTCTCCAGCACTCCAGTCAGAGACTCCAAAAAGAGTGGGTACTCTGAACCATACATTTGGTGCGTAGGCACAAATGATGGTCAAGACCCGTTTCCCAGCCCGAAGGTGCAGGTAAACAACCCTTTCATCCACTGGGGAAAATTCCAATATAGAGGCAGCAAGGTGGGGGGGATACAAGAATACCCACCCCTGCTCGTCGTCTCTCACCTGGGGCAACTCCAGAGTAGGCTAAGCTCCAGCCCCTCTCCAGGAGACTGGTTCCAGAACCAGATCTGTGTGTTGAGGTGAGGCCGACTATATCTAGCCAGTATCTCTCAACCTCATGCACCAGCTCAGGCAACTTCCCTACCAGAGAGGTGACATTCCACGTCCCAAAAGCCATTTTAGGAAGCCTGGGATCAGACCGCCAAGGTCTCGTCCTTTGACCGCCACCTGATCCACATAGCCCCAGACCCCCATAGTCCGTCCTGCAGGTGGTGTGCCCACTGGAGGGTAGACCCATGTAATTCCTTTGGGCTGAGCTCAGCTGAGTCCCATGGGCGGAAACCCGGCCACCAGACGCTAGCCATTGAGCCCCTCTCCCAGGCCTGGCTCCAGGGTGGGGCCCCAGTAACCCCATACTGGGCGGGGTACACTGAATCCTTGTTCTAGCATTCATCATGAGAGTCTGTTGGATCATTCTTAGTCTGGCCCTTCACCCAGGACCAGTTTGTCTTGGGTGAGCCTACCAGAAGCAAATTGCCCCAGACAACATAGCTCCTGGGATCACTAGGGCACGAAAAACCCCCACCATGATAAGGTGACGATCCATGAGGGGCAAGCAAGTTAGATAAGTGAAAAATAAAAATAAATGCACCTCTTGCATTCAAACAAGCACATATGTTTTGAAGAAGTCATTGCAGTAATAGAAGCTTGTTTACTTCTAGATTGTTCTATATGTGAAATATTACATGGATAATTTTTGATCATGTGTCAAATTACATTAGAGTTCACTTGGATATGAGGGGACGAAAGAGCTAATGAGAAGAGGTCTGTCTGAAATGACCTACAGCTCCCTCTGTTTGCCTGACAACATCGGTGCACGAGGACTGGAGTCAATCCCCAACTTCTACTACAGAGACGATGGTCTGGAGCTGTGGAAAATCATCAAAAGGTCAGGGATAAATCAACTCTGTGTTCCCACTAGTGTTGGGTAATGTTACTTTATGTTACTGCATGAGGAAACTAACTCATTGGAATACCTTTGCATTATCAGACAGTAACACTGATAATGTCCAGAGCATGTGCAGCCTACCTGAACATGTACTTGTTTGTGGCATTCTTTCTGCCGTGTAAACCAACAGCAGTCTTTTTAGCTCATTGAAGGGGTCATTGACTGACCTTTTCCACATTTTAATAGCTCGCACATATCTTAATGAAATGTTTGCCACATACAGCGGGGAAAATAAGTATTGAACCCATCAACATTTTTCTTATTACGTGAACATATTTCTGATGGAGCCATTGACCTGAGATTTTCACTAGATATCAGTAACAACCCAAATAATCCATACATACAAAGAAATCAAGGCAACTGTGTTCACAAAACAAGTTATATTTAATAAAGTGGAATGACACAGGGAATAAATATTGAACACATTTGGTGAAATTAATTTAATATTTAGTAGAAAAGTCTTTGTTGCTAATAACGGCTTCCAGACACCTCCTGTATGGAGAAACAAGGTGCAGGCATTGCTCAGGAGTGATTTTAGCTCATTCTTCCACACAAACTCTCTCCAAATCTTGAAGGTTTCATGAGTGTCTTCTATGAACTCTGATCTTTAGTTAATTCCATAGATTTTCAGTTGGCATCAGGTCAGGTGACTGGGCCATTCTAGCAGCTTTATTTTCCTTCTCTGGAGCCAGTTGAGAGTTTTCTTGGCTGTGTGTTTGGGGTCGTTGTCTCGCTGAAATGTCCACCCTTGTTTCATCTTCAGACTCTTGGCAGACGGCAACAGGCTCTTATCAAGGATGTCTCTGTACATTTGTCCATTCATCTTTCCTGATGCTCCCACCTCCAAACTTCACTGTTGGTATGTTGTTTTAGGGCTGATGTGCAGTGCCATTTCTCATCCAAACACGCATTTTGTTGTGGCATCCAAAAAGTTCAGTTTTGGCCTCATCTGACCAGACTATGTTCTCCCAGTATTTTTACTGGCTTGCCCAAATGTTGTGCAGCAAACTTTAAACGAGCTTCAAGATGATTTTTCTTCAGCAATGGAGTCTTGCGAGGTAAGTGGGCATAGAGTCCATGCCGGTTGAGTACATTTCTTATTGTTACCTCTGCCAAGTAGGTTATGTAATCAGGCTGGTTTGTCTGTCTCTGTTTGTCTATCTGCCTGTTAGCAGGATTACACAAAAACCACTGGATGGATTTTGATAAAAATTTTCACCAGAGGTAGCCTTTGGGCCAAAGATGAACCCATTAAATTGTAGTGGTGATCTGAAAGTACATACTGTACTTCCACCAAGGACCTTGTTTGTGTTTGTGCAGCAGGATTACACAAAAACTACTAGATGGATTTGGATGAAATTTTCACCAGATGGGGTTCTTGGGATAGGGAGGAACCCATAACATTTTGGTGATGATCCCAGAATGCATACCTCCACCAAGGCTCTAATCTTCTCACACTGTGTTAGTAAGAATCCTCCAAAAGAAACCCATTACGTTTTGAAGGTGATCAATGAGGGACGAAATGAGCCTTGGTGGAGGTATGTGCTCTCTGAGTGCTTTTCTTGTTTTCTTTGAAACAGCAGTACCTGCTAACTCCAGGTCTTTCTGGAGCTCTCCACAAGTGGTCTTTGGCTTTTGGACAACTCTTCTGGTAATTCTTTTTACTCCTATCAAAAATCTTGCGAGGAGCTCCTGGTTGGGGCCGGTTTATGGTAAAATGATGTTCTTTCCACTTCCAAATGATGGCTCCAACAGTGCTCACTGGAACATTCCTCGGTTTAGAAATGCGCCTGTAACCAATGCCATCATTATGTTTTGCAACAGTAAGGTTGTGAACGTCTAGAGGGAGCTCTTTGGTTCTACCCATCATGAGTTCTTTGTAGTGTGACAATCTGATATTCACAGACCTTTTTAAAGGCCATCAGTCAGGACTTAACCAGCTGAAATTAATTTGCACTGATGGGGGATGGGATGGTTTCCTAAATTCTGATGGATTTCAGCTGGTTTCTTGGCTTTCTATGTCTTTTTGCACCCCTTTTTCTTCATGTGTTCAATATTTATTCCCTGTGTCATTCCACATTATTAAATATAACTTGTTTTGTCAACACAGTTGTCTTGCTTTCTTTGTATGTATCAATTACTTGGGTTTTTACTGATATGTAGTGAAAATCTCTGGTCCATCAGAAATCCAGTCATGTGAAAAAATGTGCACACCCCTTTAAATGTTCAGTGTGGGGAGCGTGGAATAAAGATGCTGAATTGCTTTTTAATTCAGGTTTATTCAAGAATCACATCCCCAGCCTTCTCCTCTCAAACGAGCAAAGAGACTGAGCTCCATCCAAGCTTCACATTTATCCATTTCTCACAAAGGCTTTTCACACAAAGGGAGAATCACGTATCCCCGTCAAAACCCTTTATTGACATTTCTTCCCCCTTCAAACCTTCAGTCCACCACCTGTCTCCAGGGGGTCGGGAAGTCCTTTCAGTCGTACCCCCATCCTCTCGTTGTCCCCCGCAGGTGGTCCAGACCTATTGTCCCCTTCGGTCGTGAGGTCAAACTCCATATGTAATCTCAGCATCCTCTTTATGCTTAAACATATGTGGCACAAATACACGGGCTATATAACCCCCACAAACGATGAAGAATGGACAATGTATTAAAATTCAGTGAACATGCAACTATCAACAGTACATCTAACATCAAACACTCAGTCCGTGTGCCGCCTGGGCTTCAACCGTCTGCCGGATCTGCTGTAAGCCGGCCTCGCCTTCTCTGCGGCGTCCTTCTGCAAAGGCTCTGTTGACTGAGGAAGAGAGTGGTTATTTGATCCCTGCGGGGGCTCCGGGACGCTTCCCCTGGGGAGTCTGCCGCGTCGAGGTGCCCTCGCTACCCGTACAGGCTCGTCATTCATCACAAAAGCAGGTTTTAGTCTGTCAATACTGACTGTCTCTTTTCTGTCTCCCAAATCTAGCACAAAATGCTTATCACCTGTCTCCAGCACTCTATATGGCCCATCATATGGCGGCCTGAGGGTTGATCTTAGAGCCTCATGCCTGACAAAAACGAACTCAGCATTTTTTAAAGCTTTGGGAATGAAAACGCGCAGAAAAGCGTGATGAACAGGGCCCGGGAGCATGTCCGCTCCCATGCCGGCTAGCGGCCCCAGAGCTGGGAGGTGGGCCGGCTCTGGGTGCTCTGATAAAAACTCACCTGGCAGCCTGAGAGGTTGTACAAACACCAACTCCGCTGGGGAGGCATCTAAATCCTCCTTGGGCGCAGAACGCAACCCTAATAAAACCCATGGTAGTTTGTTTACCCAATCTGCATCCGTGAGTGACGCTCTGAGGGCTGCTTTCAAAGACCTATGAAAACGCTCGCATAAACCATTAGCCTGAGGGTGATAAGCGGTAGTGCGGTGAATTTTTGCTCCTAAGCCACTGGCCATCGCTGACCAAAGCTCAGAGACAAATTGAGGCCCTCTATCGGACGTAATATCCGACGGAACCCCAAAACGCGCTACCCAGGCCGTTAAAAAAACGCGAGCCACCTCCGCGGCTGTGGTCGACGCCAGTGGGACCACTTCCGGCCAACGTGTGGTTCGGTCCACCATTGTCAAAAGATGTGTGAACCCCTGCGACGACGGTAGGGGGCCCACGAGGTCGACATGCACGTGATCGAATCTCCTGGCTGGAATGTGGAACGGTACTAAAGGAGCTCTTGTGTGCCTGTGAATCTTGGCCCGCTGACATGACATGCAGGCCTTCGCCCACTCCTTCACGTGCTTGCGCAGGCTCGGCCAAACAAACTTTTCCGCTACCATTTTCACCGAAGGGCGCACTCCCGGGTGTGCCAAGGAGTAGACCGAGTCAAAAACGTGGCGGCGCCACGCGGCCGGGACTACCGGGCGTGGGCGCACGGTCGACACATCGCAGATTGGGGGGGGGGGGGGAACCGGTTTGCAAACATCTGCTCTCCAGCCTTAACCCTGTTGGTCCAGACTGGAGCGCGCGCACGTCCGCATCTTCCCCCTGCTCCGCTGCCATGGCAGCGTAATCTATCCCCACGTGAACTGGGGCCGCGCACGCTCCCGCGCCGCTACTTTGCGGCGCAGTCGCGGTGGCATAATCTGCCTCTGCGCGCGCCGGTGCCGTGACCGCGTGCGAGAGGCAGTCTGCTACTACGTTGAGTTTACCCACTACATGCCGAATGTCAGTGGTAAATTCTGAAATTGCGGCCAGCTGCCTCTGCTGCCGGCCCGACCACGGATCTGAAATTTTGGACATCGCATACGTGAGCGGCTTGTGGTCCACGAAAGCGGTGAAACGCCGCCCTTCCAGCCAGAACTGGAAATGGCGAATAGCCAAATGAAGCACCAACAGCTCCCTGTCAAACGTGCTGTATTTTCGCTCGGCCTCACTCAAGGATTTGCTGAAAAAAGCCAGCGGCTGCCAAACTCCGGCAACATGCTGCTCTATCACAGCCCCTATAGCCACATCTGATACGTCGGTCGTTAGCGCGATCCGTGCCGATGGGTCAGGGTGAGCTAGGAGTGCAGCGTCAGCCAAGGCTTTTTTTTACCTCCGTGAACGCGCGCTCCCGCTCTGGGGACCACTCGATAATATTGGATGGTTTTTGTTTTTTGAGGGCGGCGTATAATGGCTGCATGAGCTGCGCTGCGTGGGGCAGGAACCGGTTATAAAAATTCACCATCCCTAAAAATTCCTGCAATGACTTGACCGTTGGTGGTCAGGGAAAATCTGCCACTGCACGCATCTTATCCGGTAACGGAACTGCCCCCTCTGGGGAAACGTGGTGGCCCAAAAAATTGATATGCGCGACGCCGAACTGGCACTTGGCCGGATTAATTATTAAGCCGTGCTCTCTCAACCTCCTAAAGACCACAGTGAGGTGTTTTTCATGTTCTTCCTCTGAAATACTGGCGACCAAAATGTCGTCGAGGTAAACAAACACAAACGGGAGATCGCGTAACACGGCGTCCATCATCCGTTGGAATGTTTGCGCGGCGCCTTTAAGACCAAACGGCATGCGTAGGAACTCAAAAAGTCCGAACGGGGTTATTGCCGCTGTTTTAGGAATGTCCTCAGGTCGGACTGGAACCTGATGGTAGCTGCGAACCAGGTCTATTTTGGAAAAAATGCGCGCCCCCGCTAGATGTACCGAAAAATCCTGGATGTGTGGGATGGGGTAGCGATCGTGTGCTGTGGCATTGTTTAGCCTGCGGTAATTGCCGCACGGTCTCCAGGAGCTGTTGGCTTTCGGGACCATATACAGCGGCGAAGCCCATGGGCTTTTCGAACGGCGAATGATGCCCAGCCTCTCCATGCTGGCGAACTCCTCGCGGGCTATGGAGAGCTTAGCAGCATCCAAGCGCCGAACCTTCGCAAAGACGGGGGGGCCAGCTGTAGTTATAAAATGCTCCACCCCGTGTTTCCGACCGTTGCTGAAAAAGTGGGTACCGTGAGTGCTGGAAATTGGGTGAGGAGTGTGTGGAACTTATCACCTGCTGTGGCGACGTTGGTCTGTATTGGTGGCGGGGACACTCGAGCTGAACAGGGGAGATAGTAGAAAGAGAGTGCATTTACCAGCCGCCTATTGGCAAGATCAACTAACAGACCATGTGAGCACAAAAAATCAGCACCTAACATGTTGAAACTCACCGCCGCTATGACAAAAGTCCATTCATACATGCGGCCATGTAAGAGTAAAGACAAAGTCTTTTTCCCGTAGGTGTTGATGCTCGAGCCGTTTGCCGCCGTCGCTCCGCTACCACGGGGTCCAGCCAACCGGTCAGCATAGGTTGGAGTGATGAAACTCACTTGGGCTCCGGTGTCTATGAGGAACTCCCGCCCGGAGCTTGCATCTGTGATGTAGAGCAGCTTGCTGTTTTCGCCGAGAGCCAAAGCTGCTAACAACCCTCGGTCTTGCCGTTTCCTGAACTCCTGAAGCTGCATGGCGGCACACACCTGCGTGCCCTCTCGGCGAACCTCCGATGATAAAAGCAGAGATCCTCTCCTCCGCTGCATCGGGGCCGCGCCTCTGCCACTGAACCATCACCTCCACCGCGTCGAGGCCGCGCTGCTGCCGTTGTTGGCAGGGTTGGGTCTGCTGCCTCTGGCTCACCGCTGCCTTGGGTCGCTGCTGCAGTCATCTGCTCGCCGCAGGCGTCCAGGAGCCTCTCTGCCTCCTGGGCCAGCTCCCGGAAATCTTCCTGGGTCTCACAACGTATGCCGGACAGCGTTCCTCTCATGTGCATCGGGAGGTTAGTTAGGAAGATGTATTTGAAGAGGAAATCATCGTTGTCTGACCCCCTCAGCTGCAGCATGTCTTCCATCAGGGCGCCTGGCCTGTGTCCTCCTTGGTTGAGCAAAGCCAGGAGCCTCCTAGCCCTGTCTTAGGCTGAGGGCGTGAAAAACTCGATGAGGGCAGCTTTCAACCTGTCGTATTTGTCGCGGGCGGGTGGCTGCTGTACCAAGCTCCGCACGCACCGGGCTGTGCGATTGTCGAGCCTAGCGATGACATGGTGAAACTTAGTGTCATCCGCCGTTACCCCTGCGAGCGTGAACTGTGACTCCGCTTGTAGGAACCACGACTGTGGGTTGTCCTGCCAGAATTCTGACAGTTTGACGGCTACGGCGCTCGCTAGGGCAGACTCCAGCGAGTCCGGAACGCGGAGACCCTCTCCAGGCATTCTCCACGTCACTGGGTCACCAATGTGGGGAGCGTGGAATAAAGAGGCTGAGTTGCTTTTTAATTCAGGTTTATTCAAGAATCACATCCCCAGCCTTCTCCTCTCAAACGAGCAAAGAGACTGAGCTCCATCCAAGCTTCACATTTATCCATTTCTCACAAAGGCTTTTCACACAAAGGGAGAATCACGTATCCCCGTCAAAACCCTTTATTGACATTTCTTCCCCCTTCAGACCTTCAGTCCACCACCTGTCTCCAGGGGGTCGGGAAGTCCTTTCAGTTGTACCCCCGTCCTTTTGTTGTCCCCCGCAGGTGGTCCAGACCTATTGTCCCCTTTGGTCGTGAGGTCAAACTCCATATGTAATCTCAGCATCCTCTTTATGCTTAAACATATGTGACACAAATACACGGGCTATATTCAGCTTTTTATTAAGAAATGTTAATGTATGTCGATGTCTAATCTTGTTTTTGTTTTTAGTTCATTCATTCATTCATCTTCTTCCACTTAATCCTTTCGGGTTGCGGGGGGGGGGGGGGGGGTGGCTGCAGCCTATCCCAGCATCTTTGGGCGAGAGGCAGGGTACACCCTGGACAGATTGCCAGTCCATCACAGGGCCAACACAGAGAGACAGACAACCATTCACTCTCACAGTCATACCTAAGGACAATTTAGAATCCCCAGTTTTGATACCAATTAACCTAACTTGCATGTTTTTGGCATGTGGGAGGAAACCGGAGAACTCCCGGGGTAAACCCACGCAGACACGGGGAGAACATGCAAACTCCACACAGATCACTGTTGGTCGGGGGCTGGGATCGAACCCAGGATCCCCCAGCCAAGGGTGAGTTGCTGTGCTGCCGCAGTGCTAACCACTCCACCACCGTGCCGCCCTTGTTTTTTGGACACCCCTTTAAATATTCAGTTCTTTAGCAAGAAATGTTCACGTATCTATGTCTAACCTTGTTTTTGTTTTTAGTTGCATTTTTTAAAATTTATTTTAGCCATTGTAAGTGGGAATGAATATTGGGTGTCCTAAAAAAGATGGGGGGGGGGGGTGTCCTAATTTATTCCTCACTATTTGTTTAGAACTAGTTTACAGAAAATTTGAGAAGATTTCTTTAATTCATTTTAACCCCTTGACGCCTGTTGTCGCGAATTCGCATCAAACCGCTTCCGCTCCAAATGCAACCAAAATACCCTCTGTATTCCTCCACTTCCACTTGGAGCACTTCCAGCACATATCTAGGAACCTTTTGCAAGCATTAGTTTCTCGTAGGAACGGTCAGAGACGGAGCACCATCCATTTCCTGATTGCTAGGGTTAGGGTTAGGGTTAGGGTTTGGGTTAGGGTTAGGGTTATAGTTTGGCAGTCATGAGAGTTGAAAATACTGAAAATAACTTTGTTGCATAAATAAAAGATTCTTCATACTTGAGATGGGAACAGGTGCTTTTTTTTTTACCATTTTTTTTTACCATAGATGCCTGTTTTCGCTAATTTGCATCATACCTAAAATTATATCTATTTTATGTGCTATAGTCAAATTAACTTTCTCAACTTAATTTAGCATCTACTTGAAAGCAAAAACACAAGTGAATTTTTTTTTTTCATAATTGGAAATAAATTCAGGCGTTAAGGGGTTAATTGTTTAGTTGTATTACATGAATCTCCCAGTATTTTTAACATTGATACATACCCATACGTATGTCCAAATGTTAAAAAAGCACACAGGCTTATACAGGGTGTCCTAATTTTTTCACAAGACTGTATGTTTAATGAGAAAAATGTTGACGTGTTCAATATTTATTTTCCCTTTTGTATTTTGTTCACATTTTCTTCAATTTCTTTAATTATTGAAGCAATTTTTTGTTGTTGTTGTTTTGTTTTTTCTTGGCTTTCTTGAAATGCTCTGATTTAAAGCCTGTCACTTTAAGATAAGATAAGATAAGCCTTTATTAGTCCCACAACGGGGAAATTCCAGGATTGCAACAGCACAGGGATAGCAACACTCAGAGCAACAATCAGAAGGCAAGAAAAAAACAAGCAAGCAAGAGCAGCTAATATACATATGTACGTATTACTATAAAATATATATATATACACACACACACAGACACACAGTGCAGAGCATTGTAGCTGGATGGAATAAATATATGAATATATGAACACACAGTGCAGAGCATTGTAGCTAGATGGAATAAATATGTAAATATATAAACACCCACAGTACGGAGCATTGCAGCTAGGTGGAATAAATATGCAAGTATATAAACACACACAGTGCGGAGCAATGTAGCTAGATGGAATAATATGTAGATATATAAATATATAAACACACCCAGTGCTGAGCATTGTAGCTAGATGGAATAAATATGTAAATATATAAACACACACAGTGCAGAGCATTGTTGCTAGATGGAATGAAACAGCATAACCGTCTACTTAGTTATCCTACATGGTATGATTATGTGCCCATACATATTCTCACCCTCCATAGCGACCGGTATGTTCCTAGTTGTATGCCGGAGGGGACCATTGTGTAAGTCTATTGCATCTTTTGCATTCAAAAAACTATTAGTTTGTTACGTCTTTTTGCTATCTCTGCGAGCAGCCCTGCTTAGGTTGTACAGTCTGACAGCCGTTGGTAGGAAGGACCTACGAAACCTCTCGGTTGTGCACCTGGGATGATGTAGTCTGCTGCTAAATGAGCTCCTCAGTGCATTCAGTATGTCCTGCATAGGGTGGAACTCGGACTCCAGCAGAGATGACAGTTTAGCCACCGTCCTTCTCTCTCCTATCTCCTCCATCGGATCAAGGCGCTGCCCAGGACAGAGCTAGCTTTCTTAATCAGTTTGTTCAGTCTCTTCCTATCGGCTGCAGTAATGCCACTGCCCCAGCAGACCACTCCAAAAGTGATGGCTGATGCCACCACCGTGTCATAGAATGACTTCAGCAGCGCCCCTTGTACACCAAAAGACCTGAGTCTCCTCAGCAGGAACAGCCTGCGCTGTCCCTTCTTGTAGAGTGCATCAGTATTGTGTGACCAGTCTAGTTTATTGTTCAGATGAATACCCAGGTACTTATAGGATGTCACCATCTCGATGTCTGTTCCCCTGTATATTTACTGGTACTGTGAGGGGCTGCCCATGCCTGCGGCAGTCCACCACCAGCTCCTTAGTTTTCCTCGCGTTGATCTGGAGGCAGTTCCGATGGCACCAGTCCACGAAGTCCTGGATAAGCCCTCTGTACTCAGCTTCATCTCCATTGGAGATGAGGCCAACGATCGCAGAGTCATCAGAGAACTTCTGTAGATGGCGGTGTGTTGTGTTGTGTGAGAAGTCCGCAGTATAAAGAGTGAACAGGAAGGGAGCCAGCACCGTTCCCTGGGGGACCCCCGTGCTACTGATGATCGTGTCGGACACACAGTCCCGGGTTCTCACAAACTGAGGCCGGTTCGTGAGGTAGTCCAGGATCCATGATGACAGGTGCTGGTCCACCCCTGCGCGCAGCAGCTTGTCCTTCAGGATCATCGGTTGGATGGTGTTGAAAGCACTGGAGAAGTCAAAGAACATGATCCTCACCATATTCCCGGGCTTCTCCAGGTGGGACAGAGAACGGTGAAGGAGGAAGATCACCGCATCCTCCACCCCAATGCCATGCTGGTAGGCGAACTGGAGTGGATCCATCGCTGGTTCCACCAGGGGGCGGAGGTGAGCAAGGAGCAGTCTCTCCAGGGTCTTCATCAAGTGGGACGTCAAGGCCACCGGTCTGTAGCTGTTCAGGTCTTTGGGGTGGGAAGTTTTTGGTACAGGTACCACACAAGATGTTTTCCACAGCTGTGGTACCCTCCCCAGTTTCAGGCTCATGTTGAAGATATACGTCACAATCCCACACAGCTGGTCTGCACAGGACTTGAGGAGCTTTGCGCTGATGCCGTCCGGTCCCGGCGCCTTCCTCGCCTTGATCTTCCTCAGCTCCGTCCTCACCTGGGTCCTGGTCAGGGTCAGGATGGGGGGCTGTGTGTTGGGAGTGGGGGGGTGTTGGTGGAGTGGGGAGTGGGCAGCAGGACTTGATTTCTTTAGAGGCAGCAGTGGTTGTTGTGCAGTCAGGGGGGAGGGCGGTTGGTCAAATTTAAGGACCATCCTTTACCTTTTCAACTCCGCCCTCCCTCTTACGCCAGTTAGCTATTACAACTGAGTAGCTTCTAGCCTCCCAGCTTGGATGAGCAGCACTCTGGTTCACTGATCCACAGTCAATGGTGTATCTCGCATCAGTCCAGTCTGTCTCCCAATAATTTTGCCATGATTCCACAACAAATCACTAGCACCACATGCTGGACGGCTCCCCCGATCGCTACAACTGAGACCTAGCCCGTGACCCGAGGCGAAGTACTGAGCCAAGGGATCTCAAAGGGAAGTGTGGCTCTGTGGGACTCCACTCTACTCTCACGGCCAGCTGAAAGCTGGAGCGACTACGCTGCCCGCGAGAGCAGCTCAGATCCATGGAGGACGGTAGACAAGTTGGACGTTAAAGCCAGCAGCATCTGGTCCTGGGACATTTTGATTGCAGCGAGCTGAACATTTCATCAGGATTCCACAGTGGATCACCTCTACTGGCTTGTAGCTCGCACAGCCACCTAGAGGCTAAAGGTAGCCTATTAGCCCCTGAGCTATTACCCGACGAGTTAACACCATTAGTAGGATATTTTCTGTAAGCGCTGCTTATATTGTTATTTTCTTCAGATCTTAGTCACCCTAATAGCCATTCCTGTTATCACCTGGTTCGGTGGTGTGCCTCGCATCACTGCGGCCCATTTCTCAATGGTTTCATTGTAATTTTGCGGCTGATCGCCTGTATCGGTGTTATATCAAGAATTCTCCTGGAGTTCTCGGCATAACACCAACCAGTAGCTCTGGTTCAGGGCCATTGCAGCGACCGGTGTGCCTGTATGGGCGATCTGCCGCAGAATCACGATGAAACCACTCGTAGATGGGCCGGAGAGAACCAGGTGGTAACAGGAATGTTTATTATGGTGACTAAGATCTGAGGAAAATAACAATACAGGCTGTGTTTACAGCCAACGTCCTGGTACCAGTGTTAGCTCGTGGACCAATAGCCCAGGGGCTAATAGGCTACCTTTAGCCACCACTTCCATGTACATTACAGACAACTAGATGAGTCAGTAATAGAGCAGTAGGTGGGTCTTAAGGAAGACAGTGGGTGGCCTTTTTCAAGACTTGATGTAGGAAACTTACCCGGAAGAGTCAAAAAAATGTTTTTGGGAGTTTCTCTGAGAGAAAAAAAGAGATAAAGGTAGTGTGCTTTTTTCAGATTGTTGACTGGATAATTTTTGGTTAATTACGTGACCAGTTGACACATTTGACGGTTAAAATCTACAAAAACACCATTTTTCAGTCAATGACGCTTTTAACACGCTATTGCAGTTATGGTGCTACAGCAGCAGCATTATTCCCCTTCATACTTAGCTTATAGGCACTTCAGATGTTAAATGTGATCAAAGCAACCAATAAACAACCCCAGCACAGTGTTCTTGTCAGTTTAAGAGCTACAGATGTACGTACACACGTTTGTTTGTTTTTTTTTTTGCATTGACTAGCAATAATCTGGAACACATGTCTTGAAAGAATGCAGCACTGAGATTATGGAATGAGTATATTTTTTAATGTCTTTCTTTCACTGATACAATGGAAATAGCAGCTCATTTGTTCTACATTCCAGCATACAGACTTAAAACTGGTATCTGTCTGTAAATGCTGACATACTTACTGCTTACTCTGAAATGATTTTAACATTTAATCTCATGGTTATTCTAGCCAAAATAATTGCAACTAATAATATTATCATGATAATCATCAAATTGTTAAAGCGTTGATAATGTCATTAAAACATAATTAAATCACTTTACTGTAGATCAATTCAACTTTATTTATATTGCACCATTTCACAACAGTCATCTCATAGTACTTTCATATTGTAGGGGAAAAAACCCGCAATTGCAGAAAGACTCCAGCAATCAAACCATTTGTTAAAAAAATATATTTTTTGTTGCACTTTAAGTGAACATCATTTTGTTTGATAACATGGAATATCATAATCACATGAACGATAAAAAAAAAGTCACTATGAACCACTCATTTTGGGCCAATTCAAGTTATAAAAAAATCTATAATAAAAACTGAACAACACAGAGACACTAAAAAAAAAAAGTCAATAAAAAGCCTTGTGTCCTGGAAGGTGATAAATGTGTGACAGTGTAGTCTTCTTTTGGCTGCTCTCTTTTGGGGTCACTACAACATCTCATCACCTGATATCGTGATGAGTCGCATGTTGATTTGGCAACGATTTTTATGATGGATGCCCTTCCTGATGCAACCCAACCAATTTATCTGGGCTTGGGACCGGCACAAGGAGTACACTGGCTTGTGCTCCTCTTGTGGCTGGGTGACCAACTTTCCTTCCCTCATTCAATTATGCAGAGCACCAAACTAGAAGGCAAGAAGTACTATTTGTATATGGTCTTTGGTATGACCTGGCCCGGGCTTGAACCCACAAAGTATTGTCTACAAACACAGACATGGAAGTTGTTGCATTATATTTCATTTAAACTATCCTAATTAAGTGAAAACTAGCAGTCGACAAATGTAGTAACCTTGCTTTGTTAGGTAACAAATAAAGTTGCATTTATAAGAAGTAAAAATATCCTGTTAACTTATGACGGTGATTGAGTGATGGGCTAACGGACTCCCCTGGCGGGGGCAGTTCAGAATACATGTACAAACCAGAACTGTACTTCAGCAGGCCAGGAGGACAGCTTTATGAATTGTCATGTGAGGAATTATTATGATAAATGATTGTCCTGATAATAGTCAGCACAGGGATAGCAACACTCAGAGCAATAATTAAGAAGATACGAAAAATATAAATAAGAGCAGTGGATATACATACGTACACATAAATATATAAATATATAAACAAAGTGTGGCGCACTGTAGCAAGATGGAATAAACAGCATAACCGTCTACTTAGTTATCCTACATAGTATGAATATGTACCCATACATATTATCACCCTCCGTAGCGACTGATATTGTCCTAGTTGTATACTGGAGGGGACCATTTGTGTAAGTCTGTTGCGTCTTTTGCATTCAATACTATTAGGTCGTAATGTTTTTTTTTTTTTTTTTTTTTTTACAATCTCTGTGAGCAGCTCTGCTTAGGTTATACAGTCTGACAGCCGTAGGTAGGAAGGACCTGCGAAACCTCTCGGTTGCGCACCTAGGATGACGTAGTCTACTGCTAAATGAGCTCCTCAGTGCGTTCAATATGTCCTGCATAGGGTGGGACTCGGACTCCAGCAGAGATGACAGTTTAATCACCATCCTTCTCTCTCCTGTCTCCTCCACTGGGTCAAGGTGATGCCCCAGGACAGAGCTAGCTTTCTTGATCAGTTTGTTTAGTCTCTTCCTATCGGCTGCTGTAATGCCGTTGCCCCAGCAGACCACTCCAAAAGTGATGGCTGATGCCACCACTGTGTCGTAGAATGTCTTCAGCAGCTCCCCTTGTACACCAAAAGACCTGAGCCTCCTCAGTAGGAACAGCCTGCGCTGTCCCTTCTTGTAGAGTGTGTCGATATTGTGTGACCAGTCTAGTTTATTGTTCAGATGAACACCAAGGTACTTGTAGGATGTCACCATCTCAATGTCTGTTCCCTGTATGTTTACTGGTGCTGTGAGGGGTTGTCCTTGCCTGCGGCAGTCCACCACCAGCTCCTTAGTTTTCCTCGCGTTGATCTGGAGGCAGTTCCGATGGCACCAGTCCACGAAGTCCTGGATAAGTCCTCTGTACTCAGCTTCATCTCCGTTGGAGATGAGGCCGACGATCGCAGAGTCGTCAGAGAATTTCTGTAGATGGAAGTGTGTTGTGTTGTGTGAGAAGTCCGCAGTATAAAGGGTGAACAGGAAAGGAGCCAAAACTGAAGAAAAAATATTGTCCAATCTCTACTTATAAGTAAGTAAATAAGTAAAATTTATTTATGTAGCACTTCTTACAGAAAGAATCACAAAGTGGTTCACAATAAAATAAAACACACAATCACAAATACAACAATAAAGGCATTTAAAAAAAAAGTTATAAAGACATTAAAAACATAAAAACCATAATCAATAATCAAGCTAAAAAGCCTGTTTAAACAGAAGTGTCTTCAGCTGCTTTTTAAAAGCATCAACAGAGTCTACTGAGTGCAAAGACAGTGGTAGAGCATTCCACAATTTTGGTGCCACTGCCTAAAAGGCTCTATCATCTGGAGTTTTAAAATGGGTTTGAGGGATAGCTAGTAAAAGTTGATCTGAGGATCTCAGAGACCGTGAGGGGTTGTACACTTTAAGCAGCTCGGTGATGTATTTAGGGACCTGGTCATGAATAGCTCTAAAAACAAAAACTAAAATTTTAAACTGAATCCTAAAACCAACTGGGAGCCAGTGAAGTGCTGCTAAAATCGATGTAATGTGAGCCCTTTTCTTATTCATTTTCATTCATTCATTCATTCATTCATCATCTTCCGCTTAATCCTTTTCGGGTCTCGGGGGGGCTGGAGCCTATCCCAGCATCTTTGGGCGAGAGGCAGGGTACACCCTGGACAGATTGCCAGTCCATCACAGGGCCAACACAGAGAGACAGACAACCATTCACTCTCACAGTCATACCTAAGGACAATTTAGAATCCCCCAGTTTGATGCCAGTTAACCTAACTTGCATGTTTTTGGCATGTGGGAGGAAACCGGAGAAATCCCGGAGTAAACCCATGCAGACACGGAGAGAACATGCAAACGCCACACAGATCACTGTTGGTCGGGGGCTGGGATCGAACCCAGGATCCCCAGCCAAGGGTGAGTTGCTGTGCTGCCGCAGTGCGAACCACTCCGCCACCGCGCCACCCGCCCTTTTCTTAGTGTGAGTTAAAAGTCTAGCAGCCAAATTTTGAACAACCTGGAGGAGTTGAAGATGCTTTAGGCTCAGACAG
This sequence comes from Pholidichthys leucotaenia, assembly GCA_020510985.1. Classification (NCBI taxonomy): domain Eukaryota; kingdom Metazoa; phylum Chordata; class Actinopteri; order Cichliformes; family Pholidichthyidae; genus Pholidichthys; species Pholidichthys leucotaenia. Next base: position 329,792,000 of record CM035842.1, on the reverse strand, counting down.
GTAAAAAGACTATTACAGTAGTCTAAGCAAGAAGAAATAAAAGCATGTATAATCATCTCAAGTTCTGCCTTCGACACCAGGGTTCTCAACTTAGAAATATTCTTCAGATGGAAGAAACAATTTCTAATTAACTGATTACTGTGGTGCTCAGGAGACATAGCCGAGTCAAAACTAACACCAAGATTCCAAAGACTTGTCTGGAGAGAGGAACCTAGCGTACCCATGCGGTGCTTAATAAGTGGAATCTTGTTTTCAGGAGTGATAATTAATGTCTCTGTCTTGTCTGAGTTAAGCTGTAAAATGTTTGCATTTAGAAAAGCAGTTAGTTAAAGATGACAGCATGTGAAACTCAGACTCTTTAAAAGAACAATGCAACTGAATATCATCAACGTAAAGATGATAAGAAATATCTTTGAACTGGCTAATTATCCGTCCCAGTGGCAAAATGTATATTAGAAATAAACTGGGTCCTAAAACTGAGCCTTGTGGTACCCCACATGAATACTGTGCTATTTCAGAAAAGATCTGATTCACGGACACGTTAAAGGTTCTTCTGGTGAGGTACGATGAGAACCATTTTAAAACAGAACCAGACAGCCCTAGCTCTTTGAGTCTTTTGATCATTATACAGTGATCAACAGTACCAAAGGCAGAAGAAAGATCCAATAAAACCAGAACTGTGTATTTACCAGTGTCAGCCGCCATCATAATGTCACTGGAGACGCTGACTAAAGCTGTTTCAGTAGAATAATTTTTCCGAAAGCCCGACTGAAATTTATCCATGATATTACAATTTGTCAAAAATGACATAAGCTGCTCAGCCACTACCTTTTCCAGAATTTTTGATATGAAAGAGAGTTCAGAGATTGGCCTATAATTGTTTGGCTGTGATGGATCCAAGCTTGGCTTCTTAAGAGTTGGTTCAGCCACTGCATGTTTGAAGGAGCTGGGAACCACACCAGCTGAAAGTGAAATGTATATCAGTTCAACAACTGAAGGACCAATTGACTCAAAAACAGCTAAAAACAGCTTAGTAGGGAGAACATCAGCAGGGGAAGAGGAGGGTTTCATCTTCTGCAGCAGAGCCGTGATGTCCTGAAAGGTCACTGGATTAAAGGTGGACCAAGTACTAGGTGAGGGCATAACACTGGCACAGTTAAGAGAAGATGATGGCAAAATGTTTTTCCTGATATCTCTGATCTTATCAACAAAGAAATTAAGAAATTTGTTACTGTCTGCTTTACAGAACACAGGGATTAGAGAGGCAGTAGGTGAGACAAGAGTGTTGATTGTGTCAAATAAGACTCTAGGATTTTTCTTATTTGTGAGAATTATTTTTGAAAAATATTGATTCCTGGTGGCAGCACGGTGGTGGCGTGATTAGCACTGCGGCAACACAGCAACTCACCCTTGGCCGGGGGATCCTGGGTTTGATCCCATCCCCTGACCAACAGTGATCTGTGTGGAGTTTGCATGTTTGCCCTGTGTCTGCATGGGTTTACTCCGGGATTTCTCCGGTATCCTCCCACATGCCAAAAAGCATGCAAGTTAGGTTAATTGGCATCAACTGGGGATTCTAACTTGTCCTTAGGTATGATTGTGAGGGTGAATGGTTGTTTGTCTCTCTGTGTTGGCCCTGCGATGGACTGGCAATCTGTCCAGGGTGTACCCTGCCTCTCGCCCAAAGATGCTGGGATAGGATCCAGTCCCCCCGCGACCTGAAAAGGATTAAGTGGAAGAAGATGAATGAATGAATGAATGAATTGATTCCTGGCATCCCTCAACATGTCATTTAAAGAGGCTCTAAGCTCCCTTAAATGGAGTCTTTGAACCTCCATTTGGGTGGATTTCCATATGCGTTCTACCTTACGACAATTTCTTCTCAAGGATTAAATGGAGTCATTTATCCAGGGATGAGACTTTTTAGGAGAAGCAAAGACAGATTTCACTGGTGCCACTTTGTCTAAAATAGCCATACAGTGGCTGTCTAATGTCTGAGTGAAGGCATCAGGATCTTTAATTCCCATCAGAAAGTGTGACTCAAACAAATCAGAGAAGTCATTTGCTACCTCTTGGTTAATAATCCGCCTTTTTGCTGCTATTTTCAGAGAGGGAGGGTTCACAGGGAAATTAACATTAAAAAGCACACAGCTGTGATCACTGATCTGGAAGTCATCCACACACACATTTTAAATATTCAAGCCCATACTTATAGCACTATCATGATATCATGAGAAAATTTGTATGTATTGTTAGGCAGCCTACTTTGCGGATAAAAAAAAAAAAATCACATTGTGTCAGAGAAAATTAAAAGGTAAATGCAAAGTTTACAAATATCCACCCAGAATGCTGATTTTCTCATCACTTTAAATATGTATGCAACAATACTGTGAAGTTTCACGGGGTTCACACAAGGAGAGATGATTGTCACGCAACAGGCTTTATTCTTTACTCACTCATGACACAGAATGGAGGGGAGGTCATTTACACAGACCCTCATCTCACTCATGGTGACACAGACACATGATCTGTCACATACAGGAAAAACAACGCTATCGCAGTTGGTCTTATTACACAGTTATAATGGCACAACAATAACACAGAACACACGGATAATAACAGTCTTTGAATCCTCCGCAGCACAAAGCATGCCGGGAGAATCCCCGCCCCTTATCACAACCCCGACATTACACTGTGTTCCCCTGGACTGGTTTCTGTCCCCAGAATAATAAGTCCAACTCAAAAGTCCAATACAAATCCGTCCAGGTGTCGGGGCAGTTGCCGTTGTCGGCGACCAATATGCACGGTCCCGACCAGTGGCTCGCCACCTTTGGTGACAGTCCCTCTTTCCACTCTGGGCAGAAAAAGTCCAGCAAAGTAACTCCCCTGGCAGCGGGAGTTGTACACTTGCTTCTGTCGACTCCCTGCTGCTACCAGGGTCTCCCGAGCCAGTTCGGGTACTGTGTGCAGGCGTCCTCTCGAGTGGAATAAAAACTCCAACCCCGGTTTGCCATCCATCTCATGCTGCTGCAAGGGGGGCGTGGGATTGCTGCGTCTGTCCTCTCTGAGCCGTGCAGTTGGAACAGTGGTGGACATGGCGCTTCACGTCCCGACGACACCCCAGCCAGTAGAACCAGGTCCAAAGATGCTGCAGAGTCTTCCTCGCCTTGAAGTGGTCTGCCCCACGACCCGTGGACCAACTGGAGCACCTTGGGGCAGAACTGTCGGGGGACCAGCAGCCGCCAGACTTGACACTGCTCAGCTGGGGACTGGCACCGCCGATAAACAACACCCTCGTGACAGCAGAGGTTGGACTACTGGGAATGCAGGGCCTTGTTTTCAGGGTCCAGCGCAGCCACAGCCTTCCGGGCGGGCCACTGATATGTGTCCAGCCACCGCCAGATCTGGGAGATGACAGGATCTCCATCCTGCTCGCTCCGAAGCTGCTGTGTGTCAAGGGCCTCTGTGACATCATCGCTAGGGAGAGCTGCCCGATGATTTGAAGAAGAGCTGTGAATCACTGCGCTATCACTGCCTGGGAGCAGCTCTGCGGTCCACATGGTGAGGACATCGACGGCCTCACTCACACCATCACGGATTACGTCAACTTCTGTGTGGACAGCACTATACCCACCAAGATCATACGTTGTTGCTCAAACAACAAACCCTGGATCAACCCTGAGATAAAATCACTACTGAGAGAAAAGAAAAGGATCTTCAGGTAGGGGAACAGGGAGATGCTGAAACGGTAATTTCCAAACACTGTTCTCCTGCCTTGGAATTTCTTGTTATCAATTGCAAGCCCTTCTATTCCCCGCGGGAGTTTGCTTCTTTCATAATGATCGCTGTGTACGCCCCTCCCGACGCGGACACGCGCGAAGCTCAGCGCGTGCTCGCGGATCACATTCAACACACAGAGCGGAGTTTTCCAGACTCGCTGATTATTGTGGCTGGCGACTTTAATCAGTGCAATCTGAGCCACGATCTCCCCCGCTACAAACAGTTTATTAAATGCCCCACCAGAGGATTAAACACACTGGATCACTGTTACACCACAGTGAAAGACGCATATCGCGCTGTCCCTCGAGCTGCGCTGGGATTATCTGATCACGTGATGGTTCACCTCATTCCCACATACAGACAGAGATTGAAGCTCACTAAACCTGTTGTGAGCACTACGAAGATACGGACCAGTGATGCTGAGGAGAAGCTGGAAACGTGCATGGAAATATCTGACTGGGGCATGCTTAAAGGAGCCACGCATGATCTGGATGAGTACACGGACACTGTGAACTCATATATCCACTTTTGTGAAGAGAACATTCTTCCATCACGCATCAGGGTGAGTTACTCTAATGACAAACCCTGGTTCACAGCTAAGCTCAGACAGATCAGGAAGGAGAAGGAAGCAGCGCTGAAAAGTGGAGACAGGGACTGCTACAGGGAGGTTAAATACCGGTTTAACAGAGAGCTGAAGAGGGCTAAATCTGTGTATTCTGAGAGACTCCAGCAGCAGTTCACTGCTAATGATTCGGCTTCCGTGTGGAGAGGACTGAGGCAAATCACCAACTATCGACCTAAGGCTCCTAAAGGTCAGGATGACAAAGCCCTTTGTCAAAGACTGTCCCAACACTATGCCCGTTTTGACACCTCGTCATCTGTGTCCAACCCCCCCCCCCTCCCTCCAGCTCCACAGCCTCCACATTCCCTACTTCATTTAAGGCACCCCCCCCCCCTCCTCCCCCCCTCCCCTTATCATCAGTGAGCAGGATGTGCTCAAACAGTTCTCCAGACTGAACCCGCGCAAGGCCCCCGGCCCAGACGGCGTGTCTCCCTCCACCCTGAGACTCTGTGCGAAACAGCTGGCTCCTGTATTCACAGACATTTTTAACACCTCCCTTAAGTTATGCCACGTGCCGTCCTGCCTCAAATCCTCCACCATCATCCCTGTCCCCAAGAAGCCACGGATCACTGGACTTAATGACTACAGACCTGTAGCGCTCACCTCTGTAGTCATGAAGTCCTTTGAGCGCCTGGTCCTGTCCCACCTCAAGTCCATCACCACCCCTCTCCTGGACCCGCTGCAGTTTGCCTACCGAGCCAACAGGTCTGTAGACGATGCAGTCAACCTGGCCCTCCACTCCATCCTGCAGCACCTGGACTCCCCGGGAACCTACGCCAGGATCCTGTTTGTGGACTTCAGCTCCGCATTCAACACCATCCGCCCCGCTCTGCTCCGGGACAAGCTGTCCCTGCTCAACGTGCCTGACTCCCTCTGCAGGTGGATCATCGACTTCCTGACGGACCGGAGGCAGCATGTGCGGCTGGGAAAGACTGTCTCAGACTATACTAGCATCAGCACCGGATCACCCCAGGGCTGTGTACTTTCCCCCCTACTCTTCTCCCTTTACACCAACTCCTGCACCTCCAGCCACCAGTCTGTCAAGTTGATCAAGTTTGCGGACGACACCACCCTCATCGGGCTCATCTCCAACGGCGATGAGTCCGCCTACAGGAGAGAGGTGGCCCAGCTGGCGTCCTGGTGCAGCAATAACAACCTGCAGCTGAACGCTCTGAAGACAGTGGAGATGATTGTAGACTTCAGGAAAGTCACTACTCCTCTGCCCCCCCTCACCCTCTCAGGCTCTCCCATCACCACTGCTGATTCCTTCCGCTTCCTAGGCACTACCATCACCAGGGACCTCAAATGGGAGCTGACCATCAGCTCACTCATCAAAAAAGCCCAGCAGAGGATGTTCTTCCTGCGGCAGCTGAGGAAGCTCAAGCTACCCACCAAGATGTTAGTGCAGTTCTACACAGCCATCATCGAGTCCATCCTCACCACCTCCATAACCGTGTGGTACGCAGGAGCCACTGCCAGGGACAGACTAAGGCTGCAGCGCGTCGTGCGCACTGCTGAGAAGGTGATCGGCTGCAAGCTCCCATCTCTCCAGGATCTGTACATCTCCAGGACCCGGAGGCGTGCTGGCCGGATCATAGCCGATCCCTCACACCCTGGTCACGTACTGTTTGCCCCCCTCCCCTCTGGTAGAAGACTTCGGTCCATCCAGACTAAAACCTCCCGTCACATGAACAGCTTCTTCCCCTCTGCCATTAGACTGCTGAACACTAAGTGACTTATTGACTCTCGTGCACCATGTACAGCAGCTCAACCAGACTCATGTCAATCATCACTGTTTTCTTCCTGCATTACCGACTGCACTATATAGTTCTCCACAGTATCTGCTGCTGGCTAATATATATTTTAACTGTTGACCAGTATCACTTAATCTTATCCTACACTTTATTACATGTATAGTTTATTTCTCTTATCTTATCATGTTTAATGTTGCAGCATTGTACCGAGACAAATTCCTAGTTTGTGTACTACATGAACAATGGCAATAAACCTGATTCTGATTCTGATTCTGATTCTGATTCTGAAGTCTGTACAGAGGGAGCTAAGGAGGAAGATCAGAGAATGCAAGGACAGCTACAGGAAGAAGATGGAGATCAAGCTGCAACAGAGCGACATCGGCAGGGTCTGGAGAAACCTCAAAATCATCTCTGGGCTTCAGAATACCTCCTCCCATGCCACGGGGGGGGGGGGGGCAGGGAGTGGGTGGACAATCTGAACCTGTTTTTTAATAGGTTTGACCAACCACCCTCCCCTCCACCTGCACAACAACCACTGCTGCCTCTACCGTCATCGAGACCTGCTGTCCACCCCACCCTCCACCAACACCCCCCCACTCCCAGCACACAGCCCCCCAGCCCCAACCTGACCCTCACTAAGACCCAGGTGAAGGCAGAGCTGAGGAGGATCAAGGCGAGGAAGGCCTCGGGTCCGGACTGCATCAACGCAAAGCTCCTCAAGTCCTGCGCAGACCAACTGTGTGGGACTGTGGAGCACATCTTCAACCTGAGCCTGAAGCTGGAGAGGGTACCACAGTTATGGAAAACATTTTGTGTGTTACCCATACCAAAGACTTCCCACCCCAGAGACCTGAACAGCTACAGACCAGTGGCCCTGACTTCTCACCTGATGAAGACCCTGGAGAGACTGCTCCTTGCTCACCCCCGCCCCCTGGTGGGACCAGTGATGGATCCACTCCAGTTTGCCTACCAGCATGGCATCAGGGTGGAGGATGCAGTGATCTTCCTCCTACACTGTTCCCTGTTCCACCTGGAGAAGCCTGGGAACACGGTGAGGATCATGTACTTTGACTTCTCCAGTGCTTTCAACACCATCCAACCAATGATCCTGAAGGACAAGCTGCTGTGCACAGGGGTGGACCAGCACCTGTCATTGTGGATCCTAGACTACCTCACAAACCAGCCACAGTTTGTGAGAACCCAGGATTGTGTGTCTGACACGATCATTGGCAGTACGGGGGCCCCCCAGGAACGGTTTTGGCTCCCTTCCTGTTCACCCTTTATACTGCGGACTTCTCACACAACACAACACACTGCCATCTACAGAAGTTCTCTGATGACTCTGCGATTGTCGGCCTCATCTCCAACGGAGACGAAACTGAGTACAGAGGACTTATCCAGGACTTCGTGGACTGGTGCCATTGGAACTGCCTCCAGATCAACACAAGAAAAACTAAGGAACTGGTGGTGGACTGCCGCAGGCAAGGACAACCCCTCACAGCACCAGTAAACATACAGGAAACAGACATTGAGATGGTGACATCCTACAAGTACCTGGGTGTTCATTTGAACAGTAAACTAGACTGGTCACACAATACCGACGCACTCTACACGACGGGATAGCGCAGGCTGTTCCTACTGAGGAGGCTCATGTCTTTTGGTGTACAAGGGGTGCTCCTGAAGACCTTCTACAATTCGGTGGTGGTATCAGCCATCACTTTTGGAGTGGTCTGCTGGGGCAATGGCATCACAGCAGCGGACAGGAATAGACTGAACAAACTGATCAAGAAAGCTAGCTCTGTCCTGGGGCAGCACCTTGACCCAGTGGAGGAGATAGGAGAGAGAAGGATGGTGGCTAAGCTGTCATCTCTGCTGGAGTCCGAGTCCCACCCTATGCAGGACATACTGAACGCACTGAGGAGCTCATTTAACAGTAGGCTACGTCATCCTAGGTGCGCATCCGAGAGGTTTCGCAGGTCCTTCCTACCTACGGCTGTCAGACTTTATAACCTAAGCAGGGCTGCTCGCAGAGATTGTAAAAAAAAACAAACAAAAAACATTACGACCTAATAGTATTGAATGCAAAAGACGCAACAAACTTACACAAAATGGTCCCCTCCAGTATACAACTAGGACAATATCAGTCGCTATGGAGGGTGACAATATGTATGGGTACATATTCATACTATGTGGGGTAACTAAATAGACTGTTATGCTGTTTATTCCATCTAGCTACAATGCTCCGCACTGTGTATATATATTTGTCTATTTATGTGTACATATGTATATTCACTGCTCTTATTTTCTTGTCTTCTAAATTATTGCTCTGAGTGTTGCTATCCCTGTGCTGTTGTATTCCTGGAATTTCCCCATTGTGGGACTAATAAAGGCTTATCTTATCTTATCTTATCCCGGGCCATCGCAGTCTGGAGAGCCTGTGGGACTGCTGTGTCACGCTCCTTGGCCTGTGCTGACGGCATCTCCCCTCTGATCGCACGGGCCCCCTGGTTCCTCGTCTGGCTGTTGCCACGGAGCGTGATGATCCTAGCCCCCAACAGGAGAGAAGGGCTGGCGGTGTCGATCTTCGCGCCCCATGCTGCGAGCAGATCTAGTCCAGTGATGCACAGGTCCTGGATGTCAGCTAGCCAGAACGGGTGGCTCATGTTCTGACTGGATACTCCCACCCCAAGGACTCGTCGCCCTCCCAGACGCAGTGCCTGGTGGGTTCCCACCCTTGCAGTCCGAGTCCATCTGTACCAGGCAGCACCCCAGGTCAGGTGGATGGTGGAACCGGTGTCAATCAGTGCCCGGATTGGTGTGCCGTCCAGGCTGCACTGCAGGTACAGCCCTGCTGATTGTCCAAGTCGCCCCAGCCATCCATCGGGGAAAATGTCTGTGGGAGGTGGCAGATTCCCGTGTGTGCCACCTCGCTCTAGGGTTAAAGCCGGTGAGGAGGCTGGTGTCGTGGGGTGGGTGCAGGGCAGTAGCGTGCAATGTGTCTTGGTTCTCCGCAGCAGAAGCATCCCTTCTCGTGCCACTGTTGTTGTACTCTCGCCGAGCTGTGGTCTGGCGCAATTCTCATTCCTCCTCGTCCTCACTCTCAGGCGTAGCCTGACAAGCTCTCTGCTTTGATGATGACATGTCAGCTGCATAATCCATCATCAGCTCCACCTGCTCTGCTTCTGCCAGGGCCGTCACCCAGTGTTCCTTAAGCCAGGCCAGGTGGAGCCCATGAATGAAGTTCTGTAGAGCAAGCTTCTCCACCGTCTCTGGCTCGAAATCCGGGTAGCCACATTGTGTCAGCATCCGCATGTCCGCTGCATAGGCTCCCAGGGTCTCCTGGTTGTCCCGCCGGCGGCTGGCCAGCTGCTCCCGGCTGTGATCAGCATGGGCTGCTCTCCCAAACTGCCTCCGCAGTGCTCCTTGTAGTGCTGGCCAGCTGTGGCATTCCTCAGGCCGGAGATCAGACAGTGTGCAGAGAGTTCCGCCCTCCAGAGCCAGCGTGACCTGCACAGCTGTCTCTTCCAGTGTCCAGCCATTCAGCACAGTGGCCAGTTCAATCTGGACCAGGTAATTATCCAGCAGGGTTTCGCCACCAAAGCAGAGAAGTTTCACCGGTTGGCGGGTCGGTGGGATGGTCACCTCCCTGACAATCGCTACCCTTGGTCACAGTGGAATCGCCACATCATAGTTCCCCTGTTGGCGCCCCCCGCCATGCCTTGAAAAAGGCAGAGGATGGGGTACGTTTGCTCTTTCTGATCCACTCGACAAGGGCATAAAGCGGGGTACGGTTTCTCCTTCAGGCCTGCTTCCCCATTCGTCACGGCAAGCATCTCTGGGGGCTGGCATGTCTGCTCTGTAGTTCATTTCCGTCTCTATCTGGGTGATCAGCTGCTCGAGCCGCCGAATCTCCGGCTTGATCCTTGCTTCCATCTCTCAATTATCCCACTCCTGACACCAGTGTGATCTTTCATGGGGTTCACACAGAGATGATTGTAACGCAACAGGCGTTATTCTTCACTCACTCATGACACAGAATGGAGGGGGGGTCATTCACACAGACCCTCATCTCACTCATGGTGACATGATCTGTCACATACAGGGAAAACAACACTATCACAACTGGTCTTATTACACAGTTATAATGGCACAGCAATAACAGAACACATGGATAATAACAGTCTTTGAATCCTCTGCGTCGCAAAGCATGCCAGGAGAATCCCCGCCCCTCATCACAGCCCCAACATTACAATACATTTAAATACACTGTTGAAAAAAAAACCTTTTAAACCTTCAAGACGCACTCTGGTGGCTATAAAGCCCCTATTAAAAATAAATCTACATTGTCTTAAATGGTATCTTATGCCATTTTTTCTACAAAGAAAACCTTTTATTGTCTTGCAGATTTGTGTCAAAATCTTTTCACTCCCCGCCTTCAAATGTCAGATTCGATGACTAGGTCCAACCCACATACCACAAGGCTAATAATGGTTAGTGCTACATTAAACAGCATAAATCCTGTGATAAAAAGACTTACTGGGTGAAAGACATACCCAGTTGTAATGACTGAAACTGCATCAGTCCTAAAAAGTAGTTTAATGGTAAAAATCCATCTTAATTTGGGTCAAGTTTTCAAAGCAGCGAGCCCAAAAAAACTGGCGGTGTCATAAATCGCCCTTTTTAAGGGCTGCAGAAGGACACCAAACACTCACTGTGGTTTCTGCACATTTATTAAAGTCGGCGGCGGCCTCCGTCGGTCTATGATGACCATGGAAGAGAATCCTAAACGTCTACTCTGCTGGAACAGCACCGCCTGTGGCTGAACAGGCCGATGCGTGAATGGCAGTCCCTGTCACACAGGTCGCACTTGTGGGTGGTCTCCGTGCTGCTGGGTCTGTGGCGGTTCTTCCTGCGGGTCCTTTTTTCATCTGCTGCAGCAGTCAGTCTCTCTTCACCCGCCTTGAGCTGTCTGGTCAGGGTGCCTCTCCATTTGGAGCGGTCCGTTGCAAGGTCCTCCCAGCGTTCTGTGTTGATCTCCAGGGCCTTCATGTCTCTCTTGCAGATGTCTCTAAAGCGCAGCTGTGAGCGGCCAACGTTTCTCCTGCCAGTCGCCAGTTCTCCGTAGAGGACGTCTTTAGGGATTCTGCCATCCTCCATACGGTGAACGTGGCCTAGCCAGCGGAGCCTGTGCTGCCTGAGTAGAGTGAACATAGAGGGAAGGCCGGCGCGGGACAGAACTTCTGTGTTGGGCACTTTGTCCTGCCAGGATATGTCCAGGATGTGGCAAATGCAGTGCAAGTGGAAGGAGTTCAGTCTCTTTTCCTGCCGGGCGTATGTTGTCCACATCTCACTCCTATAGAGCAGTGTGCTGATGACACACACTGGTGTGGCTGTCAGTGTTGGGGCATACACACTGACGAGGGTGACTGGGCCTTGAGTGGTGTTGAGGCGGAGGGTGAGGAGTCGTGCAGAGCCATTGCTGCCCGGTTCCACCATCCTCAGCAAGGTGTTCTTCACTGCGAAGCCCACTCCGTGTTCCCTGTGTTCATCACTGCCCTTTCCCTGCCAGTAGAACGTGTAGTCCTTCTCTCTCAGTGTGCCTGCATCAGCCAACCGTGTTTCCTGGAGAGTGGCGATATCCACTCCCAGTCTCTTCAGCTCATTATTGATGATGGCAGTCTTCCTGGTGTCGTTGATGTCCTTGAGGTTAGCAGCGAGTCCTGTCATCATAGTGCTGACGTTCCAAGTTCCCAGTTTTAGAGTTGATCTCTTTTGTTTTTTTGTCTTTCCTGGTGCGAAGGTTCTCAGCCTGCTGTTCGGACTTCTCCTCATCCCCATGCACCCAATGAGGAAAGCAAGCTGTGGCGGGACAACACCTTATTGGCTGGGGGCTGCCCAGCTTGAGGTGGGCAGTAGCTGTCCAGTGAGATCCGATGATCCCTCCCACCGTCGGGAACAACCCCTGGCGCCGCGCTCTATGCCAGTTGAGCGGTGGCTTATAACCGGTAACTGTCATTCCCCGTGTTTTGTCTACGCCAAAGGCGAAGCTGGAGTGTCCTCTCCAGTGATCCGGTGTTCTACCTTCCAGTGTTGGGCGATGGTAGGATTCAAGCCTGGGCAGGAAGATATGGAGGACAAGATGTTGCCCATGCAGCATGTCCCCCCCTCCACGTCACTGATGAATCCAAAGGAACAACAGGGCTGCTACAGTTTGGCACCAGCGCCGTCGCAGGAGCTGCCAGAATGATGTTGAGCACAACAGAGAACTGCCTTAAGGGCTCCTACTCCGGATTTTTCCTCAGGGTTGACTCCCAAAGCCTTTCCCGTGACCGGGTGTGCCACAAGGCAGCGGAGGTTTGAAATCAGGGTTTACCTTCCCCTAGATGGGCTACCTTCCCAGGTTGACGAGCCACCATCTACCCGAAGCATCTGGTCTTAAGGCGCCAGAGATCCGCCCTCGCCCCTTCTCCTATTAGTAAAAGCAGTTCCGCCGGGCTTAGAGACTAAACCACACGGGCAGGCTAGGAGTTGGACTTAGTTGTCAGAGGCTTTTCGAGACGCACGCCATAAGGAGCATTTTATGAGCACTGGGAGCTTAACCCCAGTGCCGCTCCTGGCTATGACAACCTTGGAACCATTTAGTAAAGACGAACAAACAGGGAACACTAAACATACAAATACAAAATGATAAAGCGCTGGAGGAGAGTGGGGCTCAATGTCACAGGGGGACAGAAGCCTGGGAACGCCAGGCACAGGGGCAGAATCCGGCCGGAGCGCTTCCAAAGGCAGTGGGGCTCATGGCTGGAAATAAAAGGGAAAAACTAATCTGGACGGAGCTCTCCTCTCTCCTCGACAGTGAGACCCAAGAACACTCAGTGACTCATACAGCTCCTGAGGACAGGTAACAGTGATAGGACACAACAACAGAGAGCGGTTGTCGTGCCCTTTATACCATTACATAATAAGTGATAGGTGTGGATGCATGAGTGGAGAAAATAACAGAATGAATGACAGCTGTGCAGCTCCCAACAGTCTGATAGCCGGAAGCTACACAGCGCTGTCAAAATAAAGCACAAACCGGAAACCATAATGAGACAACAACACAACCACAAAATATAAACATACTACAATACAAAATGACAATAACTGGACAAAATAACAGACTAAATTTAAACTGGAGACTGGGCACAGCGCCCATCCTGTGCCCAGCATCATGACAGGCGGGAGGCTTACTTCAGTTAGGCCAGAAAGTCCTGACTGGCTCAATACTACTCACATGCCAGCGGCAGTACATATCTACATCAGCAAAAACAATTCGTTTCAACTGGCATTTTTTGAGGGGATGGGGCTTAGGTAAAACTTTAAAGCAGAAAAACAGACACGAGACATGTGAATGATTTTGCTCCTGATATGTCTTATAAGTCATAAAAAAACACGTTGCAGACATGCTAACAAGAAGAAAAAACTTGATTTTCGGCAGTGTCACTTTAAGTCAAGCTCCTTAGCAGCTAACAGTGGCACTTTTTCTCACACACACAGGCAAAAAGAGTTCTACTGCAACTCAGTTGTAGTCATGTTTTGATGTCCATTAGGTGCTATAGCACACTCACCAAACAGAAATTGGCTGTTGTATCAACCATAAGAAAAACAACAATACACCAGTGCGGTGGAGAAGTCAGAAATGATGCTGATGTTATGAGACTTTCAGAGCATTTTAAAAGTTAGCAGATATCATAACTGCATTTCTAATGATTTAATCAGCAAAATGACACATTACTTGTTACTTTGAAAAAGTAACAAGTGAAGAAAAAGGGCTTTAACACATTCCCCACATTCCCCAAACAACAACCTTTGTGGTGAAAAGGTTTAACTTTAGATATGCTGAAAATTGAGAAGCAAAAATTATTTATGTATTTTACAAATTATGTGACACGTGTGTGCAAGCAAAATGGTACCTTATTGGTTCACCATGATTTTTATAAATTCCACAATCTATAAAGAATCAAAACCTGCATTTTTTTCCAGCTTTGTGAAGCACATTGTGGAGTACTATTATCCCTCAGACAACGATGTGTGTAAAGACACTGAGCTGCAGGATTGGATCAGTGAGATATTCACACACGGATTCTTAGGAAACAAACATGCTGGTAAACCACATTTGCTCATATTTTAATCTTAGCCCATAATAAAATCAATTTTCCTCCTGTCAGAGAAAATGAGACAGAGCTTGATTTTCTGGTAGGATTCCCAGCGGGCTTCCATACTGTCAAAGAAGTGGTCAAGTTCATCACAATGGTGATCTTCACAGTGACGGCTCAGCATGCTGCCCTCAATTCTGGACAGGTAAGGTGTGGGTGTGTAGTTAAATTTATAGCAACACTGTATAACTTTGGTGTTTCTTGTATGAATGCTGGAAAAAATACAACTGGCACATTTTACACCCTGTGTCCAAATAGCCAATCAGAGGGTGCTTTGTTTGTTGGTATCTAAAGCTGTGCCCTAGTGCTGTAGAAAGTGATGGAGGCCCACTCGAGCTATGGTGGAAGTGACATTCACCTGGGCAAAGGGTAGTGTATCATCAAAATGATTTTAGAAATATTTTAAGGTGAAAATCTTAGTGTTGCTTTATTATAAATACAGTAGGATCCTAGGCAACCCTGATTTTTCAGTTAATTTCAATTCAGTATGCTTTATAATGTTATAGTATATACTGTCATGAACTGGGCTTGATGTTCAGGCCCAGTTCTGTGACGTGGTGGCTGTTTGCTCTCCTTGTGTATTTGTTGTTGTCTATTTTTCCATCAGGCGCTCTCAGGAAGCCCTGGGGTCGGCTCGGCTCCCTGACAGCTCAGCCACGCCTCCCTCTCCCGTCTGTGATCAGCTGTGGGTGATTATTGGGTTATTGGGTCACTTCCTCTCCCATTACGCATACCGGCAATCTCTTTCCTCATTAGGTTTGGTATTATTTAAGCCCGGTTTCTGCTGGGAGAGATTTCCAGACTATTTTCCTACACTGTGATTATGAACTCAGTGTTTGTACACCATCACACATGACTAGATGCCTTGCCTGAGTTCCGGTACCGCATCGCTCTGCGTGGCGTGAACATCTTCTACTGTTTGGTTTTCTGTTTGCCTGGATTATTACTCGGTCGGACTCAGACTGCTCCAGCCTTGTGAGTACTTACTGCTTCACCCCTTCCGTACAGTGCTGCCTGTTTGCATTGAAGGACATTTTTCCAGTATGATACTCACCTGTGTTCTGTAGAGCATCCTTGAAGTTTCCCTTGTATTTCCTGTGCTCTTCATCTGTTGTTTTGGACTATTATATTATGTTTGTCATTAAAATACACACAACTTACTGCTCGAATGGGCTTACCTCTTTTCCTCCTTGCGCTGCATAAGAGAGCACGAGGAGATCATGACAGAAATGATCCGGCCTGTATAAATCCCAAGGGAGAAGTTGTGCATGCCCCCCCCCCCCCCGTGTTTTCTCCTGCCTAGACCATGGACCTTTTGGTTTATGGACTGAGCCCCGAGGAGTGCGCAGTGGCCAACCGAGCTTTGGATTTTGTTTCTCGGGCTCGTTCCACCAACTCCCCAGAGGCCAATTTTTGTTTATTGGACATTGCTGTCGGGGTGCTCCAGACGTGCCCCGGTCTATGGAAATATCCAAGGCTGACGCCGTTGCTCACTCAGATCTTTGAGTTCCGACAGCAATTAGAGGAGGTGACCAAAGGGACCCTTGGAGCGCAGCTACAGCATTCCACAAAGCGCTCCCAGAAGCCCAGAGCCCGCCGTTCACCTCCCGAGCCAGAGTCCTCCTCTTCCCGCCAAAAGTCCCATCTTTCTCCCGGGAGGACGAAGCAGGACACTGAGGCAGCAGTGGTCATCATCACCAGTCAGGAGCTCAGGCAAGTCCTTCTCCGTTCTCTTGCTATGTCTCCTGAAGTGATTAGCCAGATTCCTGCAGAGGAGCTCCAGATTTTGCAATCTGCTGGAGCTCCCCAAACTGCTGCTGTCACAGCTCCTCAATCTCTACTCTCTGTCTCCCTTAATTCTCCGCCGGTCCCGAGAGAGAATCGTCAGACGCAGGAGGAGCTTGAGGTCTTGGAGGAGTCAACCACACGGCGTAAGGGTAATCCTGAGTCTAAGCGCCAGAGGTGGCCCATCACCTCGTCAGCAGCCAAGTCCTGGATGTCATGCCCGACCACTGCTGTGATGAAGCCCCCCTCTGCGTCAGCTGTCATGCCAGCCGGCGCTTCCTTTGCTTCAGCCACAGCCTCCATCGTCGGGTCGTCCTCCCCAGCTGCCGAAGGGACCGTGAGTGCCTCTCCTAGCACGCCCACTCCCGTGTCGTTTGAGCCGGCTCCTCCATCAACCTCTGAGGAGTCCAGAAGAACCATTGGCATGGAGAAGGATGACAGCATGCCATCTGCAGCAGTTAACACCCGGACCCGGGAGGCCAGGCAAGTGTGTTTTCATTCTACCTCAGTTAATGATAAACCTTGTCTGTCTCCCGGGAGAGAGTCCCAGGCTAGGCAGTCGCCAGAGCATTCTCCCCCTGCTGCTTTAGCTATGAACTTTCTTATTCCCTCTGTGTCTCCATCATCTGCTTCTGAGTGTCCACCAGATCTGAAGCTCGATCGTCAGGTGACACAGGGGTCCGTGGCACTGGAGGACTCCACCCCAGTCCCGCAGAGTCTCCATGACCAGAGGGAGAGCGCTGTGGCCAATCTGAAGCTTGTGCCAACGAACGAGCGTCCCTTGGCTTCAGTCTCCTCGGACCCTGCACAACTTGGAACTCCACCTCCAGACTCCACGCCGGGAGAGTCACCAGTGTTGGAGGCCTCGCTGGAAGAGATCAGGACTGCCAAGACTATCATGCCTGCTGCGGGGGCCACCGCAGCAGAGGGGACACCGGCGATTAATCACCTTGAGGCTGGGCCCAGGACACTATCATCAGGATCGAAGGAGTCCTGGACAGCGGTGGAGCTCTCATTTGTTTCTCTTTCTGTTGTATCAGAGCAAACTTGCCTGGCTCTCAGGGGGGAGTCAGGTGCTGCCAGCAACTGCATCTGATCTCACCCTGCCGGGTCCGCCACTGCCAGCAACTCTGACCATGTTTCTTCCCCTGTTGTTTTTGAGCCGCATCCCAGGGTCGTCGGGGAAGATCCGTCCCAGCCTGAGGTCTCCGGGGATCCGGGCATACCATCTTCAAACATCTGGGGTTCAGCTGTCCTGGTGGAGGTCATCACAGGGGGTCCGTCCCAACCGGGGACCTCCGTGGGTGCGACAACCTCGCAGTGGGATGAACCACCACCATCTGGATTGTCGGAGTCCTGGACGGCAGTGGAGCCCGAATCCAGGCAACTGCTCTCGTTTATTTCTCTCTCTCCTGTTTCTGAGCATCCTTGCCTGGCTTTTGGTGAGGAAAGCCACCGCCGCACCCGAACCTGCCTTGCCGGGCTCTGCCAGTGCTGGTGACCCTGACCCCTTTCCCTTTTCTGCTATCTCTGAGCTTACTCTCAGGGTCGTTGGAGGGGAGTCAGTACCACCAGAGGCTGCCAAAGATCTAGACCCACCACCGGAGGTTCCAGCTACCCCCGCTGTCAACTGCTCCACTGTGGGTGCTGCAGAGCTCCAGCCGGAGCCCACCGTGGGTGCTGCAAAGCTCCAGCCGGAGCCCACTGCGGGTGCAGCAGGGGTCCAGCCAGGTTCCACCGTAGGGGCAACTATGGCCCAGCCAGAGTCCATCGAGGGTGCAACCTTGCCCTGGACCAGGACCACCGTGGGTGCAGCTGTCCCCCAGCCCCGGGCCACAGGGGGTGGGGGGGCTCCCTTCTCACCGCCACTTAAAGATGCCGGGGCTCCCCATTCTGATTTGGTTCTTCCCTTGGGGAGACCACCTCCCGGGCCGCTGCTCCTGAGCTGGTGGCTCAAAAACCCGGGCCGTCCACCCGATGAACTGGGCTGTGGGGTTAGGTGGCCAAGTTGTCCTGGCCGGCCACCTGACCCGCTTGGCCGGTCGGTCCAAATGATCCTGGACTTGGACCGACCCCCTGACTGGCCTTCCTTCTTTGCCCCTTGAGCCTGAGACTCTGGTCGGCCCCCTGAACTTTTGGACTCCTGGGTTTGGGGGGTATTGTTCCTGGTTTGTGGTTGGGAGGAGGTTCACTCCATTTTTTGTATTTTGTTCCTGTATTTTCCTTTCTGATATCACTAGGGGTGTCTGGGACCAACTCCTTGTGGGGGAGGCTCTGTCACGAACTGGGCTTGATGTTCATGCCCAGTTCTGTGACACGGTGGCTGTTTAATCTCCTTGTGTATTTGTTGTTGTCTATTTTTCCATCAGGCGCTCTCAGGGACCCCTGGGGTCTGCTCGGCTCCCTGACAGCTCAGCCACACCTCCCTCCCCTGTCTGTGATCAGCTGTGTGTGATAATTGGGTTTCACTTCCTCTCACATTACGCACACCGGCAATCTCTTTCCTCATTAGGTTTGGTATTATTTAAGCCCGGTTTCTGCTGGGAGAGATTTCCAGATCATTTTCCTACACTGTGATTATGAACTTAGTGTTTGTACCCCGTCACGCATGACTAGATGCCCTGCCTGAATGTTGGTACCGCATTGCTGTGCGTGGCGTGATCATCTTCTACTGTTTGGTTTTCTGTTTGCCTGGATTATTACTCGGTCAGACTCGGGCTGCTCCAGCCATGTGAGTACTTACTGTTTCACCCCTTCCATACAGTGCTGCATGTTTGCGTTGAAGGACATTTTTCCAGTATGATACTCACCTGTGTTCTGTAGAGCATCCTTGAAGTTTCCCTTGTATTTCCTGTGCTCCTCATCTGTTGTTTTGGACTATTATATTACGTTTGTCATTATAATACGCACAACTTACTCCTGCAAGTGGGCTTACCTCTTTTCCTCCGTGCGTTGTGTAAGAGTGCATGAGGAGATCATGACATATATGCATTTGTGTATGTGTGTAGGTCCTTCACTATGCCTCATGTTTAATATATATACATATATATTAGACAATCAGATATACCTTGTCCCCTTCTCCTAGGAGTATTGTAATTTTAAAATGTCATTTAGCTCATTGAAATTTTAGGATTACAGAATTAAATTGATTAAAGTAAGTGTCCCTTACTTCACTAAATAGGTTATATTTACATTGCGCATTGTCTCAACCTCACCTGTTGATCAGTGACTATATGTTCTATTTTCTTTTGGCTGCCAAGAACTCGCTGAGGCCCCTGTCTGGGAGGTCTTCAACTCCCACCTCCGGAATAACTTCAACCACATTCCGAGTGAGTCTGGAGACATGGAGTCTGAATGGGCCATGTTCTCCACCTGCACTGTTGAAGCAGATGCCCAGAGCTGTGGCCGAAAGGTTGTTGGTACATCACGTTGTGGCAACCCCCGAACCAAGTGGAGGACACCAGTGGGGAGGGGGCCATCAAGCTGAAGAAGGAGTCCTATCGAGCTTGGTTGGCTTGTGGGACTCCTGAAGCAGCTGAGGTGTACTGGCAGACCAAGCAGAGTGCAGCTTGGGTGGTTGCTGATGCAAAAACTCGAGTGTGAGGGGTGAAGAGGTGCAAGGCCAGGTCTCCTATTCCTAATGACGGGATGGAACAACCCAAATGGAATGGCCTCAATACTGAGCCTACCACCAGGCTCAAATGCCCTGGGTCACCTAGGCACCACAGGTGATCCCACTTGGCAATCAATTACCGGCACCAAGCTAGAGCACAGCACCACCTACAGGACCCAAGGGGCCGTAACCCCCCCCCCCCACACACACACACACACAAGACGGGGTCCCTAAAGAGATCTCTGTAATATATTGCTCCCCCTGAAGACAAACCAGAAACAGCTAAAAAAAAGACACACCAAATTACCATCCCAACTCTACCCAATTGGTGCACAAGAAAGCGCCTCTGCCACAATATTATCCTTACCCCTAATGTGTTTAATATCCAGAGTTTAGGGTTGCAGGAACAGAGCCCATCTCAACAACCGACGATTTGGACTGTATAACGAGCAAAGAAATATTAAGGGGTTGTGGTCAGTATATACAATCAAAGGGTTCCCACCAGAACCAACATACACTTCAAAATGCCGGAGTGCCCAGACCAAGGCCAACGTTTCCTTCTCAATGACAGAGTAGTTACACTGATATAAATTAAACTTCTTGGAGAAGAAACATACCAGCCTGTCAACCCCATCCACCTCCTGCAGCAACACTGCACCAGCCCCCACATGACTAGCATCCACCTCCAATTTGAACTCTTTGTCCAACCGAGGTGCAGCAAGAACTGGAGCCACACTCAACAAAGACTTCACGTTTTGAAATGCCTTTTGACATGAAGACAACCACACAAGCTTAGCTTTCCCCTTCAGTAAATCAGTTAAGGAAGCAACCACAGAAGAAAAATTCTTACAAAAAGCTCTGTAATACCCCACCTGCCCCAAAAGCTGCATCAGCTCTTTTTTTGTAGTTGGTACTGGATATTGCAACACCTCCTGAACCTTGGCCTCCACCGGACAAATATGCCCCTGTCCAACTACTCGACCCAGGCATCTAACAGTTGCCCTGGCAAACTCACATTTTGCCAAGTTCACCGTCAAACATGCCTTAGTCAAGCGCTCAAAAAAGGCCCTGATATGTTAGACATGCTCTTCCCACGTATCACTAAAAACAACAACATCATCCAGATATACAGAACAACCATCAAGACCTGATGTCACCAGGTTCATGAGGCGCTGGAATGTTGCTGGAGCATTACGAAGACCAAAATTCATCATTACATATTCAAAGAGACCAAAGAGTGTCACAAAGACAGATATCTCTCGTGCCTGAGCTGTCAAAGGCACCTGCCAACATCCTTTCAGCAAATCAAATTTGCTTACAAACAGAGCTGATCCCATGCGATCAATACAATCTTCCATGCGTGGTAATGGGAAACAATCAACCTTGGTGACTTTATTCACCTTCCGGTAGTCATTACAGAATCTTGGCGATCCATCTAATTTAGTTGCAATTAAACTTGGGGATGCCCAGCTAGAAGATGATGGCACAGCGATATGATTATTCAACATATACTTCACCTTTGTGTCCAAGATTTTACACTTATCCATCGCACAACGATAAAAACATTGTTTAACTGGAGGAGAGTCGTCAATATCTATATCATGCTGGGTAAGATTTGTGTGTGATGGCGTATCCCCAAACAGTGACAAAAACTCCCTTATTAATGAGATCATTTCCACACTCTGTGACAAAGACAAGTGGCCTAACAAGTTATCTAGATTATTTAAAGACTGAATTTTTAAGTCTACCACTTGTCACTGCCACATCCAGTGTTTTAATATCCTCCCCCAAAGGAATCAACAGGCCTGAAACCACGGACCCCGAGAACACCCCAGGCCCCACACTCAATGCTGGAGATGCAGAAACCCCATTATCAGCTGCACCATGGTCATAATAAGGCTGAAGCAGGTTCACGTGGCACAATTGAGATGATTTTCTCCTATTAGGAGTTGAAATAAGATAATTTACAGCTGACACCTGCTTCTCAACACAATAAGGACCAGCAAACTTTGGCTGAAATGGTAATACTCCCAGCGGCAATAACGCTAACACCTAGTCCCCTGGACTAAACTGGCGGCATTCACTGAGGTGATCATAACGGCTTTTCATTAAATTTTGAGTCTCGGTCAAATTCTCAGTCACCATTTCCACAGCCAAATAAAGCTGATGGCGAAACCCATTAACATAATTCGCCAGATTTTTGGTTGGCTCCTTGTCCACCAACCCATCCTGCAAGACTGCTAAAGGCCCATGAACTTTATGTCCAAAAACCAACTCATTGGGACTAAATCCTGTGCTCTCTTGGACAACCTCCCTGGCTGCCAACATGAGCCATGGCAGACCTTCCTCCCAATCCTTCCCCAGCTCAACACTATAAGCGCGTAACATAGATTTCAATGTCTGGTGAAAACATTCAAATGCCCCTTAACTCTGTGCATGGTATGCTGATGCACAATTGTGCTTCACTCCCAGCTGCTTCAAAATTTGTTGAAACATATGGGAAGTGAAACTTGACCCCTGATCACTCGCGGAATACCAAAGATTGAAATAAACTGAATCAACGCTTTCACCACAGATCTCACAGAAATCAAGTGCAATGGAAACGCAGCAGGATACCTACTAACCTGACACATCACAGTCAACAAATAGTCACACCCAGACTTGGATGGTAGCAAGGGCCCCATGCAGTCAATTATTAAATGCTCAAATGGTTGGCTAATAGCAGGAATAGGACAGAGAGGCACAGGCTTAACAACTTGATTGGGTTTCCCCACAAGCTGACATATATGACATGATTTAACAAAGATTGCCACATAGCGCTTCAAATGAGGCCAAAAGAAATAACGCAGAACTCTGTCATGTCTTGTTGACCCCCAAATGACCACCGCTATCATGCGCTGTTTCTAACACCAGTTTACTAAACTTACTCAGCACCACCACCTAAAAAATAGGGTCTCCCCAAAAATCTCTGTCACAGGGTACCCACTTACATGCCAGCAGACCACCCTGGACAAAATGACTGTGTGCCACGTCTCTAATTTTTTCAAATGATACAGAGTCAGTCCACAGTGCAGACAGAGATGGATCAGACTTCTGGCTCTCAACCCAGTCTTCACGTGACAATACAGGAGGAAGTTCAGGCAAAGTAACATTGTCCACAGGCCCTAAACCAGAACAATCAGCCACATCTTTCTGACGTGCTTGTGCCCATGTTACAACACATGGTGGATATACCTCCGAAAGCGCCAGATCCTTCACATCTGGCGTCACTGAACGTAACGGCTTCTCCACCACTACTGGAGACGGCGGCCCAGCTGCCCGCACAGCACCGCCAGCAGAGACATTGCCCAAAACCATCATTACTCTCTCAAGAGGCAGTGCTGGACGCACACCAACAGGTACAATGCCATTCATCAACTCACACTCCAAGTTCTGCTTAATTTTATGGCGCGGCACTGGCACTGATCTCAGCTCCATCCACTGCATTAACACAAACTCACCAGTTTCTGAGTCAGCTGAAAAAGGCAGCACTGACTCTACAACAAACGAGTGTTTGGCACCTGTGTCCCGCAACACTTTAAATGACACGCACTCATCACTACCTATCAACGACACGAATGCCTCCAAAATAAAAGGCTCAAAACTGGACAGCACTCCATGTTCCACACACACTGGCTTCATCTCCGAAACTGAAGCAAAAGACATAACTGCCACTTGAGAGGACTCATGCTGCTTCATTTTACCTTTTAACAATGGACACTGGTCCTTCCAGTGACCCTCATCACGGCAATAATTACGAATAGCAGCAAACTTCTGTGAGGGAGAAGACTTAAAAATTTTTTCCCCTAGCCTGCTGACTCTGGCCACTATCATCCTCTCCTTTCCATTCATTATCAGAGCGCACATCAGGAAAACTAATCTTATGAGTTAGGATGAAATCGTCAGCCAGCTCAGCCGTTCTAAGGGCACTCTCTACCTCATGCTCATTTATATAAGCTGCTATTCACGGAGGAAAAGAGCTCTTAAACTGTTCCAACACTATTAACTCACAGAGACTATTAAAATCATTTGCCTTTACAGCTGAACGCCACCACATAAAATGTGACCATAAATCACGCACAAACTCAATATTTGTCTGTTTGGCCCCTTTTACCAACCGTCTAAACTTTTGACGATATGCCTCTGGAACCAACTCATATGCTTTAAGCACAGGAGATTTTACTTTAGCATAACTTAAATCACCCTCTGAGGGAATAGCTGAAAACGCCTCCTGCACTCTCCCCGTAAAAACGCACTGTAGCAGGAGAACCTTATCATTCTCAGACCATTTCTGTGCCTCAGCTACCCATCCAAAGAGAGTAAAAAAAATGTCCAGATTGTGCTTGTTAAATTTAGGGACCAAACGTAACCGCACAGCCACATCCACACTCCTAGACACAGATTCACCATCCAGAGAAATTTTACCCTCACGGATCAACTGCAGCCTAGTGTGCTCAAGATCTAACTTAATTTTCTCTGTGTCCTGATGAAAGGGAAGTGTGAAAAGGAACCAAAGCAAGGAGAAAAGGATTGAAAGTAAAAAACTTAACTGATTTGGACTAAAGTAAACTAATTTAGGTGTGAAAGCACCCTTAAACAAATCACCATGATCACATTTCACTTTTGACCATAGGCCTCTATCCATTAAAGGGAAGGGCAGCAAAGCTTTGGATTGGATTACCCAAAACACATCTCTGAATAATTAGACCTGACCTCTTCCCACTTTTCCCAGAGACAAAATTTTTGCACTGCTGTGATAACAAAATTGACTTGGACATACCCATAAATGTGCTCTGTGAGGCGGATGATAAAATAGGCAGCGAACTGAGGGTTTTAAGTAGGTTTATTAAATCATACCGCCATCATAGGAACTCGCTCCAGCCCTTGTGTAAGCAGGCTGGAGCGGGTCCTCAGGCTCTCAGCAGCAGTAGTAGAAGCAGTCGTCAGAGTGAGAGGATGAGTTACAGAGCAATGCAGCTTATATACCCAACTACAGACAATACATGAAAAGCATTCACAGCAGTAGGTATGGGCATTTGCATTTGAGAAACACACATAACAATAAGGAGATTACTGGCCAGAATTCGACTCTGCTCCGGAGCTGCAGGACAAAAGATGTTACAAGGCACATCTACATATTGTTATCAGTCTATAGACACAGTAAGGGCAGGAAGCATGAACACAATGCATGAATGGCACATTAACATCACAGTACTGAGCAGGAAAAAGCTAGACGAAGCTGGGCTGCCTGTTGACATTAATACACACATTTCACTGTTATGTTAATTGCTCTAGTCGAGCGCTGTGCTTGTCCCAGTCTGTTGTGGGGGTTATCCCACACTCTGTGCCAATAGACGCGTAATATGGTCCTTTGTCTTTCTACATCCTGGTCTTGGTCTGGTCTCAACTACAACACCAACACACACATTTTTTATTGCTCATGTGTGGCACATTAATTGCAATAATTATCACTGTTTTATAGTCAAGCTGTGAAAGCAACACAGGGGATCAGTGGTTGACACTGATGCTTCACACAAAAAGGATCTTTGATTTTTGGTTTGAACCCAGGTAGAACACTTCTCTGATCATATTCTCCATGTGTTTGTGTGTATTTACTCCTTGAATCACCACTTTCTCCGACAGTCCAGATATGTGTCATGGCAGTGTCTTGTATGTAGTGGCCACTTCAGCTCCCTGTGTACATGCACACTGATGCTACTGTAAATGAAACAGTTTAATTACCTCCACCAAGGAGGTAATGTAATCAGGCTTGTTTGTCTGTGTGTTACCTCCACCAAGGAAGGAGGTAATGTTTTTGGAGGCGTTGGTTGGTTGGTTGGTTGGTTTGTCTGTCTATCTGTTAGCAACATTACTCCAAAAGTTATGAACAGATTTTGATGAAATTTTCAGGAAAGGTGTGCAATGGCACAGGTAATAGATAATTAGATTTTGGTGATGATTAGGCTCATGATCTGGAGCCGGGAATTTTTTAAAAATTATTTTATATATTAATATTGCACTTTTCATGTATTGCCCCTTTAAGACGTATCCAAGGAGTTGCAGAGGAGATCCGTCCATGGCCACGGCATAGGGCCATGCACCTCCGCAACCCAGAAGCTGTGCACGCTTACCACCAAACACTGCAGAAAAAGTAAAATGGCTTCAAACAAGAAGGAATGTCTCCATCCACACAGTATGTGATGATTGACATTATTTTATCTGAAGATGCCAAGAAAACGCAAGCAAAGTGTATGGTTTAAGACAGGGTTTGGAGTGCGTGCGGACGTACAGTGGGGCAAAAAAGTATTTAGTTAGCTACCAATTGTGCAAGTTCTCCCACTTAAAAGATGAGAGAGGTCTCCAATTTTCATCATAGGTATACCTCAACTATGAGAGACAAAATGAGAAAAAAAAATCCAGAAAATCACATTGAAGGATTTTTAATGAATTAATTGGTAAATTCCTTGGTAAAATAAGTATTTGGTCACCTACAAACAAGCAAGATTTCTGGCTCTCACAGACATGTAACTTCTTCTTTAAGAGGCTCCTCTGTCCTCCACTTGTTACCTG
This sequence comes from Pholidichthys leucotaenia, assembly GCA_020510985.1. Classification (NCBI taxonomy): domain Eukaryota; kingdom Metazoa; phylum Chordata; class Actinopteri; order Cichliformes; family Pholidichthyidae; genus Pholidichthys; species Pholidichthys leucotaenia. The sequence goes on along the minus strand of CM035842.1, from coordinate 329,765,639 downwards.
TATTAATGGCACCTGTTTGAACTCATTATCAGTATAAAATACACCTGTCCACAACCTCAAACAGTCAGACTCCAAACTCCACTATGGCCAAGACCAAAGAGCTGTCAAAGGACACCAGAAACAAAATTATAGACCTGCACCAGGCTGGGAAGACTGAATCTGCAATAGGTAAGCAGCTTGGTGTGAAGAAATCAACTGTGGGAGTAATTATTAGAAAATGGAAGACATACAAGACCACTGATAATCTCCCTCAATCTGGGGCTCCACGCAAGATCTCACCCTGTAGGGTCAAAATGATCACGAGAACGGTGAGCAAAAATCCCAGAACCACATGGGGGGACCTAGTGAATGACCTGTAGAGAGCTGGGACCAAAGTAACAAAGGCTACCATCAGTAACACACTACGCCACCATGGACTCAAATCCTGCAGTGCCAGATGTGTCCCCCTGCTTAAGCCAGTACACGTCCAGGCCCGTCTGAAGTTTGCTAGAGAGCATGTGGATGATCCAGAAGAGGATTGGGAGAATGTCATATGGTCAGATGAAACCAAAATAGAACTTTTTGGTAAAAACTCAACTTGTCGCGTTTGGAGGAGAAAGAACACCATACCTTCTGTGAAGCATGGGGGTGGAAACATCATGCTTTGGGGCTGTTTTTCTGCAAAGGGACCAGGACGACTGATCCGTGTAAAGGAAAGAATGAATGGGGCCATGTATCGTGAGATTTTGAGTGAAAACCTCCTTCCATCAGCAAGGGCATTGAAGATGAAACGTGGCTGGGTCTTTCATCATGACAATGATCCCAAACACACTGCCCGGGCAACGAAGGAGTGGCTTTGTAAGAAGCACTTCAAGGTCCTGGAGTGGCCTAGCCAGTCTCCAGATCTCAACCCCATAGAAAATCTTTGGAGGGAGTTGAAAGTCTGTGTTGCCCAGCGATAGCCCCAAAACATCACTGCTCTAGGGGAGAGCTGCATGGAGGAATGGGCCAAAATGCCAGCAACAGTGTGTGAAAACCTTGTGAAGACTTACAGAAAATGTTTGACCTCTGTCATTGTCAACAAAGGGTATATAAGGGTTCAGTTTTGGGGCCATTGTTATTCAATATGTATATAAATGATATATGTAAAGTTTCAGAAAAAATGGATTTAATATTGTTTGCCAATGACACTAATTTATTATGCAGTGGAAGCCATTTGGAACAACTTTTGGATACACTCGGAAAGGAATTAGGAAAGCTTAAACTGTGGTTTGATTCAAACAAATTAACGCTCAATTTAAGTAAGACAAAATTTATAGTTTTTAACAACTATGGTGGCTAAACGGTGGCTAAACTGTCATCTCTGCTGGAGTCCGAGTTCCACCCTATGCAGGACATACTGAATGCACTGAGGAGCTCATTTAGCAGCAGACTACATCATCCCAGGTGCACAACCGAGAGGTTTCGCAGGTCCTTCCTACCAACGGCTGTCAGACTGTACAACCTAAGCAGGGCTGCTTGCAGAGATAGCAAAAAGACGTAACAAACTAATAGTTTTTTGAATGCAAAAGATGCAATAGACTTACACAATGGTCCCCTCCAGCATACAACTAGGAAAGTACCGGTCACTATGGAGGGTGAGAATATGTATGGGCACATAATCATACCATGTAGGATAACTAAGTAGACGGTTATGCTGTTTCATCCCATCTAGCAACAATGCTCTGCACTGTGTGTGTTTATATATTTACATATTTATTCCATCTAGCTACAATGCTCCGCACTGGGTGTTTATATATCTACATATTATTCCATCTAGCTACATTGCTCCGCACCGTGTGTTTATATATTTACATATTTATTCCACCTAGCTGCAATGCTCCGTACTGTGGGTGTTTATATATCTACATATTTATTCCATCTAGCTACAATGCTCCGCACTGTGTGTTTATTTATTCATATATTTATTCCATCCAGCTACAATGCTCTGCACTGTGTGTCTGTGTGTGTATATATATATTTTATAGTAATATGTACATATGTATATTAGCTGCTCTTGCTTGCTTGCTTTTTTTCTTGCCTTCTGATTGTTGCTCTGAGTGTTGCTATCCCTGTACTGTTGCAATCCTGGAATTTCCCCGTTGTGGGACTAATAAAGGCTTATCTTATCTTATCTTATCTTAACCATCACAACAACTTAGTATCTAAACTCAGTGTAAATGGTGTAGAGATTGAAATGGTATCCAAAATTAAATTTCTTGGAGTAATAATTGATAATAAACTGTGTTGGAAGTCACATATTAATTATATTAAAGGTAAAATATGCAGATCAATTGCAATACTACACAGAGTGAAATATTTGCTGAATCAACCCACACTATATACCTTGTATCATTCATTAACACTCCCATACATGACATATTGTACTGAAGTATGGGGAAATACATATAAAACAAACATATATCCAGTCTTTATGCTTCATAAGAGAGCTATTAGAATAATAAACAAAGCTGCTTACAGGGAACCAACAAACCCACTTTTTCTTAAATTAAAAGCTCTCAAGTTGAAAGATCTGGTTGACTTTAAAACTGCAGTAATAATGTTTAAAGTGAAGAATCTATCACTGCCCGCAAATATCCAAAAGTTGTTCCAAATAAGGGAGAAACAATATCATTTCAGAGGAACATGTATATTCCAAAAACCTTCAGTGAGAACTACCACCAAGCAACACTGTGTTTCAGTGCAAGGAGTCAGATTATGGAACGAATTTGGACCTGAATTAAAATCATGTACAACGCTTGGACAATTTAAACAAAAACTAAAGGAAGAAATACTCCAAACATATATACAAGATGACATGTAAAATCACATAAGGATTGTCATATCCAGTCTGCGTTGTGTTGTAGCTGTGGAGCCCATAGTTATAACCTATGTAACTCACATGTGGCTGGCTGAATTCAGCCAAGAGAGACTTTGAGCTAGCCATGTGTATTGACTTCACACCTCAAGAGGAAGACATGTCTGCACCCCCTGGGGACTCAGGAGAGGGGAGAAGATTACCCGGCCTGACCTTTGGGGGTTGGAAAGGAGAACAGAAGGACTCTGGGTGTTCTATTACAGATGAAAGGATGTAGCTGAGTATTGTGACTTTTGTGTGTGATGTATTGTTAGAGATGAATGTATAAATGTATGTGTGTGACTGCGTCCTGTCTCTTTTCACTCCGATCGAGAGAGGACGTAGGATGAGTGAGAATTAAAGCAGTTACTGGAAAAATCATCCAGTCTCCTCAATTCTTGACTCCTACAATTGGTGACCTACGCATGAATCTGAGCACGCCGAGGCTGGAGGACAGCCTCGTGATCGATATGGAAGAGCTGGGAGACAGCCGCTCAGACCCGGATTCACCGGGGAATGCCAGCAGGGGCACAAGACTGATTAAGCTCCCCGAGTTCTGGCAAAGCGACCCGCACTCGTGGTTCCAGCATGTGGAGTCGCGGTTCCTGCTCGGGGGAGTTTCAGCGGATGACATTAAATTCCATAATGTCATCGCGACGCTCGACAGCCGCACAGCTCGGTGTGTGCGGAGCCTGGTGCAGCAACCACCCGCTGTCGGCAAATACGACGCGCTGAAAGCCACCCTCATCAGGAGCTTCGTGCCGTCGTCTGAGGCAAGAGCCAGGCAGCTACTGGACCTGCGCGACAGAGGTGGACGCAGGCCAACTGTCCTCATGGAGGATATGCTGCAAATGATTGGGACGGACAACGACGTGTTCCTTTTCAAACATATTTTCCTGAGAACCCTCCCAGCGCACACGAGAGGTTCCCTGTCCAGCAGGAGATGTGTGACCCAGCAGGACTTCCACGACCTGGCCCAAGAGGCGGCTCCTCAACGCCTGCGAGGAACAAGAGGCTTCCGTGGCAGCGGCAGACCTCGGCGCAGCGGCCGGGGGCAGTGTGGAGCCAGAGACGGCAGTGACCACCTCAGCGGCGACGGCAGCGGCAAGATTCCGTGGCAGGGGAGATGACGGCCTCTGTTTTTACCATCAACGTTTCGCTGGGAAGGCGCACAAATGCATCCCGCCCTGCAAGTTCAAAAAGCAGGGAAACGACCGGGCCGGGAGCCATTAGCAGCTTCCACTCTCGGCGAACGGAACAAGCTGCTTTATCTTACAGACACGGGCTCCGGGCGGCAATTCCTAGTGGACACCGGAGCCCAGAGGAGCTTCATCACTGCCACCTATGCTGATCGGGTCGCGGGACCCCGCGGAGACGGAGCGACAGCGGCCAACGGCTCCAGCATCAAGACGTACGGAGAGAGAACCTTGTCTCTGTCCTTACACGGCCGCGCCTATGAGTGGAGTTTCGTCGTGGCGGCAGTGAGCTTCAATATGTTAGGTGCTGATTTTCTGTGTTCACATGGTTTGTTAGTTGATCTGGCCAACAAACGACTAGTAAATGCACTCTCTTTCTGTTCTATCCCTTGTGCAGCTCGGGTGTCCCCGCCGCCAGTTCAGACCAATGTCGCCACAGCAGGTGGTAAGTTTCACAGCCTTCTACACCAGTTCCCAGCACTCACAGTTCCTACTTTTTCAGCTAAGGTGGCGAAGCACGGGGTGGAGCACTTTATTACCACGAGTGGCCCATCCGTTCTTGCGAAGGCTCGGCGCTTGGATGCAGCTAAACTCTCCATTGCGCGTGAGGAGTTCTCCAACCTGGAAAGGTTGGGCATAATTCGCCGCTCGAAGTCCGCTTAGGCTTCCCCCCTCCACATGGTACCTAAAGCTGATGGCTCATGGAGACCTTGTGGTGATTACCGCAGGTTGAACAATGCCACAGCGCAGGACCGGTACCCGATTCCGCATATCCAGGACTTTTCAGTTCATTTGGCGAAGGCGCGCATTTTTTCTAAAATAGACCTGGTCCGCGGTTATCACCAAGTCCCGGTCCGACCAGAGGACATCCCCAAAACAGCCGTAATAACCCCGTTCGGGCTTTTTGAGTTTTTACGAATGCCTTTTGGCCTTAAAGGCGCCGCACAAACCTTCCAACGGATGATGGATGCAGTGTTTCGCGACCTTTCTTTCGTTTTTGTCTATTTAGACGACATTTTGGTAGCCAGCACCTCCGAGGAGGAGCATCAAAACACCTCACGACAGTTTTTCAGAGGTTGGGAGAGCATGGGTTGATAATCAACCCGGCCAAGTGCCATTTTGGCGTGGTGCAAATCGACTTTTTAGGGCACGGCGTTTCCTCGGAGGGAGCAGTTCCTCTGCCGGCCAAAGTACGCGCAGTGGCAGATTTTCCCCAGCCTCGAACGGTAAAAGCGTTGCAAGAATTTTGGGGGATGGTAAATTTTTATAACCGTTTCATACCCCACGCAGCGCAGCTTATGCAGCCCTTGTACACCGCGCTCAAAAAGCAGAAGCCCTCCCATGTGATTGAATGGTCCCTGGAGCGGGAGCGCGCATTCACAGAGGTTAAACGAGCACTGGCAAACGCGGCACTGTTGGCCCACCCAGACCCGGCAGCCCGCATAGCGCTAACCACGGACGCGTCAGATGTGGCCATAGGGGCCATAGTGGAACAGCAGGTTGCCGGGGTTTGGCAACCACTCGCATTCTTCAGCAGATCCCTACGCGAGGCTGAGCGAAAATACAGCGCCTTTGACAGGGAGCTGCTGGCGCTCCACTTGGCTATTCGCCATTTCCAGTTCTGGTTGGAAGGGCGGCGTTTCACCGCGTTTGTCGACCACAAACCGCTCACTTTTGCGATGTCCAAAACTTCAGAACCGTGGTCAGGGCGGCAACAGAGACAGCTGGCCGCAATTTCTGAATTTACCACCGATATTCAGCACGTAGCCGGTAAAATCAATGTGGTGGCAGACTGTCTGTCACGCGCGGTAACAGCACCCATCCGCGCGGAAACGGATTGCGCGGCCGCTTACCCAGAGCGCGGTAACAGCGCGGACACGTGCGCGGCTCCGGTCCACGTGGGAATAGATTATGCAGCCATGGCTGCGGAGCAGAGCGAGGACGCGGACATGCGCGCGCTCCTGTCTGGACCAACAGGGTTAAGGCTGGAACGCAGAAATCTACAAACCGGTTTCCCCCCGCTTATTTGCGATGTATCCACGGGGCGACCGCGCCCGGTGGTGCCAGCCGCGTGGCCCTGTCGCGTTTTTGACGCCGTGCACTCCCTAGCGCACCCAGGGGTGCGCGCTTCGGTGAAAATGGTGGCGGAGAGTTTGTTTGGCCGAGCCTGCGCAAGCACGTGAAGGAGTGGGCTAAAACCTGCATGGCTTGCCAGCGCGCTAAGATTCACAGGCACACTAAGGCGCCCTTTAGCAAACCGTTCCACATTCCGGCCTAAAAGGTTCGATCATGTGCACGTGGACCTCGTGGGCCCCCTGCCCACTTCACAAGGGTTCACGCATCTCTTGACAATGGTAGACCGAACCACTCGTTGGCCGGAAGTGGTCTCCCGTTAACATCGACCACAGCAGCAGAGTGGCACGCGCTTTTTTAACCGCCTGGGTAGCGCGGTTCGGGGTCCCGTCAGATATTACGTCTGATAGGGGGACCTCAATTTAAACTGTGGTCAGCAGTGGCCAGCGGCTTAGGAGCGGCGGTACATCGCACGACCCGCTTACCATCCCCAGGCCAACGGTTTATGCGACCGTTTTCACAGGTCTTTGAAGGCAGCCCTCAGAGCATCACTGACGGACACAGATTGGGTAAACAAACTACATGGGTTTTATTGGGGTTGCGTTCGCACCCAAAGAGGATCTAGATGCATCTCCAGCAGAATTGGTCTTCGCACAACCGCTCAGGCTGCCAGGCGAGTTTTTACCCGACCACATGGCACCAGGGCCCCCCCCCCCCCCGATCCGGGGGTCTCTGAGTAACACGGGAGCAGAAATGCTCCCGGGCCCCGCTCATCACTCTTTTCCCGCGTGTGTTCGTGCCCCGGGCTTTACGAGACGCAGAGTTTGTTTTTGTCAGGCACGATGCGCAGCGGCATAGTCTCCGCCCACCTTATGTACGGTCCATTTCGAGTGCTGGAAACCGGGGAGAAATATTTTGTGCTAGATTTGGGGGGCAGGAGGGAGACGATCAGTATCGATAGATTAAAGCCTGCTTTTGTGTTGCATAACGAATCTGTGCGACCGGCGGGCGTGCCTCGACGCGGCAGACCTCCGAAGGGGCGGCCCCGGGACCCCCCACGGGGGGCAAATAACCCTTCTCCCCCTCACTCCACAGATGCACAGCAGGACGGTCCAACACAGAGCAGGAGACCTGCATACAGCAGATTCGGGAGAAGATTGAAACCTAAGCTGCATGCAGAATGATGTGGGGGGTTTTTTTGTTTTTTTTTGGTCAGGTTGTTTGGGTTGCTGTGAGATTCTGTTGGCGGGGGTGACGTGCTGTATGACTGTTGTGTGACTGTATGTGGGTGCCTAGTCTTTCGCGTGGAAGGGGGGAGTGATGTGGAGCCCATAGTTATAACCTATGTAACTCACATGTGGCTGGCTGAATTCAGCCAAGAGAGACTTTGAGCTAGCCATGGGTATTGACTTCACACCTCAAGAGGAAGACGTGTCTGCACCCCCTGGGGACTCAGGAGAGGGGAGAAGATTACCCGGCCTGACCTTTGGGGGTCGGAAAGGAGAACAGAAGGACTCTGGGTGTTCTATTACAGATGAAAGGATGTAGCTGAGTATTGTGACTTTTGTGTGTGATGTATTGTTAGAGATGAATGTATAAATGTACGTATGTGTGTGACTGCGTCCTGTCTCTTTTCACTCCGATCGAGAGAGGACGTAGGATGAGTGAGAATTAAAGCAGTTACTGGAAAAATCATCCAGTCTCCTCAATTCTTGACTCCTACATAGCTTAGTTTTTTGTCACATTTTGTCTTAGCATTGTTCTGAATTGTAATCGCTCTTGTTTTGTTTTTCTTTTGGATTCTTGGATGGAATATGGGTGGGCAATATAAGCTGCGGCTTCAGCCATCACCCATTTCAGATAACTTATGTTGAACTGTATAATCAGAGCAGTTATTGTTTAATTTGACCTTGTTGGATTTTCTTTCCCCCTTTGTTATATTATTCTGTTTCTTTTAATCTGTACTTTTAATCTATCCGAAATAAATAAAGATTCATTCATTCATTTATTCATATAACAAAGTATTGAGATGAACTTTTGTTATTAACCAAATACTTATTTTTACCGAGGAATTTACAAATTAATTCATTAAAAATCCTTCATTGTGATTTTCTGGATTTTTTTTTTTCTCATTTTGTCTCTCATAGTTGAGGTATACCTATGATGAAAATTAGACCTCTCTCATCTTTTAAGTGGGAGAATGTGCACAATTGGTGGCTGACTAAATACTTTTTTGCCCCACTGTAACTCCAGCCGGCAGACAAGGATGCAAGCTACATGACCCCCACGGTATGTAAACACAGTAAACTTCAGCACTGGACAATGTTTAATTTTTTTTGTTTGTGAAATCACAGTAGGCCTGTTCTGTTATGCTCATTTACTATGCACCGCAGTGATATGATACCGCACTGTTGTGTGATATTGCTTAATAATTATGAACCTTATCAGTAAACTGTAAGGGAAAAGAGAGGAGGACAAAAACCCCGAAAACCAACCTGAAAGATTCAATGAACTATGGTGATGATTTAAGGTGGAATTGCCCAGTCCCAATGTATGGTCAATACAATTATGATAGGCTTGTTATTAAATGTAGTCATATTGTTTTGGTTACCGTTTCTCTGTCTGTTAGCAGGATCACATAAAAACTCAGATGGATTTGGATGACATTTTCAAAGATGAACTCATTAGATGTTGGAAGTGATCTGTGAGTGCATACCTCCACCAAGGCCCTATCTCGCAATGTACAGATGGATGGCAATATAGACAGACAAAGGGAAGGAGAGGAGGACAAAGGAAGGGACGTAGCCTTGCCAGAGGTATGCGCTCTCTGAGTGCCCTCTGTTTTGTTTGTTTGTTTTGTTTGTTTGTTTGTTTGTTTGTTTGGTTGTTTGTTTGTTAGCAGGATTACAACAAAACTACTCTATGGATTGGATGAAACTTTCACCAGAGGTAGACCTTGGGCCAAGGATGAACCCATTAAATGTTGGTGATGATCTGAGAGTGCATACCTCACAAGGACCTTGTTTGTATTTGTGCAGCAGGATTACACAAAAATTACTGCATGGATTTGGATGAATTTTCACCACAGGTGGTCCTTGGGCTAGAGAGGAACCTATTACATTTTGGTGATGATCCGAGAATGCATACCTCAACAAGGCTCTTACAGTATCTCACAAAGTGAATACACCCTCACATTTGTGTAAATAATTTTTATTTAATCTTTTTGTAGTGCATTTTCTTAGTGAAAATGTCCAAATTGTGCCCAATTAGCCATTTTCCCTCCTTGGTGTCATGTGACTCGTTAGCGTTATAAAGGTCTCAGGTGTTAATGGGGAGCAGGTGTGTTAAATTTGGTGTTATTGCTCTCACACTCTCTCATACTGGTCACTGGAAGTTCAACATTGCACCTCTTGGCAAAGAACTCTAAGGATCTGAAAAAAGAATTGTTGCTCTACATAAAGATGGCCTAGGCTATAAGAAGATTGCCAAACACCCTGAAACTGAGCTGCAGCACGGTGGCCAACACCATACAGCGGTTTTAACAGGGAAGGTTCCACTCCGAAGAGGCTTCACCATGGTCAACCCAAAGAAGTTGATTGCACGTGCTCAACGTCATTTCCAGAGGTTGTCTTTTGAAAATAGACATATGAGTGCTGCCAGCATTGCTGCAGAGGTTGAAAGGGGTCGGTGGGGGGGTCAGCTGTCAGTGTTCAGACCGTACGCCACACACTGCATCAATTTGGTCTGCATGGCTGTTGTCCCAGAAGGAAGCCCCCTTTTAAAGATGATGTGCAAGAAAGCCCACAAACAGTTTGACTGAAGGACAAGCAGACTAAGGACATGGATTACTGGAACATGTCCTGTGGTCTGATGAGACCAAGATAAACATTATTTGATTCAGATGGTGTCAAGTGTGTGTGGCAGCAACCAGGTGAGGAGTACAAAGACAAGTGTGTCTTGCCTACAGTCAAATATGGTGGTGGAGTCTTCATGGTTTGGGGTCTAGCATGAGCGCTGCCCGGCACTGGGGGAGCTACAGTTCAGGGAGTTACAGTTGAGGTAACCATGAATCGCAACATGTACTGTGACATACTGAAGCAGAGCATGATCCCCTCTCTTCAGAAACTGGGCCACATGGCAGTATTCCAACATGATAACCACCCCAAACTCACCTCCAAGGCGACCACTGCCTTGCTAAAGAAACTGAGGGTAAAGGTGATGGACTGGCCAAGCATGTCTCCAGACCTAAACCCTATTGAGTATCTGTGGGGCATCCTCAAATGGAAGGTGGAGGAGCGCAAGGTCTCTAACACCATGATGTTGTCATGGAGGAGTGGAAGAGGATTCCAGTGGTAACCTGTGAAGCTCTAGTGAACACCATGCTCAAGAGAGTTAAGGCAGTGCTGGAAAATAATGGTGGCCACACAAAATATTGACACTTTGGGCACAATTTGGACATTTTCACTAGGGATGTACTCACTTTTGTTGCCAGCAGTTTAGACATTAATGGCTGTGTGTTGAGTTATTTTGTGAGTGTTGAGGGGACAGCAAATTTACAGTTATACAAGCTGTACACTGACTACTTTACATTGTATCAAAGTGTTATATCTTCAGTGTTGTCCCATGAAAAGATATAATGAAATATTTACAAAAATGTGAGGGGTGTACTCACTTTTTTGAGATACTGTATCTTCTCATAGTGTGTTAGCAAGAATCCTCCAAAACTATTGGATAGAGTATGATACAATTTTCACTAGAACTGCCTCATGGTCTACACATGAACCCATTACATTTTGGATGGTGATCCATGAGGGATGCAAGGAGCCTTGGTGGAGGTATGCACTCGCTGGGTCCTTTTCTAGTTTTATTGTGGAATCCCTTGTTGGATTTCTTCACCTCCCATCGTTCTGGATTTCCTCTGCATATGGGAGACTTGGTTGAGTGTTGGTGACTGTGGCGCTTTTTCTGAACTTTTACCGGCTGGTTGCTGTTATTTTAACTCCTCGCAGAAGTCGGGTTGAGGAGGAGGAACAGCGACTATTTATAAAAATGACTTTAAATGCAAACAGTGCTTTTTATCCTCTTCTTTCTTCTCTTTTGAAGTGACTTTATCCGAGGTGGGTTGCACTGACCCAGTGCTGTGTGCTGTCATTTACCAACCCCCCAAATACAATAAGGACTTTATGAAAGACTGCTGATTTTCTGGCTGAAATTATGCCTATGACCAAGTCCTTATTGCTGGAGATTTGTTTGAGACATGTATGCTGTCCTGATATGCCACTGGTGAATGACTTTTTAAATGTTATTTATTCTTTTAACTTGGAACAGTTTTTATCTGGTGGACCTACACATCAACACGGATACACGTTAGACCTTGTTCTTTCACATGGTTTATCTGTCTTTAACATGGAGATATGTGATAATGTGTTCTCTGACCAAATGCCAATTTTATTTGATGCTGCCTTGTCATGCACCAAAACTAAAACCTGCACTTCTACTCGGTGCCATCGTATTTTTAACCCCTCCACTGCTGGTCAGTTTTCGTCTGTTTTTACCCAACTCTGTGCCTCCCCTGACATTCTGTCTGATACGGAGGAGCTAAATTCCTGGTTTTATTCTTGCCAAGCCATCCTGGACTCTGTGGCTCAATTAAAAATTAAGCAGCTCAGAGCCAAACCCGAGCCATGGTTCAATGACAGGCAGTCAGAAGGGAATGCCGCAAATCTGGGCGCAGGTGGAAGAAGGATAAGCTGCTGGTATCTCGTCAAATTTTAAAGGACTGTTAACATCATTATCAGAATGCTGTTAAAGAGGCTAAAAGGGGACATTTGTCTAATATTATTGCATCTAACTGTCATAATAATGTAATAACACACGTGTGTTATTTAAGACCATTGACTTTGTTTTTACTGCCTCACCGACTGTCATTATGGAAGCATCGTCTGAAATGTACAATGCCTTTTTCCATTTAAGATCACCACCATTAGGGCTCTCATAACAGCTCCTGACTCTGATCCCTCTGTCTCTGTCCCTTGCTCTGCTGTCTTTAATCAGTTTGAGTCCGTGATCCTGTTGCAATTAGAGGATGTGGTTGGTCATATTAAGCTTTCAGGTTCCCCTTGTGATGCTCTCCCTCCTCACTTTTTTAAAGAAGTTTTATCTAGTATAGGTCAGTCGGTTTTAACAATTTTGGACAACAGTTTGTCTTCGTGTGGTTCTGCACATTATAAACATGCGTAGTAAAACCTCTGATAAAGAAACCTGGTCCTTGATCAGACTGTGTTGGTTAATTTAGGCCTATTTCAAAACTGCCTTTTCTTTCAAAAATATTGGAGAAAATAGTTTACTGTCTGTTTAAAGGCCTTTCTGGATGAGAATGGTGCCCTGGAGGTGTTCCAGTCTGGATTTAAAACCCTCCATAGCACAGAGTCAGCTTTGATATGGGTCTTTAATAACATCTTCCTGGCATCTGATTCTGGTGATTCTGTGATTCTCATCCTGCTTGACCTAACCACCGTCTTTGATACAGTGGACCATGACATTTTAATATATGTCTACAGCATATTGTGGTTACTTGTAGTACTGCTCTGGAATGGTTCAGGTCCTACTTGACAGACAGAACCATGTGTGTAAGCCTTGCTGGTTTTAAATCTTCCTCTGCTTCCCTGTCATGTGGGGTTCCACAGGGCTCAGTTTTAGGGCCCTGCTTTTCTCCCTTTTTCTGCTTTCACTGGGTTCCATTCTTAGAAAGCATGTTATCTCCTTCCACTGTTACGTTGATGACACTCAGATATATGTACCATTAAAGCAGAAGGAGAACTTTTCATTAAAATCACCCCTTGCATGTCTTGATGACATTACAGATTGGATGGCTTTAAACTTCTTAAGTTTTAATGAAAATAAGACTAAAGTAATGGTGTTTGGACCCAGCGGCTCTATCCCACCTGTTGACTTGGGCCCCTTGGCACGGCTTGTTAAGCCAACCGTTACTAATTTGGGTTTTAAGTTGGACAGTGATTTTAAATTAGATCCTCAAATCAGTGCGGTAGTGAAGTCCAGCTTTTTTCAACTAAGGCAGTTTGCAAAGGTTAAATCCATCCTTTCAAAGCAGCACTTTGAAACAGTAATCCATGCCTTCATCTCACCTGGATTACTGTAACACACTTTATTTAGGAGTCAGCCAGTCTTCCCTCTCACATCTCCACTTGGTTCAAAATGCAGCTGCATGTTTTAAGTGGGACACGTAAGAGGGACCACATGACACCCATTTTAGCTTAAATTCACTGGGTGCCTGTGCAGTTTAGGGTTCATTTTTAAATTATTTTGTTTTTAATTCATTAAAATGACCTTGCCCTGCCTTATCTCTCTGAGCTGCTCCATCCTTACACTCTTGCTTCGTCTCTCAGGTCAGCTGATCAGCTGCTCCTGGAGATACCGAAATCAAAGAAGAAGCTCAGAGGGGACAGAGCTTTTTCTGTTGCAGCTCCTAAATTGTGGAATAATCTCCCTTTGTCCGTCAGACAGGCCTCTTCACTGTCCAGTTTTAAAACTCATCTTAAAACCCATTTTTATTCTTTGGCTTTTGACCCAGTTTGAGACATTGATTTTATTTATGTCTTTATTTGTGTCTCTATTGTATGACTACTGTTTTGTTTGTGCTGTTTTGTACTTTTTTTAAGCTGTATTTAATAGTTTTTATGTTTTATTTTATATTTTATTTATCGTTGATGTACAGTCATTTGAAAAAATTAGGACAATCCATTAAATATTCAGTTCTTTATTAAGAAATGTTCACATATCGATTATTAACCTCTTTTTTGTTTTATTTGCATTTCTTAACATTTATTTTAGCCATTTTAAGTGGCAAAGAATGTGGGGGTTGTTATGTCCACAAAACCTGGTGCTGAAGGAGACAGACAAGGAGGTTGCACTGGAACTCAGCTTTATTACCAAACTATGTACAATACATTATACAATACATGGTGGAGCCGTCTGGGCAAGAAGAGCCCCAAATGGCGGACGCTTCTATTATATTGCGGTGTGATGACGCAACCGGAAGGCACCGTCATCACACCGCTCTTCACCATAAAACCCTATCATAACACTCTCCCCCCCTTTACAAAATACAAAACATACCAAATTAAAACCCTCCCTAATTTGGCAAAACAGAACCCCAAGCAAAGAAAATCACAAAAACACTATAAAAACAAAACAAAACTAGGCAAGGGCTGGTGGGTAGACTGCTACACTGCCCACAAAGTGGTTTATTCTGCTCCCAGGAACAGCCATGCCCCTAACTAAACACTGTCCAGTTTCTTTTTTCTTATTTTTTTTTTTTACAGTCCCCCACAGTAACAGTGGGTCAGGCGGGAGAAACAGTTCTGCCTGATAAGGTTTGAGGCGGTTCTGTGCTGGCATCCTCCCTGGAGTTTTAAAATGGGCCCATGGTGGCCCCCTTCCTGGAGCTTTGAAATGTGCTTGTGGCGGCCGCACCCCTGGAGCTGTCGGCCCCCCAGGGCCAATCTTCATGATGCCAGGACCTGGGTCCCATACTGCGGTAGCCGACTCCTGCGGAGCCCCGCCGCCTGAAGCCGCCACCCAGACATGCTGTAATCTATCCGAACCAAATCGTCCATCTGCCGAAAGCATGCTGTCCTCAGCCACACCACGATCCTCAGCAGCACCCGTTGCTTCACTGGCTGCGGCCCGGTCAGTGACCATCCTGGTCTCCCACCGGAACCCGAACCCAGTCCATTACTTGGAGCAGCGCCTTACTTGTTTTCCTGCGTTGTCGCTGTGCTCCCAGAGGCTCTGCGTGTTCGCTCAGCCTGGGACCTCCGTCTTGCTGTGGCGGTTCCGTTGTCATCATGTTCTCTGTGGACCCTTCAGCCATTGTTTCCGTCATTGGCTGTGGCTCATCTTGGGTAAGATAAGATAAGATAAGATAAGATAAGCCTTTATTAGTCCCACAACGGGGAAATTCCAGGATTGCAACAGCACAGGGATAGCAACACTCAGAGCAACAATCAGAAGGCAAGAAAAAAAAACAAGCAAGCAAGAGCAGCTAATATACATATGTACATATTACTATAAAATATATATATACACACACACACACACACAGACACACAGTGCAGAGCATTGTAGCTGGATGGAATAAATATATGAATATATGAACACACAGTGCAGAGCATTGTAGCTAGATGGAATAAATATGTAAATATATAAACACCCACAGTATGGAGCATTGCAGCTAGGTGGAATAAATATGCAAGTATATAAACACACACAGTGCGGAGCAATGTAGCTAGATGGAATAATATGTAGATATATAAAAACACAGTGCGGAGCATTGTAGCTAGATGGAATAAATATATAGATATATAAATATAAACACACCCAGTGCAGAGCATTGTAGCTAGATGGAATAAATATGTAAATATATAAACACACACAGTGCAGAGCATTGTTGCTAGGTGGGATGAAACAGCATAACCGTCTATTTAGTTATCCTACATGGTATGATTATGTGCCCATACATATTCTCACCCTCCATAGCGACCGGTATGTTCCTAGTTGTATGCCGGAGAGGACCATTGTGTAAGTCTATTGCATCTTTTGCATTCAAAAAAGAAGCAGTCCGATACCTCTCCGGTGTCGCTCATTCAAACTGACCCTCCACCCGCTAACTCGGTCGCTTCCACTATAGCCGGTCGAGTGTGGGCGCTGAAGCTGTCCGGTTCCTCCACTGAGCTGCTCTCCTCCCGAGAGCATGAAGTGTGCGCTTCGATGTTGGTTGTTGAAGCATACTCCTCACCCGTCTGCTTGGTCGTAACCTTGGTTGCTTGTTGGGCAAGGGCACGAGAGCGGTCCGGTTCCTCCTGTTGTCATCTGAAGTGCTCCGCTGTGCTGCGTCGTGCATCTTGACAGTGCCCGGCCACCGCTGCCATTCTTCGGGAATCTCTGCATGCTCGGTCTCCCTCTCCATGCAGCTCTTCTCCCGACAGTCTTCTCCCAAGAGAGCACTGTTCATAATTACCTCATCCCACACCACGACGCCATCATCCCGGTCCACTGTGCCCCAACTGCCACACCCGGACCATTCGAACCCAGCGCTGTCTCTGAAAGCAAAACCCAGTCTGTAGAAAAGGTCACATCCCATCACATTGTCACCGTGCTCTGTCACCTGGAACGTGAAGTTGTACACAACCTTGGATTTGCAGCAAACAGTCAATTTCACTGTTCCAACAATGCATAGTCTGTGACTACCAGAATCCATACAGTGGCGCTGGGTTCTTCTTGATTCTGTGGTTGGGGAAAAAACTTTTTCACCCTGGCCCAATTTAGCATCGACCGCACCGCCTCTGTGTCGAGCAGAAGTGATACAGCCACTCCATCTAATTCAACCATGCTGTACCAATAACCACTGATGCCGGGGTTTACCGAATGAATGGTCATTGCTGGCGGGCGGGCGGGCGGGCTCCCCTGGAGGGCCCCACGGTGCTGACAACCGGCATAATCTGGCAAAATGGCTCAAGCGCCCACTCTCGTTACACTGTTTTCCTCTTGCCGGGCAAACTCGTGCTCCACCCCGGTGTGTCGAGGACCCATTATCCCCCCCAGCCAGGGCCTCTCAGGGCGAACCTTTGGCTCACTGAAATTGCCTCACACTCCTCTGCCGTGTACACCTCATTCTCCGTGTCGTGTTCACCCACTATACTGCGGTCACTCTCAGCACTGAATTCTCCTTCTTTGCTGCGCTCACTCTCTGTGCTCACCATGCTAGCTAGCATGTAGATTTGTAGCATGTAGCTTCTGTGTCTGGTGCCCATTTAGCTCCGTGGCTAACTTCTCCGTTGCTACTAGCTGGGATGTTAGCTCCCCCGAGCTAGCTAGCTTTGTGTCTTTTGGCGCTGTTTACATCTAAACCCAGAGTTTTGAGCTACGTGTGTGTTCGGCAAAGTAGCTAGCAAGCAGCTCGACAGCATCTGCATATGACTCCGTCTCCCCTAACGTGTGGAAAACTCTCTGACCTTCTACGCCAAGTTTGCGAACCAGAAGCGTTCATTTCCTTACTCCGTCAAGTTTACCCAGGCCCAACGCTGCAATGTACATCTCGAACACGGCCAACCAGCGAGGCCACACGATTGCTGGTTCCCCTGAGTGCTCCAGAAACGGCCGTAGAGGTGCCCTGCACACCTCCATGAATTAATCCTCAGTCTCCAAATGTTTTGTCCACAAAACCTTGTACTGAAGGAGACGGAAGAAGGGGTTGCACTGGAACTCAGCTTTATTACCAAACTATGTACAATATATTATACAGTACATGGCGGAGCCATCCGGGCAAAAAGAGCCCCAAATGGTGGATGCTCCTATTATATGGCGGTGTGATGACGCAACCGGAAGGTGGCATCATCACACCGCACTTCACCATAAAACCCCATCATAACAGGGGTGTCCTAAAAAAGATGGGGGGGGGGGTGTCCTAATTTATTCCTCACTGTTTGATTAGAATTACATTTTCCAGAAAATTTGAAAAAACAACAACTCTTGAATTCATTTTTAATTGTTTAGCTGTGTTACATGAATCTCCCAGTATTTTGAAAAAAAACCCCACAGGCTTATACAGGGTGTCCTAATTTTTTCACATGACTGTACAGCACTTTGTGTCAGCTGTCGTTGTTTTGAAAGTGCTTTATAAATAAAGGTGGATTTGATTATTATGGTATAGTCTGAATGACAGTAAGGTTTACTGATATGAAGAGAGTATTTCCTCTGTGTTTATCAGACAAAGCATTTCCATGGTTACCAAATGAAAGTTATTGATACATCTATGATCTCCAGTTTGACTACCACTTTTGGATACCAAATGGCTCACTTCTGCTGTGCAAACCACCACCTACAAACAAAGGACAATCGAGCATGGAGACGATCCTGGAGACGCTGCCAAATGTTGGTGAGACAGTGGAGTTTGCAGTAATGTTTTGGCTGCTTTGTGACAAGTACAGTGATCTGGTATGTTCAGCTTTTATGAATACATGGTGCTTAGTCTTCCTTTTACAATTGTAGCTGACTGGATAACTTCCAAATTTTTCGAATTTTGATTTCTTGACAGGTTGTCTTGGGTGACTACCCCGAAGAAAGGTTTGATGAGCCTACTATGAAGCAGATGATTAAGGAGTTCCAAGCAGAGCTATCCTACCTCAGTGAAGCAATCACAGCAAGAAACTCTAAACTTGACCTGCCCTACACATATCTGGACCCTAAAGAAATAGAGAACAGTGTAACTATTTAACTCTGACTAGCTCGACATTTGTTGTTGCAGTCTGTGGTATACTGTGTCCTGTGTATAATAAAATGATGCATTGAAATGATGCATTGAAATGTTGCATTATGGCACAGTATTATGTTGGGTGTATGTACACTGCAACAAAAGAAAGTTAAGAAAATTATTCTGGTTTGTTAATGAAGGTACATTATACAGTATGTAGAGTGTTCTTTCTGGTTACTAAAGTAAAGAAATTAAAGCAATACAATCACACAGACAATCCCCTCTGCTTGCTCACTGGAGATTGCCTGATTGCTGGGGTCTTCTGCAATTGTGGGGTTTTCCCCTACAGTTTGATAGTGTTGAGTCTAAACTACCTTAAACCCCAGTTCTTTGATACGACGGCCAAATAACCAGGCTGAGAGATGAAGTATATTTTCCTTTTTTACTGAAAGTGAGATATGGTTACAGGCAGCGCTGGGACACACCTCTTTAGGCAATTCCTGGTGAGAGTGTGCCACCCCAAAATGGAGCCCTATGGTTTTTATAGCCTGACCACCCCCCTCATGCAAGAGGGAGGGGTTTTTACCTCATTGTATCTATAACATATTTTAAACTTGCGTGTCAGCTCAGCTGTGTACAGAGCTGATTCTAACTGATTTCAACGAATGAATTATGGGGTGTAATCTAAACTTTGTAGTGTAGCATGTAAAGCAAGCAGATAAAGTAGTGTGTGAGAGAGAGAGACAGAGAAATCAAGTCAATTTATCAACAATTCCCCCTGATGAGGTGTCCTATCAGGGCACCTCATTAACTATCTATCTATCCATCTATCTATCTATCCATCTAAACCTACATTTTTGCATCTCCCCCTGTTGAGATGGGTCTAAAACCCATCTCATAACCCTAGTCTACACCCTATGTGTATTGTGTTTCTAAGTTCTATATGTGCGTGATGTCCTCCTTCCGGCAATCGTATAGACCTGCCCCCCTCAGGTCGCCATCTATCCAGAGGACATTGGATGTGGTGCAGACATGAGTTAATATAACTAACAATCCTATATGTATAAAAAATATTCAAAACTAAACTATCCTCATCTATGCATAGATATGAATATATGTGAAAATGTGTACATGCATACATACATACAGTATATATATATGCATATATGAATACATTCATATACATGCATCTATTCTTTCATTTATCATTTATCGCAGAGGAAACCTGTGGGACAGCAGCAATGCAAAGCAAAATCTAACACCATGTGAATGTACATTGTAGACCCTATCGTAGACCCTAAGCTATCTCATCGGCGTCTTCTGGATCCCCATCAGTCGTGGCACAACCTCGTCATCGTCCTGGCAATAGGAGGGCAGGTGGGTAGGTGGGTCCCCTTGATATGGAGGCGATCCTTGGAAGAGAAGGCCACTAAAATAGATCTTTCTTTTATTTTTTATTTTTATTTTTAATTTTATTTATTTTTATTCTTTTAATTATGGGAATACAACAACATCCACAAAAAACTAAGATCAATAAACTAATAATTATACTTATAAGGGCTCCTTGAATTATTTTTCACCATTTGCCAAATATATATTATCAACCCAACTACCTACAAGATTATCAATGCCAGATTAAGTTTTATTGAGCCTTTAGCTCTTAGAAAGATTTTCATTTTTTCTAAAATTTAAGCTATACTTTATAATACTTTTAAAATATGCAACTTATGGATTTTATAACTATTTTAGTAAATTGATTAATTATGCAAAGGGTTTTTCCTTTTTTCTCTTTCTTTTCCTAAACATTAATTGTCCATCCATCCATCCATCTTCTTCCGCTTAATCCTTTTCGGGTCGCGGGGGGGCTGGAGCCTATCCCAGCATCTTTGGGCGAGAGGCAGGGTACACCCTGGACAGATCGCCAGTCCATCGCAGGGCCAACACAGAGAGACAGACAACCATTCACTCTCACAGTCATACCTAAGAACAATTTAGAATCCCCAGGTTGATGCCAATTAACCTAACGTGCGTATTTTTGGCATGTGGGAAGAAACCGGAGAAATCCCGGAGTAAACCCACGCAGACACAGGGAGAACATGCAAACTCCACACAGATCACTGTTGGTCGGGGGCTGGGATCGAACCCAGGATCTCCCGGCCAAGGGTGAGTTGCTGTGCTGCCGCAGTGCTAACCACTCCACCACCGCGCTGCCCCCAGAGGAAACCTGTGGGGCAGCAGCAATGCAAAGCAAAATCTACCATGTGAATGTACATTGTAGACCCTATCATAGACCCTAAGCTATCTCATCGGCGTCTTCTGGATCCCTATCAGTCGTGGCACAACCTCGTCATCGTCCTGGCAATAGGTGGGTAGGTGGGTAGGTGGGTCCCCTTGATATGGAGGCGATCCTTGGAAGCACAACATTAATTGTGCTATGTAATAATCAACCAGATCCCGCAATTTCAGTAACTTTTAATGTGTAAACAATAAATTAGTATGTTCAAAATACCCGACTTTGTATATAACATGGACAGCCCTTTGTGTAATGTTAGCAATAAATTAAGTATACTTTTATAATTGTTATCCCAGGCCTCTATACAATAGGTCAAGTATGGAAGTATCAATGAGCAATACGAGATATAAAGTGATTTGTCTTAATTTTATTTGTGATTACAATATTTTTGCAACTACTTTTATCATCTAATATTACCTTGTAATAGAAATTCACTAATTATGCATTTATCTGTTAAAATCACATACTTTATGAGTGTGTGTGTTACAACATATAACTGTAACTTTTATCCATATATGAACTGTTTTAATATGCTATATTAACAAGCTGTTTAATGTGTCTATTATATTTTGTGTTCCAAGATAAATTTCCCTCCTCATATGGTTGTCTCATTACTCCAAACATTCCAGTGTGGTAATCATTCTTTAAAGGCCTGTTATGTCTTTAAACTCATAGCATGCACTGGCAATGTTTGCATATTTTCCTCTTCCCTCCCCCTCTTGTCTGCTCCCAATGGCCAACAAATGTTGTCCCTGAGGAATAGCCAAATGGGGCAGAGGTTGTAAATTTTGAAAAATGTGCCAGTTGTGTCCACTTTTTACTTTTTAATTTTCTATCTGACCCCACCACCACTTTTACATTTCCTATTTTTGTGTACATCTCATATCCATATAATTCAAAATTTATATCTTTTTCTTCATTAATCCATATTTCACTTATTGCAATAATCCTAAATGGGGTATTAAGTTGATTTAAAACTCCTTAATACTATCCAAGTTTGCATAAATGCTCCTACTATTAATATGTATTATTGTCAATGTCTGATCTGAATTCATAATTCCATTTAATTGTTGATCATAATAAGCACACTTATTGTTAATATGATTAAAATAATTATTGTCTGGGTCAATATCTCTTAAAATGTCTTGTGGTTGCTGTTCAGTATTGACAAAGGTTTCAGCTTTAATTTGCCCTAATACACTTCCATTATTAAATAAGGAAAAAAAAAAAAAGAAGAAACACTAAAGAAAAAAGCACACAAAATTTAAATTTATCTAATTCCTCCCTTTCTCTAATCATTATTATAATAATTATATTTAAATTTCAAAAATTTTATTAAGTTATTTTTATGCTATCATATGTCTTTTTGCATCTTTTTGCATCTGATTAGAATTTTAGCGTTACAAAAACAATACTTCACGGACTTCTGCCAATGTCCAAGTTCCTGGAGACACTATGCACTTGATACAGTGGGACTTGTGTCAGTACCCACTTAATTTTTTGTAAAGCAATTTTAATAAACGTAAAAATCTGTATTGTCTTTATAACAGATTCTAGATTAAGTCCCACGGTATACAAATTCAGCACAAGTTCAACTTTCCTTAAACATGTGGAACTTTTCTCATAGATTTGCATGTTTTCTTCCTTACCAGTTTACCTTGTTCCTTATATACATGATATTTCCTTTACAATAATCTACAGGTATCTCCTTAAATATCTGGAAATTTATTGATGTAACTTTTAACTTCTCCTATTGAATGTTGTGATTTCATTACCAAACGGTTTCATTTATATTTTTCTCTTCATTATCATTGTCTGTGTGGTGTCCTGCAAACAACGTGGGCTACATTGACAATTGGAGCTCATTTTGGGGAGCTCATCTTAAATAAAAATATGATGTATAAACATCCCAAAGTGATTAAACAAAAACTGGTTAAGCTCAAATTAAACATGAAGCCTCTAAATTGAATGATTTGGCCTCTCTTCCTCCTCATAATTTAAAATTAAATGTGGTTTATTAAATATTAGGTCTCTAACTCCTAAGTCTCTGTTAGTCCATGATCTGTTAATTGATCATCAGATTGATTTAATATCCCTTAAAGAGACTTGGCTAGGGCAAGAGGATTATGTTGGGTTAAATGAATCAACTCCCTCTGGTTATTTAAACTGTCACAATCCCAGAAGTTCTGATCGTGGTGGAAGAGCAACAACAATTTACCATTCCAAATTACTAGTTAATGTAAAGCAAAAAACATGTTATAATTCCTTTGAGGGCCTGGTCCTTTGTATTGGGCACTTTTGCAATTTTAAGCTAAACCCAATTTTATTTGCCATAGTTTATCATCCTCCATCAACCTACTCAGAATTTTTATCCAAATTTGCTGAATTCTTAGCTGATTTAGTGCTGAAATCAGATAAAATAATTATAGTAGGGGACTTTAATATACATGCAGAAGTAGGTAGTGATTGCTTTAGTGTGGCATTTAATTCAATATTAGACTCGATGGGTTTTCTCAGAAAGTAAGAAATTCTACTCATTATCTCCACCATACGTTGGACCTTGTTGTGACATATGGCATAGAAATAAAAATCTGGTAGTGTCTCCTCATAACCCTGTACTGTCAGACCATTGTCTGTTAACCTTTAATTTTACTATTTCTAACTATTTGGCTCCTAAAGAAAAATATTATTACAGTAGATGCCTCTCAGATGATTTTGTTACCAAATTTATGCAGATTGTGTCATGCGGTGGCCCTCGCAAGCCACCTATAAGACGCACACAAGTCACCAGTGAGTTTTCCAGTGAGTTTTATTACGGTGATAAGGTGTTTACACAAGCTGCTGAGATAATGACAGAGTCTTTGCAGAACAGGAAGCATAGGGCAATAAAGCACACTACAGGTCCAGGGCAGGAGACAGTCACACACAGACAAGCTTGGTAATAATAGCACTCGGGCTGCCAAAGCAGGGACTTACAGCACAAATAACACCGGAGGGAATAAGGCTAATACAGCTCACTTAAGGGCCTTTTGCACTAGCACGCTTTAGCGCGACACGGGACGGCTCAGCACGCTTTGTACGCTTTTCCACAAGCCCCAACACGGTTTAACAGCCGCAATTCTCAGCCTCGCTGAAGGGCAGGGTACAGCAGTGCTGAGCTGTGCCGTGTTGTGACGTTAACAGACTGGTCGCCGCTGATTGGTCAGGTCGTAACCGGCACTGATTGGTCAGGTTGTAACCGCCCCTCTCCTCCTCCTCATCTACCAAATCTTCACGACCTTCTCAATAAAGTTTTTGAAAAAAAAAAAAAAAAGAATCTTCACGACCGCCTTTGCTCAGCACGCAACCACTGTTGGCGGTTCCTTTTCGGTGTATTGCTGTGCTATTTTCATTTATTCTCTATCAAAAATGGCTTCGTGTAATAAGGGTGTTCCATGGACCAGTAAGGAGCTGCAGTGGCTGCTCACTGCATTGTCAGACGAACGTATGCAGCGCGAGACGGAGCCGCCCGGAATGAAAAAATATACCGGGAGGTCTCGACATCGGAGTCCTTTAACGGTGAGTTTTAATTTTTTTTTATTGTGCGTTTTTTCGCAAATATATTCGGTAAGACGCTCAGTTTATTTATGCAATAAAAAAGCTGTTCATTTGTGGATGGATCGCTGCTTTATTGCAGCACACTGCGGACTAAAGCTTTTATTTTAATTATTCATGTGAACAATACGCTGAAATAAGCTTATGTATTCTTGTTAAAAACTACTGTGCTGTATTTTATTGTGTGCATTTTCCTTGTAGAATCATCCCACGCGTCCGCCGCGACAGCCCGTCCGGATTATTCAACCGAGCCTTCCTGACCCACAGCTGGCAGAGACGCCTTCATTCATCCGAGTCGTGACCCAGTTTGGGAAGCTGGTGTAGACACTCAGTGGTCGGCGTGTATAAAATGTCGATTAACCTTCATGTTGTGTTGCAAAGTTTTTTTTTTCTTTTAATATTTTGTATATAATAAAATGGAATTGTTTTGGAAAGTGTGGTTTGTCTGTTATAACACTGAATTATAAAACAGTATAATTACATATAAATTCCATTGCCTAATCCGATCAAAATGATACTGATCTTCCTGTCAGGGTCAACCATTGTAGAGGTAATGTAATTTTTAACTAGACCAAAAAACAAATGTTTTTGTAAGCTTTCTGTTCTTTTTATTGAAATATCATAAAAAATTAGCCCCACATGATCCAGTTCTAAACTTTGGGTACATTTTTTATGTTAACTTATAAGAAGTTGCACAGTTGGACTTTAAAATGCAGCAGGAGAGACTGATCAAGCTTACAAGTCAAAGTATGTAAAAAAGTAAGTATATGTAAATTGAATGTTCTATCGGCATTCCAAATTCAGAGAATTACAATACTTTAGAAGGAGTGTAGTATCATCTAAACGGAAAATAATAATACTGTTGTTCCAAACGTTGACCTGAAGGTGAAAAACATGAATTTTTTTAATTCAGTACATCCAAAATGCCCTAGGATGTAAAAAATAATAATTTGGTGTAGGCCAGTGTGCCACCGTCTCATTATTTAATACGAATAAAAACAAGTTTCAGGTTATTATTTCTAGGTCATTTGGCAGTTAATTCAAAACAAAAGTGACTTGTGTTGTTGCAGCTTAATTATGAGATAAAATTAATTGTGAGATAAATCCACAGAGTGAGCAAGGCAATAATCCTTGGATCCTTTTTTGTCTCGTGTAAATAAGGACTCAGTCACGGGAGTGTGGCCCCGCCTCGCTAAGAATCTGCTGCTGCCCCGCTTCTAAAACCTCCTAAAAAAAAAAACACAGCACAAGCACAACACCGTGCTAATGGAGACAGAAGCATTCCGAGCCGTACTGAAGTGAATCGAGCCGTACCGAGGTGTGCTGGGCTAGTGGAAAACAGGCTTTACTAGTGCCGGTGAAAGACGGTCAGGCCCTTAAGCAGCCGAGGTGTGAACATAGTCCAGGCATCCGTGACGATGAGTGAACAGAACAACGATCAGAATAACGATCATATGCGATCAGATACATGACCATTAGCGATCAGACACTGCTGCGTCTTAATGACGCCAGCACTCAGCTTAAATAACAAGGTACTAATGAACAGATGACACACAGCTGACCGACCATTGACAGGCGGAAACCCCTCCGAGCACTTTCACAATAAGAGCCCGGAGAGGCCAGAATACCGCCCGCAGCTGTCAAGGCCAGCAGCGAGACATAACTTTAACCCGAGCGCGATCAGAACCGACGCTCGGGTCATAACAGATTGTTTCCTCTATGCCATGTGTCAACACAACGGAAATAAGCTATAGAGAGTTCGCTCCTTCTGTAATTGATAGCATGGTAGATAGTATTACAGCTTCTCTGCATCAGACTCCAGACTCTGTGGCCCCCTTAAAAAAGAAAAAGTCTTATCAGAGATTTCTAACTCCTTAGTTCAACACAAAAACTCGTAGCTTAAAACATTAAACTCGTCAATTAGAAAGAATATAGCGCTCCACTGATTTAGATGAAATCTATTTAGCTTGGAGAAATCATCATTTAATTTATAAAAATCTCTTAGAAAAGCTAGGGCGAGTTATTATTCTGCATTTATTTATTTAGCGAATGCAAAGTCCTTAAGCCAAGCAGTTGCCTCCTGGTTTGCTGTATGGAGGGTGTGTAATCCTCCTTCCAGTCTTTGGAGCGGGCAAGCCTCTATGATGTGTTCCATAGTTTGCTCCTCTCCACATGCGCACAGTGGGCTAGGGCTACTGCCCCATCTGTGAAGGCTGGCCAAGCAGGGGCCATGTCCAGTCCTGAAGCGATTGAGTGTAGACCACTGTCTCCTTGGGAGGTTGGTGCCCGGGACCTGTTGGTTGGGGTTTATCACCAGCTGTTTGTTTGGGACCTCCTTGGTCTCCCATTCCTCTTGCCAAGCTGTCTGGATGGTAAAGTCAGCTGGGGGAGGGTTTTTCCAAATCGGCCGTCTGGATGAAAGTCGGGCAGTGGGTGGGGTGTAGATATCTGCATGGATTGGTAAGTGAGGAAAATCTTTAACTTTTTGGAGCATCCTTTGAGTTAATGCTGCTCGCCGGATGTGTGGAGGGGCTATGTTTGACAGTACAGAGAGCCAGGGGAGTGGTGTTGAGCGGATTGTTCCAGTTATAGTTCTCATGGTTGAGTTGAGCTGGGTGTCTACATGGTGTGTGTAAGATGACCTGGACCAGACAGGGGCACAATATTCTGCTACAGAGTATGAAAGGGCCAGTGCTGAGGTGCGCAGGGTGGAGACTGCCGCCCCCCATTTTGCACCAGCGAGCTTGCAGAGCAGGTTGTTTCGTACTTTCACCTTAGCAGCCGTCCCCTTTAGATGTTCCTTGAAGGATAAGGTCCTATCAAGGGTCACTCCAAGATAAGGTGGATTTGGGGCATGCTTAAGCTTGAGTCCGCTCAGGTGGATGTTTAGTTCTCTGGCAGCTTTTGCATTGTGGAGATGAAATACACTGGAGACGGTTTTTGCTGGGCTTGGTTTTAGGCGCCAGATTTTGCAGAACTGGTCCAGTTTAGCAAGATCTTCCGTGAGCACCCGTTCCAGTGGTTCAAAGTCTGGTGCTTGGAATGCCAAACAGATGTCGTCTGCATAGATGAATTCTGCATTAATAGAAGAGAACATAAATGATGGTTTCTTTTCAGTACTGTAGCCAGGCTGACAAAGAGTCAGGACTCTGTCAATCCTAGCATTCCCTTAGAGCTTACTAGTCAGGACTTTATGAACTTTTTCAATAATAAAATTTCATCTATCAGAGATAAAATCAATCAGATTCTTCCCACCATTAACTTAAGTACAGTAACTACCACAATTCCTTCAACTGATATGTCTTAATGAATTTACTCCAATTGACCTTTTAGGGTTAGACAAAATAGTTTCCTCATCCAAGCCTTCAACTTGTCTTTTAGATCCTATTCCTACTAGGTTATTTAAAGAAGTCTTCCCACTTATTGGTGGCTTTATTCTTCATATAATCAATTCTTCATTAACTTTAGGCCATGTACCGCAGGCTTTTAAAATGGCTGTAATTAAACCCTTACTCAAAAAGCCAACACTAGATTCAGGAGCTTTAGCTAACTATAGACCAATCTCTAATCTCCCTTTCATTTCAGAAATCTTAGAAAGAGTTGCTGCTACGCAATTATTTGACCACCTGCAGGGAAATAGTTACCTGATAGATTAGAACACTATGTTGGACTTAATGGAACTTCATTACAATGGTTTAGATCTTATTTATCTGATGGGTTCCAGTTTGTTCATGTCAATAATGAATTTTCTTTAGTTCATATGCTTCCGTTAGGCAACATTATTAGAAAGCACTGTATACATTTTCATTTTTATATAGATGAGACAATTATACCTGTTAATGAAACCAGATGATAATAATCAATTAGCCAAATTGGAAGTCTGTCTTAAGGAAATCAAAGCTTGGATGACTTGTAATTTCCTGCTATTAAATTCAGATAAGACTGAAGTCATTCTTGTTGATCCAAAAAACCTTAGAAATACCTTTCCAAATCAAACTTTTAGATTGGATGCAGTTACTCTCTTAATAGCTCTGTAAGGAACCTTGGAATTATTTTTGATCAAGATCTGTCTTTCAATTCACATATTAAATTTGTTTCTAAGACTGCCTTCTATTCTTTGCGTAATATTACCAAGATTAGGAGCATCTTGTCTCAGAGTGATGCTGAGAAACTGATCCACACTTTTGTTAGCTCTAGATTAGAAAATTGTAATATAATATAATGTATATATAATATATAATGTAATTCTTTATCAGGTTGTCCTATAACATCTTTAAAAGGTCTTCAGCTGATCCAAAATGCTGCAGCAAGAGGTTTGGCAGGTACCAGAAAGAGAGATTATATCTCTCCGATTCTGGCCTCCCTTCATTGGCTTCCCAAAGAGTTTAGAATTAAGTTTAAAATTCTTTAAGTTTTGTAGGGTTCCCCCTACAGTTGAAAGTGTTATGAGATGATTGTTGTTGTGAAATAGCACTATATAAATAAAGTTGAATTGAATTGAATTCATTATTGATCATCTATTGATAATTTTTATATATTATCTATTTTTCTGAGGATTGCTAATTATTTTGCTAATTAATTTCTTTGATACCCCCTTTTTTGATGCATGGAGACGCACATGCAGCAAAGTTACAGGGTATTTGCTTGATTCTTTTACTGAAAGGAAGTGTGTTACTACTTTTAATTTAGGTGAAAATCTGTGGGTAGTACAGCTCCTTCAAAATGAGATTTCAATAATCATGGCTTCTTTTGTGACGTCTCTTGAACTAATTTACAAATTCCATTTAAGAAAAACAAAATAGCTATCTGTGCATTTTTGATATGATATGCTTCAGCACTGATAAATAAGATCAGTTTGTCCAGTTGAACACAGATAGGTTGAATTTGAATAAATGAATAAAGATTGTGTCACACTCTTTCAATCAATGGAAAGGTGGACATTTTGCCAAATTAGAATTTGGTTTAATTTTGTACAAGGAATGCCTCATTTTATACATTCCTTGGTAAATTATGGGGTGGAATGTAATTCACCCTGACCCAGCTTGGCCACCGCCGAATCAGGAAAACACATTCCTCATTACTGTCACATTTCTGAAATATGATGTTGTCACACCATTATGTGGTGAGTAACATCATCAAATGTATCCTGCAGTGCAAAATCATATAAAATCATATAGACATTACATTTGTAAAGTCAGAGTCATTTAAATCAGTATACCTTATGTCATTTACAATGTCATACAAAGTCATGCTTAGCTTCAAAAATGCTTATCAATTCAAGGGTCCTTTCTCCTGTGGTCAGTCA
The DNA here is from genome assembly GCA_020510985.1 of Pholidichthys leucotaenia. Lineage (NCBI taxonomy): Eukaryota > Metazoa > Chordata > Actinopteri > Cichliformes > Pholidichthyidae > Pholidichthys > Pholidichthys leucotaenia. The sequence goes on along the minus strand of CM035842.1, from coordinate 329,736,032 downwards.
ATGTCAATGTCAATTATTGTTTTTATTATTTTATTACATATTGCATATGTCACCAAAGATTTATTAAATTAAACGGTAAGTGATAGGATATTTTCAGGTTTCATTGATTATTCTACTGTATATGATTTTAATGCTATATTATTCTATTTTATATTACAATTGTATCTGGTGCATACATATAATGAGCCAATGTCTGATTCACTGTATTTTTTGAAAAGACTGTCTGTTTTTCAGTGTGAGATTAGGTTGAACAAGATTGTAAATAATAACGAAAGTTTCATTGTTTTATCATACAAATGCCTGAGGTTAGGGTGACTTAGCTTGACCAGGTCAAGCTAAGTCACCAGCAGAATGTTCAGTGCTGATCATAGACTAGAAGCAGTCTCTTGGAGAGATGGCTCCAGCTAGTCTAGCTTAGATAAAGTCAGGGATCCTGTCTGAGGCATAAGTAGATTCGTTGTTAATTTGGCAAATCTAATTCCTGGTGAAAGCTAAAAAAAATTAAAAAAAATTAAAAAAAATATTGAATGCTTTTCCCCTTCCTTTTGAAAAACAAAGAATAAGGAATAGCAGAAAAACCCTTAAATCACACCTAAAGTTTCCACAATTTGAATGTGAGTTCGCTACTCCCAACAAGTATTCCCTAAATATTCTATGAATCAATTAAGGTTTTACCAATTGACATGGGTAATCACTTAGTTTAAGATTATATTCAAACAAAATAATATCCTATATTAAAAGCCTTAGACTGTCACGCCGCGCCATTCATCAGCGGCGCCACCTGCTCATGCACCTGCTACTCGTCAGCGGCGAAGGATAAAAGCCGCCTCGCCCTGAGCGTCGGCCTGAAGCCGTAGACTTCATTCCTCTTTCATGGGCTTCTACCACATTCTCTTCAGCATCCTCATCTCCGGTAAGAAAATCGCTTACCTCATCTCTCCAGTCTGCTCCCCTGTGCACAGGTGGATTCCTCGGCGGCGGACTATCCCATCCCTCGTCTCTCCTCGCTGCTGCACCGAGCCCTGCAGGTGGCTGTCTCCCGGGCTTCCATCCTTGAAGCGCCAGTCATCTGTCCCAACAAGTAAGCTTCTCTCCCTCGCCTATTCTCCTCCTGTGTTGGTGTGTGCTCATCACCCTGTGTCTGATTTCTCCCATAGGGTTGCCGGCTGAACGGTCTCCTGCCTCTGGGTCCGAAGCAGACGCCACCACCAACACATTAACATTCCGCAGACACGCACCCAAACATCCCTGTTGTTAATAAACGGTTTGAACTGCTCTGAGCCTGTGTGTGTGCGTCTCCTGAGCCGAACGTTATGTCAGTACGGCTTCAGCAGAGCGGCTCGGCAGACGGCGGGCTCGCACACCGGTTTACCATCCTCGAGGCTCGGGTGGATCAGATTGTTTATCAGCAACAGGTGGTTCTTAATCAATTATTAGAACTAACTAACCGATTGAACCGCTTGGACCCCCAACAGCCGTTCCTCCCGACTCGCCAGGGTGGCGCGGCTCCTGCTGTTCCAGCGGCCGTCCAGCCGGCTCCAGTGGCACCGGTTCGGCTCACGCCGATTCCGACCCCCGCCCGCTTTAGCGGTAAGCTCGGCGGAGCGCGGGGGTTCATTATGCAGTGTGAGTCCGTGTTCCACCGTGTGCCCGGAGATTTTCCCTCGGATCACAGCCGAATTGGTTACATAGGGAATCTTCTGGAGGGGCGTGCGTTAACTTGGACCTACGCCGTAATGGCGAGGCCCAGTTATGCCACCCTCACCTATGACCAATTCGTGAGGCGCTTTCTGGAGGTCTTTGACCATTCTCAAACCGAAATGGTCCAGAACGCTCCCTCTGTGGCCTGTTCCTCCGCAGCCTCAATAGTGATCTGAGGGATGAACTGGCTGGTCGGGATATCCCTGGGACGCTAGCGGAGCTGACGTCCTTAGCGATAAGTTTGGATAACAGGCTGCGCGAGCGCTCCTCGGGGCGGAGGTCTTCTTCTTCTCGCCTTCGTGGAGCCTCGCCGCACCTGTTCCAAGCTCGCCCCCTGGCGGCGCCGCCAGCATCGCGCCCCGAGGAGTCGGAGCCGATGGTGACGGGCTGGACTAAACTTTCCCCTGTGGAGAAACAACACCGCCGTGAGTTGGGCCTCTGCATGTATTGCGGAGGCGACCAACACACCGTGGAGCGTTGTCCACGGAAAGCCAGTCGGTGGGGTCCGCGAGTCACTGTTGGAAGCCTCGCGGATGTCAATCGGTTAGGATCACTCACTCAATTGAAGCTGCCCATCCGTTTCTGCCATAACCCCACTGGGCACCTCACCCACGCACTGGTGGATTCGGGCGCAGAAGGCAGCTTCATTTCACAAAGCCTGGCAACCCGATTGGGCATCCGCTGCCAGGCACTCAACACTCCCATCTCCCTAATCCACCTCTCCCGTGCCACCCTCGGGAGAGTGACACATCAAACTGTCCCCCTACCGGTCATCATCTCGGGAAACCACCGGGAGGAGATGACCTTTTACGTCCTTCCCAACTCTGTGTCGCCCGTCATCCTGGGGTATCCCTGGCTCCGCCTTCACAATCCGGTCCTGGATTGGAAATCAGCTGGGATATCGGCATGGAGTACGTTCTGTATGGGCACCTGCCTTCAGTCCGCTGCCTGCTCTCCGTCCGCTCCTCCCCCTGCGACGGACGCTGCACCCCCGGACCTGTCTCTGGTGCCCCCAGAATTTCACGACCTGGGTATGGTGTTCAGCAAAGCGAAAGCTATGTCTCTCCCCCCTCATCGGCCCTATGACTGCGCCGTCAACCTCCGCCAGGGGGCTCCCTTACCTTCTGGTCGCCTTTACAGCCTGTCTGCGCCGGAGAAGGAGACGATGAACGCCTACCTGAAGGAGTCATTAAGTGCTGGGATTATCCGCCCATCATCGTCACCCGTGGGGGCAGGGTTCTTCTTCGTGGGAAAGAAGGATGGGTCCCTCCGCCCTTGTATCGACTACCGGGCCCTCAATAATATCACGGAGAAGGACCGTTACACCCTGCCTCTCATGGACACTGCTTTCCACTCCCTCCAGGGGGCGACCTGGTTCACCAAGCTGGACCTACGCAGCGCTTACCACCTCGTCCGGATCCGGGAGGGAGATGAGTGGAAAACGGCCTTCCGTACCCCGAACGGCCACTTTGAATACCTGGTGATGCCGTTCGGGTTGACCAACGCTCCTGCAGTCTTCCAGCGCCTCATTAATGACGTCCTCCGGGACTTCATTGGCCTTTTCGTGTTCGTCTACCTGGACGATATTCTCATCTTCTCCAAGTCCAGGGATGAACACCAGGTCCACGTGAGGCGGGTCCTCCAAAGGCTGCTGGAGAATCGTCTGTACGTTAAGGCAGAAAAGTGTGAATTTTACGCCAGGAGTACGTCCTTCCTGGGGTTCATCATCGCCCACGATAAGGTGCTCCCCGACCCAGAGAAGGTAAAGGCGGTGGTGGAATGGCCCACACCTGCATCCCGGAAACAGGTGCAGCAATTTGTTGGCTTCGCCAATTTCTACCGCCGCTTTGTCCCCAACTTCAGTGCCATCGTTGGACCACTGACCCGCCTCACGTCCCCGAAGGTCCCGTTCCGGTGGACCGAAGAGGTCGCTGCCGCCTTTGAGGCGCTGAAGGCGGAATTCTCCTCCTCCCGGGTCCTTCGCCAGGTCGACCCCGCGTTGCAGTGCATTGTAGAGGTAGACGCTTCGGACACGGGAGTGGGAGCAGTGCTGTCCCAGCGGTCGCCGGACGATGGCGCCAAGCGACCGTGCGCCTTCTTCTCCCGGCGCTTGTCCCCGGCGGAGAGAAACTACAATGTGGGGGACAGAGAGCTCTTGGCCATCAAGCTCGCCCTGCAGGAGTGGCGCCACTGGTTAGAGGGGGCGAACCTGCCGTTTGTGGTCCTCACGGACCACAAGAACTTGGAATACTTACGATCTGCCAAGCGCCTGAACGCCCGCCAGGCGCGCTGGTCCCTGTTCTTCGCCAGGTTCCAATTTTCCATCACCTTCAGGCCTGGCTCTAAGAACGTCCTGCCTGACGCCCTCTCCAGGCAGTTCGCCCCCGTGGAGTCGGAGGAGGCGCCCCACTCCATCCTGCCCAGGTCGTGCGTCGTGGGAGCCATCTCGTGGGACATCGAGAGCAAGATCCGGAAGGCACAGGAGGTGGAACCTGACCCTGGCGGCGGACCGGAGGGGAGGCTGTTCGTGCCATCCGCGGTCCGAGGAGAGGTCATCCACTGGCTCCACACCTCCAAGCTCACCTGTCACCCTGGCACCTCCCGGATGATAGATCTCCTCCAACGGTCCTTTTGGTGGCCAGGCCTGCGGAGGGATGCAGCCCGCTACGCCCGGGCTTGCCCAATCTGTGCCACCTGCAAGTCGGGAAATGCCCCTCCAGCGGGTCTGCTCCAGCCCCTGCCCGTCCCTGGCAGGCCCTGGTCGCACATCGCACTGGATTTCGTCACCGGACTCCCCGTCTCCAACTCCTATGACACCATCCTGACCATCGTGGACCGCTTCTCCAAGGCCGTGCACTTCGTCCCCCTGCGAGGCCTCCCTACTGCCCTGGAGACGGCGGACCTCCTCGTCCAACACGTGGTCAGGCTGCATGGGATTCCGGTGGACGTGGTCTCGGACCGGGGCCCCCAGTTTTCATCTGAGGTTTGGAGGTCTTTTTGCAACGCCATCGGAGCCAAGGTGAGCCTCTCCTCCGGCCATCACCCCCAATCCAACGGGCAGTGTGAGAGGACCAACCAGGAGCTGGAGGCTGCGCTCCGCTGTGTGTCCAGATCCAAACCCACGTCCTGGAGCAACCATCTTGCCTGGGTTGAATATGCCCACAACACCGCTCGCTCTTCTGCTACAGGGATGTCCCCCTTCAAAGCGTCCCTGGGTTACGACCCCCCGCTGTTTCCGGAGCAGGAGAGTGAAGTAACTGTCCCGTCAGTTAGGGCCCATCTCAGGCAGTTCCGCTCCACCTGGGCTGCCGCGCGCCATGCGCTATTACGCACAGCGGAGCGCAACAGGACTGTGGCGGACCGGCGTAGGAGACCTGCCCCGGCGTACAGAGTTGGGCAGCTTGTTTACATTTCCACCCAGGACGTCACTCTAAAAGGCGAGAGGAGAAAGCTGGCACAGCGCTTCATGGGTCCCTACCCCATCACCCGGATCATCAACCCGGTGGCTGTGCGTGTGGCTATTCCCCCCTCCCTCCGCATTCATCCTACTTTCCACGTGTCGAAGGTGAAACTGGCGGTTACTGACCCCCTTTGCCCTCCTCCTGCAGCGCAACCCGCGCCCCGGATGATTGGTGGCCATCCGGCCTGGTCCGCCTCCTCCATCCTGGACTCCCGGCGCCGGGGTCGTGGGTTGCAATACTTGGTGGACTGGGAGGGCTATGGGCCCGAGCATCGACAGTGGGTGCCCCCGTCGTTTGTGTTGGACCCATCGCTCATCGCGGACTTCCACCGAGCGCACCCGGATAAGCCATCGCCAGGAGGCGCTGCTAGAGGGGGGAGTACTGTCACGCCGCGCCATTCATCAGCGGCGCCACCTGCTCATGCACCTGCTACTCGTCAGCGGCGAAGGATAAAAGCCGCCTCGCCCTGAGCGTCGGCCTGAAGCCGTAGACTTCATTCCTCTTTCATGGGCTTCTACCACATTCTCTTCAGCATCCTCATCTCCGGTAAGAAAATCGCTTACCTCATCTCTCCAGTCTGCTCCCCTGTGCACAGGTGGATTCCTCGGCGGCGGACTATCCCGTCCCTCGTCTCTCCTCGCTGCTGCACCGAGCCCTGCAGGTGGCTGTCTCCCGGGCTTCCATCCTTGAAGCGCCAGTCATCTGTCCCAACAAGTAAGCTTCTCTCCCTCGCCTATTCTCCTCCTGTGTTGGTGTGTGCTCATCACCCTGTGTCTGATTTCTCCCATAGGGTTGCCGGCTGAACGGTCTCCTGCCTCTGGGTCCGAAGCAGACGCCACCACCAACACATTAACATTCCGCAGACACGCACCCAAACATCCCTGTTGTTAATAAACGGTTTGAACTACTCTGAGCCTGTGTGTGTGCGTCTCCTGAGCCGAACGTTATGTCATAGACCAGTGTTGCATTTTAGAATGAATAACTGTAGATATAAACCTAATCTCTGTTTTCAAAAATTTATGACACTGATGTCATTTATGACACTGATGATTGCACATGTCATTTATTAAAAGGGTAAGTATAGTATTATTTAAACAAGGCAACAATATAACATACACTTACCAAGACCTTTGTTTGATAATCCGTAGCCTCTGGCAAATCATATGCACAGACACATTAATTACCAATCTCTTTTGAGCCTCTATGCTTTAAATCATGTGATATAGGGTATACATAAAGGTTTCAGTGATTAGGCATTATTAAATGACATTATAATATTGTAATATTCAATTAGTTTCATCATTGTCATGCTGGTACCATTGATTAAGATGTAAAAAGTTATACTTAACTTTGTGTTCAATGTGCATTTGGTCATGTCGTTACGTGCTGGGTCCTTTTTCCCTGTAAAGTGCACTGTTATGTTTCAGTCAAAGAAAAAAGGTCAGTAATACGTCAAAAATTGCTTTAAAAAATATGTAAATAATTTATCACGTACGCAACATTAGTTAAAAACCCGCAAAATTAGATTGAAAAGGTAAAACCCCAAAACTTTGCTAAAATACCCATATCTAGATTACTTTTCTTTCACACAGATCAACCACATACACACACACACAGAATTGTTATTATCTCCGCAAGGTCGAAACAGGTCCTTCCATTTTTTTTTTCTACACTGCCATAACATAAAACTAGTTGACTCCTTTTGCTCAAAGCTACTATTTTCAGGTACCTATAATTTTAAACATTTCTCAGAAGGATAACAATTAATTAATCAATCCTTTTATGCTAAAAATTACAACAGTTTAAAACCTGCTCCTTCCACCTCCGCAGAGAACTCTCATCCCTTTTTTCCACGCTGGAGCAGATTACAGAAACTACAAAAAGACAAAACAGATTACAGTAAGATAAAACAACCCAACTGCAGCTGCCTCTAAGACTCGCACACACACACACACACAAAATAAAATAACTGTGTTTCTCATTGTCCATTTTAACGTTATCTGGTTCTGTTGCCATTTAATCCGACCATCTTTAAATATTATAGTCTAATATCAATATCTTATAACATAGAATAAAGTTATTATTATGATTTTATTTATTTCCACTTCCTCACTCCAACTTTTCCACAATTTTAAAACCCCTTTTTTTATTTTTTATTTTTTTACAGTAAGGTCAACTATTTTTTAGAAACGTGCTCGTTGCAATTTCTCTGGGAGTGACATAACGCACGGCTCAGGAGACACGCACACACAGGCTTAGAGTAGTTCAAATAGTTTATTAACAGCAGGGGTGAATGAGTGTGTGTCTGCGGGATGCAGATGTGTTGGTGGTGGCGTCTGCTTCAGGCACAGAGGCAGATGACCGTTCGGCCGAGCAACCCTATGGAGAGAGCACAGGGAGAGGGTGACGGGCATACACCAACACAGGATGAATTATGGCAAGAGAAGATCTTACTTGAGTTGTCAGGATAGCTGGCACAGCAAGGGGAACGTAGCCCGGGAGACAGCCACCTGGAGAGCTCCGTGCAGCAGCGAAGGATGGGCGATGGAACGGAGACGTCCGCCGCCGGGGAATCCACCTGTGCACAGGGGAGCAGACTGGAAAAGGAGGTAAGAGTTCTTACCCAGAATAGCGATGCTGAAGAAAGGAATGCTCACGGCGGTGAGGGAACGAAGTCTGACGGCTTCAGGCCGAGCCTCCGGGCGAGGCGGCTTTTATCCCTCGCCGCTGATGAGGATCAGGTGTGTGAGCAGGTGGCGCTGCTGATGAACGGCGCGGCGTGACAGTACTCCCCCCTCTAGCAGCGCCTCCTGGCGATGGCTTATCCGGGTGCGCTCGGTGGAAGTCCGCGATGAGCGATGGGTCCAACACAAACGACGGGGGCACCCATTGTCGATGCTCGGGCCCATAGCCCTCCCAGTCCACCAAGTATTGCAACCCACGACCCCGGCGCCGGGAGTCCAGGATGGAGGAGACGGACCAGGCCAGGTGGCCACCAATCATCCGGGGCACGTGTTGCGCTGCAGGAGGAGGGCAAAGGGGGTCGGTGACTGCCAGCTTCACCTTTGATACGTGGAAGGTGGGATGGATGCGGAGGGAGGGGGGAATAGCCACGCGCACAGCCACCGGGTTGATGATCCGGGTGATGGGGAAGGGACCCATGAAGCGCTGTGCCAGCTTCCTCCTCTCGCCTTTTAGGGTGACGTCCTGGGTGGAAACGTAGACAAGTTGCCCAACTCTGTACGCCGGGGCAGGTCTTCTACGCCGGTCCGCCACGGTCTTGTTGCGCTCCGCTGTGCGTAAAAGCGCATGACGCGCGGCGGCCCAGGTCGAGCGGAACTGCCTCACGTGCGCCCTAACTGACGGAACAGTTACCTCGCTCTCCTGCGCAGGAAGCAGCGGGGGGTCGTAACCCAGGGACGCCTTGAAGGGGGACATCCCCGTTGCAGAAGAGCGGGCGGTGTTGTGGGCGTACTCCACCCAGGCGAGATGGTTGCTCCATGATGTCGGCTTGGATCTTGCAACACAGCGGAGCGCAGCCTCCAGCTCCTGATTGGTCCTCTCACACTGCCCGTTAGACTGGGGGTGATGGCCGGAGGAGAGGCTCACCTTGGCTCCGATGGCGTTGCAAAAGGATTTACAAACCTCGGATGAAAATTGGGGGCCCCGGTCCGAGACCACGTCCACCGGGATCCCATGCAGCCTGACCACGTGTTGGACGAGGAAGCCCGCCGTCTCCAGGGCGGTAGGGAGACCTCGCAGGGGGATGAAGTGTGCCGCCTTGGAGAAACGGTCCACGACGGTCAGGATGGTGTCGAATGAGTTGGAAGCTGGGAGCCCGGTGACGAAATCCAGTGCGATGTGTGACCATGGCCTGCCAGGGACGGGCAGAGGCTGGAGCAGACCCGCTGGAGGGGCGTTTCCCGACTTGCTGGTGGCACAAATTGGACAAGCCCGGGCGTAGCGGGCTGCATCCCTCCGCAGGCCCGGCCACCAAAAGGACCGTTGGAGGAGGCTGATCATCCGAGAGGTGCCGGGATGACAGGTGAGCCGGGAGGTGTGGAGCCAGTGGATGACCTCTCCTCGGACCGCAGACGGAACGAACAGTCTTCCCTCCGGTCCGCCGCCAGGATCAGGTTCCACCTCCTGTGCCTTCCGGATCTTGTCCACAATGTCCCAAGAGATAGCTCCCACGACGCACGACCTGGGCAGGATAGTGTGGGGCGTCTCCTCAGCCCCCACGGGGGTGAACTGTCTAGAGAGGGCGTCAGGCAGGCCGTTCTTGGAGCCTGGCCTGAAGGTGATAGAGAACCGGAACCTGGCGAAGAACAGAGACCAGCGCGCCTGGCGGGCATTCAGGCGCTTGGCAGATCGTAGGTACTCTAAATTCTTATGGTCCGTTAAGACCACAAACGGCAGGTCCGCCCCCTCTAGCCAGTGGCGCCACTCCTGTAGGGCGAGTTTAATGGCCAGGAGCTCTCTGTCCCCCACATCATAGTTCCTCTCCGCCGGGGACAGGCGCCGGGAGAAGAAGGCGCACGGTCGCTTGGCGCCATCGTCCGGTGATTGCTGGGATAACACTGCTCCCACTCCCGTGTCCGATGCGTCCACCTCCACAATGCACTGCAGCGCAGGGTCGACCTGGCGAAGGACCCGGGGGGAGGAGAACTCCGCCTTCAGCGCCTTAAAGGCAGCATCGACCTCTTCGGTCCACCGGAACGGGACCTTCGGGGACGTGAGGCGGGTCAGTGGTCCGACGATCCAGCTGAAATTCGGGACAAAACGGCGGTAAAAATTGGCGAAGCCAACAAACTGTTGCACCTGCTTCCGAGATGCGGGAGTAGGCCACTCCACCACCGCCTTCACCTTCTCTGGGTCCGGGAGCACCTGGTCTTGGGCGATGATGAATCCCAGGAAGGATGTGGTCCTAGCGTAAAACTCGCACTTCTCAGCCTTCACGTACAAACGATTCTCCAGCAGTCTTTGAAGGACCCGCCTCACATGGACCCGGTGCTCGTCTCTGGACTGAGAGAAGATCAGAATGTCGTCCAGGTAGACGAACACGAAGAGGCCGATGAAATCCTGGAGGACGTCATTGATGAGGCGCTGAAAGACGGCAGGAGCGTTGGTCAGCCCGAACGGCATGACGAGATACTCAAAGTGGCCGTTCGGGGTACGGAAGGCTGTTTTCCATTCATCTCCCTCCCGGATCCGGACGAGGTGGTAAGCGCTGCGGAGATCCAGCTTGGTAAACCAGGTCGCCCCCTGGAGGGAGTGGAAGGCAGTGTTCATGAGGGGCAGGGTGTAACGGTCCCTCTCAGTGATGTCATTAAGTGCTCGGTAGTCAATACAGGGACGGAGGGAACCGTCCTTCTTCCCTACAAAGAAAAACCCCGCCCCCACGGGTGATGACGATGGGCGGATAATCCCAGCGCTTAGTGATTCCTTCAGGTACGTATTCATAGTCTCCTTCTCCGGCGCCGACAGGCTGTAGAGCCGACCAGATGGCAGGGGGGCCCCCTGGCGGAGATTAATAGCACAGTCATATGGTCGATGCGGGGGAAGAGACATAGCTTTCCACTTGCTGAATACCATACCCAGGTCGTGAAAATCTGGGGGCACCAGTGACAGGTCCGGGGGTGCTGTATCCGCCACAGGAGGAGCCGCGGACGGGGAGCAGGCAGCGGACTGAAGGCAGGTGCCCATGCAGAAGGTACTCCACGCCGACACCCCAGCTGACCTCCAGTCCAGGACAGGATTGTGGAGGTGTAGCCAGGGATACCCCAGGATGACGGGCGACACAGAGTTGGGCAGGACGTAGAAAACCATTTCCTCCCGGTGGTTCCCTGAGATGATGACTGGGACAGGAATGGTTTGATGGGTAACTCTCCCAAGGGAGGCACGGGAGAGATGGACCAGGGAGATGGGGTGTTTGAGCGCCTGACAGCGGATGCCCAATCGGGTTGCCAGGCCTTGTGAAATGAAGCTGCCCTCTGCGCCCGAATCCACCAGTGCGTGGGTGAGGTGCCCAGTGGGATTGTGGCAAAAACGGATGGGCAGCTTTAATTGAGTGAGGGGACTTTGCCGATTGACGTCCGCGAGGCCCCCTACAGTGACTCGCGGACCCCACCGTTTGGCTTTTGTGGGCAAAGCTCTACCGTGTGTTGATTGTCTCCGCAATACATGCAGAGACCCAACTCACGGCAGCGCTGTCTCTCTGCCAAGGAGAGCTTTGCCCAGCCCGTCACCATCGGCTCCGACTCCTCGGGGCACGATGGTGGCGGCGTCGCCAGGGGGCGAGCTTGGGGCAGGCGTAGCGGGACTCCTCGAGGGCGAGAAGCAGACGGCTTCCGTCCTGAGGAGCGCTCGCGCAGCCTGTTGTCCAAGCTGATTGCTAATGAGGTTAGCTCCGCTAACGTTCCGGGGATATCCCGTCCAGCCAGTTCATCCCTCAGATCACTATTGAGGCTGCGGAGAAACAGGCCGCAGAGGGAGCGCTCCTCCCAGCCCAGTTCCTCCGCCGCTACCCGGTATTCGATGGCATAATCCGCGGCCGACCGGCTTCCCTGCTGGAGAGCGAGAAGCCGATCGACCTGGACCGCCTCGGAACGGGAGTGATCAAACACCTCCAGGAAGCGCCTCACGAACTCGGCATAGGTGAGGGTGGCATAACTGGGTCTCGCCATAATAGCGTAGGCCCAAGTTAAAGCACACCCCTCAAGGAGGTTCCCTATGTAGCCGATCCGGCTGTGATCTGAGGGAAAGTCTCCGGGCACACGGTCAAACACGGACTCGCACTGCATCACAAACCCCCGCGCTCCGCCGAGCTTTCCGCTAAAGCGGGCGGGGGTTGGAATTGGTGTGAGTCGGGCCGGTGCCACTGGAGCTGGCTGGACGGCCACCGGAACAGCAGGAGCTGCGCCACCCTGAGGAGCCGGGGGGAACGGCTGCTGGGGGTCCAGGCGGTCCAATCGGCCAGTGATAGTTATCAATTGATTCAGGATAACCTGCTGTTGATAAGCTATTTGATCCACTCTAGCCTCGAGAGTGGTAAGCCGGTGTGCGAGCCCGCCGTCCGCCGAGCCGCTCTGCTGAAGCCGTACTGACATAACGCACGGCTCAGGAGACACGCACACACAGGCTTAGAGTAGTTCAAATAGTTTATTAACAGCAGGGGTGAATGAGTGTGTGTCTGCGGGATGCAGATGTGTTGGTGGTGGCGTCTGCTTCAGGCACAGAGGCAGATGACCGTTCGGCCGAGCAACCCTATGGAGAGAGCACAGGGAGAGGGTGACGGGCATACACCAACACAGGATGAATTATGGCAAGAGAAGAACTTACTTGAGTTGTCAGGATAGCTGGCACAGCAAGGGGAACGTAGCCCGGGAGACAGCCACCTGGAGAGCTCCGTGCAGCAGCGAAGGATGGGCGATGGAACGGAGACGTCCGCCGCCGGGGAATCCACCTGTGCACAGGGGAGCAGACTGGAAAAGGAGGTAAGGGTTCTTACCCAGAATAGCGATGCTGAAGAAAGGAATGCTCACGGCGGTGAGGGAACGAAGTCTGACGGCTTCAGGCCGAGCCTCCGGGCGAGGCGGCTTTTATCCCTCTCCGCTGATGAGGATCAGGTGTGTGAGCAGGTGGCGCCGCTGATGAACGGCGCGGCGTGACAGGGAGTTTCAACCTTTTTTGGTCTGAGCTAAAATACGCTAGGGGTGACAACTCTACTTTTTGAAATCAAGCAATGATTCCAAGGGATTAAAACCTTTTGGCCAAGCTATGTGTAACGGGGTAACTTTACTTTTCCAGTGACCTCAAATAAATATTTGCCACTGCGGAGTTAAACTGATTACCCAAGCAACAAACGAAACGGGGGTAATTTTACTTTTCCAGTGACCTCAAATAAATACTTGCCACTGCGGAGTTAAACCGATTACCCAAGCAACAAGCGAAACGGGGGTAACTTTACTTTTCCAGTGACCTCAAATAAATACTTGCCACTGCGGAGTTAAACCGATTACCCAAGCAACAAGCGCATCCAGGGGTAACTTTGCTTTTCCAGTGACCTCAAATAAATATTTGTCACTGTGGAGTTAAACCGATTACCCAAACTCTCTCCAACCCTATTTTCTGGAACAGTTTTAACACGTGTAACTAATTCCACGGGGTTTAAACCGTTTGGAGATTTCCTTATCAAACTCAGTAAATATATCTCTTGAAACATCATATAAATTCAAGACCATATCTCAGTTTTATTCCACAAATAAAATCACACGTGCATGAGTATTTAATCTCTCCAGAAAGGGCTGTCCCCGAAGGGACAGGCAGAAATTTATTGAAAAAGGTTTTCTGCTCACCTCTTATCATGTTGTGGCCGCCAGTCTGTAGAGAAAAAATCCTCACACCGTTTACAAAACTAAAACTAAAATTTAGCCTCGTAACCGGGTGGAAACACCAAATTGTTGAGTCTAAACTACCTTAAACCCCAGTTCTTTGATACGACGGCCAAATAACCAGGCTGAGAGATGAAGTATATTTTCCTTTTTTACTGAAAGTGAGATATGGTTATAGGCAGCGCTGGGACACACCTCTTTAGGCAATTCCTGGTGAGAGTGTGCCACCCCAAAATGGAGCCCTATGGTTTTTATAGCCTGACCACCCCCCTCATGTAAGAGGGAGGGGTTTTTACCTCATTGTATCTGTAACATATTTTAAACCATTATATACATATACATATACATATACGTATATACAAACATATACATATACATACAGTATTTAAACCATATTTAAACCATTAATGTGACCTATAACCTGTACAACCCAACTGAAAAACAATCTGAAATCTTTTAAGGGGAAAAATAAAAAAAACTTACAATAACCTGTTTGCATAAATATGCACACCCTGTTATAACTGGGGATGTGGCTGTGGTCAGAATTAACCAGTTGTTATGTATGGTTTTACCCTAGTTCACAGATGATGCGAGGTGACTTGCAGAACACAGCTTTATTGAACACTCTGAAGATGGCGGTCACAAACAAGGCACTGGCCAAGGCACAGGCGAGAAAGAGGCCGTAAGATGGCCGACCCCGGCCTCATATGGGGTGATATGGTGACGTCACCACGCCGCATTTCACAATAAAGGTACTATACAACACCCCCCCCCCAAAAAAAAAGTCCAAAACCACTCACACAATTGGAACCCCCCCAAAAAAATTTGGGACCCGAACCACGCACTAATGCCCCTTTTCCACTAGTACCCACTCAGCCCTACTCACTTCGACTCTACTCGCTTTGTAGGCTTTTCCATTAGTATCTAGTACCTGGTACCAGGTACTTTTTTCGTACCTATTCCACTGGGGTTCTAACGGGGTCAAGTCGGGCTGAAAATGTGACGTCAACAGACTGCAGGCCACTGATTGGTCAGGGCGTAATGTCATGAGAGCGCCATCTTCTGCAGAATCTCCAACTGCCATTTAAAGTTCACTGAGTAAACATGGCCAGCGAGTAAACACGATATTAATAGAGATGTCTTCGCAGGTTTCGCGGAAATCTACACCATGGTCCAACGAAGCGGTGCAGACTTTTCTGTGCTTGGTGGCTGATAGTATCCATAGCAAGATGGAGTGACCCGCAACGAAACAGATGGCAGCCCAGAATACAAATGGGCATTAAAACAGTAGGGAGAAACTGAAGAATGAGAGAACCATGAACAGTGAGTGTTTTGTGATATTGTGCATCTTTTCACTTATTTAGCTTATTGGTGGCAAGCTCACTTTTTTTTAGCAATAATGCCGTTCTCTCCTGGCTAACGAATGTTAGCGAGGAGCACTAGCTAGCTAGTAGCCAACTCTGCTCATTCGCGCTTGCTTTTCATATAATTTCCTAAAGCCTCATAATAGACCCACATACCTATTCTTTCTTTTCCACCATAAATCCCTGGCTTGAAAATGTACTTGTACATGTACAGAGTGGATCCTGAGGTGCTCACTTGTCAGGGGTCCACAACCTGGTCCCATTTTTAGCTGTGGTGGAGGAAGTATTGATATAATTCTTGTTTTTGAAAAACTGATGTAGCACATGAACTCACTTTCGAATGTACTTGCAGGCAACGTGCTTCATTGAAATGATTTAAGTCAGCTGACTGTATTAACTCATTCAGATTTCTGAGGCTACAATAAAAACAAATCATTTTAAACATAACCTAGTGCCTGCAAAATTTGCTCTACTGAGGCGCAGCAACATGTCAATCATGCTTAAATGCAACAACAAATCATTTTTGTCACATCCCACCACTGGCTTTCACAAGTGTATTTCCCTAATATATGTTTTGAACTTGCTTTAACCAACCACCATCCATTTCTGTCTTTCGTCTAGGCAAGAGGAAAAGGAGCCACCCCACAATGGACCTTGCCACTGTGGAAAGTACTGAAATCCTTTGCTTTTTTAGTTAAAGTATAGATAAAGTACCAAAACTAAAGTAGCACAATTTCCACTTGATATGAAAGGGACTGAACTGAGGTTTATTTGATTGTGTGAATTGGCCTAGTTGATAGAGCATCCGCCCCACAACTGGGAGGTCGTGGGTTCAAAGACCATATAAAAATGGTACTTCCCACCTTTCAGCTTGGTGTTCAGCATAATAGAATGGGGGAAGGAGAAGTTGTTTGTGGAGGCACCTTGCATGGCAGCGACCCCTCTGATTCTACTTGTGATTAACATTGTAGATAGGAGAAACATAATTTTGTTCTACCGTACATGATTGGCTGTATGGACTGAATGACAACAGAGGTGGCTTCTTCTTCTTCTTCTTCTTCTTCTTCTTCTTCTTCTTCTTCTTCTTCTTCTTCTTCTTCTTCTTCTTCTTCATTACAGAATAATTGAAAATGAATGGCACATCCACTGTAAAATAAACCACTTGTTTATTTATTTATTTTTGTCAGATCACTTGTGTGATCCTTTGTGAGTTGCCGTGGACAAAATTGTTTGTACCCCTATGTTAATGAAAGAAAAACCCACAATGGTCACAGAAATAACTTGAATCTGACAAAAGTGGTAATAAATAAAAATTCTATGAAAATTAACCGATGAAAATCAGACAATTCTTTTGAATTGTGGTTCAACAGAATTATTTTAAAAAACAAACTCATGAGACAGGCCTGGACAAAAATGATGGTACCCTTAACTTAATATTTTGTTGCACAACCTTTTGAGGCAATCACTGCAATCAAACGATTTCTGTAACTGTCAATGAGACTTCTGCACCACTCAGCAGGTATTTTGGCCCACTCCTCATGAGCAAACTGCTCCAGTTGTCTCAGGTTTGAAGGGTGCCTTCTCCAGACGGCATGTTTCAGCTCCTTCCACAGATGTTCAATAGGATTTAGATCAGGGCTCATAGAAAGCCACTTTAGAATAGTCCAATGTTTGGCTCTTAGCCATTCTTGGGTGTTTTTAGCTGTGTGTTTTGGGTCATTATCCTGTTGCAAGACCCATGACCTGCGAATGAGACCAAGCTGTCTTGACACTGGGCAGCACATTTCTCTCTAGAATACCTTGATAGTCTTGAGATTTCATTGTACCCTGCACAGATTCAAGACACCCTGTGCCAGATGCAGCAAAGCAGCCCCAGAACATAACAGAACCTCCTCCATGTTTCACAGTAGGGACAGTATTCTTTTCTTGGTATGCTTCATTTTTGCGTATGTGAACATAGAGCTGATGTGCCTTGCCAAAAAGTTCCAGTTTTGTCTTGTCTGTCCATAGGACATTCTCCCAGACGTTTTGTGGCTTGTCAACATGCAGTTTGGCAAATTCCAGTCTGGCTTTTTTATGATTTATTTTCAACAGTGGTGTCCTCCTTGGTCATCTCCCATGAAGTCCACTTTGGCTCAAACAACGACGGATGGTGCGATCTGACACTGATGTACCTTGACCTTGGAGTTCACCATGAATGTGTTTAGAGGTTGTTCTGGGCTCTTTTGTTACCATTCGTATTATCCGTCTCCTCCTGCGGCCACGTCCAGAGAGGTTGGCTACAGTCCTGTGGATCTTAAATTTCTGAATAATATGTGCAACTGTAGTCACAGGAACATCAGGCTGCTTGGAGATGGTCTTATAGCCTTTACCTTTAGCATGCCTGTCTATAATTTTCTTTCTAATCTCCTGAGACAACTCTCTCCTTTGCTTCCTCTGGTCCATGTTTAGTGTGGTACACACCATGTCAACAAACAGCACAGTGACTACTTGCCACCCTTTAAATAGGCCAACTGAGCAATTACAAGTTTGTAGACACCTGTGATGTTAATTAGAGGACACATCTTGGTTGAACATGTCCCTATGGTCACATTATTTTCAATCTTTTCTAGAGGTACCATCATTTTTGTCCAGGTCTGTTTCATGAGTTTGTTTTTTAAAGTAATTCTGTTGAACCACAATTCAAAAGCATTGTCTGATTTTCATTGGTTAATTTTTATATAATTTTTATTTATTACCACTTTTGTCAGATTCAAGTTATTTCTGTGACCATTGTGGGTTTATCTTTCATTAACAGAAGGGTACCAACAATTTTGCCCATGTGTATTCATAATAGTGTATCTTGCACTTTGGGGAATGGGAGTTGTTCAGTCACCATTATAATTTAGTTTATATGTGTAGTTTGTAGTCCATCGTCAATAAACTCATGCAGTATTATAATAACAGGACACATTACAAATATGAGACCCATTGTGGTTCTTCCTTTTATATTTTAGCAATGCAAGTAAAAAACACCGCCCACACTTGAAGCCAGGGCGACACAGCGGTGACAGAGCAATGGCTAAACTTTAATTGAAAAAAATTACATATTTTGACTGAGCGACTCCATACTCGGGGATGCACACCCTCAGTTAAAGTACTAGATTCCATTCAAGTGAATGTATTAACTCATTCTGATTGCTGAGGCCACAGTAAAAACAAATGATTTTAAACATAACCCAGCCCTTGTAAAAATCTGCTTTACTGAAGTGCAGCTGCATGAAAATTGTGGTTAAATACAACAACGAAGCACTTTTTTGTCACATTCCACCACTGGCTTTTAGCAACAAGTATATTTCCCAAATATGTTTTAAACTTGCATTAATTAACCACCACCCTTTTCTCTCTTTCTGTCTAGGCAAGAGGAAAACAGTCCACCCCAAACCGGACCTTGCGTTACTATTTACAGAGATGCAGGCTGAAGATCTGCTGAACTTGGACCAGTGTGAGCGGCACAGCCAGTTGCTTCTCATTGAGGCAGCGTGGCTGGCATGTGTGACACTTTCTAAGTTGTTTTTTTTTACAGTTTGAATTTTGCACATTCTAAATAATCTGGAATTTGCTGCTGATTGTAATAAACAATTTAGTGACTTATGTGTTTGCATCATGATTTTCTATTTTGTCTATTAAGACACCGGTGGGAAAAGAGTCAACAGTACAAACCATTTATCAGTGATGTTGAAAATAAAGGCTCATTTTTAAGAAAAAGTAACCAAAAACAATTATTTTATTAACTGAAGACTGTATTGTTGGATGTGCCACTGCAGAAGACACTGCAGTCTTTAGCTTTAGTGATAGTACCAGTATATGGAGGAATTCTGAGCCATATTAGCATCTGTATTTTCTATTAATGGGTTAGGGCGGGGGTGTCTAATCATATGCCATGGAGTGCCAAGACCCTGCAGACTTTACCTTCAACCAGTGTCTTCAGCAGCAGATTCCACTGAATTTCTTCCACTGACTGCTGATCAGTGAAAACACCTGCTGAAGAGACTGGGTAGAAGAGAGAACCTGCAGGGTTTTGGCCCTCCATGGCACATGATTGGACACTCCTGGGTTTGGGTTTAATGGGATTTAACATTTTAACACGAGCTGCTTTATGGTTCATAATTCTGCTGACAGACTTACACCAAACCAAAAGTGACTTCTCAAACTGCTGGATTATTCTTAGACAGCTTTTCCAATCTTTTAGTATTTTATTTATGTCACTTGGTGGTAACCTTCACACATAAAAGTGGAGACAGATCTGCAAAAAGTACAAAGGTTTATTGCCAAAATTCCCAGTGCAATACTACATGAGTACATGTTCAGTACATTGTTGATGCAGAGAATATATATTTACACAGTATCTACATGTATATATCGAGTAAATCAAGTATTTTCCATGTAACCTTCTGACTGCATTATTTTAATTGCTTTTAACCGTAGATCAAGTTTGTTTTGGCTTAAAATGCATCATAATTGTTAAATATGTCTTATTATACCTAACTCAGTACTGCTTATCTGTTGAAATATATATTTTACGGCTAATATAACCCCATAAATACAATATGGCACCTGGCGATCAAGTTTTGGCAGCTGATCACTTTTTGCCATGACACCACCACAGACTTAGTGCTGCCAGAGCAGGTACAACCCATGATGTTTCAACAGTCTCTCCGTGATTTTCACACCGATCAGAGCAATTTGTTGCACAGGAAGCTAAACGTTTCTACAGACATTCTTAAGTTCAATAACCAGTGAGCATTTGTAAAGCTGGGGTGACATCAGTGACAGGATGTGTTTAACGCCCAGACCCACGGTTTGAAGCGGTAATTTTCCCACAAGAGAGCCATCTGAAACACACACAACATACATATTTTAGTACCTAATAGCGATAACTTGCAGACATTACAATGTAGTACGGCAGACTTAAAGCAAACTAGCATTAGCAATCATTAGCTTACCTTCATATGTGATCTAGTTTGTATCCTTACGTCTTCGGCACTATGGCTTCCTAAACACTCCAGTACTTTTTTTTTTTTTTTTTTTTTTCTGTTACTTATTTGTACCCGTAGGTAGACTTGGTTTGCAGTCTGGTGTCAAGCCACCGGCTGCTAGTCGCTGCGTGCGCGAGCGCCCTAAACCTACATGTTTTTGGTGTGCGGGAGGAAACCGGAGAAATCCCGGAGTAAACCCGCGCAACACGGGGAGAACATGCAAACTCCACACAGCTCACTGTTGGTCGGGGGCTGGGATCGATCCCACGATCCCCCGGCCGAGGGTAAAACTGTGCTGCCACAGTGCTAAACCACTGCGCCACCGTGCAGCCAACACTTTTCCAGAGTGTTTCATCTCGCTGCCTGTACCCTTGTGTAACCCAACTGAGAAAATGACCCTTTTTCTCAGATTTCATTTGTATTAATGAAAGTGTGTGATTTTATTTTGAAAACCGACTATCTTGGGGAAGAGGAAGTGCGATCCTCGTCATCCATCTTTTAAATTTCCGTTTCATGGTCATGTTGGGTGATCCGGGTCTTTCCATTCGTTAAGAGCAATATTAGCCCCTCCTTCCGAGTAGAGGCAGCAAGCGCGCGCTCGGAATTCAGTCTTTCACGATATGAGCGCGGACGAGAGGTTATGAAGCGGTCTGATTCACACAGATACCTCTTCTTGGTGAGTTTCATTCAGAAAGATGCTATAAATGGATCTAAACACTCTCCAAATGCTAATTTGCAACCTTTATTATCCTAAGTTGACGGGAGCACGAGCGTGAGGGGCATTGTGGCTGTGTCCTTTGCTGTATTCACACTGAAACCTCATCTTGGTGAGTCAGATACATGCTAATGTTATGCTAATGTTAGCGCTATGCTAATGCTAATTGTGAGGGGATTTTTTCCTGTTTAAAAGCAATGGAAAAGGCTGTCTTTGTGTCTGTATGGTTTTCCTAAATGTGATTTCAGTTCCCAAAAGTATGCTGAAGTACTTTTAGTTCATATGCACTATTTCTGTCGAATGCAATGTGTAGTTTGATGCTAAAAGCACATGGTGTTGGTCTACTATGTAAATCCATAGGTTATGCTAAACCCAGTAGCTCAGACAGGGTTTTACTGATTTTAAAAGGGAATATTGGAAGTAATAGGACGGTATATTCCCTGGTTATGTGATAGTATTTCATTTCATGATTTACAAAGACAAGGTTGAAAGGGATTAATCATAATTTCATGGTTAAGTGATGTAGAGATAAACAGAGGAATTCATTTAATTGGTTACATGAAAAAGGGTATTTCATGCGCTACCAGAGAGATTGTGAGAAAAAGAACACATGCATGTAAAATGTAAGATATTGCTATATTGCTGGATTGTGATAATAGTAATATGAGAGAAGAATTTAAACACTAAGCTATGGTGTTATATAAGAAAGGATTGGAAAACGAATTACTCTAGCTGTAAACAATAATACCATTATTGTCGTGCAGGCTAGGTTTTTTTTGGTTGCCGACCAAAAACCTTCTGGATCCTGGATTTTCTCCGAATGGAGATGGCGAGCCTGACCCGAGATTGAACCGAGATTGAACAGAGGTCTGACCAAGGTCTCAATTGAAGGACATCCCTCCTCTCTCCAGTGCACAACATTGAAGTGGTAACAACTCAAGCTGCCACTTTAAAAGAGGAAAAGAAACCTGAGCCGGAGATACAAGATATCTTGACTGGTCAAACGACTAACCCGAAAGGACAAACAAACACTGAGCTCAGTAGGACACTTCTGGGGTTTTATTTCATGCCAGCTGTTGTTATATTTGTATATTTGTACATTGTTTGTATATTTTGCTCCTTCTATATTTATTAATAACAGACATGAATTGCTCATTTCTTGCCTCCAGCTATTTCATTCCACACTCACTCTAATTCCCTATTGTAACCCTTACGAACCTAGCAACTGGTCTACACTTAATTATTTCCCTTACCTAATTAACATAAGACAAGGGTTACAATAAGAAGTGGTGAGCCAGCCAGGAGCCTTTTTCTCTTTTCCCTTACATTATTTCAAGCCTATGCGTACCCAAAACGGATATTGTTGAACGTGAATCTGTGAAAATTCCAAACGCAGTGATAGTGAGTGAAATCGCTGGAGATGAGCAAGTTGATGAAGTGACTGAGTTTTTGAAACGGTATAGATTGATTTCAAGAGTCATAAAAGTAACAGATAGTAAGTCTGAGTTTTTCCAGAGTGCTATTTTTGAGTATCACTCGGGTATTGCTTTTGAAACTCTTGACCCATTGCCATGTACTCATGTATCTGATAGTGGAGCCAGCTATATGATACATTCTCTTGCCAGTGTTTATACGCACCGTGTAGGGAGCGAAATGACCAAGTCATTTCTCACTAAAATTAAAAACCTAGTGAAGATGAGGGGCAGAGATTTTGCAGATGTCCTGAAATACGTGATGTTACAGATGTCTGAGGCAATCAAAGAATCTGAAAATGATCAATCAGAGCAAGTTAAGTTACCTGATAACTTACTTGAAGCTTTCGTAGATGAGCCTCAACCTCAGCCTTCTGCAGCTGAGCCCAGTATTCAAGGTGCACAGCCAACTAACCAGTCGAATCACACAGCGAGCACCCCAGCTCAAAGTATGCCCACCATTTCTGCACATGATTTAAATCCCCCAGAAGTGCAACGTGTGGTAGTTGAGCACATTGTAAAAAGGGAAGATTTTTCCGTGCAGCCGTTTTCACAAAAGCTCAGAGCTTTTTCTGGCAAAGACCTCCGACCAACTTATGAGCTAGATTGTGATACTTGGCGCTCCAGTGTAGAATTAATCTTGACTGATCCTGCTATGTCCAAACTGCAACAATCCCGAAAGATCATTGAGTCTCTTTTACTCCCAGCAGCTGATGTAGTCAAGCACTTGAACCCCAACAGCTCACCAACAGAATACCTTCAGCTGTTAGATTCTGCTTATGGTACAGTTCAAGATGGCGGAGAGCTTTACGCCAGGTTTATTGACACCTTCCAAAACACAGGTGAGAAACCCTCGTCATATCTACAACGTCTTCACGTAGCTTTGACTCACACTGTGAAGCGTGGTGGCGCTTCAAGCCAGGATTTTGACAGGCTGCTTGTCACACAGTTTTGTCGAGGTTGTTGGGATGATTCCTTTTTAACTGCACTCCAGTTAAAACAAAAACGAACAAGTCCCCCAACTTTTCCTGATCTGCTTCTCTTGCTACGCACTGAAGAAGACCAAATTGCTGCCAAAAATTTAAGGATGAGACAACATTTGAGCAGTTCAGATGAAGATGAGGACAATATCACGCTAAACTCACTCCAAGAACTCTCAAAACAAGTTGCAGAAATTAAAACGCAACTAGTAAAACTAACTGCAGAACCAAAAGCTCAAAACTCACAAGGTACACTCAGTACAAAGCCAAAAGAGAAACGAAAGTCGGAGGTTTGAAGACGACCAGATACCGTCGTAGTTCCGCCCATAAATGATACCGGATGGAGACAATACTGAAAATGGTCATATTACAACTCAACCAATACTGATGATGGACAGTCTTGGTTGCACATGCAACGGGACGTGCATGATATTTAGCGTGGGAGAGTGTAACCCAGCTGAGAAAATGACCCTTTTTCTCAGATTTCATTTGTATTAATGAAAGTGTGTGATTTTATTTTGAAAACCGACTATCTTGGGGAAGAGGAAGTGCGATCCTCATCATCCAACTTTTAAATTTCCGTTTCAAGGTCACGTTGGGTGATCTGGGTCTTTCCATTCGTTAAGAGCGATATTAGCCCCGCCTTCTGAGTAGAGGCAGCAAGCGCGCACTCGGAATTCAGTCTTTCATGATATGAGCGCGGACGAGAGAGGTTGTGAAGCGGTCTGATTCACACAGATACCTCTTCTTGGTGAGTTTCATTCAGAAAGATGCTATAAATGGATCTAAACACTCTCCAAACGCTAATTTGCAACCTTTATTATCCTAAGTTGATGGGAGCATGAGCGTGAAAAGGCTGTCTTTGTGTCTGTATGGTTTTCCTAAATGTGATTTCAGTTCCCAACAGTATGCTGAAGTACTTTTAGTTCATATGCACTATTTCTGTCGAATGCAATGTGTAGTTTGATGCTAAAAGCACATGGTGTTGGTCTACTATGTAAATCCATAGGCTATGCTAAACCCAGTAGCTCAGACAGGGTTTTACTGATTTTAAAAGGGAATATTGGAAGTAATAGGACGGTATATTCCCTGGTTATGTGATAGTATTTCATTTCATGATTTACAAAGACAAGGTTGAAAGGGATTAATCATAATTTCATGGTTAAGTGATGTAGAGATAAACAGAGGAATTCATTTAATTGGTTATATGAAAAAAGGGTATTTCATGTGCTACCAGAGAGATTGTGAGAAAAAGAACACATGCATGTAAAATGTAAGATATTACTATATTGCTGGATTGTGATAATAGTAATATGAGAGAAGAATTTAAACACTAAGCTATGGTGTTATATAAGAAGGGATTGGAAGACGAATTACTCTAGCTGTAAACAATAATACCATTATTGTCGTGCAGGCTAGGTTTTTTTTGGTTGCCGACCAAAAACCTTCTGGATCCTGGATTTTCTCCGAATGGAGATGGTGAGCCTGACCCGAGATTGAACCAAGATTGAACAGAGGTCTGACCAAGGTCTCAATTGAAGGACATCCCTCCTCTCTCCAGTGCACAACATTGAAGTGATAACAACTCAAGCTGCCACTTTAAAAGAGGAAAAGAAACCTGAGCTGGAGATACAAGATATCTTGACTGGTCAAACAACGAACCCGAAAGGACAAACAAACACTGAGCTCAGTAGGACACTTTTGGGGTTTTATTTCATGCTGGCCGTTGTTATATTTGTATATTTGTACATTGTTTGTATATTTTGCTCCTTCTATATTTATTAATAACAGACATGAATTGCTCATTTCTTGCCTCCAGCTATTTCATTCCACACTCACTCTAATTCCTTATTGTAACCCTTACGAACCTAGCAACTGGTCTACACTTAATTATTTCCCTTACCTAATTAACATAAGGCAAGGGTTACACTTGTCTGGCTCTCATTTTTTGCCTTTACTCTGACAAAAGCCAGACACCGAGCAGTCGCCTTGTAAGCCGCCATCTTGTGTTTTTCTTGTGTCACGTGTTTTATGTCTCGGGAGTGTGGCACCGCCTTGCTGTAAAAAAATCCCGCCCACCCCAAGTGGTTCTCTGCTGTAATGGAAACAAAACCATGCTGAGCCATGTAAAACCATGTAGAGGCATGTAGGGCTGACTGGGTACTAGTGGAAAAGGGACTTAAGTCATTAAAACTAAAGGAAAATGCCCTGACACACTCACACAAACCAACTTAAAATAGGGCTGACGGGTGGACTACCATGCAGCCCGCACGGCGGGGTGGATTATTCTGCCTCCCCTAACTAAAGAAAAGTCCATTGTTAAACTAAAATTGTGCGCCGTGCTCCTAAACTAAAGAAAAACATAAAATAATCTCATACATAACATTTCTACTAACACCAGAACTTTAATATATACTATTTACAATCCAGTTCTTTGGTTGAAAGGATATAATTGGCATAGGGGCCCAAGGCAACCCCTCAGCAGATGCGCCCCTGGAAACAGCTGGTCCCTGGGGTGATGGCTGACCCTCCGGACGCTGAAGCCACTCCTCGTCA
This sequence comes from Pholidichthys leucotaenia, assembly GCA_020510985.1. NCBI lineage: Eukaryota > Metazoa > Chordata > Actinopteri > Cichliformes > Pholidichthyidae > Pholidichthys > Pholidichthys leucotaenia. Next base: position 329,710,372 of record CM035842.1, on the reverse strand, counting down.
CCATCGACCTCGCTTCACGTCCAGCCAGGTATCCTGCAGCCTTCTCTCGGACATGCCGAAGCCGATTTGCATGCCACACCAAGCCGTCAGACAGTCTGAAGTACGCTGTGTCCAGTTTGGCCACTATGCGCAGACACTCCCGATGCTCCTGAGGTTGTCGTCTGGCCCATCTGTGCTGCAGACGTTCCTCACCTCGAATCTGAACCCAATCCAGGACCCTCAACCGGGCCTGGCTCAGCCTGAGACATTGTTGTCGAGCATGTTGATTTCCCGTGCTCATTGGTCTTTCCCCAACTTCTTCTAAGACCGTTGTAGCATTCACCCTCATAGCAGCAGACCCTCCGTCCCTTTGTGGCCAAGCCCCAAAGGCATCTGGGTCTAACACATTGGTGTCACTCACCGGTGTAGGTGCCTCACCATCACACTCGGTACCCCCTTCGACTATTTCCCGAGCACTGGCACTGAGACACTCCTGCACTGAACCTGAGCAAAATTGGTCCCACTTGACCACCATGGCATCCATTAATTATTCATCCCACACCACATCCTCATCGATCAACGGAATTGGAGGGTTCCACAGGCCACAGCCCAACCATTTGTTCCCAGCACCGTCTTTAATGGCAAAACCCAGTCCGTAAAATAAATCACAGCCCATGATGTTATCACCCCGTGCTGTCACGTGGAATGTGAAGTCCATCACCGTCGCAGACTTGTACCGAATAGTCAACTCCAAAGTCCCGACCATGCCCAGTCTTCCATTTCCATAACTGTACAACGGCACTGGGTTACCTCTAATCCTGTGGTGGGGAAAAAACTTCTTCACCATGGCCCAATTTAGCAACGATCCCTCCGGCCCCGTGTCAATCAACAGCGGCACCTCCATGTCATCCAGCCCCACTGTGCAAAACGTGTACCCGTTCATGTTGGGGGACACTGTGTGGATGGTTGTCGGGGATGGGTGGAGTCATTTATTCCATGGGCTCTCTGGGTTAAATTCATGGCACACCCTGGCAAAATGGTTCAAGCGACCACATCTGTTACAACGTGCTCCTCTCGCTGGACAGTCCTTAGCCTTTTTGCGGTGCATCGCAGACCCACAACCCATGCAAAGGGGTTTTCCCAGGGCAGACTTTCTGCTGGTAGCATTGGTTTCCGTATCTTCATCGTCCAAGCTGTCTTCACTATCCGGGTCCGTGACATTTGCCGCAACGAGAGGCTCCAGCGGCTGCTGTGACTGGCGCCTGGTTAGCTCCAGAGCTAGCTTGTCTGCGGCCTCCATTTGGAGAGCTAGCTTAACTGCTCTGGCTAATGTGAGGTCACTAGACGCCGTAAGTAGCCTAGCCCACAATGCAGCGCTGCATGTATGTTCCGCCAGCTGGTCATGAATCATTTCCTCCTTTAGCGTCCCAAAACGACACTTGCTAGCTAGCTGCCTCAAGTCAGCGACAATCTGCCAAACGGGATCGCCTACCCGGTGACGCTGCTGCCGAAAATGGATCCTCCGTACAGTCACATTATTCGGGGTGTGGAAATGGCTAGCTAGCAGTTCTACTACATCTTCATAAGTGTCCGAAGCACTGAGCATTCGCAGGACTTGCTGGCCTTCTATACCCAAATTGTGAACCAGCCTTTAGCTTATCCAGCTCACCGAGTCCCAGCACAGGAACATAGGTCTCAAAGGCCTTGAATCACCTAGACCAGGGCACCAGCGGGTCCCCTGGAAACTCAAGAAAAGGACGAATTAGAGCTACACATGCTTCCATGAGTTAAACCCAACGTTGCCAAATGTTATTTATGGTTTTACCCTGGTTCACAGATGAGACGAGGTGACTTGTAGAACACAGCTTTATTGAACACTCTGAAGATGGCAGTCACAGACAAGGCACTGGCCAAGGCACAGGCGAGAAAGAGGCCATAAGATGGCCGACCCCGGCCTTATATGGGGTGACGCAGTGATGTCACTGGAGGTGTGCGTTAGCACGCCGCATTTCACAATAAAGGTACTATACAACACCAGTCACATTCAAACTCATGTTAAATGGGAGTCAGTACACACCTGCCACCATTTAAAGTGCCTCTGATTAACCCCAAATAAAGTTCAGCTGTTCTAGTCAGCTTTTCCTGATATTTTTTGGGCAGTGGTTAGCACTGTGGCAGCACAGTAAGAAGGTTGTGGGTTCGATCCCACCCCCTGACCTTCGGTGATCCTTCTGTGTGGAGTTTGCATGTTCTCCTTGTGTCTGCGTGGGTTTACCCCAGGTACTCTGGTTTCTTCCCACAGGCCAAAAACATGCAAGTTAGGTTAATTGGAGTCTCTAAAGTGGCCTTAGAGTGTGAATGTGTGTATGAATGGTCAAGGGATTGGCACCTCACCGTGGCTGCCTCATCCATCCACGTAGATGCCCTGAATTTTCCTCTGGAATTAATAAAGTATACAAATACAAAAAAAAAAAGTAGTCGCATCTTACAGCACAAGCCATGGTCCGCAGAGAGCTTCCAAAGCACCAGAGGGATCTCATTGTTCAAAGGTATCAGTCAGGAGAAGGGTACAAAAGAGTTTCCACGGCATTAAATATACCATGGAACACAGTGAAGACAGTCATCATCAAGTGGAGAAAATATGGCACAACAGTGACATTACCAAAAACTGGACATTCCTCCAAAATTGATGAAAAGACGAGAAGAAAAGCCTCAGGGAGGCTGCCAAGAGGCTGACAGCAACATTGAAGGAGCTGCAGAAATTTCTGACAAGTACTGGCTGTTTAGTACATGTGACAACAATCTCTCATTTAGGGTGACAAGACGGAAGCCTTATTTCACAAAGAAAAACATCCAAGCCTGGCTACATTTTGCAAAAACACATCAGAAATCTCCCAAACGCATGTGGGAAAATGTGTTATGATCCATTGAAACCAAGGTTGAACTTTTTGGCCATAATTCCAAAACGTATATTTGGTGCAAACACAACACTGCTCATCATCAAAAGAATACCATACCGATAGTGAAGCATGGTGGTGGCAGCATCATGCTTTGGGGCTGTTTTTCTTCAGCTGGAACTAGGGCCTTAGTCAATGTGGAGGGAATTATGAACAGTTCCAAATACGTCAGTGTTGGCACAAAACCTTCAGGCTTCTGCTAGAAAGCTGAAGATGAAGAGGAATTTCATCTTTCAGCACAACAATGACCCAAAGCACACATCCAAATCAACAAAAGAATGGCTTCACCAGAAGAAGATTAAGGTTTTGGAATGGCTCAGCCAGAGTCCAGACCTGAATCCGATCGAACATCTGTGGGGTGATCTGAAGAGGGCTGTGCACAGGAGATGTCCTCGAAATCTGACAGATTTGGAGCATTTTTACATAGAAGAGTTGGCAAATATTGCCACATCAAGATGTGCAACGCTGATAGACTCCTACCCAAAAAGACTGCGTGCTGTAATAAAAGCCAAAGGTGCTGCAACAAAGTATTAGTTTAAGGGTGTGCATATTTATGCAATCAGGTTTTGCAAGTTTTTTATTTTTTATTTTTCCCCTTAAAAGATTTCAATTTGTTTTTCAACTGGGTTGTACAGGTTATAGGTCACATTAATGGTGGAAAAAGTTTTGAAATAATTTATCTTGGTCTCATTTTTTTGCATCACAAAAAACTGGCATTTCAACAGTGGTGTCTAGACTTTTTATATCCACTGTATGTCATAAATTGCCCTGGCAAGGGTGGACTGAAGACGCCAAACGCAGGCTGTGAGTTTGCACAATTTAATAATGAAAAACACAAAAATACACAAAACACTAAACTTACAAGCAAGGCAGAATAAACATGATTACCAGCACGGAGGCTGAGGTGCATGGGAGCACCGGTCAAAATGGAGAACACCCAGAGAATACAAAATACGAGAGAGAGATGGGGACTCTGTCTGGGAAAGAGAGGTAGGTTAATGACGCCGCGAAGAATAAACTGAGCAGCAGTCCTTGAATAGGCAAGCAAGAATGATTACACATACTGATCAGGTGTGGGTGACATGAGCACTGAGTAATTAGAACTAACCACTGACAGGTGTGACAGCCTGCGAAACAGAGTTGACACCCAGAAGTAAGCACAGACAACTGTCACACCGAGAGAATTAATAGGACCAGATGACTATGAAAGCAAAGGACCAGGAAAACAAAAAGGTAACTGACTATAACACTGAAACAGGAACACGCAAAAATACACAATGAGAAACTAATAACCGCCAAGACAAAAACCAGGGAGGAATACAAACCCCAATAAGTACTCATAAAACAATACTAATGAACACTGAGGTTACAAAGGGAGAACTGAGGATAAGGACAAATATAAACAGGAAGATAAATACAAGAAAATACAGAAATACGTAAAATAACCAAACTAAGATAAAATAACAGGAAACTAAGAACAAACAAAAGGACAAACTCAGATACCAAAATACACCAAACCATACTCAATGCAAAATAAACCAAGATGAAGAAATACAGAACAAAATAAGAAAACCCTGAAGCATGTGCCTGGTGCGCTGCCCAGGCTCTGCTTCATGACACTGTATTTCTGATGGAGCTATTGACATGAGATTTTCACCAGATATCAGCAACAACCCAAGTAATCCATACATACAAAGAAATCAAGGCAAGAATGTTCACAAAACAAGTTAAATTTAATAGAGTGGAATGAAACAGGGAATAAGTATTGAACACATGAAGAAAAAGCGGTGCAAAGAAACATAGAAAGCAAAGAAGCCAGCTGAAATCCATCAAAATTTAGGAAGCCATCCCATCCCCCATCACTGTAAATTAATTTCAGTTGGTTAGGTCCTGACTGATAGCCTTTAAAAAAGTCTGTGAATATCAGTTTGTCACACCACAAAGAACTCATGATGGGTAGAAGCAAAGAGCTCTCTCTAGTCCTTCGCACCCTTATTGTTGCAAACCATAATGATGACATTGGTTACAGGTACATTTCTAAACTGCTGAATGTTCCAGTGAGCACTGTTGGAGCCATCATTCGAAATTGGAAAGGACATAATTTTACCATAAACCGGCCACAACCAGGTGTTCCTCGCAAGATTTCTGACAGAGGAGTCCAAACAATTATCAGAAGAGTTATCTGAGAGCCAAAGAGCTTTAGAAAGACCTGGAGTTAGCAGGTACTACTGTTTCAAAGAAAACCATAAGTAATGCACTCAACCGACATGGGCTCTATGCTCGCTTACCTCGCAAGACTCCACTGGTGAAGAAAAAGCATGGTGAAAGCTTGTTTAAAGTTTGCTGCACAACATTTGGGCAAGCAAGTAAAATACTGGGAGAATATAGTCAGATGAGACCAAAATTGAACTTTTTGGATGCCTCACCCTCAACACACAGCATGTTTGGAGGAGAAATGAAACTGCACATCCCATCAGGGTGTGGGAGTGTTTTTCAGCACATGGTACAGGCAGACTTCATATAATTGAAGGAAAGATGAATGGACAAATGTACAGAAATATCCTTAATAAGAACTCATTGCCATCTGCTAAGATGCTGAAGATGAAACGAGGGTGGACATTTCAGCAAGACAATAATCCCAAACACACAGTCAAGGAAACTTTCAACTGGCTCCAGAGAAGGAAAATAAAGCTGCTAGAATTTCCCAGTCAGTCACCTGACCTGAATCTGTTTGAAAATCTATGGAATGAACTGAAGATCAGAGTTCATAGAAGACACCCACGGAACCTTCAAGATTTGATAGATTGTGTGGAAGAAATCACTCCTGAGCAATGCCTGCACCTAGTTTGTGTCACCATTGGATGAGACGCCGGGTTCCGGCGCTCAGACCATATCCTTTCTCATCCCTGTCTCTCATTGGGCAGCGTCTCAGCGGGCTCCCAGCTGTCAGTGTTACGGGACGGCTGGGGCCCAATTAATCCTCATCAGCTGAGGCGCTGCTAATGAGGATAAAAAGGAGCAGCTTCGATTATTCGGGGCTGCGACTTACTGTTACGTGTGGCTCTGGGGAGCAACACAATGAGAGCCGAGGGCGAGCCAGTGAGTTGTGATGTTTTATTTGTAGCAAGGGGTGAGGGATAAGAAAAGCACAGATACTCATACACCGTAACACTCACGAGTAGTACAGCACCGGAGTAGAGAGCTGGCACTGGGCATAGGGGTACCAAGGCATGAAAACTCACAGCGGGTAACACTCACAAGTTTTGCAGCCAGACGAGTTGCCGGCGGCCGTGAGTTGTTGTGGACTTGTACCTTCCAGTCCGGGTGTCAGCGCTGTTAGCATGCCATCTCCCAGGAGTCACGTTTGACGCCAGGGTGACGAGCTGAGGTCCATCCCGGGGGCTGTCGACAGGACGCTCTTCACCCTGCACGACGCCTCCAACACGAGATGCTGGCATCTGGGCCGTGCTGAGAATCTCCTGGACAGTCACCTTCGCCTTTCATATCATCCCGAGGTCTGTGCCAGGAGGGACGCCATCGCTGCACAGCGAGAGGAGCTCCGCGGGTTGGAAGGAAATCCCGGCAAGAAGCCGAAGTGGATGAGACGTCGCCCCCCGCTTCGGGATCCTGTTCCTGCTTCCACTCCAGCCCGGGAGTTCGCGCCACCCAGAGGGCTTCCCCCGTTCTGCACAACATCACTCAGGATTCCCCCGAAGGAGCTGCAGCTGACAGCAGTAAAGGTCCGGGACCGATTGGCTGTTGCGAGCTCTGCTGTGCACCCATTTACCATCATCAGGCATGTGGCGGCGGCGGTGAGATTGCTGGAGAGGAGTCCAGGGCTACGAAGCTTTCCCGAGTTCAACGCCCTCCTCGCCTCGGTCTCTGCTCAGGAGCGGCGATTCCTGGGTCTCCCCCTCGCTTTGTCCCCTGGGAACGGCCGTTATCACATTGCCAAGTCGCCTCAGCACGAACCCCGTCCTGATCCAGTTCCGGGCTGCCGCCAGGACCTTTCCCCCCACGCAGCTGTCACCTCTTCGCCTCGTCAGAGTGGAGATTTCACAGCCTTGTCCCCTGAGCCTCTTCCCCCCGCTGTCACGCCAGCGTATTCGGGCCGGCTCATCTCGGCTGTCACCCCCTCCTCCTCGACGCGCTTCCCGACTGCTGTGTGCGCCTGGAATCCCGGCCTGGCGAGCCCTCTTCTGGAGACAACACGAGCGGCCCCCAGACGGCTTCCCAGAGGCTCTTCCGTTATCGCCCGGGGGGGAGAGGGAGAAGCAATGTCCACTGCAGCAGGCGCCATCCAGCCTCCAGGAGACAGGCAAGTCCCAGTTTGTTCACTTGAACTTAGTGATTTACTCTGTCATATTCCTGGAGGTGGAGTTCGGGGTCCGCAGCTCCCTGAACTCCCACCACCTGCTGTAACCTGTGTCCTTAATCCTGCATCCTCTGTGTCTCTCTCCGCCGAGCGGTCCCCAGCTCCGGGTCAACGTCGTGGGACGAGGGGAGGGCCTGCGGTTCCGGTTCCGCAGCTACGTTGTGGATGGAGGAGGAAGACTGACTGCTACGTGGAGTCTGCGCCGACGACCAAGCGTCCCCGGGTCTCCACGGAGGAGCGGTTCGGTCCAGCTGGATGAGGTTCTCCTGCCATCACGCCGTGTGGACCGTCGGCGTGGTTACCGGTGCTGGAGGAATCTCAAGCTGCGCTGACCATCATGCCGGTTGCGGGGCCCGACGCAGCTGAGTGGGAGCCTGACAACGACCTCCTGACGACGGATCCTGGATCTTCGCAGTCCTGGATGACGTCAGAACCCGGGATCAGGCGAGTGCTCTACTTTCTCTTTTCCCTTCACATCTTTGAGCACTTTAGCCTGTCTCTAGGGGAGATGAGCCGGGTGCAGCCGCCCGCTGCGTCCAAGCTCATCTCGCCGGGTTCTGGCACTGCCGGTGATCCTGATCCTGGTTCTGTTTTCTCTCTTGAGCCTTCTTCCAGGGTCACCGGCAAGGAGTTTCCATCTCTCGTGGTGCTGGAGGGTCCAGGTTTGACGTTAGAGGTCGGTTCTGGTGCGGTGCCGACCCAGTCGGGGTCCGTCGTGGGTGCTGCTCCAGCGGTGTCCGACGTGGGTTCGCCCGAGACCCAATTGGGGTCCGACGTGGGTTCCGCCCCAGTGGTGTCCGACGTGGGTCCGCCTGAGGCCCAATCGGGGTCCGACGTGGGTGCTGCACCAGTGTTGTCCAGGTCCAGTGAGGGGGTGGCTGTTTCCCTGCGGTCTGACGTTCATCCACCTCGTCATCGGCTCTCCCCCGAGCCTCTTCCACCGGGGTCCGCTTTGACCCCTCGCCCGTCTCAACGGTCCTGGTGGTTGAGTGAGGCGGGTCGGCTGCCCGACCCGCAAGACCTTCAGTTCGGTGATCTGGTCCAACCCCCCGACGAACTGTGTTTGCTTCTGGGTGGCCTGGCATGGCCACCGGTGGACTTGTTTTTTGGGACATGGGTCTGGAGTAGGCCGTCCGAACTTTCCCTTTTTCCCGGTTCACCAACTGGACAATGGGTGGGGAGACCACCGGAACAATCCCGGCCTTTTTGGACTCTGCCTGCCATATTCCTCGGGTGCCGCTTACCTTCTGTAAGCATTAAGGTCACTCGGGTGTAGTTTTTGTCCTCCAGGTGACTCTATATACATAGCGCTGTGTATTGTGTTTTTTATTATCCGTACTCAGCGTTTTCGTCATTCTTGTCCTGTACCTGGCTTCGTTTGTGCGTTATGGAGTAATGTGTTTTGTTTCCCACTCAACCATACTCTGTAATTGCCTCATTTGTTCCTGTCACCTTCTTGGTGGGTTTTTTTTTCTCTGTCCTCTGTGAATCTATATATTTAGCGCTATGTATTGTGGGTTTTTTTTATTATCCGTACTCAGCGTTTTTACCATTCTTGTCCTGGTCTTAGCCTCGTTTGTGCATTATGGAGTAATGTGTTTTGTTTCCCTCTCAACCGTACTCTGTGATTGCCTCATTTTGTTCCTTATAGCGCTGTGTATTGTGTTTTTTTTTTTTATTATCCGTACTCAGCGTTTTCATCATTTTTTGTCCTGTTCCTAGCCTTGTTTGTGCATTATGGAGTAATGTGTTTTGTTTCCCTCTCAACCGTACTCTGTAATTGCCTTGTTTGTTCCTGTCACCTTCTTGGTGGTTTTTTTTCTTTTCTCTTCCTTGCCCCGGTCTAAACATTATTTGTGTGTTATTTGAGTAGTGTGTTTTACCTGTGACCTTGCTCAGTATTCTCCCCATCTGTGCCCTGGTACTCTGTATTTGTTCATGGTTTATTTGTCTTTCTCTCTGCTTCTCTCCCTCCGGTCCTGCCTCCCTTCCGCCCACCCTAGGTGTGTGTGTGTGTGTGGGGGGGGGGGGGCTCGGATGTTTCGGGTCGTTCGGAGCCCGACCGTGAGGGGGAGGCTCTGTCACCATGGGATGAGACGCCGGGTTCCGGCGCTCAGACCATATCCTTTCTCATCCCTGTCTCTCATTGGGCAGCGTCTCAGCGGGCTCCCAGCTGTCAGTGTTACGGGACGGCTGGGGCCCAATTAATCCTCATCAGCTGAGGCGCTGCTAATGAGGATAAAAAGGAGCAGCTTCGATTATTCGGGGCTGCGACTTACTGTTACGTGTGGCTCTGGGGAGCAACACAATGAGAGCCGAGGGCGAGCCAGTGAGTTGTGATGTTTTATTTGTAGCAAGGGGTGAGGGATAAGAAAAGCACAGATACTCATACACCGTAACACTCACGAGTAGTACAGCACCGGAGTAGAGAGCTGGCACTGGGCATAGGGGTACCAAGGCATGAAAACTCACAGCGGGTAACACTCACAAGTTTTGCAGCCAGACGAGTTGCCGGCGGCCGTGAGTTGTTGTGGACTTGTACCTTCCAGTCCGGGTGTCAGCGCTGTTAGCATGCCATCTCCCAGGAGTCACGTTTGACGCCAGGGTGACGAGCTGAGGTCCATCCCGGGGGCTGTCGACAGGACACTCTTCACCCTGCACGACGCCTCCAACACGAGATGCTGGCATCTGGGCCGTGCTGAGAATCTCCTGGACAGTCACCTTCGCCTTTCATATCATCCCGAGGTCTGTGCCAGGAGGGACGCCATCGCTGCACAGCGAGAGGAGCTCCGCGGGTTGGAAGGAAATCCCGGCAAGAAGCCGAAGTGGATGAGACGTCGCCCCCCGCTTCGGGATCCCGTTCCTGCTTCCACTCCAGCCCGGGAGTTCGCGCCACCCACAGGGCTTCCCCCGTTCTGCACAACATCACTCAGGATTCCCCCGAAGGAGCTGCAGCTGACAGCAGTAAAGGTCCGGGACCGATTGGCTGTTGCGAGCTCTGCTGTGCACCCATTTACCATCATCAGGCATGTGGCGGCGGCGGTGAGATTGCTGGAGAGGAGTCCAGGGCTACGAAGCTTTCCCGAGTTCAACGCCCTCCTCGCCTCGGTCTCTGCTCAGGAGCGGCGATTCCTGGGTCTCCCCCTCGCTTTGTCCCCTGGGAACGGCCGTTATCACATTGCCAAGTCGCCTCAGCACGAACCCCGTCCTGATCCAGTTCCGGGCTGCCGCCAGGACCTTTCCCCCCACGCAGCTGTCACCTCTTCGCCTCGTCAGAGTGGAGATTTCACAGCCTTGTCCCTTGAGCCTCTCCCCCCCGCTGTCACGCCAGCGTATTCGGGCCGGCTCATCTCGGCTGTAACCCCCCTCCTCCTCGACGCGCTTCCCGACTGCTGTGAGCACCTGGAATCCCGGCCTGGCGAGCCCTCTTCTGGAGACAACACGAGCGGCCCCCAGACGGCTTCCCAGGGGGTCCTCCGTTATCACCCGGTGGGGAGAGGGAGAAGCAATGTCCACTGCAGCAGGCGCCATCCAGCCTCCAGGAGACAGGCAAGTCCCAGTTTGTTCACTTGAACTTAGTGATTTACTCTGTCATATTCCTGGAGGTGGAGTTCGGGGTCCGCAGCTCCCTGAACTCCCACCACCTGCTGTAACCTGTGTCCTTAATCCTGCATCCTCTGTGTCTCTCTCCGCCGAGCGGTCCCCAGCTCCGGGTCAACGTCGTGGGACGAGGGGAGGGCCTGCGGTTCCGGTTCCGCAGCTACGTTGTGGATGGAGGAGGAAGACTGACTGCTACGTGGAGTCTGCGCCGACGACCAAGCGTCCCCGGGTCTCCACGGAGGAGCGGTTCGGTCCAGCTGGATGAGGTTCTCCTGCCATCACGCCGTGTGGACCGTCGGCGTGGTTACCGGTGCTGGAGGAATCTCAAGCTGCGCTGACCATCATGCCGGTTGCGGGGCCCGACGCAGCTGAGTGGGAGCCTGACAACGACCTCCTGACGACGGATCCTGGATCTTCGCAGTCCTGGATGACGTCAGAACCCGGGATCAGGCGAGTGCTCTACTTTCTCTTTTCCCTTCACATCTTTGAGCACTTTAGCCTGTCTCTAGGGGAGATGAGCCGGGTGCAGCCGCCCGCTGCGTCCAAGCTCATCTCGCCGGGTTCTGGCACTGCCGGTGATCCTGATCCTGGTTCTGTTTTCTCTCTTGAGCCTTCTTCCAGGGTCACCGGCAAGGAGTTTCCATCTCTCGTGGTGCTGGAGGGTCCAGGTTCGACGTTAGAGGTCGGTTCTGGTGCGGTGCCGACCCAGTCGGGGTCCGTCGTGGGTGCTGCTCCAGCGGTGTCCGACGTGGGTTCGCCCGAGACCCAATTGGGGTCCGACGTGGGTTCCGCCCCAGTGGTGTCCGACGTGGGTCCGCCTGAGGCCCAATCGGGGTCCGACGTGGGTGCTGCACCAGTGTTGTCCAGGTCCAGTGAGGGGGTGGCTGTTTCCCTGCGGTCTGACGTTCATCCACCTCGTCATCGGCTCTCCCCCGAGCCTCTTCCACCGGGGTCCGCTTTGACCCCTCGCCCGTCTCAACGGTCCTGGTGGTTGAGTGAGGCGGGTCGGCTGCCCGACCCGCAAGACCTTCAGTTCGGTGATCTGGTCCAACCCCCCGACGAACTGTGTTTGCTTCTGGGTGGCCTGGCATGGCCACCGGTGGACTTGTTTTTTGGGACATGGGTCTGGAGTAGGCCGTCCGAACTTTCCCTTTTTCCCGGTTCACCAACTGGACAATGGGTGGGGAGACCACCGGAACAATCCCGGCCTTTTTGGACTCTGCCTGCCATATTCCTCGGGTGCCGCTTACCTTCTGTAAGCATTAAGGTCACTCGGGTGTAGTTTTTGTCCTCCAGGTGACTCTATATACATAGCGCTGTGTATTGTGTTTTTTATTATCCGTACTCAGCGTTTTCGTCATTCTTGTCCTGTACCTGGCTTCGTTTGTGCGTTATGGAGTAATGTGTTTTGTTTCCCACTCAACCATACTCTGTAATTGCCTCATTTGTTCCTGTCACCTTCTTGGTGGGTTTTTTTTTCTCTGTCCTCTGTGAATCTATATATTTAGCGCTATGTATTGTGGGTTTTTTTTATTATCCGTACTCAGCGTTTTTACCATTCTTGTCCTGGTCTTAGCCTCGTTTGTGCATTATGGAGTAATGTGTTTTGTTTCCCTCTCAACCGTACTCTGTGATTGCCTCATTTTGTTCCTTATAGCGCTGTGTATTGTGTTTTTTTTTTTTATTATCCGTACTCAGCGTTTTCATCATTTTTTGTCCTGTTCCTAGCCTTGTTTGTGCATTATGGAGTAATGTGTTTTGTTTCCCTCTCAACCGTACTCTGTAATTGCCTTGTTTGTTCCTGTCACCTTCTTGGTGGTTTTTTTTCTTTTCTCTTCCTTGCCCCGGTCTAAACATTATTTGTGTGTTATTTGAGTAGTGTGTTTTACCTGTGACCTTGCTCAGTATTCTCCCCATCTGTGCCCTGGTACTCTGTATTTGTTCATGGTTTATTTGTCTTTCTCTCTGCTTCTCTCCCTCCGGTCCTGCCTCCCTTCCGCCCACCCTAGGTGTGTGTGTGTGTGTGTGGGGGGGGGGGCTCGGATGTTTCGGGTCGTTCGGAGCCCGACCGTGAGGGGGAGGCTCTGTCACCATGGGATGAGACGCCGGGTTCCGGCGCTCAGACCATATCCTTTCTCATCCCTGTCTCTCATTGGGCAGCGTCTCAGCGGGCTCCCAGCTGTCAGTGTTACGGGACGGCTGGGGCCCAATTAATCCTCATCAGCTGAGGCGCTGCTAATGAGGATAAAAAGGAGCAGCTTCGATTATTCGGGGCTGCGACTTACTGTTACGTGTGGCTCTGGGGAGCAACACAATGAGAGCCGAGGGCGAGCCAGTGAGTTGTGATGTTTTATTTGTAGCAAGGGGTGAGGGATAAGAAAAGCACAGATACTCATACACCGTAACACTCACGAGTAGTACAGCACCGGAGTAGAGAGCTGGCACTGGGCATAGGGGTACCAAGGCATGAAAACTCACAGCGGGTAACACTCACAAGTTTTGCAGCCAGACGAGTTGCCGGCGGCCGTGAGTTGTTGTGGACTTGTACCTTCCAGTCCGGGTGTCAGCGCTGTTAGCATGCCATCTCCCAGGAGTCACGTTTGACGCCAGGGTGACGAGCTGAGGTCCATCCCGGGGGCTGTCGACAGGACACTCTTCACCCTGCACGACGCCTCCAACACGAGATGCTGGCATCTGGGCCGTGCTGAGAATCTCCTGGACAGTCACCTTCGCCTTTCATATCATCCCGAGGTCTGTGCCAGGAGGGACGCCATCGCTGCACAGCGAGAGGAGCTCCGCGGGTTGGAAGGAAATCCCGGCAAGAAGCCGAAGTGGATGAGACGTCGCCCCCCGCTTCGGGATCCCGTTCCTGCTTCCACTCCAGCCCGGGAGTTCGCGCCACCCAGAGGGCTTCCCCCGTTCTGCACAACATCACTCAGGATTCCCCCGAAGGAGCTGCAGCTGACAGCAGTAAAGGTCCGGGACCGATTGGCTGTTGCGAGCTCTGCTGTGCACCCATTTACCATCATCAGGCATGTGGCGGCGGCGGTGAGATTGCTGGAGAGGAGTCCAGGGCTACGAAGCTTTCCCGAGTTCAACGCCCTCCTCGCCTCGGTCTCTGCTCAGGAGCGGCGATTCCTGGGTCTCCCCCTCGCTTTGTCCCCTGGGAACGGCCGTTATCACATTGCCAAGTCGCCTCAGCACGAACCCCGTCCTGATCCAGTTCCGGGCTGCCGCCAGGACCTTTCCCCCCACGCAGCTGTCACCTCTTCGCCTCGTCAGAGTGGAGATTTCACAGCCTTGTCCCCTGAGCCTCTTCCCCCCGCTGTCACGCCAGCGTATTCGGGCCAGCTCATCTCGGCTGTCACCCCCTCCTCCTCGACGCGCTTCCCGACTGCTGTGTGCGCCTGGAATCCCGGCCTGGCGAGCCCTCTTCTGGAGACAACACGAGCGGCCCCCAGACGGCTTCCCAGAGGCTCTTCCGTTATCGCCCGGGGGGGAGAGGGAGAAGCAATGTCCACTGCAGCAGGCGCCATCCAGCCTCCAGGAGACAGGCAAGTCCCAGTTTGTTCACTTGAACTTAGTGATTTACTCTGTCATATTCCTGGAGGTGGAGTTCGGGGTCCGCAGCTCCCTGAACTCCCACCACCTGCTGTAACCTGTGTCCTTAATCCTGCATCCTCTGTGTCTCTCTCCGCCGAGCGGTCCCCAGCTCCGGGTCAACGTCGTGGGACGAGGGGAGGGCCTGCGGTTCCGGTTCCGCAGCTACGTTGTGGATGGAGGAGGAAGACTGACTGCTACGTGGAGTCTGCGCCGACGACCAAGCGTCCCCGGGTCTCCACGGAGGAGCGGTTCGGTCCAGCTGGATGAGGTTCTCCTGCCATCACGCCGTGTGGACCGTCGGCGTGGTTACCGGTGCTGGAGGAATCTCAAGCTGCGCTGACCATCATGCCGGTTGCGGGGCCCGACGCAGCTGAGTGGGAGCCTGACAACGACCTCCTGACGACGGATCCTGGATCTTCGCAGTCCTGGATGACGTCAGAACCCGGGATCAGGCGAGTGCTCTACTTTCTCTTTTCCCTTCACATCTTTGAGCACTTTAGCCTGTCTCTAGGGGAGATGAGCCGGGTGCAGCCGCCCGCTGCGTCCAAGCTCATCTCGCCGGGTTCTGGCACTGCCGGTGATCCTGATCCTGGTTCTGTTTTCTCTCTTGAGCCTTCTTCCAGGGTCACCGGCAAGGAGTTTCCATCTCTCGTGGTGCTGGAGGGTCCAGGTTCGACGTTAGAGGTCGGTTCTGGTGCGGTGCCGACCCAGTCGGGGTCCGTCGTGGGTGCTGCTCCAGCGGTGTCCGACGTGGGTTCGCCCGAGACCCAATTGGGGTCCGACGTGGGTTCCGCCCCAGTGGTGTCCGACGTGGGTCCGCCTGAGGCCCAATCGGGGTCCGACGTGGGTGCTGCACCAGTGTTGTCCAGGTCCAGTGAGGGGGTGGCTGTTTCCCTGCGGTCTGACGTTCATCCACCTCGTCATCGGCTCTCCCCCGAGCCTCTTCCACCGGGGTCCGCTTTGACCCCTCGCCCGTCTCAACGGTCCTGGTGGTTGAGTGAGGCGGGTCGGCTGCCCGACCCGCAAGACCTTCAGTTCGGTGATCTGGTCCAACCCCCCGACGAACTGTGTTTGCTTCTGGGTGGCCTGGCATGGCCACCGGTGGACTTGTTTTTTGGGACATGGGTCTGGAGTAGGCCGTCCGAACTTTCCCTTTTTCCCGGTTCACCAACTGGACAATGGGTGGGGAGACCACCGGAACAATCCCGGCCTTTTTGGACTCTGCCTGCCATATTCCTCGGGTGCCGCTTACCTTCTGTAAGCATTAAGGTCACTCGGGTGTAGTTTTTGTCCTCCAGGTGACTCTATATACATAGCGCTGTGTATTGTGTTTTTTATTATCCGTACTCAGCGTTTTCGTCATTCTTGTCCTGTACCTGGCTCCGTTTGTGCGTTATGGAGTAATGTGTTTTGTTTCCCACTCAACCATACTCTGTAATTGCCTCATTTGTTCCTGTCACCTTCTTGGTGGGTTTTTTTTTCTCTGTCCTCTGTGAATCTATATATTTAGCGCTATGTATTGTGGGTTTTTTTTATTATCCGTACTCAGCGTTTTTACCATTCTTGTCCTGGTCTTAGCCTCGTTTGTGCATTATGGAGTAATGTGTTTTGTTTCCCTCTCAACCGTACTCTGTGATTGCCTCATTTTGTTCCTTATAGCGCTGTGTATTGTGTTTTTTTTTTTTATTATCCGTACTCAGCGTTTTCATCATTTTTTGTCCTGTTCCTAGCCTTGTTTGTGCATTATGGAGTAATGTGTTTTGTTTCCCTCTCAACCGTACTCTGTAATTGCCTTGTTTGTTCCTGTCACCTTCTTGGTGGTTTTTTTTCTTTTCTCTTCCTTGCCCCGGTCTAAACATTATTTGTGTGTTATTTGAGTAGTGTGTTTTACCTGTGACTTTGCTCAGTATTCTCCCCATCTGTGCCCTGGTACTCTGTATTTGTTCATGGTTTATTTGTCTTTCTCTCTGCTTCTCTCCCTCCGGTCCTGCCTCCCTTCCGCCCACCCTAGGTGTGTGTGTGTGGGGGGGGGGGGGGGCTCGGATGTTTCGGGTCGTTCGGAGCCCGACCGTGAGGGGGAGGCTCTGTCACCATGGGATGAGACGCCGGGTTCCGGCGCTCAGACCATATCCTTTCTCATCCCTGTCTCTCATTGGGCAGCGTCTCAGTGGGCTCCCAGCTGTCAGTGTTACGGGACGGCTGGGGCCCAATTAATCCTCATCAGCTGAGGCGCTGCTAATGAGGATAAAAAGGAGCAGCTTTGATTATTCGGGGCTGCGACTTAAGCACTGTTAGGCTGGAGCCCTTACGTCCGGTGCCAGTCCTCTACTCATCTGGCAGCTTTACTCGTGAGTGTTATCCTGTAAAGAGTATTTGTGCCTTGGAACCCCTATACCCGGTGCCAGCTCTCTGCTCGCCTTACTGTATAACCTGTGAGTGTCATCTTGTATGAGTTCTTGTGTCTTGGAACCCTCATGTCCGGTGCCAGCTCTCTACTCGTCTGGCTGCAAAACTTGTGAGTGTTACCCACTGTGAGTTTTCATGCCTTGGTACCCCTATGCCCGGTGCCAGCTCTCCACTCCGGTGCTGTACTACTCGTGAGTGTTACGTTGTATGAGTATCTGTGCTTTCCTTATCCCTCACCCCTTGCTACAAATAAAACATCACAACTCACTGGCTCGCCCTCGGCTCTCATTGTGTGGCTCCCCAGAGCCACACGTAACAGTTTCACTATACAAGAGGCATCTGGAAGCTGTTATTACCAGCAAAGGCTTTTCTACTAAATATTAATTTCACCAATCATGTTCAATACTTATTCCCTGTGTCATTCCACTTTATTTAGTATAACTTGTTTTGTGAACACAGTTGCCTTGATTTCTTTGTATGTATGGATTACTTGGGTTGTTACTGATATCTGGTGAAAATCTCAGGTCAATGGCTCCATCAGAAATATGTGACCCGCCTCGAGTAAACCAGCAACAAGGTCAGCCTGATGTGATTCCTAAAAAAACATAGAAATACTTATTTTTAAATTTGTGATTTTGGGGTCCCCTCATGGATCGTCACCTTATCGTGGTGGGGGGTTTGCATGCCCTAGTGATCCCAGGAGCTATGTTGTCTGGGGCAATTTGCCTCTGGTAGGGTCACCCAAGATAAACTGGTCCTGGGTGAAGGGTCAGACTAAGAACGATCCAACAGACTCTCATGATAAATATTAGAACAAGGATTCAATGTACCCCCACCCGGTATGGGGTTACCGGAGCCCCGCCCTGGAGCCAGGCCTGGGGAAGGGGCTCAATGGCTACCGCCTGGTGGCTGGGTTTCCGCCCATGGGACCCGGCCAGGCTCAGCCCGAAGGAGTTACATGGGTCTGCCCTCCAGTGGGCTCACCACCTGTAGGAGGGATCATGGGGGTCCGGTGCTATGTGGATTAGGTGGCGGTCAAAGGCGGAGACCTTGGCGGTCTGATCCCAAGGTTCCTAAACTGGCTTTTGGGATGTGGAATGTCACCTCTCTGGTGGGGAAGGAGCCTGAGCTGGTGCATGAGGTTGAGCGATACCGGCTAGATATCGTCAGCCTCACTTCAACACACAGCTCCGGTTCCGGAATCAGTCTCCTGGAGAGGTGCTGGAGCGTGGCCTACTCTGGAGTTGCGAGAGGCGACGAGCAGGGGTGGGTATTCTTGTATCCCCCCACCTTGCTGCCCTTATATTAGAGTTTTCCCCGGTGGATGAAAAGGTTTTTTCCCTGCGCCTTTGGGTTGGGAAACGGGTCCTGACCATCATTTATGCCTATGCACCAAATGATGGTTCAGAGTACCCACCCTTTTTGGAGTCTGTGACTGGGGTTCTGGAGAGTGCTCCTCTTGAAGACTTCATTGTCCTACTGAGGGACTTCAATGCGCACTTGGACAATGACAATGAAACCTGGAAGGGGCGATTGGGAGGAACGGCCTGCCCAATCTGAACCCGAGTGGTGTTCAGTTATTGGACTTCTTTGCTAACCACAGTTTGTCCATAACAAACACAATGTTCAAGCATAAGGGTGTCCATATGTGCACCTGGCACCAGGACACCCTAGATCGCAGGTCGATGATCGATTTTGTTATCGTGTCATCAGACCTGCGACCGTTTGTCTTGGACACTCGGGTAAAGAGAGGTGCAGAGCTGTCAGCTGATCACCACCTGGTGGTGAGTTGGATCCGATGGCAGGGGAGGATGCCATTCAGACCTGGTAGACCCAAACGTATAGTGAGGGTGTGCTGGCTCTAGCTGAGACCTCTGTCCGGGAGCTCTTCAACTCCCACCTCAGGAAGAATTTCAACCACATTTCAAGGGAGTCTGGAGACATGGAGTCTGAATGGGCCATGTTCTCCACCTCCATTGTAGAAGCAGTGGCCCAGAGCTGCGGCAGCAAGGTCATTGGGCCATCTCGTGGTGGCAACCCCCGAACCAAATCAAATCAAATCAAATCAAATCAAATCAAACTTTATTGTCATATTGCTGTACATACAACTGTAGTGCAGGCAAGATGAAATTGCGTTTCTCTCAGCATCCATATAAGAAGCAGCATGATTTAAGACACACTCCCACATAGCTCCACCCCCCACCCCCACCCCCCCATCCATTCACACATCCCTGAGACATACTTGGGGAAAAAGAATAACTAACTATAATATACAAAATGTCCGTAGGTGCAGTAGTGTGTATGAGAGATTCCGGGTCAGCTGTTCAGCATCCTGACAGCTTGTGGAAGGAAGCTGTTGATCAGTCTGGTGGTTCTGCCTCTGATGCTCCGGAATCGTTTACCAGATGGAAGAAGTTCAAAGTGTTTATGCAGAGGGTGAGAACGGTCCTTGACAATGTTCAGTGCCCTGCTCCTACAACGGTTCTGAAAAAGTTCTTGGACAGAGGGGAGGGAGACTCCAATTACCCTCTCCGCCCCCTTGACTATCCTCTGCAGGGCTTTTTTGTCTGACATACTGCAGCTGGAGTACCATGTAGCAATGCAGTACATCAGAACACTCTCCACCACACCTCTGTAGAAGGTCCTGATGATGCAGTTGGGGAGAGAGGCCTGTTTGAGTTTCCTCAAGAAGTGTAGTCTCTGCTGAGCCCGCTTCCTGATCTCCAAGGAATTCTTGCTCCAGGTCAGGTCCTGCGAGATCTGCACTCCGAGGAACTTGATGTTCTCTACTCTCTCCACTAAACGGCCGTCGATGCTGAGGGGGACGTGCTCAGGCTGTGACCGCCGGAAGTCGATAATCATCTCCTTCGTTTCAAGTGGGGGACACCAGTGGTGAGGGGGGCCATTAAGCTGAAGAAGGAGTCCTATCAAGCTTGGTCGGCTTGTGGGACTCCCGAAGCAGCTGAGGTGTACCGATAGGGCAAACAGAGTTCAGCTCGGGTAGTTGCTGAAGCAAAAACTTGGGTATGGGAGGAGTTTGGTGATGCCATGGAACAAGACTTTCGGTCGGCCTCGAAGAGATTCTGACAAACTGTCCGGCGGCTCAGGAGGGGGAAGCAGCTCCCTGTCCACATTGTGTATGGTGCGGATGAGGCGCTGTTGACTTCAACTGGGGATATTGTCGGGTAGTGGAAGGAATACTTCGAGGATCTCCTCAATCCCACTAATACGCCTTCCACAGAGGAAACAGGGCTTGTGGACGAGGGGGATGACTCGCCTATCACAGGGGCTGAGGTTGCCAAGGTGGTTAAAAATCTCTTTGGTGGCCAGGCCCCGGGGGTGGACTAGATTCACCCTGAGTACCTCAAGGCCCTGGATGTTGTAGGGCTGTCATGTTTGACATGCCCCTGCAACATTGCGTGGAGGTCGGGGGCAGTGCCTTTGGCATGGCAAACCAGGGTGGTGGTTCCTCTCTTCAGAAAAGGGGACCGGAGGGTGTGCTCGAACTTTAGAGGGATCACACTCCTCAGCCTCCCTGGGAAGGTATATGCCAAAGTACTGGAGAGGAGAGTCTGGCCGTTGGTCGAACCTTGGATTCAGGAGAAGCAGTGTGGTTTTTGTCCTGACTGTGGCACATCGGACCAGCTCTTTACCCTCTTGAGAATCCTCAAGGGTTCGTGGGAGTTTGCCCAACTAGTTTACATGTGTTTTATGGACTTGAAGAAGGCATTCGACCGCGTCCCTCATGGTTTTTTGTGGGGGGTGTTTCGGGAGTATGGGGTATTGGGCTTGTTGTTATGAGCTATTCGGTCTCTGTACAACCGTTGTGAGAGTTTGGTTCACATTGCCAACACTCAATTGGACTCATTCCCAGTGAGAGTTGGACTCCACCAGGGCTGTCCTTTGTCACCGATCCTGTTCATAATTTTTATGGTCAGGATTTCTAGGCACAGCCAGGGAATGGAGGGTGTCATGCTTGTTGACCACAGGATCTCATCTTTGTTGTTTGCAGATGATGTTGTCCTGCTGGCTTCATCCAGCAATGACCTACAGGTCTTACTGGGACGGTTTGCCGCTGAGTGTGAAGCGGCTGGGATGAGAATCAGCACCTCCAAGTCCGAGTCCATGGTTTTCAGCCAGAAAAAGGTGGATTGTCCTCTCAGGGTTGGGGACAGGATCCTGCCCCAAGTGGAGGAGTTTAAGTATCTTGGGGTCTTATTCACGAATGAGGGGAGAATGGAGTGAGAGATTGACAGATGGATCAGGGCAGCATCTGCAGTGATGCGGACGTTGTACTGGTCTGTTGTAGTGAAGGTGGAGCTGAGATCTAAGGCAAAGCTGTTGATTTACCAGTCAATCTACATTCCTACCCTCACCTATGGTCACGAGCTTTGGGTAATGACCGAAAGAACAAGATTGCGGATACAAGCGGCTGAAATGAGCTTTCTTCGTAGGCTCACTGGACTCACCCTCAGAGATAGGGTGAGGAGCTCAGCCATCTGGGACAGGCTCGGAGTAGAACCGTTGCTCCTCCACATTGAAAGGAGCCAGTTGAGCTGGTATGGGCATCTGATCAGGATGCCTCCTGGACGCCTCCCACTTCACGTGTTTTGGGCACGTCCCACTGGGAGGAGACCCTGGGGCAGACCCAGGACTTGCTGGAGAGTCTATGTCTCCCAGCTGGTCTGGGAATGCCTTGGTATCCTCTCTGAAGAGCTGGAGCAGGTAGCTGGGGAGAGGGAAGTCTGGGCTTCTCTGCTTGAACTGCTGCCTCCACGACCCAGACCCCCGGAAAGAGGTAGAAGATGGATGGATGGATGGATGGATGATTTTGGTTTTTTTTTTTTTAAATATTCTCATTAAAATCATGAAGAAGGTACTTCATGCTTCAAATAACAGTGTGGGAGATTTTAAAACCATAAACTTTGTATTTGAAATGGAGTAGTTTCAGAGGGAAATATGAGCGAGACCGCTTCCTAGTTTCGAGGGCGTGGATACCACAGCTTTACATATCCATTTTTTTTTGGCTGTTCACACGTCTTTGTTATTCATTTCGGCCAATCAGCAGCACTGTTCAGGTAGAAGCACATGGCTACTTAAGCAGCTTGTCTTCCTGCATTTATCAACAGCTCCTTTTGATTAGCACTGTAAGGGGGTTGGGTTCATGCTAAGTCATACAAATGTCCAGCTTTTGTTACTGCCCCCCACCTGGTTCCCCTGGAATGTGACAATCCTTTGATACTTTGAACCTGATTTTTTCAGAGAAGTAGTTTGAAAGGTGTTAGCATTCAAATGGACACTTCTTCAAATCTTTTCAAATTTCCATGTGGTAGACATCATTGGAAAGCTTAGATTCCACAATTTTAGGCTGCATTCAGACCAGGATTGTGTTACATATGGAAATTGGGCTCCAGGGCTTGCCATAGCTCAGCTGGGGCGGGAACGGGGTGATGTCAGGCGGGCTACAGCTGGGGCTATAAATATCTGTATAGGAGTAAATAAATAAGGAGTAAATAAAGTGTGTGATGTTCAGACAAGCTAACTCTCCGTCCTCTGTTATTGAGACACAACATTTGGCAACGAGGAGAATGATGGGTGCGTGCGTTGGACAGTTGCCTCTTTTCCTGGAACACGAGGGCTCACCAACGATTTCATGGACCCGGTGGAAGTTGAAGTTTGAGGTGTATATGACAGCGGTTTGCCTGGGTTCTATTGGCGAGGAGAGACAGAGGAGTCTGTTGGTGCACTTCCTTGGCACCGAAAGACAGCAGGTTTTCTTCGGGCTGTGCCACGGTGGTTCGTTGGAAAACAGTCTGAAACTAATGGACAGCACTTTCAGTGATGATTCTACTGTCACCGAGAGACAGTGTGAATTTTTCGACCACCGACAATGAACGAGTGAGTCCCTTCAATCATTTGTACCGGAGCTGCGTAGCCTGGCAGGGTAGTGTACATTTGGGCCTACTGAACACAAGCTCGTAAGGGACAAGCTAGCCCATAGCACCAGTAGCACCTGGCTGAAAACACTGCTAAGGGTAACTAGAGAGCCTTTGTCACTGGATGAAGTACTGGACTTGATTAAACAAAGGGAGTCTACAGCCCTGCACGAGCTAACAGCTATGGCTAGTGAAAGGCCGACAGCATGCGTTTTCCCACCGGAAGCTGAGGTTAGCATGCTAGCTAGACCTCGAGGCACTGCTAGGAAGAGGAAAAAGAAGAGGCGAACAGGGACAACAGACAGAGCCATCAGGTCATCGCGGGGCCTGGGAATGAGAGGACCCAAAGGCCCTGATCAGGTCTGCATGGTGCGCATGGGGAAAGGACCGCTGAGGTGGTACATGCTCCAGCTTGATGGGGTCAACGTGCACCTCATGGTGGACTCGGGGGCCAGATGATCCATTCTGAGCCTGGCTATGCTGTGGAGGCCGTTCCCCACGAAAAACGATCAACGATGGAGTGGTAAAAATATTCAGATACAGCCATGCAGAGATCGAAATGGCGGGCACAGCAGAATTTGCTGTGACGTGCGGGTCGATGAGGGTACCCAGTTTTATCTTTCAGGTGGCACGTCGGGGAACTGACTGAGGGCCCAGATTGGCACCTCCTCTGGCCAGCGTTGTTTAAGGACCTAGGGTACATTGGAGCATTTCACCACCGGCCCCTCATTGATGGGAGAGTCACACCAAAGATCCAACCCTTACGACGTCTTCTGTTGGCGCTGTGAGACAAGGTGTCAGTGGAACTGACCAGGTTGCTGGAGGTGGGAGTCATTGAGAGGGTAGATGCTTCAACATGGATCTCAAACCTGGTGGTGGCCAGGAAGGGGGGCGGGGTCATTAGACCCTGTATTGACCTCAGGGTGGTAAACTAGGCTGTCATCCCAGATAAGTATCCCCTACCGACCATGGAGGAACTCACGGCGACATTCAGCGGCGCTCAGGTATTCTCCAAACTGGACCTGTGCCAGGGCTACCTGCAGGTGCCACTACACCTGGACAGCAGAAATCTGACGGCGTTCGTGACCCATATGGGGTTTTTTCGCTACACCCGGATGCCCTTTGGTCTGAGTTCGGCACCCAGCTGCTTCCAGAAGATCATGTCGACCATGCTGGCTGGTCTCAAGGGGGTATTCGTATACCTGGATTCAATTCAATTCAATTCAACTTTATTTATATAGCGCCATTTCACAACAACAGTCATTTCATAGCACTATCAACTGTAGGGAGGACCCCCACAGTTGCAGAAAGACCCCAGCAATCAGGCGATCCCCTGTGAGCAAGCACTTGGCGACGGTGGAGAGGAAAAACTCCCTTTTAACAGGAAGAAACCTCCAGCAGAACCAGGCTCAGGGAGGGGCAGTCATCTGCTTCGACTGGCTGGGGGGTGAGGGGACACCCCCTTCCTCCCCCTTCCTCCACCTCCTTCCTTCTCCTTCCTGAAGGAAGGAGAAGGAAGCAGCGCTGAAAAGTGGAGACAGGGACTGCTACAGGGAGGTTAAATACCGGTTTAACAGAGAGCTGAAGAGGGCCAAATCTCTATACTCAGAGAGACTCCAGCAGCAGTTCACTGCTAATGATTCGGCTTCCGTGTGGAGAGGACTGAGGCAGATCACCAACTATCGGCCTCAGGCTCCTAAAGGTCAGGATGACAAAGCCCTTTGTCAGAGACTGTCCCAACACTATGCCCGTTTTGACACCTCGTCATCTGTGTCCAACTCCCCCCCTCCCTCCAGCTCCACAGCCTCCACATTCCCTACTTCATTTAAGGCACCCCCCCCCCTCCTCCCCCCCTCCCCTTATCATCAGTGAGCAGGATGTGCTCAAACAGTTCTCCAGACTGAACCCGCGCAAGGCCCCCGGCCCAGACGGCGTGTCTCCCTCCACCCTGAGACTCTGTGCGAAACAGCTGGCTCCTGTATTCACAGACATTTTTAACACCTCCCTTAAGTTATGCCACGTGCCATCCTGCCTCAAATCCTCCACCATCATCCCTGTCCCCAAGAAGCCACGGATCACTGGACTTAATGACTACAGACCTGTAGCGCTCACCTCTGTAGTCATGAAGTCCTTTGAGCGCCTGGTCCTGTCCCACCTCAAGTCCATCACCACCCCTCTCCTGGACCCGCTGCAGTTTGCCTACCGAGCCAACAGGTCTGTAGACGATGCAGTCAACCTGGCCCTCCACTCCATCCTGCAGCACCTGGACTCCCCGGGAACCTACGCCAGGATCCTGTTTGTGGACTTCAGCTCCGCATTCAACACCATCCGCCCCGCTCTGCTCCGGGACAAGCTGTCCCTGCTCAACGTGCCTGACTCCCTCTGCAGGTGGATCATCGACTTCCTGACGGACCGGAGGCAGCATGTGCGGCTGGGAAAGACTGTCTCAGACTATACTAGCATCAGTACCGGATCACCCCAGGGCTGTGTACTTTCCCCCCTACTCTTCTCCCTTTACACCAACTCCTGCACCTCCAGCCACCAGTCTGTCAAGTTGATCAAGTTTGCGGACGACACCACCCTCATCGGGCTCATCTCCAACGGCGACGAGTCCGCCTACAGGAGAGAGGTGGCCCAGCTGGCGTCCTGGTGCAGCAATAACAACCTGCAGCTGAACGCTCTGAAGACAGTGGAGATGATTGTAGACTTCAGGAAAGTCACTACTCCTCTGCCCCCCCTCACCCTCTCAGGCTCTCCCATCACCACTGCTGATTCCTTCCGCTTCCTAGGCACTACCATCACCAGGGACCTCAAATGGGAGCTGACCATCAGCTCACTCATCAAAAAAGCCCAGCAGAGGATGTTCTTCCTGCGGCAGCCGAGGAAGCTCAAGCTACCCACCAAGATGTTAGTGCAGTTCTACACAGCCATCATCGAGTCCATCCTCACCACCTCCATAACCGTGTGGTACGCAGGAGCCACTGCCAGGGACAGACTAAGGCTGCAGCGCGTCGTGCGCACTGCTGAGAAGGTGATCGGCTGCAAGCTCCCATCTCTCCAGGATCTGTACATCTCCAGGACCCGGAGGCGTGCTGGCCGGATCATAGCCGATCCCTCACACCCTGGTCACGTACTGTTTGCCCCCCTCCCCTCTGGTAGAAGACTTCGGTCCATCCAGACTAAAACCTCCCGTCACATGAACAGCTTCTTCCCCTCTGCCATTAGACTGCTGAACACTAAGTGACTCTCGTGCACCATGTACAGCAGCTCAACCAGACTCATGTCAATCATCACTGTTTTCTTCCTGCATTACCGACTGCACTATATAGTTCTCCACAGTATCTGCTGCTGGCTAATATATATTTTAACTGTTGACCAGTATCACTTAATCTTATCCTACACTTTATTACATGTATAGTTTATTTCTCTTATCTTATCATGTTTAATGTTGCAGCATTGTACCGAGACAAATTCCTAGTTTGTGTACTACATGAACAATGGCAATAAACCTGATTCTGATTCTGATTCTGATTCTGATTCTGACAGAGAAGAAGAAAAGAACAGACATGTAGAGAGCAAACAGCACGATGGGGACTCAATCTATGGGAGAGAACAAACAAATGTTAATGACCGGCAAAAAAAAAATATTTCATAGAGAGTGAGGAAAGGAGTGAGGCCCAGTGCATTAATGGAGGTCCCCCGGCTGACTAAACCTATTAGCAGCATAACTAAGGGAGGGTTCAGAAACACATGATCCCTCCCTAATTGTAGGCTATATCAAAAAGGTAGGTTTTAGCCCTATTCTTAAAAACAGAGATCGAGTCTGACTCCCGAATCCAGATTGGCAGCTGATTCCACAGGAGAGGAGCTTGATAACTGAAGGCTCTGCCTCCCATTGTACTTTTGGAGATTCTAGGTATTACAAGTAAACCTGCATTTTGGGAGCGTAGTGCTCTGTTAGGATGATACGGTAGTATCAGATCTTTTAAATAAAAAGGAGCCTGATTGTTTAGAGCTTTGTAAGTAAGAAGAAGGATTTTAAACTTAATTCTAAACTCTATGGGAAGCCAATGAAGGGAGGCCAGAACCGGAGAGATATGATCTCTCTTTCTAGTACCTGTTAAAACTCTTGCTGCAGCATTTTGGATCAGCTGAAGACTTTTTAAAGATGTTTTAGGACAGCCTGATAATAAAGAATTACAATAATCTAATCTCGAGCTAACAAAAGCGTGGATCAGCTTCTCAGCATCACTCTGAGACAAGATGCTCCTAATCTTGGCAATATTACGCAAATGATAGAAGGCAGTCTTAGAAACAAATTTAATATGTGAATTGAAGGACAAATCCTGATCAAAAATAACTCCAAGGTTCCTCACAGAGCTATTAAGAGAAAGAGTAACTGCATCCAAACTGAAAGTTTGATTTGGAAAGGAATTTCTAAGGTTTTTTGGACCAACAAGAATGACTTCAGTCTTATCTGAATTTAATAGCAGGAAATTACAAGTCATCCAAGCTTTGATTTCTGGATGACATCATGGTACACGGGGCATCAAGGGAGGAACATGACGTGAGACTGGAGAGGGTTTTGGACATGCTCCAGGAGCATGGGGTCACGCTGAATGACGAAAAATGTATCTTCGTGGTGGATGCCATGGACTTTGTGGGGTTTTGGTTGACTGGGAATGGGCTGGAACCACTGCTCTCGAATGTGGAGGCGGTACTACGGATCACAGACCCCTCCTCGCCCGCTCAGATCTCGTCATTCCTGGGCATGGTAAATTTCTACGGCCGATTCATTCCCCAGTATTCGGACAGAATTGAACCTCTCCGGGTACTGCTGAAGCAGGATGGTCCTTGGAATTGGACCCTGACCTGCTCGGCGGCGGTGAAGAAACTAAAGCAACAGCTCACCTCTTCGCCGGTTTTTGGCCCACTTTGACCCAAACTGCGCCACCATTGGGACGTGCAATGCATCCGGTTCCACCCTGGGGGTGGTTATGTCCCAGGTGCAGGATGGTACAGAGTGTCCCGTGGCTTTTGCATCAAGATCCCTCTTGGCGGCAGAAAGAAAATACGCAGTGGGCGAAAGGGAGGCGTTGGCCTGTGTATGGGCCAGTGAGAGGTGGCACATCTACCTCTACGGGCACCACTTCATGTTGAGGACGGACCACCGAGTGCTCATGACCTTACTGGAGACTTCGGGGTCAGGTCACAGGCCGCTGAGGATCCACAGGTGGTCGGAGAGGCTGAGGACCTACAACTTTACCATCAAGTACACCCCGGGCAAAGAAAACATCATGGTGGACCTCCTGTCAAGGGCCACGACGTGGTCCCCTATGCCTGACCCCGGGGAGGCCGACCCTGTGGAGGCGGACCTGGTCCATGCACTGCACAGGGTGCTCCAGGAGATAGTGTCCCCCCAGGAACTCGGGGAGGAGTTGGAGCGTGACCAGGTGTTGGGAAGACTTTGCTCTGCAATCAGAGAAGGTTGGCCGACAGGGGCGCTAGGCAAACTGATTCCATATCACCAAGTGAAGGAAGAGCTGAGCTGCTGGAACGATGTGTGTGTGTGGCTAGAGGGCAGTGCGCCATCATTCCTTTGGCCCTGAGAGGGCACGTCTTGGCAATGCTGCACGAGGGACATCTGGGAGTGGTCAAAGTTAAGCAGCGTAGCAGGGATTCGTCTCTGGTGGCCAGGCATCGACAAGGACATTGAGGCTATGGTAAAACACTGCGTGCCGTGTCTGGAGAGTGGGAAGACTGACGGACCTTCTCCTCCACCTCTACGACCAGTCCCATTCCCATCCGGACCCTAGGAACACGTTGAGCTGGACATCTGCGAAGAGCTGCACGCAGCCTGCTATAATAGTCGTTTCCTTCTCATGGCCTACGACATGTTCTCGAAGTGGCCCGAGGTACTCCCGATGAACTCAGTGATGACAGAGGTGGTCATGGGGTTCCTGGCATCCCTGTTCACCAGGTGGGGGACTCCGAGCTTGATTACCACAGATAATGGATAATGGCCCACAGTTCATCTCTGGGACTTTTGAGGAGTTCCTGAATGCCAGAGGGGTGGAACACATTAAGACGGTGGTGTATCATCCACAGACTAACGGGAGGGGGGGGGGGGGTTAGAACAATTCAATAAAACACTGAAGAATGGTCTAAGGGCCCATTTGGCAGATGGCTTTACGTTCACTGACGCCCTGAACAACACACGGCTCCACTACAGGGTGTTGGTACACGCCACGACAGCACGCTCCCTGGTGGCTCTCATGCTGGGGTGAGAGTTACTGCTGCCAGTGACACAGCTGGGGCCGGAGCGAGCAGACCCTAGGGGAGACTCGGGAGCACTGTCACTGGTTCGCCAGGCATCAACACGAGATGAAATTGAGATTTGACAGGAAGCATCGGGCAAGGGAGTACGGACTGAGAGTAATGGATTGAGTTTGGGTCAAGCATCCCGTCCGCACCCACAAGCTCCAACCGCTGTGGGTGGGGCCACAACGGATCATGAGGCGGCGTGGGCTGGATTCCTTCAAACTGGATGATGGATCCCGGTGGCACACGAACAGGCTGAGGAGGTCTCCACTGGGACCGAGGAAGAGCCCTACCATGGACAATTTTAGTGGAAGCGGGGACTGGGGGGTCCGGTCAGATACCGACTCATGAACTGGGCTGACGGTGTCAGGTGCAGTGTGCCCTCCCGAGGGACGCCCGGCTAGAGTGAATTGGAAACCCAGATATCTAGAGGACTTTGTAACTGAGACTGAGGAAGTTAACGCCGATTGGGTTCAGCGGCAGAATAACCCACTCCAACCTGGCGAGGCATCCTGGTAGTCCACCCAGGCTCCCTGGGAGCCAGTCTGGTGTTATTGGGAAAAGGGGTTTATATGTACAGTATGCATGTACAGTGGGGCAAAAAAGTATTTAGTCAGCCACCAGTTGTGCAAGTTCTCCCACTTAAAAGATGAGAGATGTCTCCAATTTTCATCATAGGTATACCTCAACTATGAGAGACAAAATGAGAAAAAAAAAATCCAGAAAATCACATTGAAGGATTTTTAATGAATTAATTGGTAAATTCCTCGGTAAAATAAGTATTTGGTCAATAACAAAAGTTCATCTCAATACTTTGTTATATACCCTTTGTTGGCAATGACAGAGGTCAAACATTTTCTGTAAGTCTTCACAAGGTTTTCACACATTGTTGCTGGTATTTTGGCCCATTCCTCCATGCAGATCTCCTCTAGAGCAGTGATGTTTTGGGGCTGTCACTTGGCAACACGGACTTTCAACTCCCTCCAAAGATTTTCTATGGGGTTGAGATCTGGAGACTGGCTAGGCCACTCCAGGACCTTGAAATGCTTCTTACGAAGCCACTCCTTCGTTGCCCAGGTGGTGTGTTTGGGATCATTGTCACGCTGAAAGACCCAGCCACGTTTCATCTTCAATACCCTTGCTGATGGAAGGAGGTTTTCACTCAAAATCTCACGATACATGGCCCCATTCATTCTTTCCTTTACATGGATCAGTCGTCCTGGTCCCTTTGCAGAAAAACAGCCCCGAAGCATGATGTTTCCACCCCCATGCTTCACAGTAGGTATGGTGTTCTTTCTCCTCCAAACACGACAAGTTTTGAGTTTTTACCAAAAAGTTCTATTTTGGTTTCATCTGACCATATGACATTCTCCCAATCCTCTTGTGGATCATCCAAATGCTCTCTAGCAAACTTCAGACGGGCCTGGACATGTACTGGCTTAAGCAGGAGGACACATCAGGCACTGCAGGATTTGAGTCCCTGGCGGCGTAGTGTGTTACTGATGGTAGCCTTTGTTACTTTGGTCCCAGCTCTCTGCAGGTCATTCACTACGTCCCCCCGTGTGGTTCTGGGATTTTTGCTCACCGTTCTCATGATCATTTTGACCCCACGGGGTGAGATCTTGCGTGGAGCCCCAGATCGAGGGAGATTATCAGTGGTCTTGTATGTCTTCCATTTTCTAATAATTGCTCCCACAGTTGATTTCTTCACACCAAGCTGCTTCCCTGTTGTAGATTCAGTCTTCCCAGCCTGGTGCAGGTCTACAATTTTGTTTCTGGTGTCCTTTGACAGCTCTTTGGTCTTGTCCATAGTGGAGTTTGGAGTCTGACTGTTTGAAGTTGTGGAAAGGTGTCTTTTATGCTGATAACGAGTTCAAACAGGTGCCATTAATACAGGTAACGAGTGGAGGACAGAGGAGCCTCTTAAAGAAGAAGTTACAGGTCTGTGAGAGCCAGAAATCTTGCTTGTTTGTAGGTGACCAAATACTTATTTTACCGAGGAATTTACCAATTAATTCATTAAAAATCCTTCAATGTGATTTTCTGGATTTTTTTTCCCTCATTTTGTCTCTCCTAGTTGAGGTATACCTATGATGAAAATTGGAGACCTCTCTCATCTTTTAAGTGGGAGAACTTGCACAATTGGTGGCTGACTAAATACTTTTTTGCCCCACTGTATATGGGACATTTGGGAATGGGGTCGGTGCTTAGTGGGGGGGGTGACATATATTATTGGGCTCCGGGGCTTGCCATAGCTCAGCCGGGGCGGGAACGCGGTGGCGTCAGGCGGGCTACGGCTGGGGCTATAAATATCTGTGCAGGAGAGAAATAAAGTGTGTGATGTTCAGACAAGATAAATCTCCGTCCTCTGTTATTGAGACACAACAGATAGTCTGGGGGTCTCAGTTTGATTGGGTGGGGAATGGCGAAAATTTTCACACCTTCATTTGGTTTGGTTAGCATTCACACAGCACAGACCAAACTGCCTGGACAATGTCATGCAGTTGCAACAGCTGCTCATTTGTGGCACCGTAGCCGAGGCCACCACTGACCAGGAAGAAAAAATCTCAGGGAAGAAGAGAAATCCAGTTCATCAATTGGCCAGGACTGAAAACGGAAATCTGTCCCTTCAGCCAGATTGTTTGTCCGCCACAAACAAACAATGGAGCAGCACCAAAACGTGATCTTGGGGGTTCTGTTTTTACTTTGGTGTAGACACGTATTATTGTCTTCACAGTACGCTGCTCAGTATGAGCAGCCAAGGCAGCGAGCTATCCAGCATGTTGCTCTGTATATGAGACGAATGCACGAGAGCCGAAGCCAAAGAATTGAAAACAATTATCTGTTTTTGTAGTTTATGTTTTTGCTGTGTGTGAGACAAGCCACTGACTTCTTTATTTTTATGGTTTTCATTTTCCTTCTTAATATGCTGTGGTATTTGAAATAAGGAAGATTTCCTTTACACATTCTTCACAGCTGACGACGTCTTTGTTTTACTGTTCAAAAGCAAACAGCTGCTATCTGTAATGATGGTCTATAAACAGTATGAGGTGCATTTTTAGAACAACTATTATAAAAACAGTAGCAACTACAAATCCTTCTGCATTGAAAGTGTCAAACCCCAAAATGTACAAAAGAAATTGCGCTTCACATCTGTCCATGTGCTGTATGACGTACCGCACAAATTTTTGTAATTGCAGTCAATGTGCAATCTCTCCATATTGCGGTAAATTATGTTGGCGTCATGTAGCACTTCAGAAGTCGAGTCAGTCACTGTCGTGCAGTGACATGCACATCAGTGGACGTTCAGAAGCATCCTGAGGTGTGTTGTTGTGCAGGTGGGCTATAGCAGCTGGTGGGTTGGGGGGGGGGTCAAGTATATGGGGGGATTGTTGGGGTTGAGGACATTCACTGTGGCTGCGAGGGATGTGATTGGGCCACTAGTGCTCTTGCCATAATTTGCATGAACATCTGGTTGGCCCGCTGCTGCTCTTCCATGGCCTTAAACCGACACTCCTCAGCTCCTTAATGCATCCTCATCAAGTTGTGAAATGCAGCTTTCTCCTAAGCTCTCTCCCCAGCCTGCCATTTCTGCTCATTATGCCATTTCTGCTCCTCATCATGCCGTTTCTGCTCAGCCTCATCCATCTGTCATTTATGCTGCATGTAATTTTCAAAGAAGACATCAAGTTTTTAGCTGTGCATTTTCTTCTTCTTGTGTGGGCACCAGGAATTGCCCACCAGCTTGTGGTTGTCTCTGGCTCTGGCTTGGGGCTGCCTGAGCTGGTGATCCTCTCCTGTTCATCCAGCTGACCATCACATTTGCTTCTATCCCCTGTTAACACAACGTATATTACTGTAAACATGGCAACCCTTTGTTAAACTCATACAGATGTGACGTATGCGCCTAGGTAAGTAATAGCTAGTAACTCAAAGCTTATAACCACATGTTATTAATGTTTTTAATGGCTGATCAAACACACATCACAAAAAACATACTTACCAAGGGAGCACATGGATATATCAGGGGCCGGCGTCAATGTCCGAGGGCTCTCCTCCTGGGTGAATTCCACAACATACTTTGGGCAAGCTCATTGGTCGTGTGCCCAAGATACGGTCCAGTTCATCGTACCATATGAACTTTTCCCTCTCTTCCACCAAGCTACCACTTTTTCTTAACGAGTCATGGACCTTGATGTATTGTTGTCGCAATTTCTTCACCTTGATTTGACACTGATCCGCTGTCCGTATAAATCCCCGTGCTGCTATCTTGTCACTAAGCATTTTAAAAACCTTGGTATTCTTGTGTGTAGCCACAAGCAGTTGAGAAATCCGGTCCTCAGACCAAATAGCTATCAGGGCCTGCATCTCCTCACTACTCCAAGTCTGTCTACTTTTTTTTTAATTTTCTCCTCGGTTTTCTTTGGTAAAAAGATTTCTTGGATCCACACAGTTGTCTTTATTGTTATTTTCTACCCAAAATGTGTTATGGTAAACACCACGTCCTCTTCTCGCTACGTGTTGCTATGGTTACACAAACGCCGAGGTCACTTCCACCCTTTGGTCCGCTGGATACTCCATTTGGATTCACACAGCAAGCAAAGCGCACCAGACTTTGTTTACAAGTGAACAGAGACCTCCGTTTTTGAAGGGTCCAGACTTCGCTTGTTTGGTGCGCACTAGAGTTCCAACGCGCATTCAGACGGCACCAAACAAACCAAACTATCCGCAGATAGTCCTTTGGTCTGGACCAAACAGTGGCCGTCTGAATGCACCCTTAGAATCCGTAAATAACTCAAAATACCCTTTGGGAGACTTGTTCCTAGTTTTTCCATGGCTGGTCATATATGTTTAATGAGAAAAATGTTGACGTGTTCAGTAGTTATTTTCCCCACTGTACATATTGGTTTACATTAAGTAAACTCAAAAGAATTTAAACATTATGTCCCTTAAGTAATTTACCCCTGAAAGCATTTTTGAAACTCAAGAGTGTAACACATTTTCAATTCATCATGAAGTGCATTCCAAAGTTTGATGCCCAAAACAGAAGCACATCTATAATTACCTCCGCCAAGGAG
The DNA here is from genome assembly GCA_020510985.1 of Pholidichthys leucotaenia. Taxonomy (NCBI): domain Eukaryota; kingdom Metazoa; phylum Chordata; class Actinopteri; order Cichliformes; family Pholidichthyidae; genus Pholidichthys; species Pholidichthys leucotaenia. The sequence continues at coordinate 329,676,117 of CM035842.1, read as the reverse complement.
GTAATGTTTTTACCGGGGTTTGTTTGTTTGTCTGTTTGTCTGTCTGTTACCAACATAACTCAAAAAGTTATGAACGGATTTTGACGAAATTTTCAGGAAAGGTGTGTAATGGCACAGGGAACAGATGATTAGATTTTGGTGATGATCTGAGAGTGCATACCTCCACCAAGGGCTTTGTTTGTATTTGTGCAGCAGGATTACACAAAAACTACTGGATGGATTTGGATGAAATTTTCACCAGAAGTGTTTCTTGGCCTACAGAGGAACCCATTATGTTTTGGTGATGATCTGGGAATGCATACCTCAGCCAAGGCTCTTATCTTCTCACAGTGTGTTAGCAACAATACTCCAAAACTGATGGACAGACTTTGATGCAGTTTTCACCACAAGTGGCTATAGGCCTACACACAAACCCATTACATTTTGGAGGTGATCCATAAGAAACGGAAGAAAACTTGGTGGAGGTATGCGCTCTATGAGTGCTTTTCTAGTTATTTGTTCTTAGTTTACTTTTTTTAAAAACAGAAAAGCCTCTTCTCTTCTTTTAAAAAATCTTTGAATAATCACAGGGAGACTATTATTCTTAGCCTGAAAAAGTACCACCATAGTTTTCAAATATACAATAGCTTGAAATTTTAAAAGTCCAGATGTTGCAAATATTGGATTGGTAGACTGGAGATATCCAGCTTTATTTGTAATTCTAATGATTCTTTATTTGAAGCTTGATAAAAGAGTCTATTGTTAGGAAAACCCGATTCTTTGATTGAAAGATCCAAGAACAAGCTGGAGAATTCTTCAGTTCAAAGATGTAACATTTATTTAGAAGTCACATATAAAGCAAGAAGTGCTGGTTCAGTGTGATGCAGCCCCCTTGGGAATGTCGTCAGACTGATCACGACTTCCAGGTGCAACTTACATTAATCTTCTCGGGCTGGTTAGACCAACCCCACGCAATAGGATGGGCTTGTACGTGACTGTCTGATTGGCCAATTTAACTCTGACGTGAACAGGCCACCCTCTGTTCACGTCACTGTCTTCTAGAATGTACAATCAACGGTGTGGGTGTGGGTGTTGGTTTTGGGTGTGTAACTAAAGTATTAGACCTGACTAAAGGAAAGGAGAGAGAGAGCAGAAAGAGGGCTCTATAGCTCTGCCTAATTCCTGTTTATCAGAGTTTAACACAACATATTTGTTCATAAGAATGCAAGCAGAATATGTATAGAATATGTGTAGAGCATAATGGGAGATTACCTACAGAATTATTATTTTGGCACTCTAACTTTTCATAACCCTTTCACAATGTTTGTTGTTATGGCAGCAGATCCACTATCTGTGTCATTCTTTGAAGCAATCGGGGAAAGTAATGGACTCGTGCAAAATTTAAAAGTTCAAAAAAGCTTTATCTCAAAAATGGTTGAAATTCCAATATCCATGGTCATCAACAAACAGAAAATATTCTAAACAGCTTCCTAATGTTCCTTTACAATTAAGCTCACTCGGTCAAAAACCTGTGAGCCTCCTTGCTTCTCTCCAAAAACTAATGTCATGCTTCCTTTTTTCGTGGTTGAATAGGTTTCAAAATAAGAGTCTCTACTTTTCATAAATACAAACTTAAACTGACCTCATTTCTTTTGTATGTAATGATAAGAAAATACAAAAATAATTTCAATTCACAATAAATCAAATGTAAAATCTTATTTATGGCTCTAACACTCCGGCCCCATAATTGTTTAGGCAGGATGCACAAACTTACAAAGAGAGCCGTACATATCAACTCAACAGCTTTAGAACATATTCACTTAAGAAATCTGTCTATCAAAGTTCTCTCTATAAGTCCAGATCATCACCAGTCCTTTCTTGATTCATTCAGCTTCTTGTAACAGACAAAGCTTGTTAGCGGGTCTGTCCAATAGGCTGGACAGGGTCTGAACTTGAACCCGCCGGACAACTACTCTTGAATCTGGAAAGGTCTTCTTGATTCTTCCAGTCATCCACGTCTTCCTTGGGGCAGAACTTTCCACTATGAGCACAAGGTCTCCTGGAACAATGTTCCTCTTCAGAGTGTGCCACTTCTGGTGCTCTTGAAGTAAAGGTAGATATTCCTAGCTCCATCTTGACCAAAACAAGTCAACCATGTGCTGTTTTTGTCTCCATCATCTGCGTGAGTAAGTGTCATCACTGTTAAAGACACCAGGTTGCAGAACTGGCTGCTTCTTCAATAACAGAAGGTGATTCGGGGTCAATACTTCAAGGTCGCTCGGCTCATCTGAGGCAGTGGTTAGAGGACGATCATTGATGATAGCTTCAACTTCACATAATAGAGTGTGAAGACTGTCATCATCCAACACTTGTTGTCTCAACACTGAGTTCAGCACCTTTCTGACAGTGCAAATCTGACGTTCCCATATTCCACCTTGATGGGAGGCAGCTGCCGTATTAAACATCCATGTGATTCCTTTTCTGCATTAGGTCATTTGTTATTTTTGAGTGATCAAGCTCTTCTAGTGCCTCTCTGAGTTCTCTTTCCGCGCCAACAAAATTGGCGCCATTGTCAGAATGCATAGTTGAGACTTGTCCCCTTCTGCAGATAAATCTTCTGATGGCGTTTATTCATGATGAGGTATCTAAAGAGTGAGCCACCTCTATGTGGACTACTCTAAGTGAGACATGTAAACAACCCGTAGCTTTTCACCACGCTGCGTGCCCTTTTGACCTCAAATGGTCCAAAATAGTCTACACCCACATGCGTATATAGAGGCTTGTCAGGTAATACACAATCCCCAAGCAAGTCTACCATTTTTTGTTCTGCACGCTTTGCATGCGGCTTCCGACATGTGATGCATCTGGATATTAATGTGCAGGCAGCTGTGTTCAATCTGGGTATCCAGTATTTTTGTCTGACCTTTGCAATTAACTGATTTCTTCCACAGTGCCCCGTTTGTTGAAGGACATGCTGCAGGATCAGATGTGCAATGTGATAATCTTTGTGTAGCACAGCTGGGCATCTGGCTTCTTCTGGCAGGGTTGACTTATTCAACCGAACACCCACTCTGATCATACCTTCATGCAGCACAGAATCTAACCTGTAGAGCTGACTTGACTTTGTCACCTGAGAATCTTTACCTTGCAGTGAGGCCAACTCATTTGGCTACATCTCTCTTTGACTAACCGTGTAAACACAAGTTCTGCCTTCTCCAGGTCTTGCACAGACAAAGCCTTCCCTTTTGCTGACTGTCTCAGTTTCCTCATTTCTTCTTGCACCTTTAAGTTAGACTTGTCATTTTCCATTTCTGTCTTAGCAACATTAAAACTAATAATACATTTTATTTCTAGGCGCCTTTCAACCCCCAAGGTCACCTTACAAAGAGCATTAAAACATTAAAAACAGATTTGAAATGCAATAACAAAACTAAAGTAACAAACCAAAGACAGTGAATTAAAGGTAGATTATCAAAGAGAGTAAGCTTGTTTAAACAAATAAGTTTTGAGTCTGGATTTAAATAATGGAAGAGAGTCAATGTTGCGAATGGCTGGTGGAAGTGAGTTCCAGAGCTGGGGAGCAGAGTGACTGAAGGCTCTATACCCCATAGTGATGAGGCGGACAGAAGGAACAACGAGGTGAAGGGAAGAGGAGGACCTGAGAGAGCGGCTAGGGGCGACGATGTGGAGGAGTTCAGACAGGTATGGCAGGGCCAGGTTATTAAGGGCTTTGAAGGTGAGGAGCAGTATCTTAAAGTTTATTCTGTCCTTTACTGGGGGCTAGTGAAGATGCTGAAGGACAGAGGTAATGTGTTCTATGGGTGGAGTACAAGTGATGATCCGGGCAGCAGCGTTCTGAAGGAGCTGTAGCTTGTGGAGGGATTTATTTGGGAGACCAAAGAGAAGTCAGTTACAGTAGTCAATGCGGGAAGTGACAAGGCTATGGATGAGGATGGCAGCAGTGTGTGGAGCAGGGGTCACCAACCTTTTTGAAACCAAGAGCTACTTCATGGGTATCGAGTCATGTGAAGGGCACCACCTTGACACACTCCTCTAAAATAACAAATCGTGTGTGTGTGTGTATACTGTATATATATATATATATATATATATATATATATATATATATATATATATAAATAATTATCAATAACTTAGAGTGGGTAACAGACAAGATCAATATTCAACACTTTATTTTTATTAATCTCAGGGATTGTTCAGATGATCACTTCTACATTTCATAAAAAAAAGTCCAGTTTTCACCAGTCCCTTTTAACCATAAAAAACTAAATGTTATGACCCGAGCGTCGGTTCTGATCGCGCTCGGGTTAAAGTTATGTCTCGCTGCCGGCCTTGACAGCTGCGGGCGGTATTCTGGCCTCTCCGGGCTCTTATTGTGAAAGTGCTCGGTGGGGCTTCCGCCTGTCAACGGTCGGCCAGCTGTGTGTCATCTTTGTCATTAGTACCTTGTCTACTTAAGCTGAGCACTGGCGTCGTTAGGACGCAGCAGTGTCTGATCGCTAACTGATCGTTAATCTGATCGCCAACCTGGTCGTTCAGCTGTTCACCCATCATCACGTTGCGGATGCCTGGACTGTATTCACACCTCGGCTGCCTTGGGCTTGACCGTCTTTCACCGGTACCAGTAAGTGAGCTCATTAGCCTTATTCCCCCCGGTGTTAATTGTTCTGTAAGTCCCTGCCTTAGCAGCCAGCGTGTAATTATTACCAAGCCTGACTGTGTGTGACTGTCTCCTGCTTTGGACCTATAGTGTGCTGTATAGCCCTATGCTTCCTGTTCTGCGAAGACTCATGTCATTATCTCAGCAGCTTGTGTTAACACCTTTTTCACCGTAATAAACTCACTGAAAAACTCACTGGTGACTCTGTGTGCGTCTTATGCTGGCTCGTGAGGGCCAGTGCATGACACTAAACCCTTTTAATTCATGAACTATGTTGAACCATGTTTGAAAAAGTTATGCAACATTTAAGAAAAATCATCTTTCATATTAAATAAATCTTGTCACATTTTTAACTGAACAAATCTGCTGCAATTCTGCTCAAAATCTGTTACATTTAATAAACACACTTTTGTGTGTTCTTTTTCACTGGAATTATATCCATACAGTTCTTGCCAAGAATCATGCTTGAGCAACCAGCACTGTCCATTCATGAGAAGAAGCTAAACAGCACTGAGAGTGCTTATATGCACGGTGGCGCAGTGGTTAGCACCGCGGCAGCAGTTAGCACCACGGCAGCAGTTGGTTCGATCCCCGGCCAACAGTGATCTGTGTGGAGTTTGCATGTTCTGGTGGTGCATGTTCTCGTTTTTCATGCAAAAACATGCAGGTTAGGGAGTTAAGGGGCGCTTGCGCACGCAACAGCTGGTGGCTTGTCACCGGACTGCAGAACAAATCTACCTACGGGTACAAGATAAGTCCAAAAAAAAAAAAAAAGAGTGGGTCGTGAAGTGTTGCTCCACATAGTGGCGCTTCGCCGTCGCCCCGCAAATGAAACACACGCAGCTTCCTTTCACGGTAGTAAAAAAGAACTCTTCCTCCCGCTCACTTTGAAAATGATAAATTTTCTGTCTTTTTTTTTGCCATGTTTTTGGGCTTGGAAACTGCACTCCGCTCACCATCTTAACTGCCCGCTAGCTCACGCTCCACAAGCGCGAAGGTTTTGTCATGCGCACAATACTGACCTTTGAACTAGGTCAGATTCACCTTAACTTTACGTATAATAAACATATTTTCATTTTTTTTATTTTTAAGACATTGTCATTTTAAAATCTATATAAATGCAAGTGTGATTTTAAAAAATATAAAAAATATAAAATAAAAAATAGCAGAAAAAATTACATCTTAGACGCAGCTCACTTGCGAGTTGTGCTATTTTTAGAACAGGCCTGCGGCGACTCATGTGGTCCCTGCGGGTGACATGGTGCCCGCGGGCACCGCGTTGGTGACCCCTGGTGTGGAGTGAGGGAAGGATGTAGTCGGTCAATGTTACGAATATGAAAATAAGCAGACTGAGTAATATTATTGATATGAGGCAGGAGTGATAAAGTGCTGTCAAGGATGACACCCAGGCTCTTAACCTGAGGGGAAGGGCAAATGAGAGCATTATTAATATCAATGGAAAAACTGGGGGATTTGGTTAAGATGGAGGGTGTACCAACAAGTAAAATTTCTGTTTTATTGCCATTGAGTCTGAGGAAATTAGAGGTAAACCATGATTTATTTTCAGAAAGACAATCAGCAAGACAGGTAGGTGGCAGTGTGGAGTTGGGTTTAGAGGGGAAGTTGAGCTGGGGGTCATCCGCATAACAATGGAAATGACTATTGTATTTATGGAAAATGTAACCAAGTGGAAGAATGTAAATAATGAAGAGAAGGGGCCCCAGGACAGAGCCCTGGGGAACACCTGCAGAAATGGGGAACAAACTCCAAGTGTGGGATTTGATTTGGATGAACTGAGTGCGGCCAGAGAGATATGAAGTGAACCAAGTGAGGGCAGTATGGGTGATGCCAATGGAAGCCAGTCTATTTAGATTAGATTATTTGTTTATTTGACAGGGACAGTGCAATAAACATAGACAATTAATCAATGACAATCAATCTGATGTGTTGCACAAAGAGTGTATAGCTATTAGCTAATTTGCAACTCTTGTCCCTGGATGGGCTTTAGAAAGGAGAAACAAGTAAAAAGGAAAATATAAAAAAAAAAAAAACAGAATACACAATAACCACATACATCAATGCAAAAAAGATTGTAAATACATTATAAATACACAATTATAAATATTATAAATATTATAAATACACATATACATTTAGGAGGGTGCTATGAGAAATGGTGTCAAAGACTACAGTGAGATCTAGGAGAATGAGTATGGTGAGTAAGCCAGAATCTGCAGCCATCAGGAGGTCATTCGTGATTTTGATCAGTGCCGTTTCTGTACTATGGAGGGGGCGGAAACCGGACTGGAATTGTTCATAGAGCTTATTATTACTGAGGTGACTGTGGAGCTGAGAGGCAACAACTTTTTCAAGAATCTTAGAGATGAAGGAGAGATTAGAGATTGGCCGGAAGTTATTAAAATCAGATAAGTCTGCACTAGGTTTTTTAAGTAGAGGTGTAACAGCAGCTGTTCTGAGTGGTGACAGAACAATTCCAGTATTGAGGGAAGAGTGAATAATGGTGGTAATCAAAGGAGCCAGTGAAGGAAGGCAGGCATTAACAAGGACAGTAGGGAGGGGGTCAAGCTGACAAGTGGATGATTTGGATTTGTGAATTAGCTGGGATATGTCTGTTAACAAGGGGAGTGTAAAACTCGAAAAGGAATGAATAACGGAAGGAAAAGAAATCGGGGAATCCATTCCAGAGACTACAGCTCCATCAGTCATAAGGTGTTGATGGATATTGGAGATTTTGGAAGTAAAGAATGACATGAGAGAGTTGCAGAAGGTGGGTGAGTGCATATGCGAGGGGAGTGAGTCCGGGGACCTTGTGGCATCGCTGAGGAGAGAAAAGAGTGCCTTTGAGTTGCCTTTATTGACAGAGATTAGATCAGAGTAGTATGTAGATTTAGCTGATGCAATGGAGTCTTTGTAGAGCAAGACATGATTATTGTACATTTCTTTATGAATGGTTAGTCCAGTTTTCTTGAAAAGGCATTCCAGTTGATGTCCTTTGGCCTTGAGTTCACGTAGGGAGGAAGTATACCAGGGTGCAGAGCGGGAGAAAGAAACAGATCTCTGTTTCAGTGGAACAAAGGTGTTAAGAAGATTATGTAATTATTATTGTAGTGGGAGACTAACTGATCGGGGTGGAATGGCAATGTAAACTGGGGAGACAATTTATTGCAGATGAAAAGGTGTCAAGATTAATATCCCTAATTTTCCTGAAGGTAATGTAACAGGGAGGGTTGTCTTTGAAAATTGGTAAATTTATATTAAAGGAGATGAGCCTATGGTCAGAGAAGGGGATAAAATGAGATTTACAGTCAGTGGGAGTGACACCAGAACAGCAAACCAAGTCCAACATATGACCTTTACAGTGGGTAGGAAAATTAATATATTGATGGAGTCCAAAACTGTCCAAGTAAGATGCAAAATCTTTGGCAAAGGTGTTATTGTCATTGTCTAAGTGAATATTAAAATCACCGATGACCAAGTTAAGAGATATTATGGAAAATTGAGTGATGAGAGCTGCAAAGTCATTTAAAAAGTCCTTGTTGGGCCTGGATGGCCTGTAAACAGTACAGATAATGGTGGGAATAATGCCAGTGAGTTGTGATGCTGAATATTCAAATAAGTGGAAAGTTGGAGCAGACACCGGCAAGACTTTCCACCTCTCGCGGTGAATCATAGTGACACCCTCGCCACAGCTGGAGCCACGGGGCTGGCAGCTGTAAACAAACCCCGGCGAAGTGCAGTCATTTAGAGAGGTGAAGTCATTGGGCTGCTGCCACGTTTCACATAAACAGAGAAAATCCAACTTATGGTCTGAGAAAAGGTCCTGGATGAGATGTTCCTTGCCCGTGGGTGAGCGGATGATAAGCAGACCAAAGTTGAGACTGGTGCTACCTTCTTTGACGGTGGAGTTAGCCGACCTAGCTAGGTGGGCTAACACACTGTGGTCAGTAGCACAGCTGGTGTTACGGGGAGGACAACAAGTTGTTGTAGTCTACTATTGATTACCTCTGTAGCAGACTACAACAGCGGCTGCATTTCTTGCATAGATTAAGAAGACATGGTGTTGATAAAAGGATTATGTTAATATTTTACCAGGCTGTGTTGGAGAGCTGTATTAGATACAGCATTACAGCTTGGTTTGGCAACCTCTCTGTGAAACTAAAGAACAGAGTGTTGCGTTTAATTCATACAGCATGGAAAATTATTGGAGTTAAACAGTATTTACCCATGCAGCTCTTACATGACCAGGCAGCCTGTAGACAAGCTCAAAAAATAATCAGTGACATGAGCCATGTACTAAACAATGAATATGTGCAGCTGCCCTCAGGGAGGAGATACAGAGTCCCCAAGTGCAGGTTCAATAGATATAAGAACTCATTTATCCCGACGTCAGTAAAACTTTTAAACTCAGATAATTAGGTCAGGGTATGGGGTACCCCCCCACAGCAGCCACGGACAAACACAGCGCTCGACTAGAGCAATTAACAGGACAGTGAGATGTGTGTGTTGAGATCAATAGGCAGCCTTCCTGTGCTTAGTTCAGGCACCAGCATCCTGTGGATATGTATGACGCAAATGCAAACATTCATGCTTCCTGCTCGCATTGTGGTACAAATGTCACATGTCTGAATGCATTTCCTTTGATGATAAAATGCCTTTGATGTATTGTCCGTTGCTGGGTATTTAAGTGGCTGAATTCATATGTTCACTCTCTGTTCTTCTTCTGACTACTGCTCATGAGAGCCTGAGAGCGATCCCCAGCATGCTTATACAGCAGCTGGGGTGAGCTCCGTGATGGCGGTGATTTGATGAATAAACTTCCATTAAAACTCTAGACGCCGTGTCTTATTCTAACATCGCCACACTGGTGACCCCGCAGACGCACACGCTTTGTGCGACGCAACCTTCTGGTCTGGACAACCACGCTGGTGACCCGACGCTGAAAAGAACACGCTGCCAGCAAACGCAGCACCCGGCAGTGATTCTCCGACAACGAGCGAACGCAGCAGCCCGACTGATCTGCCCTTCCTTTCTGCTTCAGGGAGACTTTGACGCTCTTCGGAGACCACCCACGACCGGGAAAGCTGAGGAAATTTCATGGTGAGGTCTGCACGCCTAGATCGGCACATCCACGCTGGACCGGCCGCTCTCACGGCTCCTGACACACGATTCTGTGTCTCCATACGAGAGCGCACACACCTTGCCCTCTCTCCACGACGGCGGCCCATGGCCAACGGAGAACACGTGGACCTGAACGCACCATGACCCGGCACGAGCGACGACCAACAGCCCGAACAGGGGAGACAATCGGCGCCGACTGCGCAGATCTCCATCAAGCCCCCTGACCCTGATTCGCCTCGCGACAGCGGACCGGCCATGCACAGAAGCCTCGCATCAGAACAGCGCAGCTGGAAGGCACGTGGCCGCAGCACGTGCCACGCACCAGAGACAAGCTGGCTCTACAGACTTATACATCATCCTCCGCCGCTGCACACGGCTCTTCAGGACTGCTCACACACCTGAAGCACACACGCAGCCCGCACACAGGATTTGGTGTAAGTCTCAGCCACGGCGCACGACGGGAATCCAGCCGTCAGCTGTCCCCGAGGGCTTTAGGGCCGCGAACGCACCTAAAGCCTAAACGCCAAGTCCCTCACATAGCTTCAGCTCCTGTTTTTCTTCATTGCCGGACTGAATCGCGAGAGGAATCAGAGACTAACTTTTCTTCCCACAGCCATGGACATCCCCCGCCACTTGCTACCCCCACCCTCCTCCCTTCCCCGGCACAGACTTTCCCCGCAGCTCGCCACCAAAGCGGGACTACCGAGGTCTCAGCTCCCCGCTAAGCCCTCTGGGGGGGGAGTGTATGGGGTACCCCCCCACACCAGCCACGGACAAACACAGCGCTCGACTAGAGCAATTAACAGGACAGTGAGATGTGTGTGTTGAGATCAATAGGCAGCCTTCCTGTGCTTAGTTCAGGCACCAGCATCCTGTGGATATGTATGACGCAAATGCAAACATTCATGCTTCCTGCTCGCATTGTGGTACAAATGTCACATGTCTGAATGCATTTCCTTTGATGATAAAATGCCTTTGATGTATTGTCCGTTGCTGGGTATTTAAGTGGCTGAATTCATATGTTCACTCTCTGTTCTTCTTCTGACTACTGCTCATGAGAGCCTGAGAGCGATCCCCAGCATGCTTATACAGCAGCTGGGGTGAGCTCCGTGATGGCGGTGATTTGATGAATAAACTTCCATTAAAACTCTAGACGCCGTGCCTTATTGTAACATCGCCACAAGGGACACTTAGACTTAGACTTAGACTTAACTTTATTAATCCCTTTGGGATGACTCCCTCTGGGAAATTTAAAATTTCCAGCAGCACATAAAAGGAGCATACAGATCAGAAAAGCAAAAAAGAAAAAAATAAACACTTAATAAACACTTAACATAATATACACAGTATAAATATAAGGCTAAATATGGCTTGTACAAGTATGGTTAAGTTAAGGTTATTTCACTATGAATGCCCTACTGTCCTCTGTACTCTATGCCCCCCCCCCCGCCCCAAGTGAGGAGTTATAGAGTGTGATGGCATGGTGGACAAAAGAGGACTTATAACTCCTGTTCTTAATGACTGCTGTTATATATTTATTTATGTATGTACTTGTATTATTTATTGGGTTTTATTTCATTTATTATGTACTGCATCCATTGTGTATGTGTGGATTGTGTGGTTGCAGCACGGGTGACAACCCCAAGACAAATTTCCCCTTGAGGAACAATAAAGTTTATCTTATCTTAACTTATCTTATCTTATCTTATTGTAGACCAAATGGACTTTATGGGATGACTGTCGTTGTAACTGAAGCTCCGACAGGATCCTTGGTGTATGTATCTGTGGCGAGGCTGCACAGCAAAGTCCGTGAGGAGGTGAAGGGCCACAGGTGGTGGAACAGTCAGATGAAACCGCAGTCACAGGAGCTCAGTAGCAGAATACTGAAGCAACACTGTTACAGGACGACGGACCAAGGACAGGGCAATCCAGGCAAACACAGACCACACGCATAACCCCTCTATCCCCGTAGTTGTTTCAGGCACCAAGTGACAGGAGGAGCCAGGTGTGGACAAGAGGTAAGAACCAGTTGCAATACGAATAGCCTGTAGGTAAATCACTTCAGTCCAAACAAGAACACTCTCAAAGATAACAAAAGATCAAAGATAACAAAAACAATTAAGTTAAAACTAGTAAATTAAAATAAAACCAGAGAGCAATGGCAGCAAAACACGCCAGCGTTCACTCGACAACATTTACTTAACATTCCTTTCTTTTAACAGCAAGGTGATGGAGCAAGTCTTTTGAGGTGCAGCATCCACGCAACAGCCTTCTTCAGCCTGTGCCAATCAGAGTAGTATTCCACTAATTTCTTCATGGCCTCAACCTGTGCTGTGCTGAGGAGACTGACTAGTGCTGTCTTTCTGACTTCACTGTCATCATCATCATTCATGGTGCTTGGTAGGTCAGGTCTTATAGGCCACTCACACTAATTTTTGCAAAGGAAATGTGGACCATGAATCCAGCTATCATTCTTAATAAGGCTAGTAAACCTCACACCTTGTGAGGCTACATCAGCTGGGTTGAGTGAACTTTTCACATACTGTATCTCCACTGAGATGGTAAAGTAGCTTCTCAGATGAATGAAACCCAATTGGCCACAAAAGTCTTAAATCGTGAAGCGTCATTCTCTATGTACCGAAGTACAGTCAGACTCTGTCCAGAAAACAGACTCTTCCAGCTTGGTCTTCAATTCCTGTCTTAACAGTCTGTCCACTTTCACTGCTATGACTGCAGCGGTCAGCTCCATCCTTGGGATTGTGACTTTCTTCAGAGGTGCTACTCTTGATTTGGCCATGAGCAATGTGCAGCACTTCTGTCCATTTTTATTAGTGAGTGTGGTGTAGGAAGTTGTACTGTAACCATTCTCACTTGCATCTGAAAAATTGTGTATCTGAGCTGTCAAAGTGGCACCAAAGTTGTCTGGCTTGATGCATCTCTTCACCTCAAAGCTGGACAGCTCCCGGAGCTCAGAAAGCCACTGAAACCATTTTCTTGAATGCCTGCCGTCGACATCTTCATCCCAACTCAGTTTCTCTTGACACAGCTCTCTTAAAATCAGCTTCACTGGGGGAATACCTGGAGCGAGTAGGCCCAGAGGATCATAGACTGAGCTCACCATTGAGAGTATTCCTCTATGTGTGGTGGGTCTTTCAGGTACATCCACACTGAACTTGAAAGTGTCAGTTTCTGGGCACCACTGTACTCCTAAAGCTCTTTCTGTAGGTAAAGCGTCCTTGCTGAGGTCTCGGTTCTTCACCTCTGCAGCTTTCTCATCAGCAGGGACACATGACAGAACTTTTCTGCTATTACTGGCCCACTTGGTTAGGTTGAATCCACCTGTTAAGCACAAAGCCTTCAGAGACTGTAAAAGTGCTATTGCCTGTTCTTCAGAAGCTGCAGCTGTCAAACAGTCGTCCATGTTGAAATTTCTCTCTATTGTCTTAGTAGCTTCAGTTCTCTCGTTCTTCCCATCTTCTGCTGTCTTTCTCAGGGCAAAACAATCACAGCTTGGGGAAGAAGTAGCCCCAAAAATGTGTACAGTCATTCTATACTCCTTTTGTTTTCCTGTCAAGTCTCCTTCAGGCCACCAGAGGAAACGAAGGAAGTCAGAGTCCCTGGGTGGTACCCTGACCTGATAAAACATTGCTTCTATATCGGCCATCATAGCAATTGGCTCCTCTCTAAACCTTGTCAACACTTCAACCAAGGTATTTGTGACATCTGGGCCCTGGAGCAACTGATTGTTCAGTGAAACTCTCTGATATTTGCAGTGCAATCAAAGACGACCCTGATTTTGTTCTTTTTGGGATGGTACACCCCATGGTGTGGGATGTACCAGACCTCTCCCTCCTTGGTCTGATACGGTACCTTTCCACAAGCACCTTCTCTGCGTAGCCCTTTGCTATGATGTCATGCATGAAGGCATTGTAGTCACTGTGGAATTCTGGGTTCTTGATGATCTTCCTTTTGAGGTTGATTGCTCTCTGCTCTGATAGGCGGCAATTATTGGGCATCTTCACAGACCTGTCCTTAAAAGGTAGACTGATACAGTAATGTCCATCAACCGGCTGAGCAGACTGTTCCACATGTTGCATGAACTGTCGATCATGTTGCAACATCTCTGTCTTGTCCTCACAGCTGCGCTCTGAGAAGTCAGAGTTGAAGTTCTGTGTTAACAACTCTTCAATACTCGTCACAGATATCCTGTTTGCAGTGACACCCTGCAATCCTTCACTGTTTTGAGGTTCATCCACATTCTTGATGGGACCATTTACAATCCCTCCAATTGCTGTTCTAACTGCGTATGGACCATCATCTTGACTAATGATAATCTGCCATGGTTCAATTGCCTTGTGAGCATTAGTGCCTATCAGCAGGCCTATCTCTGCCTTGATACTTGGAAGATGTACCTCCTCAGGGTAAGTCCACCTCTGCAGGCCCCTCTGCTGAGGAATGTTTCCTTCTTCACAGGAATTTCAGGCTGTGTGAACACTGAAGGTAAGTCAATGTACATTTCCTCTTCTAGGCCACTGACCTCCAGGTCTGACAGGATGTGACTATGGACAAGCTTTTCCTGACCCATAATTTGGAGCAAAATCTCTGTCCTCCTGCCTTTAAGGTTCAGCATTCTCCTGACCTTCTCCGTGCAAAAGGTTGCGGAACTGCCTAGGTCAAAGAAGGCATACTGTATGTCTCCACTCTCCATGTACCTTTCTTGGACTTGAGCCTCACAGGAACAATGGCCAAAATCCATTCTCTGTTTCCTTCCCCGGTGTACCCACATGTCTCTTGTCCTACAGCATTGATGGTCTGAGTCTCGCTTGTGCTGTTCTTAGCTTCCTTGACCTTCCTTGACCACATGCAGAAGGCTTGGATGTTTCAGTGAACATACTTGACATGTCAGTCGCTTTGAGCAATCCATACTTAAGTGACCTTGTGTAAGGCAACCAAAGCAAAGTCCCTTGGATTTCAAAAATTCTATCTTGTCCTTGTGTGTCTGGTTCCTGAGCTTCTCACAGTTTCCCAGGACATGCTTCTTTTCACAATACACGCATGCATCCTGAACTTTAACATGCTCTATCTTTGCACCTTGGCTTATGTGCAAAGGTATTTGCCTTTCTGTAGCAATGCTTGTAGCAAAACTGTTACTCTTTGTAGTGCTGTCTTTTGCATTCTTAGCAGTATAATCTTTTTCCTTTTGTTTGTCAGGTGCGCTGGCTTCCTGTATCATACCAAATAAAGGATCTATGGCCATTTTGGCTTGTTTCTCTATATAAGATAAGATAAGATAAGATAAGATAAGATAAGCCTTTATTAGTCCCACAACGGGGAAATTCCAGGATTGCAACAGCACAGGGATAGCAACACTCAGAGCAACAATCAGAAGGCAAAAAAAACAAAAAACAAAAAAAAAAACAAAAACAAAAAAAACAAGCATAACTAACCAAGTCTGCAAACCTTGCTCTTCTTCCTCTGTTTTCCTGGATTTCAAATGCCACGTGTCTCCATTTAGCTCTCATCTTGTATGGCAGCTTGGAAAGTATGACTCTCATGTTTGTTGGGTTTTCTATTTCTTCCGTGTAGTCAACGTCCTGCATGGTGTTTCGACAACCAATCAAGAAGAGCACATATGCATGCAAGCCTTTAGCATCGTCTGTCTTTACCTGTGGCCACTTCAAAGCTTTGTCGATGTAAGCCATTACTATTTTCAACTCATCACCATATTATTCATGAAGCAGTAGCCTGGCTTCTCTGTAGCCTTTCTCTGGTCTCATGTGTTCACAGCTTCTCACCAGATCTTGTGGTTCTCCACTAGTATACTGCTCCAGAAAGAAGAGTTTGTCTCTGTCATTACACATTTTGCTGTCAATAGCATTATCAAAGGCTCTGAGAAAAGACCTATATCTAAGTGGGTCACCAGAGAACACAGGAATGTCTTTTGTCTAATAAAGACAGATTTTGTTGCTGAACCAGCATCTCAGTTATTCTGTTTTGATTGTGCACCACCTCATAAATCTTGTCACTTGTAGGCATGGGTTCTTGAGGATCATCATGTAAATTTCTGCCCATAGACACCTGACGGGGAATATGTTGACGAGGTGCATAACCCGCATTTTCAGTAGTCAAACCTCATGCAGCATTGTCAGGAATATAATGGTCTTCATCTTCCTCATCATCACCTGCCGATTCATGAGCTTCGCTCACAGGGTTGACTCTGATAGCATCTACAGGTGATCCAGCATATCCACGTAAAAGATGGGGTCTGTCAACATCTGTATGGGATCCTGTATATTCACGCCCGAGTACTCTTTCTGCAAGACTATGTATATCTTTGCTTGGCAACTTGGACGGCACATGATCATTCATTGCATCACGAGGGCTATCATGCTCTGAGTACACCTTCAGCTTGGCATCAGATGCAGCTATTGCAGTTTCTAATTCCAACTGCTCCATCTCAGCTCTTACCTTTGTTTCTTGTAGCTGTATCTCTTTCTTCTTTTTCAGTGATGCCGCTTGTGCCAGAAGACCAGCTCATTTAGCCTCCTCTCTCATGCGTGCAACAGAACTAGTACAAGACACACTGGAATGCCCAGTGGAACCCAACTTTACTTTTGTCTTTCCAGCCCTTCGCTCAGCTATTCAGACACACTGTCTTGAGGACCAATCTCATCCTCTTCTTCAACTTGTGTACTCTTTTGTTCTTTAATCCATATTTCTGTTCCAAGCACAAATCCCTTGATATAGCAGATGACTTTGGCTCATACCAATTTAATTGATCTTCATTTACTTCATCAACGGGTAACAATTGCATGGCACTGAAACTCTTCATACAGCTTGCAAAATCCATGCAGTATTTCCTTTTTCACTTTTTCAGCATGCTCTAGATTATTCATGTTGTCTATTTTTCTCATTTTAGCTGCTATCTGAGCCATTTTAGAATTCCTTTGCCCAATAAGCTTATGACGCTTCTCTTCAATCACCTTTTGTGTAAGCTTTGGCTCCCTCTTGTGGTTACTACCATGCATTGCATCAGGCAACCATTCATCTGCCATCTTAGAAACTTTCAGCAATGATGAAGCATTAATTCCAAATGAACTTTTAAACAGTCAAAACAAGCTTCAATCACTCAGTCATCTCAAAATTTGACCTCTAGAAGTCTTTTCTAATGTCTTCAAAAATTAACCAGTGCTTGAATCAGCTTCCACACGTCAGTTATGAAGTACTGTCACTTTGGGCTTAGCTCCTTTTTACAGCTCCATTTGCATTGTAGCACATATACAGTGGGGCAAAAAAGTATTTAGTCAGCCACCAATTGTGCAAGTTCTCCCACTTAAAAGATGAGAGAGGTCTCCAATTTTCATCATAGGTATACCTCAACTGATGAGGAGGACAAAATGAGGAAAAAAAAATCCAGAAAATCACATTGAAGGATTTTTAATGAATTAATTGGTAAATTCCTTGGTAAGATAAGTATTTGGTCAATAACAAAAGTTCATCTCAATACTTTGTTATATATCCTTTGTTGGCAATGACAGAGGTCAAACGTTTTCTGTAAGTCTTCACAAGGTTTTCACACACTGTTGCTGGTATTTTGGCCCATTCCTCCATGTAGATCTCCTCTAGAGCAGTGATGTTTTGGGGCTGTCGCTGGGCAACACAGACTTTCAACTCCCTCCAAAGATTTTCTATGGGGTTGAGATCTGGAGACTGGCTAGGCCAGTCCAGGACCTTGAAATGCTTCTTACAAAGCCACTCCTTCGTTGCCCAGGTGGTGTGTTTGGGATCATTGTCATGCTGAAAGACCCAGCCACGTTTCATCTTCAATGCTCTTGCTGATGGAAGGAGGTTTTCACTCAAAATCTCACGATACATGGCCCCATTCATTCTTTCCTTTACACGGATCAGTCGTCCTGGTTCCTTTGCAGAAAAACAGCCCCAAAGCATGATGTTTCCACCCCCATGCTTCACAGTAGGTATGGTGTTCTTTCTCCTCCAAACACAACAAGTTGAGTTTTTACAATAAAGTTCTATTTTGGTTTCATCTGACCATATGACATTCTCCCAATCCTCTTCTGGATCATCCAAATGCTCTCTAGCAAACTTCAGACTGGCCTGGACATGTACTGGCTTAAGCAGGGAGACATGTCTGGCACTGCAGGATTTGAGTCCCTGGCAGCGTAGTGTGTTACTGATGTAGCCTTTGTTACTTTGGTCCCAGCTCTCTGCATGTCATTCACTAGGTCCCCCCGTGTGGTTCTGGGATTTTTGCTCACCGTTCTTGTGATCATTTTGACCCCACGGGGTGAGATCTTGTGTGGAGCCCCAGATCGATGGAGATTATCAGTGGTCTTGTATGTCTTCCATTTTCTAATAATTGCTCCCACAGTTGATTTCTTCACACCAAGCTGCTTACCTATTGCAGATTCAGTCTTCCCAGCCTGGTGCAGGTCTACAATTTTGTTTCTGGTGTCCTTTGACAGCTCTTTGGTCTTGGCCATAGTGGAGTTTGGAGTCTGACTGTTTGAGGTTGTGGACAGGTGTCTTTTATACTGATAAAGAGTTCAAACAGGTGCCATTAATACAGGTAACGAGTGGAGGACAGAGGAGCCTCTTAAAGAAGAAGTTACAGGTCTGTGAGAGCCAGAAATCTTGCTTGTTTGTAGGTGACCAAATACTTATTTTACAGAGGAATTTACCAATTAATTAATTAAAAATCCTTCAATGTGATTTTCTGGATTTTTTTTTTCTCATTTTGTCTCTCATAGTTGAGGTATACCTATGATGAAAATTGGAGACCTCTCTCATCTTTTAAGTGGGAGAACTTGCACAATTGGTGGCTGACTAAATACTTTTTCCCCCCACTGTAATAGCATGCAGGCTGGCTTACAACACGCCGTTCATCTTATGAGTTGCTCATATTTTCTCACCAAATCAATTTCCTCCACATCTTCTTTTTTCCATTTGGATGCCCTTCCTTTCCGTTTGGAGTAGTTTTTCTTTACTAATGTTATGGCAGCAGATCCACTATCTGTGTCATTCTTTGAAGCAATCGGGGAAAGTAATGGACTTGTTCAAAACTTAAAAGCTCAAAAAAGCTTTATCTCAAAAATGGTTGAAATTCCAATATTCATGGTAAGATAAGATAAGATAAGATAAGCCTTTATTAGTCCCACAACGGGGAAATTCCAGGATTGCAACAGCACAGGGATAGCAACACTCAGAGCAACAATCAGAAGGCAAGAAAAAACAAGCAAGCAAGAGCAGCTAATATACATATGTACATATTACTATAAAATATATATATACACACACACACACACAGACACACAGTGCAGAGCATTGTAGCTGGATGGAATAAATATATGAATATATGAACACACAGTGCAGAGCATTGTAGCTAGATGGAATAAATATGTAAATATATAAACACCCACAGTATGGAGCATTGCAGCTAGGTGGAATAAATATGCAAGTATATAAACACACACAGTGCGGAGCAATGTAGCTAGATGGAATAATATGTAGATATATAAAAACACAGTGCGGAGCATTGTAGCTAGATGGAATAAATATATAGATATATAAATATAAACACACCCAGTGCAGAGCATTGTAGCTAGATGGAATAAATATGTAAATATATAAACACACACAGTGCAGAGCATTGTTGCTAGGTGGGATGAAACAGCATAACCGTCTATTTAGTTATCCTACATGGTATGATTATGCGCCCATACATATTCTCACCCTCCATAGCGACCGGTATGTTCCTAGTTGTATGCCGGAGAGGACCATTGTGTAAGTCTATTGCATCTTTTGCATTCAAAAAAAAAACAAAAAAAAAAACTATTAGTTTGTTACGTCTTTTTGCTATCTCTGCGAGCAGCCCTGCTTAGGTTGTACAGTCTGACAGCCGTTGGTAGGAAGGACCTACGAAACCTCTCGGTTGTGCACCTGGGATGATGTAGTCTGCTGCTAAATGAGCTCCTCAGTGCATCCAGTATGTCCTGCATAGGGTGGAACTCGGACTCCAGCAGAGATGACAGTTTAGCCACCGTCCTTCTCTCTCCTATCTCCTCCATCGGATCAAGGCGTTGCCCCAGGACAGAGCTAGCTTTCTTAATCAGTTTGTTCAGTCTCTTCCTATCGGCTGCAGTAATGCCACTGCCCCAGCAGACCACTCCAAAAGTGATGGCTGATGCCACCACCGTGTCATAGAATGACTTCAGCAGCGCCCCTTGTACACCAAAAGACCTGAGTCTCCTCAGCAGGAACAGCCTGCGCTGTCCCTTCTTGTAGAGTGCGTCAGTATTGTGTGACCAGTCTAGTTTATTGTTCAGATGAATACCCAGGTACTTGTAGGATGTCACCATCTCGATGTCTGTTCCCTGTATATTTACTGGTGCTGTGAGGGGCTGCCCATGCCTGCGGCAGTCCACCACCAGCTCCTTAGTTTTCCTCGCGTTGATCTGGAGGCAGTTCCGATGGCACCAGTCCACAAAGTCCTGGATAAGCCCTCTGTACTCAGCTTCATCTCCGCTGGAGATGAGACCAACGATCGCAGAGTCATCAGAGAACTTCTGTAGATGGCAATGTGTTGTGTTGTGTGAGAAGTCCGCAGTATAAAGAGTGAACAAGAAGGGAGCCAGCACCGTTCCCTGGGGGGCCCCCGTGCTACTGATGATCGTGTCGGAAACACAGTCCCGGGTTCTCACAAACTGAGGCCGGTTCGTGAGGTAGTCCAGGATCCATGATGACAGGTGCTGGTCCACCCCTGCGCGCAGCAGCTTGTCCTTCAGGATCATCGGTTGGATGGTGTTGAAAGCACTGGAGAAGTCAAAGAACATGATCCTCACCATATTCCCGGGCTTCTCCAGGTGGGACAGAGAACGGTGAAGGAGGAAGATCACCGCATCCTCCACCCCAATGCCATGCTGGTAGGCGAACTGGAGTGGATCCATCGCTGGTTCCACCAGGGGGCGGAGATGAGCAAGGAGCAGTCTCTCCAGGGTCTTCATCAAGTGGGACGTCAAGGCCACCGGTCTGAAGCTGTTCAGGTCTTTGGGGTGGGAAGTTTTTGGTACAGGTACCACACAAGATGTTTTCCACAGCTGTGGTACCCTCCCCAGTTTCAGGCTCATGTTGAAGATATACGTCACAATCCCACACAGCTGGTCTGCACAGGACTTGAGGAGCTTTGCGCTGATGCCGTCCGGTCCCGACGCCTTCCTCGCCTTGATCTTCCTCAGCTCCGTCCTCACCTGGGTCTTGGTCAGGGTCAGGATGGGGGGCTGTGTGTTGGGAGTGGGGGGGGTGTCGGTGGAGTGGGGAGTGGGTAGCAGGACTTGATTTCTTAGAGGCAGCAGTGGTTGTTGTGCAGACAGGGGGGAGGGCGGTTGGTCAAATCTATTGAAAAACAGATTCAGGTTGTTCGCCCACTCCCTGCCCCCCGTGGCCTGGGGGGAGGTATTCTGGAGCCCCGAGATGGTTTTGAGGTTTCTCCAGACCCCGCTGATGTCGCTCTGTTGCAGCTTGTCCTCCATCTTCTTCCTGAAGCTGTCCTTGCCTTCTCTGATCTTTCTCCTCAGCTCCCTCTGTACGGACTTCAGCATCTCCCTGTTCCCCGACCTGAAGATCCTCTTCTTCTCTCTCAGAAGTGTTTTTATCTCAGGGTTGATCCAGGGTTTGTTGTTTGAGTGACGCCGTATGGTCTTGGTGGGAACGGATTTGTCCACACAGAAGCTGAGGTAGCCCGTGAAGGTGTGAATGAGGCCATCGATGTCCTCACCATGTGGATCGCAGAGCTGCTTCCAGGCAGTGGCTTCAAAACAGTCCTTTAGAGTGTCCATTGTCTCCTCAGACCATAACTCCACAGTGTGCATGGCCGGAGGTTGTCTGTGCACTAGGGGTTTGTACACCGGTCGGAGATGAACTAAGTTGTGATCCGATCTCCCAAGTGGGGGGAGTTGTGATGAGGTGTACGCCTCCTTAGTGTTTGCGTAGAACAAATCCAGTGTTTTATTGTCTCTAGTGTGGCATGTGACATACTGGGTGAAAGTGGGCAGAATGGGAGACAGTGAAACGTGGTTGAAATCGCCTGAGATGAGGAGAAGAGCATCTGGGTGTTCTGTCTGCAGCCTGCTGGTTACTGAATGGATGACGTCACGCGCTGTCCCAGCGTTCGCCGTCGGATTTGCATAAACAACAATGCAGATCACGTGTGAGTGTTCTCTCGGGAGATATGTAGGCCTCATGCTAACAGCTAGCAACTCAATGTCTTTGCTGCAGTGTCGTTGTTTAACAGTGATATGTCCCGGTCTGCACCAGTTGTTGTTAACATACATGATCACTCCACCGCCCCTAGTTTTGCCACTCTCTGGTGTTCGGTCAGCTCGTATCGTGTGAAAACCCTCCAGCTCAATGTTAGCATCTGCTGCTAGTTCAGTTAGCCACGTCTCAGTAAACAAAAGGAGAGAGCACTCCCGGTAAGTGCTATCATAACGGGAGATAGCCGCTAGCTCATCTAACTTTCCCAGTATCGACCGTACATTTCCCATGACAACAGATGGAAGGGAGGGTCTGTACCTTATATTTTTTGTCCTCCGCCTTACTCCAGCCCGGCAGCCGCGGCGTTTTCGCCTCAGTTCTCTCGGTATGTCGAGTTTTTCCAGTGGGACCGGGTGGCGGTTAAATGCTAGCAGCTCTTCCCTGTTATATCGTATCCTGCTATAAACAGTGGCTCCGTCCACCGGCTCAGGAGACATTTGGGATGGTCTGTGTGTCCGTGATATAAGTGGGGTGAAAAAAAAAAGTGATCAAAAGAGAGAGGAAGGGAAAAAAAACTCGGAATCGAGCCGCTGTTGCAAAAGGCAGCCGACTGGTGTGGCGCCGAGAGGAGAGAGTATGAGTATGAGAGTATGAATGGTCATCAACAAACAGAAAACATTCTAAACAGCTTCCAAACATTCCTTTACAATTAAGCTCACACGGTCAAAAAACTGTGAGCCTCCTTGCTTCTCTCCAAAAACTAAGTCATGCTTCCTTTTTTCGTGGTCGAATAGGTTTCAAAATAAGAGTCTCTACTTTTCATAAACACAAACTTAAACTGACCTCATTTCATTTGTATGTAATGATAAGAAACTACAAAAATAATTTCAATTCACAATAAATCAAATGTAAAATCTTATTTATGGCTCTAACATTTGTTTTATACACATTTCCCCAAATTTCTGCACAGTATGACAAATATGGCACTACCAATAAACAATACAACAGCCACAAACAATTCTTAGTCAATAAAGCTCTGGCTTTGTACTGAACAGTGATGGACGAAATTTTTCATTAAATATATTCTATGTGTGGTTTCCACCAAAGTTTATTAATAATCACATCTAAAAATTTCATTTCATACACTCTTTCAATTTCAGTATTGTTGATTTTTAGTTTCATTTCACAGTTTATCCTACCTCCACCAAAAAACATAAACTTTGTTTTATCTTCATTTAATGATAATTTATTTACTTCAATCCACTTTTTCAAATTAATCAATTCTTTTTCTATTGTTTTAAATAATTGTTGCATGTCCGTTCCTGAATAAAACAAATTTGTATCATCTGCATAAATAATATATTTCAACACACTGGATGCAACACATATATTGTTTAAATACAATATGAACACCTTGGGTCCCAAAACCGAGCCTTGTGGAACTCCACAGGTTACGGGTCTAAGTTGTGATTTTGTAGTATTAATTGTAACATACTGAAATCTATTGTGTAAATAACTTCTGAACCAATGTAATGCAACACCTCTTATGTCATACTTCTCACATTTCTGAAGAAGTTTTGAATGGTCAATTGTGTGAAATGCTTTACGCAAATCAATAAACACACCAAAAGTGTGTTGTTTGTTATCAAATGCTGTTGCAGTGTTTTCTACAAATCCTGTTACCGCTAGAGCTGTAGATTGGTTCTGTCTAAATCCATACTGGTGTTCGTTCAATAAGCCATATTTGTCAATAAAACCATTAAGTCTATTTACAAATAATTTCTCCAGTATTTTAGAAAACTGAAGAAACAGGTCTGTAGTTTGACACAATGTGCTTATCACCATATTTATTATAAATAATAATTAATTTTGCAATTTTCATTTTGTCTAGGAATATACCAGTGAGGAATGATTTATTAGAGATATAAGTAAATAGTTCCACAATACTGTTCATCACTTGTTTTACGTATGAGTGTCAATGTGTTAAGGTGTGTGGCATATGACCCAAAAGCAGACACAGGAGGAAATGATAATTGAAGTGAAACAATAATCTTTATTACAATAAATGTGCAAGGTAATGTGCAATGATGATAATCTCGAGGATCTGGCAACCCTATGAGGAGAGAGCAGAGGAACAGGTAAGTATGACTGACGAATTGTCAAGGTGGGTTTCTCAGACTCAAATGCATGCAGGAGTTCAGTGCAGAAAATGACGATTTAATAACAAACTTAATCCAAACAGACAGGAAACAGATCAGATCAGGATACAGATGCAAGTGGAATGCACAGAAGAGTAATGACGCAGCATCCATGTGAGGGGCTGCGTCCCTTAAATAATCGGTAAACAAATTAACCAAACACAAAACAGCTGTGAGTAATGAAGAACTCAAACCAAACCAGACAACGGTGAAAATAAACACTCATAAATACAAACAAGATAGAAACATGAATATAGAAATCAAAATGATAGACAGGGCCAAGATAATAACAATAATAAATACAAAGGCCCAGAAAATAACTTAAAGCGAGTATGTGGGTTGGAGACACTTCCTGAAAACAAAAAATACAACTTATGATACAAGAAGAGAACATTGCTCCAACCCACGTCCTGACAATACTCCCCTCTCAAGGGGCGGCTTCCAAACAACCCAAAGTTACACCAAGAAACAAAACAGAAAAGCAACCCCTCAGGGTGGGTGGTGGGGGTCCAAGACCAAGTGGGCCAAAACAAACTTCTACCCACCCCACCCACCCACTCCAGACTCCAAAATCAAACATCCTGCTGACACCCCCATCCAAGATCCAAAAATCCAACCTACCCCAGGTCAGGCAGTCTATCCCAGTCCATGGATACCTGGACCAAAAGGCAAGTTGGATCTGGCAACCTGCCAGCGCCCCTGAGCCACCAGATCATGGGGCACAACAGGTCAGGTGGTCTACCCGCGTCCATGAGCCACCTGAGGGTTGACCATAATATGTCGGGTGGCCTATCAAAGTCCCTGGGCCACCAGATGGGAAAAAACACACAAGTTCTTTGCTCAAAACACAGCACAGGATCTTCAAGATCAAATGACAATGTGGAAACCTCAAATTCAAGAGATGATAACAAAGAAATCACAAACTCAGGAGACGTCATAGATGCCCTAACTACAGAAAAACAAAAAAACAAAAAACCAGGCGCTCCCTGCTCTACAGCTAACACAGGAGCCCTCCACTGTGCAGCTAACACAGGAGGTCTCTGCTCTACAGCTAACACAGGAGCTGTCTGCTCTACAGTTAACACAAGAGCTCTCTGCTCCAAAGCTAACACGGGAGCTCTCTGCTTAAAAGCTAACACAGGAGCTCTCTATTCGAAAGCTAACACGGGAGCTCTCTGCTTAAAAGCTAACACAGGAGCTCTCTGCTCAAAAGCCAACACAAGAGCTGTCTGCTCAAAAGCTAACACAGGAGTTCTCTGCTCTAAGGCCAACACAGGAGCTCTTAGCTCAGAAGCTAGTCCAGGGGCATAACACTTAGGAGAAGGTGACAGTACTCCTTGAACTTTACTCCCAGAACCCTCAACCTCAAAGTGTAACAACAAAAAAACTGTTGAGCTCAGGGAACGAAAGTATAACACCCTTAAACTCAGGAGATGACATTGGAGTCCTCTGCTCAAAAGAAAACATGGGTTCTCAAACCCAGAAGGTAACATTGGGGCCCTTTGCTTTGGAGACCACAAAGGACCCCGTTGTCCCAAAGACGGCAACATGGAAGTTTTAAACCACGTAAGAGCTTCTGGCTCAGACAGTAACACAGAAATAGCATAGAAACTCTAAGCTCAGGGGACAACCCAGGAAACCTTAAATCAGATACAGTAAACAGAGGCATTTCTGGCTCTGGAGATACAAATACAGAAATCTCTGGCTCAGGAAACACGGACACAGAAATTTGAAGTTTTGGAAACTCAGATACTGGGGTTGTTGGCTCTGGGGACGCAGGTGCAAAAATTTCAGGCACAGGAGACACAGACACAGAAATTTCAGGTTCAAAACCCACAGATACAGAAATTTCAGGTTCACAACCAACAGGTGCAGAAATTTAAGGTTCAAAACCCACAGGTGCAGAAATTTCTGGTTCAAAACCCTCAGATACAGAAATTTCTGGTTCACAACCCACAGGTGCAGAAATTTCATCTACAAAGCCCACAGATGCAGAAATTTCAGGTTCAAAACCCACAGGTGCAGAAATTTCTGTTTTAAAACCCAAGGATGCAAAAATTTCCTTGGAAAAGTCCACAGTGGCAGCAGACAGCGCTGGAGTGATGGTGACGGCAGGAGGCAGTGCACCGGAGGCCAGAGATGGAAAAGCAGGTCCAGAGGTCGGCTGGAAGGGGCTGTCTGGGATGCCCTCTCACCCGCCCACACACTCCACAACATGGGAGACCTGGGCTGAAACCCCCGCCGAATTCTTCCGACCAGAGCCCTTCCTCCCCCTGCCAAACTTGCTCGCTGAGTCCTTCGTTGGCTGTGTCATTCTGTCAAGGTGGGTTTTTCAGATTCAAATGCAGGCAAGAGTTCGGTGCAGAAAATGATGATTTAATAACAAACTTACTCCAAACAGACAGGAAACAGATCAGATCAGGATACAGACTTGAGTGGAATGCACAGAGAGTAATGATGCAGCATCCAGGTGAGGGGCTGCATCCTTTAAATAATCGGTGAGCAAATTAGCCAAACACAAAACAGCTGTGAGTAATCAAGAACTCAAACCAGACCAGACAATGGTGAAAATAAACACACATACGTAAATACAAACAAGATAGAAACATGAATATAGAAATAAAAATGAAACAGAACCAAGATAATAACAATAATAAATACAAAGACCCAGAAAATAACTTTAAGCGAGGATGTGGGTTGGAGACACATCCTGTTAACAAAAAATACAACTTATAATACAAGAAAAGAACATGGCTCCGTCCCATGTTCTGACACAAATAGTATGATGAGGTTTAAATGTTAGTTTTTTGTGCTTACACTTCCATAGGGGAGAGTGGCCGGGAGAAGGTGAAGGACCTCCACACTGGGTGAGCAGGTTGCCAGGGGGAGAGGTGGTGAGGTGCTGCAGGAGAGTTTCCAGGGGGTTGTTGGAGACAGGCTGGCCAGGCGTGAGTGCTGGGGAGTGAGAGTGAAGAGCAGTGGTGACAAATGGTGGTAAGTCGACTTACTTGGGGAAGTGATGGTGTGCACAGTCCGAGAACATCCCAATCCAATCCGTAAAGCAATTTCCCGAATCCAGAGGCAGGGAGGGATCAGAGCACAGCAGGCTAGATCAAGGCTGGCAGATAATTCCAATACCGCAGGCAGTCTCAGGGTCTAGGGCAAGCAAAAGATCAAAAGCACGGCAAGGCAGAATAGTGCAAAGATGCTGCGCTTAGACAGGATACAGGCAGTGTGCAGGTTAACGTCACCAGATGGAATGAAGGGACAGCATCCTATTTGAAAGGCCTCTCTGATTGGCAGCAGGTGGTGAAGAAGGCTGCAGGGAGTGAGGTTAATCAGAGGGAGAGAGGGAGGAAGAGTACACACAGGAACCAGTACAGTAGGCCCTCCTCAACGGACGCCTCCTGGCATCACCCTAGGCTTGTCAGGGTGTTGCTGGTGGAAGGTATTAATGAGTCATCCACAATAAAGGACCTGGGAATCCATGATCTCTCATTAGGTCCATACCCCTTCCAGTCCACCAGATATTGAAGGACTGAAATCTTTACCCAATCTTTACCGAGACCCCGGTGATGAGCATCAATGATGTGGTTAACTGCATAAGCCAGGTCTCTGTCAACCATCTTGGGTGGTGGTGGGGACTTGGATGGCGGGCAGAGGGATCTGGCAAACACCGGTTTGACCTGGGAATCAGAATCAGAATGAGATTTATTGCCATTGTTCATGTAGTACACAAACTAGGAATTTGTCTCGGTGCAATGCTGCAACATTAAACATGGAGTAGCACTAAAGATAAAAATAAAAAACTATGCATGCAATAAAAGGTAGAATATGAATACTTAATGAATAAGTAGTACTAATGTATGCAATTTTTAAATATATTAACAAGCAGCAGATATTGTGGAGTTCCACATAGTGCAGTCGGTAGTGCAAAAAGAAAACAGTGATAATTGTCATGAGTCCGGTTGAGCTGCTGTACGTGGTGCACGAGAATCTAATAAGCAGTCTGATGGCAGAGGGGAAGAAGCTGTTCATGTAGCGGGAGGTTTTAGTCTGAATGGACCGAAGTCTTCTGCCTGAGGGGAGGGGGGCAAACAGTGCATGTCCAGGGTGTGAAGGGTCGGCTATGATCTGACCTGCACGCCTCCGGGTCCTGGAGATGTACAGGTCCTGGAGGGATGGGAGCTTGCAGCCGATCACCTTCTCAGCAGCACGCACAATGCGCTGCAGTCTTAGTCTGTCCCTGGCGGTGGCTCCTGCGTACCACATGGTGATGGAGGTGGTGAGGATGGACTCGATGATGGCCGTGTAGAACTGCACCAACATCTTGGTGGGTAGCTTGAGCTTCCTCAGCTGCCGCAGGAAGAACATCCTCTGCTGGGCCTTTTTGATGAGGGAGCTGATGGTCGGCTCCCACTTGAGGTCCCGGGTGATGGTGGTGCCCAGGAAGCGGAAGGAATCCGTAGTGGTGATGGGAGAGTCTGTGAGGGTAAGGGGGGGGGGGGCAGAGGGGCTGTGACTTTTCTGAAGTCCACGATCATCTCCACTGTCTTCAAAGCGTTCAGCTGCAGGTTGTTGTGGCTGCACCAGGACACCAGCTGGGCCACCTCTCTCCTGTAGACGGACTCGTCACCGTTGGAGATGAGCCCGATGAGGGTGGTGTCGTCCGCAAACTTGATCAGCTTGACAGACTGGTGGCTGGAGGTGCAGGAGTTGGTGTACAGGGAGAAGAGCAGGGGGGAAAGTACACAGCCCTGGGGTGATCAGGTGCTGATGCTAACAGAGTCTGAGACAGTCTTTCCCAGCCGCACATGCTGCCTCCGGTCCGTCAGGAAGTCGGTGATCCACCTGCAGAGGGAGTCAGGCACGTTGAGCAGGGACAGCTTGTCCTGGAGCAGAGCGGGGCGGATGGTATTGAATGCAGAGCTGAAGTCCACAAACAGGATCCTGACGTAGGTTCTCGGGGAGTCCAGGTGCTGCAGGATGGAGTGGAGGGCCAGGTTGACTGCGTCGTCCACAGACCTGTTGGCTCTGTAGGCAAACTGCAGCGGGTCCAGGAGGGGAGTGGTGATGGACTTGAGGTGGGGCAGGACCAGGCGCTCAAAGGACTTCATGACTACAGAGGTGAGCGCTACAGGTCTGTAGTCATTAAGTCCAGTGATCCGTGGCTTCTTGGGGACAGGGACGATGGTAGAGGTTTTGAGGCAGGCCGGCATGTGGCATGACTTCAGGGAGGTGTTAAAAATGTCTGTGAAGACAGGAGTCAGCTCCTCCGCACAGTGTCTCAGGGTGGAGGGAGACACGCCGTCCGGACCGGGGACCTTGCGCGGGTTCAGTCTGGAGAACTGTCTGTGCACGTCCTGCTCACTGATGGCAAGGGCAGGGGGGGAGGGGGGGCGCCTTTGATGAAGTGGGGACCATGGAGGCAGTGGCGCTGGGGGGGGGGGGGAGTTGGACACAGCTGACGAGGTGTCAAAACGGGCATAGTGTTGGGACAGTCTTTGACAAAGGGCTTTGTCATCCTGTTCCTTAGAAGCCTGAGGCTGATAGTTGGTGATTTGCCTCAGTCCTCTCCACACAGAAGCAGAGTCGTTAGCAGTGAACTGTTGCTGGAGTCTCTCAGAATACACAGATTTAGCTCTCCTCAGCTCTCTGCTAAACCGGTATTTGACCTCCTTGTAGCAGTCCCGGTCTCCACTTTTCAACGCTGCTTCCTTCTCCTTCCTGATCTGTCTGAGCTTAGCTATGAACCAGGGCTTGTCGTTGGAGTAACTCACCCTGGTGCACGATGGAAGAATGCTCTCCTCACAAAAGTGGATATATGAGGTCACAGTGTCCGTGTACTCATCCAGATCATGCGTGGCTCCTTTAAACATGTCCCAGTCAGTTATTTCCAAGCACGTGCACAGCTCCTCCACAGCTTCACTGGTCCATTTCCTCGTAGTGCTCACAACAGGTTTTGTGAGCTTCAGTCTCTGTCTGTATGTGGGAATCAGGTGGACCATCACGTGATCAGATAGTCCGAGCGCAGCACGGGGAACAGCGCAATACGCGTCCTTAACTGTAGTGTAACAGTGATCCAGCGTGTTCTCTCCTCTGGTGGGGCATTTAATAAACTGTTTGTACCGGGGGAGTTCGTGGCTCAGGTTGCTCTGGTTAAAGTCGCCAACCACAATAACCAGAGAGTCCGGGAAAGTCCGCTCCGCTTGCTGAATGTGATCCGCGAGCGCGCGCTGAGCCTCGCGTACGTCCGCGTCGGGCGGGACATAAACAGCGGCCAGGATGAATGAAAAAAACTCACGCGGGGAATAAAATGGCTTGCAGTTGATGAATAAATATTCCAGAGCGGGAGAACAGTGTTGGGAGATCACAGTTACATCGGAGCACCAGCTGCTGTTGATGTAGAAGCAGACTCCTCCACCTGTGGTCTTGCCGGAGAGCCCCGTGTCGCGGTCTGCACAAAACAGCTGAAATCCCTCGAGGAGGAGCGCGCTGTCCGGTGTCTTTTCCTCGAGCCAGGTCTCAGTGAAGCAGAGGGCACACGAGGTGGAGAGGTCCTTAAATCGCATCAGCAGTCTCAATTCATCTACCTTGTTATAAAGAGAATTGACGTTGAACAGAAAGATCCCAGGCAAGGCCGTGTGCGTGCCTCTCCTGCGAAGCCGCACGAGGGCGCCCGTTCGTCTTCCTCTTTTTCGCCTTCTCACTTTTTGGGCTAAAAAGTGAACCAGATCGGCGGCAGGAGCCAAAAAAACTGGGAGTAGGTCCGTGGGAGTGAAAGTCCTGATATTTAGTAGCTCTTCACGGGTGTAAGAGCAGGCAGACACACAATTGACGAACAAAAACAAACAAAAAAAAGCACAGCGAAGCACCATGGCGACCACTGTGGGCGCCATCTTGGATCAGAAACTTGGAATACCGGGT
The DNA here is from genome assembly GCA_020510985.1 of Pholidichthys leucotaenia. Lineage (NCBI taxonomy): Eukaryota > Metazoa > Chordata > Actinopteri > Cichliformes > Pholidichthyidae > Pholidichthys > Pholidichthys leucotaenia. Next base: position 329,644,923 of record CM035842.1, on the reverse strand, counting down.
TGATGCAGAGGGAGGGAAGGAGGTTGAGCCGGACTGAGGCAGGATTGACTATGGCTGTGATGGAAAAGGGACCAATAAAATGGGGGCCAAGTTTCTTGCTGTCCGTCTTCAGGGGGAAGTTCTTGGTGGACAATCAAACCCTGTCATCAACTGAATAGGCAGGGGCAGGAGACCTCTTCCGGTTGGCCTACTCGATATTCTCCTCCCTGGAGCAGAGCAGCACCACCTTGGTGTCCCTCCAAAACTGAAGGCATTTGGTCATATGATCAGCGACACTGGTGTTAGGATTTCATGGGTCTGTTTCCTTTCCTTATTTTGGTTTTCATTTCTTTACTTTGGAACTGGTTTCATAAAGAAATGCCATCTGTGTTGTGACTGTGATGTCCTATGATCATGAAGGCACTATCTGAGAAATTCATGCAGCAGGGGCTGCAAAGCCTTCAAATGATAATTGATCTGAGGTGTGAGAGGGTGGTGGTGGATTCAGATGCCAAATGTTTGGAAGAGGACTGCTGCTTCATCACGTGCAACCTTTTGGACACTGGAAACCCCACTCTTCTTTTGTTATTTAAAAAAGGATGACTTTTAAAAATAAACTGAACTAACATAACACCAGCTTATTTGGCCACTCAAGGAAGTAGAAATTGGGCTTGCCAAGGACCCTGAAGATCCACAGCATTGGTGAGCTTGAACTTCACACACAGTCTTTCTTTCATGAAAACAATTCCATTTTCCTTTCCCTTTACTTTAGAACAGAACCCAACCTTAGACCATAACACTGGGCAATCTCCTCCTCCATGATGGACAGGAGAGGGGGGTTGTAGCTCAGGGATGCTTCAAAGAGGGACAACCCTGTGGTGGCGGAGGTGGCGGTATTGTGGGCACACTCCACCCAGGGGAGGTGAGTGCTCCATGACATGGGGTCAGCCGTTGTGACGTACCGAAGGAAGGCCTCCAGCTCCTGGTTGGCTCACTCGCACTGCCCACTGGACTGTGGGTGGTAGCTGGAGGATAGACTGACCGTGGCCACAATGGACTTGCAGAACGCCCACCATACCAGCGATACAAACTGGGGTCCACAGTCAGAGACAATGTTACCGGGTATGCTGTGCAGCCTGATGGCGGGGTTGACAAGCAGGTTGGTGGTCTCCAATGCAGATGGTAATTTGCATAGGGGGACAAAATGTGTGGCCTTGGAGAACCTGTCCATGATCGTCAGGATGATGCTGTGGCCATTAGAGGGTGGCAACCCGGTGACAAAGTCTAAGTCCAGAGCAATGCTTGACCAGGAGCAGCTGGGGATATCAAGGGGATGGAGCTACCCGGCCGGGTGGGGTGGGGGGGGGGGTAGATGAGGGACTTGCCCAGGGCACTGTGGGTATGCTTTGATGTTCTCCCGTATGTCGCACTCCATGGTCGGCCACCAGGAGATGTGGTGCAGGGTGACGAGGGTCTGGGTCATCTCATCTCAGAGTGATGCTGAGAAACTGATCCACGCTTTTGTTAGCTCGAGATTAGATTACTGTAATTATTTATTATCAGGCTGTCCTAAAACATCTTTAAAAAGTCTTCAGCTGATCCAAAATGCTGCAGCAAGAGTTTTAACAGGTACTAGAAAGAGAGATCATATCTCTCCGGTTCTGGCCTCCCTTCATTGGCTTCCCATAGAATTTAGAATTAAGTTTAAAATCCTTCTTCTTACTTACAAAGCTCTAAACAATCAGGCTCCTTTTTATTTAAAAGATCTGATACTACCGTATTATCCTAACAGAGCACTACGCTCCCAAAATGCAGGATTACTTGTAATACCTAGAATCTCCAAAAGTACAATGGGAGGCAGAGCCTTCAGTTATCAAGCTCCTCTCCTGTGGAACCAGCTGCCAATCTGGATTCGGGAGTCAGACTCGATCTCTGTTTTTAAGAATAGGGCTAAAACCTACCTTTTTGATATAGCCTACAATTAGGGAGGGATCATGTGTTTCTGAACCCTCCCTTAGTTATGCTGCTAATAGGTTTAGTCAGCCGGGGGACCTCCAGTAATGCACTGGGCCTCACTCCTTTCTTCACTCTCAATGAAATATATTTTTTTTGCTGGTCATTAACCATCTGTTTGTTCTCTCCATAGATTGAGTCCCCATCGTGCTGTTTGCTCTCTACATGTCTGTTCTTATCATCTTCTAATCCCCTCAACCCCACAGTCCAGTCACAGCAGATGACTGCCCCTCCCTGAGCCTGGTTCTGCTGGAAGGTTCTTACTGTACAAGGGAGTTTTTCCTCTCCACCGTCGCCAAGTGCTTGCTCACAGGGGATTGCCTGATTGCTAGTGGTCTTTCTGCAAACAGTGGGGGTTCCACCCTACAGTAGAAGTGCTATGAGATGACTGTTGTTGTGAAATGGCGCTATATAAATAAAGTTGAATTGAATTGAATTGAATTGAATTGGGCCACTCCGGGTGACAGGAAAATTTCGCTGTGTGCACCCAATGGATGACCTCCCCTTTAACTGCAGGTGGTACAAACATCTGACCTGGTGCCCCCCCCCATCCCCCCCACCCCCCAGGTCCAGATTGGTGGCCTGAGTACCTCTCACCTTCTGCTCGATCTCCCATGTGAGGGGGTCCCACGACGGCGGAGGCCGGGATGATGGTGTCAGCTATTATTGGTGACTGAGCGCTATGAGAGGACTGCCCCCACCCCACTGTCCGAGGCGTCTACCTCCACAATCAACTGTCACTCGGGGTAGTAGTAGTAGTAGTAGATTAGTTTATTTGACAGGGACATCAATCTGATGTGTTGCACATAGAGTGTATAGGTCTGGCTGGGTTAGAAAGGGAGTGTCAGTGGATTTATGTTTTAATAGGGTGAATGTGGCATTGGCCTCATCTGACCACCATAAAACTGGGCTTGGTGAAGTCAGGCAGGTCAGGGGAGAAACGATGGAACTGTAATTACAGATAAATCTGTGGTAGAAGTGGACAAATCCGAGGAACTATTGTAACTACTTCCTAGAGGTGGGTGTGGGGCAATCAGTAACTGCTTCACCTTCTTAGGGTCTGGTTTAATCTGGCCGTTGGTAATGATGAACCCTAAGGAAGTAGTGGATGTAGTGTGGAACTCACATTTCTCTGCCTTGATGTACAGCTGGTCCTCCAAAAGCCGTTGAAGCACCCTGCGGACATGGACCTTGTGCTCTGCTAGGGAACAAGAGAATATCAGAATGTCATCTAGGGTAAACAAATACAAAGTTCCCCAGAAAGTCCCACAGGACATCACTAATCAGCCGTGAAATACCACTGGGGCATTGTTGAGGCCAAAGAGCATGACCAAGTATTTAAAATGGCCGGTAGGGGTATGAAGTCCTGTCTCCATTCATCTCCCTCGCAGATTCGAACCAGGTGGTATGCATTTCTGAGATTCAGTTTAGTGTAAATGGTGGAACCCTGACGCTGATCAAAGGCAAAGTTAATAAGAGGCAATGCATACTCATTTTTGATCGTAATATTATCAAGCTCCCAGAAGTCGATACATGGGCAGAGTGTGCCATCCTTCTTACCGACAAAGAAGAACCCTGCTCCCACTGCAGATGACGAAGGGCGAATAATACCAGCACTAAGGGAGTCTTTAATATACTTTTCCATGGCCTCTTTCTCAGGGTCTGGTAAGTTGTACAGGCAACCGGACGGCAGTCGTGCCCACTACTGGAGCTCAATGGCACAATCATAGGGACAGTGTGGGGGAAGAGACAGAGCTTTGGTCTTGCTAAACACAGGGGACAGGTCATGATAGAGGGTACATTAGCCAAATTGGGTGGGTTTGAAGTAAGGGAAGGAATGGAGACGTGTGATGAACAGGTGGCTGACTGGAGACAAGCAGACATGCAAAAGGGGCTCCAGGACACAATCGTCCCCTTACACAAGTAAGTGGTTTGGTTGTGGAGTCTTAACCATGGGTAGCTTAAGATTATGGGCGAAGTGGAAATCGAAAGAACAAAAAATTCTAGGTGTTCACGATGATTCCCTGAGGACAACATGGCTATGGGCACAGTTTGCTTCGTTGGCCTCCGTCGGTCTATGATGACCATGGAAGAGAATCCTAAACGTCTACTCTGCTGGAACAGCACCGCCTGTGGCTGAACAGGCCGATGCGCGAATGGCAGTCCCTGTCACACAGGTCGCACTTGTGGGTGGTCTCTGTGCTGCTGGGTCTGTGGCGGTTCTTCCTGCGGGTCCTTTTTTCATCTGCTGCAGCAGTCAGTCTCTCTTCACCCGCCTTGAGCTGTCTGGTCAGGGTGCCTCTCCATTTGGAGCGGTCCGTTTGCTTAGTAACTTGATATATGTGTTAACCTGACAGGGCGACTGCACCTACGGGCTGCTGTAGATTTTTTACAGGGGATTTTTAATCGGGTTGCCAGACTCTCTGAAATCAAGTTTTGTTCAGTCCCAGAATCAATCAGTGCTAAGCAGGGATCCGGATGCATTGCCCACTAGTCATCCTACTGCAGCTAGCGGGTGGCATCTTTTCCCTTTGTGGAACATTGTGCAGCCGAGTGACCCACTTGCCCACAGTAGAGACACAACCCTGACACAATCACTGCAGTTCGGCTTAGGAGAGTTTGGACCAGCCTCTGGCCATGGGTTCCGCTGAGTCAGGCGGCGCAGGGGAGAGGAGCTGCCAGCGGGGTGGTGAGAAGCGAGCTAGCAGCTGAGAGCCGGACTGTCATTCCCTCGAGCGTTCCCGTAGCCTATTGTTGGGTTTAATGATGAGAGAGATGAGCGCATCGAGTAATTCGGGTTTGTCTTGAAGGCGGGCAAGCTCATCGCGGAGAGTGGTATTAAGGCTATGGGTGAAAGCTGAACATAATGTGACATCATCCCAGCCTGCGGAGGCAGCAAGAACCCAGAAATCAGTGGAGTGCTCCGCTGCTGATCTAGCCCCCCTGGAGAATCATTATGAGCTGGGAGGATGCGGTCCTTTCCCGCTCTGAATAGTCAAACATGTGGGTGAACTCTTCCATGAAACAGTTGTAGGTGTAGGCATTATAATTTGGCCCCTGGATAATGGCTTTAGCCCACAAAAGAGTCTAATCAGAGGGAGAGAGAGAGAGGCAGAGTACACACAGGAACTATTACACAATGGTATTACTATCAGTGGATTTTTTTTGTTTTTAAGCTTACTCACCACTTCTACCACATCACTCTGACAAACTCTAACAAGAAGCATGTAATTAAAGCTTTTAGCTGCAAAATCAAAACTGCCATTTTTGTCTCTATGTTTAATTACTTTAGCCATATTGGGGCCAACATTAACAAAAAAAATAACTAAATGTGGCGTGGCACTGTTGTAAATAAAACAGATTTAAGCAGAAAATTTTTAAAAATCCAGTTATTTGATGGACTGGAGAAAATTGAATTAACCTTTCAGCTTCTGAGATATTTTTATTGTTGTGATGGAGCTTAGGGTTTTTCAAGGAGTGGTTTATTATTATTTTTATTTATAGGCTATAGTAATGTTTTTGTATTGTAGGGTGAGTAGCTACTATGTTAAATTGATGTTCTAAAAGTATTTATTTAACTAAGATATGTTATGTGGTATTTGTGAGGAAATTATTTTATTTCCCTACAAAGTAGTTTGCCATGCAAACTATAAGTATTTATTTGATTAAGATATGTTATGTGGTATTTGTGGGGAAATTATTGTATTTCCCCACAAAGATAGATTGTGTATCAGAGCACACAAACTATCAGTTGTCAGGACACTTGGTCCGGACGATATCAGCTCAAGGCTCCTTAAGTCCTGTGCAGACCAGTTGTGCGAGATCGTGCAGCATATCTTCAGTCTGAGCCTGAAGCTGATGGAGGGTACCACAGCTGTGGAAAACATCCTGTGTGGTGTCCGTACCAAAAGACTCCGCACCCCAAGGATATGAACAGCTACAGACCAGTGGCCCTCACATCACACCTAATGAAGACCCTGGAGAAGCTGTTCCTTGCCCACGTCCACCCCCTGCTAGGACCAGCAACTTAAGTTTGCCTACCAACATGGCATCGGGGTGGAGGATGCAGCGATCTTCCTCCTACATTGTTCCCTGTCCCACCTGGAGAAGCCTGAGAGCACTGTGAAGATCATGTTGTTTGATTTCTCCAGTGCTTTCAACACCATACAACCAGTGATCCTGAGGGACAAGCTACTGTGTGCAGGGGTGGACCAGCAACTGTCATTGTGGATCCTGGACTACCTCACAGACCGACCACAGTTTGTGAGAACCCAGGACTGTGTGTCTGACACCATCATTTGCTGATTGCTGGGGTCTTTCTGCAACTGTGGGGGTCCCCCCTACAGTTGATAGTGCTATGAGATGACTGTTGTTGTGAAATGGCGCTATATAAATAAAGTTGAATTGAATTGAATTGAATTGAATCATTTGCAGTACGGTGTCCCCAGGGAACAGTTCTGGATCTCTTCCTGTTCACCTTCTACACTGCTGACTTTTTACACAACGTACCACACTGCCATCTACAGAAGTTCTCTGATGACTCTGCGACCGTCCGCCTCATCTCCGATGGGGATGATGCGAAGTACAGAAGGCTGATCTGGAGACAGTTGCCTGCAGAACTGCCTCCAGATCAATGTGAGGAAAACCAAGGAACTGGTGGTGGACTGCTGCAGGTGAGGACAACCCCCCAGAGCACCGGTAAACATCCAGGGAACAGACATTGAGATGGTGACATCTTACAATTACCTGGGTGTTCACCTAAACAATAAACTAGACTGGTCACACAACACCAACAAGCTCTACAAGAAGGGACAGCGCAGGCTGTACTTCCTGAGGAGACTCAGGTCTTTTGGAGTGCAAGGGGTACTCCTGAAGACCTACTATTCATGGTGGCATCAGCAATCACATTTGGAGTGGTCTGCTGGGGCAGTGTCATCACGGCAGCCAACAGGAAGAGACAGAATAGACTGATCAAAAAAGCTAGCTCTGTTCTGGGGTGCCGCCCCGACCCAGTGGAGGAGATAGAAAAGAGGAGGATGGTGGCTAAGCTGTCATCTCTGCTGGAGTCTGAGTCCCACCCCATGCGGGACACGCTGAACACGCCGAGGAGCTCATTTAGCAGTAGGCTGTGTCATCCTAAGTACTCGAGGGAGAGGTTCCACAGGTCCTTCCTACCTACGGCTGTCAGACTGCATAATCTAACAGGTGCTGCTCGTAGAGGTTGTATTTAACATACTAAATGTCACAACTTTGCACAATAGAGATCATCCCCTCCAATACACAACTATAACAATTACAATTATTATTGAGGGTGGCAACAACACTGTTGATTCAAATGTGAAATATACTGTCTGGGTCCACATTTATATTCTGCTGGGTAATTTAACTAACCATAATGCTGTTGATACCATCTAGCTCAGGGGTCTCAAACTCAACTTACCTGGGGGCCGCTGGAGGTAGAGTCTGGGTGAGGCTGGGCTGCATCAAGTATTCCACAAAAAAAAAAAGGGTTTCAAGTATTCCCCCAAAAAAGTACAACCGATTCAATCTTTTCAACTTTTGATAATAACAGTTCAGAACATGAACGGTTCTTCAGAACATAGGCTTTTCTTATCTACTCCTTGCTACCAGAGACCTGGCAGCGCTTCCTCTTACACAGCTGAGCCATATTTGGCTTGAGGGAGGAAGCAGTTGAGACCCTCAGTATGGCTTGAAGATGCTCATCAGAAAGTTTGGACATGTACTTTGACTTACGAAAGTTCAAGGTGGAGAAGAGCTTTTCACACAGATACGTACTATATTGCGAACTGTGCAGTATCAGTGTTGTCTGTGCTCTCATCAAGAGCCACTGAGTATGCACTGAAATGTTTGGCTTTCTCACGCAGTTGTTCGTATATGTTACCTGACAGGTCAGAAATGCGTTCTGTCACTGTGTTGGCTGAAAGGCTGATGTTGCTAAACTGACCCTTCTTTTCAGGACAGACTATACTTGCAGCCTGTAACATGCACTTTTTGATTAACTCGCCATCTGTGAATGGCTTTCCTGCCTTAGCAATCATCTCACTCACCACGTGGCTAGCTTCGACTGCCGCATCACTCTCTTTGCTTGCTTTTTTGAAAAAATCTTGTTGCCACAGTAGACATGTTTTAAGATTGGCCACCCGGTCAACTCTCTCATCTCCCTGGTATTTTGCATACTCCTCAGCATGTCTAGTTGCGTAATGTCATTTGATATTGTATTCCTTGTGCACCGCAACTTTCTCTGTGCATATAAGACACGTCGGGGTGCCCCTGTGTTCAACAAAAAAATATTCCGTCTCCCACTTTTCCTGAAATTGTCTGTGCTCATCGCCAACTTTTCTCTTCACGGCACGTTTTGAGAAAGACATGACTGGGGCTGGGGTACAAAAAAGTATTACAGGATAAATTTTCCTTCCACTCTGTGTCACTCCGGAATCACGTTTCAACCAAGTGACGTCGCATCGTCAACAAACACCACCAGAAGCTGTTACGAGTCTGAGCTATGGTATCCCATAAGTGACAAAAAATACATAAAACGCCCAGGGCAATGACTCGTGCAACGGCTCGGCAAAAAGGTGCTTGTGAAAAACGTTGTGAAAAAAGAAAAACGCGCAGGCCGCACTAACTCTAAACTTTGATGTCAAGTAGGGGGCCACACTTCCGGTTATGGCTGCCACGTAGGACGGACGTGTCTCGCTCTGCTCTGCTCCTGGAGAAAAAAAAATCGGCAAATAACTCTCTCATTTGGGACAGAACGTATCCCAGCATTTGGGCGAGGATATGTCGGCGAAGCCTAAGGCTGGAAAACCAGGAAAAGGAAAAAGCGAGCCGCCGAAACAGTCCAAATTAACGGACTTTCAGGTCTGTGATGCAGCAAACAAAACTCCATATATGGCGGAGGAGGCTGGCAGCGGTGCGATATCTGCGGGGAATGGCGCAGATGCGCTGATGGCTGCCATGAGTTCAATGAGAGCGGACTTTTCCTCTAGATTTGATGGGATTATGACAGCGTTGGAAGGAATAAGAAAGGAATTGGGTGACTGTGTAGAACGAACGGCGCAGATGGAGCTCCGTCTCGCTAGTGCTGAAGATGACGTCACCCGTCTTCAATTAAAGGTGCGCACTTTGGAAAAAAAAAATAAATCTCTGGAAGATAATATTTTGGATTTGGAATCTCGGTCGAGACAGAATAATTTGAGGCTGGTGGGTCTTCCAGAGGAATCAGAAGGTCGGGACGTATGTTCCTTTCTGGAAAAGTGGATTCCGGAGGTGCTGGGCAGCGAGGAGTTGCAATCAGCAGTGGTTCTGGAAAAAGCACATCGTATTGGCCCACGGAGAGATAAGGGACCGCCGAGGACCTTAATTATGAAGTTTCTTAGCAACAGAGACAGGATGAAGATCTTCAACGCTGCACGTGCTAAAGGAGAGATTAAACACCAGGACCAGCAGGTGCGGTTCTACCCAGATTTGGCCACAGGAATCCAGCAATTGAGGAAGCAGTTTGATCCCGTACGTAAGGAGCTGCGCAACCTTGGGATTTGTCATGGTGTAATCTATCCTGCGAGACTGTTGACCACGTATGAGGGCAGAACCCACATCTTCAAGACCCCAGAGGAGGCGCAGGAGTTCATCAAGAAGATCAAAGAAGAAGAAGAGACTGGTGGGAGCTAAGCATGAACAAAATATAAGGTAGAATAATTAAGCATTTGCACAGGCATCTGACTGACTTGAAGTAAATAGTAAGTTTACAAAATATAGATTGTATTATATATTAAAAAAACAAAACAAAAACAAAACAAACAAAAAAAACAAACTATGATGTACAAAGTTGTTAAAAATTTTGGAGTTAAGTTGGAAAACTACAGAGGAGAGTTAATGTTATGTCATTAAAAGCAGTAGAGTTAGGGTGATTGGGAGGATGAAGAAGGAGTGGCTTAGGCTGTTCCCCGTGGGTGTGGAACGGTCGATGGCTATATCGGGAGACAGAATTTTTCTTTTGATTTTGGGGGGTTTGCCACAAGTGTGGGAAGGGGAAATTTGTTTGTGTGTAGTTTGTAGGATGAATGTTCAACCACTCATGTTTTTGCTTCTCTGTATGAGCATGTTTACACTGCAAGGTAATCCCAAACTCTCTATTGATCATGGACCAAAGTGTTAATTTAACTTCATGGAATTGCAGAGGTCTACAAAATTTAAAAAAACTTAAACAAGTTATGAATAAAATAAAGGACATGGGTTCAAGAATTGTGTTTTTACAAGAAACTCATCTGATAGAGGAGGATGTTAAAAGAATTAGGAGTAGATGGCAGGGAAGTGTATTCACCTCTTCATTTTCATCCCGAGCCAGGGGAGTTATGACTCTCATACATAAATCAGTTCCTTTTCAAGTGAAAAATGTAATTGGAGACAAATTTGGAAGATATGTAATCATTCAAGGTTCTTTGCTATTAGAAAATATAAATCTTGTGAACTTATATGGTCCCAATATAGATGATCAGAAGTTCTTTGCTAATTTATTTCTCATCTTATCATCACTTACAGGGCAACATATAATAGCAGGGGATTTTAATTGTGCATTGAATCCAGGTGTGGATAGATCAACAGGACTGGATTGTACGCACATTGGATGTAGGATGACTATTAATCATTTTATGAAAGAATTGAGATTGTTAGATATATGGAGAGAAATGAAACCACAAGTTAAAGCCTATTCTTGTTATTCCAGTACCTACGAGACATTCTCACGTATTGATTATTTTTTGATTTCCACAGAATTAAGGTCCAAGATTCAAAACTGCTTTTATGATAACATCGTGATCTCTGATCATGCACCCTGTTGTCTAATATATGTAGATAAAAAATTGACAAAGGAATCAGGTAGATGGCAATTTCAGCATAAATGGCTTCAGGATGAGGAATTTGTCAAGTATATAGAAAAACAGATAGACGAGTTCTTTGACATCAATACTACACAAACATCAGCATGTGTAAAGTGGGAGGCTTTCAAAGCTTTTATTAGGGGACATATTATTAGTTATACAGGATCAAAATCTAAGAAGACTCGAGAGGAGAGAGCTAAATTGGAACATAAAATAAAAAGTCTTCAGGAAAAAGTGTATGCAGGAAGTGACACAAGGTTGGAGAATGAATTACTGATTTTGAGAGCTGAATACGACAAAAAAATCAGCGAATAGAGCTGCCTCGAGTCTTCTAAGATTGAAACAATCTTTTTATGAACAAGGTGAAAAATCAGGAAAATTATTAGCATGGCAGATTAAACAATTGGAAATTAAAACACCAATTACCAGTATTATAAGTAACGGACAGGTAGTTATAGATCCTTTAGAAATTAATAGAGCCTTTAGAGATTACTATGAAAAATTATATGATACCAAAAATGAACCTGATTTAACAAAACTAAATGGGTTTTTGAACGAACTATCTATACCGTGTATTCCAAATGAAAACAGGGAGATATTGGAGTCTAAAATTAGTCAAGAAGAAGTTGGGCTAGCCATTGATAATATGAAATCAGGAAAAAGTGCAGGACCAGATGGTCTTCCAGTTGACCTTTATAAAAAATTTAAGAATAAATTAATAAAACCTTTTTTGGAAATGGTTTTAGAAGCATTTCAAAATAATAATTTACCATCATACATAAATAATGCCTTAATTATACTGCTGCCAAAACCAGGTAAGCCCTCTAATAAATGTGAAAATATGAGACCAATAAGCCTATTAAATGCCGACCTTAAGATAATCTGTAAAATTTTAGCAAGACGAATACAAGAAATTTTACCAAATATTATTAATCGAGATCAGAATGGCTTTATAAAGGGTAGACAAGGCTTCCATAATGTAAGAAGACTATTTAATATTATTTATTTTAATAAAGAAGCACCGGATACAGCTCTCCTATCATTGGACACCGAAAAGGCCTTTGATAGAGTTGAATGGCCCTTTCTTTTTGAAGTCCTACAAAGGTTTGGACTTGGAAATAATTTCATAAAATGGGTTCAAATAATATACAATAATGCTACAGCAGAAATCCTAACAAATAACAATATTTCAAAACCAATAAAAATCAATAGAGGATGTCGACAAGGCTGTCCACTTTCACCTTTACTGTTTACTATGGCAATTGAACCTTCAGCGATAGCGATACGTTTACATTCACAAATATATGGAATTAAAGTTGGACCAACAGAACATAAAATCTCCCTGTACGCCGATGATATAATTTTGTTTATGTCGAATCTAAAAAAATCAATTCCAACCTTGTTGAATTTAATAAAGAATTTTGGGGAAATATCAGGATATAAAATAAATAAAACTAAATCTTCAATATTAATGCTAAATGAGACCCAGAGAAATTACCCAGCCCCTGAGGTAAATCAATTCAATGTTGTAAATCAGTTTAAATATTTAGGAATCCAAATTATGCCTAAGCTAGAATCAGTCGCCAGTGTCAACTATGAAGCCTTAATGTCAGATATCAATGAGTTAACTCAGAGATGGATGTCACTACCAATGTCGATGATCGGGAGAATCAATATACTTAAAAGTAATATTTTACCTAAAATACTTTATTTATTTCAATACATTCCCTTATCACCACCTTTAGATCTATTCCCAAGAATAAAAAAAAAGTTAGTGGAATTTATATGGAACAACAGGAGGGCTAGATTACGTTTGTCTTTATTATATTTACCATTTGATCGTGGAGGTCTGAAATGTCCAAATTTTATGTTGTATTATTGGTCGGCGCAACTGAGGTCTATGACATATTATTTTTCATCAAATGATCTCCCTCACTGGACTGAAATGGAATCATACAATTTACCTTTACCTCTTCCCATATTCATATACTCAGATTCGGCAAAAAAATTACAAAAACAAGTTAAAAATCCATTTGTAAAGCATATGATCAAAATATGGTGTGAAGCTAAAAACTATTTAAAAGAACCACAGTTATTGTCACAATTTAGTCCAATATGGGGTAATCAATATTTTAAACCAGGGAGAGCGGACGCTGTATTTAAAGTATGGAATTTAAAAGGGATACAAAAGATTCAGGATTTATATTTGCCATGTGCAGACAACATAATGTCTTTTGAAGAGCTGAGGATCAAATTTAATCTCAATAGAATACATTTTTTTAAATATCTTCAACTTAGAAACTTTATTCGATCAAATCAAAATAAAGCTCTCACTCGACCTATTTATTCATCCTTGGAAAAAATGATGATGAAAGATAGTAAAAGAAAGGGTATTATTTCAGAGTTTTATAACTCATTGACACTATCTTCAAGTGAAAATTCACTGAAAAGATTAAACTACTGGAAAGAAGATCTGCAAATTGAAATTTCAGAGGAACAATGGGAATTGGCTTGTACAGAAGCTCAAACCAAATCAATAAATGCACGCCTTAAATTGATACATTTCAAATGGTTAATGCGGATGTATGTTACACCGGAGGAGTTAAATAGATATAACAAAAATATACCAGATACATGCACAAAATGCATGGAAAGTAAAGGAACCCTATTTCATTGTTTATGGGAATGTAGATTAATAAGAATGTTTTGGGAAGAGGTGAGGGTAACAATTGAAAAAATAATCTCAAAACAAATCATATTGAATCCTAAACTGTTTTTGTTGGGTCTGTACCCAGAAAAGCATAATTTTAATAAAAGTGAAAGAACATTCATAGACCTCAGTTTGCTTAATGCCAAAAAATGTATTGCACTATTATGGAAAAAGACTCATAGACCAGATGTGACTCAGTGGTTAAGACAGATGTTAACAAACCTTCCATTAGAAAGAATAACATATATACTGAAATCAAAGGAAATTGTGTTTGAGAATATATGGAGACCTTTTATTGATTATGTAAAAAATTTAAACATAACTCTTGAAGAAGAAGGTGAATGATGTGTGTGGACCTTGTAAATTCCAAACTGGTGAACATAATATGTATACTTATGTATTGGATTGTCTAGACTAAACAGAGGAGCATTGTTGAAGACTTGATTTTGTTGGTGGTTGTTGGTGTTTTTAGTGCATTTTTTTTTTTGTAGTACTTTAGTGTTAGTGTTTGATTGTTTGTATCATGTTTGTTAAAAAAAAAAAAAAAGGTTCAATAAAGATATTGTGGAAAAAAAAGTAGGGGGCCACAAATAGGGGGCCCGTGGGCCGTGAGTTTGAGACCCCTGATCTAGCTGCAATGCTCTTGCACTGTGTACATAACTGTGTACATATGTATATTTATTTACTGCTTTGGCTAACCAGTTCTTATCTTATTATCTTATTTACTATTGCTCTGAGTACTGCTATCCCTTTGCTGCTGCAATCCTGGAATTTCCCTATTCCAGGCTAATAAAGGCTTATCTTATCTTACCTTATACAAATGGGCCACCATCATCACAAACCAAGAAGACAGGCAGGAGGAGGAAAACCACATAAGATATGCACTTACACACTGCCAATATCCGATATGAGCCAAAAAATAAAGGGAAACAGCAAGTCAAAACAAAGAAAACAAAAAGGAAAAAATACACAGACCAAAAGCTGAAATCAAAAACAAGGACATCATAACCATACCATACATCCAAGGGATAACAGAATCAATTCAAAGGATCATGAAAAAACACAAAATAAACACAGCAGTAAAACCACACAAAAAAATAGTTATTAGTACACCCCCAGGACAAAGTAGAACAATGCAAAAAATGCAATGTAATATATTGTATGAAATATCATGCAGATCATGTAACAAGACCTACATTGGAGAAACAGGAAGATCGTTCACCACAAGGAAAAAAGAACACCAGAAGGAATGTGAGAAGGAAACACAAAGACAACTCACAAGATCACAAAAAGAAGATGTCATCACCCGCAGCTCACGGGCTCCCACCTCAGCTGCGTGCACACCTGCTCCTCGTTAGGCTCAGCTATTTATACCATCCTGCCCTGAGCTGCAGCCTGGAGCCGTCTGTCTCCCTGCGTAAGCTACTCAGCAACTTCCTTCTCATCAGGCCTGCTGACGACTCATCTGACACGTAAGCTGTCATTATTGCCTTACCTTTTCCCGTTCAGACTTCCCCTGTGCACAGGTGGATTCCTTGGCGGCGGACTCACTCTCTCTCGTCACGCTGCTCCTCCACTTCGCTGCATCACCCCGGACGCACAGCAGGACGCTGTCTCCCAGGCTTGGGACTTGCCACGCCAACCACCGCGCCGCTACAAGGTTGCCTGGCCGTACGGCGTACTGCTCTGTCCTGACTGCATCCTCCACCCACATTACACTCATATCTCACATACACGCATCCACACACAAACATTGCTGTAAATAAAGCTTTCAAATCTGTCTGAGCCTGCGTGCGTGTTTCCTGGGCCGAATAATATGTCAGAAGAGGCAGAACAAGCAATATTAAAATCAGCAATACCAAATGTCAAAATCATTGAATCAGAGAGTGACAGAAACGTTACATCAAGGAGGCCATAGAAATCAGGAAGTGGGGAAAAGACAACATAAACCGGGATGAGGGGGTATTTATGCTTTCCCACACCTGGGGATACATTCTCCAGGGATCATTGAACAGTGGGGAGCAGAGCCAGCCCAGTAGATTGGACAGTTCTGCTGGGCTGGCCCCACCTAGGAAAAACAACTGATAAATGACACTTCACAGCGATCAGCTGACACTTCTGAGGAAGACTGCAGTTGACAGTTGAAACATGTAAAGGTAAAAACATCTCCTTTTTATTCTTCTCTGAAATAAGTCTGGCTTGCCGAGACCCTGCCCCAGCAGTGGAAAGACACCAACATTGTTACCATCTACAAAAGGAAAGGAGACAAAGCAGCATGCGGAAACTACTGCGGCATCTCGCTTCTTGCAGTTGCTGGAAAGGTCCTTGCTCGTGTCCTCCTTGCCAGACTCCTTAATTCTGTTGCGGAAGTCATTCTCCCTGAATCGCAGTGTGGCTTCCGGAAGGATCATAGTACCACTGACATGATCTTCGCCGCTCGTCTTCTCCAGGAGAAGTGCAGAGAACAACACCAGGACCTGTTCATGGCCTTTGTCGATATCACCAAGGCCTTCGACACCGTGAACCGAGATCTTCTCTGGGTCATCCTAACCAAGGGTGGCTGTCCCCCCAAGTTCACCATCATCCTGAGAGACTTCCACACGAATATGTTTGCACGTGCTGTAGCTGGAGGTCTGGTCTCTGAGCCCTTTGCCGTTAATGTAGGAGTCAAGCAAGGATGCATCCTGGCACCCATCATCTTTAACATCTACCTGGCGGCTGTTACTCTCCTCTCTCAACACAGGTTCGACTTAGCTGACGTTATCTCTATTAGATCCCGGCTGGATAGCAGCGTGTTCAACCTCCGTAAGCTACTCGCTAAGACCAAAACCAGTACTACCACAGTATTCGATCTCCAGTATGCAGATGATGCTGCCTTTCCTTCATTAACTGCGCAGGGCCTACAACGTACCCTTAACATCATGGATGCTTCGTATAGCAATGTCGGCCTAGTCATCAATGCACAAAAGACTGGGGTCCTTTGCCAACCTTCATCAGGCGCACCTCAGAGAAGAGCCCATCCTGAAGGTGGATCACTTCACTTACCTGGGCAGCATCCTGTCCTCCTCATGCTCGCTCACTGATGAGATTCAGAGCTGCATCCGGCAGGTTACCTCGGCTTTTGGCAGGCTCAGTGTTAGGGTATTCCTGAATAGGAATCTCTCCCTGAGAACTAAGGTCGTGGTTTACTCGGCTGTCTGCATCTCCGTCCTGCTTTATGGCAGTGAGGCCTGGACCCTGTACAGGGCAGACGTCTGGAGCCTTGAGGCATTCCACATCAGATGTCTCCAGCGGATCCTTGGCGTCACGTGGAAGGACCACATACCACATGTCCAGATCCTGCAGAGAGTTAACCTCCGTAGTATCGAGGCACTTGTGGTGCAACGCAAGCTTTGCTACGTCAGCCATGTCATTCGGATGTCGGAAAACCGCCTCCCCCGTCAGCTCCTCTACGGCAAGCTCACCATCAGACGGCGCTCTCAAGGAGGGCAGAAGAAGCGGTTCAGCGACCACCTCCATGCCGTCCTGAAGAAGTGCAATGTCCGATCTTCCAATCTGGAGACCGTTGCCACCTCCAGAACACTTTGGTGTACAACCTGCTACTAGGCTGTCAACATTTTTGAAAGTGACCGTACCCGCGCCCGTGAGGAGCGCTGCCAGTGCAGGCGCGAGTGTCAGGAGTGTCAATCTATCCCACTCAGTGACAGCATCCCTTGCCCCACTTGTGGACAGAGGTGTGCCTCCGAATTTGGCCTTCACTCTCATCTGCAAAGTCATAGACGGCGCAACACCACTTCATAGTTTTTATTTTTACCCTAGGAGAGATGGATGTCATCATCAACCCCTATGGACTTCCAAGAGAGAGAGAGAGAGAGAGAGAGAGAGAAATAAGAAAAACTGATATTTCCCCTGTATGTTTTGAACAATAATGCCAGGTGCCAGAGTTGTGTGTGTGGCTGAGCTGAGCCAATGCGCAGAGTGTATAGCTGTCCCAGAGAGAGGTGAGACTTCTGCACTTCCATAATGTAATAAATTCTTATGTTTGACAAGTATGCTTTAAAATGACCAAGCAAACTACATTTAGTCAAAAAATGTATTCATTTATTCCCATTTTTGTCTGTAACCGATGAAGGCAGACTCACTCCTCTACGTTAAGTCTGACAACTTTTTTCTCAGTATGAATAACTGTGATTATATAGGTAATATAACTCAAATACACAAATAAATCATGCCTGCACAGATTTAAATTATAACCCTCAGCTGAAGATCAGCTGATCAAACCAATGGTTTTGCGCAGCCTCGATCTCCACCAAAACATGGTTCTTTTGCATTGAATGAGACTTTTAATGCAAGCTTAATTGCTATTGTTATTACTATATAATCATTGTTATTTTCTCAGTTATGTTGCTATGGTTTATGTATTGTTCCTTTCTTTATCATCGTTTCTGAGTTGGCTTTTATTTTGACCGTGCCTTTTGTTTACTTGTGGTTTAGTTTAGCTCATCTCCTTTTTTGGTTCCAGTCGCTCTTTAGTTGCCACAGCTGTTTCTTATTTTATAATTATTCTCATTTATTCATGCCGCCCTCTGCCCTCACTGTGGCGTTGTATATTGTATCCGGTACCATTGTACTTTGTAACGTAATCTGTCGTGCTTCGACATTTTTGTCCCGCCCCTACCTTGGTGTTTTTTCCACAGACTGTCATCTGCCTTAACGACTTTTTGTGTTTTCAGCCCTCAAGCTGAAAACACAGGAAATTATGTATGAGATTTACCTTGCAAATGAGTCCTTTGATACACCCTGGAGGGTCTCTCATAACAGAGATATCATCACATATTTTCCTTGTGATGATGTTATGCAATCGAGCAATTTCTTTACAACCAGCATGTACAGTCAATGCAAAAGCTTTTAACAGCAGTGTTGAGTCCAGTCAAACCTTAAAGTCTGTGAAAAAAAGAAATAAGAGGTCAAGATTTAAACAATGAGAAGAATTTGTACAGAATTAAAAGTAACTGCATTTAAGATAAGATAAGATAAGCCTTTATTAGTCCCACAATGGGGAAATTCCAGGATCGCAACAGCACAGGGATAGCAACACTCAGAGCAACAATCAAGAAGACAAGAAAACAAGAGCAGCTAATATACATATGTACATATAAATATATAAACACACAGTGCAGAGCATTGTAGCTAGATGGAATAAATATATAAATATATATACACACAGTGCGGAGCATTGTAGCTAGATGGAATAAACAGCATAACCGTCTGCTTAGTTATCCTTCATAGTATGAATATATACCCATACATATTGTCACCCACCCTTACCAAGCAGTTAACAAAATAAAAATGTCTAGTCATAGATACAAACCTCTCACTCAGTATAAACACTGTCTGATGCACTTCTAATTACCTTACTGAATAAATCTAATGACTTACTTTAAGACTTGATCCAAAGGACTATAATATAAGCAGATAAACAGAAGAATACAGTGAAACTGCCATGTATATGTGTTCAGAGTGGCATTGCATAAAACCAAGATAAGGGATTAAGCCAGGATCTTCAAGTAATTCTGGCCTAATCTATACATGACTTGGTTGAATAAAACAGGAACAAGAACAGGAAGGCTGGGCAGAGGGTCATCAACACCCCCCAAAAAATTATTGGCGGCCCTCTGCCCTCTCTAGAAGACATCTCCAGATCCTCCCGTCTCAGAAAGATCAAGGCCATTACAGGAGACCCCTCACATCCCACCCACCACCTGTTTGACCTGCTTCCCTCTGGATGATGGTTCAGATCAATTAGGTCCCACACCTTCAGAATGACAAACAGTTTCTTCCCCTGGGCCATCCAGACTGCAAACAGTCAGAGGCCCCACCCCTTCCCTCTGAATACTCACATGCACAGAACTGAGGACCTTTTAATTATCATAACTAGTGCATGCCCATAGAAAGCAAGTATTCTTGTCTGAAAACAGGTAGATCAATTAGGCTTTACAGGCCCAAATGTAGGCTGTGTTTGAAAGTGGAATACAAAGAGGTGTACCCTGTATGTAGGCAATCACACGTTAGATTTTGACAAATGTAAAAGAGACTGAACGGCACTAAGATTTATTTGATTGTGTGAATATTAATTACAGAATTATTGAAAATGAATGGGACATCCAATATTATCGACTGTTTCAGAACCCTTGTTTATTTTTTGTCAGATCACTTATTTGTCTGATCTTTCATGACTTATATTCATAAGTGTTGTATCTTGCACTTTAGGGAATCAGAATCAGAATCAACTTTATTGCCAAGCATGCTTTACACATACAAGGAATTTTACTTATCACTAAGGTGTGCTCGTGTTAAGCGCTCCCTAATGACGCGGCAGCCACTTACAGGCGCCTCATACAGTGGGGGGTAAAGAGGGGGAGGGAGAGGGGGTGACACATTAGGCAGAGAGGAAAAAACATAGTTATCAAAATAGAGCTCAAGTGAGCAAGATTGTGATCACATAGAAAAAAAACCTCTAATTGCACACTTAGCAGACAAGATACAGATCCACACATTGACAAAGCGAGAGAGACCAGTGTGTGTATGTCAGTCATGTGATATCAGTGTGAATGCAGTGTGAAGTATCAGTTACTGGTGCACAACAAAAAAATCCTCTCCTAGGCAACGACTAGATGTTATGTCCCATGGTATTCTAAACATAGATAACATGTCCACAGAGTTCATCTCTCTTCAGTGCATGTCAGATGGTAAAATTCCATGTTAGTCACATGATGACGATGAATAGGAGTTGTTCAGACATCATTATAATTGTTTTAGTTTATATGTATAGTTTATAGTCTATCGTCAATAAACTCATGCAGTACTATAACAGGACACGTTTACAAATATTTGAGACTCATTCCAGTGTATCCTTTTATATTTTAGGACTATTATAAGTACAAAACACCAATATTATACACAGCAGAATGACTTGTTTGGCTGCAACTGTTGCATCAGTGTTGCCCATTTGTCAGTAAATATTTAAATAAAAAATATTTATTTTGTTATTTGAGTGTTTTTGTATCCAGTTTGGTGACAGTCATCATTTAGTCAAACTGTGCATGTGGCCGCATATGATATGCAGTTGATCTGGGCATTCTGCTCCACAATTATTAACTTTTAATTTTTAGATAGCCGTGCGAGCACACTGAGAGGAGTACCATCGGCGATGGTGAGTCGTGATCCTGCAAAGGGACTCCCATCTACCACTGACTAGGCAGGCTGGGTTTGCTTCAATACGAAGAACCG
Source organism: Pholidichthys leucotaenia (assembly GCA_020510985.1). Classification (NCBI taxonomy): domain Eukaryota; kingdom Metazoa; phylum Chordata; class Actinopteri; order Cichliformes; family Pholidichthyidae; genus Pholidichthys; species Pholidichthys leucotaenia. Next base: position 329,624,031 of record CM035842.1, on the reverse strand, counting down.
CGTTCCGCCCACTGCTTCTCCAACACCGGTGTCTGCCTTCTCCAACACTAGACGTAGGCAACATTACAGTATAATTTTTTAAGCAATACATCTTCACTATTCTCTCTTTCTTGTCAAATCTGACGCTTTTCACTTCCTTTTTTTTGTTTGCGAAGCACTGTGGTGACTGACTGGTCATATTAACCAATCAGCATGGTTGTGATGCTGCATATTATCCAATCAGCATGGTCGTGACATTGTGTATTATCCTATCAGCATGGCCGTGATGCCGCGTATTATCCAGTCAGCACGGAATCAATCCAACACCCCACACACACTGAAGAGCATGAAGATACAGAGCGGTGACAGTGCGGTGGCTAAACTTTTATTGATAAAAATTGCATATTTTGACTGAGTGACTCTGTACTTGGGGATGCACACCCTCGTAACCTCAGCAAAGCACTTATAAAATCTGAGGCCAGCCTGATGAACGGTTCAAGAGATATGCGTGGAACAGACAGACATATAGTATAGACACACACACACACACACACACACACACAGATTTTGTGCATTTATAGATGGAGAACACACCTGTCTTTGCACTCCACACTTTTATGTATATTGACCCATCCATGAAACCACTATATATATTTTCCATAATCCTTGGGCCATTTTACTCAGTTGTGTGTTCTGCACTCTGCACTATTATGCACATAATTCCACCTGCATAGCCACTACTATACCTGTGTATATTTCCACAATCCTGGGCTATTTTTATTTTTATTTTAGTCGTGTGTTTAATCATGCGTTCTGTAACCGTGTTTTATCTAATCCTTCTCTCATACTTAATTGCACAGTAGTCTCGTGGAGCACCCACAATTTTGTTGTACTGTACAACTGTACAATGACAATAAAGCCTATTCTATTTAATTCTATTCTATTCTATAAAAGTAGGATAAATTATGTAAGCCAGTCAAGTTGCTATGGAGATTTATTCTCTGGAGCTAGCCTGCTCCACAGCCAGCTAAGAGTCGGGCTAAGATTAATCCAAATGACTTATTTGTCACTGCAGGGGTCAATCCTATGAGAAATCAATGCTTTTCACTGTCATTAAATGATCTACTGTAAATATGCTGCAGCATTTTAATTATCCTGCATTGAATGAAATAAAAATATGAAGAAAAATGTATCTTGCATTAAAATAATACAGATATTAATTGTTAATTAATTATTAATTGTTTGCTAAAATGGTAAATGGCATTCACTTATATAGCGCTTTTATTCTCATCTCTTGATGATCAAAGCGCTTTACAAATCCTGCTATCCACCCATTCACACACACATTCACACAATGATGGCGGCAGGGATGCTAAGACAACCCTGCTAAGACAATCGCTTGGGGATTAATAAGGTTTATCTATCTATCTATCTATCTATCTATCTATCTATCTATCTATCTATCTATCTATCTATCTATCTGTCATTGAAGTATGCCCACTGTTCTTTTAATTATACCAACCATTTTTGCAGTCATCCATTTAGTAGTGATTATTACTGTCAGGCCCAGTGTTACAGTTTTAATATTTATATACAATTATGTTACTGTCTGAGGTGTGATGATACACAGCCTATATTACTGTAGTCACTGATATCATGAATGTCTGGTACATTCCTGTGTAAGTGCATTTTATATGACATTACTGTAACAGCACATTTTTATCTTTCCAGATGACAGGTTAGTTTAATTTAAACTGTCTCCATAAAACTAGTGTTGTGGAGGTAAAAAATAAGTTCAGGCGAGACACGGCCAGCCGAAGGTTTAAGAGTTTTATTCCTCCATCATCATGAGACACACTGCAGCACTGTGTGCTGTGTGTGAGCTGTTGTGAGTGCGCTGTGAGGCATGTAAAGTCAGCTCTTTTATACAGACAAGAGAGAATGCATGGAACATTTACATATTGATATACATATCAGACAATACATATCAATCGCGTGATTAACTGGTGCCAGACTCCTCTCCTTACTCCGGGGATAAATAACAATAGTCATTGTTCTGGTTGTCCCCCTAGGGCTCTCTGTTCGTATGCAATCCCTGCTGAGCATGAATATTATCAGTCTGCATTGTGCTGGATGCCCATACTGCTCCCCCCAGAACAGTCAGAAGGGGTTGTGACCCCCCCCCCCCCCCCGTCGTTTGGCTCCAGCTCCTGTAGAACTGTCGGAGGGCATGTCAGTCCATGAGGGGGACGGGGGAGGGGTGGAAACGGCAGTGTGCTCTGCTCCGAGTTCCAGCACATTGAACGGCCGTGGATCGTGGGCACAAGGGCCGGTGTGCAGTTGTGCGTAATGGAAGCAAACGGCAATCGGCCGGCTTTGGGAGTGAGGTGCGGGAAAAGCTCTGTACAGGAAGAGGTTGAGGGGGTGGGAGTAAGCAAGTGCCGGCCCGGGACGTCAAAGGTGTCTGGGCCGTGCAAAAATTGCGTGTGGATCCGCAATGGTGAGGAACTTTTCCCATTAAACGTGGCGGAGATCCACAGCAGCTGTGAAAAAATTATATCTCTGACTTCTCTCATGTTTAGGTCCAGCGAGGATGTGGGGAAGGCGAGCAGCCAAATTTCCCAAGGATGCATAGTGGCTGTGATAAACTGAAACTGTGTCAGGGACTCGGTAGTTTGGCTTTAGGTGCGGGAAACAGTCCTATAGTCATCGGGGAAGCAATCGGCTAACTTCCCCTTGTGCGCCGCGGCTGGAAAACTCATACAAAGTCCTGTGTGCTGGCTGCACGTCCACTCCAGGTGCGCAAGCAGCCCTGAAGGTTCCCAGGGTGATGATCGGCTGTTTAACTCAGGCATGTGCAGTGGCGGAGGACGCTGTATCAGTCTGTGGAGCCGATTTGTCCCTGGTGTGTGGCGCACACCTGGCACAGTGACCACATAGCTGGCAGTTGCGCTGTCCTCATAACCCTGCGATGTGCGCGCGTGGCTTCTGTGCGCGGAAGGTCTGTTGTCGAGAGGTGAGTCAGGGTCAGAGAGCTTGATGGAAATCAGCGCAGTCGGCGTTGATGATTGTCCCTGTTCAGGCTGCTTCCTTCGTTCGCTCATGTTGATCATGGTGCTGGTAAAAGATCAGGCGAGGGTCGCACCATGACGCGTGCTGAGGCTTCCCGTCCGGGTCATCTCCGGGGTGTTTGCCTGGTGTTCCATTCTTTGTCCAGGGTCACCAGTGTGGAGGAACAAAATAAGTTCAGGCGAGACAAGGCAAGCTGAAGGTTTAAGAGTTTTATTCCTCCATCATCATGAGACACACTGCAGCACTGTGTGCTGAGTGTGAGCTGTTGTGAGTGCGCTGTGAGGCATGTAAAGTCAGCTCTTTTATACAGACAAGAGAGAATGCATGGCACATTTACATATTGATATACATATCAGACAATACATATCAATTGCGTGATTAACTGGCGCCAGACTCCTCTCCTTACTCCGGGGATGAATAACAATAGTCATTGTTCTGGTTGTCCCCCTAGGGCTCTCTGTTCGTATGCAATCCCTGCTGAGCGTGAATATTATCAGTCAGCATTGTGCTGAGTGCCCACACGTGTGCTGGGTGCCCACAGTGTACTGGATAGTGTCTTTGTCATCTTGAAGTTGGAGAGGAAAAATAAGGTGAATATCTCATTTTACAGACAACCCAGCCACAGGGGGTGCACAAGCCAGTGTACTCCTAGTGCCGGTCCCAAGCCCGGGTAAATGGGGAGGGGTGTATCAGGTGGAGCATCCGACATAAAACCTTTGTCTGCATATGCCCCACAAGTTGGATGTCAGATAGAAGAGAGAGGAATTCTTGAGTAAGTTGGATGAAGTGGTAGAGAGTGTTCCCAGGGGGGAGAGAGTGATGACTGGAGCGGACTTTAATGGGCATGTAGGCGAAGGGAACAGAGGTAATGAGGAGGTTCTGGGTAGGTATGGTTTTTTTTTGTAACTTAAGATTTTTATTCATTTTTCATTATATATATTGCATTCAGATCACAGTCTACATTTAAAAAAAAACAAAGGGGCTAGAGTAAAAAAGAAAAAGGAGAAAAAAAAAAGAAAAAAAAGGGGGGGGGGACAAATGTTGGAGCATCAAGTTTTTAGTTTCCATCTCTTAATTCTTCTGGTTTTTCCAGCGTCTTTGGTTATTCTTTCAATATCTGTCTCGTTGTTGCACTTTGTAGTGTGTCCATTTCCGCCATTTTTTTTCCCATAGTCCTTCTTGCATTCTTTGTCGATATGTTAGTTTTTCCATCATACGTATGTCCTCAATAATGTCAGTCCATTGCTCTTGGTCAGGAAGAACTTCTGATTGCCATTTTTTTGTGATTGTTTTTTTACATGCAATCAACAAGATTTTAACTAGATATCTGTCCTCAGCCTGTATAACATTGTCTCTTTTAAGATCACATAGGTACATCAAGTTACAGTTCATTGGTATATTATATCCTAATATCCTCTGTATTGTCACATGTATAGATTTCCAGAATGATGAGATTTTGCAGCATTTCCAAAACATATGCGAGTGGTCTGCATTTTGAGCCCCACATCCCCTCCAGCATATAGATTGGGTATTTGTATACTTTCCTTGAATCTGTGGTGTAATGAAAAAGCGAATCAGGTTTTTCCATCCAAATTCCCTCCATGTTCTTGAATTTGTTGACGTGTGTTGTGTTTTCCATATTTCCTGCCAGCTTTCTTCTGTTATGTTTAAATTGAACTCTTTCTCCCATTTCTCCTTTATATAGTTACTTGAATGATTGTTTGCCATAAGTTTCTGATATAGCTTTGAAATAATTCTTGTTTTATTTCCTGTATATGAGCTTAAAATGAATTGTATAATCTCGCTCACATCTGTTTGGAGGTTATGCCTAATCTTCTTCATATAATAGTCTCTCATCTGCAGATATCTGAAGAATTCCGATCTTTCTAGTTTAAATTTTCTCCTGATGTTTACAAAGCTCCCGAGATCTTTTTTTCCGATATTGCCCCATGCTGTGATTCCCTTGTTCACCAGATTTTTGTATCCCCTATCTTGTTTTGCTGGTTCAAACTGACTGTCAAATGCTACCCATTTCAATAGTTTTATGTCTTCCTTTATATTATACTTTTGTACTATTTTATACCACAGTTCTAAAGTAAATTTAGTGATTGGGTCTATTTGTTTGATTTGCTTATATGCATCTTTATCTCCTATTATGCTTTGTACTGGGAGTCCCTCAGTTTCCTTTTCCATTTCTTTCCATTTTGCCTCATATCCCTCGTCGCACCAACATATGATATATCTTATTTGTGCTGAGTAGTAATATTCCTTTAGACTCGGTAGGCCCATGCCTCCTTTCTCTTTTGGTAACTGTAGAGTTTTATATTTCACTCTTGGTTTTTTACCTCCCCAAACAAATCTCGATATCATCCTGTCCCACTTTGAGAATTGGGCATCTGGAATCTCTGTTGGTATAGCCTGGAAGAGGTAAAGTAATCTAGGTTGTATGCTGATTTTGACTGTCTCAATTTTTGAATTCAGATCCATATTTAAGATTGACCATCTATCAATATCTTTTTTTATTTCTTGTTCCAACCTATCATAGTTTGCTTTATAGATTTTGCTTAGATCTTTAGGTATGTTCACTCCAAGGTATTTTATTTCTTTTTGTTTCCAGTTTAGTTTGATCTTATCAGTTATCTGGTTTAGAGGGTTATAGTGGAATGTCAGTATTTGTGTTTTTGTTATGTTTATCTTGTATCCTGATAATTTTCCAAAATTTTCTATCAAGTTCATCATTTCCATTATTGATTCATCTGGTTGTTCAAGGTAAACTATAATATCGTCTGCAAATAGCCCAATCTTGTGTTCCGCCCCCTTTATTGTTACACCTTTTAATTTCTTATTTTGTCGTATCGCTTGAGCCAGTGGCTCTATGAACAGAGCAAACAAGGTGGGCGATAAGCAGCATCCCTGCCTAGTTGATCTTTGTATATTTACTTTGTCTGTTAAGCTACCGTTTATCTTGATTCTTGCCACAGTTTCTTGATACAGTGTCCTTATGCATTGTACTGATTTTTCGTTAAATCCAAAGCGCTCCAGTACACTATATAGGAATTTCCAGTTAACCCTGTCAAATGCTTTTTCTGCGTCTAAACTCATTATTACTGCGCTTTTCTTTTCTTTATGTATTTGATTAATTATATGTATTGTTCTCCTGATATTGTCATGTGTTTGGCGTCCCTCTATGAAACCAGTTTGATCATCTTCTATCAATTCCGTCAAGAATGTCTTTATTCGTTTACATATAATTGTTGTATATATTTTATAATCCACATTTAATAAAGAGATTGGCCTATAGTTTCCGCATTGTTCTCTATCTTTCCCTGGCTTTAAAATGACTGAAATAATGGCTTCGTTCCATGATGGAGGTATTTTGTTGTTGTTCAACGTCCAATTAAATGACTTTAGAAGCTGTGGCGTGAGTTCTTCTATAAACAGTTTATAAAACTCAGATGGGTATCCATCACTACCTGGTGATTTACCGTTTTTAAGTGACTTAATCACATCTCTAATCTCTTGTGTTGTTATTTCTGCTGTTAGCTTTTCATTTTGTTGATTTCCTATTGATGGCAAGTCCAATGTGCATAGAAATTTTTTAATATCTTTAGTATTTGTTTCTTCAGGTTGCGAGTATAGTTCTTGGTAGAAATTATGGAATATTTCTTCGATGTTTTCTGGGTTAACTGTGGTTTTATTTGTGGTGGGGTCTTTAATCTTATATACATTATTCATTGTTTGTTGTTTTCTTAACCGTTTTGCCAGCAGTTTTGTGGCTTTTGGTCCCGTTTCATAATATTTTTGCTTTAGATATCTATTTTTCCTTTCAATTTCATCCATTTGTGTTTCTTTTATCTTTATTTTTTCTTCTTTAATTTCTTGATATATTTTTGGGTCATTTGTGCTTTGATGTTTATGTTCTAATTCCCTCAGTCTCTCACATCTTTGTTCATACGCTTCCAGTTTAGTCTTATTTGCTTTTCCTGTTTCAACAATTAATTTACCTCTTAACACGGCTTTTAGTGCATCCCATAGTATTGTTGGGTCCACTTCTTCATTGTCATTCTCTTGGATATATTCATTTATGTTTACTTTTATTCTTTCTTTCATTTTATCATCATTTAACAGTCCTACATTAAGTTTCCATGTTGTTTGTCGTTTTCTATTGTTTAAATTTATTTCCATGTATATAGGATTATGATCTGATATTTCTGCCCCTCCAATCCAACAATTTCTCACCCTGTGTCTGTCACCTTCATTCATAAGGAAGTAATCTATTCTAGAGTGTACTTTATGGACTGCTGAATAATGTGTATAGTCTTTTTCGAGTGGGTGCAGGTCCCTCCAAATGTCTACCATACCCATTTCTGCCAGTGAGGTTCTTATGAATTTTGTTACATGTTTTTTTGTCTTCTTAACACTTGTTGTATCAATTTCATGATCCATGACAGCATTTAAGTCTCCTCCACAAATTAGGACTCCTTCACTGTGTGTTGCTATGAGATCAAACAGATGTTGAAAAAAACCCTTGTCACTTTCTGGTGGGGCATAGATGCTCACTAATGTGATCTGCATTCCATCTATGCTACCCTTTATTATTACATACCTGCCTTCTTTATCCTGGATTTCCTGTTCACATTCAAATTGTATTTTATTTGAGATTAGTATCATAACCCCCCTTTTAGCTCCTCCCTTAAATGAACTGTAGTAGGAGTTCTTATAGCCAAATCTCTTTAGTTTCACATGTTCTGTCTTGCTCAAATGTGTCTCTTGCATAAATATAATTTCAGCTTTTTCTTTCTTGAATTTTCTTATTATTCTTTCCCTTTTAACAGGTGAGTTCAGACCATTCACGTTTAGTGTTATTATCTTAAGATTTTTACCCATAATCATGTTTTTCCATTTTTTTAACTTGTGCTCCTAGCCCCTTTAACAACAAAAATAACACATATTTATATAAAAACACATTAAAAAATCTCGACCTCCGTACTTTGGGCCTTTCTTCTGCCCACTGGTCCCTGTTGGTGGGTGGAGGGATTGTCCTCACCGAGTGTAGGGCCCTCCCTAGACCTGTATTTACTATCCAAGAAATAGTCATTAGTCTAGAAATGTCCAACAAATATCACTTAAACCTCTCCTAGCCGTCTGTTTCTCTTTTACCTTGTCTTCTTGGCCTTCATTTCTTCTGTGTCTTTCTTAATCTTTGTTATAATCTAGGCTTTCAGTTGAAAGCCTTGTAGTCTTTCCTGGGCCCGCTGCGCCACGTCTCCCCCCGTCTTCTGCCGTTCACTCGCCTCCACTCCGGCTGTCGTGATGCGTTCAGGGCCTCCGCTGCTCCTACCGTTTCCTCCGGCACGTACACCTCGAGGCCCCGCTCCATCATGTCCTGCGCTGCCTCTCTGGCTGTGTTGTAGGTTCTTACGCCGTTCTCCCAATGAATCCTCATCTTCGTTAGCGGCGTTTGGAATCTAATTTTTTTTTCTTTCAGCGTTTTTTTAATGTTGGCATATTTCTTCCGCTGCTGCACAATTTCCGCCGGGTAGTCATGATCAAAGAATATCTGCTTGTCGCCGATTCGTATCTTTTTTTTCCACGCTCGTGTCAGGATTCTTTCCTTTACATCATATTTCAGAAAGTTTACCACAACTGACCTGGGTGTAGAGCGTGGGTTCGGGTTCTGTGCCGAGGCTCTGTGCGCTCGTTGAATCTGCAGATCCGCTTCGCTGGGCAGTTCCAGCTCTTTTTTTAAGAACTGATCCATGAATTTCGTCATCGAGTTGCCTTCAATGCCCTCCGGGATCCCGAAGATGCGTATATTGCCCCGTCTGGACCTGCTCTCCAAGTCGGTTACTTTCTCCTGCATCCTCTGCATTTGTGCCGTCAGGGTCTGCAGCTGTTCGCTTGCCTCACTATTCCAATCTTCCAGCTCTGATATTCGGGCCTGCGCTTCTGTCATACACGCCCGCTGGGAGCGCAGCTCCTCCATGTTTTCTGCTAGCTTGCGCTCCATTTCTCTTCGGAGGCCCATGATTTCTTCCTTAATCTCTTTTTTCAGCTCCTCCTTAAGAGCCGCTAAATCCTGTTGTAGCTGCCGTTTGAAGTCTCTCAACTCTTTACCCAAACTGGCGATGCCGGTGTTCATGGTATCGAGTGTGTCTTCCATTTTCTCTGCTGCGGTCACCTCGTTTTTTTGGGCCCCGTGTTCAGCGGTTTCTCCTGCGTTGTTGAAGAGGAATTCTTTAATTTTACTCTGCTTTTGTCCTTGTGCCCGGCTCCTTCGTGTTTTCATCCCTTAGTTTATTGATCCGCTTATGTCGAGTTGGCCATTTACCGATGATTTTTAATCCGGCTAGGGAGAGCTCTCTGTTTAAGCGTTATGTCTCTCCGCCATCTTCCAGGAAGTCGGGTAGGTATGGTTTCAAGGAGAGAAATGTGGAAAGACAGATGGTTGTGGATTTTGCTAAAAGGATGGAAATGGCTGTGGTGAACAAATACTTTAAGAAGCGAGAGGAACATAGGGTGACTTACAAGAGTGGAGGAAGGTGCACACAGGTGGACTACATCTTATGCAGGAGAAGAAATCTGAAAGAGATACGAGACTACAAGGTGGTGACGGGGGAGAATGTAGCTAAGCAGCATCGGCTGGTATTCTGTAGGATGACTTTGGAGAGCAAGAAGAGGAAGATGTCATGCGGTGATCCTCGCGGATCACCAAGAGACGCCACAGAGTTCACCAGGGAGTCTGGCAAGATGTTAATTTATTTCCTGACGTGACAAAACACAACTATGAACCCATAAGGGCAAAACACACACATGACGAGACTTGGGCTCGTAGGGCTAACCCAGCCGCTACGAGCTAACTATGACAAAGCTATGATACATGACCTGACATGAAGGTCTGCGGCACTCACAGGAACGACGAAGCGCAGACCCAGGGCTTGGCAGGATGAAGCCACTCAGACGTAACGTAGACCAAAGTCGACTGATACTCCTGCGTCCTACCGTCGCCAGTGCCGGGCTTAAAAGCGCGAAGCACTAACAACAGTAATGACAATCAGCTGACCGGCCGTTGACAGGCGGAAGCCCCACCGAGCACTTTCACAATAAGAGCCCGGTGAGGCCAGAATACAGCCCGCAGCTGTCAAGGCTGGCAGCAAGACATAACTTTAGCCCGAGCGCGATCAGAACCGGCGCTCGGGTCATAACAGAAGAGAGCGAAGGCAGAGCCAAAGATTAAGTGGGGGAAGTTACAGAAGGAAGAAGGTTGCACAGAGTTCAGGAAGGAGTTGATACAGGCTCTGGGTGGTATGGAAGAATTACCAGATCACTGGGAAAGTACAGCAAAAGTATTGAGGGAAACAGGTAGAGAGGTATGTGGTGTATCCAGTGGACAGAGGAAGGAAGACAAGGAGACTTGATGGTGGGATGAGGAGGTACAGGAAAGTATCCAAAGGAAGAGGTTAGCAAAGAAAAAGTGAGACATTAAGGGAGATGAAGAAAGCAGACAGGAGTGTTTGGAAGCCAGGCTCATGGCAACAAGTGAGGTGGCAAAGGAAAAGGAAAAGCCATATCGTGAGTTGTTGAGAGGCTAAACACTAAGGAAGGAGAAAAGGACTTGTATCGATTGGCTAGATCAGAGGTCGCAACCCGTGGCCTGGGGGCCACATGCAGCCCTTTAACCCCCATACTGCGGCTCCCTGCAGTTATATCTCAAAACACATGGAAATTAATGAAGTTCATTTTAATAATTTTATTTTTTAAATTATTGTTTATTGCAATTGGATACATTTCTTAATGGAAACACATACTTCTATGAACGTAAAATATATATTTTTGAAAATTATTTAATATGTTGTCAACCATGTGTGACTGTGTCACATCTGACGACCATACCTTTGTCATGGAATGCTGACCAGGGAACCCATGACTGGTGCTCTGGACCATAACCCTCCCAGTGGACCAGGTATTGGAACCCCCGGCCCCAGCGGCGAACATCGAGGATTTCTTGCACGGTGTGCGTGATATGGCCGTCGAGGATCCGAGGAGGAGGAAGTGGCTTCGGGAAGGTGGGGCAGAGAGGACTGGAGGAGAGGGGCTTGACCTTGGACATGTGGAATGTTGGATGCGTGCGGAGCACCCATGGGAGCTGGAGCCGGACAGCAGAGTCGCCCATGTTGCTGGTGACGGGGAAGGGGCCCACAAACCAGGGGGCGAGCTTACGAGCTTCAGCCATCAGTGGAACCTGATCCATAGACACCCAGACCTGCTGTCCAGTCTTGTCGTCCAGTGCCAGGACCCTCTTACGGTCAGCATAGCACCGATTGTGCTCTATGGAATGAAGGAGCGCTGCCCGGGTAGACCTCCAGGCCCAGCAACAACAACGAAAATGGGCCCCGACGGACGGCACCGCCACTTCTTTCAGTTATGGGTAACGGGGGGGTTGTAGCCCACGGAGGCTTCAAATGGAGACAGCCCTGAGGCCGAAGAGACAGTAGAATTCAGTGAGTATTCCACCCAGGTCAGATGGGAGCTCCATGATGCAGGGTCATTGGCTGCCACGCAACGAAGGGCAGCCTCCAGGGACTGGTTGGCATGCTCAGCCTGTCCATTGCTCTGCAGGTGGTAACCGGAGGTGAGGCAGTAACAGAAGGACTTCCAAACACATGAGATGAACTGTGGACCCCGGTCAGACACAATGTCTGTAGGGATGCCGTGCAGTCTGATGACATGATCAGAGAGTAATTCAGCAGTCTTGGAGGCAGATGGCAGCTTGGGGAGAGGAACCAGATGAACGGCCTTGGAAAACCTGTCCACAATAGTCAAGATGACAGTGTTGCCATGAGAGGGAGGAAGACCAGTGACAAAGTCCATGGCTATGTGGGACCAAGGCCGGCTGGGGACGGGGAGGGGGGGGGAAGAAGACCAGCGGGGGGGATTTATTACGGACACGGGTTTGGCAAGCCTTCACGTACTCCTGCACATCCCGCTGCAGCATGGGCTACCAGAACACTCGCCTGATAATGTCCAAAGTATGCACCACTCCAGGATGGCAGGCGAAACGTCCGGTGTGCCCCCACTGGATAACTTTGCTGCAGAGGGTGGCAGGGACATAAAGGCAGTTGGGGGGGGGGGGGGGCTGGTTCGGGCTCAGAGGACTGGGCGTGGCGGACTCTCTTCTCAACTCCCAGGTAAGGGTTCCCAGGATGCACGAAGGCGGAAGAATGGGCTGGGAGCGGGAAGGGGGGTCAGCCGGGTCCTGGCTGAACTGCCTGGAGTGAGCATCAGGCTTAGTATTACAGGAGCCAGGCCTATAAGTGACAGTTAAATTGAAACGCTGGAAAAATAGAGCCCAGCGAGCCTGCCTGGAATTCAGCCGGTGGGCCAACCGCAGATGCTCCAAGTTCTTGTGGTCGGTCCACACAACTACAGGATGAATGGCTCCCTACAGCCAATGTCTCCATTCTTCAAAAGCTAATTTTATAGCCAATAGCTCTCAATCCCTGACATCGTAATTCCTCTCGGCTGGGGTGAGCCACCGAGAGAAATACTCACATGGGTGGAGCTTCAAGTTCAAGGCAGAGTGCTTGGACAAAATCGCGCCCCCCCCCCCCCTGTTTCAGAAGCATCCACCTCCAGGGTAAATTGGAGCTGGGGGTCGACCTGAGCCAAGATGGGTTTGTCAGAGAACATGCCCTTTAATTTCACAAAGGCACGTTCAGCTTCCTTGGTCCATAAAAATGGTACCTTAATAGAGGTCAGCTTAGTTAAAGGCTCTGCTATCCCACTATAGTTCTGATGAACCTGCAATAGAAATTCGCAGACCCCAAGAAGTGTTGCAGCTTTTTGCAGTTGTGGGGTGTTGGCCAATCAAGCACAGCCTTCACCTTGGCTGGGTTGGCTCTCAGCTCCCCCTCCGCTACAATAAAGCCAAGGAAAGAAGTGGAATTAGTGGAAAACTCACACTTCTCTGCCTTGATATACAGTTGGTTCTCTAAGAGCCGTTGTAACATCGCTCTAACATGGGTTTGGTGCTCCTCGGGCGTGCGAGACAAAATCAGGATGTCATCCAGATAAACGAAAACAAACTGATTTAACATGTCTCGGAGGACGTCATTAATTAAACGCTGGAAGACAGCTGGGGTGTTGGTTAACCCAAAGGGCATGACTAAATAGTCAAATTTCCCCAGGTGCGACTTAAACACTGTCTTCCATTCGTCCCCCTTGCGTATTCTAACTAGATGGTAAGCGTTGCGTAAGTTAAATTTAGAGAATACGCACGAGTGCTGCAGGAGTTCAAAACGGAGATCATCGGGGGCAGAGGGTATTTATCTTTGATGGTTATAGCATTGAGCTCTCGGTAGTCAATGCACGGACGCAGAGACCTGTCCTTCTTACCCACAAAGAAAAACCCTGCCCCAAGGGGAGCCGAGAATGGCCGAATGAGGCCGGTGTTCAGAGTCCTTAATGTACCTCTCCATCGCCTCCCTCTCAGGTCCAGAAATATTGTAGAGCCTGCTGGACGGCAACCTCGCGCCCGGAAGGAGGTCAATGGCACAGTCATACAAGCGATGCAGGGGGAGCGCTAACGCTAATGCTCATGACTTGCTAAACACCTCCCCGAGGTCGTGATAAACCTTGGACATGGGGCTGAAGTCCAGTGGCTCGACCTAAGGAAAGGAGAGGGGGAGGGACCACGAACACTCAGCCAAACTTAGACAAGTAGCCAAACAATTAGGGCTGCAGGAGGTGATGGAATTTTGTGCCCAATTGAGAATAGGATTATGCCTCCAGAGCCACGGATTCCCTCAAACCACTGCTTGAGAGGCACGTGGAAACATGTAAAAAGTGAGCCTCTCCCGGTGATTCTTAGACAGAAGAACGGATAGCTGCGCCATACAATGAGTAACGGATGCCACCGTCTGTCCAGAAAGGGTAGGAACAAAGCGAGGAGCCGGCAATTTAACTGTTGGAATCCTTATTTCGTGAACCAATTGGGAGGAGATGAAATTACCCTCTGCCCCGAAATCAATAAGGGCAGAGACCCTCCTCTTGACCCCCGGCAACTGAACCAGGGCCGAAATAAAAAATTACCAGGGGGATGAGAATGAGTCCCGCCCGCCAGACCCCCCACGGCTACTGACGGGCCATGTGTTTTGGCCGAAGGTGGCATGTATCCAACTTGTGCTTCAATGAACCACAGTAGGCACACGCCCCGACCCACTGCCGCCACTCAGCCTCTGCCCTTGAAAGGCGAGCAGAGCTGAGCTCCATGGCTTCAGTGGAGGACTTGGATTCACCTCCATCAGCAGGTGCCGGGAGCGCACGTATGGCGAACAGGCGAGAGGAGGTGCCACGCTCCCTAGCGTGCTCGCGGTATTGGTTATCTAACCCGACCGCCTGGTCAATGAGGCCGTCCAACGTGGCAGGAACAGCATGAACCGCCAGATCATCGCGGAGCCGAGGATTCAACCCATGGAGGAACGCACTGCGCAGTGCAACCTCATTCCACCCCGAATCTGCTGCCTCGACTCGGAACTCCACCGAGGGCCTGGTCCTCAGTATTGGGCATTTTAGCAGTTTTGGTTAAACCCAATTTTATTTGCCATAGTTTATCGTCCTCCCTCAGCCTACTTTTAAAATTTGACGAATTCTTAGCTGATTTAGTGGTGAAATCAGAATAATTATCGTAGGGGACTTTAATGTTCATGTAGATGTAGACAGTGATTGCCTTAATATGGCATTTAATTCAATATTAGACTCGATGGGGTTTTCTCAGAAAGTAGGAAATTCTACCCATTATCTCCACCACACGTTGGACCTTGGTCTGACATATGGCATAGAAATAGAAAATCTGGTAGTGTCTCCTCATAACCCTGTGCTGTCAGACCATTGTCTTGTTAACCTTTGATTTTACTATTTCTGACTATTTGGCTACTAAAGAAAAATATTACTACAGTAGATGCCTCTCAGATGATGGTGTTACCAAATTTATGCATACTGTTTCCTCTATGCCATGTGTCAACACAACGGAGATAAGCTATGGAGAGCTTGCTCCTTCTGTAATTGATAGCATGGTAGATAGTGTTTCAACTTCTCTGCATCGGACTCTAGACATGGTGGCCCCTTTAAAAAAGAAAAAAGTCTAATCAGAGATTTCTAACTCCTTGGTTCAACACAGAAACTCGTAGCTTAAAACAGAAGACTTGTCAATTAGAAAGAAAATGGCGCTCCACTAAATTAAATGAGATCTATTTAGCTTGGAGAAATCATCTTTTAATTTATAAAAAAAAATCTCTTAGGAAAGCTAGAACAAGTTATTATTCTGAATTAATAGAAGAGAACAAGAATAATCCCAGGTTTCTTTTCAGCACTGTAGCCAGGCTGACAAAGAGTCAGGACTCTGTCAATCCTAGCATTCCCTTAGAGCTTACTAGTAAGGACTTTATGAACTTTTTCAATAATAAAATTTCATCTATCGGAGATAAAATCAGTCAGATTCTTCCCACCGTTAACTTAAATACATTATGCTTCGCTGCGCTCTTTGTTTGTTTTTGTTTGTCAATTGTGTGTCTGCTTGCACTTATACCCGTGAAGAACTTTTAAATATCAGGACTTTGACCCCCACGGACCTCCTCCCAGTTTTTCTAGCCCCTGCCGCCGATACTTCATTTAAGGCACCCCCCCCCCCTCCTCCCCCCCTCCCCTTATCATCAGTGAGCAGGATGTGCTCAAACAGTTCTCCAGACTGAACCCGCGCAAGGCCCCCGGCCCAGACGGCGTGTCTCCCTCCACCCTGAGACTCTGTGCGAAACAGCTGGCTCCTGTATTCACAGACATTTTTAACACCTCCCTTAAGTTATGCCACGTGCCATCCTGCCTCAAATCCTCCACCATCATCCCTGTCCCCAAGAAGCCACAGATCACTGGACTTAATGACTACAGACCTGTAGCGCTCACCTCTGTAGTCATGAAGTCCTTTGAGCGCCTGGTCCTGTCCCACCTCAAGTCCATCACCACCCCTCTCCTGGACCGCTGCAGTTTGCCTACCGAGCCAACAGGTCTGTAGACGATGCAGTCGGCCTGGCCCTCCACTCCATCCTGCAGCACCTGGACTCCCCGGGAACCTACGCCAGGATCCTGTTTGTGGACTTCAGCTCCGCATTCAACACCATCCGCCCCGCTCTGCTCCGGGACAAGCTGTCCCTGCTCAACGTGCCTGACTCCCTCTGCAGGTGGATCATCGACTTCCTGACGGACCGGAGGCAGCATGTGCAGCTGGGAAAGACTGTCTCAGACTATACTAGCATCAGCACCGGATCACCCCAGGGCTGTGTACTTTCCCCCCTACTCTTCTCCCTTTACACCAACTCCTGCACCTCCAGCCACCAGTCTGTCAAGTTGATCAAGTTTGCGGACGACACCACCCTCATCGGGCTCATCTCCAACGGCGACGAGTCCGCCTACAGGAGAGAGGTGGCCCAGCTGGCGTCCTGGTGCAGCAATAACAACCTGCAGCTGAACGCTCTGAAGACAGTGGAGATGATTGTAGACTTCAGGAAAGTCACTACTCCTCTGCCCCCCCTCACCCTCTCAGGCTCTCCCATCACCACTGCTGATTCCTTCCGCTTCCTAGGCACTACCATCACCAGGGACCTCAAATGGGAGCTGACCATCAGCTCACTCATCAAAAAAGCCCAGCAGAGGATGTTCTTCCTGCGGCAGCTGAGAAAGCTCAAGCTACCCACCAAGATGTTAGTGCAGTTCTACACAGCCATCATCGAGTCCATCCTCACCACCTCCATAACCGTGTGGTACGCAGGAGCCACTGCCAGGGACAGACTAAGGCTGCAGCGCGTCGTGCGCACTGCTGAGAAGGTGATCGGCTGCAAGCTCCCATCTCTCCAGGATCTGTACATCTCCAGGACCCGGAGGCGTGCTGGCCGGATCATAGCCGATCCCTCACACCCTGGTCACGTACTGTTTGCCCCCCTCCCCTCTGGTAGAAGACTTCGGTCCATCCAGACTAAAACCTCCCGTCACATGAACAGCTTCTTCCCCTCTGCCATCAGACTGCTGAACACTAAGTGACTTATTGACTCTCGTGCACCATGTACAGCAGCTCAACCAGACTCATGTCAATCATCACTGTTTTCTTCCTGCATTACCGACTGCACTATATAGTTCTCCACAGTATCTGCTGCTGGCTAATATATATTTTAACTGTTGACCAGTATCACTTAATCTGATCCTACACTTTATTACATGTATAGTTTATTTCTCTTATCTTATCATGTTTAATGTTGCAGCATTGTACCGAGACAAATTCCTAGTTTGTGTACTACATGAACAATGGCAATAAACCTGATTCTGATTCTGATTCTGATTCTGATTCTGAACTTTTTCAATAATAAAATTTCATCTATCGGAGATAAAATCAGTCAGATTCTTCCCACCGTTAACTTAAATACATTAACTACTACAACTCCTTCAACTGATATCTGTTTGGATGCTTTTACTCCAATTGACCTTTTAGAGTTAGACAAAATAATTTCCTCATCCAAGCCTGCAACTTGTCTTTTAGACCCTATTCCTACCAGGTCATTTAAAGAAGTCTTCCCATTTATTGATAGCTCTATTCTTCAAATAATCAATTCTTCATTAACATTAGGCCATGTACCGCAGGCTTTTGAAACTGCTGTAATTAAACCCTTACTCAGAAAGCCAACGCTGGCTCGAGGAGTTTTAGTTAATTATAGACCAATCTCTAATCTGCCTTTCATTTCAAAAATCTTAGAAAGAGTTGTTGCTATGCAATTATTTGACAACTTGCAGGGAAATGGTTTAGTTGAAGAGTTTCAGTCTGGGTTTAGAATCCATCATAGTACTGAAACAGCCTTAGTGAAAGTCACTAATGACCTCCTTATCACATCTGACAATGGACTTGTTTCTGTACTTGTCCTTTTAGACCTTAGTGCAGCTTTTGATACTATCGATCATAATGTTCTACTTGATAGATTAGAACACCATGTTGGACATAATGGAACTTTGTTGCAGTGGTTTAGATCTTATTTATATTATCTGATAGGCTCCAGTTTGTTCATGCCAATAATGAGTTTTCTTCCAACTCAAAGCTCAGTCACAGAGCTCCACAGGGATCTGTGCTGGGCCCTCTTCTTTTTAGTTTATATATGCTTCCCTTAGGCAACATTATTAGAAAGCACTGTATACATTTTCATTGTTATGCAGATGACACACAATTATACCTGTCAATGAAGTCAGATGATAGTAATCAATCAGCCAAGTTAGAGACCTGTCTTAAGGAAATCAAAGTGTGGATGACTTGTAATTTCCTGCTATTAAATTCAGATAAGACTGAAGTCATTCTAATTGGTCCAAAAAATAAACAAAAACCTTAGCAATACCTTTCCAAATCAAACTCTTAGTTTGGATGTGGTTACTCTTTCTCTTAATAGTTATGTGAGGAACCTTGGAGTTATTTTTGATCAAGATCTGTTTTTTTTTTAATTCACATATTAAACTTGTTTCTAAGACTGCCTTCTATCATTTGCGTGATATTGCCAAGATTAGGAGCATCTTGTCTCAGAGTGATGCTGAGAAGCTAATCCACACTTTTGTTAGCTCTAGATTAGATTATTGTAACTCTTTATTATCAGGTTGTCCTAAAACATCTTTAAAAAGTCTTCAGCTGATCCAAAATGCTGCAGCAAGAGTTTTAACGGGTACTAGAAAGATATCTCTCCAGTTCTGGCCTCCCTTCACTGGCTTCCCATAGAGTTTAGAATTAAGTTTAAAATCCTTCTTCTCACTTACGAAGCTCTACATGATCAGCCCCCTTTTTATTTAAAAGATCTGATACTCCCCTATTATCTTAACAGAGCACTACGCTCCCAAAATGCAGGATTACTTGTAATACCTTGAATTTCCAAAAGTGCAATGGGAGGCAGAGCCTTCAGTTATCAAGCTCCTCTTCCTGTGGAACCAGCTGCCAATCTGGATTCGGGAGTCAGACTCGATCTCTGTTTTTAAGAACAGGGTTAAAACCTTCCTTTTTGATAAAGCCTATAATTATGGAGGGATCATGTGCCCCTGAATCCTCCCTTAGTTATGCTGCTAATAGGTTTAGACAGTCGGGGGACCTCCAACAATGCACTGGTCTTCACTCCTTTCTTCACTCACAATGAAATATTTTTGCTGGTCATTAACATCTGTTTGTTGTCTCTCTCTAGATTGAGTCCCCATCGTGCTGTTTGCTCTCTACATGTCCGTTCTTTTCTTCTTCTTCTCTATCCCCTCACCCCCCAGCCAGTCGCAGCAGATGACTGCCCCTCCCTGAGCCTGGTTCTGCTGGAGGTTTCTTCTTGTTAAAAGGGAGTTTTTCCTCTCCACCATCGCCAAGTGCTTGCTCACAGGGGATCGTCTGATTGCTGGGGTCTTTCTGCAATTGTGGGGGTTTCCCCTACAGTTGAAAGTGCTATGAGATGACTGTTGTTGTGAAATGGCGCTATATAAATAAAGTTGAATTGAATTGAATTTTATTATGAAACGCCGTCAACTGGATATACTTGACTGAAATCAGCAACATACAGCGGACAGTTTTCCCTCACAATCTGTAAAAAAAAGAGAAAAAATAGTAAAAGGAGTTCAAATGAGTGAAAACATAGGAGAGAAGATTCTGTGACAGTGATGTGGATATGAGCCTTTTATTGTAAGGACATTTTCAGCTTTTTCTCTGCAGGATAACTGCTAGTTTGTTGTCTGTGGGGTTTTGGCCAGTGAATTATGGGGGGGGGGGGGACTAAAAAGTTTATCGGCTAACCATGATGCAGTGGTGAAAATTGACCAAATGTGGTTTATTTTTCAACATAGTCTCCAATGTCAGTGTATTTGAAAAGAAACAATGCAGTTAGTATCAGAAAAGGTTGAATTTGATGCATGACTAGTTTCGTTGCTGAAGCATAACTCCTTCTTCGTCAGCCTATGACCTTTTCAGCCTTCCCCCATGTACAAATTGTTAGTACCAAGCATTTTTATTTAAATTATAACTAATATTTAGCTCAGCAGCAGAAGACACTTTTTAAACATTTTTCCACTCTGTTGTAATTAATTCTAATTGGCTTAACTTGCACCAAATGATTTTTAAAGTTATATTATTTAGAAAGTTGTTTAGAATTCTTTTTGTTTTATTCCAAAATAAAGAAGAATATCAGACAACCAATCCCCTAGTTGTCAAATTGAGAGTCTGGAGAACAGGTGAAGGATACAGATTTATATTATATTAATACATTTGAATAAGGAGCATTATGAGGAAAAATAAAAAGGATGAAAACGTCTTGTAAATGAAGCTTTTGTCTCTACTTGATTAAAATATCAGGAACTAAAGCTGTGTGATCACTGTTGAAAGTAGGAGATGGATCATATTTTTCAGATTTAAACAATTTATGAATGTGCTGATAATTAAAAACTATCTAAGAATTATGGTCAGATATTCAGAAATTAATTTTTCAGCACAAAACAATTTGTAATATATTTTAAATACTTTTATTTCATAAATTAAACTACATCTAAAACTTGACAATTTTTTCCACTGTTGTAGTATAAATTCATTAATGCCACATAATATTCAGAGGTATGCACAGTGGTTTGTAAAGTGTTTGCCCCCTTCCTGATTTGTCATTTTTTTTTGTATGTTTGTCACACTTAAATGTTTCAGATCATCAAACAAATTTAAATATGAGACAAAGATAACACAAGTAAACACAAAATGCAGTTTTTAAATGAAGGAGTTTATTATCAAGGGGAAAAAATCCAAACCTACATGGCCCTGTGTGAAAAAGTGATTGCCTCCTAAACCTAATAACTGGTTGGGCAACCCTTTGCAGCAACAACTGCAATCAAGTGTTTGCAATAACTGGCAATGAGTCTTTTACAGCACTGTGGAGGAATTTTGGCCGACTCATCTTTGCAGAATTGTTGTAATTCAGCCACATTGGAGGGTTTTTGAGCATGAACCACCTTTTTAAGTTCATGCCACAGCATCTCAATTGGATTCAGGTCAGGACTTTGACTAGGCCACTCCAAAGTCTTCATTTTGTTTTTCTTAAGCTATTCAGAGGTGGACTTGCTGATGTGTTTTGGATCATTGTCCTGCTGCAGAACCCAAGTGTGCTTCAGCTTGAGGTCATGAACAGATGGCTGGACATTCTCCTGCAGGATTTTTTGGTAGACAGCAGAATTCATGGTTCCATTTATCACAGCAAGTCTTCCAGTTCCGAAAGCAGCAAAAACAACCCCAGACCATCACACTACCACCACCATATTTTACTGTTGGTATGATGTTCCTTTTCTGAAATGCTGTGTTACTTTTATGCCAGATGTAATGGGACACACACCTTCCAAAAAGTTCTACTTTTGTCTCATAAGTCCACAGAGTATTTTCCCAAAAGTCTTGGGGATCATCAAAATGTTTTCTGGCAAAACTGAGATGAGCCTTTATGTTCTTTTTGTTCAGCAGCGGTTTTTGTCTTGGAACTGTGCCATACAGGCCATTTTTGCCCAGTTTTTTTCTTATGGTGGAGCCATGAACACTGACCTTAACTGAGGCAAGTGAGGCCTGCACTTCTTTGGATGTTGTTGTGGGGTCTTTTGTGACCTCTTGAATGAGTCGTTGCTGCGCTCTTGGGGTAATTTTGGTCAGCCGGCCACTCCTGGGAAGGTTCACCACTGTTCCATGTTTTTGCCATTTGTGGATAATGGTTGTCACTGTGGTTTACTGGAGTCCCAAAGCTTTAGAAATCACTTTGTTGTGGTCACCCAGTATAATGCAGACTGATACTATTCACGCTCAGCAGGGATTGCATACGGACAGAGAACCCCCGGGGGGACAACCAGAACAATGGACCATTATTTATACATCCCCGGATTAAGGAGAAGACATCCGCGTGCCAGTTGGTCACGCGATTGATATGTATTGACTGATATGTACTGTATATCAACATGTAAATGTGCCATGCATTCTCTCTCTTTGTATAACATAAAAGAGCTTGCTATACATGCCTCAATAGGACACACAGCACAACACGGCGCACAGCGCTACAGTGTGTCTCATGATGTTGGAGGAAAATAAAACTCTGCGACCTTCCAGCTCGTTGTACCTCGCCTGAACTTATTTGTTCCTCCACACTGGTGACCCTTGACGAAGAATGGAACACGAGGTGAACACCCCGGAGATGACCCGGACGGGAAGCCTCAGCACACGTCATGGCACCTGATCTTTTACCTCCACACTGGTGACCTGACGAGGGAGAATGACCGTCTCCTCCCTCTCACCGCGCTGTGGATCCCAGAGGACCAGAGAATGCCTGCAACCTCTTCATCCTCACCGGAGCGCACTCCCCATAGCGCACAGCGCTTGGACCAACAAGCACCATGAACCACGACATGAGTGAAACGAAGGAAGCAGCCTGAACGGGGAAATCATCGACGCTGACTGCGTTGATTTCCACCAAGCTCCCCGACCCTGACTCACATGACAGCGGACCTCCCACGCACAGAAGCCCCGCACGCACACCGCAGGATTACGAGGACAGCGCAACTGCTAGTTATGTGGTCATGGTGCCAGGCGCACAACAGGCACAGAGACGAACCGGCTCCACAGACTGATACATCGTCCTCCGCCTCTGCACATGCCCGAGAAAAACGGCCGATCGCCATCCTTGGAACCTTTAGGGCTGCTCTCGCACCTAAAGCAGACATGCAGCCTGCACACAGGACTTTGTATGGGTTTCTCAGCCACGGCGCGCAACAGGAATTTTTCCGATTGCTTTCCCCAATGACTTTAGGGCTGCTTCCCGCACCTAAAAGCCAAACTGCCTCACACCCTCACAAAGCTGCAGTTGTTTCACAGCTGCTACGCATCCTCGGGGAATTTGGCCGCTCGCCTTCTCCACAGCCTTGCTGGATCGAGCCGCGAGAGGAGTCAGACAAAAAGTTTTTTTCACAGCCGCTGTGGATCTCCGCCAGGTTTACCGGGAAAGTCCCTCACCATCGCGGATCCACACGCAATTTTTGTGCGGCCCAGACACCTTTGACGTCCCGAGCCGGCACTCACTTACTCCCACCTACCTTCCCCCTCCTCCTCCACAGCGCTTTTCCCACACGTCACTCCCTAAAGCTGGCTGATCGCCGTCTGGCTCCATTACGCACGACACACACCGGCCCGTGTGCCCACAATCCACAGCCATTCAACGTGCTGGAACTTGGAGCAGAGCACACTTTTTTTTTCCACTCCTCCCCCGTCCCCCCCACGGACTGACAGGCCCTCCGACAGTTCTATCGGATCTGGAGCCAAACAACGGGGGGGGGGGGGTGTCACAGCCCCTTCCAAGCGTTCTGGGGGGAGCCGTGTGGTCACCCAGCACAATGCAGACTGATACTATTCACGCTCAGCAGGGATTGCATACGGACAGAGAACCCCTGGGGGGACAACCAGAACAATGGACTACTGTTTATGCATCCCCGGATATAAGGAGAAGACATCCGGGCGCCAGTTGGTCACGCGATTGATACGTATGTATTGACTGATATGTATATCAATATGCAAATGTGCCATGCATTCTCTCTCTTTGTATAACATGTATAAAAGAGCTTGCTATACATGCCTCAATAGGACACACAGCACAACATGGCGCACAGCACTACAGTGTGTCTCATGATGGTGGAGGAAAATAAAACTCTGCAACCTCATTATAACCTTTTTCAGACAGAGAGCTCAATTACTTTGTTTCTCATTTGTTTCTGAATTCCATTGGATCGCAGCATGATGTCTAGCATTTGAGGATCTTTTGGTCTACTTCACTTTGTCAGGCAGGTCCTATTTAAGTGATTTCTTGATTTCTTGATGGAGAACAGGTGTGGCAGTAACCAGGCCTGGGTTGTGGCTAGAGAAATTGAACTCAGCTTTCCAAAGATGTGATAAACCACAGTTAATTCATGTTTTAACGGGGGTGGGGGTGGAATCACTTTTTCACACAGGACCATGTAGGTTTGGATTTTTTTTTTACCCCTAATAATAAACACCTTCATTTAAAAACTGCATTTTGTGTTTACTTGTGTTATCTTTGTCAAATATTTAAATTAGTTCAATGATCTGAAACATTTAAGTGTGACAAACAGACAATAAAAAAGAGAAATCAGCAAACACTTTTTCACACCACTGAAAATAAAAAAAAAAACTTTATGACCAGCATAATCTTTATTTTAAAGGTCAAATTGCCATTGCGGCCCTCAACCACTTCTATTTTAGTCAGAAACAGACAAAATGGCTCTTTGGTTGGCAAAGGTTGCAGACCCCTGGGCTAGAAAGAGAGATCGAGCTGGAAAGGATGTGCAGCAGGTTACACTTGTAGGAGAAAATATGAAAATTAATAAATATGATCAGGTATAAATTATGTAATTTATATTGATGTATTGGGATCTGAGATCAAATCTCGTTTCATATACACCAGAAAAGTTAATAACACTCGTGGGTCACCAGCTTCTATCTTTAAGAAGCAATTTTAATTTTAATTTCACTTATACCTGTTTAATCACTCAATAATCTGCAGATGTGCACTCCCCCACCATATTCAATAGACCTTGTATATGACATCCTGTGATTATGATTTTAATTAGAGAACTCACAGCATCATCATCATCTGGTGGATCAAGAAATGTAACTGTTACTAGGCACTGCAGGTATGAAAAGTTATCATACTGTATATGCCGTGTCCGTTTTTGGACACGTTTGTTCTTTATAACTGAAAGATAAAAACATTACAAATTGTAATACTAAAATATTGGGGGATATTGCAAATAATCTAAATGTATAAATATTCTGAGTAACATGCACCTCCACTGGTCACATTTAAGTCAAAGACTGTAACTGTTAATTATAAGACAGGATTAGTAACTATCTGACTAGTGACTAGCCCTTAACACGAAGTTCAACAGTCTACAATGATTAAAACAGCATTCATCTTAATGTAACTTTATTCTCTTGTTTCAGTAGTACAACAAAGGGAAGGGGGTTCTCCCCACAAGAGCGCTCACACTGATGGTGCCGACATAAAGGCTGCAACAAAAAGGTATCTCAACCAAGAAACTTTAGCTCAGTAACTGACCATGTAACTTGTTTTCACAATTTGCTTAAGAAAACATGCTCACTTTTAGACATTAAACATTTCCCCATTTTTCTTTGCGGTTGCATTCCCCCAGAATGCTACAATATTTCTCTTTTTTTTCTTTATTTACAGCAGCCATTTTTCCTTTTTCGATGTTATATACTTCACCTCCTCATAGGTTTACATGAGAAGTTGCTGTTTTGCTGGTGAGTAATATGCCGCTAATGTTTGCCTACTGTCTTCTCTGCAGTAGGATCAGTTATTCTGTGAGCATTGGTGTGGTCTATTTAAGTTTGCTGTGAATATACACTTATCCAAACTATCTACACCTGGCTTGACATAGCTTTCTCTTCTCATCCTGGCTTGACAATGATGCAACTGAATAAGCCAGGATAAGCAGGTCCAACTATGTCAAGCCACAATTTTTCACTTATAAGATAAGATAAGATAAGATAAGCCTTTATTAGTCCCACAATGGGGAAATTCCAGGATTGCAACAGCACAGGGATAGCAAAACAAAAAACAAGAGCAGCTAATATACATATGTGGGTGATTCTCCAACTATCAAAGAATTTGTGTCCCAGGCAGAAATAAGAAAAACAAAAACATGTTTGTCATTTTTAATTCATGCTGCACTTACTAGACACAAAGACGAACTTACAAAAAATTTATGATAGATAAATTACTATTTTTATTATATAAAATATGGTTTTATATTGAGTGTTTTTGCTATATGTCCTTTGTCCCTTGGCCAGGTTTTGGACTCTCAGTCCCTCATAAGACTGAAATTAAATTTGATTCAACAGTAACTTTATTGACAAATGGCACAGAAATTCCTTATTTTAATGAAAAATATCATGTGCTTGAAAGATATATTAGTATTTTATTTATTTTTCATAAAAAGAACACATGTCCCTAGGGATCACTGTCATTTCCTCCACCCACCACAAAATGTAACTTTTAACTTTTTTTTTTAACCTTTGTCTACTTGCAACCACATCAGTTGTCATGTGACAGCAGAGCTCATGGCAGGACAGCGATGACAGCTCCATGGAAGGAAGGAAACAAGAAAAAAATCAAGGTCAAGTTTTGCAAAACCAAGAGTAGGTTTATTGGTCGTCGTTTCCAAACACCTCATATTTCCTTTGAATGTAAAAATAATGAGAAAAATACCATTTTATATTGTGTATTTTGAGTATATTTTATGCTAACTCTAAAACGGAGATTAGCATGCTAATATGTCATGAGATTTTAAAAGAAATGCTAAACATTGTCATTTCCACAACAGTCATTTCCATCACTTTACTTATTGTGATGGAAAAGACGTGTTGTGATGGAGATGGCAATGTTAGTGTTATAAATGCATTTATTTGGCTTATATCACTTAAAATACTGTGTATTCAATTATGCAAAAGACTTTATACACTATTTTATACTTTGTTATACACAAACTACAAGAAAGAATAGATACTTAAATGTGACACCATCTGTTTTTTAGATGGCACGCAAGACCACAGCAGAGAGATCAAAAGCATAAATATGCAAATGAGATCCAAGCAGTACATTTTGGTGATTCCCACCAACAGGTCACTCTCCATACAGGTGTGGCTCACACCAAAAATGGGGTGGTGTCTCTCTGTTCCATTAGCTCATCAGTGCGCCATGACCCATCAGCCATCTGGGCTCATCTGAACACAGTGCTTCCCTACCTCAAAGCGCTGAACTCAGTAGCAACCACACTGGGCCTACCACCCAGTACAGATCCAAGAAAAACTTCTTTTTTTCTTGAGCAAAATTCCCTTTCAGATTGGATTCAAAAGGATAACTTGGAACTTTCTGGAGGCAGGACATGGACAAGGCCCTGCTGATGGGATAGGTGCAGCTGTTAAACGGCAGGCTGACTCAATAGTGGCAAAAGGCATTGATCTTCCAAATGGAAGGGTGCTGTATGAGCAACTCTCAAAACAGCCATCTACTGTGAAGCTGATGTATGTGACTGAGGAGGAGATTAAAGTAATGGACAGTCTCCTTCCTGTTGGCGTGCAGGCTATCCGAGGCACAATGCAGATACACCAGGTAAATTTCACTGCATCCCGATCAGTGTGTATGTGTGTAAAACATGGTGCTTATTTGTGTTTATAATATGTAATCTGATTACTATGTGCTCCCCTAGATAGTCTCTGCAAGACCAGGAGAAATATCTTGGTGTATTCTAAGCCGCTTTTGCTCAGAGCCCCAGCTTTGCAGATGTTTTGGTCCCCAGACAGCGGACATGGAAGTAACAGGTGATACCAAGCCTCCCACATCCACAGGCACACCTATCACCACAGCTCAGCCCATTGCAGACCTTCATGAGGGGCTGATTGGAAAATGGTGTGTGTGGTCACATACGATGGGGATCCGTATCCAGGCATTATACAGGATGTTGGCTCTGATAGCTGTGCTTTGGTGAAAACCATAAGTCGCAATGGCAAAAACAGGTTTTTCTGGCCAATGAGAGAGGACATAATCTGGTACCAACCTGAAAATATTCTGAGACTGGTCCCAGAGCCTCAACCAGTTACAAAGAAGCACAAGATATTGGATCCCACAGTTTGGGCAGAAATATGCTCTGCTCTTGATTATCATGGATAAAGGAATGAATCCATATGCAAGTCTGGCAGTTTGTTTAAAAGATTAAATCACTAATTACAGAGAGATTAATGAATGTTTGTTTTGCTTCCAACAGCCAGCCCTAGTTTTGCAACTTGTTTGTAGGTTTCAGCACAAAAAGAGAAGGAGCAATGTTCTACCATCTGATTAATGTGCATTATTTTTTTTACGTTTAAACAACATTAAATTTCAAAAATGATGTCACTTGATGTCAAGGACAATAAAAGTGACCGATGTTCAGCAATGCTCTGTGTCACACGTCATTTCCAACATGTGCTGTCTTTTCCACCACACAATGTCATGTCCATCACAACACATATTTTTACACAAAAGTAATAATAATAACACAGCTACACAAATAACATTTAGGAGTTTTGAAAATTATGCAGTTATGGTTACAATTCATGTCTGGGATTGGAAAACTCATGATTCTGCCATGTAAAAACTTGATTGAAAGACTTCAGTAAGATAGTAAAAAGGTAATTTGTCATCTAGATGATGAGAAAATATTATCTTTTAAATGCTTAAAATAAGTACAGTTATACATTTGGGTACATCTATGTGTGAACTTTCATTAAATGTTTTGAAAACATGGGTTATGCTAGTAATTTTGTTTGAAAAACACCGTTTTTGTGGTGTGATGGAAATGATGCTTTCCTCTGAATGCTAGACTAAAATGGCAAAAAAATATATAATATTTATGTAATTTCATTACGACCACTATCAGTTAATGTTTCTACACATTGTGATGAAGTAGAACAAATCAAAATATTTCTAAAAATATGTGTTGGATTTTCTGAAAAATATCATGACCAAATTTGACTGTAGTTGGAGAATCACCCATGTACATATTACTATAAATATATATATATACACAGACACACAGTGTAGAGCATTGTAGCTGGATGGAATAAATATATAAGTATATAAATACAGTGCGGAACATTGTAGCTAGATGGAATAAATATGTAGATATATAAACACACACAGTACGGAGCATTGCAGCTAGGTGGAATAAATATGTAAATATATAAACACACACAGTGCGGAGCATTGTAGCTAGATGGAATAAATATGTAAATATATAAACACACACAGTGCAGAGCATTGTTGCTAGATGGGATGAAACAGCACAACCGTCTACTTAGTTATCCTGCATGGTATGATTATGTACCCATACATATTCTCACCCTCCATAGCGACCGGTATTTTCCTAGTTGTATGCCGGAGGGGACCATTGTGGAAGTCTATTGCATCTTTTGCATTCAAAACTATTAGGTTGTTACGTCTTTTTGCTATCTCTGCGAGCAGCCCTGCTTAGGTTGTACAGTCTGACAGCCGTTGGTAGGAAGGACCTGCGAAACCTCTCGGTTGTGCACCTGGGATGATGTAGTCTGCTGCTAAATGAGCTCCTCAGTGCATTCAGTATGTCCTGCATAGGGTGGAACTCGGACTCCAGCAGAGATGACAGTTTAGCCACCGTCCTTCTCTCTCCTATCTCCTCCACCGGGTCAAGGCGCTGCCCCAGGACAGAGCTAGCTTTCTTGATCAGTTTGTTCAGTCTCTTCCTATCGGCTGTGGTAATGCCACTGCCCCAGCAGACCACTCCAAAAGTGATGGCTGGTGCCACCACCGTGTCATAGAATGTCTTCAGCAGCGCCACTTGTACACCAAAAGACCTGAGTCCCCTCAGTAGGAACAGCCTGCGCTGTCCCTTCTTGTAGAGTGCGTCAGTATTGTGTGACCAGTCTAGTTTATTGTTCAGATGAACACCCAGGTACTTGTAGGATGTCACCATCTCGATGTCTGTTCCCTGTATATTTACTGGTGCTGTGAGGGGTTGTCCTTGCCTGCGGCAGTCCACCACCAGCTCCTTAGTTTTCCTCGCGTTGATCTGGAGGCAGTTCCGATGGCACCAGTCCACGAAGTCCTGGATAAGCCCTCTGTACTCAGCTTCATCTCCATTGGAGATGAGGCCAACGATCACAGAGTCATCAGAGAACTTCTGTAGATGGCAGTATGTTGTGTTGTGTGAGAAGTCCGCAGTATAAAAGGTGAACAGGAAGGGAGCCAAAACCGTTCCCTGGGGGCCCCCCGTGCTACCAATGATCGTGTCGGACAGACAGTCCCGGGTTCTCACAAACTGAGGCCGGTTCGTGAGGTAGTCCAGGATCCATGATGACAGGTGCTGGTCCACACCTGCGCACAGCAGCTTGTCCTTCAGGACCATCGGTTGGATGGTGTTGAAAGCACTGGAGAAGTCAAAAAACATGATCCTCACCACATTCCCGGGCTTCTCCAGGTGGGACAGAGAACGGTGAAGGAGGAAGATCACCGCATCCTCCACCCCAATGCCATGCTGGTAGGCGAACTGGAGTGGATCCATTGCTGGTCCCACCAGGGGTCAGAGGTGAGCAAGGAGCAGTCTCTCCAGGGTCTTCATCATGTGGGACGTCAAGGCCACCGGTCTGTAGCTGTTCAGGTCTTTGGGGTGGGAAGTTTTTGGTACAGGTACCACACAAGATGTTTTCCACAGCTGTGGTACCCTCCCCAGCTTCAGGCTCAGGTTGAAGATGTACGCCACAATCCCACATAGCTGGTCTGCACAGGACTTGAGGAGCTTTGCGCTGATGCCGTCCGGTCCCGACGCCTTCCTCGCCTTGATCTTCCTCAGCTCCATCCTCACCTGGGTCTTGGTCAGGGTCAGGTTGGGGGGCTGTGTGTTTGGGAGTGGGGGGGGGTGTTGGTGGAGTGGGGAGTGGGCAGCAGGACTTGATGTCTTTAGAGGCAGCAGTGGTTGTTGTGCAGTCAGGGGGGAGGGTGGTTGGTCAAACCTATTGAAAAACAGATTCAGATTGTTCGCCCACTCCCTGCCCCCCGTGGCCTGTGGGGAGGTATTCTGGAGCCCAGAGATGGTTTTAAGGTTTCTCCAGACACCACTGATGTCGATCTGTTTGAGCTTGTCCTCCATCTTCTTCCTGAAGCTGTCCTTGCCTTCTCTGATCATTCTCCTCAGCTCCCTCTGTACGGACTTCAGCATCTCCCTGTTCCCCGACCTGAAAATCCTCTTCTTCTCTCTCAGAAGTGTTTTTATCTCAGGGTTGATCCAGGGTTTGTTGTTTGAGCAACACCGTATGGTCTTGGTGGGAATGGTTTTGTCCACACAGAAGCTGAGGTAGTCCGTGATTGACATAACGTTCGGCTCAGGAGACGCACACACACAGGTTCAGAGTAGTTCAAACTGTTTATTAACAGCAGGGGTGTATGGGTGTGTGTCAGTGGAATGTTAATGTATTGGTGGTGGCGTCTGCTTCGGGCACAGAGGCAGGAGACCGTTCAGCCGGCAACCCTATGGGAGAGAACAGACACAGGGTGACAGGCACACACCAATACAGGAGGAGAATAGGCGAGGGAGAGAAGCTTACTTGAGTTTGACAGATGGCAGGCACTACAAGGACGGGACCCCGGGAGACAGTCACCTGCAGGACTCGGTGCAGCAGCGAGGAAGGACGAGGGACGGAGTTGTCCGCCGCCGAGGAATCCACCTGTGCACAGGGGAGCAGACTGGGAGAGGTAAGGAAAGGAATCTTCTTACCACTAGCTTGACGCTGAAGAGAGGGTTGACGCTTCGCATTGAAGGCGATGAAGTCTAACGGCTTCAGGCCGAAGCTCAGGGCGAGGCGGCTTTTATCCCTCGCCGCTGACGAGTAGCAGGTGCATGAGCAGGTGGCGCCGCTGATGAATGGCGCGGCGTGACAGTACTCCCCCCTCTAGCAGCGCCTCCTGGCGATGGCTTATCCGGGTGCGCTCGGTGGAAGTCCGCGATGAGCGATGGGTCCAACACAAACGACGGGGGCACCCACTGTCGATGCTCGGGCCCATAGCCCTCCCAGTCCACAAAGTATTGCAACCCACGACCCCGGCACCGGGAGTCCAGGATGGAGGAGGCGGACCAGGCCGGATGGCCACCAATCATCCGGGGCACGGGTTGCGCTGCAGGAGGAGGGCAAAGGGGGTCAGTGACTGCCAGCTTCACCTTCAACACGTGGAAAGTAGGATGAATGCGGAGGGAGGGGGGAATAGCCACGCGCACAGCCACCGGGTTGATGATCCGGGTGATGGGATAGGGACCCATGAAGCGCTGTGCCAGCTTTCTCCTCTCGCCTTTTAGAGTGACGTCCTGGGTGGAAATGTAAACAAGCTGCCCAACTCTGTACGCCGGGGCAGGTCTTCTACGCCGGTCCGCCACAGCCCTGTTGCGCTCCGCTGTGCGTAATAGCGCATGGCGCGCGGCAGTCCAGGTGGAGCGGAACTGCCTGAGATGGGCCCTAACTGACGGGACAGTTACTTCACTCTCCTGCTCCGGAAACAGCGGGGGGTCGTAACCCAGGGACGCTTTGAAGGGGAACATCCCTGTAGCAGAAGAGCGAGCGGTGTTGTGGGCATATTCAACCCAGGCAAGATGGTTGCTCCAGGACGTGGGTTTGGATCTGGACACACAGCGGAGCGCAGCCTCCAGCTCCTGGTTGGTCCTCTCACACTGCCCATTGGATTGGGGGTGATGGCCGGAGGAGCGGCTCACCTTGGCTCCGATGGCGTTGCAGAAAGACCTCCAAACCTCGGATGAAAACTGGGGGCCCCGGTCCGAGACCACGTCCACCGGAATCCCGTGCAGCCTGACCACGTGTTGGACGAGGAGGTCCGCCATCTCCAGGGCAGTAGGGAGGCCTCGCAGGGGGACGAAGTGCACGGCCTTGGAGAAGCGGTCCACGATGGTCAGGATGGTGTCATAGGAGTTGGAGACAGGGAGTCCGGTGACGAAATCCAACGCGATGTGCGACCAGGGCCTGCCAGGGACGGGCAGGGGCTGGAGCAGACCCGCTGGAGGGGCATTTCCCGACTTGCAGGTGGCACAGATTGGGCAAGCCCGGGCGTAGCGGGCTGCATCCCTCCGCAGGCCTGGCCACCAAAAGGACCGTTGGAGGAGATCTATCATCCGGGAGGTGCCAGGGTGACAGGTGAGCTTGGAGGTGTGGAGCCAGTGGATGACCTCTCCTCGGACCGCGGATGGCACGAACAGCCTCCCCTCCGGTCCGCCGCCAGGGTCAGGTTCCACCTCCTGTGCCTTCCGGATCTTGCTCTCGATGTCCCACGAGATGGCTCCCACGACGCACGACCTGGGCAGGATGGAGTGGGGCGCCTCCTCCGACTCCACGGGGGCGAACTGCCTGGAGAGGGCGTCAGGCAGGACGTTCCTAGAGCCAGGCCTGAAGGTGATAGAAAATTGGAACCTGGCGAAGAACAGGGACCAGCGCGCCTGGCGGGCGTTCAGGCGCTTGGCAGATCGTAAGTATTCCAAGTTCTTGTGGTCCGTGAGGACCACAAACGGCAGGTTCACCCCCTCTAACCAGTGGCGCCACTCCTGCAGGGCGAGCTTGATGGCCAAGAGCTCTCTGTCCCCCACATCGTAGTTTCTCTCCGCCGGGGACAAGCGCCGGGAGAAGAAGGCGCACGGTCGTTTGGCGCCATCGTCCGGTGACCGCTGGGACAGCACTGCTCCCACTCCCGTGTCCGAAGCGTCTACCTCTACGATGCACTGCAGCGCGGGGTCGACCTGGCGAAGGACCCGGGAGGAGGAGAATTCCGCCTTCAGCGCCTCAAAGGCGGCAGCGACCTCTTCGGTCCACCGGAACGGGACCTTCGGGGACGTAAGGCGGGTCAGTGGTCCAACGATGGCACTGAAGTTGGGGACAAAGCGGCGGTAGAAGTTGGCGAAGCCAACAAATTGCTGCACCTGTTTCCGGGATGCAGGTGTGGGCCATTCCACCACCGCCTTTACCTTCTCTGGGTCGGGGAGCACCTTATCGTGGGCGATGATGAACCCCAGGAAGGACGTACTCCTGGCGTAAAATTCACACTTTTCTGCCTTAACGTACAGACGATTCTCCAGCAGCCTTTGGAGGACCCGCCTCACGTGGACCTGGTGCTCATCCCTGGACTTGGAGAAGATGAGAATATCGTCCAGGTAGACGAACACGAAAAGGCCAATGAAGTCCCGGAGGACGTCATTAATGAGGCGCTGGAAGACTGCAGGTGCGTTGGTCAACCCGAACGGCATCACCAGGTATTCAAAGTGGCCGTTCGGGGTACGGAAGGCCGTTTTCCACTCATCTCCCTCCCGGATCCGGACGAGGTGGTAAGCGCTGCGTAGGTCCAGCTTGGTGAACCAGGTCGCCCCCTGGAGGGAGTGGAAAGCAGTGTCCATGAGAGGCAGGGTGTAACGGTCCTTCTCCGTGATATTATTGAGGGCCCGGTAGTCGATACAAGGGCGGAGGGACCCATCCTTCTTTCCCACGAAGAAGAACCCTGCCCCCACGGGTGACGATGATGGGCGGATTATCCCAGCACTTAATGACTCCTTCAGGTAGGCGTTCATCGTCTCCTTCTCTGGCGCAGACAGGCTGTAAAGGCGACCAGAAGGTAAGGGAGCCCCCTGGCGGAGGTTGATGGCGCAGTCATAGGGCCGATGAGGGGGGAGAGACATAGCTTTCGCTTTGCTGAACACCATACCCAGGTCGTGAAATTCTGGGGGCACCAGAGACAAGTCTGGGGGTGCAGCGTCCGTCGCAGGGGGAGGAGCAGACGGAGAGCAGGCAGCGGACTGAAGGCAGGTGCCCATACAGAACGTACTCCATGCCGATATCCCAGCTGATTTCCAATCCAGGACCGGGTTGTGAAGGCGAAGCCAGGGATACCCCAGGATGACGGGCAACACAGAGTTGGGAAGGACGTAGAAGGTCATCTCCTCCCGGTGATTTCCCGAGATGATGACCGGAACGGGGATGGTTTGGTGTGATACTCTCCCAAGGGAGGCACGGGAGAGATTAACGAGGGAGATGGGATTCTTCAGTGCCTGACAGCGAATGCCCAAACGGGTTGCCAGGCTTTGTGAAATAAAGCTGCCTTCTGCACCCGAATCCACCAGTGCGTGGGTGAGATGCCCAGTGGGATTGTGGCAAAAACGGATGGGCAGCTTCAACTGGGTAAGGGGACTTAACCGATTGACATCCGCGAGGCCCCCTACAGTGACTCGCGGACCCCGCCGTTTGGCTTATGTGGACAAAGCTCCACCGTGTGTTGATTATCTCCGCAATACATGCAGAGATTCAACTCACGGCGGCGTTGTCTCTCTGCCGGGGAGAGCTTTGTCCAGCCCGTCACCATCGGCTCCGACTCCTCGGAGTGCGATGGCGGCGGCATCGCCAGGGGGCGAGCTTGGGGCAGGCGCAACGAGGCTCCCCGAGGGCGAGAAGAAGACGACTTCCGCCCAGAGGAGCGCTCACGCAGCCTGTTATCCAAGCTGATGGCGAGAGAAGTTAGCTCAGCTAGCGTCCCAGGGATATCCCGACCAGCCAGTTCATCCCTCAGATCATCATTCAGGCTGCGGAGGAACAGGCCACAGAGGGAGCGTTCGTCCCAGCCCAGTTCCTCCGCCGCTACCCGGTAGTCAACCGCATAGTCCGCTGCCGACCGGCTTCCCTGCTGGAGAGCGAGAAGCCGATCGACTTGGACCGTCTCGGTTCGGGAATGGTCAAAGACCTCCAGGAAGCGTGCCACGAACTGGTCATAGGTGAGGGTGGCGTAACTGGGCTTCGCCATAATGGCGTAGGTCCAAGTTAACGCGCGCCCCTCCAGGAGATTCCCTATGTAGCCAATTCGGCTGTGATCCGAGGGGAAGTCTCCGGGCACACGGTGGAATACGGACTCACACTGCATAATGAACCCCCGCGCTCCGCCAAGCTTTCTGCTAAAGCGGGCGGGGGTTGGAATCGGCGTGAGCCGAACCGGTGCCGCAGGAGCCGGCTGGACGGCCGCTGGGACAGCAGGAGCTGCGCCACCCTGGTGAGCCGGGGGGAACGGCTGTTGGGGGTCCAGGCGGTCCAATCGGTTAGTGATGGTAATAAGTTGATTTAAAATCACCTGCTGCTGATAAGCAATTTGATCCACCCGAACCTCGAGAGTGGTAAGCCGGTGCGCGAGCCCGCCGTCTGCCGAGCCGCTCTGCTGAAGCCGTACTGACATAACGTTCGGCTCAGGAGACGCACACACACAGGTTCAGAGTAGTTCAAACTGTTTATTAACAGCAGGGGTGTATGGGTGTGTGTCAGTGGACTGTTAATGTATTGGTGGTGGCGTCTGCTTCGGGCACAGAGGCAGGAGACCGTTCAGCCGGCAACCCTCTGGGAGAGAACAGACACAGGGTGACAGGCACACACCAATACAGGAGGAGAATAGGCGAGGGAGAGAAGCTTACTTGAGTTTGACAGATGGCAGGCACTACAAGGACGGGACCCCGGGAGACAGTCACCTGCAGGACTCGGTGCAGCAGCGAGGAAGGACGAGGGACGGAGTTGTCCACCGCCGAGGAATCCACCTGTGCACAGGGGAGCAGACTGGGAGAGGTAAGGAAAGGAATCTTCTTACCACTAGCTTGACGCTGAAGAGAGGGTTGACGCTTCGCATTGAAGGCGATGAAGTCTAACGGCTTCAGGCCGAAGCTCAGGGCGAGGCGGCTTTTATCCCTCGCCGCTGACGAGTAGCAGGTGCGTGAGCAGGTGGCGCCGCTGATGAATGGCGCGGCGTGACAGTGATGGTGTGAGTGAGGCCATCGATGTCCTCACCATATGGATCGCAGAGCTGCTCCCAGGCGGTGGTTTCAAAACAGCCCTTTAGAGTGTCCATTGCCTCCTCAGACCATAATTCCACTGTGCGCATGGCCGGAGGTTGTCTGTGCACTAGGGGTTTGTACACCGGCCGGAGATGAACCAAGTTGTGATCCGATCTCCCGAGTGGGGGGAGTTGTAATGAGGTGTACGCCTCCTTAGTGTTTGCGTAGGATAAGTCCAGTGTTTTATTGTCTCTAGTGTGGCATGTGACATACTGGGTAAACGTGGGTAGAATGGGAGATAGTGAAACATGGTTGAAATCGCCTGAGATGAGGAGAAGAGCATCTGGGTGTTCTGTCTGCAGCCTGCCGGTTACTGAATGGATGACGTCACGTGCTGTCCCAGCGTTCGCCGTCGGATTTGCATAAACAACAATGCAGATCACGTGTGAGTATTCCCTCGGGAGATATGTAGGCCGCATGCTAACAGCTAGCAACTCAATGTCTTTGCTGCAGTGTCGTTGTTTAACAGTGATATGTCCCGGTCTGCACCAGTTGTTGTTAACATACATTATCACTCCACCGCCCCTTGCTTTGCCACTGTCTGGTGTTCGGTCTGCCCGTATCGTGTGGAAACCCTCCAGCTCAATGTTAGCATCTGCTGCTAGTTCACTTAGCCACGTCTCGGAAAACAAAAGGAGAGAGCATTCCCGATATATGCTATCGTAGCGGGAGATAGCCGCTAGCTCAGCTACCTTTCCCAGTAACGACTGTACATTCCCCATGACAATAGATGGAAGGGAGGGTCTGTACCTTATGTTTTTTGTCCTGCGCCTTACTCCAGCCCGGCAACCACGGCGTTTTCGCCTCAATTCCCTCGGTATGTCGAGTTTTTCCGTTAGCACCAGTTGGCAGTTGAGTGCTAGCAGCTCTTCCCTGCTGTATTGTCTCCTGCTATAAACAGTGGCTCCGTCCACCGGCTCAGGAGACATTTGGGACGATCTGTGTATCCGTGATATAAATGGAGTGAGAAAAAAACGGATCAAAAAGAGAGAGGAAGGGAAAAAAAGACTCAGAATTGAGCCGCTGTTGCAAAAGGCAGCCGACTCATGTGGCGCCGGAAGTCCAGACTTTCTATCCTGACTTTCTATCCTGACTTTCTTAATTCTACTTTTCTGCAATATGCCTGGGCGGTGCGGTAGTGCAGTGGTTAGCACTGCAGCAGCACAGCAATTCACCCTTGGCCGGGGGATCCTGGGTTCGATCCCAACCCCCGACCAACAGTGATCTGTGTGGAGTTTGCATGTTCTCCCCGTGTCTGCGTGGGTTTACTCCGGGATTTCTCCGGTTTCCTCCCACATGCCAAAAACATGCAAGTTAGGTTAATTGGCATCAAACTGGGGATTCTAAATTGTCCTTAGGTATGACTGTGAGAGTGAATGGTTGTCTGTCTCTCTGTGTTGGTCCTGCGATGGACTGGCGATCTGTCCAGGGTGTACCCTGCCTCTCGCCCAAAGATGCTGGGATAGGCTCCAGCCCCCCTGCGACCCGAAAAGGATTAAGCGGA
The DNA here is from genome assembly GCA_020510985.1 of Pholidichthys leucotaenia. NCBI lineage: Eukaryota > Metazoa > Chordata > Actinopteri > Cichliformes > Pholidichthyidae > Pholidichthys > Pholidichthys leucotaenia. The sequence continues at coordinate 329,585,918 of CM035842.1, read as the reverse complement.
AGAGGATGAATGCAATATGCCTCTGGGGTTAACTGTACCCAGTACAAGTAAACAGTACCACTAGGCAAACTTGACTAACAAGGTCTATTTGTCTAGTCAAGTGTGGGGAAAAAAGACTTGCTGCAAGATCAAGAGGTGCAGTCAGATGTCACAGCACAGGTTGTGTAGTCACAGCTTTCTTTTGTGTTTGAGCAAAAAGTTTTGAGATATTCTTTCTTTTTTTTGCTGCACAGTTTCTACAAAGTGACCATGTCTCAGTGCCAGCTGGAGGTGACAACAGGCTACAATGTGACCATGGCTGAGTACCAGCTGGAGGTGACAACAGGCGACATGATGTATGCCGGAACAATTGACCACATATTCATCACCATATTTGGATCTGAAGCACGGAGTGATCGAACTGAGCTGGACAACGTTGGCATCGACTTTAGCGCCGGGAAGGCAAGTTATGTAGACATTGTTTAGATGGAGATTCTCAAAGAAAATACATTTTCTGTGTTGTGGTACTGTCTTCTTTTTTTTTTTTTAAGATTTAAGGTGTGTCCGATGAATGCATCCCATTTTGGCAAAATGGAAGGGTAGGGCTAAGCGGTTGGGCGAAGGGGTGAATTGGGACGCACCCTTAGTTTTGAGCAGTTTTGCCTTTATTTGGCAGATATACAGTGAAGAGAGATACAGAACTGGGTGAAGAGTGGGGAAGAGGCGTGCACGAAAGATTACACAGGGTTACAAAAATATACATATACTTACCTTTATATAAAGGTAAGTACATGTAAATTTAATGTTACGTCATCATTGTTCAAAATTCAGAGAATTTCAAGACATAAAAAAGAATTTTGCATCATATAAAGTGAAAATACCCATACATGTAAACAAAAATGTATAAAACAACATGTTGCCATAATTCAAAAAGTTGACCTGATTGAGCAAAACCAATGCGATTTTTGGATTCAGCACATCAAAATTGTCCAAAATCAGCTAAAAAAAACTTAGACAATAAATTTGATGTTGACCAGTGTTATATGATGCATGCACTTGTGGATTAATCATACTTTACTTAGGACCTGGCAATCTCTTCCAGAAACTCAGCTATAACAAGTTCCTTGCGCTATAAACAAATCCTTAGAAGATCCTGCCAGCTATAGATTCAATTCAATTTCAATTCAACTTTACTTATATAGGGCCTAATCACAGGAAAAAGTCATTTCAAGGCACTCAATGTTGTCCATGAAAACAGTCGTCAGGAACCCATACTATATACACACAGGCAACCATACAAGACACTGAACAGAGGAGCACCAAACGGCTGTGTGTCTACATGCCACCATTTCTCAAACAGCTGGTGTGCATGTTACATATGGAATGTAAACAAGATCAAAACCCCATGTGCACAAATACTGATCGTGATCAATAGGTGTTGAGGTAATCACAGTTAACTCCATTAATGCTTTCACCACTAATAATAATTTATTATTTTACTATGTAATCGTGTGATAACAACAAGAAAGCATGATGTACTGGCTGTTTATCAGTGGAAATCAGAGTTATCATAACAACAAAGCCTTATCTCAAAATTCTGGCAAATTAAAAGTCAAGAAAACATGGCGATGCATTGATACAAGAAGGGCTTGACGTTAACACCCGCCAACCCACCAATGGTGGGTAGATTTCAGCAGTGGCTGGTAAAACAGCCACTCCCACTAGCCACTTTGGCGGGTTGTAGTTTTCTGAAACAGCATCTAAAATAACAAACCTATCACAATGTGAGACTACAACACTACAACTCCCACAAGCACTATTTGCAGTATGCTCATTGGTCCACTGTCACCCTAGACGAAGTTGGGCTCTGCTGCCAGCCAGTAAAGGAGAAGCCATGGATTGTCTGCTCCACGGGTCGGTCTCCCATCTTTCCCCAGTTCACATCACAGCACGATGGGAAGAAATGTCATGGTGGGTGGCGGCTTCTCCTGTATTCAGCCCAGAGCAGAGCCAGACTCTGTCCACAGCAAGTTAATTTTGTAGCCAGTCTGGAGAAACGACAACGAACAGACAGCAGCCGGCAGAACACACCTGTCCCCTCTCTCAACGATCAGATTACTGGGGGAACTGCCCCTGATCCCCCATTGTCCCAGTGGTGAGTAACTAATCCCTGTGCTTCCCCCACATCAGCTCCTACCTCTGATTAAACATTAGGGCTGGGAATCATCAATCATTTCCAGAATCAATTCGATTCAAGTTCTTGAGGTTCTGAATCGATTCAGTTCTGATTCGATCCAATCCCAATTCACTCAGGGAAATTACCACTTTAATAGCTAGTTTACTTGCCAGGAAAAAAAATTCTGAGACCTAATTCTGCAAATTGTAGAGGAAAACTCTTAACTTTGTTGTTAAGAGTATTCCTTAACAACAAAGTTGTCATGTACCATATTTGCAGCATTGAAGCAAAGAATATATGTAAACATGCAGAAAGCACACAGATTTGCGTCTGAGGGATCGTGCTAACAAGGGCTAGTAAGGAATCAACACTGAGATTGTACCGTCACCTGAGTAAAATTATCAGCACTGAAGCGTAACCTAGTTAGAAAATGAGACTTCCACTCACCTGCAGACAGACAGCTCGGACCTGAAACGGACTGTCTGTTGTATATATTCATCCCATCTACGCCTGCCACGGACATGCTAATGATGGTTAGCAGGCTAGTAATGGAAACAACAGTCATCCAGGTGTAGTTTTGGAGGAGGCTGTGACAAATTTCCAGGTGAGAGCCCCGCCCAGTAACGTTATAAACTTAAATATGACATCTTTGGTTTTGTCAAGCTCTTTCACAGTTCTTGAATCCAATCCGTCAGCTGTGTGCTGCCATGTTTATCCACTTTGACCAGTGGCTTAACTCTTGCACAACTGTTCTATCATGCGAGAATTCTGCCAACTCAAGGACAACTAGTGTTTTGTTTCATTGATGTAAAAGCATTAGATTAAAAGATCAATTTGCAGATTTTTGCGACTCGATATCGGCTCAGTCAGACATGAATCGATTCAAATCGGAAAATCATTTTTTTGAACTCACCCCTATTAAACATGATTATTTTTTTGAGCAAGAAGCTCAGTTTATTGTCCACAGTTGCGCAAATGTAAATTTTCTTAAGACAGAGAGAAAAAGTGACTGCGCTTTGATATGTGTCTGTAAAGATCAAATGAAGCTTCTTCTGAGGCAAACTTTCATTTATCTATTATTTCTATTTTGTTTTATCTTATTCATTTACATGCTGTTGTGATATGCAGCTTTTTCATGGAAGTACTGTAAATCCTCTAAATATGTATTTTAATGGGCTGGTCCAGGGGTGTCAAATGTATGGCCTGTGTGCCAAAACTGACGTACCAAGGGGCCCAAATTTTTCTCTGTGAATTTCTAGCTTTCTTTCTAGTAAATTTCAGATTTTTTTTCTACTGATTAGAATTGTTCATGTAAATTTGAGACATATTCTTAAGATTAAACGTTTTTCCTCATCAGTTTTCTTTTTCTTTTCTTTTTTTTTGGTGAAAACAGGTAGGTATTGTCCGTTTAGGTCAAAGGTGCACTCCAGCGGCTCTAAAACCACCTAAAACCACCTCAAAAACAAATACGTATTGCCCAAAATAGTATATTTAGATGTCACTACAGTGAAGACCATCACTATGCGGGGTAACCATAAGCCCTGGATGACTGCAGAGGTGCGCTTGCTGCTTACAGCCAGGGATGCAGCCTTCAGAGCAAAGGACAGGCTCGCCCTCCGCTCAGCCAGGTCTGCACTCTCAAAGGGAATTAAGGCGGCGAAGCGCGCCTATGCGGAGAAAATCCAGGGACACCTCTGTGACACTAGGAACACCAAGCAGATGTGGAAGGGAGTTCGGACACTGACGGGCTATAAGTCTAGGCAGGGGGTCGATGATGATGACGCTTTGCTTCCAGACAGGCTCAACGACTTCTTTGCACATTTTGAAGCATCAAACTCGACAATCAGAGGGAGGGCTGGCCCACCCCCACCATCGGTCGGACCAGCTTTTACCATCAACACAGCGGACACACGGAGGACCCTGACCAGAGTCAACCCACGTAAAGCTGCAGGTCCGGACAACATTCCGGGACGTGTGCTCTGAGACTGCGCGAGCGAGTTGGCAGATGTCCTGACTGACATTTATAACATCTCCCTGAGTCAGGCCATCGTTCCCAGATGCTTCAAGACCTCTATCATTGTACCGGTGGCAAAGAAACCAGTTGTGTCCTGTTTGAATGACTATCGTCCTGTTGCACTGACACCAATTGTGATGAAGTGTTTTGAGTGGCTTGTCAAACCACACATTACAGCCTGCCTCCCTGCATCACACAACCCGCTCCAGTTTGCATATCATTCAAACCGCTCCACGGAGGATGCTATAGTCACCACCCTACACTCTGTCATCACCCACCTGGACCAGAAAGACACCTACGCCAGACTCCTGTACATTGATTTCAGTTCAGCATTCAACACCATTATTCCCCAGAGACTGATGGAGAAATTACTCCTTCTCGGTCTGAACACCGCCACATGTCTCTGGATCCTGGATTTCCTGACTGAGAGACCTCAGTCTGTCTGGGTTGGAAACAACATCTCCAACTCTGTCACGCTGAGCACCGGATCCCCTCAAGGCTGTGTACTCAGTCCACTGTTGTTTACACTTCTAACACATGACTGTGTATCCAGACACGAGGGGAACCAGATTATTAAGTTTGCAGACGACACCACAGTGGTGGGACTTATTCAGAGGGATGAGGAATCAATGTACAGGGAAGAAGTGAGAGACCTGGAGGGCTGGTGCAGGGAGAACAATCTGGTGTTCAACATGGACAAAACAAAGGAGATGATTATCGACTTCCGGCGGTCACAGCCTGAGCACGTCCCCCTCAGCATCGGCGGCCGTTTAGTGGAGAGAGTGGAGAACATCAAGATCCTCGGAGTGCAGATCTCGCAGGACCTGACCTGGAGCAAGAATTCCTTGGGGATCAGGAAGCAGGCTCAGCAGAGACTGCACTTCTTGAGGAAACTCAAACAGGCCTCTCTCCCCATATGCATCCTCAGGACCTTCTACAGAGGTGTGGTGGAGAGTGTTCAGACGTACTGCATTGCTACATGGTACTCCAGCTGCAGTATGTCAGACAAAAAAGCCCTGCAGAGGATAGTCAAGGGGTCTGAGAGGGTAATTGGAGTCTCCCTCCCCTCTGTCCAAGAACTTTTTCAGAACCGTTGTAGGAGCAGGGCACTGAACATTGTCAGGGACCGTTCTCACCCTCTGCATAAACACTTTGAACTTCTTCCATCTGGTAAACGATTCCGGAGCATCAGAGGCAGAACCACCAGACTGATCAACAGCTTCCTTCCACAAGCTGTCAGGATGCTGAACAGTTGACCCGGCATCTCTCATACACACTACTGCACCTACGGACATTTTGTATATTATTTGTATATTATAGTTAGTTAGTTTTTTCCCAAGTATGTCTCAGGGATGTGTGAATGGATGGGGGGGTGGGGGTGGGGGTGGGGTGGGTGGGTGAAGCTATGCGTGAGTGTGCCTTAAATCATGCTGCTTCTATTTATATGGATGCCGAGAGAAACGCAATTTCATCTTGCCTGCACTACAGTTGTATGTACAGCAATATGACAGTAAAGTTTGATTTGATTTGATTTGATTTGATATTGTGGCTCTTAACCCACAAAAAAACTTTCATTGCCTTAGTCATTGCTTGAAAAGAGATTTTAAATCTTGCACCTGCTTAAGTATGCGTGGATCTATGAATATTCTAATTAGCGGCCTACAGGGCTTGCACGTGATTGGTCACTGTGCTCCCGATCTGCAGGGCTTGCACGTGATTGTTCACTGCAACTCCTGGTGGATGGGCTGCTAGTCTGTTCAAGACACTTTCGGACATTAAAGATTTGCCTTTATCTTCAAAAGTGAAAAGCAAAACATTTTTCTGAAAACAGTCAAGGCAAGAGATAAATGTGTAGTTGCCAAAAATGTGTTTACTTTTTACTAACAACCAGTCCCCCATCCGCCAGCGACTGAGCAGGGAAGGGATTGGGGGCCCAATTTGAATGTGGCTGCTCTCAGCTCACAGTGCAGCACCCCATCTGCTGGCGAAGTGAGCCGAGAGCAGCTCGATTTGAATCGACAGCTCGACATTCAGATCGCCCCCCGCCTCTCTCCGCTCTCTCTCTCTGCTGCTACCCCAACCCACTCTGCCTCAATCCTGCTGCTTCTCGGCTCCTCCCTCTTCTCCCAAGGTAGCCAAGAGTATCCGTCTGATTGGTTAATATTCTAACCAAGTACTACCCAAGTAATAGTTACATAGCTACTAACGGCCTGTCCAGATCTGCCTTTTTTTTTGGGGGGGGGGGGGGCTTAAACAGATATTCACAGCAGAAAAACACATACTTGGGAGTTTGGAATGACGTTGCTCTTGATTTGTCTTGTAAATCACAAGAAACATGTTACAGACATGTTAACAACAGAAAAAACTTGATTCTTGCCGGAGTGTCTCTTTAAATCCATCAGCAACTGCTAGTGACGTAGTGCAACCCAAAGGGTTAGGAGTACAAATGAGAATTGGAACAAACCCCAAATCTACTTGTACTTCACTTTCACATAGCAAATATTTTTGTCTACTGTTTGACAGTATTTACTGTTGCTGATACATAATTAAACAATGTTTCTCTTGCTATTTTTTCATGTATGTATAAGTGTCATTTATATTTAAAAAGGTTCTAAATTTAGTCCAAGTAAATTTTAGCATGTGATAGTCAAATTTCATCATATTAAGATAATTTTCCAACCATAATATTGTGACTAGTGAAAAGGCTGAGTGGCTAGTAACTTTGGAAAATCACTAACCACAGTGGCTTGTGAGCAAAAAAATTAATGCCAAGCCCTGGATACAAGCCTTTGGTTCAACTTGATTTTGACTGAGCAAACTGAAAACCTGTTAACAGACAGGCCCATCGACACACTACCATATGCCTTGGTTGCCATGTGCACTGAGGCATAATAACATTTACTTACATAAATGGTCGCTCAGTTTGTGAACATGTGCTGGAGTAGGCAGATTTACACATGTGCCATATATATTTTTTTTATTTCTTAAATGCAACAATAGACACTCTTTGGCACAGCCCAAGGCCCCTCCTAGTCCTTCTCGGCAGCCACGCAGCACGTGCATGCACAGTGATTGACAATTTGTGCACCCTACTCCTGACTTTTTTTGCACACTTCTGTGTTGTCGGTAAGACTAGACTTAAAGGAATATCTAAAAAGTAGTAGCAAACACATACAAGAAAGAAGAGACCGACACGAGGCTCGGTTCCATTAACTTCCTATATTCTTCATTCAGTTTTTACAGCAACTCATGTCATGTAGCTGTTGACACCCCCTGGCGGCGTATACATAGAACACAACATATTTCCCCTTAATAAAATTACTTGCAATAGCAATGGGAGATGTAACTTGAAGCATAGCAACCGAGAGGTAATTCAAACACTGTATAGGAATCTGTAGTACCCAAAAGTAACCGTATTGTTAGGCATTAGTAATATGAACCTATAAGAATGGAACAATATTGGAATACAGCATAATGTAGCATAGTTTTAGCAAAAGTATTCCTTAACATTCAAGCATCAGTTAGGACACATATGTAACACAATGTCCAAAACATGTGAACACTTAATAACTTCATGTAATGGCATCTTAATGTCTGAATGTAGTATACATAACTATACACTTGCTGTGTGTTTATGTCACATAGTCTTGCAGCCATCTTGGGCGTTGCCTGACACAAGCAGAAGCAATCTCAAGGTTCCCAGTGTCTGTGTCTGGAAGCTCAGGAAGTGGGGTATCAATTTTTGGTAGGGCTAAGTCAGATGGAAGATTTGTGGATTCTTCAGGCACAGCAGATGTGTAGCATTTGGCTAAGTTGGATGCATGCAATTTCTTACCTTCAGTTAATAGATAAGTACAAGGACCAACTGTCCTTTTTATCTCCAGTGGTGCTGAGTATTGTGGATGCGCTTTGGGAACATGGTTAGGTTTTTTAATACGCACTCTGTCCCCTTCTTTGAAAGCAGGTTAACAAGCTCCACATTTTGAATCACCATGCAGTTTCATTTTATGCTGTTGAGCTGACACTCTTTGACACAGTGCAGCAGCATCTATGTTTGTCAGCAACGGGGGTAGAATGTCAAGTCATGTGTGCATTTTCCTCTTGTGTAGCAAACACAAGATCTTGTGTAGTTTGATCTTGAAGTTTGATCTTGTGTAGTTCAAACAGAGAGTGTTCCATAGTGGAATGAGGTGTGGCTCTGTAAACATGAACAAGCTCTGTGACAACGCTTTTCCACGGCTTCCCTTGCAGAATAGCAGACTAGATGCATGACTTCAGGACATGGTGGAAGGGTTCTGTTGCTCCATTTGCCGCTGGGTGGTAAACTGATGGATGTATGTGCTGTATGTTGCGGTCTTTCAACAATGTAGCAAACTCTGCAGACAAGAATTGAGGTCCATTGTCTGATATTATAGTGAATGGATTTCCAAATCTGCTGAGGGTTGATGCCAAAAAGCTGATAACATTTGTAATTTTGGCAAATGGCACAGAGGCAACCTCAGGCCACTTACTGTGATAGTCAGTCAGTGTGAGGGCAAAATGACAGTCTGGCGCAGCAGTTTCAAATGGACCCACCACATCAATTCCAAGCTTTTCCCATGGCTCAGATGGAAATGGTACAGGTTGTAATGGTGCATCAGAACAAACAGCAGTTTGACTGGCACAGGTAACAGCTTTTCACCTGTACGTTCACAAGCTCATCCATGCCTGGCCACCAGAAAAGTTCACATAAACATAAGCTGCATTCCGATCGCCCAACAGTATACTCCGAAGTGGACTGCACAGGGTATCCGCCATATTAACTCAGATTCCAAACTGAAGGGAGAGAACGGTCTTCAGTTCAAAGGGAACTGAGAACTGTGCCGGAAAGAAGTGAACAACGGTACATCACTTCACCGGAAGTTGACAAGAAGATTACCCATAAGCCATTGCGCCTCAAATACGTGTAAAATAAATTATTGTTGCTAACGTTATTAACAAGCTAAACTGATGTTGGTTATTGTTTATATCAACTGATTGTAATAAAAATATATTTGTAATAATATTTTAAGAAATATAAATTTTCCACTGTAGTATCAGTACATGTTTATGGTTACTGTGGTAATGCACGGAGGAGGGAGCTGACGGTTTCAGGGTGTTTCAAATGGATAAATTTTGTGAAGGGCCATTAAGTTCACTGATTTTCCCAGAGAACGGAGCAGAGAGTAGGGAATACAGTTGAAGTACACTGTGGATTGGAACGTAGCTTCAGTTTAGTTCTCACAATACCTTGGTGACCTTCATGAGCAAAGCCAACCACAGTGTGGCACAGTGAAACTGGAATGACAAGACGCCGGCCTCAGTTACATGAATGCCCCTTTCAGGGCATTAATGAGGTGCCAGAAGCCAGCAGTAAGTTTGTCTGTTTATTTAAAGTAGAACTGAACCCACCTTTTTGCGCAAAAAGTAGAATAGCGGATTAATTCCTTATTACCTATTGTATTTTTCAACACATAAAAGAAATTTTTAGGCCGTGCGATGGCCAAGCTATAAGCCGATAAACTTTTGCCTCTGGCTGGCAGTGCCAAACAAACCGGAAGTAGTGCAGACGACGCTGCGTGACGTCACGAGTGTGATCCGTAAACAAAACAACAATGGCAGATGATAGCAGTTCCAGCAGTCAAGAACACCAGAGTTTTCAGAGTGAAGAGGCATTCAGGATCGGTGACGAGACAGAGGAGGATGCAGGAGTGTGGCAGGTGGCAGGTGTGCACAAGGGCGAGCCTGGCAGACAGCGACCTGATGCACCTGTGACAGCAGCTGGCAGATGGCGATGCAGAGGCGAGGTCCGCCGCCAGGGAATACACCTGTGCACAGGGGAGAGACTGGAAAGGCAAAGGTAGGTATGCTTACGCTGTAGATCTTGCTGGGAGATGAGGGGGTTCCTCTGCAGCAAGAGGGCTGAAGGAATCAGACGGCTTCATGCCGAAGCCCAGGGCAGAGTGGCTTATATCCCACGCTGCTGACGAGGCGCAAGTGTGCGCGCAGCTGGCGCCGCTAATGAGCGGCGACTTGTAACATATCCAGCCTGTGTTGTGTTGTAGCTTAGTTTTCTTTTTTCTCTGTCACATTTTGTCTTAGTTTTGTTTTGAATTGTAATCGCTCTTGCCTGTTTTCTCTTTTGAATTCTTGGATGGAATATGGGTGGGCAATATAAGTTGCGGCTTCAGCCATCACCCATTTCGGATAACTTACGTTGAATTGTATAATCAGATGAATTGTTGTTATATCATTCAGTTTCTTTCAACCTGTACTGTACTATCCGAAATAAATAAATTCATTCATTCATTCAAAAAATTGGGCTATGTATTACAATACTTCTACAGACTATAGTGGCAATACACATGAACAGAACTGGCCTCTGCATTTGACTGTGCTATTTATAAATACAGTGATCCCTCGCTACTTCGCGTTTCACCTTTCGCGCCCTCAGTGCATCGCGGATTTTTCAAAAATATTCATCAAAAATTCAAAATTGAGAAAAAATGGCACGAAAGTTGCCCGGGCGCTAGCAGAAGGCAGGGAGAGTACATTAGAACATCAGGTATGAACACGGAGAGCCCGCACAACTCAAAATCCACCTCTCTAACCACCGCTCCACTCCTCTCCGCCCACCTCTTCACCGCTCGGGAATCTCGCAAGCTGATTGGCCGAGACGTTTTACCTCGCAAGCTGATTGGCTGAGACGTTTTACCCAGCTTCTCTTCCTGCAGAGCGCCCATACCCAGCGAAGGAAGACCGCATTCATTGTTCTTTATCGCTCGTGTTGCTTAGTGGCACTTTTTGCTGTTCTCTTGTGCCTTTTTGTGCAAAATAGTGCTTGTGACGCCCTTGGGTGGGGGGGTGACGCTACTTCGTGGTTTTTAACTTTTCGCGGTCAGTTCTGGTCCCCATTAAACGCGATAAGTGAGGGATCACTGTAATATCTATATCTAGAAACGCATCGCTTCCCGGTCGCTTTTCCTCCCCCTTTCTTTTCTTTCGTCGCCATGACAGCTTTCCTTGGCCACTGAACAGATCTTCCCAGGTGTTGGAAGTGTTTTGTAGTCGACTATCACGACAAAATGCACCAAAAACAACCAGTGTCGACGTGCTCGCAATGGTAAACATGGAGGACTGTGTCACACTCGTGACGTCACGTGGAACTCCGGCTGCACTTCCGGTTAATCGGCGGATTTGTCTGATTTTTCAGGGCGGGAAATTCAAAATCGCGATTTTCTCCAAGATTCCGGGATTTGTGGAGGGGGTGCCAATGATAAATTATCTTTATAACTGTATGTACTATCACCCAGTGCCGTTCAATGCCGTTCAGTTCAGTTCTACTTTAACAAAAGAATAAAGTAAAGAGCCACGCGGGGCAAAACACATACATAAACTAGAACACAAAATAATAAACGCTAACATCAAACGTGAGGGTGTAGCGAGGACGGAACCTACGCTGTAGAACATACACTTACAAGAGCTGAAGCAAAGATTGAGCCTCAGCTGCTCCCTTAAATACTGAACACAAAAGTAACAGACCCAAACAGGAAAGGGGGAGCATTAGTGCCGAAATAAAGAACAGCTGTGACAATGCCGGCTCGGCTTTGACAGCCGGAAGTTCGGCCGCGGCGCTGTCACAATAAAAGCCCTGGAAAGGCACTAATAACAAACCCGAAATAATATGGGAGAAAAAAGGGAAAATACTGAGTAACCCGAGCTCGGATGGGATCAGCGCTCAGATCACCACAGTACCCACCCCACCCCCTGTTCAAAGGGTGCATTCCAGGCGTCTAACATAACATCCTTAGAGCCCCCCCAACCCAGAAGGCTACCAGGACCGACCTAGGGAGGGTGGAGGGGGAAACAGGAAAGGAGGGAGAGAAACAAAAAAACAAAAAATGTCTAAAGTGACACACACCGAGAGAAAGGGGAGAAAAAAAAACACCAAGAACGAATAACAACATGGGTTAAACATAAAATGGCATGGCTTAAACATAGAAATGAACAAAACTAGATAGCACTTCAACCAGAAAAATACTCAAGTACAATAGAATAAATAAACAAAAAAATATATGTAAAGTACTACCGGGTAAGGAAAACAAGAGAAAACCAAAATACTGGTACACTTCAAAATACATAAGTACCACATAAACGCTTCAACTAGAAAAAAAAAAAAACTCAAGTACTACAGAATAAGCAAACAAAAAATATATGCATAGAACACACGGTAATGCGGGCAAAGAAAAGAGAATCCCTTCAATACACATGAAAGAAAACACAACTTCAGGGACACCGGCAGGTAGAGAGCGGAGGGAGAAAAAAAAAAAACAGTTCAGGCGGTCTACCCGCATCCAGATACTACATAACAAAAAGAAAAAAAAAAGTTCGGGCAGCCTACCCAAGTCCCAGACTCAGGGAAACAGTACCTCAGGCGGCCGGCCCAGGTCGCCGAACCAACGAAGCAGTCCTTCAGGCGTCCGACCCAGGAAGCAGAACCGGCAAAACAGTCTCTCAGGCAGCCGACCCGCGTCCTTGGACCACCAGGACAGGAGAGGGGAGCTCGGAGGCGGCTTCACTACCTAGAGGCACAGCGAGGGGAAGCCGACCCAAGGAAAGGAGACCCCAGCAGCGTCCGGTGAAGGAGAATGGGGGGGAGGACAAGGAACCGGTCAGGCAGAAGGGGATCTGCAGCTCCTTCACCAATCTTGAACCGAACCGGCGCAGTACCCTCGGTGGACCCAGAGCGGGCCCACGCAGCACCCATGATGGACCCAGATTGGGCCAGCGCAACACCTGGGATGACCTCCAAACATGAACCCGGAGCCTCGATGACCATGACTGGAGCCGACTCCTCTCCGGTGACCCTGGAAAAAGGCTTGGACAGACGGGGAGAACAGGTGTCAGGATCACCGGCAGCAGCAGAGCCCGGCGAGACGAGCTCGGATGCAGCAGTCGGCTGCACCTGGCTTTTCTCCCCAGGAGACAGGCAAGAATGCTCCTGAACAGAAAGCAAGAAGACAAAATAGAGCACTTGCCTGATCTCGGGCTCCACTGCCATCCAGGACGCCGACGATCCGGGCTCGACGATCTGGAGGTCAGTTACTGGTTCTGACACAACTGCGGTGGGCTCCGCAGTTGGCATGATGGTCTCCACAGTCCAGGAACCCCCTGGCGCTGAAACCCATGCCAACGGCCCACACAGCATGGTGGCAGGGGATCCGTAGCCTGCTGGAGCCGACTGCTGCTCCATGGAGACCCGGGGATGCTTAATCGACGGCACAGGCTCCAAATGATGGTCAACCCTCATCCTCTGCCCGTGACATGGCTGCGGGGCTGGAACCAGGCTCTCCAGGCCCGCAGGCTCCTCCTCCGTCCGACGGTCTACTCCTGGCACCGGGGGACGCTTGGAGAGAAGGGGAGGAAACACAGAGGTAGCAGGTTCAATGTTTATGGCTGCAGTAGGTGGTGGGAGCTCAGAGGACTGTGAACCCTGAGCTCCACCCCCAGGAATCAGACAAGGCAATTCATTATACTGAGATTTAGAATGAAACAACACTTGCCTGTTCTCCCGGGGAACGATGGTGGCTGCTGCAGCGGGCTTGGTTCTCCCCTTTCCCCTAAGGATGGTGATGGAGGGCCCCCCGGGAAGACGAGAAGGAGCCGTTCCCACAGGATCAATGACGGACGCAGCCAGAGCAGGACTCGCTGGGCTCTCAGCAGCTGAAGGGAGCGCTGAGGAGGAGGGAGGAGCAGCCGAGGCAGTCCAGGGACGAGGAGCTGACGGAACAGCGGGAAGAGGTGACCCAGAGGCTGGGGCTGCTATCTCAACCTTCTGTCGTGGCACGGGGGAAACAGCTGGCTGGGAGGCGGAGTTCTTACAGCAGCCCGGGACAGGATCCAGGTGAGGATCTCGCAGAGGTTGATCACGGGCAGGGCGGCGGTGTCTTCCAGCAGAGGGCGAGGCTAGATTCAAGTCTGGAAAGTGCTGCTGCTGCACAGAAACTGAGGCCAGCAGCTCGGCGTACTCAGGAAAATTACTGAGTTCTGGATTAGCCTCCACCAGTCTAACTGCCGCCACCACGTTCCTTAGGATTCCGCTGGGATGGGAGGAAGAGTATGCTTCAGCCGCACGGCCCCTGATGAGCTCAGCTGCCCACTGTGCCTCTTCACAGGGGGGCCCGGCTGCCCTCTTCCTCTGCTGCATATGGAGACAGCCCTTCGGTGACGCAGAACTTAGGGCTGGATGTTTAGCAAGAACCTGATCCCGAAGCGAGGAGTGAGGAGGCCTCACCGTCGGCTCCGAATTTGGCTTCCTGCTGGGACTCTTCAGCAGCCCACGGTTCCTCCGCTGAAGTGCCATGAGTTCGGTCATCCTCTCCATGCCCTCGGCGTGCTCGGCCAGGTGAGGATGGTGCTTTATAGAAGCTTCCGTGAGGTCCAGGTACCATTGCGCGTTTACGGAGGTGGCGAACATACGGGCGTTGGACAGGAGACCGTCTATTTCCGTCAGAGCCTGAATTAGCTCAAACCCCAGGCTCATCGAATATCTGGTCCTAGGTGCCGCCATAACTCCTATCACACAAGTACCTGTAAAAGAGAAAAAGCTCAAGCCAGAAAAACAAACTTACTCTCAGGGCAGGATGCAGAAGCGGCAGCAAACTGATCAGGAGAGAGAGCAGACAGATGAGTTGCACACAGCATAGCAACAAATTCAGGTTCGGAGTCCACATTTTTATTAGTTATGGGCAGAGGCAAACAGGAAAGGCAGTCTGCTGTGTTGATTTTTGATCCAGGCAAATAAGCAACATCACAATCAAAGCAAAGCAGCCGTGCAGCCCAACGTGTAATACGCATGCCTGTACGATCTGAACCTTTAGTTGTCAGGAGAGTGGTCAAGACTTAGTGATCAGAACGCAGTGTAAATCGTCGGCCCCACAAGTAGGTTCTCCATTTCTCTACAGCCCACACACATCCAAGGGCCTCTTCTTCCACTGTGGCATATTTGTGTTCAGCAGGAGTCAGAGTTCTGGATGCAAATGCAACAACATGCTCAGAGTGGTCAGGATGAATTCGGGAAAGCACACCACCAAGACCGTAATCAGAAGCATCAGTTGACGCCACTGTAGGGAGGTCAGGGTCAAACAGTGCTAGAGCTGGGTTGTCAACTAGCAGTCTTTTTACAGTTTGAAAACTGCACTAGGCTTCCTCTGACCAGTTAAACTCAGTATTTTGGCTAATACAAGCACACAGTGGCTCAAAACTTGTACCAAAGTTGGAGATGAACTTGTTTCACCATGACAAAGGTCCCAAGAATGAGTTCAATTTGCCTTCATCAGTAGGAGCTGGATCATTTAAAATGGCAGTAATGTGGTTGTCATCTGGCTGGATTCCTGCAGCTGTCACTGTATGCCCAAGGAACTGTAACGTTGGCCTCTTGAAGTGGCATTTTGACCTGTTCAGCTGTAATCCTGCCTCTTGGAGGCGCTGTAAGACAACTTTCAGTGTATTATCATGGTCTGACTGTGTGTGACTCCAGGTAATAACATCATCAAGGTAGTTTGCAACATTTGGTCCACCTGCCAGGACTGTAGACAGCATTTTCTGAAAAGCTGATGGAGCAGAGGCAAGTCCATATGGGACACAGCAAAACCTAAACAAACCTTCATGGGTGATGAAAGCAGTGAGGCTGTTATGATCTGAGCACGGGAGATTCCACCGTGCTCAGTCTCATGGTCTTTTTCTATATTTGTATATTTGTTGTATTTTTTGTTTCTTGGTTCTAGTCATTTTATCCATGGTTGGTTTCTGCATATCTTGTATTGTTTCTTATTCTTCTCATCCCCTCGTTTATGTCATCATAGTTTGCTACTCATTTATTTGGTATTTGTTTCTATTTATCCCTCAGTCCTTAGTTGTTGGCATTTAGTTCTTTATAATGGTACTGTTGTGTTCTCTCTCTCTCTCCGAGGTGATAGCTGTTAGTGGCACTTCCGGGTTTTTGCTCTGTTGTGGGCAGTGTCGCTGTCACCTGTCAGTCCTGTCTTATCCCCTTTCATTTCACTCAGCTGACCCCAATTGGTAATCATTGTCATCTCCTGCCCGCTCATGTGATCCTCACCTGCAATCATTTGTGTTCATTTGTCTCATGCTCTATTTAAAGTAGAACTGAAGTGAACGGCATTGAACGGCACTGGGTGATAGTACATACAATTATAAAGATAATTTATCATTGGCACCCCCTCCACAAATCCCGGAATCTTGGAGAAAATCGCGATTTTGAATTTCCCGCCCTGAAAAATCCGACGAATCCGACGATTATCGGGAAGTGCAGCCGGAGTTCCGCGTGACGTCACGAATTGGGCAGAGTCCTCCATGTTTTCCATTGCGAGCACGTCGACACTGGTTGTTTTTGGTGCATTTTGTCGTGATAGTCGACTACAAAACACTTCCAACACCTGGGAAGATCTGTTCAGTGGCCAAGGAAAGCTGTCATGGCAACGAAAGAAAAGAAAGGGGGAGGAAAAGCTGCACGGTGGCGCAGTGGTTTAGCACTGTGGCAGCACAGTTTACCCTCGGCCGGGGGATCGCGGGGATCATGAGATCGTGGGTTCGATCCCAGCCCCCGACCAACAGTGAGCTGTGTGGAGTTTGCATGTTCTCCCCGTGTTGCGTGGGTTTTCTCCGGGATTTCTCCGGTTTCCTCCCGCATACCAAAAACATGTAGGTTTAGGGCGCTTGCGCACGCAGCGACCGCCAGCCGGTGGCTTGTCACCAGACTGCAAACCGAATCTACCTACGGGTACAAATAAGTAACAAAAAAAAAAAAAAAAAAAAAGCGACCGGGAAGCGATGCATTGCATGGTCACCAGCTGGTCACTGCACTGACTGCATCAGACCATTGGCACCACCCTCGGACCGCATTGTCCCTTTTCTACTGGAATTATTGTTATTGAAACACAAAAATCGTCTGCAGTCCAGACTTAATTTTCCTTATCCTGACACCCCAAACATGCCAAAGTAGAGAAGTAAAGACTCACCATTCTGTATTCAATAAGCGACTCTCCTCCCCATCACTGCTGCGGTCTGACTCTGAGTCGGTGCCGGAATCCCCCGACAATTCTGGCTTGAATCTGTACGGTTCGATGCCTCCCTCACTCTCTTCCTGTTCACTTGACACTCCTGCATCCTCCTCTGTCTCGTCACCGATCCTGAATGCCTCTTCACTCTGAAAACTCTGGTTTTCTTGACTGCTGGAACTGCTATCATCTGCCATTGTTGTTTTGCTAAGGGTCACACTCGTGACGTCACGCAGCGTCGTCTGCACTACTTCCGGTTTGTTTGGCACTGCCAGCCAGAGGCAAAAGTTTATCGGCTTATAGCTTGGCCATCGCACGGCCTAAAAATTTCTTTTATGTGTTGAAAAATACAATAGGTAATAAGGAATTAATCCGCTATTCTACTTTTTGCGCAAAAAGGTGGGTTCAGTTCTACTTTAAAGACCATTGTTTCTTTCACTTATTGTTGGAGCCTCAGCTAACTTGCATCAGAACCCTTTCACCGTTCTGGTGCTTCTGCCTGTGTTTTCCTGCCTACTCCTTTGCCGCCTTAATAAATACCACAAACTACAGTCCAGCATTTGGGTCTCTCCTCTCTGCCCCAAAGGGCAAATCATGACAGTGGTCACGACTTTCCTCGTGTAGGAGCAGCTGAAAGTAGACGCTTTCTAAGTCAATAGTGGAGAACACTGTAGCTCCACACAGCAAGTTTAGCATCTCATCAATGTGTGGAAGGGAAAAGCTGTCTGTGATTACAGCTTTATTTGGTTCACGCAGATCAACACAGATTCTAATGTTTTGTACAACCACAATTGCTGAGGCCCATGGTGAAACATCAACTCTCTCAATCACACCAGCTTCAAGAAGACGGTTAATTTCAGCACTCACCACGGCTCTAACAGAAAGTGGCAGTTTTTGACACACTGGTGGAATAGTCTCTGATATTTTTACTTTATGCACAAAACCTCTTGCACACCCTACAGTATGACAGTCTGTGTCTGTGGGATTGTGGACATCACAGTATCAGAGTTCATTTTAGCAGCTAACTGGACAGATGAGCCTTAAAAACACAGATTCGACCCACTGATGAGATCCATACCAAGTAAAGCAGTACCAAACTCAACAATAAAGAGGGACGTTGGACATGAAGCTTCATAGCAAGAGGCAGTGACGGGTAAACAGCCTATTACGGGTGTAGCGATGCGTGATTTATAATTATGATCAGGTATAAAGATTATTTAATTTGTATTAATGTATCGGGACCTGAGATTTACTCCGGGTCCACACACACAGAAAAAGTTAATAAACACTCGTAGGGGCACCAGCTCACCTCTTTGGTGAAAACTTTAGTCATTAATTTCACTTTATAAGTGCTAAATCACTCAATAAATTAATTAATAATCAGTCTCAAAATATTAGTGAATTCGATACTGGGGCTTCAAAACCAGACTCAGAATGGAATAAATTCCAAACAACTTCTCCCATTTTCACATATTTATTAAATGAAATGATGATTAAAGGACATTGAAATGAGTTGCATTAACCATCACATTAAACTGGTAACTGAGGATAGAGTAACAATGTGAGCATTTGCAGAACCAGGGTGAAAATGTATGCTGAATTTAGATCAGTTTGAAGTTGACAGATTATGAAAAACTGAACGTAAATTTATAGGGAAAATTAAACTAATTATATGGAAAATTCTGGATTACTCTTAAAAAGGTAAAAATGGAATTTTAATAAGAAAAATTATATTATTTCTCTTTTAATTTTCTATCTGATCAGATGCTGAATTATTCTCAAATCTCAGACATTTTATTCACTTTCAGCAGATGGAACAGAATACAGCTCACATGAATCCTTGCGTGGTGGTTCTTTCGGCGGCTTCTCCTGAAGCTTTAGTTGTAGATGGCACCCAAAACCAGAATATCTTGCCAGCAGATAATCGAACAAGATACAGCAGCAGTGCAAATTTGGGGCTCTACAGGACAAGATGGTCCGGGATCAGTTGGCGGAGCATGTGTGCTGCCCTGCTGCCCGGTCACGGCTCCTGACCTACTCGGGTGAATTGACTTAGTTGCCACTATTGAAATTGTCCAGCAGTTTGAGGTGGCTGAAGTATTAGCGAGGGACCTCGGTAGAGAGTCTTCTTCTTCTGCATTAAATGAGCCTTGACTAAAGGCACTGACAGCAGGCCCTGATGATGAAGACGACGTTGAAGACGAAGAATACGCCTCCGTTGTCAAAATAAGGTCTACCCTGGGAACGCTGAGATGTTACGGCTGTGGGTCCACTAGACACAGGTATAAGTCCAGAGAGTGTCCGACGAAGGGAAAGCACTGTGGGAAATGTGGCCTGCTGCACCACTTCGCGCGGTCCTGTAAGAATTTTGAGCAAGGGGAACGTGAAAAGGGAGAGGGCTCCTCCATGAAGACTCCCACTGTTGTCCATATGGTTGCACCAGAGTCTGGCGGCCGTATCTATTGCACGGTATCTCTGGAAGGAGTCAAGGTATCGATGCTGGTGGATACGGGTGCAGTGGCTTTGATTTTAAATCTGCAAACGGTGAAGAGTTTGTTTCCCCGGTACCACATCCAGAAGACGGCAGCCCCATTTTACGGCTATGGTAGGAGTAGGATTGCCATATTGGGGTACATCAAGTTAATGGCACGGTACAAGTCATGGAGCTTGGCGGATGTCCAAGTGGTGGTGACTGCCACGGGATCCAACATTATGGAATGCAACATGTTCTACGGCTTGGGCTTCTCCATCGCCAGCGACACTGGAGAGGAGTGGTCGGGTGGAGGTTTGTGGAACCGACCCCTGCCAGATGTGGATGATGATGTGGTTTGGGACGCCGATTGGTCCGGATTGGGAGAAGACAGCAAAGAGGATTGTCACGGGGAGCCTCCCCGGGATGGACCCGATGCCAGAGTCCAAGCTACCCTGGGTGTGGGAACTGGGCAGCACAACGGGGTCCCCGGATTGGTAGGCGGAACCGGGACATCAGCGCTGAACACCACTGGGGCTAGACCAACAGGTGCGCGCTTAAAATGCACCAGAAGGTGGCCTTCGAAAGGGGCTTCAGGCCAGATTGGTAAACAGACCAGGTCCAAATGGGAAGCCCCCCCACAACAGGAGGATCTGAGGAGACCTGTTAGAGCTCCCCTGGGTGTTGGTAATATGGTTCGCCCTAGGGTTGAAGCTCGGTCGAGGGGGATCCACAAGCATCGTGGGCAGTACGATGACCAGGGGCGGCTGCAGGTGGAAGCAGCCCGGAGTGACGGCTATCTTCGCCTGTCAGATGAGACGTGGAGGCACCCCGATGAGCTGTGTCGAGTGGAGGAGAAGAGGAGACGGCGCAGCCCATCACCAGAAGTAAGGAAGCGGAGATACTCTGGCCGGGAACAACGAGATGGCAATCCTGGAGGGGGCATTTCCACTGGGTTTCCACTTGTCAAATGACTGTGGACTTGTGGAGTTAGTGTGTTTTGAGTTTCTTTCCCACATGTCATTATGTATATGAGTTATCTTTACTGGGTTTATGCCCCAAGTGTGCTTTTGATAAAATTATTTGGATATTTAATTGAATATTTTGGAGAAGTAATTTGGTGTAATTGTGTGAATATTTTAAAAAAGAAGATTAAAAAAAGAAAAGAGGGGGAATTGTTTGAAACTAATAGTTTATGATGATTAGCATGCACTGAGGTAAAACTTACTTAGAAATTGGTAAATGGTTAGTAGGTGCTCTGAGGCTTGACCTGATGTACAGTGGGGCAAAAAAGTATTTAGTCAGCCACCAATTGTGCAAGTTCTCCCACTTAAAAGATGAGAGAGGTCTCCAATTTTCATCATAGGTATACCTCAACTATGAGAGACAATATGAGAAAAAAAATCCAGAAAATCACATTGAAGGATTTTTAATGAATTAACTGGTAAATTCCTCAGTAAAATAAGTATTTGGTCACCTACAAACAAGCAAGATTTCTGGCTCTCACAGACCTGTAACTTCTTCTTTAAGAGGCTCCTCTGTCCTCCGCTCGTTACCTGTATTAATGGCACCTGTTTGAACTCGTTATCAGTATAAAAGACGCCTGTCCACAACCTCAAACAGTCAGACTCCAAACTCCACTATGGCCAAGACCAAAGAGCTGTCAAAGGACACCAGAAACAAAATTGTAGACCTGCATCAGGCTGGGAAGACTGAATCTGCAATAGGTAAGCAGCTTGGTGTGAAGAAATCAACTGTGGGAGCAATTATTAGAAAATGGAAGACATACAAGACCACTGATAATCTCCCTCGATCTGGGGCTCCACGCAAGATCTCACCTCGTGGGGTCAAAATTATCACGAGAATGGTGAGCAAAAGTCCCAGAACCACATGGGGGGACCTAGTGAATGACCTGCAGAGTGCTGGGACCAAAGTAACAAAGGCTACATCAGAAACACACTACGCCGCCAGGGACTCAAATCCTGCAGTGCCAGACGTGTCCCCCTGCTTAAGCCAGTACATGTCCAGGTCCGTCTGAAGTTTGCTAGAGAGCATTTGGATGATCCAGAAGAGGACTGGGAGAATGTCATATGGTCAGATGAAACCAAAATAGAACTTTTTGGTAAAAACTCAACTTGTCGTGTTTGGAGGAGAAAGAACATCATACCTACTGTGAAACATGGGAGTGGAAACATCACACTTTGGGGCTGTTTTTCTGCAAAGGGACCAGGACGACTGATCCGTGTAAAGGAAAGAATGAATGGGGCCATGTATCGTGAGATTTTGAGTGAAAACCTCCTTCCACCAGCAAGGGCATTGAAGATGAAACGTGGCTGGGTCTTTCAGCATGACAATGATCCCAAACACACCACCCAGGCAACGAAGGAGTGGCTTCGTAAGAAGCATTTCAAGGTCCTGGAGTGGCCTAGCCAGTCTCCAGATCTCAACCCCATAGAAAATCTTTGGAGGGAGTTGAAAGTCTGTGTTGCCCAGCGACAGCCCCAAAACATCACTGCTCTGCATGGAGGAATGGGCCAAAATACCAGCAACAGTGTGTGAAAACCTTGTGAAAACTTACAGAAAACGTTTGACCTCTGTCATTGCCAACAAAGGGTATATAACAAAGTATTGAGATGAACTTTTGTTATTGACCAAATACTTATTTTACCGAGTAATTTACCAATTAATTCATTAAAAATCTGTCAATGTGATTTTCTGGATTTTTTTTTTCTTATTTTGTCTCTCATAGTTGAGGTATACCTATGATGAAAAGTGGAGACCTCTCTCATCTTTTAAGTGGGAGAACTTGCACAATTGGTGGCTGACTAAATACTTTTTTACCCCACTGTATGTTAATGTGAAATTAGTAGTGTTTAACTGGGATGCCTCAGCACTGTTTTATCTTGTGTGCCCAAGTGTGGAGTGGGTGTGTTGGGGTGGGGGCCGCCAGTAGGGTATGTTTACGGTGTATTATGGGACTGGTTATTGTTCAGGGTTTGATGAACATAGACTGTTCTGGGATTTTTATTTTTTTTTGAATACACGGCTATATTTTGGTTTGGACTGATAGGGACAAGGCAGCAGAATAATCCGCTTGGCCGTGTAGTAGTCTACCCAGCCCCCCAGCCTTGGTTGTGTGAATGGATAGGTTATTTTTTTTTTTTGTGTACTGTACATACTGTTTTCACCTGTTACAGTGTGAGTCGGGTGTTAAATTTGGGTGGGTCAATCCGTGTGCCTGCATTTTTTTTAAAGGGGGGGGGGGGTGTTACATATGAAAACAGTGGTAAGATGGCAGCCTGGGAATGACCGGGGAATAGAGGGGGTTGGGGGCCCACCTTTCCGGGGGTGACGCCAGCCAGGTTATAAAGGCCACGGCCGGAAGGGGCACCTTGTCATATTGACTGGACAAGCTACCTGAGTGCAAAGTGCAATCACCAAGAGAACACACAGGAAATGTTTGACCTTTTATTAGAATTTTGAAAACCGCACACTTGTAGAGAAAGTCAGTCACTCGCCAGATTAGCAGGATCCCTGCGGAGGAGAGACGAGGCTGATTAGGGAGGAATGGAGAAATTATGGAAAATCTTATTACACCACTTACGTGGGAGGTGAGGAGAGACCAGCACAGAACTCAGCGAAGGAGAAGAACCAGCAGGCAGAACTGCCGGTGGGGTATGGTTAGTGGGGTCTGACCGGGTGGAGAAGATGAGCAGAGTAGAGGTGGAGCAACGAGCTGGTGAGCGCACCAAATCCCCAGAGATGCACTGCTTCATTTGCAGCAATCTGGAAGAGATGGAGGAGAATATGCGTAAGACAAAGTCATAGATTACACTACTGCTTACTAGAGCTGTCTGCTGAGCAGTACACCCAAACGAGCCAGCATTGAATCACTGAAGAGCGCTTCCTTATAAATGCTGACCCAGCAGGAATCAGCAGGTGTGTCTGGTGAGGAAGCCGGTGAGCAGGAAAAAGGAGGCAAGCGCTCGCCAGCACATGACACATGTCCTCTTTCGAAGCTGACGCCTGGATCAGGAGCTCTGTAGTCCACTGCTATTCATCTGAGTTCTATAATAACACCATAAACTGCCTTCCGCCCTATTACTTATTTCACCAATTATGGACACAACAGAATCTACTTCTGATCACTCCACTTCTCCCAGCCTCTGAAGTGTCTCTTCTACTTCTCCAGAGTGCTCCCTGCTCTGAGGCTCAGTCTTGTAAGTTATTATTCGTCACATTTTTGTATTGTCAGCACTATTTTTGGACTTTGTGTTATTTTTGTTAATAAATGTTACAAATACAATTCAGTGCTTGGGTCTGTCTCTCTACCCCATAGGGGCGAACATGACACAAACATAATAAAAGTGGGAAAAAAACCTGCCGTTTCATACGTTTCTTAAAGCTGTAAACGCCACGTACCCACTGCACCTCAAAAATCTTTTTTACATGCCTCTGTACATTTTCTCTGAGTGACAAGACGTGCAATTGGTCTTTATTCAGCAGTCAACTGAAACAGATTCATCCTGAAATTAGAGATAAATGGCTTAAATGTGAACCAGCTGCCACAATATTTTGTTATATTTGATTTTTTTTAAAGTGATGTTCTTCATATTTTTGCAAGTCACTAAAAGAGGCCACAAACTAGTTTAACTAGTTTGTGATAAAAATTGTCTTTCTTTGGGGACACATGTACACTGACGCTCACCTGAACTGCGTTCCACTAAATTTTTTTTTCACTCTTTATATTTAGACACTTGCTAGATAATGATTGCATTCAAACTTCTTAACTGACTGCATCACTGTAGCAGTCTCCTGCTATTAAAAAATGAGTAAATGACACTTGCTCCATTTTTTGTCCTGTTTTCTAACCATAATTCCTAGGTGGGAACCTACATCATAAAAACCAAAGGTTCTCTTGGGAGACTTCTATTTGTCAAGGTGGAGAAGGATCCAAATCGTGTTTTTCCAGAAGATGAGTGGTTTTGCTCCAAAATAGTGGTGACGACTCCAGAAAGAGATGTCGTTCTTTTCCCCTGTCACAGATGGATCTCCAGGGGAGAGCTGGTGGAGCTCAGAGGAGGGAAAGGTCTGTTTTTCAACTTCGACAACTTTAATTATTTTTTTTTTTACTAAGTGGTATTTAAATAAAGGATCAGGTGGTAAGTGAATCTGGTGGTTGTCAAAGCCGGAGACCTTGGCGGTCTGATCTCTGGCTTTCTAAAGTGGCTTTTGGATGTGGAACATCACCTCTCTGGTGGAAAAGGAGCTTGAGCTGGTGCACAAGGTTGAGAGATACAGGCTAGATATAGTTGGGTTCACCTCAATGTACACCTCCGGTTCTGGAACCAGTCTCCTGGAGAGGGGCTGGAGCTTTGCCTACTCTGGAGTTTTCCCAGGTGAAAGGGAGTGAACAGGGGTGGGTATTCTTGTATCCCTCCTCCTTACTGCCTCTATATTGGAGTTCTCCCAGGTGGGAAAAAGGGTTGTTTCCTGCGTCTTTGGGTTGGAGGGGTGTGATTCGGAGAAACAGCCTGCCCTATCTGAATCCAAGTGATATTCAATTGTTGGACTTCTGTGCTCATCACAATTTGTCCATAATGAACACCATGTTCAAGCATAAGAGTGTTCGTATGTGCACTTGGCACCAGGACACCATAGGTCACAGGTCGATGATCGATTTTCTTATCATGTCATCAGATCTGCGACAATATGTCTTGGACACTCGGATAAAGAGAGATGCAGAGATGTCAACTGATTACCACCTGATGGTGGTGGTGGAGGAGGATGCCATTCAGACCCAGTAAACCCAAACGTATGGGAGGGTGTGCTGGGAACGTCTGGCTGAGGCCCCTGTCTAAGAGGTTTTCAACTCCCACCTCCGGAAGAACTTCAATCACATTCCGAGGAAGTCTCGAGACATCGAGTCTGAATGGGCCATGTTCTCCACCTCCATTGTTGAAGCAGCTGCCCAGAGCTGTGGCTGAAAGGTTGTTGGCGCATCTTGTGGGGGCAAGGTCCGAACCAAGTGGTGGACACCTGTGGTTGGGGGGGGGGGCATCAAGCTGAAGGAATCCTATTGAGCTTGGTTGGCTTGCAGGACTCCTGAAGCAGCTGAGGTGTACTGGCAGGCCAAGCAGAGTGCACCTCGAGTGGTTCCTGAAGCAAAAATTTGGGTGTGGGAGGAGTTCAGTGAAGCCATGGAACAAGACTTTTAGTCAGCCTTGAAAAGATTCTGGTAAACTGTCCAGCAACTCAGGAGGAGAAAACGGCTCCCTGTCTACACTGTATATGGTGCGGATTGGGTGCTGCTGATTTTGGGGATATTGTCGGAAGGTGGAAGGAATACTTCGAGGATCTCCCTAATCCTAGTGGCACGCCTTCCACAGAGGAACCAGAGCCTGTGGACGAGGGGGATAACTCGCCCATCACAGCAACTGAGGTCGCCGAAGTGGTTAAAAAACTCTTCGGTGGCCAGGCCCTGGGGGTGGATGAGATTCACTCAAGGCTCTGGATGCTGTAGGGCTGTCATGGCTGACACGCCTCTGAAACATTGCATGGATTCCTCTCTTTAAGAAGGGGGACTGGAGGGTGTGTTCCAGCTTTAGGGGGATCACACTACTCAGCCTCCCTGGGAAGGTCTGTGGCAGGGTACTGGAGAGCAGAGTCCTTCAGGGCGCTTCAGGCATATGGGGTATCAGGGTTATAGCTACAAGCTATCTGATCCCTATACAGCCATTGTGAGAGTTTGGTTTGTATTGCCAACACTCAGTCAAACTTGTTCCCAGAGAGAGTGTATAGCGGCTGGGATAAGAATCAGAACCTCCAAGCCTGAGTCCATGGTCCTCAGACGGAAAAGGGTTGATTGTCCTCTCTGGGTGAGGGATGAGCTCCTGCTCCAACTGGAGGAGTTTAAGTATCTTGGGGTCTTATTCATGAGCGAGAGGAAAATGGAGCAGGAGTTTGACATACGAATCGGAGCAGCATCTGCAGTGATGTGGATGTTGTACCAGTCCATTGTGGCAAAGAGGGAGCTGAGCTCTAATGCAAAGCTGTTGATTTACTGGTCAATCTAGGTTCTTATCCTCACTTGCGGTCATGAACTTTGGATAATGACCGAAAAAATGAGATCACGGATAGAAGTGGCTGAAATGTGCTTTATTGTTATGCTTTATTGCTGGACTCACCCTAAGAAATAGGGTGAGGAGGTCAGTTACCTGGGAAAGGCTCAGAGTAGAGCTGCTGCTCTTCCACATCAAAAGGAGCCAGTTGAGGTGGTTTGGACACCTGCTCAAGATGCCTCCTGGACACCTTCCACTTGAAGTGTTTCAGGCACGTCCCACTGGGAGGAGACCACAGGGAAGACCCAGGACATGCTGGAGAGACTATGTTTCCCAGCTAGTCTGGGAATGGCTTGGTATCCTCTCTGAAGAGTTGGAGGAAGTTGCTAAGGAGAGGGAAGTCTGGACTTCTCTGCTTGGGCTGCTGCCTCTGCAACCCAGACCTCTGGAGAACCAGTTGAAAATGGATGGATGGATAAGATAGATAAGCTTTTATTAGTCCCACAATGGAGAAATTACATGATTGCAGCAGCACAGGGACAACAGCACTCAGGGCAACAGTAAATAAGCTAATAAGATAACAATTGGTTAGCCAAAGCAGTAAATAAATGGTGTGAAAAAAGTGTTTGCCCCCTTCCTGATTTCTCCTTTTTTTGTATGATTGTCACACTTAAATGTTTCAAATCATCAAACAAATTTAAATATTAGACAAAAATAACACAAGTAAACATAAAATGCAGTTTTTAAATGGTATTTATTATTAAGGGTAAAAAAATTCAAACCTACATGGCCCTGTGTGAAAAAGTGACCCCCCCCCCACACACACACACTTTAAAACATAAATTAACTGTTATTTATCGAATCCTTGGAAAGCTGAGTTCAATTTCTGTAACCACACCCACACCTGATTACCGCCACACCTGTTCTCAATCAAGAAATCACTTAAATAGGACCTGTTTGATAAAGTGAAGTAGACCAAAAGACTGGGCAAAAATAGCCTGCATGACAGAGTTCCAAGACAAAAACCACTGCTGAGAAAAAAGAACATAAAGGCTCATCTCAGTTTTGCCAGAAAACATCTTGATGATCCCCAAGACTTTTGGGAAAATACTTTGTGGATGGTCGAGACAAAAGTTGAACTTTTTGGAAGGTGTGTGTCCCATTACATCCGCGTAAAAGTAATAGAGCATTTCAGAAAAGGAACATCATACCAACAGTAAAATATGGTGGTGGTAATGTGATGGTCTGGGGATGTTTTGCGGCTTCAGTACCTGGAAAATTTGCTGTGGTAAATGGAACCATGAATTCTGCTGTCTACCAAAAAATCCTGAACGAGAATGTTCGGTCATCTGTTTGTGGCCTCAAGCTGAAGCGCACTTGGGTTCTGCAGCAGGACAATGATCCAGAACACACCAGCAAGTCTACCTCTGAATAGCTTAAGAAAAACAAAATGATGACTTTGGAGTGTTCTAGTCAAAGTCCTTTCCTGAATCTGATTGAGATGCTGTGGCATGACCTTAAAAAGGCAGTTCATGCTCGAAAACCCTCCAATGTGACTGAATTACAACAATTCTGCAAAGATGAGTGGGCCAAAATTTCTCCATAACGCTATAAAAGACTCATTGCCAGTTACCGCAAATGCTTGATTGCAGTTGTTGCTGCTAAGGGTGGCCCAGCCAGTTATTATGTTTAGGGGCAATCACTTTTTCACACAGAGCCATGTAGGTTTGGATTTTTTTCCCTTAATAATAAACACCTTCATTTAAAAACAGCATTTTGTGCTTTCTTGTGTTATCTTTGTCTACTATTTAAATTTGTTTGATGATCTGAAACATTTAAGTGTGACAAACATACAAAAAAATGAGAAATCAGGAAGGGGGCAAACACTTTTTCACATCACTGCATGTGCACAGTTCATCATACACAGTGCAGGAGCACTGCAGCTAGATGGTATCAACAGCATTACAGTTAGTTTAATTACCCGGCAAAATATAAATACAGACCCAGACAGTATATTTCACATTTGAATGAACAGTGTTGTTGTCACCCTCAATAAAAATTGTAATTATGGATGGGCGGATTATGGATGGATCCTTAAATAAACCTTCTTATTCACCTCTCAGCTGTACAAGTCTTCAAGGAGGACCATCCCCTTCTGATTAACCACCGGAACAAAGAAGTGATGATTAAAAAAGACATGTACAAGTATGTTTTCATGCGTGTGTAGTATATAGCCTTACAGCTGTATTCATTTCCAAAATCATATTCTCACGATCTCCACTTAATTTTTCCCACATTTTTAGATGGGAGATAGCTGATGAAAAGCTGCCTCACCACATTCACTTCAAAGATGTATCGGAATTTCCTGCTGAACTGCGCTTCTCTTTTTCCAAGACAAGTGAAATGCTCGATGCAAATAGAAAGTCGTGAGTCTGTCACGCTAAAAAAAAAAAAAATCATTTATTAGAATAAGCAAGGATATTTTATGCAGACCCGTCTTTGTTAATTGCTTATGTGTATCATTGGAAGTTTTTGTTCTCTCTGACACAGTTGCGTGGAATTGACGTTCAAGGGCCTGGTTGGATCTACTAAACAATGGAAAAATTTTGACAACATTAAACACATCTTCTGGTTCAGGAAGACTGAGAAATCAGGTAAATGATAATCTAAACTGATGAAAATGGATGTCAGCAAGCTACTTTACTCCATTGGTATAATAATAATAATAATAATAATAATAATAATAATAATAATAATAAATAAAAAGCATCACCCTTGTTGATTGGATATTTAACTTCTTTTTGGATTCATTCAGGGAAAAAAATGGAATAAACCACCCCCTTTAGATGAGAAATAATGAATAATGGTAAAATGTCGTAGGCAAATTTCCCCAAAAAAGTGTGCGTTTACCCATGTTTTTCAGAGTATGTTGCACAGCACTGGAAGGATGATGACTTTTTTGGATACCAGTTTCTGAATGCAACAAACCCAACTGTGATTGAGAGGTGCTTAGAACTTCCCCCAAACTTTCCAGTCACAGAGGAGATGGTGAAGCCATTCCTGGAAGATGGAAGCTCTCTGAAAAAGGAAATGGAGGTCTGAAATATGATTTATTGTGGGTGGACGGGTGGTGAATGTTTGCAGTCATGACTGAAAATATTGACACCCTTGCATTTCTCTCGGATCACACACCTATTCTCCAAGAAAATTTTGGAATTGCAAACTTTAAATGTGCTGTTTTAATTTTAGCTGTCTAAACGTCTTTGCTATTTCTTTTTTTTTTCAGAGAGGCAAAATATTCATCTGTGATCAGAGAATAATGGATGGAATACCAACAAGGAAATATAATTGCGATTGTCTACATGTGAGTTCTGGTTTCTGCCTTTTCTACTTGAACCAGGAGCACAAGCTGATGCCAGTTGCAATACAGGTATTTCCCTGACACCAAATTACCCTTTTTATTATTGGTGCTGTTTTAATATTACTCAACAGATATGCATCGTTGCCTCAGAAAACTTTTCCAGCTACATGGAACTGTGAGAACAGAGTATGCAGTGTGCTTTTTTTAAATTTAAAAATGCAAAAAATTCTTTGTAATCCAGCTGCATCAACAACCTTCTGAGCAGAACCCCATCTTTCTGCCGAGTGATCCAGAGCCAGACTGGTTGCTTGCTAAGCTGTTTGTCAAAAGTACAGATGTGATGATGTATGAAGTTGTCCATCACCTACTGATCACTCACTTGCTGGCAGAAGTCTTTACTGTTGCAACTCTCCGCAACTTTCCTGTGATCCATCCTCTCTACAAGGTAAAACAGGAAAACACTTGAGTTGTATTACCGTCACTATGCCTTGGTCTAATTTTTTACCCTCTGTCCATACAGCTGCTGATCCCTCACTTCCGTTTCACACTACACATAAACACCCAGAGTCGCAAACTTATTTTTGCACCTGATGGGACTTTAGACAGAGTAAGTCTCTTTTAAAATGTATATTTCTTTAAACTCGAATAATGTCTATGTTTATTGACCAGTTCGGTGACTAGTTTATGCTACCATTACTGAAGTGACTGGTGGCAGATGGTTGCTGTGTGCTGCTGGGAAATCATACTGAAAATGTTAGACAGTGACAGCTCTTCAAGCAAGTGTGCTATTTTATTTACTGCATTACTCTAAGCTGTTCATGTCAGTAAATACACATTCATCATCACAGAGGCTGCATTTAATCAACTTAAAACCCACAGCCGAATGCGTCACCTGCATCTATGGGAGTATTATTAGGTAAAGCCAACTTTATTGTCATTTAATCCATACAGCCAATCATGTACAGTAGAACAAAATTATGTTTCTCTTATCTACAATGTTAGTCACATCTAGAATCAGAGGGGTTGCTGCCATGCAAGGCACCACCACAATTTTCCCTCCCCCGTTCCATTATTGCTGAGCACCAAGCTGGACAACAGGAAGTTCCACTTTTATATGGTCTTCGGCATGACCCGGTCAGGACTTGAACCCAGGCCTCTCAGGTGTGGGGCAGATGCACTACCAACTAGCCCACCACTCCAGTAAAATCCGGTAATATTAAATAGAGAAATAATTATTCCATCCACACTAGTAATATTTTTAGTTTTAATTTAGAATGAAATGTGGGCTTTATGTTGAAATTATGGTTATGTTCTATCCGGGGCTTGACATTAACTTTTTTTTTCTCACCGGCCACTGTGGTGAATGATTTTCCAAAGTTACTAGCCACTCAGCCTTTTCACTAGCCACAATTTTGTGGTTGAAAAATTATGTTTAATATGATCAAATTTGACTATTGCATGCTAAATTTTACTTGAACTAAATTTGCAACCTTTTTAAATGTAAATAACCCTTATACATTCATTAAAAAAAAAACAGCAAGCGTAACACTGTTTAATTATTACAGCAGTAAATACAGTAAAACAGTCAAGAAAAATATTTTCAGTGTGAGAGTGAAGTACAGGTAGATTTACGGTCCATCCCAGATCTCATTTGCACCTCTTTCCCTTTGCCTACCCCCACCCCTTGGCCCTTGAAATCAAAGGCCAAGGGTTAGGGGTTGAAAATTACCCCTATGAATTGGGCCACCCCTTCAGGGCTGCACAACATCATTAGTAATTGCTGGTGGATTTAATGTAAACCTACACTACCTCTTTTCACCAGAAAAAAAAAGAAGAAAAAGAAAACTGATGAAAAAAAAAGTCTCATCTTAAGGAGAAAAATGTCTCAAATTTACATGAACAATTCTAATCAATAGAAAAAGTCAGAAATTTACTAGAATAGAATAGACTTTAGTGTTATTGTACAGTTGTACAGTACAACGAAATTGTGGGTGCTCCACCAGGCTACTGCGCAATAAAGTAAGAGAGAAGGATTGTATAAAACACGGTTATAGAACACACGATTAAACCCAAAAATTAAAATAAAAATGAAAAAAAGCCCAGGATTATGGAAATATACACAGGTATGGTAGTGGCTTCACAGGTGGAACTACGTACACACAATTGAACATACAACATACTCGAAAGAAAGCTGTAAATTCAGAGAAAAACTTGGACCCCCTGGTGGGCCGTTTTTGGCCCACGGACCATATGTTTGTCACTCCTGGACCAGCACATTAAAAATACAGTGGTGTGAAAATGTGTTTGCCCCCTTCCTGATTTCTCATTTTTTTGTATGTTTGTCACACTTAAATGTTTCAGATCAAACACATTTAAATATTAGACAAAGACAACACAAGTAAACAAAATGCATTTTTTTTAAATTAAGGTGTTTGGTGTTTATTATTACGGGAAAAAAATCCAAATCTACATGGCCCTGTGTGAAAAAGTGATTGCTGCCTAAACCTAATAAGTGGTTGGGCCACCCTTAGCAGCAACAACTGCAATTAAGCCTTTGCGATAACTGGCAATGAGTCCTTTACAGCGCTGTGGAGGAATTTTGGCCCACTCATCTTTGCAGAATTGTTGTAATTCAGCAACATTGGAGAGTTGTCAAGCATGAACTGCCTTTTAAGGTCATGCCACAGCATCTCAGTCGGATTCAGGTCAGGACTTTGACTAGGCCACTCCAAAGTCTTCATTTGGTTTTTCTTAAGCCATTCAGAGGTGGACTTGCCGGTGTGTTTTGGATCATTGTGCTGCTGCAGAACCCAAGTGCGCTTCAGCTTGAGGTCACAAACAGATGGCCGGACATTCTCGTTCAGGATTTTTTGGTAGACAGCAGAATTCATGGTTCCATTTAGCACAGCAAGTCTTCCCGGTCCTGAAGCAGCAAAACAGCCCCAGACCATCACACTGCCACCACCATATTTTACTGTTGGTATGATGTTCCTTTTCTGAAATTCCGTGTTACTTTTACACCGGATGTAATGGGACACACATCTTCCAAAAATTTCAACTTTTGTCTCATCAGTCCACATAGTATTTTCCCAAGAGTCTTGGGGATCATCAAGATGTTTTCTGGCAAAACTGAGAGGAGAGGAGGAGCTTTAGAAATGGCTTTATAACCTTTTCCAGACTGATAGATCTGATTTACTTTGTTTCTCATTTGTTACTGAATTTTTTTGGGATCACAGCATGATGTCTAGCTTTTGAGGATCTTTTGGTCTACTTGACTTTGTCAGGCAGGTCCTATTTAAGTGATTTCTTGATTGAGAACAGGTGTGGCAGTAATCAGGCTGTCATGATGGGCTGCACGGTGGCGCAGTGGTTAGCACTGTGGCAGCACAGTTTACCCTCGGCTGGGGGATCGTGGGGATCGTGAGATCGTGGGTTCGATCCCTGCTCCCGGCCAACAGTGATCTGTGTGGAGTTTGCATGTTCTCCCCGTGTTGCGTGGGTTTACTCCGGGATTTCTCCGGTTTCCTCCCACATGCCAAAAACATGCAGGTTAGGGATAAGGGGCGCTTGCGCACGCAGCGACCAACAGCTGGTGGCTTGTCACCAGACTGCAAAACAAATCTACCTACAGGTACAAAATAAGTAATAAAAAAAAAATGATTTGGGATTTTGAGGAGGCTTAAGTGCAAGGCAACCACTTCAGAGGAACAAACAGATGCACATGAAAAGTTTCACCACTTTAATGAAAAACCAACCCCTATAAAAAAAACCCACACTAACTTAATGAATATATACATATACCACAATTAATGAAACCCACAACCAAGAAGCCAAACTATATACAAGAAAATAGTTGCACGCTGGAGTCACAAGCGGCCTAGGAGGGAAAGAGAGGAGAGGAGAGATTAATAATGGATATGGCATACTGAAGAATAACTACAGAGGATATGGATCATACGGTACTGGCAGAGAGCCCAGCAGTGACTACAGCATGGGAGAAGAGACGGTGAGTTAATGATGGCAGGGAAGGAGGAAGAGTGACTGGAGGCTCAGTGGCCTCAGACCACTTGAATGGGCTCATGATAGAGGTAAGCTTGGTCAGGGGCAGAGCAATTTTGCTATAGTCACGAATGAACCGGCGGTAGACATTGGCATGACCCAGGAAGTGTTGGAGCTGCTTCCTGGTTTGGGGGGTAAGCCAATCTACTACCGTCTGAATCTTTTCCGGGTCGGTCTTTAACATGCCCCTGCCCACGGTAAACGCCAGGAAAGAAGTGAAGCAGGTGGGAAAACTCACACTTCTCAGCTTTCACAAAAAGTTGGATCTCAAGCAGCCACTGCAGGACAGTCCGGATGTGGACCACATGTTCCTCCAGCATGCAAGAAAAAATTAATATGTCGTCTAAGTAAACAAAAACAAAATTGTTCACCATGTCCCAGAGGACATCACTGATTAAACGCTGGAAGACGGCGAGGGCATTGGTCAGGCCAAAGTGCATGACCAGATATTCAAAGTGACCCAAATGCGTTTTAAACGCTGTCTTCCACTCATTCCCCTCACGGATACTACCAAATGATATGCATTCTGGAGATCAACCTGTGCCTGTTGGAGGAGTTCAAAGGCCAAATTAATGAGTGGCAATGGGTATTTATCCTTAACAGTGATGGAATTTAGCTTGCGATAATCAATGCATGGCCGCAAGGTGCCATCCTTTTTACCTACAAAAAATAACCCCACGCCGAGAGGAGCAGACGACGGACGTATTAGGCCGGTACTAAGGGAATCTTTAATGTAGCTCTCCATCGCTTCCCTCTCCGGCCCAGATAAACTGTAGAACCGGCTGGATGGCAGCCGCGCACCTGGAAGGAGGTCCATAGGGCAGTCATAGGACCGATGAGGTGGCAAAGAAAGGGCCCTTGACTTGCTGAAGACCTCCCCTAAGTCATGGTAGACCTCGGGCATGCAGCTGAGATCCGCTGGCTCAGCCGAAGGGGAGGAGAGAGGGAGAGAGGGTGAACAAGCAGCAGATCGGAGACACGATGACAAACAGAATGAACTCCAGAAAGAAACTGAACCCTGGCCCCAGCTGATTATGGGGTTGTGTTCATGAAGCCACAGATACCTCAAAATCATGGAGGCGGAAAACTGTGGCAGCACAAAAAACTGGATTGTCTCGCAGTGATTACCGGACAAAATGACTCAAATGGGCTCAGTTTGTCAGGTCACCGCCATGAGACTACAACCAGATAAGGCGGAGACATTAACGGGTGTTGGGAGGTTCCTGGTGGGAATCTGAAATTTTTGAATCAATTCCTGCTGAATGAAGTTTTCCTCCGCTCCGGAATCCACCAGAGCGGAGG
Organism: Pholidichthys leucotaenia; assembly: GCA_020510985.1. Lineage (NCBI taxonomy): Eukaryota > Metazoa > Chordata > Actinopteri > Cichliformes > Pholidichthyidae > Pholidichthys > Pholidichthys leucotaenia. The sequence goes on along the minus strand of CM035842.1, from coordinate 329,550,399 downwards.
TTTTACACTCGGCTTCCGGTCACTGGATAAGAGCCGGGAGTGTAAAACAGCTTGGGGGATTTAGAGAAGAAACTCCCGCCAGATCCCCCATGGTTACTGACAGGCCAGTTCTTTTTGGCCGAGTTGGGCATTTGAAGATGGCATGATCAGTTGTCCTGCAGTATATGCACGCCCTCGCCTTCTCCCAGCACCAGCGCTCCTCTGGAGTCAGATGAGTACTAGCCAGGATCATCTGCTCCAGAGGCGGCACCGTGGATGCAGAGCAAGTGGGCGGGGAAACCGGCCATGGGACAGGCGAGGAAGCAGTGCGCTCCCGGAACCGGTTGTCAAGGGCCACTGCCTGGGTGATCAATTCATCCAAAGAGGAGGGGTTCACCCGAATAGCCAGTTCGTCGCAGAGGTTAGTATTCAAACTCCAGAGGAAGACACTATGTAGTGCAGCGTCATTCCGTGATGACCCGGACCTCAACAGAGTAGTCAGCCACTGACCCAGCAGCTGGCAAGCGATGTTACCCTCGCTCTCTGTGTAATCAAATGCCTGGGTGAATTCCTGAATGAAACGTTCAAAAGTATATTGGGCCCCCTCCCGACCACTCAAGATGGACTGGGCCCACTTGAGTGCCCGATCGCGAAGTAACAGGGTCAAGAGCTGTATTTTGGCCGGATCATCCTTGTATTCCCCCTCCACCTGCTGAAAATACATCCGGCAGTGTAACAGGAACCCCTTACATCCCCCCCACTTCCCCCCGTAGGTGGCAGGCGTGGGGACGGAGATGGTCCTGTGGAAAACAGGGACTGCCAGGAAAGCAGGTGCAGGAGGGGGAGCAGCCGCACCAGGAAGCCAACACAAATGCTCCGTTACAGTGGTCAATTGTTGGGTGATAGTTTGGAGCTGCTCAGACAAAAACATGACCTGGTGCTCCGTGGCTTCCAAACGCAAGAGGGCTGACTGTTCTCATGAGGTAATGCCCGATAAGCCTCGATCCTGGCTGGATAGTTTTGTCATGATTTGGGATTTTGAGGAAGCTTAAGTGCAAGGCAACCACTTCAGAGGAACACACAGATGCACATGAAAAATTTCACCACTTTAATGAAAAACCAACCCCTATACAAAACACACTAACTTAATGAATATATATACACCACAATTAATGAAACCCGCAACCAAGAAGCCAAACTATATACAAGAAAATAGTTGCATGCTGGAGTCACAGGTGGCCTAGGAGGGAAAGAGAGGAGAGGAGGGATTAATAATGGATATGGCGGACTGGAGAATAATTACAGAGGGTATGGATCTTACAGTACTGGCAGAGAGCCCAGCAGTGACTACAGCATGGGAGAAGAGACGGAGAGTTAATGATGGCAGGGAAGGAGGACAAGTGACTGGAGGACCTGGGTGGAAAAGCCATTGTCCTGGAGGTAGATGATTCAGGCGAGCGAGCAAACACAGCTCCAGAGACACACCGCTGGAGGAGGCAGCAAACCGGAGGGAATAGGAGGACAAAAAGGTAAGACAGCGGAAGGGAATAATAATTTTGCCAAACAACAAGAACTGCTGTTGAATGGCGGCACAAACCCAACGATCCAGCGGAGAGCTCTTCACACACTGGCCCTTAAATATGCTGGTGAATCAGGAGGCAGCAGGTGCACTTGATGAGCTCCAGAGCCAGGAAAATAGAGACAGGAAGGGAGGGAGGAGACAAGCTCGCCTGATCATGACACAGGCCTGGGTGTGGCTAGAGAAATTGAACTCAGCTTTCCAAAGATGTGATAAACCAGTTAATTTATGTTTTAACGGAGGAGGGGGGGATCACTTTTTCACACAGAGACATGCAGGTTTGGATTTTTTTTACCCTTAATAATAAACACCTTCATTTAAAAACTGTATTTTGTGTTTACTTGTGTTATCTTTGTCCAATATTTAAATTTGTTTGATGATCTGAAGCATTTAAGTGTGACAAACATACAAAAAAAAATGAGAAATCAGGAAGGGGGCAAACACTTTTTCACACTTTCACACACTTTTTCACTGTACATAAAAGTTTTACTTCCATGAAATAGCTGCAAGTCAGAGATATCATAGATAATCACAGATAAACAAAAGTTCACCTCAGAAGAAGCTTCATTTGCGCTTTACAGCAACATAAAGTTTAGTCACTTCTCTCCATCATACGAAAACGTTAATTTGCACAACTGATGAGAGCTTCTTGCTCTAAAAATAAACATATTTAACCACAGAGGAAGGAGTTAATATGGGAGGAGAGAGCAGAGGTTATTCTCACCACTGGGGGGGTCAGGGGCAGTTATCTCCATGATCTGATTGCTGAGAGCGGCTGCTGTCTGTTCATCGCCGTTTCTCCAGACTGGCTAAAAAATGAACTGAACCACAGAGCAGACTATTTGCGCCTTCACCTACAGCCAGCATGCTGAGCACGGACTCAGTTTGCATCTTCTACCGTGTACCGGGGCTGCTGCTGCCGACAGTGCACCAATGACAATACACTGTGTGTGCACAGATAGTACTTATGGGAATTGTAGTTTTGTAGTCTCACACTGTGATAGGCTTATTATTTAGATGTCGCTTGAGAAAACTACACCTGCCAAAGTGACTAGTGGAAGTGGCTGTCTTACTCGCCACTGGTGAAATCCACCCGCCAGTGGTATGTTGGCGGGTGTTAATGACAAGCCCTGGTTCTATTGAAAAAATGTAAGGCTGCCATTGTTGTTCTGTTTATGGTTCCCTGATGTTTATGTTGTCATTAGGTTGCCCTAGCTTGAGGAATAATTTTATATTTCAGTTATTGAAGTGTTATGTGCAACTACAACACCCCTGGAGAGTATATTAGCTAGCTCAGCAGTGTTAGAAATATTACCGTAGCATGGTAAGCTAGAAAGCTGCATGCTAATTTGAAGTCTAGGTGGTGCATGAACACGTAATGGCCTCCCCTCTCTCTTCGTGTTTGTGCCGTTTAGTGTCGTCTGAAACTACGCCTAAGTGTATATTCTTGTATTTAATGTCTACGTATGATACTGCGCACAAGCCACAGTCACCACAACCTTCTTAAGATAAGGAATATGACCAAACATTACGTCTTGGACGAGAGCATTACAGAGGAACTCCGTGGCCTAGGACTTCTCCGCCAGACTTCTACACTCCTGGACTTGACCATTGCATCTCATCCCAAATGAAGACACTGTAGACAGTGTGAGAGAAAGTGGAAATGAGGTAAGCGTGGAGGAATCCGAATGAAGCTAGCCGCTAGCCCATACAGACTTCCGATTCCAACCCTCATTCTGGCCAACGTACGCTCACTAGAAAACAAAATAGACCACATACAGCTCCTGAGATTTACGCAACATGATGCATGGAACTGCTTTGTTTTTATCTTAACGGAAACGTGGCTAAATGGCAATATCCCGGATTCTGCTATACAGTTAGCAGAGCTAATATGCCTCTGCACTGATTGGGTGTTCACGGAAGGAGGGAAAACCCGAGGAGAAGACGTGTGTGTTTACATCAATGACACTTGGTGCCGAGATGCAACAAACATTGTTCTCCGTTGGTGGAGTTTATGATCTTCAAGATTCAAAGATTTTATTTGTCAATACTACTATACGTATAGAACATACAGGGGAACTGAAATGCCATTTCTCTCTCTTCAGTGGTGTGTGCAATATGAAAAAAAGGAATAAGGCTGGAAAAACAACAACAGCAGTCTATGCACAGTAATGCTATCCATAGTGCAAATAACGGTAAAAGATAAAACCCAAACATTCCATAGTGCAAATAACGATAAACAATACAACCCAGCAATCCTACATAGAGAAAAGGTAGAGCAGTAATACTCGTAGTTGCAAGTTTGATGTAGTATTGTAGGTGCAGACAGTGAGAGATTGGACTTCACATGAACAATATTGCAATAACAGACAGCAGCAGGAATGGCATTTGTGCAAATGGTTGCAGTAAGGCGCAGAGACACACAGCAGCAGATGTATTACTTTTGGTGTGCCACTCTTTCTGTGCCAACAGTTGAGGTAGTTATTGTGTGGGTGAGTGTGTTATGGTCCGGGGGGGAAAGGAGGGGGAGTGAACAGAGTTCAGGGTCCTGATGGCGTGGTGAACAAAGCTGTCTAGTAGTCTTGTGGAGCGGGCCCAGAGGCTCCGGTGCCTTTCCCCCAAGGATAGGGGGCTGAAGAGGGAGTGTGAGGGGTGGGAGGTGCTGCCTGCAATGTTGATGGCTCCGCAGGTGAGGTGGGTGAGATAGATGTCCGAGAGAGGGGCAGAAGGGAACCGATGATGGCGGGAGGTGGTGCAGCATCCATACCATACCGTGATGCAGTTGTTGAGGATGCTCTCAATGGTGCCCGGGTTGAATGAGCACATGATGGGGGTGGGACTCATGCGCTCCTCAGTTTGTGGAGGAAATGGAGGTGAGTTTGAGCCTTCTTCACCAGTGAAGTAGTGCTGTTGGACCAGGAGAGGTCCTCAGAGATGTGCACCCCCAGGAACTAGGTGCTGATCGCCCTCTCCATAGCTACTTCATCGATGATCAGAGAGGGATGCTGTGTGTGTCTCCTCCTGAAGTCAACCACAAGCTCCTTTGTTTTTCACACTTTCAGGAAGAGATTATTGTCTTTACGCCACTGGACCAGTTGGCTCACGTCATTTCTGTCGTTGGCCTCCTTGTTGTTGGTGATGAGGGCCACCACTGTTGTGTCATCTGCAAACTCGATGATGTGGTTGGTGCTGTAGGCTGGTACGCAGTCATGGGTTAGCAGGGTGCAGAGCAGCGGGCTGAGCATGCACCCTTTGGGGGCATCTGTGCTCAGTGTGATGGTCTTGGAGGTGTTGCTGCCAACCCGCAAGTTTTGTGGCCTCCCTGTGAGAAAGTCCAGCACCCAGTTACAGAGAGAGGTTTTAAGTCCTCAGTGTCTGAGTTTTTGTATTAGGTGCTGGGGGATGATTGTGTTGAATGCTGAACTGAAGTCCAAGAACAACATTCACACATAGGAGTTCTTTGAGTCCAGGTGGGGGAGGGCTTGATGGAGAGCAACAGAGATGGCATCTTCTGTGGATCTGTTTGACCTGTATGCATACTGAGATGGGCTGTGCGAGGGAGGATGAACTTGATGTTCTGCATGACCAGCCGCTCGAAGCACTTCATTATGATGAAGGCCAGTGTTACGGGCCGGTAATCGTTGTTGCTGGATGGGACGGGCTTCATTGGGGCTGGTATTATGGTAGCAGTTTTGAAATATGTGGGGACAATAGCTTGACTCAAGGAGACGTTGAAGATGTCGGCTAGGACATTCTTGAGCTCCTCCACACAGTCTTTCAGAATGCGATCTGGTATGTTGTGTGGTCCAGCTGCCTTGTGTGGGTTGATCCTGGAAAGGGTCCTCTTCACGCTAGTCAGATCCAGACTTATAGCCTGCTCATCTGGGGGAAGAGTGGTCTTCTGTGCCGATGTGCTGTTTTGTGTTTCAAAGCAGCCAAAGAAGTCATTTAAGTTGTAAAGCAGTGTGATGTCACTTGCACAGGTCTGAGGTGGAAGTTTGTATTTGGTGAGTGCCCAGATATTTTCTTGCTATACTGTCATTTTGCCTCGTTAGTCCTGTGGTGTTGCTGGCCCTGAAGGCTGCGTCCTGAGTCCTCAGGAGCCTGTGGACCTCTGCTGTCATCCATGGTTTTTGGTTAGCACGGACAGTGATGGTTTTGCAGTGAGTGACATCATCAATGCATTTAGCTATGTATGCTACAACAACCTCAGTGTACTCTGCTGTTTGTGTGTCCATTGTGAGTGGCTGCATGCTTGAAGGTGTCCCAGTCTGTAGTACTGAAGCAGTCTTTCAGAACATCCAAGGCCCCCTCTGGCCACACACGTACCTGCTTTTTTGTTGGTCTGATGACTTTCACTCTGGGTTTGTATGCCGGCCTTAGCAAGATGGTGATATGATCAGAGAAAACCAGGTGTGTGTGTGTGTGGGGGGGGCTCTGTTTGCTCTCTTGTGGGTTGTGTACACCAGGTTCAGCAAGTTGTGTCCTCTTGTTGTCTACATGTTGATGTGGTTTTGATAGGAGGGCCTTTAAATCTTCATGGTTGAAGTCTCCTTGTCACGTGGGATGAGACGTCGTGTCATCCGGCGCTCAGACCATATTCCCTCAGCCCTGTCCTTTCTGTGGCAGCGTCTCAGCGGGCTCCCAGCTGTCAGTTACGGGACGGCTGGAGCCCAATTAACCCTCATCAGCTGAGGCGCTGCTGATGAGTATAAGAAGGAGCAGTTCCGATCACTCAGGGCTGTGACTTAGCACACTGAAGGCTGGAACCCCTACGCCCGGCGCCAGCCCTCTACTCGTCATTCGGCATTTCTTGTGAGTGTACAATTGTATGAGTATTCGTGCCTTTTGGCCCACGAGGCCGTGTTCCTTATCCCCTGTTCCTTATTATTAATAAACATCGCAACTCACTGGCTCGCCCTCGGCTCTCTTTGTGTAGCTCGCGAGGTCCACACGTAACAGTAAGTCGCAGCCAGACGAGTTGCCGGCGGCCGTGAGTTTGCTACTTTGGACTGTTGCCCTTACCTGTCAAGGTACCGTCGTGGAAGCATGCCGTTACGGAGGTCCCGCACTCAGGGGTCAAGTGATGTCCTCGCTGACACCCTTGAGTGCGTGGATGAGATCCTCAACACCGCTTCCCTCCTAAACTTCAGTAGCGACGTGCACCGGTACTTAGACCAGGCTGAGGAGGTACTGGATTATCTTCCCCGCTTCGCCTGTCATCCTGAGGTGAGCGTGAGGAGATGGGATATAGCCGCACAGCGGGAAATACTCCGTGGGTTGGAGGGAAATCCCGGCAGGAAGCCGAAGAGGAGGAGACGTCATCCTTCGCTTCGGGATCCCGTTCCTGCCTCTGCTCCGGCCCGGCAGTTCGCGCCATCCATAGGGTTTTCCCCAACCAGCACGACGTCACTCGGGATACCCCCGGAGGATCTGCAGCTGACAACTATTAAGGTCCGGGACCAAGTGGCTGCTCCACGCTCCGCTGTGCACCCGTCCTCAGTTACTAAGCTTGTTCCCCGTCCGGATCCAGTTCCGGGTCGCCGCCAGGTCTCATCCTCCCACGCAGCTGTCACTCCTGCGCCTCGTCTGAGAGGAGATCCCACAGCCTCGCCTCTTGAGCCTCCTCCCCCTGCTGTCACGCAAGCACTTCGGGCCCGGCTCGTCTCGGCTGTCACCCCCTCCTCCTCGACGCGCTCCCCGGCTGATGTGTGCGTCCAGAGTCCTGACCTGGCGAGCTCCCTCCTGGAATTTACACGAGCAGCTCCCCGACGTCCTCTCAGGGGGTCCACCGTTACCGCCCGGCGGGGAAAGGAAGGAGCAACGTCCACTACAGCAGGCACCATGCAACCTCCAGGAGACAGGCAAGTCCCAGTTTTTTCACATCCACCTTGTGATTTGCCCTGTCAAACTCCTGGAGGTGGAGTTCGGGGTTCACAGCTCCCCGAACTCCCACCACCTGCTGTAGCCTTTGTCATTAATCCTGCACCCTCTGTGTCTCCCTCCGCTGAGTGGTCCCCGGCGCCAGGCCAACGTCGTGGGATGAGGAGGGGGCCTGCGGTTTTGGACAGCCTGGTTCCGGTTCCGCAGCTACGCCGTGGATGGAGGAGGAAGACGGATTGCTACATGGAGTCTGCGCCGACGACCAAGCGTCCCCGGGTCTCCACGAACTGTGTTTTTCTGGCCTGGAGTTCGGGTAGGCCGTCGGAACTTTTCCCTTCATCCCTGTTAGCGGTATGGACGCTGGGTGCGGGGAGACCTCCCGAACTGAATGTCTTGTGCTGTGCTTGTATTTGGGTGGGTACAGCTAAGTTGTTATTTTTGTTCCACATTTAGCGTGATATTTTTTTTTTTTTGTGGGTTTCCCCTCCTGTGTGAGGGATGGCCGCATGGTTAATTTTCGCCCTTGGGAGTTCTCCTTTTATTTTGGGGGACCCAGGGTTGATTTTCGTTGGTTGACCTGTACATGGTTTATGGGGTATTGTGGGTTTTTTTTCTTCCCTGTGTGTTGGGCTATTATCGCCGCAATTATTCTCTGCCTGGATGGGTTTTCCTCTCATGTGGTACCTTATGGAGTATTGTTTTGGGGTTTTTCCCTTTTACTCTGTATTGGTTTGTTATCGATTGCCTTTTTCCCTTTCTCTGGGTTTTTTTTTCTCTCTCCCTTGCTGTATTTTATGGAGTATTGTGTTTAGGTTTTCCCTTGTACTCTATATTGGTTTATTGCCTGTTTTCTTTCCCTTCTCAGGGTTTTTCTTCTTGTTGTATTTTGTGGAGTATATTGTTTGGGTTTTTCCCTTGTACTCGATATTGGTTATTGTCTGTGTTTTTTATTCCTTCTCTGGGTTTTTTTCTCTTATGTTACGGAGTATTGTGTTTGGGTTTTCCTGGTACTCTGTATTGGTTTATTGTCTATTGTTTTTTTTTTTTTTCTCTCATGTCGTATGGTGTATTGTGTTTGGGTTTTCCCTTGGTACTCTGTATTGAGTTATTGTCGGTTTTTTCTTCTCCTCTCTGATTCTCTCCCTCCTGACCTGCGCCCCATCCGCCCACCCTAGGTGGTGGTGGGGGGGTCTTGGATGGTATGGGGTCGTTCGTAGTCTGACCGTGAGGGGGGGACTGTGTCACGTGGGATGAGACGCCGTGTCATCCGGCGCTCAGACCATATTCCCTCAGCCCTGTCCTTTCTGTGGCAGCGTCTCAGCGGGCTCCCCCTGTCAGTTACGGGACGGTTGGAGCCCAGTTAACCCTCATCAGCTGAGGCGCTGCTGATGAGTATAAGAAGGAGCAGTTCCGATCACTCGGGGCTGCGACTTAGCACACTGAAGGCTGGAACCCCTATGCCCGGCGCCAGCCTTCTACTCGTCATTCGGCATTTCTTGTGAGTGTACAATTGTATGAGTATTCGTGCCTTTTGGCCCACGAGGCCGTGTTCCTTATCCCCTGTTCCTTATTATTAATAAACATCGCAACTCACTGGCTCGCCCTCGGCTCTCTTTGTGTGGCTCGCGAGGGCCACACGTAACACTCCTGCTGTGAGGAGGAATACATCTGGATGCACTGTTTGTGTCTCACTTACGTATAGCCTGATAGAGTTTCTTTAGTGCTTTACAGCTCTCGCCGATGGTGGTGGGTGGGACATACACAGCGACTAGCAGGACAGATGAAAATTCTCTCGGAATGTAAAAGGATTGGCACTTGATGATCATAAACTCCACCAATGGAGGACAGTGTTTATGCACAACAGTGGCATCTCGGCACCAAGCGTCACTGATGTAAACACACATGCCTCACCCTTGGGTCTTTCCTCCCTCCATCAACACCCAATCAGCACGATAGCATTTTAGCCCTGCTAACTGAATGGCAAAATCCGTGATATTGTCATTTAACCACGTTTCCTTAAAGATGAAAACACAGCAATTCCATGCATCACGTTGCATAGATCTGAGGAGCTGTAGGTATCAAGTGCCAACCATTCTACTTACTGAGGGAATTTACATCTGTCCTGGTAGTTGCCATGTATGTCCCACCCATCGCCACTGGCGAGAGGAGTCAGGCACTAAATGAACTCTATCAAGCTATAAGTGAGACACAAACAGTGCATCCAGATGGATTCCTCATCAAAACAGGAGACTTCAACCATGCAGATTTAAAGGCCCTCCTACCAAAACTACACCAACATGTAGACTTTCCAGCAAGAAAAGACAGCTTACTGGACTTGGTCTACACAACCCACAAGAGAGCATACAAGCCCCCCCCCTTCCCCGCCTTGGTCTCGCTGATCACATCACCATCTTGCTAAAGCTTTCATACAAACCCAGAGTGAACGCCATCAGACCAACTAAGGAAGCAGGTACTATATGTGTGGCCAGAGGGGGCCCCCAATGCCCTGAAAGACTGCTTTAGCACTGCAGACTGGGACACTTTCTGTCATGAGCCGAGAACTGGAGGTTTCCGCCAGACTCAGTCTCATGGCTTTTTCCTTATATTCACATATTTGTGGTATTTTGTACTTTTTGGTTTCTGTTATTCTTGTGCTGTTTTCTATTTTCCTGGTTACACCTTAGTTTTGTCATGCTCTTACTCTGTATCAATTTGTATTTATTTCTGTCTGTACTTCTTGATATTTTATTCTGTAAATTCCTTACTGTTGTGTTTTACCTCGGGGTTGACAGCTGTCACTGGCGCTCCCGGAACAGTGCTGCGTGTGGGCGGTGTCCTGTCAACTGTCAGCTCCAATCTCTCCCCTCTCATGGCTCTCAGCTGGTCCATATTGTCAATCATTGTTTTCTCCTGCCCGCTCTGGTATCCACACCTGCGGCATATTATGTTATGCCTTATTTAAGACCGCTGCGCTTTGCTGTCCTCACTGCTGTCTTGACTCTTGTGACTACTTCTAAAGTTTAAATGTGCTCTGTTTTTTTGTGTTCTTATTGGGTGTATCCCCTCGTGTCTTTGAGTTGCTTTGTGCACCTTATGTTTCCAATAAATCTCACAACTTCACAGTCCAGCGCATGGGTCTTCCTCTCTGCCCCAAGGGGCAAATCATGACAGAAGACTGCAGCCAGTAAAAGGCCCAGCTGCTGTGGGTTTGTGCCTTTTGTTACTACCCCCCCCCCCCCCGGAGCTGTCAGCATGATCCCGGACTATTCTGGTTCTATGGGCGGGCATACGTGCTCGATGAGCCTGGGGTGGGAGCTTTGCAGAACACTGATGGAGGTGGATGACCTCATCTCCAATGCGCACAGAGCTCTCACCTCGGAAGACACTCTTTGGTACCTGGGCCTTGCGGAGGCGGCTGCTCGCCAGCGCCCTCAGCTCGCACAGCATGCTGAGGGGATAGAAAGGATCACGCTGATGGTAGCACTGCAAAAGGAGAATGGTGGGATGGAGAGGAGCTTCTTGAAGAAGCAGAGGTCAGCTCCTACGGGGAGGCGTCCCCGGTCCTCGGTACCACCATCTCCCCACCCACCTCCAGCTTCACCTGCAGCTCTTGCTCCATCAGCTCCACAACATCACCGTCATCCAGCTCCAGACCGCCAGAGGAATACTCCCGCCTCTCTGGCAGCTACTTTCCCTTCGCCGAGGCAGAAGCCCCCCACAGCAGTGCACTCTCTGTGTTTTTTTTCTCCGGCTGAATCGTCAGCTTCCTCCCTCTGCACAGCTGCTGTTCGCTGCTTCCCCTCGACTATTCCTCCTACTGCCAAGAGGCCCGCTGTGTCCTTCCCAGCTCCGCCTGTCTCCATGTCAGCAGGGGCGGCTCCTCCATGATCCACTGAGGGGCCCATGTCCACCGTAGCCATGGAGAGGGGCAACTTCAGACCATCTGCAGCAGGAAACATCGTACTCCGGGAAAACAGGCAAGTGTCTTTTCATTTTTCAACATCTTATGATAATGTGCCTTGCCTGATTTCCGGTGGGGAGGCTCAGTGTTTGCAGCCCCCTGAGCCCTCACCGCCTGCTGCAGCCATCAATTTCTCACCTGCCCTTTCACCGGCCCCAGGATCGTGCCGCCAGACGTTGGAAGAGCCTGAGACCGAGTTGATGCCTGCGCCGACAAAGGAGTGTCCCCGGGCCTCAGCTGAACAGAATCCGGCACCAGCAGGAAATCGACCTCCTGAATCCACGCCGGTCGCCTTACTGAGGGGTCCCAGGACTGCTTTGACCACCATGCCTGCTGCAGGGGCCACCGCAGCAGAGCCGAAGTTAGACCTCCAGAGGACTGGGCCCGAGAATCCATCGCCTGTATCGACTGAGTCCTGGATGGCAGTGAAGCTTGAGATCAGGCAAGTGCTGTCCTTTGTCTTTGTTGTTTCTGTTTTGGAGAGATCTTGCCTGGCTCTTGGTCGGGGGAGCCAGGTGCAGCCGTCAGCTGCACCTAAGCTCACCTTGCCAGACTTCACTGCCGCCAGTGATCCTGACCATGTGTTTCCATTCCCCTTGTCTGAGCCTGAGCCACTGCAGGTGCTACTGTGTTCCAGTCCGGGACCACCAAGGGTGCAACTGACCGGGCCGAGGATGTCATGGTTCCCCCTCCTCTGCCAGATACCGTCGTGGTTCCCCCTCCTCTACCAGATGCCGTTGTGGTTCCCCTTTCTCCGCCTGAGGTCATCATAGTTCCCTCTCCTCCACCTAACATCGTCATTGTTTCCCCGACTCCCCTATCGTCCTCACTGTTTGCCCTTCTTGTTGGGCAGCTGCCTCCTGGACCACCTCTTCTGTTCAGGTGGTTGAAAAACTCTGGCAGACCACCCGACAGACTGTGCCGTGAAGTTGGGTGGCCCACGTTCTCTGGGAGGCCACCTAACTTATTTCATCATGCCATCCAGCGGGTCTAGGACTCTGGCTGCCCGCCTGAACTGTCCAGCTCCTCAGTCCAGACGGCTTAGGGGGGTTGAGGTTTTGCCTGATGTTGGCCCTCAGCGGGGTTTTGCTTCATTCCCTCCTAGCCTGTTCCCCCCACCACCCACCCGGGGTTAGTTATTGTTGTGCTCCTATTGGGGGGGGGGGGGTCTTTCTTTTTCTTTTGATATTCCCCAGGGTGTCTGGTCCCCACCCCTTGAGAGGGGGGGGTCTGTCATGAGCCGAGAGCTGGAGGTTTCCGCCAGGCTCGGTCTCATGGCTTTTTCCTTATATTTACATATTTGTGGTATTTTGTACTTTTTGGTTTTTGTTATTCTTGTGCTGTTTTCTATTTTCCTGGTTACACCTTAGTTTTGTCATGCTCTTACTTTGTATCAATTTGTATTTATTTCTGTCAGTACTTGTTGATATTTTATTCTGTAAATTCCTTACTGTTGTGTTATCCTTAAGGATTGACAGCCGTCACTGGCGCTTCCGGGACGGTGTTGCGTGTGGGCGGTGTCCTGTCAGCTGTCAGCTCCAATCTCTCCCCTCTCACAGCCCTCAGCTGGGCCAGATTATCAATCATTGTTTTCTCCTGCCCGCTCTGGTATCCACACCTGTGGCATATTATGTTATGTCTTATTTAAGACCGCTGTGCTTTGCTGTCCTCTCTGTGGTCTTGACTCTTGTGACTATCTCTACATGTAAGTTTAAATGTGCTCTGTTTTTTCGTCTCCTTACTGGGTGTATCCCCTAATGTCTTTGAGTTGTTTTGTGCACCTTATGTTTCAAATAACTCTCACAACTTCACAGTCCAGCACGTGGGTCTTCTTCTCGGCCCCGAGGGACAAATCATGACACTTTGAAGCATGAAGCCACTCATAATGAGCACACAAACATAGAGGAGAGCACTGAGGTTGTTGTAGCATACATAGCTAAATGCATTAATGAAGTCACTCGCTGCAAAACCGTCATTGTTCATGCTAACCAAAAGCCATGGATGAGAGCAGAGGTTCACAGGTTCCTGAGGGCTCAGGGGCCTTCAGGGCCAGTGACACTGCAGGACTAACAGCAGCTAAGGCCAACCTGTCCCAAGGCATCAAGGAATCAAAACGACAGTACAGCATGAAAATATCCAGACATTTCAGCAACACCAGAGATGCAAAATCTCTCTGGCGTGGCATATAGACCCTCACAAACTACAAACCTCCACTGCAGACCTGTGCGAACATTACACTGCTTAACAACTTAAATGACTTCTTTGGCAGCTTTGAAGCACAAAACAGCACATCAGCACAGAAGACCACTGCTCCCCCAAATGAGCATGTTATAAGTCTGGATCCGGCTAGTGTGAAGAGGACCCTTTCCAGGATCAACCCATGCATGACAGCTGGACCAGACAACATACCAGGTCGCATTCTGAAGGACTGTGTCAAGGAGCTCAAGAATGTCCTGTCCGACATCCTTGACAAGCTGTTGTCCCCACATTTCAAAACTGCTACCATAACACCAGTCCAAAAGAATCCCGTCCCATCCAGCTACAACGATTACCGGCCAGTAGCACTGACCTCCATCATAATGAAATGCTTTGATCGGCTGGTCATGCAGTACATTGAGTCCACCCTGCCTCCCTCCCATGACCCATCTCAGTTTGCATACAGGTCAAACAGATCCATAGAAGATGCTATCTCTGTTGCTCTCCATCAAGTCCTCACCCACCTGGACTCAAAGAACTCCTATGTCCGAATGCTGTTCTTGGGCTTCAGTTCAGCATTCAACACAATCATCCCCCAGCACCTAATACAAAAACTCAGACACTTTGGACTCAAAACCTCTTTCTGTAACTGGGTACTTTCTCACAGGGAGGCCACAGAATGTGTGGGTTGGCAACAACACCTCCAAGACCATCACACACACAGGGGCCCCACAAGGGTGCATGCTCATCCCACTTCTCTTCACCCTGTTAACCCATGACTGCGTACCAGCCTACACAAACAATGAAGAGGCCAACTACAGAAATGAGGTGAGTCAACTGGTTCAGTGGTGTAAAGACAATAATTTCTTCCTGAACATGGGAAAAACCAAGGAGATTGTGGTCGACTTCCGGAGAGGACACACACAGCATCCCTCTCTGATCATCAATGGAGCAGTTGTGGAGAGAGTGAGCAGCACCAAGTTCCTGGGGATGTACATCTCCAAGGACCTCTCCTGGTCTAACCACCACATCACTGGCAAATAAGTCTCAAACTAAACTCGCCTCTATTTCCTGTGCAAACTGAGGAGAGCACGAGTCTCACCCCCCATCATTTGCTCATTCTACTGGGGCACCATTGAGAGCATTTTCACCAGCTGCATCACTGTGTGGTACGGAAGCTGCAACGCCTCCTCCTGGAAGACTCTACAATGCACAGTGAAAGCAGCCAGCAAGATCATCGGTGCCCTCCCACCCCTCCCACTCCCACTTCAGCCCCCCGCCCTCAGGGAGAAGGTACCGGAGGCTACGGGCCTGCTCCACAAGACTGCTAAACAGCTTTGTTCACCAGGCCATCAGGACCCTGTAACTTTAAACTTTAACTCAAAGTTTATTTATTTATATCACACCTTTCATGCAACAAAGTGCAACTCCAAGTGCTTTACAGTTAAAACAATTCCAGATAAAACAAAAACAAAATAAAAAAAGACAAAGTGAGCCCTCCCACCCCACCCCTACTCTTGTCCATCCACCCGACCCGTCAACTCACTCCAGACCCCACCTCCTCTCACCCCGACCCACCCCACCCACAAGTAATAATAGGCATAGTTAAAACATGTCTAAGCACTGAGGACCAGAGTGAGGAAACGGCATCATAGGGGGACTATCAACACTAGGAGCCGGTCTCAGCCCACAGCTGCAGAGGCACCACCACAGGGGCTACCCCGGCCCAGGCAGACAGAGGAGTCTATACCACAACCAAGAGGCTGTGACTGAACTCCCCTATCCCACTAAGCCAGGGCCACCACCACAGCAGCATCCCCACTGCCAGAGCCAATTACAGCTCCCAGTGCTGACAACCCCCCAGTGAGGAAACATTAGAGCTAAAAATAACATAAGATAAAATAAAATACAACAAAATACAATAGAATACAATAAGAAGCAGAATAAGATCATGAATAAAAATAAATAGAAAATAAAATGGTTAAAGGAATAATAAATATACCCATATGTAAAATGTAATGCAAAACTGAATTAAAATAATTTAAAAATATAAGGATATATAAATAAGAATTATTGACAAATAAAAATCTTTGAATCTAATCATTTTGCTGCTGTTATTGGGAACAAAATTCTTCCTGTTGATGCACTTCTTTTGACCATCTCCGTCCACTACATACTTAAGGAATCTGTGTAGCCTGTGCTGTCTCAGACAGGGACACATGTTACACAAGATTTGTGTGTTTCACTTTGATTTTCCCAAAGCTGAAGTTGGCCACTGCTGTTGGAGCAACCAAGAACTCCACATGTTCCATCTTTCCTTGGCATTTATGTCAAACATGTTAAATAAAGTGAAAAATAAAAATAAATGCACCTCTTGCATTCAAACAAGCACACATTTCTCAAAGAGGTCACTGCAGTAATAGAAGCTTGTTTACTTCTGAATTGTTCTACATGTGAAATATTACATGGATCGTTTTTGATCATGTGTCAAATTACATTAGAGCTCACTTGGATACGAGGGGACGAAGGAGCTCATAAGAAGAGGTCTGTCTGAAATGACCTACAGCTCCCTCTGTTTGCCTGACAACATCGGTGCACGAGGACTGGAGTCAATCCCCAACTTCTACTACAGAGACGATGGTCTGGAACTGTGGAAAATCATCAATAGGTCAGGAATAAATCAATTGTATATGTTCCCACTGGTGTTGAGTAATGTTACTTTATGTTACTGCATTACATAAGGAGGAAACTAACTCAATGGTATACCTTTGCATTATCGGACAGTAACACTGATAATGTCCCGAGCGTGTGCAAGCTACCTGAACATGTATTTGTTTGTGGCATTCTATCTGCCTTGTAAACCAGCAGCAGTCTTTTTAGCTCATTAAGAAGCTATTGTAGTTATGGTGCTACAGCAGCAGCATTATTCCCCTCCTATAGTTAGCTTATAGGCACTTCAGATATTAAATGTGATCAAAACAACCAACTAGAAAAGCACTCAGCGAGCACATACCTCTGCCAAGGCTTCTTCAAGGTCCTTGGTGGAGGTATGCAGTCTCAGATCATCACCAAAATTTAATGAGTTCATTCTTGGCCCAAGGGCTACCTCTGGTGAAAATTTCATCAAAATCTGTCAAGTAGTTTTTGCGTAATCCTGCTAACAAACAGACAGACAAACCACCTCCATTACATTACCTCCTTAGTGGAGGTAATAAACAAGCCCAGCACAGTGCTCCTGTCAGTTTAAGAAGTACAGACATTTGTTTGATTGCACTGACAAGCTATAATGTGGAACACATGCCTTGAAAGAATGCAGTACTGAGATTAAGGAATGAGTATAAAATAATGTCTTTCTTTCACTGATAACAATTGAAAGAGCAGCTCATTCTTTCTACATTCCAGCATACAGACATATAACAGGTATCCTCTCCCTATAAATACTGACATACTTACAGCTTACTCTGAAATGATATTAAAATTTAATCTCATGGTTATTCCAGCCAAAATAATTGCAATCAACAAAATTATCATGATGATCATCATATTGTTGAAACATTGATGTCATTAAAACATAATTAAATCACTTTACCATAGATAAATTCAATTCATCTTTATTTATATAGCACCATTTCACAACAACAGTCATCTCATTGCACTTTCACAGTGTAGGGGAAAACCCCACAATTGCAGAAAGACCCCAGCAATCAAACCATTTGTTAAAAAAATATATATATTTTTATTCACACATAATTTTGTGTGAGAAGTAACATGGAATATCATAAACACATGAATTATAAAAAAAAAAGTCTCACTGACACTGTGAACCACTCATTTTAAGGTAAGATAAGATAAGATAAGCCTTTTTTAGTCCCATAATGGGGAAATTCCAGGATTACAGCAGCAAAGGGATAGCAGCACTCAGAGCAATCGTTAATAAGATAATAAAAAGTGGCTAGCCAAAGCAGTAGATGAATATACATATGTACAAAAATATATACACAGTGCAGGAGCATTGCAGCTAGATGGAATAAACAGCATTATGGTTTACCCTGCAGAATATGAATACAGTGATCCCTCACTTATCGCGGTTAATGGGGTCCAGAACCGACCGCGAAAAGTGAAAAACCGCGAAGTAGCGTCACCTCCCCCATTTTTTACATACATTTTTTTTGTGTATATATCAATAAGTGTATATTAACCCTATAAATGCATATGTTATCATTAGAACATTAAAGAATAGTTTGAAACATGTAAATAAAATATTAATAATATAAATAATATACATAAAATAATGTATAAATAATATAAATAATACGTACGTTCATTCTCTCACTCTCTCTCTCGACGGGAAGGCGTAGAGGCAGCAGGAGGAGGCATAGAGGCAGCAGCGACGTCTCGGCCAATCAGCTTGCGAGATTCCCGAGCCGAGCCAACACGAGAACAAAATCTCTTGGGGGGGGGGGGGGGGATGCTGGCCAGCGAATCAGAGAGGTGGATTTTGAGTTGTGCCGGCTCTCCGTGTAGTCTCCCTGCCTTCTGCTAGCGCCCGGGCAACTTTTTTCTCAATTTTGAATTTTTGATGAATATTTTTGAAAAATCCGCGATGCACTGAGGGCGCGAAAGGTGAGGCGCGAAGTAGCGAGGGATCACTGTATGTACCCAGGCAGTATATTTCACATTTGAATCACAGTGTTGTTGCCACCCTCAGTAATGATTGTTATTGTCTTAGTTGTGAATTGGAGGGGACGATTTCTATTGTGCAAAGGTGTTACGTTTAGTACATTTAGTACGACCTCTATGAGCACCCCTGGTTAGGTTATAAAATCTGACAGCTGTAGGTTGGAAGGAACTGCAGAACCTCTTCATCGTGCACCTAGGATGGCACACCCTACCGCTAAATGAGCTCCTCAGTGCATTTAGCGAGTCCTGCATGGGGTGGGACTTGGACTCCAGCAGAGATGAGAGCTTGTCCTCCTCTCTCCTATCTCCTCCACTGGGTCGAGGTGTCGCCCCCAGAACAGAGCTAGCTTTTTTGATCAGTCTGTTCACTCTCTTCCTGTCGGCTGCCGTGATGCCACTGCCCCAGCAGACCACTCCAAATGTGATGGCTGATGCTACCACCGAAACGTAGAAGGTCTTCAGGAGTGCCCCTTGCACTCCAAAAGACCTGAGTCTCCTCAGGAGGAACAGCCTGCGTTGCCCCTTCTTGTAGAATGTATTGGTGTTGTGTGACCAGTCCAGTTTATTGTTCAGATGAACACCCAGGTACTTGTAAGATGTCACCATCTTAATGTCTGTTCCCTGGATGTTTACTGGTGCTGCGGGGGGTTGATCTCGCCTGCGGCAGTCCACAACCAGTTCCTTAGTTTTCCTCACATCAATCTGGAGGCAGTTCCATAGGCACCAGTCCACAAAGTCCTGGATAAGTCCTCTGTACTCCACATCATCCCCATCAGAGATGAAGCTGACGTTCTCAGAGTTGTCAGAGAACTTCTGTAGATGGCAGCGTGGTGTGTTGTGTGATAAGTCAGCAGTGTAGAGGGTGAACAGGAAGGGAGCCAGAACTGTTCCCTGGGGGGGCCCCATACTGCAGATGATGGTGTCAGACACACAGTCCTCGGTTCTCGGTTCTTGAATTGGTTGGGGGCCAATTCAAGTTATTAAAAAAAATCTAATAAAAACTGAACAACATGAGGTACTAAAAAAAGTCAGTAAAAAGCCTTGTGTCCTGGAAGGTGACAAATGTGTGGCACTGTAGTCTTCTTTTGGCTGCTCCATTTTGGGGTCACCACAGCATATCATCACCTGATATTGTGATGAGTCACATGTCAATTTGGCAAGAATTTTTATGATGGATGCCCTTCCTGATACAACCCAACCCATTTATCTGGGCTTGGGACCAGCATAAGGAGTACACTGGCTTGTGCTCCTCTTGTGGCCGAATGACCAACTTTCCTTCCCCTATTCTATTATGCGGAGCGCCAAGCTAAAAGGCAGGACGTACCATATGGTCTTTGGTATGATCTGACCCGTGCTTGAACCCATAAAGTACTGTCTACAAACACAGACATGGAAGTTGTTGTATTATATTTCATTTAAACTATCTGCCCCTGTGAGGCGGACTACTTTGTATTCTGAAATATGGTGTGGCGCACCACGGGGTATACCCAGCTCATTCCCCAGCCCATCATGCTGGTTGGGCATGGAGCTAGTTACCCCATCCCGTAAAAAGCTCTTTACTACTGAAACCAACAGCCCTAACTTAAACCCCTATCTCGGCAACGAGGATGAGGAATGTCAACATAGGCTGCAACAGAGGCCAGCAGCTTACAACATGATGAAGACGTTGGATGAAAGCCAATTGGAAGTTCAATGTTAGAGAACCCAATTTCTCTGTGCCAAAGCTAGCACCAGAATTGGTGCTGACTATGGGGCAGATTTACTAACGTGCTGTGCCATCGCAAAACCCTGTTTTGCCGTTAAAAAAACTACTGTTGAGATTTACTAAAGGACGCAGGGCAAAATTTGGGGTGGAAAGGCGTGGACTATGTTAATTTTGCGCCTGGCCTCATTGCATATGTATTTGTGGGAGTTGTCATGCCACCGCGCAAATCTGAGAGAGGGGAGTATTTACATGACTGGCGCAACGTGATTTATTAATGTTTGCGGTTATCAATCTCCTGCTAAATGCACCAGAATTTAACGCCCCAAAAAAGCTTGTTTTAATTCGTCTGTGCCTGACATGATAGTGATCTCTGGTGCCAGGAGGAGACACTGACAAGAACCGAGGGTGCGTGGCAGAAGCTTCTCTCTACCCATGACTTTATTTGGCATAAGAGAAGAACAGATTATTGAATATCAATGGTCTCACAGAGATCAGTGTTATGCTGAACTGGACATCAGCTGGCAGTTTGGTTTTTTTAAATTTCATTTGTTTATAATGTATATAGCCTACCACATGAATTTGTATCCATAAAATAGAATACAATAGGAGCCCTTATACCCACAGTGGACATACAGATGGTGTCAGCCAATGACTTTTTCTTTTCTGTGGAGGTTAGACTCGAATCTGGAGTTTCCCTATCTGGTCCCCCTTGCTCTTGAAGCAAAATCTTCCACATTGCCAATTTTCTTAGTTTTTTTCTCTATCCATATTTCTATAGTTACAGTATTTATTTTTGCTGTGCATAAAACAGTAATTCAGTTCTCTCTTCTCTCCATTTCTCTCTCCCAGTTCAGGATACACAATATAGGAGGAAAACAACAATGAGATTATTTACAAAAAGAGCACACAGATCCATAGAAATGTCCCCTGAAATTGCAACACCATACCTCAATGACATTTATAAAAAGACGTGAACTGGGAGACCTGTAGATTTTGTTAAAACAAAGTTATTCACATAATAAAACACCAGAGTCTCCATTAGACCATCTTGATGGTTCTAGTGTTAATAAATTAAACACAGTCAGATAATCAATTTATTCATGAGTAGTCCGTTATTAAATTAGATAAAAATGCTTCATTTATACATATTAAACAAAGAAATCTGCCATGTTAAATGAAAATCTAAATTTTGAGATATAATGAACAAAAATAAACTGTTTTAGTGGGGTTTGCGCTTAAACAAAAACTTAAAAAAGTTTTATATATTATGCTCCTCCGAACTGGCTGTGCCTGTGTTGATGACCCACTTCCTCATCAGCTGTGTCTGTGTGCAATTTTGGAGTGCTCTTGGTGGATGGGTGGGCATTATTGAAATGAAGTGACTGCGTCTGTGTTCGGAATTTTGCATGTTGTTCGTAGATCACTGGCAAAAATTGGCCACTCCCTGAGGCGCTCTGTCTAATTTGCGCACTCGCTAATTTGCACTGCCTTAGTAAATCTGCTACCATATGTGTACATTGAACCCAGATGACAGGCTGGAAATGATCAATAATATCCTATACAAGATGGATGTCCTGGGCTTGTTTGAAGTTTGTTGGAAAGGGCAGGGAAAATGTATTTCTGGAGAAAACACGCTCCTCTTCTCTGGCAGAAACGACAAATGTCTTCATGGTGTTGGTATTCTGCTTTCAAAACAAGCAAACAAATGTTTACTCTCGTGGAATCCCATCTCGGAGTGAATTATCATAGCAAGGCTCCTGACAAGATTCTGTGAAGTGACCATCATCCAAACATATGCTCCAACAGAAGTCACGGATGACAATCTCAAAGATGCATTCTACGACCAACTTCAACAATGTCTAGACAACATCCCTCTGTTCATAACAAAAACAGAGAGAGACTCATGTCATTGCACAACAGTGAAGGACTCAACATCATGAACACCTTCTTCAAACACAAACAGATCCACAAAATTACCTGAACATCACCAAATGAGATAACTAAAAATGAGATAGACTATATCTGCATCTCTAGGAGGTGGAAGACCACTGTTGTAGATATTAGAACATACTGGGGTGCTGAAGTAGGCAGTGACCACTACCTTCTCATAGCCAAACTGAAAGTGAAATTGAAAGCTCCCAAGACATCCATAGGAAGGAAAAAGTTCATTGTGTCTGTTGTGGATTTTTACTTGTTAATAAATAGTCCCTTGTAGGAGTCAAGAATTGAGGAGACTGGATGATTTTCCAGTATCTGCTTTAATTCTCATTCATCCTACGTCCTCTCTCGATCGGAGTGAAAAGAGACAGGACGCAGTCACACACATACATTTATACACTTATCTCGAACAATACCTCACACACAAGTCACAATACATCACACAAAAGTCACACGACCCAGTTACATTCTTTCATCCGTTATAGAACACCCAGCGTCCTTATGTTCTCCTCTCTGACCCCCAAAAGGTCAGGCCGGGTAATCTTCTCCTTTCTTCTGAGTCCACGGGGGGTGCAGACACCTCGTCCTCTTGAGGTGTGATGTCAATACACCTGGCTAGCTCAAAGTTTCTCTCGGCTGAATTCCAGCCTGCCACATGTGAGTCACAAAAGTTAGAATTATGGGCTCCACATCACTCCCCCCTCCCACGCGAAAGACTGGGCACACACATGCAGTAATACAATGGTCATACAGTGTATGTCATTCCCCCAACATAAACTCACAGCACCCTCTAAACAACCTGATCAAAAAAAAAAAACCCACATCATTCTGCATGCAGCCTGGGTTTCAGTCTCCTCCCGAATCTGCTGTATGCAGGTCTCTTGGTCTGTGTTGGGCCGTCCTGCTGTGCATCTGTGGAGTGAGGGGGAGAAGGGTTATTTGCCCCTCGTGGGGGGTCCAGGGGCCGCACCTTGGAAGGCCTGCCACGTCGAGGCGCGCCCGCCGGCCGTACAGACTCGTTATGCAACACAAAAGCAGGTTTTAATCTATCGATACTGATCGTCTCCCTCCTGCCCCCCAAATCTAGCACAAAATATTTCTCCCCGGTTTCCAGCACTCGAAATGGACCGTCGTAAGGTGGGCGGAGGCTATGCCGCTGCGCATCGTGCCTGACAAAAACAAACTCTGCATCTCGTAAAGCCTGGGGCACAAACACACGCGGGAAAGAGTGATGAGCGGGGCCCGGGAGCATTTCTGCTCCCGTGTTACTCAGAGACCCCCGGATCAGGGAGGGCCCTGGTGCCGTGTGGTCGGGTAAAAACTCGCCTGGCAGCCTGAGCGGTTGTGCAAAGACCAATTCTGCTGGTGAGGCATCTAGATCCTCTTTGGGTGCCGAACACAACCCCAATAAAACCCATGGTAGCTTGTTTACCCAATCTGTGTCCGTCAGTGACGCTCTGAGGGCTGCCTTCAAAGACCTGTGAAAACGCTCGCATAAACCGTTGGCCTGGGGTTGATAAGCGGTCGTACGGTGTACCGCCGCTCCTAAGCCGCTGGCCACTGCTGACCACAGTTCTGACGCAAATTGAGGTCCCCTATCAGACGTAATATCTGACGGGACCCCGAACCGCGCTACCCAGGCTGTTAAAAAAGCGCGTGCCACCTCTGCCGCTGTGGTCGATGTTAACGGGACCACTTCCGGCCAACGAGTGGTTCGGTCCACCATCGTCAAGAGGTGCGTGAACCCTTGTGATGTGGGTAGGGGGCCCACGAGGTCCACATGCACATGATCAAACCTTTTAGCCGGAATGTGGAACGGTTCTAAGGGCGCTTTAGTGTGCCTGTGAATTTTCGCCCGCTGGCAAGTCATACAGGCTTTAGCCCACTCTTTCACGTGCTTGTGCAGGCTCGGCCAAACAAACTTCTCCGCCACCATTTTCACCGAAGCGCGCACCCCTGGGTGCGCTAGGGAATGCACGGCGTCAAAAACGCGATGGCACCACGCGGCTGGCACCACCGGGCGCGGTCGCCCTGTGGATACATCGCAGATAAGCGGGGGGGAGCCGGTTTGTAGACTTTTGCGTTCCAGCCTTAACCCTGTTGGTCCAGACAGGAGCGCGCGCACGTCCGCGTCCTCGCTCTGCTCCGCCGCCATGGCTGCATAATCTATTCCCACGTGGACCGGAGCCGCGCGCGTGTCCGCACTGTTACCACGCTCTGGGTAAGCGGCCGCGCAATCCGTTTCCGAGCGGACGAGTGCTGTTACTGCGCGTGACAGACAGTCTGCCACCACATTGATTTTACCGGCTACGTGCTGAATATCGGTGGTAAATTCAGAAATTGCGGCCAGCTGTCTCTGCTGCCGCCCTGACCACGGTTCTGAAGTTTTGGACATCGCAAAAGTGAGCGGTTTGTGGTCGACAAATGCAGTGAAACGCCGCCCCTCCAGCCAGAACTGGAAATGGCGAATAGCCAAGTGGAGCACCAACAGCTCCCTGTCAAACGCGCTGTATTTTCGCTCAGTCTCGCGTAGGGATCTGCTGAAAAATGCGAGTGGCTGCCAAACCCCGGCAACCTGCTGTTCTACAATGGCCCCTATGGCCACATCTGACGCGTCTGTGGTTAGCGCTATGCGGGCTGCCGGGTCTGGGTGGGCCAACAGTGCCGCGTTTGCCAGTGCCTGTTTAACCTCTGTGAATGCGCGCTCCCGCTCCGGGGACCACTCAATCACATGGGAGGGCTTCTGCTTTTAAAGCGCAGTGTACAAAGGCTGCATAAGCTGCGCTGCATGGGGTATGAAACGGTTATAAAAATTTACCATCCCCAAAAATTCTTGCAACGCTTTTACTGTTCGAGGCTGGGGAAAATCTGCCACTGCCCGTACTTTGGCCGGCAGAGGAACTGCTCCCTCCGAGGAAACGCGGTACCCTAAAAAAATCGATTTGTGCCACGCCAAAATGGCACTTGGCCCGGTTGATTATCAACCCATGCTCTCCTAACCTCTGAAAAACTGTCGTGAGGTGTTTTGCGTGCTCCTCCTCGGAGGTGCTGGCTACCAAAATGTCGTCTAAATAGACAAAAATGAAAGAAAGGTCGCGCAACACTGCATCCATCATCCGTTGGAAGGTTTGTGCGGCGCCTTTAAGGCCAAAAGGCATGCATAAAAACTCAAAAAGCCCGAACGGGGTTATTACGGCTGTTTTGGGGATGTCCTCTGGTCGGACCGGGACTTGGTGATAACCGCGGAACAGGTCTATTTTAGAAAAAATGCGTGCCTTCGCCAAGTGCACTGAAAAGTCCTGGATATGCGGAATCGGGTATCGGTCCTGCGCTGTGGCATTGTTCAACCTGCGGTAATCGCCACAAGGTCTCCACAAGCTGTCAGCTTTAGGTACCATATGGAGGGGGGAAGCCCAGGCGCTCTTCGAGCAGCGAATTATGCCCAACCTTTCCAGGTTGGCGAACTCCTCGCGCGCAATGGAGAGTTTAGCTGCCTCCAAGCGCCGAGCCTTCGCAAAATCCGGTGGACCACTCGTGGTAATAAAGTGCTCCACCCCGTGCTTCACCACCTTAGCTGAAAAAGTGGGAACTGTGAGTGCTGGG
The DNA here is from genome assembly GCA_020510985.1 of Pholidichthys leucotaenia. Lineage (NCBI taxonomy): Eukaryota > Metazoa > Chordata > Actinopteri > Cichliformes > Pholidichthyidae > Pholidichthys > Pholidichthys leucotaenia. The sequence continues at coordinate 329,524,875 of CM035842.1, read as the reverse complement.
AACTGGTGTAGAAGGCTGTGGAACTTACCACCTGCTGTGGCGACGTTGGTCTGTACTGGCGGCGGGCACACCCGAGCTGCACAAGGGATAGAACAGAAAGAGAGTGCATTTACTAGGCGTTTGTTGGCCAGATCAACTAACAAACCATGTGAACACAGAAAATCAGCACCTAACATATTGAAGCTCACTGCCGCTACGATGAAGTTCCACTCATAGGCGCGGCCATGGAAGGACAGAGACAAGGTTCTCTCTCCGTACGTCTTGATGCTGGAGCCGTTGGCCGCTGTCGCTCCGTCTCCGCGGGGTCCAGCGACCCGATCAGCATAGGTCGCAGTGATGAAGCTCCTCTGGGCTCCGGTGTCCAGTAGGAATTGCTGCCCGGAGCCCGCGTCTGTCAGATAAAGCAGCTTGTTCCGTTCGCCGAGAGTGGAAGCTGCTAACGGCTCCCGGCCCGGTCATTTCCCTGCTTTTTGAACTTGCAGGGCGGGATGCATTTGTGCGCCTTCCCAGCGAAACGTCGATGGTAAAAACAAAGGCCGTCATCTCCCCTGCCATGGAATCTCGCCACTGCTGTCGCCGCTGAGGTGGTCACTGCTGTCTCTGGCTTCACACTGCCCCCGGCCACCGCGCCGAGGTCTGCCGCTGCCATGGAAGCCTCTTGTTCCTCGCAGGCGTTGAGGAGTCGCTCCGCCTCTTGGGCCAGCTCGCGGAAGTCCTGCTGGTTTACACATCGTCTGCTGGACAGGGGACCTCTCGTGTGCGCTGGAAGGGTCCGCAGGAAGATGTGTTTGAATAGGAACGCGTCGTTGTCCGTCCCGATCATTTGTAGCATGTCCTCCATGAGGACAGTCGGCCTGCGCCACCCCTGTCGCGCAGGTCCAGTAGCTGCCTGGCTCTTGCCTCAGCCGATGGCACGAAGCTCCTGATGAGGGTGGCTTTCAGCGCGTCGTATTTGCCGGCAGCGGGTGGCTGCTGCACCAGGCTCCGCACACACCGAGCCGTGCGGCTGTCGAGCATCGCGATGACATTATGGAATTTAATGTCATCTGCTGATACTCCCCCGAGCAGGAACCGCGACTCCACATATTGAGTGAGGGATCGTCACTTCCTTGTGGTAACGTATCGTCACTTCCTGTTTTGCTGTCTGCCTGTGTGGTTTGCTCTCCAGCTCTCTAGCCACTAGCTATGGCTACTACCTCTCTTTCCTCTCCTCTGGTGTGCTCTCTCTGTCAGATGTTTAGCTACACCTCTGCCTCTTTTAGCGATAACGGTAAATGTAATAAATGTTGTCTTTTTGAGGCGCTCGAGGCGAGGTTGTCTGATTTGGAATCCCGGCTCCGCTGCATTGAAACACTGTCTGCGCCAGTTAATCTCGACGGACGCCCATTAGCTGCAGCGGAGCTAGCTAGCTTAGGCCCCCCTGTCAGCGGTTCCCCGGCTCTCCTCAGCAGCGAGGAGACTGGGTGGGTGACGGTGAGAAGGAAGCCTAGTCGCAAAGCCCCGGTACACCACCAACCTGTTCACGTTTCTAATCGTTTTTCCCCGCTCAGCGACACACCCGCTGAGGAAAAAACTCTGATCATTGGCGACTCTGTAGTCAGAAACGTGAACCTAGAGACTCCAGCGGCCAAAGTCACATGCATTCCTGGGGCCAGAGCAGGCGACATCGAGTCAAATTTGAAAATGCTGGCTAAAAGTAACTGTAAATATTCCACAATTGTTATTCACGCCGGCATTAATGACATCCGTCTCCGGCAGTCGGAAGTCACGAAACTTAATGTAGAATCGGTGTGTGAGTTTGCCAAAACGATGTCTGCCACTGTAGTATTCTCTGGGCCCCTCCCCAATCTGACCAGTGATGACATGTTTAGCCGCTCGTCATCCTTGAACCGCTGGCTGTCTGTGTGGTGTCTTGCAAATGACGTGGGCTACATTGACAATTGGAGCTCTTTTGGGGGAAAACCTGGTCTTATGAGACGAGACAGCATTCATCCCACTTTGGATGGTGCTTCTCATTTATCTAACAATCTGGCATCTTTTTTATCCAAATTTCCAAAACCGTGACTACTCAGAGTTGGGACCAGGAAGCAGAGTCGCAGTCTTACACGCCTCTCTGCAGCTCCTCTTCATCCGCCACCCCTCAGCTTAGCCCCTGTCTTCCCCATCAGAGAATCGTTGTCTGCTCCCTCCAAAGTGAATAAAAATATAATGCATAAGCATCCCAAAGTGATAAAGCAAAATATTGGTAAAACTCAAATTAAACATAAAGCCTCTAAATTGAATGATTTGGCCTCTGTTCCTCCTCATAATTTAAAAATTAAATGTGGTTTGTTAAATATTAGGTCTCTAACTCCCAAGTCTCTGTTAGTCCATGATCTGTTAATTGATCATCAGATTGATTTAATTTCCCTTACAGAGACTTGGTTAGGACAAGAGGATTATGTTGGTTTAAATGAATCAACCCCCTCTGGTTATTTAAACTGTCAAAATCCCAGAAGTTCTGGTCGTGGAGGAGGAGTAGCAACAATTTACCATTCCAAATTACTAGTTAATGTAAAGCAAAAAACATGTTATAATTCCTTTGAGGGCCTGGTCCTCAGTATTGGGCACTTTAGCAATTTCAGGTTAAACCCAATTTTATTTGCCATTGTTTATCGTCCCCCATCAACCTATTCAGAATTTTTATCCGAATTTGCTGATTTCTTAGCTGATTTAGTGTTGAAATCTGATAGAATAATTATAGTAGGGGACTTTAATATACATGTGGATGTAGATAGTGACTGCCTTAATGTGGCTTTTAATTCAATATTAGACTCGATTGGGTTTTCTCAGAAAGTAGGAAATTCTACTCATTACCTCCACCATACATTGGACCTTGTTCTGACATATGGCATAGAAATAGAAAATCTTGTAGTGTCTCCTCATAACCCTGTACTGTCAGACCATTGTCTGTTAACCTTTGATTTTACTATTTCTGACTATTTGGCTCCTAAAGAAAAATATTATCACAGTAGATGCCTCTCAGATGATGCTGTTTCCAAATTTATGCAGATTGTTTCCTCTATGCCATGTGTCAACACAACGGAAATAAGCTATAGACAGCTTGCTCCTTCTGTAATTGATAACATGGTGGATAGTGTTTCAGCTTCTCTGCATCAGGCTCTAGACTTGGTGGCCCCCTTAAAAAAGAAAAAGTCTAATCAGAGATTTTTAACTCCTTGGTTCAACACAGAAACTCGTAGCTTAAAACAGAAGACTCGTCAATTAGAAAGAAAATGGCGCTCTACTAATTTAGATGAAATCTATTTAGCTTGGAGAAATCATCTTTTAATTTATAAAAAATCTCTTAGAAAAGCTAGAACGAGTTATTACTCTGCATTAATAGAAGAGAACAAGAATAATCCCAGGTTTCTTTTCAGTACTGTAGCCAGGTTGACAAAGAGTCAGGACTCTGTCAATCCTAGCATCCCCTTAGAGCTTACTAGTCAGGACTTTATGAACTTTTTCAATAATAAAATTTCATCCATCAGAGATAAAATCAATCAGATTCTTCCCACAGTTAACTTAAATACTGTAACTACTACAACTCCTTCTATTGATGTCTGTCTTGATGAGTTTACTCCAATCGACCTTTGTGAGTTAGACAAAGTAGTTTCCTCATCCAAACCTTCAACTTGTCTTTTAGATCCTATTCCTACCAGGTTATTTAAAGAAGTCTTCCCACTTATTGGTAGCTTTATTCTTCATATAATCAATTCTTCATTAACTTTAGGCCATGTACCGCAGGCTTTTAAAACGGCTGTAATTAAACCCTTACTCAAAAAGCCAACGCTAGATCCAGGAGCTTTAGCTAACTATAGACCAATCTCTAATCTCCCTTTCATTTCAAAAATCTTAGAAAGAGTTGTTGCTACGCAATTATTTGACCACCTGCAGGGAAATGGTTTACTCGAAGAGTTTCAATCTGGGTTTAGAATCCATCATAGTACTGAAACAGCCTTAGCGAAGGTCACTAACGACCTCCTCATTGCATCTGATAATGGACTAGTTTCTGTACTTGTCCTTTTAGATCTTAGTGCAGCTTTTGATACTATTGATCATAATATTCTACTTGATAGATTAGAACACTATGTTGGACTTAATGGAACTTCGTTGCAGTGGTTTAGATCTTATTTATCTGATAGGTTCCAGTTTGTTCATGTAAATGATGAGTTTTCTTTCAGCTCAAAGCTTAGTCATGGAGTTCCACAGGGATCTGTGCTAGGCCCTACTCTTTTTAGTTTATATATGCTTCCGTTAGGCAACATTATTAGAAAGCACTGTATACATTTTCATTGTTATGCAGATGACACACAATTATACCTGTCAATGAAGCCAGATGATACTAATCAATTAGCCAAGTTAGAAGCCTGTCTTAAGGAAATCAAAGCTTGGATGACTTGTAATTTCCTGCTATTAAATTCAGATAAGACTGAAGTCATTCTTGTTGGTCCAAAAAACCTTAGAAATTCCTTTCCAAATCAAACTTTCAGTTTGGACGCAGTTACTCTTTCTCTTAATAGCTCTGTGAGGAACCTTGGAGTTATTTTTGATCAGGATTTGTCCTTCAATTCACATATTAAATTTGTTTCTAAGACTGCCTTCTATCCTTTGCGTAATATTGCCAAGATTAGGAGCATCTTGTCTCAGAGTGATGCTGAGAAGCTGATCCACGCTTTTGTTAGCTCGAGATTAGATTATTGTAATTCTTTATTATCAGGCTGTCCTAAAACATCTTTAAAAAGTCTTCAGCTGATCCAAAATGCTGCAGCAAGAGTTTTAACAGGTACTAGAAAGAGAGATCATATCTCTCCGGTTCTGGCCTCCCTTCATTGGCTTCCCATAGAGTTTAGAATTAAGTTTAAAATCCTTCTTCTCACTTACAAAGCTCTAAACAATCAGGCTCCTTTTTATTTAAAAGATCTGATACTACCGTATTATCCTAACAGAGCACTACGCTCCCAAAATGCAGGATTACTTGTAATACCTAGAATCTCCAAAAGTACAATGGGAGGCAGAGCCTTCAGTTATCAAGCTCCTCTCCTGTGGAATCAGCTGCCAATCTGGATTCGGGAGTCAGACTCGATCTCTGTTTTTAAGAATAGGGCTAAAACCTACCTTTTTGATATAGCCTACAATTAGGGAGGGATCATGTGTTTCTGAACCCTCCCTTAGTTATGCTGCTAATAGGTTTAGTCAGCCGGGGGACCTCCAGTAATGCACTGGGCCTCACTCCTTTCCTCACTCTCTATGAAATATTTTTTTTTTGCTGGTCATTAACATTTGTTTGTTCTCTCCCATAGATTGAGTCCCCATCGTGCTGTTTGCTCTCTACATGTCTGTTCTTTTCTTCTTCTCTATCCCCTCACCCCCCAGCCAGTCGCAGCAGATGACTGCCCCTCCCTGAGCCTGGTTCTGCTGGAGGTTTCTTCCTGTTAAAAGGGAGTTTTTCCTCTCCACCGTCGCCAAGTGCTTGCTCACAGGGGATCGCCTGATTGCTGGGGTCTTTCTGCAACTGTGGGGGTCCCCCCTACAGTTGATAGTGCTATGAGATGACTGTTGTTGTGAAATGGCGCTATATAAATAAAGTTGAATTGAATTGAACATACTGGAACCACGAGTGCGGGTCGTTTTGCCAGAACCCGGGGAACTTAATCAGTTTTGTGCCCCTGCTGGCACTCCCCAGTGAATCCAGGTCTGAGTGGCTGTCTCCCAGCTCTTCCATATCAATCACGAGGCTGTCCTCCAGCCTCGGCGTGCTCAGATTCATGCGTAGGTCACCAATTGTAGGAGTCAAGAATTGAGGAGACCGGATGATTTTCCAGTATCTGCTTTAATTCTCATTCATCCTACGTCCTCTCTCGATCGGAGTGAAAAGAGACAGGACGCAGTCACACACATACATTTATACACTTATCTCGAACAATACCTCACACACAAGTCACAATACATCACACAAAAGTCACACGACCCAGTTACATTCTTTCATCCGTTATAGAACACCCAGCGTCCTTATGTTCTCCTCTCTGACCCCCAAAAGGTCAGGCCGGGTAATCTTCTCCTTTCTTTGAGTCCACGGGGGGTGCAGACACCTCGTTCTCTTGAGGTGTGATGTCAATGCACCTGGCTAGCTCAAAGTCTCTCTCGGCTGAATTCCAGCCTGCCACATGTGAGTCACATAAGTTAGAATTATGGGCTCCACACCCTTATTAATCTGGTGAAAGAATAATGAAAGATGAAAAATATAACAGCTGGATGCCTTTTCTGTATTTTATTCTCTTTTACAAAAAGGAAGATTTCAGCAGAAGTTACAGTGAGCATGATTCCACAGAAATGTTTAAAACAGAAATAATGAGTGCAGGCTTTTATAAGCTTGTACAGCTGCCTGATAAGAAAGCTGTGGGAGCTCTGAACCTCTCAAAGGCTCCAACCTTGAGGCTATGCTCTGTGTCCAGAACAGGAAGGAACTTGATAAAGGTTGTTTTGAGAACAAAGTATCATAGAGAAAAAATATGATATAAAGAATTAAATATGATGAGAAAGAAATCTTTCACAATCCCAACTTTTCGTCATATTGTGATAACCATCTTACTATATTGCTCAAACTCAAGGAGGGCCACGCTGTGCTAACCAGCACCAGTTTAGAGTAAAGAAAATACTGTGAGATCAAAGTGAACGTTCAGCATCCTGCCTAGCCTTCATACAGATGCCAAAATCTCTCCTAAGATCATGCAGAGAAATGCAATCACACACACGTATATATACATATGTGTGTGTGTGTGTGTGTGTGTGTGTGTGTGTGTGTGTGTGTGTGTGTGTGTGTGTGTGTGTGTAGGGAGAGAGAGAGAGAGAGTGACAAAAAAACACCTTCGCTATCTGACTACTATAAAAAGACAGCTTCAGTGTCAAGAGGAGAAAAGAGCTTCTCTATTTTTCAAAGTTCCTTATCACTACAAAACAACAAAAATAAGAACAAAAAAGTGTCATGGTCTGAGCGCTGACTCTGTCCGCGCTCGGGTTGTCCGGTAGTTCCCCGTTCTCTTCTCTGGCGCACCATATGGCCTCCAGGCTTTTATTGTGACAGCGTCTCGGCAGGGCTTCTGGCTGTCAGAGCCAAGCTCCACAGGGATGGCTGGAATTCAATCAGCTGATGATGTTCTCATCAGCTGATTAATCTGTCAGCCCTATTTAAGGGAGCAGTTCAGTTTACTCTGGGCTGCGGCCTCATCGATCACTCGTCGATCATTCGTCAGACGCTCGTCTCCCTCACTGTAAATGTATTTCCTGAGACTGTGTATTCCTGTGTCTGAGTCATAACCTTAGTTGTGTTTCTGCCCCACGTGGCTCATTATGTTGTCATTTGTCTTTTGTTAATAAATTATGCAAACTCATCGGCTGGCTTTCAGCGTCCCATTGATGGCTCGTGAGGGCCATTGTTGACAAAAAAATAATAATATATATATATGTATATAACAATATAATCATAAAAATCAAAGGTTAATATAGAATAATCAAAGAGAAGATACAAATAAAGAAAAGAAAAGATACACAGTGAACATCAAACACATAACACTGTCAGTTTAAAATGTCTACGATCTCCTACCAACTCCGGTCAACCTGGCCCGATGGTACGATGAGGAGTCTGACCTGTGTTCAGCATGCTCCCAGCGTGGGACTCTTCAGCACATCTTGAGTGCCTGCCCAAGACCGTTGTTCCTCTGCCATACAGTGCCACAGATGTAAGGTTTTCGGACACTTCAAGGCACCTAGGGATGTAAACACTGATATGTTTCTCCATGGCTTCCATATCAGTCAAAACTACCTCATAGACGGTAAGGAACCACATCAATCTTGGTATCAGCTCGAACTCCAGACACCATAACTTTAACTTTCCTGGAAGGCCACACGTATCAATGGCTTCCAGTCCTTCCATATTCTGCTTAATCTCATCTACTCTTCCAGTGTCTCGAAGTTCTTTGATATACTGTACCAGTGACCCAGACTCTTCACTGGTAGGTCAGACAGTGACGGGATTACTTCCACTCCCAGGCTGAAGTGGAACTCCCTATCAAGTCTTCCCTTTCGCAGGACCAGGCTGCTTCATTTCTTCACTTTAAATGCCATATTCGCCCAGTCAATCAGCTCCACCAGCTGTTTCAAGATGTCTACTGTCATGACAGTGTGCTGGTTCGCCAAAGTTAGGGCATCCATAAACGCTCAAATTGGAGGCAGTTCTTGTCCTGGAGCTAACTCTACTCCTGGGCTGACCTTCTTGGCAGCACACACTACCACTTCCATAGCTAGAATAAACAACACTGGCGATATTGTGCACTCCATTGGGATTCCTACCTCCAGCTCCTGCCAGCTTGTGGTGTACGACTTGGTGGTGAACTTCATCTTGAAGTGCTCATAGTAGGCTAATACTACTTTCTGGACCTTCTCTGGGATGTAGAAGTACTCCTGCCTTTTACACCGGATGTAATAGGACACACATCTTCCAAAAAGTTCAACTTTTGTCTTGTCAGTCCACAGAGTATTTTCCTAAAAGTCTTGGGGATCATCAAGATGTTTTCTGGCAAAACTGAGAGGAGCCTTTATGTTCTTTTTGCTCAGCAGTGGTCTTCGTCTTGGAACTCTGCCATGCAGGCCGTTGTGCCCAGTCTCTTTCTTATGGTGGAGTCATGAACACTGACCTTAACTGAGGCAAGTGAGGTCTGCAGTTCTTTGGATGTTGTTGTGGGGTCTTTTGTGACCTCTCAGATGAGTCGTCGCTGCTCTCTTGGGGTAATTTTGGTCGGCTGGACACTCCTTGGAAGGTTCACCACTGTTCCATATTTTTGCCATTTGTGGATAATGGCTCTCACTGTGGTTCACTGGAGTCCAAAAGCTTTAGAAATGGCTTTATAACCTTTTCCAGACGGATAGATCTCAATTACTTTGTTTCTCACTTGCTCCTGAATTTCTTTGGATCGCAGCATGATGTCTAGCTTTTCAGGATCTTTTGGTCAACTTCATTTTGTCAGGCAGGTCCTATTTAAGTGATTTCTTGACTGAGAACAGGTGTGGCAATAATCAGGCCTGGGTGAGGCTACAGAAATTGAACTCAGCTTTCCAAAGATGTCATAAACCATAGTTAATTTATGTTTTAACGGGGGGGGTGTCACTTTTTCACACAGGGCCATGTAGGTTTTGATTTTTTATTTTTTTTTTACCCTTAATAATAAACACCATTTAAAAACTGCATTTTGTGTTTACTTGTGTTATCTTTGTCTAATATTTAAATTTGTTTGATGATCTGAAACATTTAAGTGTGACAAACATGCAAAAAAATTAGAAATCAGGAAGGGGGCAAACACTTTTTCACACCACTGTAACTGCATTTCTAATGATTTAATCAGCAAAATGACACATTACCTCTAACTCTGAAAAAATAATATGAGGACTTTAACACCATCACATCCCAGTTTGCATGTGTTTTGTGGATTTGGAGAAGGCATTTGACCGCGTCCCTCGTGGTTTTTTGTGGGGGGTGCTTTGGGAGTATGAGGTATCGGGCTTGTTGTTACGAGCTATTCGGTCTCTGTACGACCGTTGTGAGAGTTTGGTTCGTATTGCCATCATTCGATCGGATTCATTCCCAGTGAGAGTTGGACTCCGCCAGGGCTGCCCTTTGTCACCGATCCTGTTCATAAATTTTATGGACAGGATTTCTAGGTGCAGCCAGGGAATGGAGGGTGTCATGCTTGGTGACCACAGGATCTCATGTCTGTTGTTTGCAGATGATGTTGTCCTGTTGGCTTCATCCAGCAATGACCTACAGCTCTTGCTGGGATGGTTTGCTGCTGAGTGTGAAGTGGCTGGGATGAGAATCAGCACCTTCAAGTCCAAGTCCATGGTCCTCAGCCGGAAAAAGGTGGATTGTTCTCTCCGGGTTGGGGACAGGCTCCTGCCCCAAGTGGAGGAGTTTAAGTATCTTGGGGTCTTTTTCACGAGTGAGGGGAGAATGGAGCGAGAGATTGACAGACGGATCAGAGCAGCATCTGCAGTGATGCGGACGTTGTACCGGTCTGTTGTGGTGAAGAGGGAGCTGAGCTCAAAGGCAAAGCTGTCGATTTACCAGTCAATCTACATTCCTACTCTCACCTATGGTCACAAGCTTTGGGTAATGACCAAAAGAACGAGATCGCGGATACAAGTGGCTGAAATGAGCTTTCTCCGTAGGATTGCTGGACTCACCCTCAGAGACAGGGTGAGGAGCTCAGTCATCTGGGAGAGGCTCAGAGTAGAACCGCTGCTCCTCCACATTGAAAGGAGTCAGTTGAGCTGGTATGGGCATCTGATCAGGATGTCTCCTGGATGCCTCCCACTTGAGGTGTTTCGGGCACGTCCCACTGGGAGGAGACCTCGGGGCAGACCCAGGACTCGGTGGAGAGACTATGTCTCCCAGCTGGTCTGGGAACGCCTTGGTATCCTCTCTGAAGAGCTGGAGCAGGTGGCTGGGGAGAGGGAAGTCTGAGCTTCTCTGCTTGAACTGCTGCCTCTGTGACCTGGACCTCCGGAAAAGCGGTAGAAGATGGATGGATGGATGGACATCCCCCAAACAACAACCTTTGTGGTGAAAAGGTCTAACTTTAGAAATGCTGAAAGTTCAGAACCAAAAATTATAGATGTATTTTACAAATGATGTGACACGTGTGTGCAAGAAAAATGGCACCTTATTGGTTTACCATGATTTTTAAAAATTCCACAATGTATAAAAAATGCATTAAATCAAAACCTGCATTTCTTTCCAGCTTTGTGAAGCACATTGTGGAGTACTATTATCCCTCAGACAACGATGTGTATAAAGACACTGAGCTGCAGGATTGGATCAGTGAGATATTCACACACGGATTCTTAGGAAACAAACATGCTGGTAAACCACATTTGCTCATATTTTAATCCTAGCCCATAATAAAATCAATTTTCCTCCGATCAAAGAAAATGAGACAGAGCTTGATCTTCTGGCAGGATTCCCAGAGAGCTTCTATACTGTCAAAGAAGTGGTCAAGTTCGTCACAATGGTGATCTTCACAGTGACGGCTCAGCATGCTGCCCTCAATTCTGGGCAGGTAAGGTGTGGGTGTGTAGTTGAATTTATAGCAACACTGTGTAACTTTGGTGTTTCTTGTATGAATGCTGGAAAAAATACAGCTGGCACATTTTACACTCCGAGTCCCAATAGCCAGTCACAGGATGCTCTTGGTGCCTAGTGCTGTAGAAAGTGATGCAGGCCCAATCAGGCTTAGGCGGAGGTGACAGTCACCGGGGCAAAGGGTAGTACATCATCAATAGGAATTTAGAAACATTTTAAGGTGAAAATCTTACAGTGTTGCTTTATTATGAAAACAGCAGGATCCTAGCTTTCCATAGACATTTAGTTAATTTCAATTCAGTATGCTTTATAATGTTATAGTATACAGTACATATATAATCTATATACATATACGTATACTGTATGTATAGGACAATCAGATATGCCCTGTCCCCTTCTCCTAGGAGTATAGAGTACAGAGGATTACAGAAAAGCAATCATTAGCAAACAGTCCATGGAAAGAGGAATTCAGAAATCAGCTGCTCAAAGCAGCAACAAAGCTCTGTGAGGGGGACAGTAAAGTGTGAAATGCACTCAGTAAACCTAGAAATCTGTGACCCCTCACAATCTGCCACCTTACTACTTCTTTGGCTTAAATAAACAGTCCAGATATGTGTCATGGCAGTGTCTTGTATGTAGTGGCCACTTTAGCTAACTGTGTACATGCACACTGATGTTAGATGAAACAGTTTAATTTTATTGTGAATCCCTTGTTAGGGTAAAGTCTGAATGACAATAAGGTACTGATATGAAGAGAGTATTTCCTCTCTGTTTACCAGAGAAAGCATTTCCATGGTTACCAAATGAAAGTTATTGATACATCTATCATCTCCAGTTTGACTACCACTTTTGGATACCAAATGGCTCACTTCTGCTGTGCAAACCACCACCTACAAAGAAAGGACAATCGAGCATGGAGACGATCCTGGAGACACTGCCAAATGTTGGCGAGACAGTGAAGTTTGCTGCAATGTTTTGGCTGCTTTCTGACAAGTACAGCGATGTGGTATGCTCAGCTTTTATGTTAAGCTTTTATGAACACATGGTACTTAGTCTTCCTTTTAAAATTGTAATTTGTAAAAAAAAAAATGTAACTGACTAGATAACTTCCGTATTTTAATTTCTTTACAGGTTGTCTTGGGTGACTACCCCGAAGAAAGGTTTGATGAGCCTATCCTGAAGCAGATGATTAAGGAGTTCCAAGCAGAACTATCCTACCTCAGTAAAGCAATCGCAGCAAGAAACTCTAAACTTGACCTGCCTTACACATATCTGGATCCTAAAGAAATAGAGAACAGTGTAACTATTTAACTCTGACTAGCTCAACATTTGGTGTTTGTGACATCCTGAGATATAAAGGAGTTTCTCCCTTATTTGGGAAGATTGGAGGGAGGTCATCAGGGGAACACCCTACACCTGAGCTGGCTGTTTGGCTTGCTATATAAACTGCTGGGATTAGTCTCTCTCTCTTTTTCTTGCATGCATGCTTGCTTGCCCGCCCCCGGCATTTGGTTGGAGGTGGGGTAATTTTGTTTAGAGCACTACATATCACACATCCAGACACTGCATACACTACTGATTTACATAGTTATTTATTAGCTTTATTATGTTAAATACATCTTTGTGTGGCCTCCTTCTGTTTTGTCCTTCCCTTGAGCTGGGTTGTGACAAAGTGGGGGCTTGTCAACTCAGTTGAAAATGTTTGAACCTCGTAAGTTGTGATTTTTCAATAACTACCTAATTAGGTTTAATTTACTGGTGAGTTGAGGAGTGCCACACTTGGCATGTTAGTGTTTTGAGAGAGCATTTTTTTTCCCATGTCTTCATTTGGCCTATTGTTTGGGGTGGAGTCCCTTTTGAGTAATTTGAGTTAAGTAGTTGTACTTTGGTAAGTGCTATAAAAAAATTTGATGGCTTGGTATATCTGGAGGTTTTTCTCAATAGGTTTAGCAGCGGGTTCAGTTGGGGACCTTGTTAGAAGTTTTTTTTTATGTGTGGCAGTAAAAGTGGGTAGAGCTTTATGCTCGGGATCGCATCCAGGTTGTTCTGGTGGTAACTGCATCGCAGGGGCTGTCCAGTCTTCCTGGGCTTCAGTGAATAAATACCCCTCGCCGGTAATCACCTGAAGACTAGGGTTGAGTGTATGCAACTAGTTTTTCTACACTAGTTAGACTAGGGTGTGGAAAAGACTCCAGTGTGTCTTATGCTACCTTTTGTAATTTGGGTAAGCACTTGTTTTTGGACTCAAACTTACATTGTGTTTTTGGAATATTGTCATGGCTTCTTTGGTAGAATAATTCATTCGGTCTCCTTCTGAAGAAAGTGTGGAGTTTGCATGTTCTCCCCGTGTCTGCATGGGTTTACCCTGGGTACTCTGATTTCCTCCCACAGGCCAAAAAACATGCAAGTTAGGTTAATTGGAGACTCTAAAGTGGCCTTATGTCATGAGCTGAGCAGGAGGGAACTACCATGGTCAGCTGTTGTTTTTTTGTTTTGTTTTTTTTCCCCCACATTTATTTGTTGTATTTTACATTTCTGGTTATTTGGTATTATCTGTATTTATCCTTCAGTTTATTATTTGCCCTTATTTTAGTTCTGGCCCTTTATTTGTATGTTTGCCTGTACCTTTTGTTCCTTTGCTCCTTAAGGTGCGTTCACACCAAACGCAAACGGGCAAATTTTTCACATGGCACAATTACATTATAATTCAATGTAAACATGCAAACAGACATGAATAGCGAGATGCAGACAGGCAAAGTTGTCTTTAAAACTTCTGCAGCTGTATTCAACCTGCTGTGGAAATTCCCAAAATAACGTCATGCTTAGGTTTACCGTTGGTAAATAACTCCAAAAACCCAATTCAGCTGAAGAGTTCCTGCTCCTCCCGTCTCCAGGTGAGTGAGTTTCATTTTCTAACTAGTTTACTCCGCAATGGTGATAATTTTATTCCGTCAGCTAGCTAGCTAGCTAGCGGACACGAACGTGCAACAAAAATTTGCGCTTACTCACATCTTCCCCTTCACTTTGTATGGATTCGCGCCACTCGTTCGCATTTGGTCTGAACACAGCTTCAGCCTGCCAGTGCAGTCTCTCTCTCGAGTTGGCAGCTGACAGTGTGGACTTCTGGGTTGTCACTTTGTTCATGGGCGGTCCACCTGTCAGCACTAAGCACTTCCCTGCTCATGTGACTCGCAGCTGATCTTGATCTGTAATCACTCTCTGCCTATTTAAGCTTTGTTCCTCCGTTTACTAATTGCTGAGTCATTTATTCATCTGTCCTCGTCCTGAAACGGTGTTTTCATGGTTCTCTGTAAATGTAAGTCCAGCTCAGCTGGGAATTTGTAGTTTCCTTATTTTTCTTCGTATGTCCAGCTCTGCTGGGATATCGTAGTTTCTCGTCTGTTCTGTAGTGTGTGTTTTGGTACGTGTGTTCTTTATTAAATATGCAAACTCACTGCTTGCATTTGGTGTCTTGTTTGCCCTGTGAACGGGCCAATCATGACACCCTAGGTGTGAAAGTGTGTATGAACGGTGAAGGGATCGTGCCGCACCTTGGCTGCATCCATCCGAGTGGATGCCCTCTAATTTCCCTCTGGGATTAATAAAGCAAACCAAAAAAAATCCTTAATCATTGTACAAAGGACCAGATGCTAAAAATTGCTCATTTTGAAATTGAGATTTCAGGTATTTGATTAAAGGAGTCTGTGAAAAGCATTTTGAAGGCAAATTGATGTGAAGGAGGAGTTTTGGTTGGTATTGAAGGTAAGGATTTACCAAGACACCTGTATCAGCAATGAGTAACTTAATATTTGAACAGCAAAAAGAACTGTTGATGTTGCAGTTGGATCACCATAAACTTAAACTGCAAAGAGAGTTGGAACTGGAGCTGATGAAACAGAAAACTGAGCAGGCAAAATTTGAAACTGAACAACATAAACTCGGCTTGATTAAAGAACTCAAATTGATTTTGAATGAGTTAAGTGATAGTTCTTTTGATATCACCAAAAGTCTAAAGGTGCTTTCACACCTACAGGCTTTAGTTCTTTTCAATCAAACTTGAGTTCGTTTTCTCCATTAGTGCGGTTCGTTTTATCTGGTGAGGACATGGTAATCGCACCCAGGTGTACACCAAACCTACCGTACGGTCTCGATTTGAATCAAATGGCGAACTCTGGTGCGGTCCTGCAGAGGAGAAAGCGACCATACTAAAACATGACCAAACGGTAAAACATTTTATGCCACTGTACATACCTGATAGATCTTCAAAAATATCTGTGGCTGAGCATGTCACGGTTCTGGAGGATTAACGAAGTCTGTAGCCGCACTTAATTTTCAATCTGTACAATTTGCTGAAAGTGGTATATGCACATATGTAATAAATGATAACCAGGGCAATGAAAACCCCCCGTAGATTATGTTACGATTTATTATTTTCTCCCCAGAAATGCTGTCATGCCATTTGGTCTTTGAAATGCACAAGCTACATTTCAAAGATTAATGGATACCATCGTTTCTGGTTTACATGGCTGTGCAGTATATTTAGATGATGTAGTCGCATACAATGATATCTGGGAGGAGCATTTGGACCAAATTAAGGCATTATTTGACAGGTTAGTGTGGGAAAATTTGACAAGCAGTCTAGCAAAATGTGAATTTGCTAGAACCACTGCTGCATATTTGGGTAAAGTGGTGGGGCAAGGGCAGGTGTGGCCTGTTGAAGCCAAGGTTGCAGCTATTCAGGCTTATCCAGCTCCTACTACTAAAGCAGACTTGATGAGTTTCTTTTGTTTAGCTGGGTATTACAGATGTTGTTGTGCCAACTTCTCTTCAGCTGAGATAGGCGCTGCCCCATACATCACATGGTGTCCCACATGCTGTGGAAAGGGATGAACTTCTCTTCAGCAGTAGCACCACTGACAAACTTGGTCAAGGCTGGGGTAAAGTATATCTGGTCAATAGAGTGTCAGGCAGCCTTTGAGAGAGTGAAAGAACAATTATATTCAGCTCCTGTTCTTGCTGCTCCTCGGTTAGGCATCACCTTCCAGCTGCAAGATGATGCAAGCAATGTTGGTGCTGGTGCAGTTTTACTGCAGGCAGATGGTAATGGTGTTTTAAGACCACTGAGTTATTTCTCAAGAACGTTCAAGCTTTATCAGCTGCATTATTCAGTAATTGAAACAGAAGCTCTTGCTCTAATTTGGGCACTTCAACATTTTGATGTTTATGTGGGTTTAGGGGCTCGTTTTGTTGTGTATACTGACCACAACCCATTGACTTTTCTGCATTCTCTTCAGAATCCCAATCAAAGGTTGATGAGATGGGCATTGTTCTTACAGCCTAATCATTTGGATATATGCCACATCAAAGGCACCGAGAACGCTGTGGCAGATGCTCCACCTTGTGCACGCCATAGTTATTTTGCTGAGTATTCCTTACAGTTTCGTCCTAGGTTCCATTATTCTTAAATTGCTTCCTAAGGTACCAAGGTTGCTGAATTCTGAGAGCACTGGGAAGTGAGGAAAACCTGGTAGGTGGGTTCTATGGGGTTTGGGAGGGAAGCCTAGTTAAGTCAAATTAGTGAGACGGGGTTGTACATTATTGTAAACATATTAGCAGACTAG
This sequence comes from Pholidichthys leucotaenia, assembly GCA_020510985.1. NCBI lineage: Eukaryota > Metazoa > Chordata > Actinopteri > Cichliformes > Pholidichthyidae > Pholidichthys > Pholidichthys leucotaenia. The sequence goes on along the minus strand of CM035842.1, from coordinate 329,508,081 downwards.
TTATGTGGTTATGGATTGGTAATTAAAGCTGCTGCCAAATGTAGTGATTTATTGTATTTTGTTTGTTGTATTAACCTATATCTTCCAGATGTGGGGAACCCCCATTCTTGGGGGAAGGGGAGCATCCTATAATGTCCTGGAGTTGCTTCCTTATTTGGGAAGATTGGAGGGAGGTCATCAGGGGAACACCCTATACCTGAGCTGGCTGTTTGGCTTGCTGTATAAGCTGCTGGGGTCAGTCGCTCTTGCTCTCGCTCTCCTTGGCATTTAGTTTGGGTTGGTTAGAGGTTGGAGTTGGGGTAATTTTGTTTGGAACACTATATATCACACATCCAGAGACTGTAGACACTACTGAAGCTACGGATTTACACAGTTAAGGTTTATTAGCTTTGTTACTGTATGTTAAATAAATCTTAAAAAGAATGTGTGGCCTCCTCCTGTTTTGTCCTTCCCTTGAGCCAGGTTGTGACATGTTGTAGTCTGATACCATGTTCCTGTGTATAATAAAATGAGGCATTGAAGTGTTGCATTATGGTACAGTATTATGTAAGGTGGTGTCTCATTTTTTTTTTAGTTCATTCTGGCTAAGTCGAAAGGAGCGAATGCAATGGCATCCATTGTGCAGCCGTCTCTGTTCACATTTCACAGGAATGACTACTCCTCATAGGCATTTTCCCCAGTGCTCACCAAACTCCATCTCAATGATCTTCAGGTGGGTCTGCATCCAAGTTGTGCTCAAGGTCACAGGTCAGGAGATCTGGGCACTTACTGTATGTGATTTCAGAAAAATCACTAGTCTTCATGAGAAATTAAGATGAGATAAAGCTTTATTAATTACACGATGGGGAAATTCACAGGATTGCAGCCGCAAAGGGATAGCAGCACTCAGAACAAGGATAACACAACAGTGTATATACAATAAAACTAGGCAAGACAGGTTATACAAGAAGTTAAATTATTCAACTCTGTGTGTGTGAGAGAGAGCGAGAGAGACACCTTGCCTCCAATGTCCATGACACTGGGTATGAATGTGTATTAATGTTTGGTAGTGGTTGGAGGGGCCGTTGGCACAGATTGGCAGCCATGTTTCCATCAGGGCAGCTGTGGCTACAGTAGTAGCTTACCCACTATCAATGTCTGTCTGGAGTGAATGAATAATGGACTCACTGTAAGCAGTTTGAGATGTAACTTGACATGTAAAACACCATATAAACCTAATCCATTATTTTATATATATACATGTACAGCGAGGAAAATAAGTAATGAACACATCATTTTTACTCAAACATATTTCTGATGGAGCCACTGACCTGAAATTTTCACCAAATATCAATAACAACCCACGTAATCCATACAAAGAAATCAAAACAACTGTTCACAAAACAAGTTTTATTTAATAAAGTGGAATGACACAGGGAATAAGTATTGAACACCTGAAGAAAAAAAAGGGGTGCAAAAAGGTATAGAAAGCCAAGAAACCAGCAGAAATCCATCAGAACTTAGGAAGCTATCCCATCCCCCATCAGCGCAAATTAATTCAACTGGTTAAGTCCTGATAACCTTTTGAAAAAGTCTGTGAATATCAGATTGTCACATCACAAAGAACTCATGAAGGGTAGAAGCAAAGAGCTCTCTCTAGACCTTCGCAACTTTACTGTTGCAAAACATGACATTGGTTACAAGCGCATTTCTAAACTTAAATGTTCCATTGAGCACTGTTGGAGCCATCATTTGGAAGTGGAAAGAACATCATTTTATCATAAAGTGGCCATGACCAGGAGCTTCTCTGTCAAATTATTTTGACAGAGGAGTCAAAATAATTATCAGAAGAGTCGTCCAAAAGCCAAAGACCACTCATGGAGAGCTCCAGAAGGACCTGGAGTTAGCCGGTACTGCTGTTCAAAGAGAACAATAAGTAATGCACTCAACTGACATGGGCTCTATGCCTGCTCACCTTGTAAGATTCCATTGCTGAAGAAAAAGCATGTTGAAGTTTGTTTACAGTTTGCTGCACAACATTTGAGCAAGTCAGTACAATACTGGGAGAATGTAGTCTGGTCAGCTGAGACCAAAACTGAACTTTTTGGATGCCACAACACACATGTTTGGAGGAGAAATGATACTGCACATCCCATCATTGTGTTGGGGGTGTTTTTCAGCACAGGGTGCAGGCAGACTTCATATAACTGAAGGATAGATGAATGGACATCCTTGATAAGAACTTGCTGCCATCTGCCAAGATGCTGAAGATGAAATGAGGGTGGACATTTCAGCAAGACAATGATCCCAAACACACAGCCAAGAAAACTCTCAATTGGTTCCAGAGAAGGAAAATAAAGCTGCTAGAATGGCCCAGTCAGTCACCTGACCCGAATCCAATTGAAAATCTATGGAATGAACTGAAGATCAGAGTTCATAAAAGACATCGACGGAACCTTCAAGATTTGAACACAGTTTGTATGGAATAATGGGCTGAAATCACTCCTGAGCAATGCCTGTGCCTAGTTTCTTCATACAGGAGGTGTCTGGAAGCTGTTATTACCAACAAAGACTTTTCTACTAAATAGTAAATGAATTTCACTAAGTGTGTGCAATACTTCCTCCCTGTGTCATTCCACTTTATTAAATATAACTTGTTCTGTGAACACATTTGTCTTGATTTCTTTGTATGTATGGATGACTTGGGTTGTTAGTGATATCTGGTGAAAATCTCAGGTTAATGGCTCCATCAGAAATATGTTCAATGAGAAAAATGTTGACGTGTTCAATACTTATTTTGTCTGATATATAGATAATACGTAAAGGTAAAGGCTTTACCTGTATGTGTGTGTGTGTGTGTGTGTGTGTGTTAGTAACAGTATATTTCACAGTTCAGTAAGCATACAGTGTTATGTCAGGGACACAGGGTCAGTGTGGTATAGCAGCTTATGCTTCTCGCTTCCAGCTGCAACTGCCACCTAGGCATCTTTTAGGGGCTGAGGCTGAAAAAGAATGCAGGCAGGGTCCAGAAATCCTTCCCTGGTGGATTGAACATGTCACTGATGAAGACTCTCACAGCATCTCCAAGTGGCACATCAATGTGCCAAGTGTACCACTCCCAAGTTGATTTTTTTTTTTCAGGCCGGAATGAGATTCTCCATCATTAATGCTTTGGTTTGTTTGGGGTTTTTTTTAAACACAAAGGTGACCATGGCAAAAAAAAATAAACTGCATTTAAAAATATGAACAATATAGCTGTTAAAGGAATACAATTTTTTTTTAAATAAATTTCAGTGTCAAAGAAAATTTCTCAGCTCAAAAAATTTTGTCAGTGTAATGTTCTCTCTGTACAGCTCACATCTGTTATTTCAATGGTCAATATTTACAGGAACTACACAATTGAATTTTTTTTTTTAAATTTAAACAGTGCTTCTATATCCCTTAGATTCATAAGTGGGGTCACAATGACCCCTGCGGTTGTTTTTTTGCAATATCTTTGTAATTTTATTTTTTTATCATTTAATCTTCCACGTATTCCTCAAATAGGTTGTCTTTGACATGAGGCCATTTGGATTTGTGTCTAATCGTTATATTTTTTAAGTAATTGCATTTTTTGTATCGGTACCACATTTTTCCATATGTGGGGTCAAAAATGACCCCAAGCATTTTCTATGGAATTTCAAAGGTTAACCCTAGGAACCTTTGATTTTTATCAACTGTGATTGTCAGATATACATTTACTGTCAATCCACACATCTAATGCCAACAGTCTCACCACTAGTGATGGCGAGATGAAGCTTCATGAAGCAAATCTCTTTCTTGCTGGTTCCATTGCAAAAAAAAAGAAGAAGCTGGAATAGATTGCAAATAAAGTCCCAAGTCCATAAAATGTGAGGGACATTGCGCTTCGCTGTCCCCTTCGAATGTCACCATGTTCATCAGCAACACAAGCCTTGAGACGTGCTTCACAAAAATCTTCCCGGGTTACTCGACACACGCTTCGAAGACTTGGCATGGAAGGACACATCTACTCACCACCCTGAAGGTTATTTTTACACAGCAACATACATGTAAATATTATCATTTTTATACCTCATATATGTGCTGTTATAAATTATGAACTTATTTTCAACGTCCATGAATTCTGTGTGATAGTGTAATGTTATCATCAAATTACTACTTTGTAGTTAGCTACAGTAGCTAACTAAGCTAACACTAGTTAGCTGTGTCTGTCACGTTTATAGGACATCATAAGACGGCCTATGAACTCAGGCATCATAGGACTCGCAATGCCGTCATAAAGATATGATGTCTATATGACGGCACATAGACAAATGTGTCTTTATGATGTCAGATAGGCCATCACTCATGATGCCTAGACGAATGTGTCTTTATGATGTCATATGGCTCAAAATTGGCAAGGTGAATAAGTCACAGGGCCAGTCTTTACAGCGCGTTCGTGTTTTCTGCACAACAGATTTCTGCAGCCATGGCCGATTCTACGTTGCCGCGAGCAGACATGCCAGATCAAGCAGTCTTCGTATTGTTGCTCAAGATGAAGAAACTAAGCAAAAGCATTTTCTCTGGGTGCTCAAGTTTCTCGGTTTCTATGGGCATGCACGGGCCTTCCTGAACAGGGTCGAAAGCCACTTTTTGCTCAGATCTATTTTCATGCCGTCATAAAGATATGTCTAGAGACGTCACAGGGACAGTCTTTACAGCGTGTTCGTGTATTTGACGGCACATAGACAAATGTGTCTTTATGATGTCATATAGACCATCAATCACAATGCCTAGACTAATGTGTCTTTATGATGTCATATGGCTCAAAATTGGCAAGGTGAATAAATCACCGGGCCAGTCTTTATAGCGCGTTCGTGTTTTCTGCACAACAGATTTCTGCAGCTATGGCCGATTCTATGTTGCCACGAGCAGAGATGCCAGATCAAGCAGTCTTCGTATTGTTGCTCAAGATGAAGAAACTAAGCAAAAGCATTTTCTCTGGGTGCTCAAGTTTCTCGGTTTCTATGGGCATGCACGGGCCTTCCTGAACAGGGTCGAAAGCCACTTTTTGCTCAGATCTATTTTCATGCCGTCATAAAGATATGTCTAGAGACGTCACAGGGACAGTCTTTACAGCGCATTCGTGTATTTGACGGCACATAGACAAATGTGTCTTTATGATGTCATATAGACCATCAATCACAATGCCTAGACTAATGTGTCTTTATGATGTCATATGGCTCAAAATTGGCAAGGTGAATAAATCACAGGGCCAGTCTTTATAGCGCGTTCATGTTTTCTGCACAACAGATTTCTGCAGCCATGGCCGATTCTACGTTGCCACAAGCAGAGATGCCAGATCAAGCAGTCTTCGTATTGTTGCTCAAGATGAAGAAACTAAGCAAAAGCATTTTCTCCGGGTGCTCAAGTTTCTTGGTTTCTATGGGCATGCACGGGCCTTTTTGCTCAGATCTATTTTCATGATCCTGCCCATGAACCGGAATTACGACACACCTATACAGTGTTGTATTTTTGGATGTTTTGGATGTTTACCTTTTTACAATACATTAATAATCACCCAAAATATAATAAAAATAATCATCTTTAACCAAAATGAAAGAAATTTCTTAAGTGTACAGCATAAAACACACTCATTCTAATTGGGGTCATTTTTGACCCCACTCATGCAAGAGTGTAGGAATTGGTTGGTCATGCATCTAAGGGATATCTTGGACACTGCCTTCTTGGGTAGATTAATAAAATGAATTAATGGGATTAGGAACACCTGAAAAGTTGGTCAGGTAAACCTGCAGTGTCAGTTTAAACCCACTCAACCTTGCTCACATGTTGGTTAAAAATCTATTAAGAAGGAGCATCACTAATTTAAATTCAGACCACAGACAAGGATGACCAGTACTGCAGCTGCATGGCCAAAAGGTAAAATCAGCTTTCTTATAATACATGATACAGACATTCTGCTATTGTTTTCTCTTTTGACCACAAACTTATGAGATTTTATTTTATTCTTTTGTGCTAGGTTTCAACAGAGTGACCATGGCTGAGTACAAGCTAGAGGTGACAACCGGTGATGTTAGATACAGTATAGTTACTTGGAGAAAAAGGCAATAAAGTTTTGGCTTTTTTTTTTCTCCAAAAATAGAACTTTAATCTAACAGTCATCAAGAAGTAACAAAAAGCCCATAATTATCCTGGACTATAATAAAAACAAAATGAAGAGTGGACATCCTGGGCAAGCTGACTACCACCTAATCTTGCCAGCGAATGACCAGGAGCTCATTCCAGCAAAGCCAAAAGGAGCTATGGCGATGATGTGGTGTCTGCCCATCCATCCACAGTTCATGCTAATCCTTCTAGGCATTTGCCCCTGTGGTCGCAAAACTCATTCACAATGATCCTCTCTGGTGGGTCTGCATCCAAGTTGTGTTCAAGGTCAGGAGATCTGGCCATTTATGTGATTTCAGAAAAATCGCTGCTCCTCCTAGGCAGTTACCACAGTGGTCACCAAACTCATTCACAATGATCCTCAGGAGGGTCTGTATCCAAGTTGTACTCAAGCTGTTTGTTCAGGGAAGGAGACAAACGGGTAAATAGAGAAGCCCCTAACTTCCCTCTGACTGTGTTAGTGAGCTCACTGTGTGTTTATGATTTCAGTTTTGGCACTAATTATTATTTTATAACCTTGTAGCTGTGTCAAAACCGACCCTAACAACACAAAGGTAATAATTTTCACCAGAGCATTTTATAATTACGTATGTCTTGGTGAAAACGGAGGCATACAGTAATCACTGAGTGCGTCTGTTTCTGGCTGTGTGTGTGTGTATCTGTCCATCTCTCCGCCTTTCTGTTTCAGCTCGCCCGGTCAAAATTAAGTGGAACTAAAGGCTTGTATCATTGTATCACCATATTTTCTCGACTTTTAATTTGCCAAAATTTCAAAATAACAGTTTGTTTTTGAAATAAACACAAAAATAGCTCACCTTTACCATCAATGGAATGGTACTGTGCATGTGCCTGGAAACTCCCGCCAGAGGAAAGTACTGAGTAATCCGCCAATGCTGATTGAGCAAATGTCTGTCTTTTTGCCCATCTGTTTTCTTCCTCTGCCACTAAACAGCAAAAGCTCCTGTTTGTTGTGATGGGTTGTGGGAGTGTGTGGGGAAAAGCAGCAGTGCACAAGTGCTGGGAAATCACACTGCACATTTTTAATAAATTCAATTCAATTCAATTCAATTCAACTTTATTTATATTTATATAGCGCCATTTCACAACAACAGTCATCTCATAGCACTATCAACTGTAGGGGGGACCCCCACAGTTGCAGAAAGACCCCAGCAATCAGGCGATCCCCTGTGAGCAAGCACTTGGCGACGGTGGAGAGGAAAAACTCCCTTTTAACAGGAAGAAACCTCCAGCAGAACCAGGCTCAGGGAGGGGCAGTCATCTGCTGCGACTGGCTGGGGGGTGAGGGGATAGAGAAGAAGAAAAGAACAGACAAGTAGAGAGCAAACAGCACGATGGGGACTCAATCTATGGGAGAGAACAAACAAATGTTAATGACCAGCAAAAAAAAAATATTTCATAGAGAGTGAGGAAAGGAGTGAGGCCCAGTGCATTACTGGAGGTCCCCCGGCTGACTAAACCTATTAGCAGCATAACTAAGGGAGGGTTCAGAAACACATGATCCCTCCCTAATTGTAGGCTATATCAAAAAGGTAGGTTTTAGCCCCATTCTTAAAAACAGAGATCGAGTCTGACTCCCGAATCCAGATTGGCAGCTGATTCCACAGGAGAGGAGCTTGATAACTGAAGGCTCTGCCTCCCATTGTACTTTTGGAGATTCTAGGTATTACAAGTAATCCTGCATTTTGGGAGCGTAGTGCTCTGTTAGGATGATACGGTAGTATCAGATCTTTTAAATAAAAAGGAGCCTGATTGTTTAAAGCTTTGTAAGTAAGAAGAAGGATTTTAAACTTAATTCTAAACTCTATGGGAAGCCAATGAAGGGAGGCCAGAACCGGAGAGATATGATCTCTCTTTCTAGTACCTGTTAAAACTCTTGCTGCAGCATTTTGGATCAGCTGAAGACTTTTTAAAGATGTTTTAGGACAGTCTGATAATAAAGAATTACAATAATCTAATCTCGAGCTAACAAAAGCGTGGATCAGTTTCTCAGCATCACTCTGAGACAAGATGCTCCTAATCTTGGCAATATTACGCAAATGATAGAAGGCAGTCTTAGAAACAAATTTAATATGTGAATCGAAGGACAAATCCTGATCAAAAATAACTCCAAGGTTCCTCACAGAGCTATTAAGAGAAAGAGTAACTGCATCCAAACTGAAAGTTTGATTTGGAAAGGAATTTCTAAGGTTTTTTGGACCAACAAGAATGACTTCAGTCTTATCTGAATTTAATAGCAGGAAATTACAAGTCATCCAAGCTTTAATTTCCTTAAGACAGGCTTCTAACTTGGCTAATTGATTAGTATCATCTGGCTTCATTGACAGGTATAATTGTGTGTCATCTGCATAACAATGAAAATGTATACAGTGCTTTCTAATAATGTTGCCTAACAGAAGCATATATAAACTAAAAAGAGTAGGGCCTAGCACAGATCCCTGTGGAACTCCATGACTAAGCTTTGAGTTGAAAGAAAACTCATTATTGACGTGAACAAACTGGAACCTATCAGATAAATAAGATCTAAACCACTGCAACGAAGTTCCATTAAGTCCAACATAGTGTTCTTATCTATCAAGTAGAATATTATGATCAATAGTATCAAAAGCTGCACTAAGATCTAAAAGGACAAGTACAGAAACTAGTCCATTATCAGATGCAATGAGGAGGTCGTTTGTGACCTTCGCTAAGGCTGTTTCAGTACTATGATGGATTCTAAACCCAGATTGAAACTCTTCAAGTAAACCATTTCCCTGCAGGTGGTCAAATAATTGCGTAGCAACAACTCTTTCTAAGATTTTTGAAATGAAAGGGAGATTAGAGATTGGTCTATAGTTAGCTAAAGCTCCTGGATCTAGCGTTGGCTTTTTGAGTAAGGGTTTAATTACAGCCATTTTAAAAGCCTGCGGTACATGGCCTAAAGTTAATGAAGAATTGATTATATGAAGAATAAAGCTACCAATAAGTGGGAAGACTTCTTTAAATAACCTGGTAGGAATAGGGTCTAAAAGACAAGATGAAGGTTTGGATGAGGAAACTATTTTGTCTAACTCACAAAGGTCGATTGGAGTAAACTCATCAAGACAGACATCAATAGAAGGAGTTGTAATAGTTACAGTATTTAAGTTAACTGTGGGAAGAATCTGATTGATTTTATCTCTGATGGATGAAATTTTATTATTGAAAAAGTTCATAAAGTCCTGACTAGTAAGCTCTAAGGGGATGCTAGGATTGACAGAGTCCTGACTCTTTGTCAACCTGGCTACAGTACTGAAAAGAAACCTGGGATTATTCTTGTTCTCTTCTATTAATACAGAGTAATAACTCGTTCTAGCTTTTCTAAGAGATTTTTTATAAATTAAAAGATGATTTCTCCAAGCTAAATAGATTTCATCTAAATTAGTAGAGCGCCATTTTCTTTCTAATTGACGAGTCTTCTGTTTTAAGCTACGAGTTTCTGTGTTGAACCAAGGAGTTAAAAATCTCTGATTAGACTTTTTCTTTTTTAAGGGGGCCACCAAGTCTAGAGCCTGATGCAGAGAAGCTGAAACACTATCCACCATGTTATCAATTACAGAAGGAGCAAGCTGTCTATAGCTTATTTCCGTTGTGTTGACACATGGCATAGAGGAAACAATCTGCATAAATTTGGAAACAGCATCATCTGAGAGGCGTCTACTGTGATAATATTTTTCTTTAGGAGCCAAATAGTCAGAAATAGTAAAATCAAAGGTTAACAGACAATGGTCTGACAGTACAGGGTTATGAGGAGACACTACAAGATTTTCTATTTCTATGCCATATGTCAGAACAAGGTCCAATGTATGGTGGAGGTAATGAGTAGAATTTCCAACTTTCTGAGAAAACCCAATCGAGTCTAATATTGAATTAAAAGCCACATTAAGGCAGTCACTATCTACATCCACATGTATATTAAAGTCCCCTACTATAATTATTCTATCAGAATTCAGCACTAAATCAGCTAAGAAATCAGCAAATTCGGATAAAAATTCTGAATAGGTTGATGGGGGACGATAAACTATGGCAAATAAAATTGGGTTTAACCTGAAATTGCTAAAGTGCCCAACACTGAGGACCAGGCCCTCAAAGGAATTATAACATGTTTTTTGCTTTACATTAACTAGTAATTTGGAATGGTAAATTGTTGCTACTCCTCCTCCACGACCAGAACTTCTGGGATTTTGACAGTTTAAATAACCAGAGGGAGTTGATTCATTTAAACCAACATAATCCTCTTGCCCTAACCAAGTCTCTGTGAGGGAAATTAAATCAATCTGATGATCAATTAACAGATCATGGAGTAACAGAGACTTGGGAGTTAGAGACCTAATATTTAATAAACCACATTTAATTTTTAAATTATGAGGAGGAACAGAGGCCAAATCATTCAATTTAGAGGCTTTATGTTTAATTTGAGTTTTACCAATATTTTGCTTTATCACTTTGGGATGCTTATACATTATATTTTTATTTACTTTGGAGGGAGCAGACAACGATTCTCTGATGGGGAAGACAGGGGCTAAGCTGAGGGGTGGCGGATGAAGAGGAGCTGCAGAGAGGCGTGTAAGACTGCGACTCTGCTTCCTGGTCCCAACTCTGAGTAGTCATAGTTTTGGAAATTTGGATAAAAAAGATGCCAGATTGTTAGATAAATGAGAAGCACCATCCAAAGTGGGATGAATGCTGTCTCGTCTCATAAGACCAGGTTTTCCCCAAAAAGAGCTTCAATTGTCAATGTAGCCCACGTCATTTTTAGGACACCGCACAGACAGCCAGCGGTTCAAGGATGACGAGCGACTAAACATGTCATCACTGGTCAGATTGGGGAGGGGCCCAGAGAATACTACAGTGGCAGACATCGTTTTTGCAAAGTCACACACCGATTCTATATTAAGTTTCGTGACTTCCGACTGCCGGAGACGGATGTCATTAATGCCGGATGTCATTAATAAAGAAAAACTGCATACAGACTGGCTGTAGAACCACTGACATGTCACACATGCACTCAGCCTTTCACATACCCGGACTGCCATCGCAGACAAACGAGGGTTAATAATAGTCCTGGGGCTTAGACAACAGCATACATGCGTATTGTTGAACTCCTTCCCACCGAAGAATCAGTGTCGGGACACACTCCCACGATATCACAAGAAGGCGACGGAGACAGAGTCCCTCAAAGTCACAGTAATGCAATTTCACTTGTTACATCATCTTGGTTGTCATTGTATTCACGTACTTCCATCACTTCCGCTATTTAAAACGTCTGCCACTGTGCTCTTCTTTGTGTTTGGATTGCAGCTGTTCAAACCAGGTTGGTGGCTCTTTGCTGCCTCTGACTGTAAGGGCATGTGAACTGCAGATTATTTTCACTGCGCATGCGTGGACCCCAAAACTACTGGATGGATTTTGATTAAATTTTTACCAGAGGTGGTCCTTGGGCTAGAGAGGAACCCATAACATTTTGGTGATGATCTAAGAACGCATACCTCCGGCAAGGCTCTGGCACCGAGGCATCAGCATCTTGGTGCTTTCATTTAGTGAAAGGGATTTTTTTTGTTTAATTTTGATTAGAGATTCATGACAAAATCCAAAAGCCCCGATACAATAAACAAATTTAAATGGTACTTTTATGCATTTAATACCTATAAACAAGTCGGTGCCAACCCTAACACAAGAGGAAGGTTCACTACAATCCAGTTTGTGCTTATTTGGACCCAGCAGAGATGAGATGAAATGATAAATGTTTACAGAAAAAAAGAAGAAAAAAAACATTGGCCCTCATTTATGAAACGTGCATAAAACAGAAAAGTGGTCGTGCTGTGGTGCACATGTGTGGGTTCCATATGCTTCACATGTGAATTACTGTATGCTGGTTGTATGCTTCACGTCTCAGAAGAACAAAAGGGACTGAACCTCCTAGGGGTAACAGGTGAAGTCTGGCCTTTTGTAGGCGAAGAGACGGCCGTGAGGGATTTCCTGACCACCAGGACTTTAGACGGAGACGAGGAGACCTGGTGGGGGATGCATTGTGATTTGGGAATGAAAGACAATGTGAATGTGTGCTTTGATGTCCTGGGGTATTTAAGGGACAGAATGTGGGGGAGTCCCTTCTCTTTTTCTGTTTTTGGATGTTGGAGAATGTGATTGTGAATAAAGCTGGTTTTGAGGAATAAACTCAGCCTCGTCCTTCCACACATCTCCACAGTGCGAGCATTTCAGAGCAGAGATCAATATTTATCAATCTGGACATGATTGTAGGTTGTGCTCAAATTTCACGTCTAAGATCGTGTACACTGCACAAATTTTCAAGCCTGTGTGTAAGCGCAGTGCAGTGGAGAAACCTGGCTGTATGGGAGAATTATTTGATCAGATCATTATAATCGGGTTGCACTGTTCATTACTGAGCAGTGCAACCTTTCAGATGATACTGTATGTTTGACTTGTGTTATATTTAGATGAGAGTTTTAATGATTAACAAGGCTGCTTTTATTAATTATAAACCTTCTTCACATGTTTTTGTCACTGATTGACTGAATGATTTATTCAGTTAACCACTTGCACTCCGGGCAATTTTCCTAAAAATGCCAAAAAATAACGTGCCCAAAGTAAATCGAAAGCTGTTATTCAACTCTTTGCAGCATCTTCATGGGGTTGGTCTCATTTAAAAGAAAGCACTTTGAATTTTTTGGCAAAAAAAACATAATCTCTCTACGTGCTCCGGCCACTGAGTTACAGTCATCTAAACATACTGAACTTGAAGAAAAAAAAAAATTGGACACAGTGTTTTTTTGGATACAAATGCTTGTAAATAACACACAGCTGTCCGATCCGGCTGGAAAATGCAACAGAAATGTAGAACCAAGTGTTATCCAGCTGAGATCCAAATTTGGTAACAATACCACAAAAAATGAATATTTTACACAGCTTTGTTCTCAGGCTGTTCCCAGGCGTTATGGAACTGTGCCAAATTGTGCCAAATGGCACAGTTTGGAAAAACGTCTGTAACTTTTGAATAATTCAATGTAGAATCTTCATTTTAGGCTCTAATGAAAGGTCACACTCAGGGCTGTGTCTGTGTGTGTGTGTGTGGGCGGGGGGTCGTCCCCCCCCCCCCGGTACCAAGGACCAAATTCGGCCCTCGCTACATGACGGAATACACTTTTTTTTTTTTTTTTCCTTGCATGTTTTCACAGCGGCTCCCCCCCCACCTCGCTACTGTGTGTGTGTGTGGGGGGGGGGGGGGGCCGTGAACGGACCGTGAGCGCCCCCCCCCCCCTCGCTACAGAAGAGGGCCATCGCTACATGATGGAATAGACTGATATGCTTCCCCCCGCGGACCGGGGAGCGTTCGGACCGTGGCCCCCCCCCCCCCGCTCCTCTTCTGCAGCGGGGGGGGGGGGGCGTTCACGGTCCGAACACGGCAAATGAACCGTTTATCGCGGCGCACGCACTTCGTGCGCAGTACAGTTGTAATTTACCGATCTGTCAAAAGTCATTTTTGGATTACAGTTTTCAGGGATAAATAATAATTTAGCTTATAACACCTTACCTCTTCAAAGTAGCAGAGTCGTGGCGAACAGCTCTTCCCACGCGTCAGACGAATGCGACGCTGCTCCACTCGTGGATCCCGATCAACATAATTCCATTATTGCCGTTTTGGCGAATGATTTACGACTTTTGTCATCGGCCTCCATCTATTCTGCTGGAATGAGTGCAGGTCCCACTTGTGGGTGTTCTCCATGCTGCTGGGTGAGCCTGGGTCTGTAGTAGATTCGTACAGAGTCCTTCTGCAGCAGTAAATATCGCTTCACCCAGCCTGAATTTCTGTGCTTCAATTGGCTCCTGCGTTCACAGTAGGCGGGTCCTCCTTCCTAGATTTTCATTCATTGGCTCCTCAAGGTTTCAGAAACCCAATTCAAGGCTCTTATTAGTCGAATGAGAGGTCAATCAGATGAACTAATCTGTTCGCGGCTGTGTTTGCAGATTTTTTTTTCAGTGGCGCTTGGAGGGCACACCACCTACACCATCACCATCAATATCCTTATCATGCGTCATGCGCACGAGGGCGCACGAGCGCGCTCTCGTGCGCCCTCGTGCGTCATAGGACGCAGAGACTTGCCCGCCCGCGGAACAACGGAGCGCAAGTGGTTAAGTTACACATAAACACCAATATAAGAAATAATTACTTCAGACACAAATAACTGTAACTGAAAAGGAATAAGCAGAAGCCCAAGGCTTATTTTTTATGCTTATCCTGTTCTCCTCCTTGGAAAATGCATATCAGTTTACATTAAGTAAACTCAAAACAATTTAAACATTATATCCCTTAAGTAATTTACCCCGTAAAGCAGGGATGGGCAACTGGCGGCCCCCAACGTCATCCACTGCGGCCCGCCAGGCTATTTCCAAAAATCAAGTATTTATCTATATCCTGTCTGAACGTATTGGAACTGCATTCTTAAATGCAGTTATAGAGTTCGCCAGCAGAGGGAGCTCTAATTTAAACCTAGGTACCGCTCCACGCGAGTGGTTGAGCAAGAGTGAGGGAGCCACAGATAAGCCCCTTTTCCACTAGTATCTACTCAGCCCGACTCTACTCGGCTTGACAAGGTGTGATTGGTTTTCCATTACAACTGAGTACCACCTCAAAGTGGATGGGATCTTTACTGCAAGGTGGCCCGACACTCCCATGACGTCATTTGTATGTGACACAAGCAAAACACAAGATGGAGAATATCGAGACGATGGTATATCTGCTGCTTGCTCTATATGGCTTTTTGTTAAAGTATAGGCGAAAAAGGAGACCCAGAGAAGGCTACAGGCGGCAAGACGAAACACTCTGGAAAAGCACTGGAGAGTTTAGGAAGCTATGGAGCAGTATAAAGCCGAAGATGTGAGGATGCAAACTAGATCACACATGAAGGTAAGCTAATGATTGCTAATGCTAGTTTGCTACAGTCATTAATAAGTCCCCCGTACTACATTGTAATGGCGGCAAATTATCACTATTAGGTATTAAAATATGTATGCTCTGTGTGTGTGTGTGTGTGTGTGTGTGTGTGTGTGTGTGTGTGTGTGTGTGTGTGTAATCATTTTGATCCTGGGTTGGTTCCCAGCCCCCGACCAACAGTGATCTGTGTGGAGTTTGCATGTTCTCCCCATGTTTGCGTGGGTTTACTCCGGGATTTCTCCGGTTTCCTCCCACATGCCAAAAAGATACAAGTTAGCATCAAAGTGGGGATTCTAAATTGTCCTTAGGTATGACTGTGAGCGTGAATGGTTGTCTGTCTCTCTGTGTTGGCCCTGTGATGGACTGGCGATCTGTCCAGGGTGTACCCTGCCTCTTGCCCAAAGATGCTGGGATAGGCTCCAGTCCCCCGCAACCTGAAAAGGATTAAGTGGAAGAAGATGGATGGATATATACAGTGTTTCCTCTGGCTTAAAGACCTTGGCGTGGTGGCAACATATTTTTCTGGTGGGGGGCAGTAAACACATGACACTATTGTTACCGGAATATGTTAATTTTATACTATTTATTTCTTTTTTTTAATTTTGCACAGAAACTTTGCATATGAAGTATTGTACAACTGAGGCTTGATTATTGGAATATTGGGCCATTTGGGGTCCCACCCAGACATCCTGTGTTTAGACTTTTTTGTGATGTCATCCTTCTCTCCTTCCTCTGCTCGCACCTCTCCTGGACCCTCTGCCTGAACACTTTCCTCTCCTTGGCTCCTCTCTTCTGTCTCAGCTTGCCCTCTCTGAGCCTTGTCTAATTCAGGTTCTCTCTCTGTCTATAGCCATGTTTACATGGACACAAGTAACCAGATTAAAAGCCTGATCAGAATAAAACTGCTTCATGTAAACATGCCAATCTGAATATTCTGATCCGATCACACTCATTCGGATCAAAATTTCCTTCCGATTGAGACGGGTGGGTTATGCCAATTGTTATTCTGATTGGTGCGCATATAAACACTTAATCCAAAGCTTGGGTAGAAAATATGTTTATTGCGCATGTCTGTACGTCAGCCACACTTCGACATGACGTATTTCGGCCTTTACAGTAGCTAGCGGAAGACATGGTGGGAGTAAAACAAAACTGGTCTGTATCGTCCTGCTGTCTCCCTCTGTTCGTCATATGCAGAAGTATGTACTTGTAGCTTCATTACGAAGACCAGCAGAAGCAAAAGTACAGTCTAAATAACACAATACAGGTCCATTTCAAAAAGAGAAAGACACGAAGCGGGGTTTGTTAACATCGGAAGTTGCTTCTTCTTCTACTATTTCCGGAATGTCGGATAATTGTGCGCATGTCAAAATGATTTAGTCCATTCAAACGTGTGACACATGGAAACACACTTCCTAATCGGATCAACTTTTTCAGGATCCATGTAAACAGTAAAGTTCTAATCTGAATTGTAATCAGATTGAAGAAAATTTGCCCATGTAACAGGTGGTATACAAACAGGTTAGAAAATATCAAGTGTCTTGTTTTGTCCTGCAGGATTTTTTTTTTGTTATGGTTTACATAAATGACAAAAATATGTATTTTTTGTATTTTTATTTGTGTTGCTTTTTTTCCATTGAGAGAGTAGGGAAGGGAAAAACATTCATAATAGTAATTTACTCATGCATACTTAGATAATATGATCAGGTGAGTATAGTAACCAGAAATTCTACTCATGTAAAAGCAGTGCTTTGAAATTAATAATTAAAAGTACACAAACAAAAATTTCTAGCTGAGCTAAGGGTACAAAGAGCACCCATTTAAAAACTTGAGTAATGACTTCAGTCTTGAAGGTTTGAGGTTTTTCTCAAAAATTTATAACAATTTTCTTATAGTTTTCTACTTTTCTCTGTCAGTTTATCTAAATTTGAAACAATTTTCTTAAAATTTGTCAGTTCCTCTTGTAAAATTGTCTTTTCTTGTACATTTGAGACTTTATTATAAATTTGTGGATTATTTTATGGCTAATTTTTGTCTGTTTTTTAAAAATAAAATTACTGGGCTTTTTTTTAATAAATTTGAAACAGACTATGGTCATTTTTTTTTTACTTTTTCCTTATAATAATTTACATTTTTAACATTGGTTAAAAAATGTTACCAGAGGAGACCCTGATATATATGTATATATACATATACTCTGTGTGTGTGTGTGTGTGTGTGTGTGTGTGTGTGTGTGTGTGTGTGTGTGTATATATATATATATATATATATATATATATATATATATATACGTACACTACCGTTCAAAAGTTTGGGGTCACTTAGAAATTTCCTTATTTTTGAAAGAAAAACACTTTTTTTCAATGAAGATAACTTTAAACTAATCAGAAATACACTCTATACATTGCTAATGTGGTAAATGACTATTCTAGCTGCAGATGTCTGGTTTTTGGTGCAATATCTAGATAGGTGTATAGAGGCCCATTTCCAGCAACTATCACTCCAGTGTTCTAATGGTACAATGTGTCTGCTCATTGCGTCAGAAGGCTAATGGATGATTAGAAAACCCTTGTGCAATCATGTTAGGTCTGCAATGCTGTAATTGCTGCAAATGGAGGATTCTTTGACGAAAGCAAAGTGTGAAGGAAAAAATTATTATTTCAAATACAAATCATTATTTCTAACCTTGTCAATGTCTTGACTATATTTTCTATTCATTTTACAACTCATGGTGGTAAATAAGTGTGACTTTTCATGGAAAACACAAAATACTTGTCTGGGTGACCCCAAACTTTTGAACGGTAGTGTATATATATATATATATATATATATATATAGATGCCATCTGATGGCATCTCCGCCAGGACCCTGAGAACCTGTGCCAACCAACTAGCTCTGGTACTGAAACACCTGTACAACCTGAGCCTGAGTCTGGAGAGAGTACCGGTGCTGTGGAAAACATCCTGCCTGGTTCCTGTCCCCAAGAAGTCGTCTCCATTTGACCTGAACAACTATCGACCAGTTGCCCTCACATCTCATGTGATGAAGGTCCTGGAGAGACTGGTCTTAGCCCACCTGAGGCCGCAGGTGAAGACGTGGCTGGACCCTCTGCAGTTTGCATATCAGCCCCATTTAGGAGTTGAAGATGCTGTCATCTACCTGCTGCAACAAGCCCATCTGCACCTGGATGGTGGAGGAGATACTGTGAGAATCACTTTTTTTGATTTCTACAGTGCCTTTAACACCATCCAGCCACTGCTGCTGGGTGAGAAACTGCAGGTGATGGGGGTTAACAGCTCTGTGATCTCCTGGATTACTGACTACCTGACAGGCAGACAACAATTTGTCCAGCTGGGCAATGTCTTGTCTGGAGTGGCGGCTAGTGATACGGGAGCTCCACAGGGGACTGTGCTCTGTCCTTTTCTCTTTACCTTATACACCACTGACTTTCAGTACAACACTGAGTCTTGCCACCTGCAGAAATTCTCTGACAACTCAGCTGTTGTGGGATGTATAAGAGGAGGAGAGGAGGGGGAGTACAGGGCACTGGTAGACAGATTTGTGGAGTGGACAGAGCAGAATCACCTGAGGTTGAATGTCAGCAAGACCAGAGAGATGGTGATTGACTTCAGGAAGAGGAAGATGCCTTCTCAGCCACTGCAGATTAGGGGGGAGGATGTGAGAGTGGTTGAGGACTACAAATATCTGGGTGTCAGGATCAGCAGCAGGTTGGACTGGAGATCCAACACCAATGCTGCGCACAAGAAGGGGATGAGCAGACTCTATTTCCTAAGGGAGCTGAGATCCTTCAACGTGTGCAGCAGGATGCTGGAGCTTTTCTTCCAGACCGTTGTCACCAGCGCCATCTTCTTTGCTGCTGTCTGTTGGGGTAGCAGTATCAGGGTCAGAGACACCAACAGACTTGACAAGATTATCAAGAGGGCTGGCTCTGTAATTGGTCTCAGACCGGAGACCTTTGAGACAGTGGTGGAGAGGAGAACACTAAATAAACTGTGATCCATCATGGACAATCCTGATCACCCCCTCCACCACACACTAGACAGACAGCGAAGCACTTTCTCAAGTAGACTACCACAGCTTCGCTGTCAAACGGCCAGGTACAGGAAATCTTTCCTGCCACATGCAATTTCACTGTGCAATAATTCACTATGATGTTGTATTCTGGTCATAACAATGCTGCCACACTGCACCTTACAGACTATGTGGTTCCTCACATTTCACTCTGCTCCTGATAGTCCTCCTTTGTGCAATGGGATGATTCATGTGTTTATACAGGTCATCATATATTAAGCTATGTGTAGTATAAATTGCCTATAAAAATATTTGTCATAAGGTACAGGAATTATTTATTTTATTTAATAGTGGGTGTGAAAGGGGGCGGAGTTGAACCATCACTTCTACACCCGCTAAATTAAATAAAAGCACTCGTAAAAGGGGGCACCAGTCCTAACGGACAATTATATTAACTTTAATTTTAATTAACTTTGTACCTTAAATTACTTAATGAATCAGTCTCAAAGTTTCAGTGAGCTTTTGTCCTGCCGTGATTAGGAAACCTGTATATGCGAAAGGAAAACACTTTCAACTGCTCTCATTCACTCTTTTATTAAAATCATTCAGGTTACATGTCATGGCGTTCAAATGATGAATAAACAGATTCAGATGATAACAGCGTAATATATCACATCAACTGATATTGGGTTCCTGAACATAAAATCCAGCTTTACACCTCTGCAGAACCAAGGAGAACTAGACTTATGTTTCAACGGTAAATGAGGCTGGAATGTTTTAACAAAACAACGCAATTTTATGGGGAAAATTCATAAGCTAATTATCTAAAAATGACTCCTGAATTAATCTACAAAAATTTTAAGGGCAGTTACTTAAAAATGACAAAGTTTTTCTTCAGTTTACAGTTCCATCCTGCGGCTGAGAGACTAATTGAGCCCTGAAATACGGGCCATATTCAATTGTAATTTAATTGTTAGGACATCATGTTTTAACCCAGGAAATAGGAGAAATAAAAGTTTCACTCACACACGGCCGTAGGTCCAAGTTTCCGCGGGTCGGTACCGCTGGGTTTTGAAGTTAGGACGTCGGAGGAAGCTGCTGCAAGATGCCTCCTCACAGCCGTGGAAGTGTAAACTCAGCTGGGGGCTCTCCAGACAATGGCAGCAGTGGGTGGTCTGTCACAGAGCGGCGTAAAAAGTCCTTTGAAAAAGAGTCCAAATTTGGGGTCTCTTGTAGCGGGATCGACCCAAAGACTGAAGGAAAATCTTCTCAGTCTCTGTTCACTTTAAACTAGGCAAATTAAAGGTCCACTTTAATGGCGTGAAAAGTCATTTAAAAAAATGTTAGAAAAACATTTACTAGGATAAGAATGGCTTCTGAGGTGAAGGAAAAAGTTTGAGAATTTGATTCTGTAAAAGGGACGAGCTCTAAAGAAAAAATGGCTTCTCCTCAGTTTCCAGAATATAAGGAAAGACTTGACAAACACACAGAGAATAAAATAAAACTTCACAGGGCCTTGAAACGGTGGAATAAAATCTTCTTCTGAGATCTAGATTACTATTCTGCTTCTTTAATCTTAATTTAGTTCCTAATCTTTCTCAAAATCTCTCTCTTTCTTCTTTCTGTGTTTCTAATTCTTAATTCTATTACCGCTTTGCTGTTCTAATCTTCCTGCCTGTTCCTGTTCTACCCTTTTTCTACTGTGCTGATCTCCTTCTTTTTTTTCTAACTTTCTCTGTTCTCTGCTGATCTCTGACTAAACTCAAATCTAACTTCTCTTTTAAAGTTACCTCGCCGGGTCATAAAAGTGATGATGTAGTCACAAGACTGACCAATCGGCTTTTTCAGAAGCAGTTTGAAATGGCTGCTATCCAATGTGAGAACACTTCTTTGTTTGAGAGCAGCCAATCAAATGAAGACACCATCCCATGAAATTTCAGAGGGAAAATCAACACTCAGTCAGTTCTTATGAAATAAATGCTCAATATAAAATCTAACTAAATTAAATGACTTGGCTAATATATGGTGATCATGCATTTATACCATTACTCCAATAACACTCATGAATATAACATTTCTTATACATAATTATAATACATGCATTCACATTTAGATCAAGATTAGAACAGCAGAACATGCAGCAAACCATGGTTGGTGATAAGAGGGATGATTTTCAGTGTCCTTAGGATCCAGAGGATAAGCTGAAAGAAACTTAATATTTAGAACAAATTAAAAGTCATCCTACGTACTGAAAACACATTCCGTAGGTATCCGCTAGGAGGTACTGTTGAGCTGTAGATGATTTCCTTTAGTATCTGGGCGAAGGTACCTGGACAGCATAGGCTATAAAACCGTCAGATTAAGTGGTTTATGACTCTTTTAAAAACATTGGTTTCCTGTGAAAAGGTACGTTATCAAATGCAGTGTTCATGTTGAGAGGTCTGGTCTCCTGAGTTTTATGTTCCTTTGAGCCTTTAAAAGCAAATTCTGATCCTTACAATCTCTGCAAGAGGCAACTGTTTACATTGGGGTCCTGGGAAAGCAAGCATCTTTGGTCAGGCCTGGAAGAAGCCTGCATGAGTCGACATAAAAGCCAGTGATATTCCTGAAAAGGCAGAAAGGTGATATTCCTGTGTAATGAATAAAATGAAATTCCTGTAAACTGGAGAGAAGTGATCTTCTGTCTCGTTTTTGAGGAGATGATGATGCTACATATGATGTACATAGGTTTTATAGTCATGTTAGTTTTTTACTTTCCATGGGTAATCCTTTTGCCTGTCATGTGTGTGTTCCTGTTGTTTGGTTGTCTACTGTAATGCTGCTGTTACACTGTAATTTCCCAGTTTGGGATCAATAAAGTACATCTATCTGTATGAGGTTTTGCTCACTGAAAATTGTCCTTCGACAGAATTTGTACAGCAATGACTAAAAATTCTGAAAGCTGTCTATCATTTGACAGATTACATGGAGAGTAATCTAATTAAAGTCAATTAAAATGATAGATAACAGATTGACAGAATTTTTACAAGCTTGTCTGAGAAAATGATAGATAACAAAATGGTGTAGTGCAACCTCTGAACGTCTCAGTACTCTATGTCCATCCATCTTCTTCCGCTTAGTCCTTTTCGGGTCGCGGGGGGGGGGGGGTGCTGGAGCCTATCCCAGCATCTTTGGGCGGGAGACAGGGTACACCCTGGACAGATCACCAGTCCATCGCAGGGCCAACACAGAGAGACAGACAACCATTCACTCTCACATTCATACCTAAGGACAATTTAGAATCCCCAATTTTGATGCCAATTAACCTAACTTGCATGTTTTTGGCATGTGGGAGGAAACTGAAGAAATCCCGGAGTAAACCCACGCAGACACAGGGAGAACATGCAAACTCCACACAGATCACTGTTGGTCGGGGGCTGGGATCGAATCCAGGATCCCCCGGCCAAGGGTGAGTTGCTGTGCTGCCGCAGTGCTAACCATTCCGCCACCGCGCTGCCCAGTACTCTATGTATTGAGACTTTTTCAGGTCTTCCACTCAGATGCAGTTCTGACACTCAGTCAGCAGTCAGCACTCTTTATTAGATGTCTCATAACACTGATGTTTCATGAAGCAATTGTCTCAAAGTTGTTCATTGTTTCATAAGGCCTCAGTTTCACCATCACTACCGGCATCATGGTGGTCCTTTGTGATGTTACACTCAACACCGCCCACTCGACACTGAGTGGAGCAATATAAAGCGGAAGTGTCGTGAGCAGTGCATCGAGCACTGTTTCAGCACGCCCACAGTCATGTGACCGTAGCAAGTGAGGTCTTGTTATGTCAGTCACATTGCATGACGTGAGGGCTTGTGGGAAATTTGAGAGGGTTCTTTTGGAATTAATTTTTTTTGTTTGTTTGCTTTGTATTGTTTGTTCCTGCCATCCAATTTTGAATAGATCTCGGATGGCCAAATGCTTAAAAAAAAAAAGCCAAATGGTTAAAAAAAGGTATTGAGATTTTTTCAGGTCTTCCACTCAGATGCAGTTCTGACACTCAGTCAGCAGATGGCACTCTTTATTAAATGTTTCATAACATTGTGTCAATCATGAAGCAATTGTCTCAAAGTTGTTCATTGTTTCATAAGGCCTCAGTTTCACCATCACTAGTGGTCCTGGGCCGTTGCTGCTCCTCCTCCCCCTCAGTCATGCCTTCTTTCTGCCATTTCCTCTGGGACCAACAGCCTCCTCTCATCCGGCCGTCCTCCAAGCAGGCCCTCCTCCAGCCAGGCTCTCTCCTCCTGGCAAAAGCTCTCTCCTCTGGACTGCCAGAGCACCTTTTATATCGTGTGCAGCCACAGGTGCTGCACATCCACAGTCAACACAGGTGATGCTGATTAGCAATTAGGGGAAGCACAGGATGGAAGTATACAACATCTCCAACTAAAAACACTCAGGCCAAAATACAAAAAACACAAAACATGCAAACCACAAAAAACATGCAACATAAATTTAAAAACTATATAAAATCCAAAAAACACAATAAAATACTTCCACCCCATGACACATAAAGTATATGCTTTGTGTACTTGGTTGCTAGTTAAAGTGACACTCTGGCAAAAATCTGGCAAAAAAATTTTCTGTTGTTGTTGTAAATACATATTTGGCAACTACATCTCTCACCTTGACTGTTTTCAGAAAAATGTTTTGTCTTTTACTTTTGAAGATATAGCCAAAACTTTAACGTCCGTTAGCGTCGTGAACAGACTAGCAGCCCACCCACCAGGAGTCATGGCAGCCAATCACATGCAAGTCCTGGAAGTCGGAGAATGCGGTGACCAACCGCATGCAAGCCCTGCACGTCGGGGAGAGCAGAGATGGTTGGGGTAGACAGAAAAAGCTCATCAAACTACACTTTCGTAGCCGAAAATACTGCTTGAAAACTGGCCGAAGTTCTCTGGCCAGACCAGGGGCGTCCAATCGTGTGCCATGGAGGGCCAAGACCCTGCAGGCTTTACCTCCAACTAGTGTCTTCAACAGCAAATTCCAAGGAATTTCTTCCCACTGCTTGCTGATAAGTGAAAACACCTGCGAAGAGACGGGGTAGAAGAGAAAACCTGCAGGGTTTTCTTTTAACACTTTATTTAAATTATTTTACCCATGAAGGACCCGACAGGATGGGGAAAGGAAGTGTGGGCATGGGGAAAGAAAAGGGAAAGGAACAGACAAAAAACACAAACAAACCAACAACTAAAACAACAGAAGACAGACTGCTTCTTCCACCAAAGAAGTCTCAACACGAGTCTGGTATCCGCACCTGTTAAAGGGGAGACATTTGTGTGTGTGCATCTGTGTGCGTGTATATGAGAATGCGTGCAAAATAAGTGTGTGCATGTGAGTGGTTTGTCAGGGAACATACGAACAGGGTGGCCAGTTGCAGCAACTGCCTCCCCTCGGAAACCCCGAGCAGGCAGGGCAATGCCACCAACCCCCACAGGGTACAAATGTCCGAGGCCAACAAGCCTCAGGAAAGCCAGGCATCTGCCCCAGGAGGGATGGCCAAGGGAGGCCAGGCCACCAGGCGGCCGGCACGGTGGGCCCACGCCCCCGGGCCCGCCAGCCCCCAGGCTGGTGCTGTTGCGAGATTTCATGATTTATTTTTTTTTTGCCCGTTCAGAATTTGCTGGGAGTTTGCTAAAGTGGTGCAGTGTGCATTGCTCAGCAGGAGGACTTACAACATTTTCCACTTCTTTCAACTCTGGGTGATGGCGGTTAATGTGAGCCCTGGCAGTGTGTGGTGTTACCAAAGTACTTGACTTTCGTTTTGCAAACTTTACATATTACATGTATCATGTCTAGCGCTTTCTTTCCCGGAATGTTGTAGAAACAAAAATGCACCCACACACTTGCCTTCATTGAAGATGGGACTGGCTGAATTTCTTGCTGCTCCATTTTTTCTTAATTCCGACTGTTTTATCCGGCTTCTAGCTGGTAAGCTACTCTGCGTGGTTCTCCTGCATCAGCAGCATCAATGTGTAATTGCGTATCACAAAGCGGCAATACATGTCACGTGACAGGACAACGGCACCACCACAAAAAAATAAAATAAAATAAAAAATCGATTCTTAATTTTTGTGAATTGATTCTGGATCATGTAAAATGAGAATCTTGATTCTTACCAGAGTGGTGGCCCAGTTGTTACAGTATCCGCCCCATGACCGGGAGGTTGTGGGTTCAAATCCCAGCTGGGTCATACCAAAGACCATATAAAAATGGTACTTCCCACCTTCTAGCTTGGTACTCAGTGTAATAGAATTGGAGAAGCTGTTTGTGGCAGCACCTTGCATGGCAGTGACCCCTCTGATTCTACGTGTGATTAACATTGTAGATAGGAGAAATGTAATTTTATTCTACTGTACATGATTGGCTATATGGACTAAATGACAACAGAGGTGTTTTCTTATGTGAATCAATTTTTTCCAACACCCCTAGCGCATTCAAAAGTTCCATCTGACTTTTTTTTAAAACCAACTCACATCATTCTTTTTGTATAATAAATTTCATCTGATCTGGACAAAGAAAAGTGTAGTTCATCTGGAAACTCATATATATCTTGGAAACTACTTTTGTCAGGCAGCTTTCCATCAGTTATTTCCCATCTAAAAAAGAAAATAATGACATAATGATAATGCAAATAAGAATCAGAGTAACTGCAACTTTAAGAAACTTTAGAAGGCCTGAAATCTTACTGGAACAAGTTTTTTTAATCATCATTTCTTTTTGCTGGTGGTCAATAAGAAGGGGATGTGTTATGTATGGAAATACCTGGTGATGAATGAAACAAGATGAAGCTGGGGAACACAGCTTTATTGATGGTACTAGGATGCAGCGGTAACACAGCAGGCACCTGGCATGGGCACCGGTCAAAGAGACCATAAGATGGTGGTCCGCCCACTATATAGAGCGGTGCAGTGACGTGACAGGAAGTCCACGTCACCACACTGCACTTCACAATAAAGTGCCATGTTTCCCTATACCACATTTCCTCCCCCCCTTAGAAAAGTCCAAAACCACACACAACTGAACCCCCCCCCCCTCAATTTAGGACCCGAATCATGCTCTAAAATAACAACAAACTAATGTACTAAACTGGCCTAACACACTCACTCAAAACAACCTAGAATAGGGCTGGCGGGTGGACTGCCACACAGCCCACACAGCATGGTGGATTATTCTGCCACCAAATAACTAAAAAGTCCTTTATTAACTAAAATCACAGCCATGCTCCTAAACTAAAATACAAACACATAAATAACCCCGTACCATAACATGCATAACACACAGAACTATAAACATTTCTCTACAGCACAGCCACTTGGGTGGGAGAGGCAGAACTGGCATGGGGGGCCCAGGACAGCCTCTCAGCAAGCGCACCCCTGGAAGCAGCAAGCCCCCGGGACGATGGCTGATCTTCTGTATGGTGGAGCCTGACTCCTTCACCACCAACACCGACTCTTGTCCAGCCTCGTCACCCGGAGCGTCCTCCTGGATACACCAAAGCTGACTGGCGTGCCTCAATGAGCCGTCGGACAACCGGAAGTATGCTGCGCCCAACTTTGCCACAATGTGCAGACATCCTTGGTTGTTTGCTGGCTGTCGTTTGGCCCATCTTCGCTGTGGATGTTCATCACCCCAAACCCGAACCAAGTCCGAAAGCCTCAGTGGGGCCCGGCTCGGCCTGACATGGCACTGCTGAGTATGCGGTAACTCCATGCTCGTCGGTCTGGCCCTGTCCTCTTCTAAAACCGTTGTAGCGGTCACCATCATAGCTGCAGACCCTCTATCCCCCTGCGGCCAAGCTGCCGAGGCATCTGGGGCTAGCATGGTGACAGTCACCGACACAGGTGCCCTGCCACCACGCTCAGTACCCCCGTCTACCGTGTCCCGAGCGCCGGCACTGAGACTTTCCTGCACCAAATCTGAGTGAAACTGGTCCTGCTTGACCGCTGTGGTATCCATTTGCTCCTCATCCCACACAACATCCTAATCGACCACCAGAACCTGCGGGGTTCCAGTGGCCACAACCCGACCATTTGTTCCCAGCACCATCTTTAATGGCGAAACCCAGCCCATAAAACAAATCACAGCCTATGAT
Organism: Pholidichthys leucotaenia; assembly: GCA_020510985.1. Taxonomy (NCBI): domain Eukaryota; kingdom Metazoa; phylum Chordata; class Actinopteri; order Cichliformes; family Pholidichthyidae; genus Pholidichthys; species Pholidichthys leucotaenia. Next base: position 329,480,764 of record CM035842.1, on the reverse strand, counting down.
GTTATCGCCTTGCGCTGTCACGTGGAACGTGAAGTCAACCATCTTCGCAGACTTGTAAAGGACCGTTAATTCCAAAGTCCCAACCGTGCACTGCCTGCCACCTCCATAACCATACAACGGTGCCGAGTTACCTTTAATCCTGTAGTGGGCGAAGAACTTCCTCATCGTGGCCCAGTTCAGCAGTGACCCCTCCGCCGCCATGTCGAGCAGCAGTTACACCTCCACGCCATCCAACTCCACTGCGCAATACGTGTACCCGTTTGTGCTGGGGACACTGTATGGAGGGTTGTCAGGCGGGCAGAGTGATTTCTTCCGTGGGCTCTCTGGTTCAGATACATGGCAAACCCTAGCATAATGGTTCAAGCATCCACATCTGCTACGTTTTCCCCTAGCCGGGCAGTCCATCGCCTTATTTCGGTGCATTGCAGATCCACAACCCTTGCACAGGGGTTTTCCCGAGGCAGACCTTCGGCTGGCAGCATTGGTTTCCATAACGTCGTCATCCAAGCTTTCCTTGCTTTCTGAGTCCGCAACATTTGCCGCGGCGGGTGGTTCCGGCGGCCTCTGTGACTGGCGCCAGGTTAGCTCCTAAGCTAGCTTGTCTGCGGTCTCCAGCTGGAGAGCTAGTTCGATAGCTCTGGCTAATGTTAAGTCATTGGGTGCCGTAAGTAGCCTAGCCCGCAATGAGGTGCTGCACATGCGCTCTGCAAGCTGGTCACGTACCATTTCATCTTCCAATGGCCCAAAGCAGCACTCGCTAGCTAGCTGCCTCAAGTCGGCAACAAACTGATGGATAGGCTCACCTACCCACTGATGTTGCTGCCAAAAACGAATCCTCCGGACAGTCACACTATTGGGGTGTGGAAATGGTTGGCTAGCTGCTCCACGACGTCCTCAAACAAGTCCAACACACAGGTTCAGGTACAGGTTAAAAGAAAGTGAATAATATAACAAAGGGGGTAATAAAATCCAACAAGGTCAAATTAGACAATAGCTCCTCTGATTATACAGTTCAACATAAGTTATCCGAAATATGTGATGGCTGAATCCGCAGCTTATATTGGCCACCCATGTTCCATCCAAGAATTCAAAAGAAAAAACAAAAGAAGTCATGACACAACTGCGTACAACCCACAGGCCAATGGGTTATGTGAGCGTTTTAGATCACTGAAAGCAGCACTGAGGGCTTCACTGACGGATGCCAATTAGGTAGACGGGTTGGCGTGGGTTTTATTCAAAATTCAAACGTTTATTTCAAACTCAGGGTTCATATTAAATGCAGAACTAAAAGGAGTAGAAAATAGATAAATAAAAGTATATACAGATCAGCAGACAGTCGGCGGTCTTGTAACAACAATAACATACAATATTGGACTCAGTATAAAATGGAACGCCACCACTTCCAAATGCTGGAGTGAAGTGTGAGTGACGAGTTGACAATTGCTGATATAAGATGATTGTTACATGGCAGCAACCTTCTCATCAAACTGTAAACATTGTTACGTATCAACTCGCCAAAAGACGGAATGTTCACAGACACAAACATCTTGCTTGCACTCGACCTTCGTGGTACATCTAATCTTTATCTTTATTGGGGTTGCGCTCCGCGGCCAAAGATGATTTGGAAACTTCCCCGGCAGAGAGCTTCTTTTTGCGGAGCTACTATGGCTGACCGGGGAATTTCTGCCAAATAATCCAGCGGCGGACAGCTGGCCGTCTGAGCTTTTGCAGCGTTGCGCAAACACAGGCACACAGCACGCTGCCGAGCAGCTCGTTTTTGCGCAGCGCCTATGGCTGGCCGGGGAATTTCTGCCAAATAATCCGGCGGCGGACAGCTGCCCGTCTCAGCTTTTGCAGCGTCGCGCAAACACAGGCACGGTGGCGGGCCCAGCCCACCAGTGTTTTCCGCGTGCTTTTGTGCCTAAAACGTTGAAGAACGCGGAGTTTATGTTGGTCAGACACAATGACCAGCGCCCTCCATTGCGCCTGCGCACATGTTGAAAATAGCCGTATGTCACAGTGTTAAAGAATGCTATAAAAAATTCCTGTATCCAGACGGTGATCCGGATCACCCCCAAAATTTAATCAGTTCTTCCTTGTACCATTTCCAACAACGCCTGAAAGTTTCATGGAAATCCGTCCAAGACTTTTTGAGTTATCTTGCTAACCAACAGACAAACAGACAGACAGACAGACAAACACACAGACAAACCCCGGCAAAAACATTACCTCCTCCTGGCCTTTTCGGCCTGGCGGAGGTAATAAGACAATTTAGTCACATACTGCTCAGTGACCTGTGGTGAGTTTCATTTCTGGTGAGGCTATGATGCTTTCAGGGTCAGATTTACAAATCGGATTTAATATATAATGTTAACAAAACAAGTGTAAGGTATTTTATTGAATTACCTCTTAATGGAATACACAGAAAAGGCAGTAAATAAAAGGCCATGGTTTCATTTTAGAACTCTCCTTAATATAGACAACATGCAAAGCCCCTCGGTTACACAAGTATAATATATTTAGCTATTTTACAAACAACATTTTTGGCCACAAAATTCATTATATTTTGTTTTTTTGCAAAGGAATAATTAAATTATAGTGGTTCAGAGAGCTGCACCTCTCTGTGTTGCAGCTCCACAATTTACATTTATTTTTACAAATTGTTATTAGTATTTACAACTACTATGCATGCATGGTCTTACCTTTACTTGTAAATGAAATAAATTTGCCTATCCTAATGGACAAAAATCACTGTGACTTTGTTCAAAAAAATGTCCTTATCTTCCTTTATTTAAAAAAAAACTGTGCGTACGGCGCTCAAGCACACCCCCTCTTGCTGGGGCAATGATACTGCGTAGCCTCTGACTGATTTTCAGCCTCACCTGCCTCCCCTGACCGCATGTCACTGATAGTGCTATGAGTTGTTTGAATGTTGGTACCAAACTATTCCTATTAAAACATCCAGTCATGGATTAAATGTGACAAAATAAAAAAAAAATACTAAAAATATTTTTAGAATGTAGCTTAACTAGGTATGAATGTGAGAGTCAATGGTTGTCTGTCTCTCTGTGTTGGCCCTATGATGGACTGGTGATCTGGACGGGATAGGCCCCAGCCCCCGTGACCCAAAAAGAATTAAGTGCTTGAAGATGAATGAATGAACGAATGAATGCACTTAAAGATGCACTCCGGTGGCTCTAAAACCACCTCAAAAACAAATATGTGTTGCCCAAAATAGTCTGTTGTGGCTTTTCACCCATAAAAAAAACTTTCATTGCCTTAGAATTGCTTGGAAAGTGCTTTTAAATCTTGCACCTATTGAAGTATGCGTGGATCTATGAATATTCTAATTAGCTCCACACATACCCCCGGCTGAAGTGATGGCCTAGTTGGTAGAGCATCCGCCCCACAACCAGGAGGCCCGGGTTCAAATCCCGGCCGGGTCATACCAAAGACCAGATAAAAATGGTACTTTCCACCTTCTAGCTTGGTGCTCAGCATAATAGAACGGGGAAAGGAAAGCTAACACACAGAGCTACCAGAAGACTGACTCCCCACTGTAGCTTTAACTACTTACAGTAGCTGTGTGGCCAAGGGTCATGGGTGGGGCAGGCCATCTGGCGGCCTGGGGGTTGGTGATTCAGGGCCTGCTTTTCCCGGCCGCCCTGCCGTTGTGTCACGGGGCAGAGCGCTTTATCGCATTGCCTCTGGTGTCTTTGGTGCCGGGTGTGTGGGGGTGGCCATGTTGCCGTCGGTTTGCTCCGGGGTGACAGTGGCTGCGGGGCAGCCTGCTGCTGTCGGTGTGTGTCTGGGGTGGGTGGGGGGGTGGGCGCTCGGGGGTGTTGCTTGGCGTGTGGGGCACCGTATGGGTCCAGCCCATTGTTCATTATTGTGATTGTTGTTGTTGTGTATGTTCATGTGTGCAAGATGAGTGGGAGTGGGTGTGGGTGTGGCTGCTCCATCATGCTTGTGGTGCTGGGAGCTCCAGGGTGCAACGCTAGTGGGTCCTGGGCTGCTCAGCCTGGCGGCCCTCGCCCTGGGTTGGGATTTGGGGGCAATGGGTGGCCTCTTGAACCAGTTTGCAAGCTGACTTCTGGGGGGGGGGGATGGGCTCCCTTTTGGACCGCCTCCATCCAGCTCCACACTCCCACCCCCGCTTCCCTATTCTGGGTGGAACATACATCTTCTTGGATACACTTAGGGTTTTGGGGTGGGGGTGTGCCGCACTGTGTCGGTGAAGGGGATACCTCTGTCTTCTGCGCAGTGGGGCTGCCCTCACCTCAATTTTAATTGCAGTTTAGAGTTTAGACATTGAGGGCTTGGGGGGGATGGGCGCCCCCCTGCCTATCACAGTGGCTAGTAGTGCTCCAACCACCATCCCCCCAATTTTAACTGCACTATGGTAGTTCACACACCTGCACACAATCACATCATACAACTGACACACATCTATCATGATTTGTGCAAGGGGGAGGGGTTCCCCCACCCCTGTTGCCCTCCTTCTGCCGGTGGCCTGGGGGCCCAGTGGGGGCCCTGGGACCCATCATGTTGTCAAAATCCCTGGGTGCTGCGGAATGAATAGATGCGAGCAAAGGAGTGAGAGAGTGAACAAGAGAGTAAGTGAGAGTGAGGCAGTGATGAGTGGAGATGGTGATGGTGAGTCGGTTTTGCGTGGCACTTTGCATGTTGGGTGGCATCTCGGAGCGCCTGCGGTGGTCCACTGATCAGTCACTCGGGTGGACATTGGAGGTAGTAGTCTGCTTCTGTTCCCACAGCCGCCCTGGGGTGGGTCAGCGGGGGGGAGGGGTGCTGGCCTGCGCCGGCGGTCTCGCCAACCACTGGTGCACATTCATGCTCGATGCATCTGCATCACGGTCACCCTAAGTAATAAGGGTAAATGAGGGTGGGTGGGTGTGTGGGGGAGAGCACGAATGGATGTGAGTAGGTCGGAGTGTGAGTGAGAGTCTGTGTATGGGTGAACGTGAGTGAGTGTGGGTGACCCTGAGGGCAAGTGGGAGCGAGATTGAGCGGGTACAGGAGGGAAGAAGAATGGGGGGCTCCGGGAGTGTGAGTGTGGGATTGTGTGGGGGAGAGGGTGAGTGAGAGTGAGTGAGTGCATGTGGGTGCGTATGAGAGCTTGAGGGTGTGAATGTGTGGGAATGGGTGTGCCTGCTAGTTGGGAGGTGTTGGATTGAGTGCCTTTTGGCTGCATGGGCTCCCCTGGATGGTGTGGGGTGGGGCTTCTTTGAGCGTGGGGGTCTCCAGGGTGTGCAGCAGTGGCGCTGGGGGGGGCAGTGGGAGGGTGTCTGGGGGGGCTCACGCCGGGGGCGCTGGCCGGTCTCCGGCCCAGGGGGTAGGGGCACTTTAGCTCAAGTAGGTTCATTTTGTCTTTTTTTTATAAGATAAATAACATTAATTTTAAACCTGCACAAATATAAACTTAAGTATCTAAATTCTTCAGAGACTTAAAAAACAAATTAAAGTTATAAAACAAAATATAGTGCCCCTACTTTTTTTTAATTTATTTACCTTTTGTTCTTATTAAAGACAAAAATAGAAAAAAGTTTTTTACCTTCTTTACATGTTTCCACTGTTCACTGCAGCCTTCGTCAGAAGTGTCAGCTGATTGCTGCGAGGTGTCATTTTATCAGCTGACTTTCGTAGGCGGGGCCAGCCCAGCATAAAGGCCCCCTCATCCCGGTTCATGCTATCTTATCCCCATGGGCCTTTATGCTTTCCCACACCTGGGACCACATTTTCCAGAGACCATCGGACGGCGGAAAGCGGTGCCGGCTCGGTGGATCTGATGGGTCTGCTGACTATGACGCCTGAGTTCATAGGATCATCATAGGCCATCATGCAGACATTACAGGCCGTCCTATGAATGCCTGATATCATAGGATCATCATAGGTCATAGAAGTCCTATGATCATGAGTGATTCCTGCCATCCATCCATCTTCTTCCGCTTAATCCTTTTCGGGTTGCGGGGGGGGGGGGGGGCTGGAGCCTATCCCAGCATCTTTGGGCGACAGGCAGGGTACACCCTGAACAGATCGCCAGTCCATCCATGATCACATAGTCAGAGACACCTGTCTATATGTCTATATGATGTCATATAGACAACCTATCTATATGACGGCATCGCTCCTATGATGCCTGAGATCATAGGAACAGCATAGATCATAGCAAGTCCTATGATCATGAGTGATGCCTGCAGTTGATCACATAGTCAAAGACACCTGTCTGTATGACGTCATATAGACATCATATCTATATGATGGCATCGCGAGTCCTATGATGCCTGTGATTATAGGATCATCGTGAGTGATGCCTACCGTTGCTCATATAGTCAAAGAAACCTGTCTGTATGTCTATATGACATCATATAGACATCATATCTACATTATACTGTATAACGGCATTGTGAGTCCTACAATGCCTGAGATCATAGGATCATCATAGAACATCATGCTGTCCTATGATGTCCTATGATCGTGACACACAGAGATTTCTTGAATTTATAGAATCATGATGATGATGATTGTATTTTAAGCTGCTAAGAGACTGCTGAACAGTTTCATTGTATTGCGTGTACGACAATAAAGATTCTATTCTATTCTACTCAAGTCTGCGATGATGGCTGACTTCATGTTCCACGTGATGACCCGAGGCAACATCATGGGCTGTGACTTGTTTTATGGACTGGGTTTTGCCATCAAAGACAAAGCTGGGGAAGAATGGTCGGGTTGTGGCCAGTGGAACCTTTCAGTTCCAGTGGTCAATGATGATGTGTGGGATGAAGGACTAACGGACACCACGGTGGTCAAGCAGGATCAGGCTCACTCAGGTTCAGTGCAGGAGGGTCTCAGTGCCGGTGCTCGAAAATAGTTGAGGGGGGTACCGAGCATGACGGCGAGGAGCCTGTGCTGGCGAGTGACGCCGACGTGCTAGCCCCAGATTCCTCCGGAACTTGGCCACAGAGGGATGGAGGATCTACAGCTATGATGGCAACCACTATAATGGCTTCAGAAGAGGACAGGGCCAGCCCAACTATCACGGAAAAACCGCATGCTAAGCAGCACCACGTCAGGCTGAGCTGAGCCCTTCTTAGGGTCATGGACTTGGTCCGGGTTTGAGGAGAGGAGCGTCCACGGCAAAGATGGGCCAGACGACAGTCAGTAAAACATCAGGAGTGTGTGCATGTAATAGCTAAACTAGACGCAGCATACTTCCAGCTGTCTGATGGCTCGGCGAGGCACGCCAATCAGCTTCGGCGTGTCCGGGAAGAGGTTTCTGGTGACGGGGCTGGACGAGAGCGGGAGTCGGTGGTGAAAAGGAGAGGCGCTTTCGTCCAGAAGACCAACTCCCGGGGCCTGATGCTTCCAGGGGCGCGTCTGATGAGGGGGTGCCATGGGCACCCCCACGCCGGTTCTACCCTTCCTGCCCAAGGCACAGTACTGTAAATTTTGTTATATAGTTCTGATGTTTATATATGTGGTAAAATGTTATTGTTTTGTGTGGGTTTTATTAATTGAGGAACACAGCAATGATCTTAGTTGTTTAATAGACTTTTCTTTAGTTTAGCAGGTGGCAGAATAATTCACCTTGCAGTGTGGGCTGAACGGCAGTCCACCCGTCTGCCCTATTTTAGGTTTTGTTGTGTGAATGTGCTAGGCCAGTGTTTTTCAACCTTTTTTAAGCCACGGCACATTTTTTACATTGACAAAATCCTGGGGCACACCACCAACCAAAATGACACTCTATAGCCTAACACAGTAAAAATAATAAAATATAGTTAGCAATACAGTTTCTAAATGTATTGTAAATTAAATTAAATTCTAAATGTAGCTCACCCTCTTGTCTTTTTTCTTTCGTGTACCACTCATACTAGGGCCTTCTTCTTGGTCAGAATTTTGTCCTGAGCCTTGTTCAGACTTAGCCCTTCCCCTTGTCAAAAACTTCTCCATCACTGTCACTGTGACCTGTCAGGTGCAGCTCTAATTCTATTGTCTTTTTACAGGCAATTAGCCATCTGCTGCCATCCAGTGACATAAAAGAGTATTACTCTGACACTGGCCACAGTTACATGGGCAAAATTTCTTCAATCTGATTACAATTCAGATCAGAATTTTACTGTTTACATGGATCCTGAAAAAGCTGATCTGATTAGGACGTGCGTTTTCATGTGTCACAGGTTTGAACGGAATAAATCCTTTTGACATGCGCAGGTCGACATTTCGACATTCAAAAAATAGTAGAAGAAGAAGCAACTTCCGGTGTTAGCGAGCCCCGCTTCGTGTCGAAATTGACCTGTATCGTGTTATTCAGACTGTACTTTTGCTTCTGCTAGTTTCCGTAATGAAGCTACAAGTACATACTTCTGCATATGACGAACAGAGGGAGACAACAGGACGATACAGACCAGTTTTGTTTTACTCCCGCTATGTTTTCCACTAGCTGCTGCTAAGGCAGAAATACGTCACGTCGACGTGCGGCTGGTGTACAGACATGCGCAGTAAACATATATTCTGCCCTGTGTTCGGAATAAGTGTTTTCATGCGCACCATTCGGATTAACAATCGGCATAACCCACCCCTCTCAATCGGAATGAAATTTTGATCCGAATGAGCATGATCGGGTTAGAATATTCACATTGCCATGTTTACATGAAGCATTTTTATTCCAATCAGGCTTTTAATCCGGTTACTTGTGTCCATGTAAACATAGCCACTCACTCGAGTAATTAAGTTAAATTGGATAATTTCCCACGGCACACCTAACGATCTCTCATGGCACACTTGAGTGCCGCGGCACATAGGTTGAAAATCACTGTGTTAGGCCATTTAGGAACATCAGTTTTCATTTTGTTAGTGTGTGATTCAGTCCCAAATTGGGGGTGGGTTCTAATAGAGTGAGTGGTTTTGGACTTTCTAAGGGGGGGAGGAAATGTGGCGTTGGGGTTTAACACCTTTATTGTGAAGTGCGGTGTTGTGGCAGCCACTTCCTGTTCTGCCACTGCACCACCCTGTAAATAGCATAGGACATCCATTACACGTCTCTTCGACCGGTGCCCTCTGCCTGGTGTCTACTGTGTGTCAGTTGTGGTTCCACTGTTTAATAAAGCTGAGTTCGCCAAGTCACCTGGCCTCATCCTTTTAGAGGTACTTTACCATACATAACACTGTCCAGGTTTTTATTTATATATATATATATATATATATATATATATATATATATATATATATATATATATACAGATCAGTGCATATGGGACCTTAAATCGAAAAATTTCTCCATTGAAATGAATCGCAAGAGCAAAATTATCTTTTGATCCCGATCAAATTTTGCCACGAGTTACACATATGATGTTTGTCAATTTAAAAGATAATTTTTCACATAATTAATGTTGTTAGCTGTCATAAAATAACAGAGCAATATTTAGTTTTGTTTAAATGACTAGTGGAAAACAACTCCTATCATCCCACATCACTAAACTGTAATCGTATTTAGTGCTGTTACTTATGTAGAATGTACATCTTTTGTTTTGATCATTTTTATGTTGACTGTGTTATGTTGACTATCATATGATTTTTATGTTGACTGTGTTTACTATAAATTTGCTGTTGCTTATGCAGAATGCATATATATTTTCCTTTAATTAGAGTTTATAAAATTTCATTATTCAGTGCTGACTATATCGATATACAGTATGTTATCAAGCAGCCTCTCTTTTACACAATAATGTGGTAGGCTGCCTATTGGCCTTCTTTGGTGGTGGTGGGAGGGTGTTTTTCGTGAAACCTGGCAACACTGGTCATTTTGTGACATTTTTGGTTGGTGGGGTGCTGCCACTTGCCTCATAAAAAGATTGGAAAAACACTGCTTTAGCCTTTGTAACCGATATTTTTTAACAGAGTGAGACCTCACTCTCTAAAACTTCACTAGCACCATCTAAACAGGTGCTGTTTATTTGTTGGTTGCATCACGGTTCATGGGTGACGCGGTTTTACTGCAAGGAAAGCCACAATAACCCGCAGCCAGCAGACCAAACTGAGGGTTTATCACTGAGTCCAGGCTGCAGTATGTTATTCCGGTTCGGAGTCATTCTTACTCCGCAGTCCTCGGACGTGGAGGTCTTTGTTTTGGGTTCGCGGCCGGAGATGGGCCACTGGGACCCGAACAGAGCGGTCCAGATGAGAGCCTCACAGAGCCTCCCCTCACCGGAGGAACCGTGTCTGTGGGTCGGAGAAGTGCAGCTGGAGGAGCCGGTCAGAGACACGCTGTGGTTCAAATTCATCCAGAGAGTCAGAGGGTCCTATGTCTGGGAAGGTAGAACCACGTTTTATACCAGAGTCTACATTTTCAGAAGCTCACACTCAAACACAAATTTACTGCGAATACAACTGAAGGCAATCAACGGTCCGCCATGTTTGGTTCATATTATGCAATGTGTCATTGATGCCACATGATGGCGGTAAAGCAACATGTTCAAATTCTGTACCGTTTTGAAATCCTCTCTTCCCCCTCTAAAAATAGTTCATACATAATGAAACAATCATTAGACTGGGTGGTTATAAACTTCACTTTCACCCGTTACTGTTCTCCCAAATTTGTCATTCTTTTTTTTTTTTTTTTTTTCATTCATTCATCTTCTTCCACTTAATCCTTTTTGGGTCGTGGGGGGGCTGGAGCCTATCCCAGCATCTTTGGGCGAGAGGCAGGGTACACCCTGGACAGATCGCCAGTCCATCACAGGGCCAACACAGAGAGACAGACAACCATTCACTCTCACAGTCACACCTAAGGACAATTTAGAATCCCCAGTTTGATGCCAGTTAACCTAACTTGCATGTTTTTGGCATGTGGGAGGAAACTGGAGAAATCCCGGAGTAAACCCACGCAGACACGGGGAGAACATGCAAACTCCACACAGATCACTGTTGGTCGGGGGCTGGAATTGAACCCAGAATCCCCCAGCCAAGGGTGAGTTGCTGTGCTGCCGCAGTGCTAACCACTCTTCCACCACGCCGCCCCCCAAATTTGTCTTGAAATACAAATGGGCAGTGCAGTGGCACAGCAACTCACCCTTGGCCATGGGATCCCTGGTTTGATCCCAGCCCCTGACCAACAGTGATCTGTGTGGAGTTTGCATGTTCTCCCCGTGTCTGCGTGGGTTTACCCCGGGAGTTCTCCGGTTTCCTCCCACATGCCAAAAACATGCAGGTTAGGTTAACTGGAGAGTCTAAAAGTGGCCCTAGGTGTGAATGGTAAAGGGATAGCGCCATACCCTGGCTGCTTTATCCATCCAGGTGGATGCCCTTAATTTCCCCTCTGGGGATCAATAAAGTATTAAAAAAAACAACAAAAAAAACAGATGGTCAATACAAGAACAGTGCTGTCAACATTTCTATTTCCCCACAAAATTACAAGAAATTGATAGGATGAAAAAGTCATACATTTGGAAGAAAAAACAGTAACTTATCCGCCTCATTCCTAGCCTCCATGATGCCTTGCGTGAATTACGAGCGCAACTTCAGGTACTAGTTTAGAAAGTGGGGTCATCGCAGAACCAGGACACTTCCTTGTTCAAAAAAAACATTGACTTCGGCATCAAAAATGCGGGAACACGGCCTTTTGCACCTCAAAAAGAGTAATATAATCATACCACTTCCCATGACTGTGGAGGGATGAGAAGATTATGGCTGTGTTGTGAGACATGTATATGTTGGACACTGCATATGTGATTTAACCTCACGATGAAGGAGAGCCAGCCCCCTGCGGTGCGGAGCCACAGAGCCTGGACCCCCTGCGGAGGACAGGGGACAGAAGACTTCCTGACCACTGAGGCTCGAGAGGAGAGAAGGGGGAGTTATGTAAATAAAAGGCTAATGAATGTGAATAAAGAGACTTTGATATAGATGTGTGATTTCCCCCGCGAGGGAAATGGTTTGATGTGAGAATGTTTAAATGAGAGAACTTTGGTGTGTTCACTCTCTTTGTTCGCTGCTCAAGAATAAGAGCAGACAGTGGAATGATTTCTTGAATAAACTGAAATGGAAGACAATTCGGTTTCGTTATTCAAGTCTCCCCACATTGGTGACTGACGACGTTGAGAATGAACGAAGAAATTCTCAGGGTCCCGGACTCACAGCGCTCAGAGCTGGCGAGCGCAGTGGCCGTTAAGCTGCCTGATTTCTGGCAGGATAACCCACGGTCGTGGTTTCTGCAAGCAGAGTCGCAGTTCGCGCTCGCAGGAGTAACGGTGGATGACACTAAGTTCCACCATGTCATCGCTAAACTGGACAACAGCACAGCTCGGTGCGTGCAAAGCTTGGTGGAGCAGCCACCCGCGACCGACAGGTACGGCAAGCTGAAATCCACCCTCATCAAGTTTTTCACCCCCTCGGCTGAAGTGAGGGCGAGGAGGATCCTGTCTTTGCTAGACCAAGGTGGACACAGGCCGAGCGCCCTGATGGAGGAGATGATACAGCTGAGAGGGTTGGACAACGATGATTTCATTTTTCAGTTCATCTTCCTCTCCAACCTCCCGGCGCATGCGAGAAGCACGCTGGCCGGCAAAAAGTGTCACACCCTGGAGGAGTTCCGGGAGCTGGCCCAGGAGGCAGACGGGATCCTGGACGCCTGCGGCGGGCAAGCAACCACAGCAGCGACCCGAGACAGCGGGGAGCCAGAGGCGGCAGAACCAGACTGGCCGACGACGGCGGCAACACGGCCGCGACGAGGGGGAGCCAATAGCCCGGCGACAGAGGCGCGGGCACGACACAGCGGAGGAGAAGATCTCTGCTTTTACCATCGGAGGTTCGCAGAGAAGGCACGCAGGTGTGTGCCGCCCTGCATCTTCAGGAGTTCGGGAAACGGCAAGACCGGGGGTCGCTAGCAGCTTCGACCCTCGGAGAACGCAACAAGCTGCTCTACATCACGGATGCGCGCTCCGGACGAGTGTTCCTCATTGACACCGGAGCACAAGTGAGCTTCATCACCCCAACATACGCGGACCGGGTGGCTGGACCCCACGGTGACGGAGCTACAGCGGCAAATGGCTCGAACATCAACACCTACGGGAGAAGGACCTTGCCTTTATGCTTACATGGCCGCACATATGAATGGACTTTTGTAGTAGCGGCGGTGAGTTTCAACATGTTGGGCGCGGATTTTTTGTGTTCACACAATCTGTTAGTTGATCTTGCTAATAGACGGCTGGTAAATGCACTCTCTTTTTACTCTCTCCCCTGTTCAGCTCGAGTGTCCCCGCCACCAGTACAGACCCACGTCGCTACAGCAGGTGGTAAGTTTCACACACTCCTCACCCAATTTCCAGCGCTCACTGTGCCCACTTTTTCAGCGACGGTCGCGAAGCACGGGGTGAAACACTTTATCCCCACTTCTGGTCCTCCCGTGTTTGCAAAAGCTCGGCGCTTGGATGCAGTTAAGCTCGCCATTGCGCGCGAGGAGTTCGCCAGCCTGGAGAGGCTGGGCATCGTTCGTAGGTCGAAGAGCCCGTGGGCTTCGCCGCTGCACATGGTACCGAAAGCCGATGGCTCCTGGAGACCGTGCGGGGATTACCGCAGGCTAAACAACGCTACGGCACACGATCGTTATCCCATCCCGCACATTCAGGATTTTTCGGTGCACCTGGCGGGGGCGCGCATTTTTTCAAAGATTGATCTAGTTCGCGGCTATCACCAAGTCCCGGTCCAACCGGAGGACATTCCTAAAACAGCGGTAATAACCCCGTTCGGACTTTTCGAATTTTTACGCATGCCGTTTGGTCTCAAAGGGGCGGCGCAAACATTTCAGCGGATGATGGATGCCGTGTTACGCGATCTCCCTTTCGTGTTTGTGTACCTCGACGACATTTTGGTCGCGAGTACTTCAGAGGACGAACACGAAACGCACCTCACAGCAGTTTTTAGGAGGCTGGGAGAGCACGGCTTAATAGTTAACCCAGCCAAGTGCCAGTTCGGCGTTGAGCGGATTGATTTTTTGGGTCACCGCGTCTCCCCGGAGGGAGCGGTTCCGTTACCAGAGAAAGTACGCGCGGTAGCGGATTTTCCCCGTCCACAAACGGTCAAATCACTACAGGAATTCTTGGGGATGGTGAATTTTTATAACCGGTTCCTGCCCCACGCAGCTCAAATCATGCAACCGTTATATGCCGCGCTCAAAAAACAAAAGCCGACCCAGGCGGTCGAATGGTCCCCGGAGCGGGAGCGCGCGTTCACAGAGGTTAAAAAAGCCTTGGCTGACGCTGCGCTCCTGGCCCACCCAGACCCTGCAGCACGTATCGCGCTGACGACAGACGCTTCAGATTTAGCCATAGGGGCCGTTATTGAGCAACAGGTAGCCGGAGTTTGGCAGCCTTTGGCTTTCTTTAGCAAATCTTTAAGCGCGGCTGAGCGAAAATACAGCGCGTTTGACAGAGAACTGTTGGCGCTGCATTTGGCTATTCGTCATTTCCAGTTCTGGCTGGAAGGACGGTGCTTCACCGCTTATGTGGACCACAAGCCGCTCACATACGCCATGGCCAAAATTTCAGATCCGTGGTCCGGCAGGCAGCAGAGGCAGCTGGCCGCAATCTCGGAATTTACCACTGACATTAGGCACGTCGCGGGCAAATTCAATGTAGTAGCGGATTGTCTCTCACGCGCGTTCACGACCCCAACACGCGCAGAGGCAGAACGGGCCACCGTGACCGCGCCGCAGGAGAGCGGCACGGTGGCGCGCGCAGCCCCGGTGCACGTGGGTATAGATTACGCAGCCATGGCAGCGGACCAGGGGGCGGACGCAGACGTGCGCGCGCTCCAGTCTGGACCAACAGGGTTGAGGCTGGAGAGCAAGTGTTTACAAACCGGTATGCCCCCCCTGATCTGCGACATGTCGACGGGGCGCCCGCGTCCGGTGGTTCCGGCCACGTGGCGCCGCCGTGTTTTTGACTCGGTCCACTCACTGGCGCACCCGGGGGTGCGCGCGTCGGTGAAACTAGTGGCGGAAAAGTTTGTTTGGCCGTGCCTGCGCAAGCACGTGAAGGAATGGGCAAAAACCTGCATTTCCTGTCAACGGGCCAAAATTCACAGGCACACAAGAGCCCCGTTAGAACCGTTCCGCATTCCGGCCAGAAGGTTCGACCATGTGCACGTCGACCTTGTGGGCCCCCTACCGGCATCACAGGGGTTCACGTATCTTTTGACAATGGTGGACCGCACCACACGTTGGCCGGAAGTGGTCCCACTTGCGACGACCACGGCCGCGGAGGTGGCTCGCGTTTTTTTAACGGCTTGGGTGGCGCGCTTCGGGGTTCCGTCGGACATTACGTCCGATAGAGGACCGCAATTCATCTCTGAGCTGTGGTCAGCGATGGCCAACGGCTTAGGAGCCAAAATTCACCGCACTACGGCTTACCACCCTCAGGCTAATGGTTTATGCGAGCGTTTTCATAGGTCTTTGAAGGCAGCACTCAGAGCGTCGCTCACGGATGCAGATTGGGTAAATAAACTCCCATGGGTTTTATTAGGGTTGCGTTCTGCGCCTAAAGAGGACTTAGACGCCTCCCCAGCGGAGCTGGTATTCGCACAAACTCTGAGGCTGCCGGGCGAGTTTTTACCAGAGCACCCAGAGCCCCCACCTCTCTCTGCTCTGGGACCGTTAGTCGGCACGGGGGCAGACACGCTCCCGGGTCCGGTTCATCACGCTTTTCCACGAGTTTTCGTCCCCAAGGCTTTGAAAAATGCCGATTTCGTTTTTGTCAGGCGCGAAGCCCTTAAAGCAACGCTCAAACCACCTTACGAAGGGCCATTTCGAGTGCTGGAGGCAGGTGATAAGCAATTTGTGCTAGATTTTGGAGACAGAAAAGAGACAGTCAGCATTGACAGACTGAAACCTGCTTTTGTCATGAAGGACGTTTCTGTACCGGTCGCGGTGGCGCCTCGACGAGGCAGGCCCCCGCAGAGGGCAATTAACCACTCTCTTCCTCAGTCAACAGACCCGAGGCAGAAACGCACCGCAGGCAAGGCGGGGCCAACGCACAGCAGATTCGGCAGACGGCTGAAGCCCAAGCGGCACACAGACTGAATGTTGGTGTTGATTATTCAGTAGTGAGTAAGGTGCTATTAAATTTTGGGAATTAGTCTGTTCTTCATCGTTTGGGGGGGGTTATATGGCTGTGTTGTGAGACATGTATATGTTGGACACTGCATATGTGATTTAACCTCACGATGAAGGAGAGCCAGCCCCCTGCGGTGCGGAGCCACAGAGCCTGGACCCCCTGCGGAGGACAGGGGACAGAAGACTTCCTGACCACTGAGGCTCGAGAGGAGAGAAGGGGGAGTTATGTAAATAAAAGGCTAATGAATGTGAATAAAGAGACTTTGATATAGATGTGTGATTTCCCCCGCGAGGGAAATGGTTTGATGTGAGAATGTTTAAATGAGAGAACTTTGGTGTGTTCACTCTCTTTGTTCGCTGCTCAAGAATAAGAGCAGACAGTGGAATGATTTCTTGAATAAACTGAAATGGAAGACAATTCGGTTTCGTTATTCAAGTCTCCCCACAAAGATGACCTTAAAAAGTGGCTTGTCAGACAGTAGCTCCATTACTTTGCTCTGCAGCTAAGATGCTAATGCTGTAAACAAGTAAAAGCTCTGAGTTATATCAATGTTTTCATCACAATAAAGTCAGTTGCATTTTGTTAAAATATGTTTGACATAATCAGATTTACCTCAGAGCAGACGTAGAATCTAATCAGAGCCACAAAGAACCACAACACCATGCTTGGGTGTTTTAATGTCGGGGTAAATACAGACAGCTGCAGCTGTTTGTTTTACCCCGACATTAAAATGCTCCTGCTGCTGTCATGCCATGAATGCTTGTTATTTAACTTAACACGTACAGTCATTTTCTGACAATTGTTCAAAATTGTGTTGATCTATATTTTGTGATAATTTAAAAATTAATGCATGCTGAAGCTGCTAATATTAAGTCCATATTGTTCCAATGCAATGCAACAAATGCAACGCCCCCCCCCCCTCCAAAAAAACAACAACAAAAAAAAAACACCTATTTGATATCTTTCTTAAATCATTACGCCTTAGGGAGCAAACTGTTACTGTTTTTTTATTTATTTTACTTCATACAGCCTTGCATCTGGTGACATGCATAAACGTCAGATCTGTGACATTCATACAAGTGAAAACATACCTGGTGCAGTTGTGTCTGTCCTGTGTCTGTACCACCGATCACATGAACAGTCCTTTTTAATTTCAGTGCATGATCTATGCATTGCTGTTGAAGCCAGCATAGATATAGCTGAGAACGATGCAGAAACATTCAAAAATACAACTACAAGTGCTGAAATTATCTACCACTTGACTGCAAAACAGGTATGTGGACTATACATTAAAACAAATTTAAAACACTTTTAAAAACACTATTTTAAATGCCTCACTACTCCACTCTTGCTGACTGATTTAACACTACTTCAGCCGAAACCGGAAGTTGCGCCCATAATCGTTTCTACAGCAGCGCCTTCAGGAGTAAGGTGGATAAGAAAATTTTCAAATCTGCTAGAAAAGCAGATTTGCTAGAAAATGTGTTCTATGCAGGGGTCACAAATTGCCCAAACTGGCTTTTTTCTAAGAGTTTAACAACCCCAATAAACAAAAAAGAAAAGGCACCTAAACCTGATAAGAGTGCGCCACCATCTCTTTGGCGAATTCAAGGAAGCAGAAACAACTGTAGCAATCACAACAGTGGAGGAAAAAAAACTTTATTCATGCATTACTCTTGATATTACAGTAACCCAGCCACAGGGGGTGCACAAGCCAGTGTACTCCTAGTGACGGTCCCAAGCCCGAGGAAATGGGGAGGGTTGTGCCAGCAAGGGCATCTGACGTAAAACCTTTGCCAAATCAAACATGTGGATCATGACGAATGAGACTTTCATACCGGATTGGTCGAGGCCCAGGTTAACAACGATCGCCATCGGTGCTGTTAACCGACAGGGTACCAGTGGAAATTGGGCTACTGTTGGTCGAAAATCGAGGAGGAGGAGGGGGGAAGGTGTGTTAGGAGGGAGAGAGAGAAAAGGAAAGGCAGAAGTGTGGAGGTGAGAGTAGGGATGTTAAATGTAGGGACCATGACTGGTAAAGGCAGAGAGTTGGCTGATATGATGGAGAGAAGAAAGGTACAGTGGATATAAAAAGTCTACACACCCCGGTTCAAATGCCAGGTTTTTGTGATGTAAAACAATTAGACCAAGATAAATCATTTCAAACCTTTTTTCCACCATTAATGTGACCTATAACCTATACAACCCAATTGAAAAACAATCTGAAATCTTTTAAGGGGAAAATAAAAAATAAAAAACTTACAATAACCTGTTTGCATAAATATGCACACTGTGGCGGGTTGGTGTAACCCCCACAACAGACTAAGGACAGACAGCTCGCTACTCCCGGTTTTTTTCCGCTGCACTACTGAGATGTAATGTGCCATACATGCATTGTGATGTTAATGTGCCATTCATTCATTGTGTTCATGCGTCCTGTCCTTACTGTGACCTAGAGACTGAGATCAATATGTAGATGTGCCTTGTAACCTCTTTGTCCTGCAGCTGGAGCAGAGGCCAGCAATCTGCCTATTGTGATGTATGTCTCTCAAATGCAAATGTCTCATGCCTGTTCTGCAGTCTCTTTGACCATACCCACTGCTGGGAATGCCCTTTTATGTATTGTTGTAGTTTGGTATATATACTGCACTGTAATCCATGCTCATCCTCTCAATCTGATTCCTGCAACTGCTGCTGACACACACTGTGTCTCCTCTCTGAGAGCCTGAGGAATTCAGCTTCAGCCTGCTCACACTATGGGCTGGAGCCGAGTTCCCGTGAAGGCGGTATGATTTAATAAACCTGCTTAAAACTCTCAACGCTGCCTTTATTTTATCATCCGCTTCACTGGTGACCCCGAGAATGCACACGCTTTGTGCAACGCAACCTTCTGGTCTGGACGGCCACGCTGGCGACCCGACGCTGACAAAAACACGCTGCCAGCGAACACAGCAGCCTGACGCAAACGATCTGCCCTCCCTTCTGCTTCAGGGAGACCTCGACGCGGAGCCAACACAGGCGAGCTGCTCTCCGGACATCAACGTCCCCGGCCCAGAAAACGTAATGGTGCGCCCCTCGCCTGAGATCGGGACGTCCACGCTGGACCGGCCGAGGGACACAGAACGTTTTCTCCCTCTCACCGCTACTCCTCCCTCTCAGCGATCCTACTCATCTACCCGAGCCTGAGGAACAAAGATCGTCTATCTCCCCTCAACGCTCCAACGCACCATGACTAATCTGCAGCCACAGCTCATCATAGATGTTTATCGGCACCGACTGCGCCGATCTCCACCAAGATTCCTGACCCTGGTTCTCCTCTCCAGCTGGCCCACCCGTCACGGAACCCCGGCACACGCACCGGGGAGTTACGAGGACGGCGCACCACGCACAGGACAATAACGGCTCCAGAGACTGCCATCGTCCTCCGCCGCTGCACATGCCCGAGAAAAACGGCCAATCGCCACCCTCGGAACCTTCAGGGCTGCTCGTACACCCAAAGCACGCTTGCAGCTCGCCCACAGGATTCACTAATGGTCTCAGCCACGGCGCACAAGGGATTCAGCCGTCAGCTTTTCCCACACACCAAGTCCCTCTGCTTTTGTTCCTTTTTTTTCTTACAGCCGCTCCTGCTTTTCTTCATGGCCACGAGAGGAGTCAGAGACTAATTTTTCTTCTTGTGATCTCCGCAAGTTCAACGGGACAGCCCCTCGACATCGCGGAACAACAAGCAATTTTTGCGCGGCCAGGACGATTTCACCGCTCCCGGCCGTCACTTACCACCCCCCCCCCCCCCCCGCCTGCACAGAGCTTCTCCTGCTCGCTGCCCAAGCTGCATGATTGAGACCTCGGCCGCCTGCCGAGCCCTCTGGGAGGGAGCGTGTGGCGGGTTGGTGTAACCCCCACAACAGACTAAGGACAGACAGCTCGCTACTCCCGGTTTTTTCCGCTGCACTACTGAGATGTAATGTGCCATACATGCATTGTGATGTTAATGTGCCATTCATTCATTGTGTTCATGCGTCCTGTCTTTACTGTGACCTAGAGACTGAGATCAATATGTAGATGTGCCTTGTAACCTCTTTGTCCTGCAGCTGGAGCAGAGGCCAGCAATCTGCCTATTGTGATGTATGTCTCTCAAATGCAAATGTCTCATGCCTGTTCTGCAGTCTCTTTGATCATACCCACTGCTGGGAATGCTCTTTTATGTATTGTTGTAGTTGGGTATATATACTGCACTGTAATCCATGCTCATCCTCTCAATCTGATTCCTGCAACTGCTGCTGACACACACTGTGTCTCCTCTCTGAGAGCCTGAGGAATTCAGCTTCAGCCTGCTCACACTATGGGCTGGAGCCGAGTTCCCGTGAAGGCGGTATGATTTAATAAACCTGCTTAAAACTCTGAACGCTGCCTTTATTTTATCATCCGCTTCACACCTCTTGGCAGAGAGACAAGATTAAAACCTCTTGGCATTCTGGTACACCACCCGTGGGATGTTTTATGATTAGGGTTACTGGCTGAAATGGTGAGGGATTTAAATCTCGAGCTGTAAATCAGATAGATGTCTGTTAGTATATTACCAATTTTCTCCAAAGTTTTCAAAAAAAAAGTTGCTACACAGTTATTGGAGTATATGGAGTCTAATAATTATTTACATCCTCTCTATGGCTTTTGACCACTGAGAGTGCTAACTCCTACTTGATTGAACAAATTAAAAACAAAAATGTCAATAGATCAAGATCAAGGTCAGGTTGTGGGAGCTGTTTTACTGAACAAAAAAAAAAAAATCTTTTTATGCAGTGAATCACTACATTGTAGTTACAAAAAAATAGATACATTTTTCTAATTTGGCCATGCAATGTTTTCATCTGTCTGTGTGACAGACAACAATGTGTAATGGTGAATAATGAAAGATCTTCTTTCTTAGCCTCTTAAAATTCTAGTTTTCCACCCACTGATCATTTCACATTGGCTGGAAATTGGAAGGAATGCTAATTAAACTAAAACTTTGTTGCATCACCTTTGGCTTTTATTACAGCACACAGTCTTTTTGGGTAGGAGTATATCAGCATGGCACATCTTGATGTGGCAATATTTGACCACTCTTCTTTGCAAAAATGCTCTAAATCTGTCAGATTGCGGGGGTATCTCCTGTGCACAGTCCTCTTCAGATCACCCCACAGATGTTCGATCAGATTCAGGGCTGGACTCTAGCTGGGCCATTCCAAAACCTTAATCTTTTTCTGGTGAAGCCATTCTCAGTGTTTCCTCTTGCTTAAAGATGGTGCGGTGGCAACATATTTTTCTGGGGGATGGGGGGAGCAGTAAACACATGACACTGTTATCACCAGAATATGCTAATTTTATACTGTTTATTTCTTTTTTATAAATTTTGCACAGTAACTTTGCATATGGAACTTACCATATAAAGTATTGTACAACCGAGGCTTGAATATTGGAATACTGGGCCAGTTGGGCTCCCACCCAGACGTCCTGTGTTTAGACTTTTTTGTGGTGTCATCCTTCTCTCCCTCCTCTGCTCTCACCTCTCCTGGACCCTCTGCCTGAACACTTTCCTCTCCTTGGCTCCTCTCTCCTGTCTCATCTTGCCCTCTCTGAGCCTTGTCTAATTCAGGTTCTCTCTCTGTCTATGGTGGTATACAAACAGGTTAGAAAATATCAAGTGTCTTGTTTTGTCCTGCAAGATTTTTTTGTCATGGTTTACATAAATGACAAAAATATGTGTATTTTTTGTATTTTTATTCTAGTGTTTCTTTTTTTTTTTCCATTGAGAGAGTAGGGAAGAGAAAAAAACATTCATAATAGTAATGTACTCATGCATACTTAAATTATATGATCAGGTGGGTATAGTAACCAGAAATTCTACTCATGTAAAAGCAGTGCTTTGAAATTAATAATTAAAAACAGACAACCAAAAATTTCTAGTTGAGCTAAGGGTAGAAAGAGCACCCACTTAAAAACTTGAGTCATGACTTCAGTCTTGAAGGTTTAAGGTTTTTCTCAAAAATTTATAACAATTTTCTTATAGTTTTCTACTTTTCTCTGTCAATTTATCTAAATTTGAAACAATTTTCTTCAAATTTGTAATTTCCTCTCATAAAATTGACTTTTCTTGTACATTTGAGACTTTTATTATAAATTTGTGGATTATTTTATAGCTAATTTTTGTCTGTTTTTTAAAAATAAAAGTTTTTTTTTAAATAAATTTGAAACAGACTGTGGTATTTTTTTTGTTTTTTTCCTTATAACAATTTACATTTTTAACCATAATTTTGCAGAGCCAGAACAGAGCAGTAATTTAACTCTGATTTCAAAGAAAAAATATTAATAAAATTGTATTTAATAAAATAAATTAACTTAAATGACCAAAGAGGCAGTTATTTCTGTTATAATATTACTATATATTTACAGTTTTTTTGTTTTTTTTTTAGAAATCTCCTCACCACCCAGACAGCAGGAAAAACCTCCCTTATTTTGAAATCCAAATGTTGGCACGTTTAGTTTGTCTGAAGGCTGTAAACAGATTAAAGTCACTGACTTTGTGAATTTTGGTCATCTTAATTTGCCAGGTACATAATAATGAACATAAATTAGTTAATATTAACTAAGGTAAAGGTTAACCCTTTAACTGCCCAGATTAAATGGACGGGTCACGCGCCCCCAGTGGCACAGCGCAGCAACTGCACGTGTCAACTTATTGACTGAGTTATGTAATTTATATAGCTGCTGCCACATTATGCAAATTAGATGCATAAATTTATTCCTATCTGAAACTTTGGATCATATTCTACATCTTTCTAATTGATAGTAAGCCATTATCTCTTGTAACTTTCAAGTTATATCCTTGGAAATCTGAACTATTTTATTGTCAAATTTTTTTACCACTCTTGACCACTGGGGGGGGGGGGCTTGAGTTGCTTTGCATTGCCCCAGGCGCCACATGGCACCGGCAGTTAAAGGGTTAAAAACAGCTCCTTTTTATTCTTGACTGAAATAAGAAAAACAAAAAAACAATAATTAAACAAAATCAACCAACTCAAACTCTTAACCACACCTGTTAGCTAAGCGACTCTTCCATTATTTCTCCCGATACCAGTGGGTTAAAACCATGATAAATGCCTCCAGTGCTTACATACGTTTTCTGATTTTTTTTTTCCCGCATTTAAAGTACTTTAATAAGCTCGTGTTTCTCTCGGACAATCACGTGAGTAGCAAGACACTTTGCCTGGCTGGTGACTAGAACACGTGGGCAGGGTGCTTCTCTGCGCACGGATGACGGTCACGCACGTTCGTGTGCACGCTTGCGGATCATCATTCCTTTATAAATTTTTCTTAAATTTATATATCCTGATAGAGCGGCGGAAATTTTTCTGGCGTGGCGGGCTGCCACTGGGAAATGTTACCAGAGGAAACCCTGCATTCTTTTGTTGATTTGGATGTGTGTTTTGGGTCATTGTCATGCTGAAAGATGAAGTTCCTCTTTGTCTTCAGCTTTCTAGCTGAAGCCTGAAGGTTTTGTGCCAACACTGACTGGTATTTGGAACTGTTCATAATTCCCTCCACCTTGACTAAGGCCCCAGTTCCAGCTGAAGAAAAACAGCCCCAATGCATGATGCTGCCACCACCATGCTTCACTGTAGGTATGGTGTTCTTTTGGTGATGAGCACTGTTGTTTGCGCTAAATACACCTTTTGGAATTGTGGCCAAAAAGTTCAACCTTGGTTTCATCGGACCATAACACATTTTCCCATATGCGTTTGGGAGATTTCAAATGTGTTTTTGCAAATTGTAGCTGGGCTTGGATGCTTTTCTTTGTAAGACAAGGCTTCTGTCTTGCCACCATAGACAGGAGATTGTTGTCACTTGTACTAAACAGTCAGTACTTGCCAGAAATTCCTGCAGCTCCTTCAGTGTTGCTGTCGACCTCTTGGCAGCCTCCCTGGCCAGTTTACTTCTCATTTTTTCATCAATTTTGGAGGGACATTCAGTTCTTGGTAATGTCACTGTTGTGCCATATTTTCTCCACTTGATGATGACTGCCTTCACTGTGTTCCATGGTATATTTAATGCCTTGGAAATTCTTTTGTACCCTTCTCTTGACTGATACCTTTGAACAATGATGTCCCTCTGATGCTTTGGAAGCTCTCTGCGGACCATGGCTTGTGCTGTAAGATGTGACTACAAAAATGTCACGGAAGGCCTACTAGAAAAGCTGAACTTTATTTGACGTTTATCAGAGGCACTTTAAATAGTGGCAGGTGTGTTCTGACTCCCATTTAACATGAGTTTGAATGTGATTGGTTAATTCTGAACACAGCCATGTTCCCAGTTATAACAGGGTGTGCATATTTATGCAAACAGATTATTCTTTTTTATTTTTTATTTTGCCCCTTAAAAGATTTCAGTTTGTTTTTCAGTTGGGTTGTACAGGTTATAAGTCACATTAATGGTGGAAAAAGTTGTGAAAGGATTTATCTTGGCCTCATTTTTTTACATCACAAAAACCTGGCATTTGAGCAGGGGTGTAGACTTTTTATATCCCCTGTAGATATACTGTGTGTTCAAGAAACCAGATGCAAGGGAAGCAAGGTTAGGAGCATTGGCGGTGGATTTAAGCTGTTCTACCATGGTGTAGATAGGAAGAGAAATGGAGTAGGAGTAATCTAGAAGGAAGAGTATCTGAAGAGTGTTCAGGAGGTAAAGAGAGAGTCAGACAGAATCATCATGTGTTTGAAGCCAGAAGTCAAAGGTGTGATGTTAAATGTTGTCAGTCCGTATGCCCCACAAGTTGGATGTCAGGTAGAAGAGAAAGAGGAATTCTGGAGTAAGTTGGATGAAGTGGTAGAGAGTGTTCCCAGGGGGGAAAGAGTGATGATTGGAGCGGACTTTAATGGGCCTGTAGGTGAAGGAACATAGGTGATGAGGAGGTTCTGGGTAGGTATGGTCTTAAGGAGAGAAATGTGAAAGGACAGATGGTTGTGGATTTTGCTGAAAGGATGGAAATAGCTGTGGTGAACACATACTTTAAGAAGGAAGAGGAACATAGGGTGACTTACAAGAGTGGAGGAAGGTGCACACAGGTGGACTACATCTTATGCAGAAGGAGAAATCTGAAAGAGATAGGAGACTGCAAGGTGTTGGCAGGGGAGAATGTAGCTAGACATCATCGGATGGTAGTCTGTAGGATAGGAGAGCAAGCAGAGGAAGAGAGTGAAGGCAGAGCCAAAGATTAAGTGGGGGAAGTTACAGAAGGCAGAAGGTCGCACAGAGTTCAGGGAGGAGTTGATACAGGCTCTGGGTGGTAGGGAAGAATTACCAGATGACTGGGAAAGTACAGCAGAAGTATTAAGGGAAACAGGTAGAAAGGTATATTCAATTCAGTTCAATTCAAACAACTTTATTTATCCCTCAAGGGGCAATTAATTTAAAAAACAATGTGTACATTGATGTACCGAGTTGTGCAAATACAATAGACAATACAAGAAGACAAACTGAAAGTTACATCTAGCCAACCATTAGATAGAGTGCTATAATAATAGTACTATAAAAAATACAAAAATAAGATTGAGGAATAAAAGAACGGTCATGATAAAAACAAAAACCTGTATAATAAATAATAATATATTTTTAAAATAAACCTATGTGTGATATTTAACAACCTTAAGAAGCATTTAGTAGCTTTATTGCTAAGGGAATCAAGGACTATGTGGTGTATCCACTGGACAGAGGAAGGAAGACAAGGAGACTTGATGGTGGAATGAGGAGGTACAGGAAAGTATTCAAAGGAAGAGGTTAGCAAAGAAAAAGTGGGATAGTCAGGGAGATGAACCAAGTAGACAGGAGTATTTGGAATCTAGGTGCATGGCAAAGAGAGAGGTGGCAAGGGCAAAGGAAAAGGCATATAGTGAGTTGTATGAGAGGCTAAACACTATTAAAGGAGAAAAGGACTTGTATCGATTGCTAGAGAGAGAGATCGAGTTGAAAAAGATGTACAGCAGGTTTGGTTGATTAAGGACAGAAATGGTAATGTACTAACAAATGATGAGAGTGTGTTGAGAACGTGGAAGGAGTACTTTGAAGAACTCATGAATAAAGAAAATGAGAGAGGAGGGTGGATGAAGGAAAGATAGTGAACAAGGAAGTCCCAAGGATTAGCAAGGCAGAAGTGAGGGCAACTTTGAAGAGGATGAAGAATGGAAAGGCAGTTGGTTCAGATGACATACAGTGCATCCAGAAAGTATTCACAGCGCTTCACTTTTTCCACATTTTGTTACGTTACAGCCTTATTCTAAAATGGATTAAATTTATTTTTTACCTCAAAATTCTACACACAATACCCCAATAATGACAACGTGAAAAAAGTTTTTTTGGGAGATTTTTGTAAATTTATTAAAAAATAAAAAACCAAGAAAGGACATGTACATAAGTATTCATAGACTTTGCTCAATACTTTATTGATGCACCTTTGGCAGCAATTACAGCCTCAAATGTTTTTGAATATGATGCCACAAGCTTGGCACACCTACCTTTGGGCAGTTTTGCCCATTCCTCTTTGCAGCACCTCTCAAGCTCCATCAGGTTGGATGAGAAGCATCGGTGCACAGCCATTTTCAGATCTCTCCAGAGATGTTCTGTTGGATTCAAGTCTGGGCTCTGACTGGGTCACTCAAGGACATTCACAGAGTTGTCCTGAAGCCACTCCTTTGATAGCTTGGCTGTGTGCTTAGGGTCATTGTCCTGCTGAAAGATGAACCATCGCCCCAGTCTGAGGTCAAGAGCGCTCTGGAACTGGTTTTCATCCAGGATGTCTCTGTACATTGCTGCATTCATCTTTCACTTTAGCCTGACTAGTGTCCCAGTTCCTGCCGCTGACAAACATCCCCACAGCATGACGCTGCCACCACCATGGTTCACTGTAGGGATAGTATTGGCCTGGTGATGAGCGGTGCCTTATTTCCTCCAAACATGACACCTGGCGTTCATGCCAGAGAGTTCAATCTTTGTCTCATCAAACCAGAGAATTTTGTTTCTCGTGGTCTGAGAATCCTTCAGGAGCCTTTTGGCAAACTCCAGGCGGGCTGCCATGTGCATTTTACTAAGGAGTGGCTTTCATCTGGCCACTCTACCATACAGGCCTGATTGGTGGATTGCTGCAGAGATGGTTGTTGTTCTGGAAGGTTCTCCTGTCTCCACAGAGGAACGCTGGACCGCTGACAGATTGACCATCAGGTTTAGTCACCTCCCTTAGTCACGTCCCTGACTAAGGCCCTTCTACTCCAATTGCTCAGTTTAGATGGCCGGCCAGCTCTAGGAAAAGTCCTGGTGGTTCCGAACTTCTTCCATTTACAGATGAAGGAGGCCACTGTGCTCATTGGGACCTTTAAAGCAGCAGAAATTTTTCTGTACCCTTCCCCAGATTTGTGCCTCGAGACAATCCTGTCTCAGAGGTCTACAGACAATTCCTTTGACTTCATGCTTGGTTTGTGCTCTAATATGCACTGTCAACTATGGGACCTTATATAGGCAGGTGTGTGCCTCTCCAAATCATATACAATCAACTGAATTTACCACAAGTGGACTCCTTTTAAGCTGTAGAAACATCTCAAGGATGATCAGTGGAAACAGGATGCACCTGAGCTCCAGTGGCCTTTATCATCCATAAATAGAAGGAGTTCGGAACCACCAGGACTCTTCCTAGAACTGGCCGGCAATCTAAACTGAGTGATCGGGGGAGAAGGGCTTTAGTCAGGGAGGTGACCAAGAATCTGATGGTCACTTTGTCAGAGCTCCAGCATTCCTCTGTGGAAAGAGAAGAACCTTCCAGAAGGACAGTCATTTCTGCAGCAATCCACCAATCAGGCCTGTATGGTAGAGTGGCCAGACAGAAGCCATTCCTTCGTAAAAGGCACATGACAGCCCACCTGGAGTTTGCCAAAAGGCTCCTGAAAGACTCTCAGACCATGAGAAACAAAATTCTCTGGTCTGATGAGACAAAGATTGAACTCTTTGGCATGAATGCCAGGCGTCATGTTTGGAGGAAACCAGGCACCACTCATAACCATGCCGATGGTGGTGGCAGCATCATGCTGTGGGGATGTTTTTCAGCGGCAGGAACTGGGAGACTAGTCAGGATAGAGGGAAAGATGAATGCAACAATGTATAGAGGGAAAGATGAATGCAACAATGTACAGAGACATCCTGGATGAAAACCTGCTCCAGAGCACTCTTGACCTCACACTGGGGCGATGGTTCATCTTTCAGTGGGACAATGACCCTAAGCACACAGCCAAGATATCAAAGGAGTAGCTTCAAGACAACTCTGTGAATGTCCTGAGTGGCCCAGCCAGAGCCCAGACTTGAAATTCAACTGAACATCTCTGGAGAGTTCTGAAAATGGCTGTGCACCGACGCTTCCCATCCAACCTGATGGAGCTTGAGAGGTGCTGCAAAGAGGAATGGGCAAAACTGCCCAAAGATAGGTGTGCCAAGCTTGTGGCATTATATTCAACAAGACTTGAGGCTGTAATTACTGCCAAAGGTGCATCAACAAAGTATTGAGCAAAGGTTGTGAATACTTACTGTATGTACATGTGATTTCTTAGTTTTTTATTTTTAATAAATTGGCAAAAATCTCCCAAAAAAACTTTTTTCACATTGTCATTATTGGGGTATTGTGTGTAGAATTTTGAGAACAAAAATGAATTTAATCCCTTGTGGAATAAGGCTGTGCCATAACAAAATGTGGAAAAAGTGAATAGCTGTGAATATTTTCTGGATGCACTGTAAAAAGCCTTAACAGAACTTCACAAAATAAACAATGAATGATGGAATCATTAGACTTTATTACATTTTACCAGGGCAATACCCAAATATTCTATGTGGATATCTGTTCATGACAGTGGGATTCATTTTTAAAAATTTCATATTTGGATATTTGCTCCTTCACCCAAACTGCTCAATTTTAACTATGAATCAGAATCAGAATCAGATTTATTGCCATTGTTCATGTAGTACACAAACTAGGAATTTGTCTCGGTGCCATGCTGCAACATTAAAAACATGATGAGAAAAAGGGATAAACTAAAAAACTAAAGGACTAAAAACGTGCAATAAGTGTAGAAAAATAAGTAATAATAAGTAATAATAATAATAATAATAATAATACTAGTAATAATGAGTAGTACTAGTCAAGGCAGTTTTAAAAAATTAGCAAGTAGCAGATAATGTGAAGTACCACATAGTGCAGTCGATAATGCAACAGAAAAACAGTGATGAATGACGTGAGTCTGGTTGAGCTGCTGTACATAGTGCACGAGAGTCAAAAAGTCACTTAATGTTCAGCAGTCTGATGGCAGAGGGGAAAAAGCTGTTCATGTGCCGGGAGGTTTTAGTCCGAATGGACCGAAGTCTTCTACCTGAGGGGAGGGGGGCAAACAGTACGTGACCAGGATGTGAAGGATCGGCTATGATCCGGCCAGCACGCCTCCGGGTCCTGGAGATGTACAGGTCCTGGAGAGATGGGAGCTCGCAGCCTATCACCTTCTCAGCAGTGCGCACGACGCGCTGCAGCCTTAGTCTGTCCCTGGCAGTGGCTCCTGCATACCACACAGTTATGGAGGAGGTGAGGATGGACTCGATGATGGCCGTGTAGAACTGCACTAACATCTTGGTGGGTAGCTTGAGCTTCCTCAGCTGCCGCAGAAAGAACATCCTCTGCTGGGCCTTTTTGATGATGGAGCTGATGGTTGGGTCCCATTTGAGGTCTCGGGTGATGGTGGTGCCCAAGAAGTGGAAGGAATCTGCAATGGTGATTGGAGAGCCTGTGATGGTGAGGGGGGGCAGGGGGGTTGTGACTTTCCTGAAGTCCACAATCATCTCCGCTGTCTTCAGAGCATTCAGCTGCAGGTTGTTGTGGCTGCACCAGGATGCCAGCTGGGCCACCTCTTCCCTGTAGGCGGACTCGTCGCCGTTGGAGATGAGCCCGATGAGGGTGGTGTCGTCCGCAAACTTAATCAGCTTAACAGACTGGTGGGAGGAGGTGCAGGAGTTGGTATAAAGGGAGAAGAGTAGGGGGGAAAGTACACAGCCCTGGGGTGATCCAATGCTGATGCTAACAGAGTCTGATACAGGCTTCCCCAGCCGCACATGCTGTCTCCGGTCCGTCAGGAAGTCGGTGATCCACCTGCAGAGGGAGTCAGGCACGTTGAGCAGGGACAGCTTGTCCTGGAGCAGATCGGGGCGGATGGTGTTGAATGCGGAGCTGAAGTCCACAAACAGAATCCTGGCGTAGGTTCCCGGGGAGTCCAGGTGCTGCAGGATGGAGTGGAGGGCCAGGTTGACTGCGTCGTCCACAGACCTGTTAGCACGGTAGGCAAACTGCAGCGGGTCTAGGAGGGGTGTGGTGATGGACTTGAGGTGAGACAGGACCAGGCGCTCAAAGGACTTCATGACTACAGAGGTGAGCGCTACAGGTCTGTAGTCGTTAAATCCAGTAATCCGTGGCTTCTTGGGGACAGGGATGATGGTGGAGGATTTGAGGCAGGTCGGCACGTGACATTGCTTAAGGGAGGTGTTAAAAATGCTAATGCTAATTCTGCTAATGCTAATGCTAATTCTGATTTACTAAGTTCACAAAAAAGGTCACAAAATTACATGAATAAATTTAGAAATATATGAAGAAAAAAAACTTCAAATTCATGTGACAAAAATTGCAAATTTATGAACAAAGAACAAACAAAAAGAAATCTGCAAAAAGTATCTTTGGGAAAATTATTTCAAATTACATCAAAAAATTGCATACTATAAAAATTACTATAAAAATAGCAAAATTACAAGAAATAAAGGTGCTGAAATTTACATAAAAAGGTGCAAATTTATGAAAAAAGGTACAAATTTACAGGAAAAAAATCTTTATAGCAAAAGCCATTATATCTGAATGTAATGGTAAATGTTGTTAAAATAGCCTACAGCCTTGCAATGCACTCAATTTATAACATCACATTATTCTGAATACTTAGTTTTTTTATGGAAAATAAAATTTGACCCAAAAGACATCCAAGCTGGGGTTCAAACTCACAGGCTTTTACATCAGAGTCCAGCACTCTACTCATGTCAGTAAGAGGCCTGATCACTTTGCTTATATAAAATTATATAGATTGTCCCCTGGTGAAGAATTCAAAAAATTCACTTCATGCAGTCGGCAGTTCTTTGCAGGTCAGTTCCCTATATCTTTGGCTGATGTCACTGTTTTTTTCTTCTTGATTATGATTTTTTTTTCCACCCCTCATATGCCTCCAAGAGTGCTTGTAACTCTTCCTCAGAGAAATAATTATCTCTTTTCCTCCACTGCTTGTGGTCTCTGTGTTCAACACATGCTGTCTTAGCAGGTTTGCCGTGAACGCGCACATCCTGAGATCAACCAACTCTGAGTTGATCAAACAGAGTCATAACCGGAGTTCTGGAGCCAGAAACTCGGAGTAAGTTCTGGCAGGTTCACTTAACCCTGAGTTCAGGGTTTATTTCAGGCTATGTTCACCCTGTTTTCTGGAATACCCCTCAGAGGTTGACTGTTACTATTCACCACTTGGGGCGCAGAGAAATATGGGTTCTTGATCAGTGTAATATTTATATCACAAACAGGAGCTATTTATGTTTTTCAATCAATTCTAACTATCAAGACTTTGTGTGAGCTGTGCCAAAAATGCTGCTCAGGCCTGTGGCAATTCCGACTCACCCTACTGGTGAAAAACTAGTATTATAGGCTGTCCAGACTAAAGCTGGATTCATGCTGCACCTCTGCTGTCTGCGTACATGTAACCGGAAACTTTGTGTGATGAAATTTATGTCATCATCTCCAGTCCGCTAGTGTCCGCAGGGCTCTACTGTGGATGACCGCGTCCAGCCTAAATTTTGACCGTGCAGCCTGCCCATGACCTGACCGCATTGACAGCGCATGTGCAAGGCTGAGTGTCAGATTCACGAGGTGGCACTACCAACACAGCATACCAAGACAAAGTAGACGAGGAAGACAACGAGGACGCGGAAGACAAGAATAAACATACATGAAGCCTTTTGCAGCAGCAGCAGCTTGAGCAGAGAAGGGCACTGGAAAATGGTAATTCCTCCTTTTTCTTGAAAAGACACCATTGTTGTTGTTACGATAAAAATGTGCATTGTTCTTGTGTTTATAGCCGGTGAATAAACTGGCATGTGAGCGCATTTGCGCTACCCATAGGGCTGGGGCGAAACTACAAATAACAGTTGTGCATGTGCGTCAACTGCTTGGCCTGGTAGATGATAAAAAGTAAGCATGTACAACACTGTGTGCATGCCGGGCTTGTCCAAAGTGCATGCGGACCGAAGCGGACCAGAGGGTAAATGCAGCATGAATAAGGCTAAACCCTAAAGATAGTCTGGTTCCAAGGTTGTCATAGCCAGGAGCGGTACTGGGGTTAAGCTCCCAGTGCTCATAAAATGCTCCTTATGGCGTGCGTCTCGAAAAGCCTCTGACAACTAAGTCCAACTCCTAGCCTGCCCGTGTGGTTTAGTCTCTAAGCCCGGCGGAGCTGCTTTTACTAATAGGAGAAGGGGCGAGGGCGGATCTCTGGCGCCTTAAAACCAGATGCTTCGGGTAGATGGTGGCTCGTCAACCTGGGAAGGTAGCCCATCTAGGGGAAGGTAAACTCTGATTTCAAACCTCCGCTGCCTTGTGGCACACCCAGTCACGTGAAAGGCTTCGGGAGTCAACCCTGAGGAAAAATCCAGAGTCGGAGCCCCTAAGGCAGTTCTCTGTTGTGCTCAACATTGTTCTGGCAGCTCCTGCGACGGCGCTGGTGCCAAACTATAGCAGCCCTGCTGTTCCCTTGGATTCATCAGTGACGTGGAGAGGGGGGACATGCTGCATGGGTAACATCTTGTCCTCCATATCTTCCTGCCCAGGCTTGAATCCCACCAACGCCCAACGCTGGAAGGTAGAACACCGGTGCGCATCGGCCTGTTCAGCCACAGGTGGTGCTGTTCCAGCAGAGTAGACGTTTAGGATTCTCTTCCATGGTTATCATAGACCGACGGAGGCCGACGAAAGATAGTCTGGCTGCGATAGCTCACAACTAGTTGGGAGATTTAAAAAAAAAAAACAACCTTGCAACAAATATACAAATTAGCGACAATTTTCACTTGCAATCACACTGAATTGGCACATTGTGTATGTTGCACAAATACTGCACGAATGCCACACGAATTCACAGCAAATTTTGGACCAAAATTCATCGGAGGTTTGCATATGTGCCATGTGCTTGTTGCATGAAATTCATGCAACATATGCATCAAAATTTAGCATTGGGTGGGGGGGGGGGGTGGATTTCAACTTATTCGTGACTGTCACACAAGTCCTTGTTTACAGCTGTAAACATGCTTGGCAATAAAGCTGATTCTGATTCTGATTCCTGTGCAACACTCGCCCAGTTATCTGTGACAATTGCAAAAACGGTACCATATGTCCCCTATTTCAGCAGTCATTTTATCATTAGACGTCAAGCGAGACTGATCACAGAGAAGAAGTGCAGAGACTTCTGTATGAGGAGGGTGCTGCTGAGTCCTCCGCATCAGACACAGCACGCCATGGGACCGGCTCCTCTTCCTCTGTAGGGACCTGTGGGGCAGAGACAACACCTTTTTTGCTGTTGGGTGACATGGTGAAACTGTTGGTCACAGCTGTGTCAGCGTGTGTTAGCAAATGGCTGGGCTGTTTGAGCCTGTCTAAAGCACAGACTATCTTGTCCTTATTATCTCCAATCAGTCACAAATTAGTTTCATGGGTCTCCAACTCCTTGCAAAGTTGTTTAACTTTTCTCGCACTTTCTGACTCACGGAAGTTAAATTGAGAAGGGTTCGAGTTGGGTTCGAGACACTCACAGTGACTCTGCAACTATTTTGAGAGAAAAGTTATGGCACAAATTTTTTGAACATGTTCAAAATTCCTGTGACATGAGAGCGAGGCCCTGCGACTCACCAGAGGAAATTGCAATCCCACACGAGGGTTTGGAGAGATTTTGGAAACTCCCTCTTGAATGCTGTTCTCCAACTAGTCATCAGCTGTCCCAGCCCAGTGAGATACAAGCTCAACTGTAAATTCACTACAGATCTCTGAAATGCAATACACTGCCTGTCGCATCATACCTGTTGTTCATTTTCCTTCTGAGGAGTGGTCTGCTGGAACAGCAGCATCATGGCTGTTGTCTGGAAGAGACTGAACAGGCTGATTAAGAAGGTCAGCTCTGTTCTGGGGTTGTTACTTTGACCCACTGGAGGTGGTAGGAAAAAGCAGGATGGTGGCTAAGCTGTTATTTCTGCTGGAGTCCGAGTCCCATCCTATGTGGGACACGCTGAGTGCACTGAGCAGCTCATTCAGCGGCAGGTTGCTCAAGCCAAGGTGCACAAGGGAGGAGTTTCGTAGGTCCTTCCTACCTGCTGCCATCAGACTTTACAGTTTGCACTAGAGACCACACATAACACTACTACTTGCACAAAAAAGGAACATTTGTATCCAATCCACTGTTAATATCATTGCTAATGCAGGTTGCAGCAACACTGTACTTACTCAACTGTGAAAAATGCTGCTTATATATACTGTATGTATAGTATGTATAGTAATAATTTAACTGCTTGTGTATACTGTCTTGCCTTATTTTTTATTGTATATACTGCTTTGCCCTATTTTATTATTTATTATTGTTCTGAGTGTTGCTATCCCTTTATTGCTACAATCTTGTGAATTTCCCTATTATGGGACCAACACAGGTTTATCTTATAATCACTAATCAAAATTATAGGTAATTGAAGAAATCTTTCTATAAATACAAGAAATCTCTGTCTGTGTGTGTATACGTGTGTGTCTTTGTCTGTGTTCCTCAGATATCTTTCAAGCCGTTCGTCAGACTGTCCTCAGGTTTTATAAGTACTTTGCTGAGGTTACGAGGGTGTGCGTCCTTGAGTATGGAGTTGCTCAGTGAAAATGTGTAATTTTTATCAATAAAAGTTTAGTCATGTTCTGTTTCTTCATGCCCTGGCTTCTAGAAGTGTGGGCAGGGCTTCGGATTGACTCCGTACTGATTAGATAATACGTGGCATCACGACCAGTCACCAGAGCGCGCCACAAACAAAACAAGGAAATAAAAAAATGACAGATTTGTCCAGAAAAAAGAGAATACTGATAATTTAATGCTTAAAAAATTATACTATAATGTTGCCGTGATTACGTAGCTCTAAAGGATAATTCGGCATATCGATGGCTGAATCCTATCTGCAGGATTTTCTGATTTGCGGATTTCACTTTGGATGATGAGAACAAGGAAGCCTGCTCATACCTGTCTGCAAGACAGTCCCAGCCTTTATTGTGGCAGAAAGTTATTCTGATGAAAAAAAAAATAGCATAACATTCTGCAAGCAAAAAGGTTTTTTGTTTTTTTTTTAGTTTTCTCAAAAAAGTGCATTTTTCAGATAGGAGGTTTTGTGTTTCGGCCATCAATATGTGGAGAACACAATGTGCACGGGTGCGTTGGGGGGAGCGGGGCAGATGGGCCAGCTTATCGCAGTCCTTGCAGGGAGCCAAGCCCAGCCTGCCCGATTAATGGGACGGAGTCTTGGCGGCTACTTCACCCATGTACCACCGCTGTCCTTTGCGGCATGGTGGGTTCAATATGGCGCTCCTCCTGGTGCACGACTTTCTAAAAATTTAAAGTTAATAATAATACCACGATGACTGTGGAGCGGGACTGGCGAGCTATCCAGGGTGTACCCTGCCTCTCACCCAAAGATGCTGGGATAGGCTCCAGCCCCCCGTGACCCAAAAAGGATTAAGCGGAAGAAGATGGATGGATGGATTGTGGAGCAGAATGGCCAGATCAATTGCATATCATATGCAGACACATATGCACACTTTGACTAAACGACAACCGTGACAAAAAATGCCCAAATAATGAAATAAATCATTTTTTATTTACTGACAAATGGGCAACACTGATGCAACAGTTGCAGCCAAATGGATCATTCTGCTGTGTATAATAGTGTTCGGTGTTTTGTACTTATAATATTGCTAAAATATAAAAGGATGCACTAGAATGGGTTTCAAATATTTGTAAACGTGTCCTGTTATAGTACTGCACGATTTTATTGATGATAGACTATGAACTACACATATAAACTAAAACAATTATAGTGGTGACTGAACAACTCCCATTCCCCAAAGTGCAAGATACAGCACTTATGAATATGTCATAAAGGATCACACAGATAAGTCTGACAAATAAACAAGGGTTCTTAAACAGTCACTAATACTGGATGTCCCATTCATTTTCAAGAATTCTGTAATTAATATTCGCACAATCAAATAAATCTTAGTGTTCAGTCCCTTTTATATCTGTCAAAGTCTAACATGTGTGATTGCCTACATACTGTATAGCCTACACCTCTTTGTATTCCACTTTCAAACACAGCCTACATTTGGGCCTGTAAAGCCTAATTGGGATACGTACCTATTTCAGACAGGAATACTTGCTTTCTACGAGCATGCACTAGTATATATTAATGTAGAAGAACTACAGATGACTCCTTTTAACAGAAATGGGAAAAAAACAACTCTATATCCTATTTTGTTGGTTAATTTGCCCAATAACCCCCAGAAAGTTTGTCTTTACTTTTCCAGGGAGCGGTCCAATCCATGACAGATGCTGTACGTACGATGAGAGAAACGTAGTGGATGGAGTGTACTGCCACCCAGTTGGCCACTGGATCGAAGAAACGGGGCACACAGATGAGATGAGGCACACTACCAACTTTTATTTCGGTGTGGCCGGTCACAAAGCCATGCATTTCTCAAGGTAATGCAATACAACAAAGGCAGTCTGCATGTTCTTGTTTGAATCCTGTTAAGTTTTTGATAAATGTAGAAGAAAATCAGCTGTGGGCAACTTTATCATTTGAAAGTTTTTTTTTTTGTTTTTTTTTTCAAAATGTGGTTTGGTATTGTCTTGCAGAAATAAGGAAGACAGTCTGTGAATCTGCAAACATGTTTTGAGTTCCCCTATCTAGTCTAAAATCTTCTCTACTCTAATTGTCAGAAGTTCTATATTTAGCTGCTAATAGTTGTATGGGAAGTGTCTCATCGAGCAAATAAAATGTTATGCCTTAACTGTCACAATTTATAGTGTCAATAATTTGGCAGCAATTAGACTGCCACAGAAGAGCAGCGTGGGCGGCAGCAGAAGAGGTTAGTCCAAAAGGATATCACATGCCATAATAGCTTTGTAGCTTTAGAGCTGCAGATACTGTTGGATGTAGCCAGTTTGGTTGTGTCTTCTGTATGTTGTTATTTTAATCAAAACTCACTGGCCTTTAAAAGCAGCTCCATCTCAATACACAGACATGAGAATGATTTATCAGTCTTTCCAGTAAGTTAGTTAAACATGTTCAACTATTCCGTAGTCTCTTACCATTTTGGTGTCCCAGTCGTGGGACGTTTTACATTGGCTGGACACTGGCTAAAAAGGTAAGGGATTTAAATTTAGAGCTGTAAATCAGGTTTGTCTGTTAGTATATTACCAATTTTCTACAAAGTTTTAGAAGAAAAATGTTGCTACACAATTACTGGAGTATATGGAGTCTAATACAGTAGTTACATCCTCTCTATGGCTTCTGACCAAATTATTCAGCTGAGAATGCAAACTCCTACTTGATTGAACAAATTAACAAAAAAGTCAATAGATCAAGGTCAGGTTGTAGGAGCTGTTTTACTGGACCTAAAAAAAAAAAAAAAAAACTTCTGGTGCGGTGAATCATTACATTTTAGTTACAAAAAATATCTAGATCAATTTTTCTAATCTGGCCATGCAATGTTTTCATCTTATCTGTGTGACAGACAACAATAATGGTGAATAAGGAGAGATCTTCTTTCTTAGCCTCTTAAAATTCTAGTTTTCCACCCACAGAGCGTTTCACATTGGCTGGAAATTGGCAGGAATGGTAAAGGGGGGTGGGGGTCCTTTTGATTTTTAGTCCTTAAGACATTAATATATTCTTTACACCATGTCTGCAATTTCTGATTGCTAAAATTCTTTTGCTGTAGCCCGGAGTCAATATAAATTGAGATCTGTCTCCCTCAAATCATGCACACATACTCTATATTAAAATGCTGTTAAACTGAAAGCCTTCTGCCTAATTTTACTA
Source organism: Pholidichthys leucotaenia (assembly GCA_020510985.1). Lineage (NCBI taxonomy): Eukaryota > Metazoa > Chordata > Actinopteri > Cichliformes > Pholidichthyidae > Pholidichthys > Pholidichthys leucotaenia. The sequence goes on along the minus strand of CM035842.1, from coordinate 329,442,398 downwards.
GGAAAATTAATGAGGTCCTCTGGGGCCAATTAATGTCAGTGTTAAAATGTGACAGTTTACTTTGCCTTATAGGCTAATTTTTGGCATACTGCCTTTTTTGGTAGTTTAAAGCCATGGAACTGACAGGTGAGGAGGGGAAAACCCCACCCAGGAGGACAGTGAACCTTGGATATTGTTTTTATTTTTTTTACCATTAAGTTGCAAAATGCCTATAATGTACTTGTGTAGCAGATTTGCCAACTAGCAACATTTCTGTGGGCTATAGAAACTAATGACCATTGTATCACCAATTAACCTATGTACAAGCATATGACTGGACTGTTGGAGGAATTCAGACTATAAAGTACAAACCCACTCAGACACAGGGAGAGCATGTAAACTCCACAAAGAAGGGCTGGGAACCTTAAACCTTAAGCATTTGAATGCTTAGAATATGTAAGCGAGAAAAAAAGACTTGTTTAGTGGAAGCCATATGATTTTGCATAAAGGTAAAGACAGGTGTTATTTGCTAAAATGCATAGACTAAACATTGGCTAATGTTTTAATAGTGTGCCGTTTCTTTTTTTTTTTTTTTTTTTTTTTTTGATTGGGGTTTTTTGGGAGGGCACTTTAAAAAAAAAAATGACTGACAGACTGACTCTCACACGTCATATTCGCTGATTGGTATATTCAGTACTTGATACCCAATGGAGCCTTGGGAATTCTTGAGATTTCTTGTACAACCTTGAATATTGCATCAGTACCTATTCATTGCAGTTACATTTTTTAAGTGTTGTAAGGCATTCATTTTTATTCCTTATTAATTTTGCTTCATTGTGACACTAAACTTTCTCTGCAATACCTCAGTAGTTCTGAGAGTTAGCTGAGTCATGCAGCCTTCAGAAAAATTAAGTTTCATCTTCTGGGAAGGTTTCACTTGCCTCTGTTATGCTTTTTCACTGCTTCTCTTTGTCTAAATTGACAGGAAGGACAGAACATTGTTTAAAATATGCTTTTCTTTTGAAGTTACTGGATAGTTTACTAAACTTCAAAAGAAGTTACTATCGTCTACTTCACTGGCATAGAAATAGAAAATCTGGTAGTGTCTCCTCATAACCCTGTACTGTCAGACCATTGTCTGTTAACCTCTGATTTTACTATTTCTGACTATTTGGCTCCTAAAGAAAAATACTACTACAGTAGATACCTCTCAGATGATGCTGTTACCAAATTTATGCAGATTGTTTCCTCTATGCCATGTGTCAACACAATGGAAATAAGCTATAGACAGCTTGCTCCTTCTGTAATTGATAGCATGGTAGATAGTGTTACAGCTTCTCTGCATCAGACTCTAGACTTGGTGGCCCCCTTAAAAAAGAAAAAGTCTAATCAGAGATTTCTAACTCCTTGGTTCAACACAGAAACTCGTAGCTTAAAACAGAAGACTCGACAATTAGAAAGAAAATGGCGCTCCACTAATTTAGATGGAATCTATTTAGCTTGGAGAAATCATCTTTTAATTTATAAAAAATCTCTTAGAAAAGCTAGAACGAGTTATTATTCTGCATTAATTGAAGAGAACAAGAATAATCCCAGGTTTCTTTTCAGCACTGTAGCCAGGTTGACAAAGAGTCAGGACTCTGTCAATCCTCGCATTCCCTTAGAGCTTACTAGTCAGGACTTTATGAACTTTTTCAATAATAAAATTTCATCCATCAGAGATAAAATCAGTCAGATTCTTCCCACAGTTAACTTAAATACAGTAACTACTACAACTCCTTCAATTGATGTCTGTCTTGATGAGTTTACTCCAATCGACCTTTGTGAGTTAGACAAAATAGTTTCCTCATCCAAACCTTCAACTTGTCTTTTAGACCCTATTCCTACCAGGTTATTTAAAGAGGTCTTCCCACTTATTGGTAGCTTTATTCTTCATATAATCAATTCTTCATTAACTTTAGGCCATGTACCACAGGCTTTTAAAACGGCTGTAATTAAACCCTTACTCAAAAAACCAACGTTAGATCCAGGAGCTTTAGCTAACTGTAGACCAATCTTTAATCTCCCTTCCATTTCAGAAATCTTAGAAAGAGTTGTTGCTACGCAATTATTTGACCACCTGCAGGGAAATGGTTTACTTGAAGAGTTTCAATCTGGGTTTAGAATCCATTATAGCGCATCCATTATAGGATGCGCTATAATGGAATGCGCTATAGGATGTGCTATAGGATGCGATTCTAATGGAATCCATTATAGGATTCCATTAGAATCCATTATAGCGCCATTTCACAACAACAGTCATCTCATAGCACTATCAACTGAAGGGGGAACCCCCACAGTTGCAGAAAGACCCCAGCAATCAGGCGATCCCCTGTGAGCAAGCACTTGGCAACGGTGGAGAGGAAAAACTCCCTTTTAACAGGAAGAAACCTCCAGCAGAACCAGGCTCAGGGAGGGGCAGTCATCTGCTGCGACTGGCTGGGGGGTGAGGGGACAGAGAAGATGAAAAGAACAGACATGTAGAGAGCAAACAGCACAATGGGGACTCAATCTATGGGAGAGAACAAACAAATGTTAATGACCAGCAAAAAAAAAAAAAAAAAAAATTCATTGAGAGTGAAGAAAGGAGTGAGGCCCAGTGCATTATTGGGGGTCCCCCGGCTGACTAAACCTATTAGCAGCATAACTAAGGGAGGGTTCAGAAACACATGATCCCTCCCTAATTGTAGGCTATATCAAAAAGGTAGGTTTTAGCCCTATTCTTAAAAACAGAGATCAAGTCTGACTCCCGAATCCAGATTGGCGGCTGGTTCCACAGGAGAGGAGTTTGATAACTGAAGGCTCTGCCTCCCATTGTACTTTTGGAGATTCTAGGTATTACAAGTAATCCTGTATTTTGGGAGCGTAGTGCTCTGTTAGGATAATACAGTAGTATCAGATCTTTTAAATAAAAAGGAGCCTGATTGTTTAGAGCTTTGTAAGTAAGAAGAAGGATTTTAAACTTAATTCTAAACTCTATGGGAAGCCAATGAAGGGAGGCCAGAACTGGAGAGATATGATCTCTCTTTCTAGTACCTGTTAAAACTCTTGCTGCAGCATTTTGGATCAGCTGAAGACTTTTTAAAGATGTTTTAGGACAACCTGATAATAAAGAATTACAATAATCTAATCTCGAGCTAACAAAAGCTTGGATCAGTTTCTCAGCATCACTCTGAGACAAGATGCTCCTAATCTTGGCAATATTACGCAAATGATAGAAGGCAGTCTTAGAAACAAATTTAATATGGGAACTGAAAGACAGATCTTGATCAAAAATAATTCCAAGGTTCCTCACAGAGCTATTAAGAGAAAGAGTAACCGCATCCAAACTGAAAGTTTGATTTGGAAAGGTATTTCTAAGGTTTTTTGGACCAACAAGAATGACTTCAGTCTTATCTGAATTTAATAGCAGGAAATTACAAGTCATCCAAGCTTTGATTTCCTTAAGACAGGCTTCTAACTTGGCTAATTGATTACTATCATCTGGCTTCATTGACAGATATAATTGAGTGTCATCTGCATAACAATGAAAATGTATACAATGCTTTCTAATAATGTTGCCTAACGGAAGCCTATATAAACTAAAAAGAGTAGGGCCTAGCACAGATCCCTGTGGAACTCCATGACTAAGCTTTGAGTTGAAAGAAAACTCATTATTGACGTGAACAAACTGGAACCTATCAGATAAATAAGATCTAAACCACTGCAACGAAGTTCCATTAAGTCCAACATAGTGTTCTAATCTATCAAGTAGAATATTATGATCGATAGTATCAAAAGCTGCACTAAGGTCTAAAAGGACAAGTACAGAAACCAGTCCATTATCAGATGCGATGAGGAGGTCGTTAGTGACCTTCGCTAAGGCTGTTTCAGTGCTATGATGGATTCTAAACCCAGATTGAAACTCTTCAAGTAAACCATTTCCCTGCAGATGGTCAAATAATTGCGTAGCAACAACTCTAAGATTTTTGAAATGAAAGGGAGATTAGAGATTGGTCTATAGTTAGCTAAAGCTCCTGGATCTAGCGTTGGCTTTTTGAGTAAGGGTTTAATTACAGGCGTTTTAAAAGCCTGTGGTACACGGCCTAAAGTTAATAAAGAACTGATTATATGAAGAATAAAGCTACCAATAAGTGGGAAGACTTCTTTAAATAACCTGGTAGGAATAGGGTCTAAAAGACAAGTTGAAGGTTTGGATGAGGAAACTATTTTGTCTAACTCACAAAGGTCGATTGGAGTAAACTCATCAAGACAGACATCAATTGAAGGAGTTGTAGTAGTTACTGTATTTTAATTAACTGTGGGAAGAATCTGATTGATTTTATCTCTGATGGATGAAATTTTATTATTGAAAAAGTTCATAAAGTCCTGACTAGTAAGCTCTAAGGGAATGCGAGGATTGACAGAGTCCTGACTCTTTGTCAACCTGGCTACAGTGCTGAAAAGAAACCTGGGATTATTCTTGTTCTCTTCTATTAATGCAGAATAATAACTCGTTCTAGCTTTTCTAAGAGATTTTTTATAAATTAAAAGATGATTTCTCCAAGCTAAATAGATTTCATCTAAATTAGTGGAGCGCCATTTTCTTTCTAACTGACGAGTCTTCTGTTTTAAGCTACGAGTTTCTGTGTTGAACCAAGGAGTTAGAAATCTCTGATTAGACTTTTTCTTTTTTAAGGGGGCCACCAAGTCTAGAGTCTGATGCAGAGAAGCTGTAACACTATCCACCATGTTATCAATTACAAAAGGAGCAAGCTGTCTATAGCTTATTTCCATTGTGTTGACACATGGCATAGAGGAAACAATCTGCATAAATTTGGTAACAGCATCATCTGAGAGGCATCTACTGTAATAATATTTTTCTTTAGGAGCCAAATAGTCAGAAATAGTAAAATCAAAGGTTAACAGACAATGGTCTGACAGTACAGGGTTACACTACAAGATTTTTCTATTTCTATGCCATATGTCAGAACAAAGTCCAACGTATGGTGGAGATAATGAGTAGAATTTCCTACTTTCTGAGAAAACCCAATCGAGTCTAATATTGTATTAAATGCCACATTAAGGCAGTCACTATCTACATCCACATGTATATTAAAGTCCCCTACTATAATTCTACTATAATATGATTTCAGCACTAAATCAGCTAAGAAATCAGCAAATTCGGATAAAAATTCTGAGTAGGTTGATGGGGGACGATAAACTATGGCAAATAAAATTGCGTTTAACCTAAAATTGCTTAAGTGCCCAATACTGAGGACCAGGCCCTCAAAGGAATTATAACATGTTTTTTTTTCTTTACATTAACTAGTAATTTGGAATGGTAAATTGTTGCTACTCCTCCTCCACGACCAGAACTTCTGGGATTTTGACAGTTTAAATAACCAGAGGGAGCTGATTCATTTAAACCAACATAATCCTCTTGCCCTAACCAAGTCTCTGTAAGCGATATTAAATCAATCTGATGATCAATTAACAGATCATGGACTAACAGAGACTTTGGAATTAGAGACCTAATATTTAATAAACCACATTTAATTTTTAAATTATGAGGAGGAAGAGAGGCCAAATCATTCAATTTAGAGGCTTTATGTTTAATTTGAGTTTTACCAATTTTTTTGCTTAATCACTTTGGGATGCTTATATATTATATTTTTATTTACTTTGGAGGGAGCAGACAATGATTCTCTGGTGGGGAAGACAGGGGCTAAGTTGAGGGGTGGCGGATGAAAAAGAGCTGCAGAGAGGCGTGTAAGACTGCGGCTCTGCTTTCTGGTCCCAACTCTGAGTAGTCAATGTTTTGGAAATTTGGATAAAAAAGATGCCAGATTGTTAGATAAATGAGACGCACCATCCAAAGTGGGATGGACGCTGTCTCTCACATTGTGTTGGAAGGGAATGATCCCAACTGTGCAAAGTAGTAGTGGTCTCTATGAGCAGCCCAGATTGTAAAGTCTGATAGCAGCAGGTCGGAAGGACCTGCAAAACCTCTCCCTTGTGCACTTTGGATGGAGCAGCCTGCTGCTAAATGAGCTCCTCAGTGCACTCAGTGTGTCCCACATGGGGTGGGACTCGGACTCCAGCAGAGATGATAGCTTAGCCACTATTCTTCTCTCTCCTATCTCCTTCACTGGATCAAGGCAGCGCCACAGAAAAGAGCTGTCCTTTTTGATTAGCTTGTTCATTCTCTTCCTGTCAGCAGCTATGATGCTGCTGCCCCAGCAGACCACTCCATACATGATGCCTGATGCCACCACAGAGTCGTAGAAGGTCTTCAGGAGTGGCCCCACTACTCTGAAAGACCTGTGTCTCCTCAGAAGGAACAGCCTGCACTGCCCCTTATTGTAAAGTGCATTGGTGTTTTTTGGGCAGTTCAGGTGAACACCCAGTTACTTGTAAGATGTCACCATCTAAGTGTTTGTTTCCTGGATGTTTACCGGGGGGGAGGGGGGTCCACTACCAGTTCCTTGGTCTTCCCTGCATTGATGATCCGGAGGCAGTTCTGCAGGCACCAGTCCACAAAGTCCTGGATCAGTCCTCTGTACTCAGTCATCCCCATCATATATGAGGCCGACAATCGCAGAGTTGTCAGAGAACTTCTGCAGGTAGCATGTTCTATGAAAAGTCAGCAGTGTAGAGGGTGAACAGGAAATACTGTATATACATAGACTGTCATTGTTGATTTCTTTGGCTTTACCTTTCTTTAAATTGCCAGCTTCTGCGACAAATCCTTTAAAAAGAGATATGTTGAGACGACAATCTTTTTGTCAGCCAGCCAGTTAGCTCTGTGCGTGGACCAAGACTACATCAATACATGCACATAATTCATTTTTAGCTGCTTCCAGTGATTTTAAAAGAAGCTAATGTGATGGCATAGCATTCATCATCCATCCACAGTTCACGGGAATCGCTTCTCCTCCAAAGCAATTTCCCCGATGCGCATCAAACTCACTCACAAGAATCCTCAGGTGGGTCTACTTCCAAGTTGTACTCAAGATCAGGGTCTAGATCAAAGATCAGGAGAACTGGGCACTTACGTGATTTTATGAAAATCACGACTTCTCCTAGGGAGTTACTCTATTTCTCAACAATCTCATGCACAATGGCCATTGTGTGGGTCTGGCTCAAGGTTATGGTTAGGGTCAAAGGTCAGGAGATCTGAGCGCTTCTATGATTTTATGAAAATTGTTACTTCTCCAAGGTAATAGCCTCAGTGTTTGCATACTCATGTACTTCTTTCGGCTGCTCCCTTTTGGGATCGCCACAGCATAAAATCACCTGATATCATGCTGATCTGCATGTCAAATTGGCAAGGATTTTTACACCAGATGCCCTGACACAACCCTGCCCATTTGTCTGCATTACTTTAAAATCTCTTAAATCATAAAATTTTAATGTTTTCAACAGAATGAACTGTGGAGTGGTGAAATCATAGTAATTTGCTCTGCACACAATTCTTAATGCTTTCTTTTGCAATAGATAAATATACTGGATTAGTAATTATTTTGTATGCATTTCTCCATACTTCCACACCGTAGGACATGTATGGAACTATGAGAGAGCAGTACAGAGGAAGTTGCCTTGGGCCATTCCTTTATATTATTTTTACAAATGGTTTACCACTTGTTTTAAATGATGCCAAAAGTGCAGATGGTTCTATATTATATTTTTCAGCTTTTAGTTTGAATGCATTAAACATTAGTTTAAATTCTGAGTGGCAATCTGTGGTTAAATGGATAAAAGATAATAAAATGGTTTTGAATGTTTCTAAAACAAATAGTATTATATTTGGTTCAAAGAATTCCACCAATAGGTTGCCAGCATTAAATATGTACAGTGGATATAAAAAGTCTACACACCCCTGTTCAAATGCCAGGTTTTTGTGATGTAAAAAATGAGACCAAGATAAATCATTTCCAAACTTTTTCCACCATTTATGTGACCTATAACCTGTACAACTTAATTGAAAAATAAACTGAAATCTTTTTAAGAGGAAAAATAAAAAACTTACAATATGCACACCCTTAAACTAATACTTTGTTGCAGCACCTTTAGCTTTCATTACAGCACTCACTCTTTTTGGGTAGGAGTCTATCAGCGTGGCACATCTTCATGTGGCAATATTTGCCCACTCTTCTTTGCAAAAATGCTCCAAATCTGTCAGATTGCAAGGGCGTCTCCTGTGCACAGGCCTCTTCAGATCAGATCAGAAGCCATTCTTTTGTTGATTTGGATGTGTGCTTTTGGTCATTGTCATGCTGAACGATGAAGTTCCTCTTCATCTTCAACTTTCTAGCACAAACCTGAAGGTTCTGTGCCATCACTGACTGGTATTGGGAATTGTTCATAATTCCCTCCACCTTGACTAAGGCCCCAGTTCCAGCTAAAGAAAAACAGTCCCAAAGCATAATGCTGCCACCTCCATGCTTCACTGTAGGTATGGTGTTCTTTTGGTGATGAACAGTGTTGTGTTTGTGCCAAATATACCTTTTGGAACTAGAAAAGCACTCGGAGAGTGCAGACCTCCGCCAAGTACTTCAGTTCCCCCTAATATTTGGATTTTCCCCAAATATAATAGTCCTACATTTATTTTATCTATATTTTCAGATTTCTTGACCATCAAAACATACCTTTAGCAATTGGATTGACATTGATATCTTTATTAGTTCAGTAGTTATTAAGAAAAATCACTTTTTGGGTAATGGCGGTTTTCTTCAGGATATAGCTCCATAGCTTTTGAAAATACAACAAATCCATTGGCACACTACTGATTCCTCAGTGTCTTGGCTATACTTTGGTGTTTGTTGTATGTTTATATATTAATTTGTTACCTTACAGTAATGAAAATTCCAAAGATCCCCTATTATTTCCTGTTCTAGATCACAGTATCCGGATTTTTTGCAGGATCAGGATCAGTCTTTGATATTTCGTAGAACCTATTAGGATCTTATCCAGTATTTTTTTTGGCAAGCGTCCTGACCATTTATTGTGGAGTTATAGACACATATTCCTAAAATGATCCTATCTGGCAATGATAAAGAATCCGGAGTGGTGGCTTAGTTGGTAGAGCATCCGCCCCACACCCGGGAGGCAGGGGTTCAAATCCTGGCCGGGTCATGCCGAAGACCATATAAAAGTGGAACTTCCTGCCGTCCAGCTTGGTGCTCAGCAATAATGGAATGGAGGAGGGAAATTTGTGGCGGCGCCTTGCATGGCAGCGGCCCTCTGATTCTGCACTTGGGGTGTGTGTGATTAACACAGTAGATAGGTAAAACACAATCTCGTTCTACTGTACATGATTGGTTGTACAGTTGAATAACAATAAAGGGTAATTCTTTTTAAAAATTCCAGGATCCAGACGGTGATCCGGATCACTCCCAAAATCTAATCATTTCTTCCTTGTCCCATTTCGGACTTGTCCTGAAAATTTCGTCAAAATCCGTTCATAACTTTTTGAGTTATGTTGGTAACAGACAAACAAACAAACAGACAAAAAACAAACCCCGGTAAAAACATAACCTCCTTGGCAGAGGTAATTATGGCCAAAAAGTTCAACCTTGGTTTCATCAGTCCATAACACATTTTCCCACATGCGTTTGGGAGATTTCAAATGTGTTTTTCCAAAATGTAGCCGGGCTTGGATGTTTTTCTTCATAAGATAAGGCTTCCTTCTTGCCACACTAGACAGGAGATTGTTATCACATGTACTATACAGCCAGTGCTTACCAGAAATTCCTGCAGCTCCTTCAATGTTGCTGTCGACCTCTTGGCAGCTTCCCTGACTAGTTTTCTTCTTGTCTTTTCATCAATTTTGGAGGGACGTCCAGTTCTTGGTAATGTCACTATTGTGCCATATTTTCTCCACTTGATGATGACTGCCTTCACTGTGTTCCATGATATATTTAATGCCTTGGAAATTCTTTTGTACCCTTCTCCTGACTGATACCGTTGAACAATGAGGTCCCTCTGATGCTTTGGAAGCTCTCTGCGGATCATGGCTTGTGCTGTAAGATGTGACTACAAAAATGGCAGGAAAAGCCTTCTAGATCAGCTGAACTTTATTTGGGGTTAATCTGAGGCGCTTTAAATGGTGGCAGGTGTGTACTGACTCCCATTTAACATGAGTTTGAATGTGATTGGTTAATTCTGAACAACGCCACATCCCCAGTCATAACAGGGTGTGCATATTTATGTAAACAAGTTATTGTAAGTTTTTTATTCTTTATTTTTCCCCTTAAAAGATTTCAGTTTGTTTTTCAATAGGGTTGTACAGGTTATATGTCATCTTAATGGTGGAAAAAGTTTTGAAATGACTGATCTTGGTCTCAATTTTTTACATCACAAAAACCTGGCATTTGAACAGGGGTGTGTAGACTTTGTATATCCACTGTATATAGATTGTGTGCATATCAGACAAATTCATCAGGCTAAGCTCTTAGGTATAATGTTAGAAAGTAACTTGTCTTGGACAAAGAAAATTGATAAAATATTTGCCAATATGGGAAATGGCATTTCCATTATTAAAAGATATGCTAATTTTCTGTCTCAAAAATCTAAGATTCAATTAATCCAAGCATTAGTTTTGTCACATTTGGACTATTGCCCAGCTGTATTTGAGTAGCTAATGAGGATCCTAATAAACAAACAAACAAACTGAGTGAAAAGAGAATCTAGAGTTAAAAGTTCTTTGGCTTTGTGTTATTATGCAAATGTCTTTGATACTTTTGTTACGATGTGTTTTATATCAGGTTTCCAAATTAAATTACAGTCTAAATATACACCTAAAAATTTTGTTTCCAAAATATTTTCAATTTCAATATCCTTTATCCTGAGTTTTTTTATTAGAATGTATTGGTCTATTCCCAAATATTATAAATTTTGTTTTACTTAAAGGTACTTCAGGTAACCAAATGACTAAAGACTGGTTTGATTACTGCTTTCAAACACTTGGCCATTTGGAATGTAGTAGATGCAATATAACATACTATATCTGATAATTGTATGGATTAACAGGATTTTTTTTTAGCCCATTGTATGAAGTTTCTCCCTTTACCCCATCCCTTAGGAAGATTTTGCCTCCTACCAATAACAATATGTTCTTTGCTAACTTGCCTGGTTGATGATGATGATGATGAAGTTGTTTTGGTTTTTGTTTTGGTTGTTTTGGTTTTTGTTAATCAAGATCACCTTGTGGTTTTTGTGTCTTGAATTCACTTTACTTATCAGTGGCTATATTCAGTTATTCAGCTTGCTGTCTATGTCCTACAGAAAAGGATTATCTATTATGTTAGTTTTGTTAGAATTAACTTGAATGTTTGTTTGAACAATGTGATCATTTCTTTTCCTTTACTGACTATTTCAAAAATATATTTAGGAAAGCCAGGTCCCTTCCTTATTTCTTGTTCACATACTATGTAGTGTTCTTATCCAGATAAAACATATTTATTTGTGTTTTGAGCTGCCAATATCTGAGCTTTCCAAAAATTCTCTTCCACTGAGATGTCACTTTTCTTATAAATGGAAGAAATTAAACCTTTTATGCATATAATGTCAAATATAGTTTTGTTTTGTTTTTTTCTTGTGTTGAAAAGGCTGAAAATGAGATTAAATCAGCTGTCATGTCACATCAGTCTATGGCAACCACAGGTCAACATTTCTTATTCTGTGCTGTTTATCCTGGATCAGTATATATTTTTTTTTTTTAAGAGGAGATTATGGTGCATTTTTAGTATCGTTCCAGAAAAAATAAGCTGGGTTTGAAATACCAAGTTTATCTACATGTGTGGTTTTCTATCACAGCCAAAAATTTTACATATTAATTAGGGCCCAAGCCAGTGAAAATGTCAGTGGGCAAGAGCCCTACTGTAATTGTTATTATCTTTCTTTGTTCTTCTTCATCTAAGATCTCATTTTTGGGGTAGTGAACATGCACGAAAACTCACCATTTTTTGAAGGAACCTCAAGACTGGCAAAAAATTTTATATTTTGGAGGAAATATGAATGACCCCACAAAAATGGCTCTACAGCGCCACCTAACATGTTAAGTCAATGAGGAGTGGCACACGCTTACTTTCGCGTAGAAAGATGAAAATCGGGTGAGATGTTTATTATGTCAAGGCATGCAAAAAAAAAAAAACCTTCATAGAAGTGATGGTCTACACCCAACAGAAAGTCGGCCACTTTGGCAGGAAGTGGCGGTGACCTGATTTCCACCTCACGCATTTGATCAAACTCTTCGTAGGGTTTTAGTCCGATTGAGCTCATTTGTGGTGACGATCATCTATACCCATGTGCCATTAAAAGTTATTGAAAACTTTTCCAAAAGCTCGACAGTTTGGCCGTAGGAGCGTGGAAAAGTTTGATGCCTCGCCATGATCATTCTATGACCATTCTGATGGCAATAACTCTGGTATGCATTGTTGGATTTCAGCCAAATTCAGTATTATGGATATTAGTCCAATTCCAAACAGTTCCATAGAACAATATTCATAGAAATCTACAGCACCACCTATAGGAGGCAGAAAGTTTTGCATCAGAAAGTTTGCATGATGTATATGAGTATGCCTCCGAACAATTATAGTTATGAATATTCATGAGTAGCAATAGCACCCTCTCTTGGAGACGTGAAGGTTACACCAAAGGTTTTCTTCAGTATCTCTGAAATAAATAGTCTGATTGGTACCATTTATGGTGACAATCATCTGTACCCATATGTCATCAAAAGTTGTTGAAAACATTTCCAAATGCCTGACGGTTTGGCGGAAGGGGTGTTGCCAAGTTTGCAGTATTGCCATCACCCTTCCAGTTGCTTTAACTATGGCATACATCGACTGATTTCAACTAAATTTTGTGTGGTGAATAGGTAGCCAATACTGATAATTTCTATAATAAAGAATGACCCATAGCGACAGTGCCCCCTACTGCCAATGGACAGGAAGTTCCCATAACTCACATTTAGAATGTATGATACTAGTCAGACCCAGAAAAGATTTTTGTAATGATAACAAACATAGCTATAACGCCCCCTAGGAAAAAAACAAAGCTTTATAACAGGCATACTTTGTCCAAATTCAACCAAATTTTGTGTGGTGCATCTTTAGCCTACATTGAAGCTTTGTATAATGAAAAGTGACACACAGCTATAGTGCCCCATAGCAGAAAATACAAAGCCTTACAACTTATATAAAAATACGTAGTTGAAATTCAACCAAATTTTGTGTGGTGCATGGTTAACCAACTCTTAACCTTTCTATAATGAACAATTACACATAGCTCTAGCGCCCGTAGCAGAAAAACAAAGCTTAATTAAAGCTGTAAGCGGGCCCTTGCCCCCCGCGGACCCTGCTGCCCATCGGACCCAGCAAATTTCCTGTCGTCGCAGCAAGCCCTGCGTTAGCAGTAAAATAAACCATTTGGTGAAGTACTTTCTTGTGAGCAGTAGATGGCGCTATAACTTTTGTCAATCATTTTTATGTAGGAGCATGCAGGATGGGCCTAAGATCCATCGTGCAATTATGGGGTAAATTGGACAAAGTTTGTCCAAGTTACAGCTATCCGACATATTGCCAAGAGGGAAACTTCAGCATGTGGCCGTGGCAGCACTTACGGATATCTTAGGTACGTGTTGCAGGCCCATATAGGACTACAGAAGAGAGTCACCTTGATTTATGTTCCCCATTTTGTGACACTCGAACTTTCCCCACCATCCAAATTAAAAAACGTACCGAATGACGAGGAGTGGGTTTCCATGGCAACTGTGATAATCACAGGACAAAAGTGACTTCCACTGAGGGTAATCCAGTGCACTCTGAGAAACCTCTGAAAATGTCTTGCCATTCTGACTACTGGTCTTTGTGCGAAAGTTGATGCAATTTTGTGCAGTACCTCATGTCAGCACTAGGTGGTGCTGTGACAATTTTGTGAATATTGAAATACAGACGTGTTCAGAGTGGGATTTGTATGATTTGTGCAAAGTTTGGTCCAAATCAGACGAGGATTGTCTGAGCTGTAACTGTCATGTTTTGCATGGTGAGGAAGCCATTGACGCATGCTGGTCGCCATGGAAACAGTTCTGTATTATGTACATGTGCTGTCAATAAGTCCTAGTCATTCCTTCATTTCATTTTTGCATCTGGTGAGAGGAAAAAAAAAAACAGTTTTCAGCAATTCTTCCTTTAATCACTGGGGGTGCTATAACTTTTGTTAATTATTTTTAAATAGACGTGTTTGTGGCGGGACGACTATCAATTGTAGAAATTTTGGTGGAAATTGTACAAAGTTTGTCCAAGTTACAAGTGTCCATTGTTCTAACCACAAGGTGGTGCTATAACATTTGTAAATTATTTGTACATAGGAGCGTGCAATGTGGGACTAACATCCATCATTGAAAATTTGGTGAAAATTGGATAAAGTTTGTCTAAGTTACAAGTACCCGATGGTCTAACCACTAGGTGGCGTTTTAACTTTTGTTTATTATTTTTATATAGGAGCGTTGAGGGTGGGACTAATATCCATTGTAGAAAATTTGGTGAAAATCAGACAAAGTTTGTCCAAGTTACAACTTTCCGATGTTCCATGGTGAGGAGTCAACCTCAGCCATGTCACCATGGCAACACTTCCCTGTCAGTTGTTTGTTGCTCACCCATATAGGACTACATATGACAGTCACCTCAACCTGTGTTCCAGATTTTATGACACCAGGTCATTCCCAACCCTCCCAAAGAGATCACAGATTGAATGGCGAGGAGGGCATGTCCATGGTAACAGCAGTGACACCATGCTAAAGGTGATGTGCAGTTATAATCAACCAGGTGTTCTGATAAACCTCAGAAAATTGCACGTCATTCTGTGAAGTGGCACATGAGTATGGCATGTGAGTTATGGCAAATTCCTGTCCATTGGCGGTAGGGGGTGCTGTCGCTATGTGTCATTCTTTATTATAGAAATTATCAGTATCGGCTACCTATTCACCACACAAAATTTGGTTGAAATCAGTCAATGTATGCCATAGTTAAAGCAACTGGAAGGGTGATGGCAATACTGCAAAGTTGGTCACGCCCCTTCCGCTAAACCGTCAGGCATTTGGAAAAGTTTTCAACAACTTTTTTTTTTTCCACAATATCTTTATTGAACCTTTTTTTTTTTTAACAAACATGATACAAACAATCAAACACTAACACTAAAGTACTACAAAAAAAAAAAAAAAGGATGCACTAAAAACACCAACAACCACCAGCAAAGTCAAATCTTCAACAATGCTCCTCTGTTTAGTCTAGACAATCCAATACATAAGTATACATATTATGTTCACCAGTTTGGAATTTACAAGGTCCACACACATCATTCACCTTCTTCTTCAAAAGTTATGTTTAAATTTTTTACATAATCAATAAAAGGTCTCCATATATTCTCAAACACAATTTCCTTTGATTTCAGTATATATGTTATTCTTTCTAATGGAAGGTTTGTTAACATCTGTCTTAACCACTGAGTCACATCTGGTCTATGAGTCTTTTTCCATAATAGTGCAATACATTTTTTGGCATTAAGCAAACTGAGGTCTATGAATGTTCTTTCACTTTTATTAAAATTATGCTTTTCTGGGTACAGACCCAACAAAAACAATTTAGGATTCAATATGATTTGTTTTGAGATTATTTTTTCAATTGTTACCCTCACCTCTTCCCAAAACATTCTTATTAATCTACATTCCCATACACAATGAAATAGAGTTCCTTTACTTTCCATGCATTTTGTGCATGTATCTGGTATATTTTTGTTATATTTATTTAACTCCTCCGGTGTAACATACATCCGCATTAACCATTTGAAATGTATCAATTTAAGGCGTACATTTATTGATTTGGTTTGAGCTTCTGTACAAGCCAATTCCCATTGTTCCTTTGAAATTTCAGTTTGCAGATCTTCTTTCCAGTAGTTTAATCTTTTCAGTGAATTTTCACTTGAAGATAGTGTCAATGAGTTATAAAACTCTGAAATAATACCCTTTCTTTTACTATCTTTCATCATCATTTTTTCCAAGGATGAATAAATAGGTCGAGTGAGAGCTTTATTTTGATTTGATCGAATAAAGTTTCTAAGTTGAAGATATTTAAAAAAATGTGTTCTATTGAGATTAAATTTGATCCTCAGCTCTTCAAAAGACATTATGTTATCTGCACATGGCAAATATAAATCCTGAATCTTTTGTATCCCTTTTAAATTCCATACTTTAAATACAGCGTCCGCTCTCCCTGGTTTAAAATATTGATTACCCCATATTGGACTAAATTGTGACAGTAACTGTGGTTCTTTTAAATAGTTTTTAGCTTCACACCATATTTTGATCATATGCTTTACAAATGGATTTTTAACTTGTTTTTGTAATTTTTTTGCCGAATCTGAGTATATGAATATGGGAAGAGGTAAAGGTAAATTGTATGATTCCATTTCAGTCCAGAGAGGGAGATCATTTGATGAAAAATAATATGTCATAGACCTCAGTTGTGCCGACCAATAATACAACATAAAATTTGGACATTTCAGACCTCCACGATCAAATGGTAAATATAATAAAGACAGACGTAATCTAGCCCTCCTGTTGTTCCATATAAATTCCACTAACTTTTTTTTTATTCTTGAGAATAAATCTAAAGGTGGTGATAAGGGAATGTATTGAAATAAATAAAGTATTTTAGGTAAAATATTACTTTTAAGTATATTGATTCTCCCGATCATCGACATTGGTAGTGACATCCATCTCTGAGTTAACTCATTGATATCTGTCATTAAGGCTTCATAGTTGACACTGGCGACTGATTCTAGCTTAGGCACAATTTGGATTCCTAAATATTTAAACTGATTTACAACATTGAATTGATTTACCTCAGGGGCTGGGTAATTTCTCTGGGTCTCATTTAGCATTAATATTGAAGATTTAGTTTTATTTATTTTATATCCTGATATTTCCCCCAAATTCTTTATTAAATTCAACAAGGTTGGAATTGATTTTTTTAGATTCGACATAAACAAAATTATGTCATCGGCGTACAGGGAGATTTTATGTTCTGTTGGTCCAACTTTAATTCCATATATTTGTGAATGTAAACGTATCGCTATCGCTAAAGGTTCAATTGCCATAGTAAACAGTAAAGGTGAAAGTGGACAGCCTTGTCGACATCCTCTATTGATTTTTATTGGTTTTGAAATATTGTTATTTGTTAGGATTTCTGCTGTAGCATTATTGTATATTATTTGAACCCATTTTATGAAATTATTTCCAAGTCCAAACCTTTGTAGGACTTCAAAAAGAAAGGGCCATTCAACTCTATCAAAGGCCTTTTCGGCGTCCAGTGATAGGAGAGCTGTATCCGGTGCTTCTTTATTAAAATAAATAATATTAAATAGTCTTCTTACATTATGGAAGCCTTGTCTTCCCTTTATAAAGCCATTCTGATCTCGATTAATAATATTTGGTAAAATTTCTTGTATTCGTCTTGCTAAAATTTTACAGATTATCTTAAGGTCGGCATTTAATAGGCTTATTGGTCTCATATTTTCACATTTATTAGAGGGCTTACCTGGTTTTGGCAGCAGTATAATTAAGGCATTATTTATGTATGATGGTAAATTATTATTTTGAAATGCTTCTAAAACCATTTCCAAAAAAGGTTTTATTAATTTATTCTTAAATTTCTTATAAAGGTCAACTGGAAGACCATCTGGTCCTGCACTTTTTCCTGATTTCATATTATCAATGGCTAGCCCAACTTCTTCTTGACTAATTTTAGACTCCAATATCTCCCTGTTTTCATTTGGAATACACGGTATAGATAGTTCGTTCAAAAACCCATTTAGTTTTGTTAAATCAAATTCATTTTTAGTATCATATAATTTTTCATAGTAATCTCTAAAGGCTCTGTTAATTTCTAAAGGATCTATAACTACCTGTCCGTTACTTATAATACTAGTAATTGGTGTTTTAATTTCTAATTGTTTAATCTGCCATGCCAATAATTTTCCTGATTTTTCACCTTGTTCATAAAAAGATTGTTTCAATCTTAGAAGACTCGAGGCAGCTCTATTCGCTGATTTTTTGTCGTATTCAGCTCTCAAAATCAGTAATTCATTCTCTAACCTTGGATCACTTCCTGCATACACTTTTTCCTGAAGACTTTTCATTTTATGTTCCAATTTAGCTCTCTCCTCTCGAGTCTTCTTAGATTTTGATCCTGTATAACTAATAATATGTCCCCTAATAAAAGCTTTGAAAGCTTCCCACTTTACACATGCTGATGTTTGTGTAGTATTGATGTCAAAGTACTCGTCTATCTGTTTTTCTATATACTTGACAAATTCCTCATCCTGAAGCCATTTATGCTGAAATTGCCATCTACCTGATTCCTTTGTCAATTTTTTATCTACATATATTAGACAACAGGGTGCATGATCAGAGATCACGATGTTATCATAAAAGCAGTTTTGAATCTTGGATCTTAATTCTGTGGAAATCAAAAAATAATCAATACGTGAGAATGTCTTGTAGGTACTGGAATAACAAGAATAGGCTTTAACTTGTGGTTTCATTTCTCTCCATATATCTAACAATCTCAATTCTTTCATAAAATGATTAATAGTCATCCTACATCCATTGTGCGTACAATCCAGTCCTGTTGATCTATCTATACCTGGATTCAATGTACAATTAAAATCCCCTGCTATTATATGTTGCCCTGTAAGTGATGATAAAATAAGAAATAAATTAGCAAAGAACTTTTGATCATCTATATTGGGACCATATAAGTTCACAAGATTTATATTTTCTAATAGCAAAGAACCTTGAATGATTACATATCTTCCAAGTTTGTCTCCAATTACATTTTTCACTTGAAAAGGGACTGATTTATGTATGAGAGTCATAACTCCCCTGGCCCGGGATGAAAATGATGAGGTGAATACACTTCCTTGCCATCTACTCCTAATTCTTTTTATATCCTCCTCTATTAGATGAGTTTCTTGTAAAAACACAATTTTTGAACCCATGTCTTTTATTTTATTCATAACTTGTTTAAGTTTTTTTAAATTTTGTAGACCTCTGCAATTCCATGAAGTTAAATTAAGATTAACACTTTGGTTTATGATCAATAGAGAGTTTGGGATTACCTTGCAGTGTAAACATGCTCATACAGAGAAGCAAAAACATGAGTGGTTGAACATTCATCCTACAAACTACACACAAACAAATTCCCCCTTCCCACACTTGTGGCGAACCCCCCAAAATCAAAAGAAAAATTCCGTCTCCCGATATAGCCATCGACCGCTCCACACCCACGGGGAACAGCCTAAGCCACTCCTTCTTCATCCTCCCAATCACCCTAACTCTACTGCTTTTAATGACGTAACATTAACTCTCCTCTGTAGTTTTCCAACTTAACTCCAAAATTTTTAACAACTTTGTACATCATAGTTTTTTTTGTTTTGTTTTTTTTTTAATATATAATACAATCTATATTTTGTAAACTTGCTGTTTACTTCAAGTCAGTCAGATGCCTGTGCAAATGCTTAATTATTCTACCTTATATTTTGTTCATGCTTAGCTCCCACCAGTCTCTTCTTCTTCTTTGATCTTCTTGATGAACTCCTGCGCCTCCTCTGGGGTCTTGAAGATGTGGGTTCTGCCCTCATACGTGGTCAACAGTCTCGCAGGATAGATTACACCATGACGAATCCCAAGGTTGCGCAGCTCCTTACGTATGGGATCAAACTGCTTCCTCAATTGTTGGATTCCTGTGGCCAAATCTGGGTAGAACCGTACCTGCTGATCCTGGTGTTTAATCTCTCCTTTAGCTCGTGCAGCGTTGAAGATCTTCATCCTGTCTCTGTTGCTAAGAAACTTCATAATTAAGGTCCTCGGCGGTCCCTTATCTCTCCGTGGGCCAATACGATGTGCTTTTTCCAGAACCACTGCTGATTGCAACTCCTCGCTGCCCAGCACCTCCGGAATCCACTTTTCCAGAAAGGAATATACGTCCCGACCTTCTGATTCCTCTGGAAGACCCACCAGCCTCAAGTTATTCTGTCTCGACCGAGATTCCAAATCCAAAATATTATCTTCTAGACATTTATTTTTTTTTCCAAAGTGCGCACCTTTAATTGAAGACGGGTGACGTCATCTTCAGCACTAGCGAGACGGAGCTCCATCTGCGCCGTTCGTTCTACACAGTCACCCAATTCCTTTCTTATTCCTTCCAACGCTGTCATAATCCCATCAAATCTAGAGGAAAAGTCCGCTCTCATTGAACTCATGGCAGCCATCAGCGCATCTGCGCCAATTCCCCGCAGATATCGCACCGTTGCCAGCCTCCTCCGCCATATATGGAGTTTTGTTTGCTGCATCACAGACCTGAAAGTCCGTTAATTTGGACTGTTTCGGCGGCTCGCTTTTTCCTTTACCTGGTTTTCCAGCCTTAGGCTTCGCCGACATATCCTCGCCCAAACGCTGGGATACGTTCTGTCCCAAATGAGAGAGTTATTTGCCGATTTTTTTCTCCAGGAGCAGAGCAGAGTGAAACACGTCCGTCTTACGTGGCAGCCATAACCGGAAGTCGTTTTCAACAACTTTTGATGGCATACGGGTACAGATGATTGTCACCATAAATGGTACCAATCAGACTATTTATTTCAGAGATATTGAAGAAAACCTTTGGTGTAACCTTCATGTCTCCAAGAGAGGGTGCTATTGCTACTCATGAATATTCATAGCTGTAATTGTTCGGAGGCATACCCATATACATCATACCTATCTTGTTGCCAATCCGACATTCCATTCCCGAGGTATTAAAAAAACAGCACAATGCAAACTTTCTGATGCAAAACTTTCTGCCTCCTATAGGTGGCGCTGTAGATTTCTATGAATATTGTTCTACAGAACTTTTTGAAATTGGACTAATATCCATAATACTGAATTTGGTTGAAATCCACCAATGCATACCAGAGTTATTGCCATCAGAATGGTCATAGAATGATCATGGCGAGGCATCAAACTTTTCCACGCCCCTACGGCCAAACTGTCGAGCTTTTGGAAAAGTTTTCAATAACTTTTAATGGCACATGGGTATAGAGGATTGTCACCACAAATGAGCTTAATAGGACAAAAACCCTAGGAAATCTCGCAAATGTTCATCAATTGCGCGAGGTGGAAATCAGGTCACTGCCACTTCCTGCCAAAATGGCCGACTTCCTGTTGGGTGTAGACCATCACTTCTATGGAGTTTTTTGCATGTCTTGACATGATCAACATCTCACCCGATTTTCATTTTTATATGCGAAAGTAAGCGTGTGCCACTCCCCATTGACTTCATGTTAGGTGGTGCTGTAGAGCCATTTTTGTGGGGTCATTCATATTTCCTCCAAAATATTAAATTTTGGAGGAAATATGGTGAGTTTTCATGCACGTTGACTACCCCAAAAATGAGATCTTAGATGGAGAGGAAGAAAAAAAAAAATTCTAACAATTACAATAGGGCTCACGCCCACTGACGTTGTCAGTAGCTTAGGTCCTAAAAATTAAAGCTGCAAGCAGCTGTAAGCGGACCCTCGCCCCCCATGCACCTGCTGAACCTGACGCCCATCGGACTCAGCCGGCACGGAAAATTTCCTGTCGTCACGGCATGCGCTGCATGAATAATAAAGAAAACCGTTTGGTGCAGTACTTCCTGTGAGCAGTAGGTGGTGCTATAAGTTTTGTCGACCATTTTTACGTAGGAGTGTGCGTGGTCGGACTAAGATCCATCGTAGAAAGTTTGGTGAAAGTCGGATAAAGTTTGTCCAAGTTACAACTGAACTGAATTGAGATGGCGGCGCGCATGAACGCAGCAGCCCCTCTTGGCATCAGCGAGTGTGAAAGTTTTGAATGTTTTCCCAGATGTACATTCTGTAAAACTTACAACCGTGAGACCTTATTAAATATCAAGGTACTGCACGCTGCAAGAATCGCAGTGCTCGGTTGTGATTTGGACATTCTACGCCAGCATGGAATTCTGGCGGAGTCCCCGCTGGAAGCTACTCGAGAGAGGAGGAAGCACAGACGGTGTGAACGCAAGCAAAAGCATGGAAAAAGGGCCGGGATCCATGCTAGGCTAAAGGCTAACCCCTCCAGACCAGCAGTACCGTCACTCCTTCTCTCTAACGTCCGCTCCCTCGACAACAAGCTGGACGAGCTGCGTCTGCTGAGAGAAACCCGGAGAGAGTGGAGGGACTGCTGTGTGCTTGTGTTCACGGAGACATGGCTCCACGACAACATCCCTGACGAGGCCATTCAACTGGAAGATATGGCAATGTTCCGAGCCGACAGGGAAACGGCGAGCTCCGGTAAGAGCCGTGGGGGTGGGCTATGCATCTATGTTAACAAGAACTGGTGCGTTAATGCCACGTTAGTGTCTAAACACTGCTCTCCGTTGGCGGAGTTCCTTATTGTAAATTGTCAGCCATATTATTTGCCGAGGGAATTCAGCAACGTGTTTGTAGCGGCTTTTTACATAGCGCTGAGCGCTAACGCTAATGCTAAGAAGGCCCTTGGGGAACTGCACAATGCTATTAGTGAAATCCAAACTTCACATCCGGACAGTTTTGTGGTGGTTTCGGGGGATTTTAACCACACCAGCTTAAAGACTGTGCTCCCCAAGTTTAAACAATGTGTAGACTTTTAAGACCAGAGGAGAGAATATGTTGGACTTAGTGTACACAAACACAGATGCATATAAGGCGATACCCCGCCCCCACCTCGGCCTTTCTGACCACATATCCGTGATGCTGGTGCCTGCCTACAAACCTTTACTGAAGCGCAGCAGGCCAGCAGTGAAACAAATCAGGATTTGGCCAGAGAGTGCAACCTCTGCACTGAAAGACTGTTTTCTGTACACAGACTGGGAGGTCTTCAAAATAGCAGCCTCCCAGAAAGACAAGACAGATATGGAGGAGTATGCTGAAACGGTCACCAGCTACATCGCGAAGTGCACAGAGGATGTCACTACAGTGAAGACCATCACTATGCGGGGTAACCATAAGCCCTGGATGACTGCAGAGGTGCGCTCGCTGCTTACAGCCAGGGATGCAGCCTTCAGAGTGAAGGACAGGAGCGCCCTCCGCTCAGCCAGGTCTGCGCTCTCAAAGGGAATTAAGGCGGCAA
Organism: Pholidichthys leucotaenia; assembly: GCA_020510985.1. Classification (NCBI taxonomy): domain Eukaryota; kingdom Metazoa; phylum Chordata; class Actinopteri; order Cichliformes; family Pholidichthyidae; genus Pholidichthys; species Pholidichthys leucotaenia. The sequence goes on along the minus strand of CM035842.1, from coordinate 329,419,195 downwards.
AGCGCGCCTATGCGGAGAAAATCCAGGGACACCTCTGTGACACTAGGAACACCAAGCAGATGTGGCAGGGAGTTTGGACATTGACGGGCTATAAGTCTAGGCAGGGGATCGATGATGATGATGCTTCGCTTCCAGACAGGCTCAATGACTTCTTTGCACGTTTTGAAGCATCAAACCCGACAATCAGAGGGAGGGCTGGCCCACCCCCACCATCGGTCGGACCAGCTTTTACCATCAACACAGCGGACACACGGAGGACCCTAACCAGAGTCAACCCACGTAAAGCTGCAGGTTCGGACAACATCCCGGGACGTGTGCTCCGAGACTGCGCGAGCGAGTTGGCGGATGTCCTGACTGACATTTATAACATCTCCCTGAGTCAGGCCATCGTTCCCAGATGCTTCAAGACCTCTATCATTGTATCGGTGGCAAAGAAACCAGTTGTGTCCTGTTTGAATGACTATTGTCCTGTTACACTGACACCAGTTGTGATGAAGTGTTTTGAACGGCTTGTCAAACCACACATTACAGCCTGCCTCCCTGCATCACACGACCCGCTCCAGTTTGCATATCGTTCAAACCGCTCCACGGAGGATGCTATAGTCACCACCCTACACTCTGTCATCACCCACCTGGACCAGAAAGACACCTACGCCAAACTCCTGTACATTGATTTCAGTTCAGCAGTCAACACCATTATTCCCCAGAGACTGATGGAGAAATTACTCCTTCTCGGTCTGAACACCGCCACATGTCTCTGGATCCTGGATTTCCTGACTGAGAGACCTCAGTCTGTCCGGGTTGGAAACAACATCTCCAACTCTGTCACGCTGAGCACCGGATCCCCTCAAGGCTGCGTACTCAGTCCACTGTTGTTTACACTTCTAACACATGACTGTGTATCCAGACACGAGGGGAACCAGATTATTAAGTTTGCAGACGACGCCACGGTGGTGGGACTTATTCAGAGGGATGAGGAATCAATGTACAGGGAAGAAGTGAGAGACCTGGAGGGCTGGTGCTGGGACAACAATCTGGTGCTCAACGTGGACAAAACGAAGGAGATGATTATCGACTTCCGGTGGTCACAGCCTGAGCACGTCCCCCTCAGCATCAGCGGCCGTTTAGAGGAGAGAGTGGAGAACATCAAGTTCCTCGGAGTGCAGATCTCGCAGGACCTGACCTGGAGCTAGAATTCCTTGGGGATCAGGAAGCGGCCTCAGCAGAGACTGCACTTCTTGAGGAAACTCAAACAGGCCTCTCTCCCCATCTGCATCCTCAGGACCTTCTACAGAGGTGTGGTGGAGAGTGTTCTGATGTACTGCATTGCTACATGGTACTCCAGCTGCAGTATGTCAGACAAAAAAGCCCTGCAGAGGATAGTCAAGGGAGCTGAGACGGTAATTGGAATCTCCCTCCCCTCTGTCCAAGTACTTTTTCAGAACCGTTGTAGGAGCAGGGCACTGAACATTGTCAAGGACCGTTCTCACCCTCTGCATAAACACATTGAACTTCTGCCATCTGGTAAATGATTCCGGAGCATCAGAGGCAGAACCACCAGACTGATCAACAGCTTCCTTCCACAAGCTGTCAGGATGCTGAACAGTTGACCCGGAATCTCTCATACACACTACTGCACCTACGGATGTTATGTATATTATTTGTATATTACAGTTAGTTAGTTTTTCCCAAGTATGTCTCAGGGATGTGTGAATGGATGGGGGGGTTGGGAGGGTGAAGATATGTGTGAGTGTGTCTTAAATCATGCTGCTTCTATTTATATGGATGCTGAGAGAAACGCAATTTCATCTTGCCTGCACTACAGTTGTATGTACAGCAATATGACAATAAAGTTTGATTTGATTTGATTTGAACTGTCCAACGTATTGCGATAAGGTAAACTTGGACATGTGGCCATGGCAACACTTACATTTTAGGTACACGTTGCAGAGCCATACAGAACTACAGAAGACAGTCCCCTTGGCTTACATTTCACATTTGGTGACCCTTGGACTTTCCCAACCCTCCAAAGTATAAAACGTATTGAATGGCAAGGAGTAAGTTTCCATGGCAACTGTGATTATCGCAGGACAAAAGTGACTTCCACTGAGGGTAATCCAATGCGCTCCAAGAAACCACTGAAAATGTCATGTCAATCTGACTACTGGTCTTTGTGCGAAAGTTGATGCAATTTTGTGCAGTACCTCATGTCAGCAGTAGGTGGTGGTTGTGTCGATTTTGTGAATATTGATATACAGACATGTTCAGAATGGGATTAGTATGATTTGTGCAGAGTTTGGTCCAAATCAGACGAGGATTGTCTGAGCTGTAACTGTCATGTTTTGCATGGCGAGGAAGCCATTGAAGCATGCTGGTCGCCATGGAAACAGTTCTGTGCTATGTACATGTACTGTCAATGAGCCCTAGTCATTCCTTCATGTCATTTTTTCACCTGGTGAGAGAAAAATAAAGATAAGATAAGCCTTTATTAGTCCCACAATGGGGAAATTCCAGGATTGCAACAGCACAGGGATAGCAACACTCAGAGCAACAATCAGAAGGCAAGAAAAAACAAGAGCAGCTAGTATACATATGTACATATTAATATAAATATATATATAGACACAGTGCGGAGCATTGTGGTTGGTGGATGTGCAGCAGAAAGTCTAAGCTCTCGCTCCGCTGATGGGGTGGGCCAGCTGGATGTCTTTGGGCATGATGGTGACCCTCTTGGCGTGGATGGCGCACAGGTTGGTGTCCTCGAAGAGACCCACCAGGTAGGCCTCGCTGGCCTCCTGCAGAGCCATGACGGCGGAGCTCTGGAAGCGCAGGTCGGTCTTGAAGTCCTGAGCGATCTCCCTCACCAGGCGCTGGAAGGGCAGCTTACGGATGAGCAGCTTCGTGGATTTCTGGTAGCGACAGATCTCTCTCAGAGCCACGGTACCGGGCCTGTAACGGTGAGGCTTCTTCACTCCGCCGGTGGCCGGAGCGCTTTTTCGAGCAGCCTTGGTGGCCAGCTGCTTCCTGGGGGGCTTTTCCTCCAGTAGATTTACGGGCGGTCTGCTTGGTTCTTGGCATCGCTCTTTATTATTCTGTCTTATATTTCTTGCACGCCACCTAAACTCCAGCCCGGCACCCGCGTCGTTTTCGCTTCAGTTCCCCGGTATGTCGAGTTTCTCCGTTAGCACCGGGTGGCGGTTGAGTGCTAGCTAGCTCTTCCCTGCTGTATCGTCTCCTGCTGTAAACAGTGGCTCCGTCCGCCGACTCGGGAGACCTTTGGGGCGATCTGTGTGTCCGTGATATATATAGAGTGAAAGGTGTGCCGGATCAGAAAGTTATCACTGGATCAGAAAGAAGAAGGAAGATAAAAAGACTCAGAATTGAGCCGCTGTTGCAAAAGGCAGCCAACTCGTGTGGCGCCGGAACCGGAAGAGGAAAACAGTTTTCAGCAATTCTTCCTTTAATCACTAGGGAACACTATAACTTTTGTTTATTATTTTTATATACACTACCGTTCAAAAGTTTGGGGTCACCCAGACAATTATTTTGTGTTTTCCATGAAAAGTCACACTTATTTACCACCATGAGTTGTAAAATGAATAGAAAATATAGTCAAGACATTGACAAGGTTAGAAATAATGATTTGTATTTGAAATAATAATTTTTTCCAGGTACTCAACCTGCTCAAAGGAATGTCAGTTTTATAGCTTCTCTAACCAGCTAAACTGTTTTCAGCTGTGCTAACATGATTGCACAAGGGTTTTCTAATCATCCATTAGCCTTCTGACGCAATGAGCAAACGCATTGTACCATTAGAACACTGGAGTGATAGTTGCTGGAAATGGGCCTCTATATACCTATGTAGATATTGCACCAAAAACCAGACATTTGCAGCTAGAATAGTCATTTACCACATTAGCAATGTATATTAGATATTAGAGTGTATTTCTGATTAGTTTAAAGTTATCTTCATTGAAAAAAACAGTGCTTTTCTTTCAAAAATAAGGAAATTTCTAAGTGACCCCAAACTTTTGAACAGTAGTGTAGATGCGTTCGGGGCGGGACTAATATCCATTGTAGAAAATTTGGTGAAAATTGGATGAAGTTTGTCCAAGTTGCAACTTTTCGATGTTTCATGGCAAGGAGTCAACCGTCGCCATGTTCCCATGGTAACACTTAACATATCAGTTATGTGTTGTTGACCCATATAGGACTACAGATGACAGTCGCCTCTACTTATGTTCCAAATTTCATGACTCCGGGACCTTTCCAACCCTCCCTACGAGATCAGGGATTGAATGGCGAGGAGGGTGTGTCCATGGTAAAAAGACTGACATCATGCTAAAGTTGACGTGCAGTTATGATCATCCCTGTGGTCTGATGAATCTCAGAAAATTTCTTGTCATCTAGCAAATGGCACGTGGCTAATAAATAAAAGTGTTTTCAGCAATTCTTCCTTTAACCACTGGGTGGTGCTATATCTTTTGTCAGGTATTTTTATGTAGACGCATTCGGGGCGGGACTATTTTCCATCATGGAAACTTTGGTGGACATCGGACAAGTTTTGCTCGAGTTACAGCTGTTTGATGTTGTAAGAGGAGGAGTCAAACTTCGCCATGGTGTCGTGGCCACGCCTTTTGAGATTGCGACTCACATTTGATAACTTTTAATGGCCAATGCCTATAGATGCTGCCATGTGAAAATGAGTTCAATGGGAGCAGGTCCCCAGGAGGAGTTTGTTCAAATACGAGTGGCGCAGTACTTACCGTGAGCAATAGGTGGTGCTGTAAGTTTTGTCAACCATTTTTATGCAGGAGCGTGCGGGGTCAGACTAATCTCCATCGTAGAAAATTTGGTGAAAATCGGATGAAGTTTGTCCAAGTTGCAACTTTTTGATGTTCCATGGCGAGGAGTCAACCTTCGCCATGTCGCCATGGTAACACTTACCTATCAGTTACGTGTTGCTGACCCATATAAGACTACAGATGACAATCACCTCTACTTATGCTCCAAATTTCATGACTCCAGGACCTTCCCAACCCTCCCCACAAGATCATGGATTGAATGGTGAAGAGGGCATGTCCATGGTAACAAGTGTGATGTCATGGTAAAGTTGATGTGCAGTTATGATCATCCCTGTGGTCTGATGAATCTCAGAAAATTTCACGTTATTCTGGCAAGTGGCGCGTGAGTAATAAATAAAACAGTTTTCAGCAATTCTTCCTTTAACCACTAGGTGGCACTGTAGAATTTTATGAATATTGTTCTATAGAACTGTTTGGAATTGGACTGATATCCATAATATTGAATTTGGTTGAAATCCGACAATGCATACCAGAGTTATTGCCATCAGAATGGTCATAGAATGATCATGGCGAGGCATCAAACTTTGCCACACCCCTACGGCCAAACTGTCGAGCTTTAAGAAAAGTTTTCAATAACTTTTAATGGCACATGGGTATAGATTGTCACCAGAAATGAGCTCAATCAGACAAAAACCCTAGGATGAGTTCGATCAAATGCGCGAGGTGGAAATCACAATTACAAAATTACAAAAATTACAATTACACAATTACAATTACAAAAATTCTCACAATTACAATAGGGCTCTCGCCCACTGACATTGTCAGTGGCTCGGGCCCTAAAAATTCTTACAATTGCAATAGGGCTCTCACCACTGACTTTGTCAGTGGCTCAGGCCCTAATTACCGTAGGGCTCTCGCCCGCTGACATTGTCAGTGGCTCGGGCCCTAAAAATTCTAACAATTGCAATACTCGCCCGCTGACATTGTCAGTGGCTCGGGCCCTAATAACTCTGGCATACTTTGTCCGAAGTCAACCAAATTTAGCGTGTTGAATAGGCAGCCAATGGTGAACATTATTATAATATACAATGAGACGCAGCAGTAGCGCCCACTACCGCCAATGGACAGGAAGTTGTCATAACTCACACTTACATTATCCAAATGGACCCAAACTTGATGTACATGGTACTCGTACCACCCAGAACAGAGTTATATGACTATACCACTTATAGCTATAGTGCCCCCTAGGTAAAAAAAGAAAAAAAAAATTATAGCAATGGCATAACTTGTCTAAATTCAAACAAATTTCCTGGTGAAATTTTCACCGGAAGTGGCCTTTAGGCTATAGATAAACATATTCGATTTTTGAGGCAATCCACGAGCTTGAAGTACTTCTGCCGAGGTGCTATCTTGCAATGGACAGATGGACGGACTGATGATGGATGGCAGTATGGACGGATGGACGGGCGAATGGATTGATGGCGGATGGATGAGCGTATTGCATTATGGAAGTACGGACAGACAATGAGCGGGAGGGAGAGAGTTGGGGAGGAAAGAATGGAGCCTGCACGGAGTTATGCGCTCTGAGTGGCAAGGCTGAGGTCTAGCGAGAATGCGAGGGCCTGTTTATCGCTGCTTGCAGCTTTAATTTAGTTCTTGAGTCTCCATCCCATTTCATGAATAAGTTATAGGAAAGGAAGTCCTAATACTGATTAATGATAGATATAATTAAGTGGTTTAAGTAAATGGTGTTTACTTATATAGCACTTTTTACTTATCTCTGGATGACCAAAGTGCTTTACAGATCCTGCTATGCACCCATTCACACCCACATTCACACACTGATGGTGGCGGAGCTGTCATGCACCGGTGCTGGCCCGACCCACCAGGAGCAACTGGAGGTTCAGTGTCTTGCTCAAGGACACTTTAACATGCAGACTGCAGACAGAGTGGGAATCGAACCACTGATCCTCCGATTAGTAGTTGGCTACACTACACCTGCGCCACAGCCGCCCCCTCATATTAAGTTTTAAACACAAAAGATCTATACAACATTACTTTGTAAATTTTTAATTTTACTCTCCTGCAAATTCTGAAAATTAAAATTACTTCACTTAGGGACCAAGTGGTTTCATAACTGAACAATAAAAAGATTCAGATTTAATTGTTGATTTTCAACCTGAGGATAGCCAGGTTTTCTTTAAAAGCTACCTTGACAGTGATATCTGTAATGAAAGACAGCTGTTTCTGACGTCTCTCTTCAGATTAGTATTCTGCTGGATTGAGCCCCTTAAACCCCACAGACCTTCCAGCGGGGCCAAAAAAGTATAAATTCACACTGATTTTCTGCCATCTGGTGGGCTAACAGAGGTACTACACATTAAAACATGATTGACATTTGCCATGTAAACATGGCAAATGTCAATCAGTGTTTACATGGACACAACCGGATTAAAAGCCTGATCGGAATAAAAATTCTTTATGTAAACATGCCAATCTGAATATTCTGACCCGATCACACTCATTCGGATCAAAATTTCCTTCCAATTGAGACAGGTGGGTGATGCTAATTGCTAATCCGATTGGTGCGCATATAAACATTTATTCCGATGTTTGGGTAGAAAATGTATTTACTGCGCATGTCTGTACATCAGCCACACGTCAACATGATGTATTTCCACCTTTACAGCAGCTAGCGGAAGACATGGTGGGAGTAAAACAAATCTGGTCTGTATCGTTCTCCTGTCTCCCTCTGTTTGTCATATGTAGAAGTACGTACTGCTGGGCTTGTAGCTTCATTACGGAGACCAGCAGAAGCAGAAGTACAGTCTCAATAACACAATACAGGTCCATTTCAAAAAGAGAAAGACACGAAGCAGGGTTTGTTTGCATCAGAAGTTGCTTCTTCTTGTACTATTTCTGGAATGTTGAATAATTGTGCGCATGTCTCAAAATGATTTAGTCCATTCAAACGTGGGACACATGGAAACGCACATCCTAATTGGATCATCTTTTTCAGGATCCATGTAAACAGTACAGTTCTGATCTGAATTGTAATCAGATTGAAGAAATTTTGCACATATAACCATGGCTACAGTTCTACATCTTTTGAGCTTTCCAAAGATGTTTGACATGTGCAGTTTACCAATTTTTTACATTGTTTACCTTTTAATTTATATTAAAAATATTTTATTCATTAAATGTATTTTATATAGTGAAAAATATATAGATTCACCCAGGCACATTTATCATTAAAAGCTGTGCAGAATCTGTGCAGAAAGTGTCACTTCTGTATAATTTGGTCCATTTGCAGCAACAAAGTTGCCTGTTTGATTCAGTGGCATCTCTGCAGATAGATTTATTGTTGTAATGGTGTTTTAAACATCTTTAGGCAAGGGTTAAAAAAAATCTAATTTCTGCTTTGGTTCATCACAATTTATTCACCCATGATAAAATATACATTGTTAATTATGCTAGGGGAAAATTCTGTGAGGCCTTGTCTATCTGCAGAGCCAAGATTATCTATTTAGACCTTAGGCTCGTGGAGTTATGATAGACATATTTTGAGTACGTCTGTTAAGGCCAGGAATACCTAAAATACCTTTGGGGCTTAAGGGGGGGATGCAAAAGTGCCCTCCATGATTTTGGCCTTCTTATGCAAATTGTTTCTGTCTTGTCACTTATAAATACATATTTAACGATATACGTATGGCTGATGTAATACTTAAAAATGTGTAACAGAGACTTAGATAGTTATGAGTTTGTAGATGTCATTTGATTAACAGATCTAACTGTGTGAAGTAATGTTTTGTGACATGTTTATATTTTAATAAAATGGACATATTTATCTTTAACTTATAAAACCTAAAACCTACCCATACATGCCCTCCTTTTGTAGAGATTTGTATACCAAGCACAGGAGAAATTAGCACCCAGACCCTTGAGGCAGTGAGCACTAAACATGCATAAGAATGAGGTGACTTGGCTGTACCATCAGGTATTAATTTGTGTCCAAAGACCTTACAAGGCTTATGTCAAGGACCCGTGTTCAATAGGAAGCACTGCGCCTTTGTATCTTGCCTATTAATTGCTTTTTAAATTAGTCTTCCAGACCTTGCATCCATGTAGCCCAGAGTATCATACACACTCTGCAGTAACTCATTATAAGATTCAAGGAGGCTTTTTCTCACTTTGAAGTCAGTAACTCATCTGTCATGCTCATATTTAGAGGACTGGGAGGCCTTGGGGTTATGCAGACGACGTCGTAGTGACTTCTCGTCATATTTATTTTGACAGATTGTGATGTCTGTTTGTTTTTTTTCTTTATTTGAGTCAATATTGTAAATCATCTTGTAACTGGTAAACACTTGAGGCAGAGCAGAAATTCATTTTTAAAAAGACAATAATTCAGCACTGTTATATTTGTTTGGAAAATGGAAAACACAAATTGGGAAAAGATGAAACAACAAAAACAACAAGGAAAACCTTCCAGTATATCACGGCTCAATACATTAAATTTGCAGTCGTATAGGGAAAGTGCCACCTTAAATGTTAGGTTTGTATTTTATGTAGTTATATAGAAACACTAATTTTAAGCTCATCTGGGTTGGTGGAATCAGAGATGTGCTGATATGTTCACAGTGCATTGTCATAGGAAACGTTAATGCCCAGTTTAAAGCTTTCATAATAAATGACTCGTAAACAATAACAGTTTCAGATATCAACACCAAATCTGTTACACGTGTGTAGTACATGCAAAGTTCTACACATTTGGGGAAAGGCGTGGATCTGCACCTCCACTGAGTGCCTTTTAGTTTTGTCATGTTTTGTGCTTTTAATTTGTTATAGCTTTTTGTTGTTGCCGTTACTTTTGTTAGTCTGAGGTTTATGCAATGCGACGACCCCAGTTCTCTGGGCTTTGCGTGTCGTCTGCTACTCCTCTGGGTCTATTTTGCAGGTGCTGATTGACAATTAGTAGTTGTGAGTCACACTCGTGCTCTGCCTATAAAGGTTGCCTCATTCCTGCAGCTTTCCCTCACACCTGGCACTATGGATCTGACATTGTAGAGGGAAGACGTTCCTCTTTCAGTACCCTACTACCTTCTGTTTAGTTTGCCTTGCTTCATACGCATATTCACTCATCCAGACTTACACTACTGACATATACATGTTTGTTTAAGTTGATTATGCATTGTGAAAATAAAGTTTGGTTTGATTTTCTTGAAGGATTCAGTGAACCTGCCTGGTATGGGGTTAGGCCCTTGTATGGGTGGCCATGGGTGGCCATACCCCATACCAGGGGTATGGGGTATGGCCACCAGGCACTTGCCATTAAGGCCCTCCCCGCCTTGAAGCCAGGCCTGGGGAGGGCCTTAATGGCAAGTGCCTCGTGGCCATTTTTCTGCCCATGGGACCTGGCCAGGTTTAACCCAAACGTGCCACATGGGTCTGCCCAACAGTGGGCTCACCACCTGCAAGAGGGATCATGGGGGTCTGGTGCTGTGTGAATTGGGTGGCAGTTGAAGGGAGAGACCTTGGTGGTCCGATCCCTGGCTCACTAAACTGATTTTGGAACGTGGAGCATCATCTCTCTGGCGGGAAAAGAGCTTGAGCTTGTACATGAGGTTGGGAGATACTGGCTAGATATAATCAAGTGGCTAAAATGAGCCTTCTCCGCAGGGTTACTGGACTCACCCTTAGAGATAGGATGAGGAGTTCAGTTATCCAGTAGGGGCTCAGACTAGAGCCGCTGCTCCTCCACATTGAAAGAAGTCAGTAGAGGTGGTTTGAGCATCTAATGAGGATATCTCCTGGATGCATCTCACAGGGAGGAGGCCCCGGGGCAGACCCAGGACACGCTGGAGAGACTATGTCTCCCAGCTGGTCTGGGAACACCTTGGTGTCCCCTCTGAAGAGCTGGAGATGGTGGCTGGGGAGAGGGAAGTCTAAGCTTCTCTATTCGGAAAGCTGACTCTGCGACCCAGATGCTCAGAAAAGTGGGGATGGATGATGGATGGATGGATCCACTTCACTTGCCTCCCTTCTTTGTCACGATCCCTGAGCCAAATCGTGACTAGTGTGGGGTTTTTTATACTTATATGTGGACATGTTTTGGTGGAGTGGTGGCCTAAAAATAGACCATAAAAATTGTACTTTCTGCCTTCTAGCTTGGTGGTCAGCATAAACAGAATGTGGGGGGGGGGGATCCCCAGCCACAGGGTGAAGCACAAAACCATGTCCTCCTTGTGTCAGCTTCAAGCCCTGGTAAATGTTGAGGGTAGCATCAGGAAGGGCATCCAGTATAAAATCCTTGCCAAACCAAATATGCAGACCCTTGATCCACAGCGGGAACCCCGACTAGGGAGCAGCCGAAAGTGTGTATGTGAGCATATTTTGGACTATTCTTAGGCTTGTCTTTAGCACAGTAGTGTTCTTTTATATAACTATCCAAGGAGCCGTGATATTGTTTTCAGTACAATATATCAATGTACCACACACAACATGTAGCCTCACACCTAATTTGATTCTGAATTCCCACTCATGTCTGAGGGCTGTCACAGATGAGCTTTGGCATGCCTTGCTACCATCTCTGTTTTCTCATGTAACAAACTGTTTTGCAGGTTTAATGTAAACACCAGAGAGATTTGCAACAGTGTGACCCTGGGATATGATTGATTTATGGCTTCAACCCTCTTTTGACATGTCACCTACTAGTTGTTAATTTTCTGCATACTATTGATGGCTAAACAGAGTCTGACTCATAGCAGTCAAACAGGAATATTAGAAGATTAAGAGGTCAATAAAACATTGCTGCTGTGAGGGGAAAATGAGAGGACTCAATACTTTTACAGCAATAAACACTTTTAACTTGGTATATTTTCCTTCTTATTATAAGTATCTTTTACTTTATAATAATCTTGTATGAACTTTTGATATTCACCTCTAATCGTGTTTTTGGAGGCTTCTTGTACAAGAGAGTTTTTGTTCATAAGCTATTGAAGCATACAAACACTGTAAATTATGCTTTCCTGTTAACTGACCGCAGAGTGCTGCCACGCATCTGGCTTGGAAGCTGCCCTCGACAGGTGGAACATGTGACGATAAAGATGAAACACGAACTGGGTGTTACCGCTGTGATGAACTTCCAGACGGAGTGGGATGTGGTGAACAACTCCAGCGGCTGTAGGCGCAATCTGGAGGAATCCATGACTCCAGAGACCATGATGCATCTATACAAAGACTGTGGCCTTGTGTATGTGTGGATTCCCACACCTGACATGAGCACTGAGGGTAAGGATAATTTTGCTATTAGACATTAATTCTTCCATTATCCATCCATCATTCCCACCAGTCCATCACAGGGCCAACTGTGAAATATATATATATTTTTATATCACTTGTTATTTTTAGCTTGTCTGGATTGGAGATTATGTGTTTGCCCTGGTGTCTGTTTTGGAGTTGTTAGTTGTTAAGTGCTTATGAGTCTATCAACACTAAATTTGGTGCAGGAATGCTACAAGCCACATCCATTCATTTTGAGGTTAAAAAAGAAAGGTCACATTTGAGTAGTTACTGTATACTTGGCATTTTACCTGCATGGACATATGTTTACTAGATGTTGTTTTTTTCTTGCCTTCTGATTGTTGCTCTGAGTGTTGCTATCCCTATGCTGTTGCAATCCTGGAATTTCCCCATTGTGGGACTAATAAAGGCTTATCTTATCTTATCTTATGTAGTTTTATTTTATGATTATCCAAGAAATCCTTATATTTCAACTGCAGTGTGGTATATACTTAAACTATATTTATATGTGCTTATAATTGAGAAATTATGGCCAGTGTATAGTGTACAATAAACACATATGGCAAATATTAATCATTTTTTTGGACCCATGATTACTACTTCATTTGTCTGCTCCAAGTGAACCAGTAGTTAACTGGTATCATAACATGTTCTGCCGTACTTTAGAAGTTAACATAACAAAGTTACAACACAGGATTTTTGACTCTGACCCAAAAACTTGTTTATACTCGCCCTTCTGGTGTAAAGAGGTATTTATCACTTTATCAGTCCGGGAAACATCATAAATGATATTTATGTCATCCTCGTCTCGAAGAGGCGATGGTTAGCGCGTCAAGGGTTGGAGCAGCGCCTGGAATGACTATACAGCCCAATCCTTGAGTGGCAGTCTTTGGAGCAGTTGGTGCGGATGAAGATTGATGGTACACGTGCTGATGCTGCGCGTTCTTTCCTCGCCACACGCTTCGTCGCCATCTGGACTCTCGTGTTCGCTTCCATCTTGAGAACACCCTCTTTGACACTGTGGTGCCAGGTGGCTCGATCTTTGGCAGTAACCTCCCAGTTATTGGCGTTGATCTGCGCACACCGCATGTCGCGTGTAATGTAAAATCATAGCTCTGCAATATCATAAATTATCATATTTTGCATGACAGTAAAAGAGATATGTCTTTAATTCTAATTATATTTTTAGATATTTCAGAAATATTTGAAAGTAGAAAATATTGCATATTCTACCTTTAAGCTTACCTTGTACTCATCCAAAGAATATTGGCGTTTGTATGTACATACAGTTGAAACCAGAAGTTTACATACACTGTATAAAAACACAACCTTTTTTCTCATTGTCTGACATTACAGTAAATCAGACTAAACGTTTCCTGTTTTAGGTCAGTTAGGATTACTAAAATAATTTCTATTTGTTAAATAATTTTTATATTTGCTAAATAATTTTTTAAGAGAATTTTTTTATTACTTTCTTCAAAATCAGTAGTTTACATACATTTCCTTAGTGCAATTTCCACATTGTGGGACTAATAAAGGTTTATCTTATTTAGTAGTATTGCCTTTAAACTGTATGACTTGGGTGAAACATTTTGGGTATCCTTCTCACAATAGTTTGCTGGAATTTTTGCCCATTCCTCCTGACAGAGCTGGTGTAACTGAATCAGGTTTGTAGGTTGCTTTGCTTGCACACGTATTTTCAGCTCTGCCCACAAATTTTCTGTGGGATTGAGATCAGAGCTTTGTGATGGCTACTCCAAAACATTGACTTTGTTGTCCTTAAGCCACTTTGAAACTAATTTGGCTGTATATTTTGGATCATTGTCCATTTGGAAGGCCAATTTTGCACCCAAGCTTTCACTTCTTGGCTGATGTCTTGAGATGTTGCTTCAATATTTTCACATCATGTTTTTTCCTCATTATTCTATTTTGTGTAGTGCACCAGTCCCTCCTGCCTCAAAACACCCTCACAACATGATGCTGCCAACCCTGTACTTCAAATCTGGGATGGTGTTCTCAGTCTTGCAAGCATCCCCCCTTTTTCCTCTAAATGTAACAATGGTCATTATGGCCAAATAATTCAATTTAAGTTTCATCAGACCACAGGACATGTCTCCAGAAATAAAGGGCTTTGTCCCTGTGTGCATTTGCAAACTGTGATCTGGCTTTGTTGTGTTGCTTTTGTCATGGTTCGCCCCTTGGTGCAGAGAGCAGGAATCAACTGCAAAGCGAGCTTTTAACATAACTTATTAAACACAAAAGGCTCGGAAGCTGAAACAAAAACTAAACTCAGGCTAGGCTAGGCTAGGCAAGACTTACAGACTAAGCAGTCAAGACAGACTGAAGCGTGGGTAAACCCCAAAAATGACAAATGACGCAGCACCCTGCTGAGGGGCTGCGTCCTTTAAATAACAGGTGAACTAATTGACAGAAACACAAAACAGCCGTGAATAATCAAGAACTCAACAACACACAAACCAGGCAAAACTAAGGTGATAAATAAACACACATGAAATACAACAAGAAAGAACATGGATATAAGAAACAAATAACAAACAGGACCAAGAAAATAAACAATAATAAATACAGAAAGCCAGAAAATGAACATAATGCGAGGATGTGGGTTGGAGACCACGTCCTGGTGACAAGAAACATAAATACAACACAAGGAGAGGACGAGGCTCCAACCCACACCCTGACAGCTTTGAGAGTAATGGTTTTTTCTTAGCTGAGTGGCCTTTCAGCCCATGTCAGTACAGAACTCGTTTCACTGTGGATAATGACACTCTTTACCAGCTTCAGCCAGCATCTTCACAAGGTCTTTTGTTTTTGTTCTGGTGTTGATATGGACATTTTGCACCAAAATATGTTCATCTCTGAGATACAGAACCTGTCTCCTTCCCAAACAGTATGATGGCTGGACATTCCCATGGTGTTTATACTTACGTATAATTGTTTGAACAGATGAACATGCCACCCCCACCTATCTGGAAATTGTACCCAAGGATGAGTCAGACTTGTGGAGGTCCACAATTCTCATCCTGATATCTTGGCTGATTACTTCTGATTTTCCCATGATGTCACACAAGGAAGCAGTGTGTTTGAGGTGTGCCTTAAAATACTTCCACAGGTGTGCCTCCATTTAACATAAATGTTGTAAATTAACCTATCAAAAGCTTCCAAAGCCATGACATCATCATTTGGGCTTTCCCAAATTGTCTGAAGTTGTAGTAATCTTAGTGTATGTAAAAAAAAAAAAAAAAAAAAAATTCTTTATCAAATATAAAAAATTATTTAACTGGAGTGGGGGTCTAGAGGTAGAGCATCCGCTCCACATCCAGGAGGTCGTGGATTCAAGCCCCAGCCAGGTCATACCAAAGACCACACAGAAATGGTACTTCCTGCCTTCTAGCTTGGAGCTCAGCAAAAATAGAATGGAGAAAGGAAAGTTGGTTACCCAGCCACAGGGGTTGCACAAGCTAGTGTGTGCCCTGTGCCAGTCTGAAGCCTGGAAAAATGGGCAAGGTTGTTGTGACGTATTAAATATGATACATTTCATATTGTTGTGTGTTGTGAGTGGCGGCTCCACCTTTCCGGTTCTGCCGCCACCCTGGGTATAAAAGGCGGCTGCGGAAGAGGCACGGTCTCTTTACGACCAGACCTCTGCCTAGATGGGAGTGCCTGTGACACACTGTGAGTTCATCAATAAAGTTACGTTCTACTGCACCTCCGGCCTCGTTATTGGAGTACTGGTTATGGACATAACATTTGGCGACGAGGATAAAAGTATGGATAAGGGTGTTTCTAGTATTCGGCCATTTTTAAAGCTCCTGGGCAATCTGCCGGTTCCCTGGGCGAGGTGGTATGCGGCATTCCAAAATTATTTGGTGGCTTTGAACCTCGGCAAATTGGAGAAACTACGTGCACGAGCGATATTGGTCCATAATCTCGTCATGGAGGGACAACACATTGTCAGCACATTGGGTGAGAGTGATAGTTTTGAGGACATGGTTGGGCTAATGGCGCGCTACTTTCGCGCTCCGGAAAATGTCATAGTCCGAAGGATTCCGTTTCGGCAGCGCCACCAGTGGACTTGAGAGTGGGTGCAGCGATACATCGCAGATCTGCTTCAGCTGGCTGGGGAATGCCAGTTTGGGGCTTTGGAAGAAGAAATGGTCCGTGATCAGTTGTCGGAGCACATGCTATGTTCTGCGGCACAGTCAAGGCTCCTCACACACTCCAGTGAACTGGCGTTAGCCACGGCGGTCGAGGTAGCTCAACAGTTTGAAGCAGCAGATAAACTATCTAAGGACCTCGGTGAGAGAACTACTTTGAGGCAAGTTGAATCACAGTCAGTGGCGCAGGCTCTGTACCCGGGTAGCGATGATTGCGCAGAAGACATGGAAGAATATGCTACTTCTGTTAAAATAAGGTCCACCCTGGGGTCGCCCAGATGTATGGGCTGCAGGTCCACCAAGCACCGATACAACGCAAAAGAAAGTGTCTGGTGAGGGGCAAACGCTGTGGCAAGTGTGGACTCCTACATCATTTCTCCAGGGCCTGTAGAAAATTTGAGCGAGGGGAACAGCGACGTGAAGTGGATTCCCCCGCCACGACTCCTACGGTTGTTCACACCATCTCTCTGAGCACAGATGGGCAGATTTACTGTAACGTGATGCTGGATGGCGTGGAAGTGCCGTTGTTGGTGGACATGGGAGCAGCGGTTTCCATGTTGAACTGGCCTACTGTGAGGAGTTTGTTCCCGTATTACCGAGTGAGAGGACTGTCAACGCCATATTGTGGCTACGGAGGTAATACGCTGGCCGCTGGAGTTGACGGCGAGATACAAGTCGGCATTGGTGTCCAACATCCAGTTTGTGGTGACTGTCAGCGGGTCGAATGTGATGGGCTGCAACATGTTCTATGGCCTGGGCTTCATGATCACCAGTGGCGTCGGAGAAGAGTGGTTGGGCTGTGGTTTGTGGGACCGACCGGTTCCAAGCATGGTGGACGATGCGGTATGGGACAAAGACTGGCCTCGTATTCTGAGAGATGGACAGGACCAATTCCATCCAGGGCCATCACAGGAGGGTTCCAGTGCCAGCACCCAAGTTACCCTGGATGTGGGAACTGAGCGGCACGGTGGAATGCCCGTGACGGTGGGTGGAGCCAAGAGGATAGCTCCCTCTGCTTCCGGAGTTCGGCCTGGAGGTACCGAGAAGCAAGTGGCTGCAACAGCTTTGCCGGCATTCGAAATGAAAGAGAGCGGGGCAGGACCGGCTGGCACGATGGACAGACGTGCCACACGGCAACACTGGAGGCTGAGGCGGGCTTTGCGTGGGGTCGGTGGAGTGGTTCGACCCAGAGAGGAAGCCCAGTCTAGACGTTGTGGACATTTGAAGCCGAGTCGAGCTCCCCTATGGGTCGCTGATGTGGTTCGACCCAGGGAGGAGGCTCGGCTAAGGGGGGTCCATGACAAGAGAAAACGGCGGGATGACCAAGGGCAGCTGCAGGTGGTGGCCGTTCAGGAGGACGGTTACCTCCAGCTGTCCGATGACTCATGGAGACACCCCAACAAGCTGCAGTGCACCAGCGATAAGAAGGAGGTGTCGAGACTCCAACGTGGCTCATGTCCAGGGGTGAAGAGATGAAGACACTCTGGGCGGGATCCGCCAGACGGGTCTCTGGGGGGTGGCTTCTCCTTTGGGACTGTATGGTAGCAAGGGGGCGATGGGTTAAACTACATGTTGTGTTGTGAATTGCCTAGGCTAAGATAAGATAAGATAAGCCTTTATTAGTCCCACAATGGGGAAATTCCAGGATTGCAACAGCACAGGGATAGCAACACTCAGAGCAATAATTAAGAAGATATGAAAAATATAAATAAGAGCAGTGGATATACATACGTACACATAAATATATAAATATACACCACCGTTCAAAAGTTTGGGGTCACCCAGACAATTATTTTGTGTTTTCCCTGAAAAGTCACACATATTTACCACCGTGAGTTGTAAAATGAATAGAAAATATACAGTAGTCAAGACATTGACAAGGTTAGAAATAATGATTTGTATTTGAAATAATAATTTTTTCCAGATACTCAACCTGCTCAAAGGAAGGTCAGTTTTATAGCTTCTCTAACCAGCTAAACTGTTTTCAGCTGTGCTAACATGATTGCACAAGGGTTTTCTAATCATCCATTAGCCTTCTGACGCAATGAGCAAACACATTGTACCATTAGAACACTGGAGTGATAGTTGCTGGAAATGGGCCTCTATACACCTATGTAGATATTGCACCAAAAACCAGACATCTGCAGTTAGAATAGTCATTTACCACATTAGCAATGTATATTAGATATTAGAGTGTGTTTCTGATTAGTTTAAAGTTATCTTCATTGAAAAAAACAGTGCTTTTCTTTCAAAAATAAGGAAATTTCTATGTGACCCCAAACTTTTGAACGGTAGTGTATATACAAAGTGCGGAGCATTGTAACAAGATGGAATAAACAGCATAACCGTCTACTTAGTTACGTAGTATGTACTTAGCTACGTAGTCAATATGTTCCTTACATTGAGTGTTATGTGAGTTGCCCATGCACAAAGCAAACAAAAAAAACAAGTGATGTGTAAGTACATATATTACTGTGTGCTTTGCCCGGGTTATGAGGGGTGGTTTTGTTGGATGTCCCAATAGCACTGTGTGAACATAACTATTGACTGTTTAATTGTTGAATGGGAGTTTGCTTGTATGCATAAAAGTTCATGGGATTATTTTCAGTTATATTAGGAGCACGGCAGTGTTTTATGTTTTCATGGACTATATATGTCGATAAAGACGGCAGAATAATCCGTCTAACCGTGTGGAGGTGGAACAGTAGTCCACCTGTCCCCCTCTAGTTTTAGTTTTGTGTGCATGGATAGGCCTAAATATTCTGTTCATTGTTAGTGTGTGATTCGGGTTGCAAATTTGAGAGGGCCTGACTGGTGTGTTTTGGACTTTTCTGCAGGAGGGAGAAATATGATGTTTTAAATATGATACATTTCATATTGTTGTGTGTTGTGGGTAGCGGTTCCACCTTTCTGGTTCCGCCGCCACCCTAGGTATAAAAGGCAGATGCGGAAGAGGCACGGTCTCTTTACAACCAGACATCTGCCTAGACAGGAGCACCCGTGACACACTGTGAGTGCATCAGTAAAGATACATTCTACTGTACCTCCAGCCTCGTTATTGGAGTACTGATTATGGACGTAACAGTTGTGTCAGGAAGGGCATCCGGTGTAAAAATCATTGCCAAATCAACGTGCAGATCATCGCGATATAAGGTGATGATATGTTGTGGTGACCCCAAAAGGGAGCAGCCGAAAGACAAATAAATAAATAAATAGCAAATTTATTAAGCTAATAGAAATAATTTTGGTAACTGACCTAAAACAGGAAAAGTTTAGTCTGATTTAATGTCAGACAGTGAGGAAAAAAAGGTTATGTGTATTAAATATTTGGTTTCAACTGTATAGACCTACAGTATGTATCATATACACACGTTGTAGAAGAGCTTGGAAGAACGAGGCGATGTGATATATAAACCAAAGTTTATTATCAGCTCCTCTAACAAGTCTCATCCTAGTGCAGCAGCAGAAGAAGGAAAAAGAGACCGAACACCTCCGGCTCTAAGAACTTATACTTGCACATAACAAAAGACATGCAAATCCAAAGCTGACATCCCTCCTTATCTTAATCCCCCCATTGTCTTTGTACTCCTCCTCATGGCCCTGGGGGGTGAGGGCAGCTCCTCCGGTCTCCACCGCAGTGCCTGGGAAACTCTTTAATCCTCACTGGCGGTTGAGATCTCTTTGTCCTGTTCTGAGGTGTGAAGTCGCCTTACATATGTAATCACCAAACATTCTCACATGCTTCAACATATGTAGGTTATGGAATATATGATTAATATAGACCACAACGTTGCAATATTTGACTTGATTCTGTTACAATATTTAACTTAATTCTCGATTCCCTCTCATGGTTCAGGGCTGTTCTAAGCCAGCTTTGGTATGCTTTGCTGCCGTCTCTGGTAGTGGTTAAACATGTTTTTATGGATATGCGTGTTGACAGGTGTTTGATAGTGATGGAACAGAAGAGCAGCTCTTTCTTCATGTGCATATAAAAGAAAAAAAAATCCTGCGCATTTCTTCAGTGAAAAAATGCTTTTAAGTACATGTCATTTAGAGTGGGGGGGCTTGTCGTTGGTGTGATTTTGTGGTTTTCCCCTTGAAGCGAAGGCCACTGCTAATCAGTAGTTTTTCAGAGTGGTCAGTTTTCCAGCAATGAAATATTCCTATCCCGATGGGAGTGATATCCTCGAGAGTGACAGTGCTCTGTTCATGGGTCACTGAATGTGACAATGAAGATGATATGAATCATGTGCCAAGGCAGGATCTCAACCCACACGTGTCTTAGAAGAATTTCTGTCACTGACTGGGACAGACAATAAAGTTATCCATCCATCCATCCATCCTGTTGACATCACACAGCTTATATCTTGGCAGACTTCTGGAGTTGTTGCAAAGGCAAGCTGAAGCTGTCCTCGGTAGCAAAAACCTTGTTCAGACATGTATGTAATGTGTCTTTTCCTTTAAACTGCCAACAGATCTCCAGTGGTTACCAAAAAATATTGGAAAAAAGAGCAATAGCATTGTCGTCAGGGTTGATTATCTTCATTTTCATTCAATCAAACATACATCAGTCACATTCCATGAATACATTCTAAAGTTTTGAGACATCATTCCTGTCTTATATTTGTTTAAACATAAAGATCACTGCAACATTTAATATACAAAGACTAAGGATGTAAAAACAGTAGGGAAGTCAAGAAAAGTGAGAAAGAAACTAACAAATATGTAGTTTTTGTTCATTAAAATTACTGCGAAAAGAAAAACTTTGTCAAGGCAGACACATCAGTCTGTGTGTGTGTGTGTGTGTGTGTCTCTCTCTCTCTCTCTCTACTACTGACCGCATTTTCAGTTTTTGTTTTTTGCCTGGAGGATGGCGACCTTGGAAAAGCCACCTCCGTCTATCCACCAGGGGGTGCGGATCGTTCCCCCGGACAGCACTGTTACTGTGGAGGAGGTGCTTCTGGCTGTGGCCGAGCAGGTGGGCCATGATGCGATCTGCTTTGCGTCCCGAATGAATAGAGCTGTAGTTGTGTTTCTGGCTGCTGAAGAGGATGTCCACACACTGGTTGCAAGCGGTGTTGTTGTCGGGGAAACGTATGTACAGGTGTCCCCCTTATCTGTCCCATCAACGCGTATCACCATCTCAGGTGTTCCACCTTTCATCACTGACGAGCAGTTGGCAACGGAGCTCCGCAGATTTGGGAAGTTTGCGGGCCCGTTTAGAACTCTGACTTTGGGATGCAAGGAGACCAAGTTAAACCGTGTGAAATCACTCAGGCGACAGGTGTTCATGTTTTTGGACTCGCCAACTGCGACTCTGGAAGTGTCCTTCCGGGTCAAACACGGGGACGGCTCCTATATGGTGTATGCGAGCTCAGGACAGATGAAGTGTTTTGAATGTGGAGACGTGGGCCATAAACGGTTCGCTTGTCTGCACAGGCAGCGGGCGGGGAGCTCTGATGGGGCCGCGGCTGGAGCCGGCAGTGCGCCCTCCGCTCACACCGCTGCTGCGGACGGCGTGGCAGGGCCTTCCGCCGGTCCTGCTCCGGAGCCTGCCGCTGTGTCTGTGGACAGCCCAGCTGTGCCGCCCGCAGCCCAGCTTACGGCCAGGAGCGTCGCTGGTGATGGCGCCTAAACTGTCACTGATGGTGCGTCAGAATCTCGTTGTGTGACATTAGCGGCTGTGCTTCCGGAGGCTGCTACCATTTCACAGCAGGGGACGGAACAGCGACAGTCAGCTGCTGTGGGTGGCGTCCAGGAAAATGTGGCCCATGATGAATCCACTGGCCAAGATGAACCAAATGGTCAGCTGAGTTGTGCTGACGAGGAAATGGAATCTGATCCCGACACTGTGTCTAATACTGAGTCTATTGAGGCAAAATGCAGTACAAACACGAGTTTGTATTCACTGGAAGACATAAATGCTTTTCTGGATGAAACCTATAACAAGGCCATTAAAGTCACTGACTACTTCAGTGACACTGATAAATTCATTAAGTCTGTTAATGTGCTAAGAAGGCAGATTGGTCTTGACCTCCTGGATGAAAGGAAACGTTTTCGCCTCAAGAAACACCTGACAGCCCTGCGTAAAGCAGCAGGGGGAACAGGGGTCAAGCGCGCCCGACAGAAGGAATAAATGGCGGTTGTTCCTCTGCCTGTTTTACACATTTTTGGGATATTGTTCGATCAGACTTTTATATGACGTTTCTAATTGACTGTAATTGACTGTCACGGAACTGGATCTTAAAGATGACTTGCTTGACAATCCCGCATGGTCTAAGGACTACAATCCATCTGAGATGAGGAAAATGTCTCTGGGACGTACAACGGCACTGGCTGCGGGCGCGCAGCGCTATCTCTGCTGCCAGAGGAAGGGGACTTGGCCTTGCTTAAGAACTGGAGGCCTGTGGCTCGTCTTTGCACAGACTACAAGGAAGACTCGGACTACTGCCACTGGCATTGTGGACTAGGTGGACTGCAAGGAATACTTTGTGTTGTGTGGGGGAGGGGGATGACTTATGTTTGCACTTTTCCAATGTGAGACACTTGGTGGACTGATATTGGTGCTCTTACATTTTTTTGAATTGTGCAATAAAGGCGTTTTTTTAAAAGTCAGAAGTCTTTCTCTCTCTCTCTCTCTCTCTCTCTCTCTCAACCCCCCCCCCCCCCCCCCCCATCAGTCAACACCCTAACTTGAGAACCAGTGTAGTAGGGGTGGGAATTGTGAGGGACCTCACAATTTGATTCAGATCGTGATACTTGGGTCACGATATGATCCTATTACGATTCAACAATAATCCCATGTATTCCAGACTTTTTCACCTTATTAAACCCCAAATCATGTCCCAAAGTAAAATTGTTGACATCTCTTTCATGTAATAAAGTATTCTAAAGCTTCTTTTTCCACGGAGACACGTCTCTGCACACAGGGAGGGTGGTGGACGATGTTTGGAATAGGCTCCCACTCCAGATACGTTTAGCTGACTCTGTAGATTCTTTTAAAAAGCAGCTGAAAACTTTTTTAAATGAGGATTTTCATTAAATTTCAATTCATGTTTTTTTAATTCTGATATTTTTAAATTATTTTAATCTTGTGTTTTCACTTGTTTTTTTTTTAAATTATTTTTATCTATACTTCTTTTTATTCCATTTTATTGTACAGCGCTTTGTGACTATATGTCTGTGAAAAGCGCTTCATAAATAAACTTTACTTACTTGGTGCTCAGAGAAAAAGCAAGCTCCATGCTGGTGTGTTTTAGCTTAGATGTTGCTAATGCTGCTCCGAGATGTGTGCTGGCCCACGTGTTCAGAGTGGGGGTTTTTTCATGCAGCGCTTCTTGCGGGTTGTGTGTCATGTCAAGGTCTTTCCTTCCATCTTTGTTATAAAATTAAAAAAGGCCCAACATTTGAGCTAACTTTGAGCTAACTGCTTCCTGACTTTCAAAGCTGGCTGCAAATGTTGCGAGACAGGCTATGACTTTACTTGACTGGGTGCTTGCTTTGCGTCATCAGTGTGTGAATGGGTGGATAGCAGGATCTGTAAAGCACTTTGGTCATCTAGAGATGATTAAAAAGTGCTATATAAGTGAAAATGCTGGCTAAAAGTAACTGTAAATACTCCACAATTGTTATTCACGCTGGCATTAATGACATCCGTCTCCGGCAGTCGGAAGTCACGAAACTTAATGTAGAATCGGTGTGTGACTTTGCAAAAACGATGTCTGCCACTGTAGTATTCTCTGGGCCCCTCCCCAATCTGACCAGTGATGACATGTTTAGCCGCTCGTCATCCTTGAACCGCTGGCTGTCTGTGTGGTGTCCTGCAAATAACGTGGGCTACATTGTCAATTGGAGCTCTTTTTGGGGAAAACCTGGTCTTATGAGACGAGACAGCATTCATCCCACTTTGGATGGTGCTTCTCATTTATCTAACAATCTGGCATCTTTTTTATCCAAATTTCCAAAACCCTGACTACTCAGAGTTGGGACCAGGAAGCAGAGTCGCAGTCTTACACGCCTCTCTGCAGCTCCTCTTCATCCGCCACCCCTCAGCTTAGCCCCTGTCTTCCCCATCAGAGAATCATTGTCTGCTCCCTCCAAAGTAAATAAAAATATAATATGAGATGAGATGAGATGAGATTCAACTTTATTGTCATTACACATGTATGAATACAAGGTAATGAAACGTGACTTGGCATTTGGGCATGCTCTGCAGAGCGCATCCAAGGCCGGGGCAGCCGCTAGGCGCCAGTCATAAAGAAGAAAGGGGAAAAAAAAGAAAAAGAGTGGATATCACACAGTAGGCGAGAGAAAAAACATGTTTTATCAAATTGACGCTTAAGTAAGTAAGCGAAATTTTGATTGCAGGCAAAAAAAACCTCAATGCTTATTTAGCAGACATTTAGTAGACAAATCACACAGCAGGGAGAGAGCAGTGTATGTATATCAGTATGATGATATCAGTGTGTGTGCAGTGTTGAGTGTATCAGTTACTGGAGCACAACAAATAGTCTCCTAGGCAACGATAGATGTTATAGTTCATGAACGCTGTCCCTGAAGAGTTCTGTTTATTGCACAGCAGCGGTGTTTGGGTTAGCGAGCCAGCTGACACATCCGCTTATCTCAACTCTGGAGGAGTGAGTTATCCAGGGGCGCCGATCAAGGCCGAATCTGCTCAGACAGAGTATAGGAGTATAGGATTTCCCTATTGTCATATTCTGAGCTTACAATTCAAATTAACATTCACTGGCTTTAAATTCATATCATTCCCTGGAGAGCACGAAGCGACTCCAGATGTTTCCCCTTCTAAACACAGATGAACATGTCCGATAGAGTCCATCTCTCTAATGCATGCAGATGGTAAATTCCATGTTGGTCATTTGCCGCTACTTCGTGCACTCCCCATCTGGTCGAATTATTGAGAAGCAGCTCCGCCGGGTCCGCATTTTGATTAGCTCCTCCAGTTAAATTTTCGATACACCAGGAGAACTCCAAAGCCCAATCGGCAGAAATCCTGTGATCGTAGCCAAAACAGGTAGATGTTTTTCCACATCCTCAGTCAAATCACACAGACACATGAGTTCCAATCCATGGGTCTCTCCACATTTGGGCTCCCCCGGGCCCAATTTTCTGTTTGAAAAGGTGGTGTCAATTGCGTTTAAAGCCCAGCTTATATCCATTTTCCGTATTTTCCATTTGGGTTGAGATCAGCAAGATGGTGAGACGGCACAGACACTCACTCAGACGCAGCAAGCTGGGATTAGGTCAGGAAGGCAGGATAGGAGGAGGGAGGAAAAAAAAAATGTGACTGCTCTCTCTGAAGGCAAAAGGAAGAATATATAAGAATATATAAGAATATAAGATGCTTATATAAGAATATATAAGCATCCCAAAGTAATAAAGCAAAAATTGGTAAAACTCAAATTAAACATAAAGCCTCTAAATTGAATGATTTGGCCTCTGTTCCTCCTCATAATTTAAAAATTAAATGTGGTTTATTAAATATTAGGTCTCTAACTCTCAAGTCTCTGTTAGTCCATGATCTGTTAATTGATCATTAGATTGATTTAATTTCCCTTACAGAGACTTGGTTAGGGCAAGAGGATTATGTTGGTTTAAATGAATCAGCTCCCTCTGGTTATTTAAACTGTCAAAATCCCAGAAGTTCTGGTCGTGGAGGAGGAGTAGCAACAATTTACCATTCCAAATTACTAGTTAATGTAAAGCAAAAAACATGTTATAATTCCTTTGAGGGCCTGGTCCTCAGTATTGGGCACTTTAGCAATTTTAGGTTAAACCCAATTTTATTTGCCATAGTTTATCATCCCCCATCAACCTACTCAGAATTTTTATCCGAATTTGCTGATTTCTTAGCTGATTTAGTGCTGAAATCTGATAGAATAATTATAGTAGGGGACTTTAATATACATGTGGATGTAGATAGTGACTGCCTTAATGTGGCATTTAATTCAATATTAGACTCGATTGGGTTTTCTCAGAAAGTAGGAAATTCTACTCATTACCTTCACCATACATTGGACCTTGTTCTGACATATGGCATAGAAATAGAAAATCTTGTAGTGTCTCCTCATAACCCTGTACTGTCAGACCATTGTCTGTTAACCTTTGATTTTACTATTTCTGACTATTTGGCTCCTAAAGAAAAATATTATTACAGTAGATGCCTCTCAGATGATGCTGTTACCAAATTTATGCAGATTGTTTCCTCTATGCCATGTGTTAACACAACGGAAATAAGCTATAGACAGCTTGCTCCTTCTGTAATTGATAACATGGTGGATAGTGTTACAGCTTCTCTGCATCAGACTCTAGACTTGGTGGCCCCCTTAAAAAAGAAAAAGTCTAATCAGAGATTTCTAACTCCTTGGTTCAACACAGAAACTCGTAGCTTAAAACAGAAGACTCGTCAATTAGAAAGAAAATGGCGCTCCACTAATTTAGATGAAATCTGTTTAGCTTGGAGAAATCATCTTTTAATTTATAAAAAATCTCTTAGAAAAGCTAGAATGAGTTATTACTCTGCATTAATAGAAGAGAACAAGAATAATCCCAGGTTTCTTTTCAGCACTGTAGCCAGGTTGACAAAGAGTCAGGACTCTGTCAATCCTAGCATTCCCTTAGAGCTTACTAGTCAGGACTTTATGAACTTTTTCAATAATAAAATTTCATCCATCAGAGCTAAAATCAATCAGATTCTTCCCACAGTTAACTTAAATACTGTAACTACTACAACTCCTTCTACTGATGTCTGTCTTGATGAGTTTACTCCAATCGACCTTTGTGAGTTAGACAAAATAGTTTCCTCATCCAAACCTTCAACTTGTCTTTTAGACCCTATTCCTACCAGGTTATTTAAAGAAATCTTCCCACTTATTGGTAGCTTTATTCTTCATATAATCAATTCTTCATTAACTTTAGGCCATGTACCGCAGGCTTTTAAAATGGCTGTAATTAAACCCTTACTCAAAAAGCCAACGCTAGATCCAGGAGCTTTAGCTAACTATAGACCAATCTCTAATCTCCCTTTCATTTCAAAAATCTTAGAAAGAGTTGTTGCTACGCAATTATTTGACCACCTGCAGGGAAATGGTTTACTTGAAGAGTTTCAATCTGGGTTTAGAATCCATCATAGTACTGAAACAGCCTTAGCGAAGGTCACTAACGACCTCCTCATCGTATCTGATAATGGACTGGTTTCTGTACTTGTCCTTTTAGACCTTAGTGCAGCTTTTGATACTATCGATAATAATATTCTACTTGATAGATGAGAACACTATGTTGGACTTAATGGAACTTCGTTGCGGTGGTTTAGATCTTATTTATCTGATAGGTTCCAGTTTGTTCATGTAAATAATGAGTTTTCTTTCAACTCAAAGCTTAGTCATGGAGTTCCACAGGGATCTGTGCTAGGCCCTACTCTTTTTAGTTTATATATGCTTCCGTTAGGCAACATTATTAGAAAGCACTGTATACACTGTATACAGTGTATTTTTTTTCTCCTCTCGGCGCCACACCAGTCGGCTGCCTTTTGCAACAGCGGCTCGATTCCGAGTTTTTTTTTTTTCCCTTCCTCTCTCTTTTGATCACTTTTTTTTTTTTTTTTCACCCCACTTACATCACGGACACACAGATCATCCCAAATGTCTCCTGAGCCGGTGGACGGAGCCACTGTTTATAGCAGGATACGATATAACAGGGAAGAGCTGCTAGCATTTAACCGCCACCCGGTCCCACTGGAAAAACTCGACATACCGAGAGAACTGAGGCGAAAACGCCGCGGCTGCCGGGCTGGAGTAAGGCGGAGGACAAAAAATATAAGGTACAGACCCTCCCTTCCATCTGTTGTCATGGGAAATGTACGGTCGATACTGGGAAAGTTAGATGAGCTAGCGGCTATCTGCCGTTATGATAGCACTTACCGGGAGTGCTCTCTCCTTTTGTTTACTGAGACGTGGCTAACTGAACTAGCAGCAGATGCTAACATTGAGCTGGAGGGTTTTCACATGATACGAGCTGACCGAACACCAGAGAGTGGTAAAACTAGGGGCGGTGGAGTGATAATGTATGTTAACAACAACTGGTGTAGACCGGGACATATCACTGTTAAACAACGACACTGCAGCAAAGACATTGAGTTGCTAGCTGTTAGCATGAGGCCTACATATCTCCCGAGAGAACACTCACACGTGATCTGCATTGTTGTTTATGCAAATCCGACGGCGAACGCTGGGACAGCGCGTGACGTCATCCATTCAGTAACCAGCAGGCTGCAGACAGAACACCCAGATGCTCTTCTCCTCATCTCAGGCGATTTCAACCACGTTTCACTGTCTCCCATTCTGCCCACTTTCACCCAGTATGTCACATGCCACACTAGAGACAATAAAACACTGGATTTGTTCTACGCAAACACTAAGGAGGCGTACACCTCATCACAACTCCCCCCACTTGGGAGATCGGATCACAACTTGGTTCATCTCCGACCGGTGTACAAACCCCTAGTGCACAGACAACCTCCGGCCATGCACACTGTGGAGTTATGGTCTGAGGAGACAATGGACACTCTAAAGGACTGTTTTGAAGCCACTGCCTGGAAGCAGCTCTGCGATCCACATGGTGAGGACATCGATGGCCTCACTCACACCTTCACGGGCTACCTCAGCTTCTGTGTGGACAAATCCGTTCCCACCAAGACCATACGGCGTCACTCAAACAACAAACCCTGGATCAACCCTGAGATAAAAACACTTCTGAGAGAGAAGAAGAGGATCTTCAGGTCGGGGAACAGGGAGATGCTGAAGTCCGTACAGAGGGAGCTGAGGAGAAAGATCAGAGAAGGCAAGGACAGCTTCAGGAAGAAGATGGAGGACAAGCTGCAACAGAGCGACATCAGCGGGGTCTGGAGAAACCTCAAAACCATCTCGGGGCTCCAGAATACCTCCCCCCAGGCCACGGGGGGCAGGGAGTGGGCGAACAACCTGAATCTGTTTTTCAATAGATTTGACCAACCGCCCTCCCCCCTGTCTGCACAACAACCACTGCTGCCTCTAAGAAATCAAGTCCTGCTACCCACTCCCCACTCCACCGATACCCCCCCCCACTCCCAACACACAGCCCCCCATCCTGACCCTGACCAAGACCCAGGTGAGGACGGAGCTGAGGAAGATCAAGGCGAGGAAGGCGTCGGGACCGGACGGCATCAGCGCAAAGCTCCTCAAGTCCTGTGCAGACCAGCTGTGTGGGATTGTGACGTATATCTTCAACATGAGCCTGAAACTGGGGAGGGTACCACAGCTGTGGAAAACATCTTGTGTGGTACCTGTACCAAAAACTTCCCACCCCAAAGACCTGAACAGCTTCAGACCGGTGGCCTTGACGTCCCACTTGATGAAGACCCTGGAGAGACTGCTCCTTGCTCATCTCCGCCCCCTGGTGGAACCAGCGATGGATCCACTTCAGTTCGCCTACCAGCATGGCATTGGGGTGGAGGATGCGGTGATCTTCCTCCTTCACCGTTCTCTGTCCCACCTGGAGAAGCCCGGGAATATGGTGAGGATCATGTTCTTTGACTTCTCCAGTGCTTTCAACACCATCCAACCGATGATCCTGAAGGACAAGCTGCTGCGCGCAGGGGTGGACCAGCACCTGTCATCATGGATCCTGGACTACCTCACGAACCGGCCTCAGTTTGTGAGAACCCGGGACTGTGTTTCCGACACGATCATCAGTAGCACGGGGGCCCCCCAGGGAACGGTGCTGGCTCCCTTCCTGTTCACTCTTTATACTGCGGACTTCTCACACAACACAACACATTGCCATCTACAGAAGTTCTCTGATGACTCTGCGATCGTTGGTCTCATCTCCAGCGGAGATGAAGCTGAGTACAGAGGGCTTATCCAGGACTTTGTGGACTGGTGCCATCGGAACTGCCTCCAGATCAACGCGAGGAAAACTAAGGAGCTGGTGGTGGACTGCCGCAGGCATGGGCAGCCCCTCACAGCACCAGTAAATATACAGGGAACAGACATCGAGATGGTGACATCCTACAAGTACCTGGGTATTCATCTGAACAATAAACTAGACTGGTCACACAATACTGACGCACTCTACAAGAAGGGACAGCGCAGGCTGTTCCTGCTGAGGAGACTCAGGTCTTTTGGTGTACAAGGGGCGCTGCTGAAGTCATTCTATGACACGGTGGTGGCATCAGCCATCACTTTTGGAGTGGTCTGCTGGGGCAGTGGCATTACTGCAGCCGATAGGAAGAGACTGAACAAACTGATTAAGAAAGCTAGCTCTGTCCTGGGGCAACGCCTTGATCCGATGGAGGAGATAGGAGAGAGAAGGACGGTGGCTAAACTGTCATCTCTGCTGGAGTCCGAGTTCCACCCTATGCAGGACATACTGGATGCACTGAGGAGCTCATTTAGCAGCAGACTACATCATCCCAGGTGCACAACCGAGAGGTTTCGTAGGTCCTTCCTACCAACAGCTGTCAGACTGTACAACCTAAGCAGGGCTGCTCACAGAGATAGCAAAAAGACGTAACAAACTAATAGTTTTTTTTGAATGCAAAAGATGCAATAGACTTACACAATGGTCCTCTCCGGCATACAACTAGGAACATACCGGTCGCTATGGAGGGTGAGAATATGTATGGGCACATAATCATACCATGTAGGATAACTAAATAGACGGTTATGCTGTTTCATCCCACCTAGCAACAATGCTCTGCACTGTGTGTGTTTATACCGTATATTTACATATTTATTCCATCTAGCTACAATGCTCTGCACTGTGTGTTCATATATTCATATATTTATTCCATCCAGCTACAATGCTCTGCACTGTGTGTCTGTGTGTCTGTGTGTGTGTATATATATATTTTATAGTAATATGTACATATGTATATTAGCTGCTCTTGCTGATTGTTTTTTTTTTTTTTTTTTTTTTTTTTTTTTTTCTTGCCTTCTGATTGTTGCTCTGAGTGTTGCTATCCCTGTGCTGTTGCAATCCTGGAATTTCCCCGTTGTGGGACTAATAAAGGCTTATCTTATCTTATCTTATCTTATCTTACATTTTCATTGTTATGCAGATGACACACAATTATACCTGTCAATGAAGCCAGATGATAGTAATCAATTAGCCAAGTTAGAAGCCTGTCTTAAGGAAATCAAAGCTTGGATGGCTTGTAATTTCCTGCTATTAAATTCAGATAAGACTGAAGTCATTCTTGTTGGTCCAGAAAACCTTAGAAATTCCTTTCCAAATCAAACTTTCAGTTTTGATGCGGTTACTCTTTCTCTTAATAGCTCTGTGAGGAACCTTGGAACTATTTTTGATCAAGATCTGTCCTTCAATTCACATATTAAATTTGTTTCTAAGACTGCCTTCTATCATTTGCGTAATATTGCCAAGATTAGGAGCATCTTGTCTCAGAGTGATGCTGAGAAACTGATCCACGCTTTTGTTAGCTCGAGATTAGATTATTGTAATTCTTGATTATCAGGCCGTCCTAAAACATCTTTAAAAAGTCTTCAGCTGATCCAAAATGCTGCAGCAAGAGTTTTAACAGGTACTAGAAAGAGAGATCATATCTCTCCGGTTCTGGCCTCCCTTCATTGGCTTCCCATAGAGTTTAGAATTAAGTTTAAAATCCTTCTTCTTACTTACAAAGCTCTAAACAATCAGGCTCCTTTTTATTTAAAAGATCTGATACTACCGTATTATCCTAACAGAGCACTACGCTCCCAAAATGCAGGATTACTTGTAATACCTAGAATCTCCAAAAGTACAATGGGAGGCAGAGCCTTCAGTTATCAAGCTCCTCTCCTGTGGAACCAGCTGCCAATCTGGATTCGGGAGTCAGACTCGATCTCTGTTTTTAAGAATAGGGCTAAAACCTACCTTTTTGATATAGCCTACAATTAGGGAGGGATCATGTGTTTCTAAACCCTCCCTTAGTTATGTTGCTAATAGGTTTAGTCAGCCGGGGGGCCTCCAGTAATGCACTGGGCCTCACTCTTTTCCTCACTCTCAATGAAATATTTTTTTTGCTGGTCATTAACATTTGTTTGTTCTCTCCCATAGATTGAGTCCCCATCATGCTGTTTGCTCTCTACATGTCTGTTCTTTTCATCTTCTCTATCCCCTCACCCCCCAGCCAGTCTCAGCAGATGACTGCCCCTCCCTGAGCCTGGTTCTGCTGGAGGTTTCTTCCTGTTAAAAGGGAGTTTTTCCTCTCCACCATCGCCCAGTGCTTGCTCACAGGGGATCGCCTGATTGCTGGGGTCTTTCTGCAACTGTGGGTTCCCCCTACAGTTGATAGTGCTATGAGATGACTGTTGTTGTGAAATGGCGCTATATAAATAAAGTTGAATTGAATTGAATTGAATGCCATTTACCATCTAGTGGACTGAAAACGCAATTGGTTGAATACCCAAGAGAGTATGCAATGTTTACATGATAATAAAAGATCAATCCATACGTTTAGGGATCAGTGCATTGTCATTAGGGTCATTGACCTGGTTGATATTAAGGTGCTGGAGAAAGTTACTTCCCAGCTAAAATCAGCAACCTGCCTTTTCGATCCAATTCCTACATCAATTTTTAAATCCATTTGTAGCTTTTTAGTTGATGATGTTCTTAACATTTTAAATTATTTTCTTCAGACAGGAGTTTTTCCTAGTGCTTTTAAGACAGCCATTGTCAAGCCTGTTCTGAAGAGAAATAATTCAGACACCAAAGTACTGAACAATTACAGACCAGTGTCCAACCTGCCATTCTTCAGTAAAGTTTTAGAGAAAGTAGTTAAAAAGATTTTATGAAAACTCAGGGTTTATATGAAACATTTCAATCTGGTTTTCAGTCAAATCACAGTACTGAGGCGGCCCTGATTAAGCTTTTAAATGATCTTAGAATTAACATGGACAAGAGCATGCTCTCGGTCCTGGTCTTACTGGATTTAAGCGCAGCATTTGACACAGTAGACCATGATATTCTTTTAAAGGCGCTGTTTTTAACTGGTTTAAATCCTGCCTCGCTGGCAGAGAATTTTATGTCACCCTGGGTGAACTCTCCTCATCAAAGAGATACAATATGGATTGTGGTGTTCCCCAAGGTTCAATTTTAGGTCCAGTCCTTTTTAATTTGTACATGCTGCCACTAGGCAATGTCATCAGCAGTTATACTGATGATACCCAGCTTTACATTTCCATGTCTCTGATAACCCAGCACCAATTGATGTCCTTTTTTTTTAATATATATTTTATTCAGATTTTTTAAAAATAAGACAGAACAATAAACACTGCCAGTGCTCAAGAAAATACACAAAGAAATAAATGATTGTTACACAAAGCCCATATAACTACAAAAGTGTAAGCAGTCCATGCTAAGCAAGTTTCATAATACAATCCTTTCATGTTACAGGCTGAGTCTTCTTTTTCTTAATGTGATCCATAAGTGGTCCCCAGATTTTAGTAAACATATCTTGAGTGTTAGACAAATGATATCGAATCTCTTCAAGGTACAAGCAGGATGCCAAATCGTTGAGCCAGTTAATATAACTGGGCGGCGTGTTGGCCTTCCATTCTTTCAGGATGACCCTCTTCGCAACAATCATGCCAAACCTGATAGCATGCTGAAGTGACTGTGAGCAGAGCAAAGTTTGATCTGAACAACCAAGTATTACTGTTAAGACATCAGGTATTATGACTTTTTTATATATGACACTGTACAAATTAAAAATCTGAGACCAAAAATTTTTAAGCGAGGGACAGGAGAAAAATAAATGACATAAAGTACCATCACTTATTTTACACTTGTCACATAGTGGTGAAATGGTCGGGAAAAGTCTATTAAGGCGAGTCTTAGAGTAATGTAATCGGTGTATTACTTTAAATTGTATTAGCTGAAGTCTGGCATTTACTGAACATGAATGAATACCAACTAAGGCTCTTTCCCATAGATCATTTGAGATCTCTATACCTGCATCCCTCGTCCATGCCTCCTTGACATGGGTCGAAGACGTTGGCCAAGAGAAAAGATTAACGAATTCTGAAACTAAATGCTTGGAGGTTGGGTGTTTTCTCAAAACCTCATCGAAATCATGTTGTACAGGAAGTTTGACAAAATGGGTTAAAGACTGTTGTACAAAATGTCTAATCTGCAGGCACCTGAAAAAATGACCAGGTGGGAGATTGAACTTCATTTGTAATTGTGTAAAAGATGCAAAGTTTTTGTTGATATACAGGTCCTTTATTGAAAGAATACCTTTATTTGACCATTGCCTGAACACAGGATCTGATAAAGCTGGTTTGAAAGCAGGGTTTTGGCATATAGGTGCATATATAGAAAGGTCAGGAAGATGCAATATCTTCTTAATTTGTTTCATAATTCTGAAGGAGTTGTGCAGCACAAAGTCATGTCTGAACACATTCAGAGGGACGTCGACCTTGCTAAATAATAAAGCAGATAAAGATGTACCAATGAGGGATTGACAGTTATGAGATTCAAGTGCAGGCCAACATGGTATTTGATCCGCATAATGATTATCTTGGGACCAGAAGACCAAGGCCCTAGCATTGCAGGCCCAATAATAATGTCTCATAATAGGCAACCCAAGACCACCCTCGACCGAGGATTTTTGGAGATGTAATTTAGAGACACGGGGGTTTTTGCCAGCCCAAATAAAGGAGATGATAATGGAATCAACTAATTTAAAAAAAGATGCTGTAAGAAAAATTGGCAGATTCTGAAATAAATATATAAATTTAGGAAGTACAGTACAATCATTTTGACAATATTTACTCGTCCAATTAGAGAAATTGGTAGTAATTTCCATTTCTCAATCATGCTCCTAATCTTATTTAATAGTTCTGTAAAATTCAATTTGAAAATAAGTTTGGGATTCCTAGGGATGGTGATTCCTAAATATTCAAAGTGCTCATATGATATTTTAAAAGGTAATGTGTTGAGAAATGTTTTATCTAGACCATCTGAAAGAGGCATGAGAACACTTTTCTCCCAGTTAATGGTAAAACCAGAGAACTGACCAAATTCCCTAATGATCTCGAGAAGAGGTGGAAGAGACTGTCTAATGTCAGACAGTGTCAAAATGACATCATCAGCGTACAAGCCAATAGTACATTCAAATGCGCTATATCTAAACCCTACTATTTCAGGCTCCATCCTGATGGCAATAGCAAGTGGTTCAAGCGCCAGAGCAAAAAACATTGGCGATAGGCAACAGCCCTGCCTGGTCCCGCAATGTAATAAAAATGGGGCAGATTTATTGTTGTTAGTAAGTACATATGATCTAGGACGTGCATAGAGCATTTTTGCGATAGCTATAAATCTGTCACCAAAGCCAAATCTTTTAAGAGTAATAAACATATACTCCCACTCAATTTGATCGAAGGCCTGTTGTGCATCCGAGGAGACAACAGCAGAATATGGTGGGTTGTTAGAATACATGACGTTCAGAAGTCTACGAGTATTTGAAAATGCAAACCTTTCAGGGATAAACCCGGTTTGGTCACTATGAATTAAGGAACCAATGTGTTCGTTCAAGCGGTTTGCCAAAACTTTTGCAACAATTTTCTGGTCACTATTCAAAAGGCTGAGAGGGCGATAAGAAGCTAGATTTGTTTCATCTTTACCCTTCTTCAACAGTAGACAAATGTTCGCATCGTATAATGTCTCTGGGAATGATCCTTCCTTCACGGAAGAGTTTATCATACGAAGCAACAATGGAGCAAGTTTATCA
This sequence comes from Pholidichthys leucotaenia, assembly GCA_020510985.1. Classification (NCBI taxonomy): domain Eukaryota; kingdom Metazoa; phylum Chordata; class Actinopteri; order Cichliformes; family Pholidichthyidae; genus Pholidichthys; species Pholidichthys leucotaenia. Next base: position 329,383,127 of record CM035842.1, on the reverse strand, counting down.
ATGTGAATTTTATAAAATTCAATGCCAAATCCGTCAGGGCCACAAGCCTTACCATTTGGAAATGAACGGATGGCAGCTTTAATCTCCTCTAGTGTGAAGTCAGCATCCAACTGTTGTTTGGCATTTTCACTCAATGCGGGTATATCCAATCTATTTAAGAACCCCCATATGTCTTCCTTTGATGACGATGATTTAGAGGTATACAAGTTTTTATAATATTCATAAAAAGTGTTATTTATCTGTAAAGGGTCAGTTATTAGTTCTCCATTAGATACAATTTTATAAATTGCCCGTTCAGCTTGAACACCTCTCAACTGCCTAGCGAGTACGCTGTGTGCTTTATCACCAAGCTCAAATTGCTTTTGTTTAAGCTTTCGTATATAATTACAAACATGCTCACCAAGAATGCGGCTGTATTCAAGTCTTGCAGATACAATATTCTTTAATATTTCATCTGATTTTGAGATACAAAATGATTCCTCCAACAAAGGGAGTTGGGTCTGTATTTCAGACATACGCTTCTGTTTAACCTTTTTATTATAAGACTGGTACGAGATAATATCACCCCTAATAACGGATTTAACTGTTTCCCACAGTGTGGAATCAGATACCTCACCATTATCATTAAAGTATAAGAAATCTGTAATTTTGTTTGAGATGCTTTCACAGAAAGCTTTATCTGAATTTAATGCCGGATTGTATTTCCAATTATATGAGTGCACAAGCATATTGAAGTTTATTTTAACAGACACAGGGGCATGATCAGAAATTAAAATATTATTATAATCTGAACTGACAACGTTGGTAATTAAATTGGAATCAACGAGAAAATAATCAATCCTAGTAAAACTGCCATGTACCTGGGAGAAAAAGGAGTACTGTCTGTCCAAGGGATGTTGATGCCTCCAAATATCCACTAAATTTAGCGATTTAATAAGATTATTTAGGACTGGCACAGATTTTAACATGGGAGCAGTTGTAATGGAAGATCTATCAAGATGAGGGTCTAGGAAACAATTAAAATCACCTCCTATAATAATGTTACAGTTATTCTGTTCCGCAACAAGACGAAAGATTTTACAGAAGAAATCCGGACTGTCAAAATTTGGAGCATATACATTTAAAAGGGCCAATGGCATAGAGTTTATGGTACCTGTTACAAGCACAAATCTCCCACCTGGATCGGTCACCATAGACTTAAATACAAAAGGTATAGTTCTGCGCACTAAGATGGCCACTCCTCTGGCCTTTGAGGAAAAGGTAGATTGATAAACCTGGGATATCCATAAGGCTCTCAACCGTCTCTGTTCTGTGGGGTAAATATGGGTTTCCTGTAAGAAGATTATATCAGAGGACAATGATTTCAGATGTGAAAATACTTTTACTCTTTTGAGAGCTTTCCCCAAACCCCTACAGTTCCATGATGTAAACGTGAGATGACTCACACCTGATCCAGAAGAACCAGCTTGCATTCAAAAATTAAATTTAAAAAAAATATATGGGCTTAGGCAGTAAATGGCTACACTGGCAGGCAAAACAAACCAAACAAAGAACAAATTAAAAAAGAAAAACATATTATAAAAACCCATTCCCTTAGCGCCGCAAAAAACAGGAACAAAGCGGCAAAACCCACTAATACTTGGGAGACTGCTGGGTAACGGACACAATTTTGCGTTTCAGCAGACCACCAATGGAACCGCGCAGTCTTCTAATGTAAATCAATTAACTGAAAGAAAGCTACACACAGAGACAATATAATTAACTTGGAATATGCCATCAAAAAAGGGCGAGGCAGAATAAAGTGCAGTATTAGAGTGGCGTCAACAGCTGTATAATTTAAACAATGTGCACTTCGCCAGTTATACACTGTCAGTCAGGGAGTTGGCAAACCTCTCTGCATCCGCCGGAGTGTTAAACACTTTAACTTCTCTGTTGTGGACGACCTGAAGTTTGGCTGGAAACCGTAGAGAACACTTGGCGCCGGCATCAGTCAGCTTCTTCTTGACGTTGTTAAAGGCTTGACGCTGTGATGCAACCTCCGCTGTGTAGTCCGGGAAGATGTACACTTTGTTGCCTTGATAACGGAGTGGACCCTGTTATCTGCTGAGTTTAAAAATATTGGCCAAGTCACGGTCATTGTGGACTTTGGCGATGATCATCCGTGGGCGTTCGTTGTCCGGAGGCTTAGGTTTGAGGCTGCGGTGGGCACGGTCAATTTTAATGGGCTTGGTCAGGTTATTCGGGCCAAGCAGCTCCGGTAGCAGTCGTGTCACAAACTCTGTGGGATTGCCCTTCTCTTCTCCTTCTTTGATCCCCACGATCCTGATGTTTAACCTACGCGAGCGCCCCTCCAAGTCATTTAGCTTAGCCTTAAGCCGACCATTTTCCACCTGCAACTCACGGTAGCTAGCTTCCAGTGCCGTGATGCGAACATCTGCGTCGGAGAGTGCCACATCCATACTATCCAAGCGTTGTTCAGTCTGATTATGTTCATTCTGTAATGTGCCCAAATGCGTCTCCACTGTGCTTAAGTGACCCTCCACGGACTTTTTCAACTCTTCCATCTGCGCTGAAACTTTAGCTAGCTCAGCGCCATATTTGTTAACTGCAGCTAATATAGCTTCGTTGCTAGCGCTAGCCGAGGCTGAATTTGATGGTTTTACCTCGTCTCTCTTGGGTGGCATGATTGGAGGTTAGTTAGAAACAGCTCTGACGATAAGTAGGCAAAAAGTTGGTAAGTAGGTGTAGCAAAAATAAACAAAATTTAGAAGTCTGCGACGGAGCCTCGTAGAAACAAGTCTACTCCATTACTGCGCACGAGCGCCCCCCCAATTGATGTCCTTTTTAACTGCATTTTAGACAGTAAGTCCTGGATGGCAGAGAATTTCCTACAGCTCAACCAGGACAAAATTGAAGTTTTAGTTATCAGTCCTGAAGCTCAGAGAGAGAAGCTTTTACCAAAATTACAAACATTATTTTATTCCATCAAAACAAGTTAAAAACCTGGGCGTTATTTTTGACTCTGAACTTAGTTTTATTCCACATGTTAATAATATTTTAAAAACCGGATTTCATCATCTAAAGAATACAGAAAGAGTCTGCCTGTTTCTATCTCAAGAAAACACAGAGATACTAATGCATGCTTTTATTTCCAGTCGTATTGATTATTGCAATGCTCGCCTTTCTGGTTTTCCTAAAAAGACAATCAGTAACTTACAACTATTACAGAATTCAGCAGCCCGTGTGCTGACGAAGACCAGAAAGAGAGAGCATATTACGCCGGTTTTAGAATCGTTGCATTGGCTTCCTGTGAGTTCTAGAATCAATTTGAAGGTTCTTTTATTAGTTTATAAAACTTTTAATGGTCTTGATCCTTCGTATCCACCTTATTCCTGAGGACGCTGCTGTAGAAACGATTATGGGCACAACTTCCAGTTTCGGCTGAAGTAGTGTTAAAATCAGTCAGCAAGAGTGGAGTAGTGGGGCATTTAAAATAGCGTTTAAATAAAACATTAAATAGCATTTAAACTAGTGTTTCCAATTCGTTTTAATGTATAGTCCACATAGCTGTTTTGCAGTCAAGTGGCAGATAATTTCAGCACATGTAGTTTTTGTATTTTTGAATGTTTATGCGTAGTTCTAGCACTTGCTGCTGTTCGTGGTGTGAGGCTCCTCAGAAGCACAATGAAATCTGTGGCTTCAACAGCAATGCGTAGATCATACACCGAAAACTAAAGGATTGTTCGTGTGATCGGTGGTACAGACACATGACAGACACAACAGCACCAGGTATGTTTTCACTTGTATGAATGTCGCAGATCTGAGGTTTACAGTGGGGCAAAAAAGTATTTAGTCAGCCACCAATTGTGCAAGTTCTCCCACTTAAAAGATGAGAGAGGTCTCCAATTTTCATCATAGGTATACCTCAACTATGAGAGACAAAATGAGAAAAAAAAATCCAGAAAATCACATTGAAGGATTTTTAATGAATTAATTGGTAAATTCCTCGGTAAAATAAGTATTTGGTCAATAACAAAAGTTCATCTCAATACTTTGTTATATACCCTTTGTTGGCAATGACAGAGGTCAAACATTTTCTGTAAGTCTTCACAAGGTTTTCACACACTGTTGCTGGTATTTTGGCCCATTCCTCCATGCGGATCTCCTCTAGAGCAGTGATGTTTTGGGGCTGTCGCTGGGCAACGTGGACTTTCAACTCCCTCCAAAGATTTTCTATGGGGTTGAGATCTGGAGACTGGCTAGGCCACTCCAGGACCTTGAAATGCTTCTTACGAAGCCACGCCTTCGTTGCCTGGGTGGTGTGTTTGGGATCATTGTCATGCTGAAAGACCCAGCCACGTTTCTTCAATGCCCTTGCTGATGGAAGGAGGTTTTCACTCAAAATCTCACGATACATGGCCCCATTCATTCTTTCCTTTACAGGGATCAGTCATCCTGGTCCCTTTGCAGAAAAACGGCCCCAAAGTATGATGTTTCCACCCCCGTGCTTCACAGTAGGTATGGTGTTCTTTGGATGCAACTCAGCATTCTTTCTCCTCCAAACACGACAAGTTGAGTTTTTACCAAAAAGTTCTATTTTGATTTCATCTGACCATATGGCATTCTCCCAGTCCTCTTCTGGATCATCCAAATGCTCTCTAGCAAACTTCAGACGGGCCTGGACATGTACTGGCTTAAGCAGGGGGACACGTCAGGCACTGCAGGATTTGAGTCCCTGGCGGTGTAGTGTGTTACTGATGGTAGCCTTTGTTACTTTGGTTGCAGCTCTCTGCAGGTCATTCACTAGGTCCCCCTGTGTGGTTCTGGAATTTTTGCTCACCGTTCTTGTCATCATTTTGACCCCACGGGGTGAAATCTTGCATGGAGCCCCAGATCGAGGGAGCTTATCAGTGGTCTTGTATGTCTTCCATTTTCTAATAATTGCTCCCACAGTTGATTTCTTCACACCAAGCTGCTTACCTATTGCAGATTCAGTCTTCCCAGCCTGATGCAGGTCTACAGTTTTGTTTCTGGTGTCCTTTGACAGCTCTTTGGTCTTGGCCATAGTGGAGTTTGGAGTCTGACTGTTTGAGGTTGTGGACAGGTGTCTTTTATACTGATAACGAGTTCAAACAGGTGTCATTAATACAGGAAACGAGTGGAGGACAGAGGAGCCTCTTAAAGAAGAAGTTACAGGTCTGTGAGAGCCAGAAATCTTGCTTGTTTGTAGGTGACCAAATACTTATTTTACCGAGGAATTTACCAATTAATTCATTAAAAATCCTTCAATGTGATTTTCTGGATTTTTTTTCTCATTTTGTCTCTCATAGTTGAGTTACACCTATGATGAAAATTGGAGACCTCTCTCATCTTTTAAGTGGGAGAACTTGCACAATTGGTGGCTGACTAAATACTTTTTTTGCCCCACTGTATATATGTCACCAGATGCAAGGCTGCATGAAGTAAAATAATAAATAAAAAATAATAATAGTTTGCTTCCTAAGGGTTAGCAATTTAAGAAAGATATCAAATAGGTGTTTTGTTTTTTTGCATTTGTTGCGCTGCATTGAATGATATGGACTTGATATGAGCAGCTTCAGCATGCATTAATTTTTAAATTATCACAAAATATAGATGAATAAAATTCTGAACAATTGTCATAAAAGGTCTCTGCGTGTTAAGTTAAATAAGCATTCATGGCATGACAGCAGCATAAGCATTTTAATTTTGGGGTAAAACAAACAGCTGCAGCTGTCTGTGTTTACCCCGACATTAAAACACCCAAACATGGTGTTGTGGTTCTTTTTTGGCTCTGACTAGACTCTACGTCTGCTCTGAAGTAAATTTGATTATGTCCAACATATTTTAACAAAATGCATCCAACTTTATTGTGGTGGAAACACTGATATATCCCAGAGTTTTTATTTGTTTACAGTGTTAGCGTTTTAGCAGCAGAGCTAACTAACAGAGCTACTGTTTGTGAGGCCACTTTTTAAGGTCATCTTCTCATCCCTCGATAGTCGTGGGAAGTGGTATGATTATATTACTCTTTTTGAAGTGCAAAAGGCCGTGTTCCCGCATTTGTGATGCCGAAGTCATTGTTTTTTAACAAGGAAAAGTGTCCCGTTTCAGTGACAACGCCACTTTCTAAACTAGTACCGGAAGTTGCACCCATAATTCACACAAGGCATCGTGGGGGCTAGGAATGAGATGGATTTATTTGATCTACTTTTACCATATCGACCCTCGTGGACCCTGAGGTCCTCTGGTACTGGCCTTTTAATGATACCTAAAGTTAGGACAAAAACTCACAGTGAGGCATCGTTTGAGTTTTTTGGCCCATGTCTGTGTAACAGCCCGCCAGAGGACCTCAGGGCCGCAGAGAGCATTGATATTTTTAAGAGGCTCAAGACCCACCTTTTTAGTTTAGCTTTTAACTAAATAGTGCATGCCCGTAGAACACAAGTATTCCTGTCTGAAACAGGTATCCCAATCAGGCTTTACAGGCCCAAATGTAGGCTGTGTTTGAAAGTGGAATACAAAGAGGTGTAGCCTATATGTAGGCAATCACATGTTAGACTTTGACAAATATAAAAGGGAGTAAATGGCACTAAGATTTATTTGATTGTGTGAATATTAATTACAGAATACCTAAACATTGAAAATGAATGGAACATTTAATATTGGCGACTGTTTCAGATCCCTTGTTTATTTGTTTGTCAGATCAGTTATTTGGTCTCCGCCTTTGACCATGGGTTTCAGTTGAGGTGGTATGGGCATCTGATTAGGATGCCTCCTGGACACCTCCCACTTGAGGTGTTTCGGACACGTCCCACTGGGAGGAGACCCCGGGGCAGACCCAGGACTCGGTGGAAAGACTATGTCTCCCAGCTGGTCTTGGAACGCCTTGGTATCCTCTCTGAAGAGCTGGAGCAGGTGGCTGGGGAGAGGGAAGTCTGGGCTTCTCTGCTTGAACTGCTGCCTCCGCGACCCGGACCTCCGGAAAAGCGGTAGAAGATGGATGGATGGATGGATAGATCAGTTATTTGTGTGATCTTTTATCACTTATATTTATAATAGTGTATCTTGCACTTTGGGGAATGAGAGTTGTTCACTCATCATTATAATTATTTTTGTTTATATCACTGTTCAGTGATGGAGTTCAGTGTAATATTGAATTTCTTCTGTGTATCGTCAACAAACTCATGCAGTGTGGGAGCATGGTGTGAGAGTTCTCCACCCAGAGAATGCAGCTGGGGAAGGGGGGAACAATGGACCGAAAGAGATGTCACCAGGGGGTATTGGATGGGACAGATTTTTCCGTGCACCTGGCTGTGGTGCATTTTTTTTCCAAAATGGATCTGGTCTGCGGTTACCACCAGGTCCCGGTGCATGCGGGAGATGTTCCAAAAACACCGATAATAACTCCTTTCGGCCTTTTCAAGTTTTTATGCATGCCGTTCGGATTAAAAGGCGTGGTGCAGACTTTCCAGAGAATGACGGACGCAGTGCTTCGTGACTTGTCTTTCTTTTTTGTCTACTTAGACGACATTCTGGTAGCTAGCGCGTCTGAGGTGGAGCACATCAGCCATCTCAAGACAGTTTTCCAGAGGTTGGAAGTGCACGGGCTGATGGTTAACCCAGTGAAGTGCCAGTTCGGTGTGCCAGTGATTGATTTTTTGGGCCACCGCATTTCGCCGGAGGGCAGGATTCCATTACCAGATAAGGTGTGCGCTGTGTCGGACTTTCCGCATCCGCAGACTGAGAGCACTACAGGAGTTTTTGGGAATGGTTAATTTTTATAAACGTTTCCTTCCCGGGGCAGCCCAGTTGATGCAGCCGTTGTATGCCGTGCTTAAAAAAAAGAAGCCCGCGGAAACCATCGACTGGACTCCCGAGTGAGTCCAAGCTTTTACAAATGCCAAAACAGTACTGGCAGATGCCGCGTTGCTAGCCCAACCGGATCAGTCTGCACGGATAGCACTCATTACAGACGCGTCTGATGTTGCCATAGGGGCAGTGGTGGAGCAGTACATCTCAGGTTCGTTGCAGCCACTCGCATTTTTCAGTTGAGCCTTGCGCGACAACAAACGCAAATATAGCACGTTCGATAGAGAATTGCTGGCTCTCCACCTGGTGACGTGCCTTTTCCAGTTTTGGCTAGAGGGGTGCAAGTTCACCGCGTTCGTGGACCATAAGCCGCTGACACATGCGATGTCCAAGGTCTCGGAACAGTGGTCGGCCCAGCAGCAACGGCATTTGGCCGCGATTTCGGAGTTTATTACCGACATTCAACATGTCGCCTGTAAGTTCAACCTTGTGGCTGATTGTATGTCACGTGCGCCCGGTGATTGTGAGCTCTTGGCACCATCACGTTTTTGAGTCAGTCTATTCTCTTTGGCATCCGGGAGTGCACGCGTCAGTGAAGCTAGTGGGGGAGAAATTCATCTGGCCGCGCTTGCGCAAGGATGTGAAAGAGTGGGCTGCAGTTTGCGTCACATGCCAGCGGGCCAAACTGCACAAGCACACCAGGGCCCCCCTCGAGCCATTCCAAATCCCAGCCAGGAGGTTTGACCATGTCCATGTGGATTTGGTGGGACCCCTCCTGCCGTGGCAAGGTTTCACACACCTTTTAACAATCGTGGACAGCACCACACGCTGGCCTGAAGTGGTCCTGCTGGCTTCTACCACATCAGCAGAAGTGGCTTGTGCTTTTTTGTCGGCTTGGGTTGCACGGTTCAGATCCCCGTTGGACATCACTTCCGACAGGGGTCCACAATTCATTTCGGAACTCTGGTCCACGATGGCCCAGAGCCTGGGGTCAAAATTCACCACACTACTGGATACAACCCCCAAGCTAATGGGTTATGCAAGCGTTTTCATAGGTCGCTTAAAGCAGCACTCAAAGCTTCGCTCACGGACACAAATTGGGTCGACCACCTGCCCTGGGTTCTTTTAGGGTTGCGCTTTGCACCTAAGGAGGATTTGGCAGCCTCCCTGGCAGAACTCGTTTTTTTCTCAGCTGCTGCGGATCTCCGGAGAATTTTTACTGGAAAACCCCGCACCCAAGGCTGATTTGCCCACGCAATTTTTGCACAGAACGGAGGCTTTTAACATACAGGGCCCAGCCCACCATTGTTTTCCCTGCACCTTCATCCCAAAAAGCTTGCAGAATGGCAGTTTTGTTTTTGTCAGGCACGATGCACACCAGACCCCGCTCCGCCCACCATACGACAGACCGTTCAGCGTGTTGGAACCTGGGGCAAAGCATTTTGTGTTAGACTTGGGGGGACGTAGGGAGACCGTCTGCATCGACAGGCTGAAGCCCGCTTTTGTGTTGGCAGACAAGCAGATAGTGTTGGCCCAAGCTCTCCGGCGCGGACGCCCACTGTTGGTGGCTCCGCAAGTTGGTGATCCCTTGGCAAGGACCTGCGCTCACGAAGTTAATATGTTTTCTCCCCCTCCCTTTTTCCCTCCACATACTTACGTGCCCTCCTGTACACCTCGCCAGCAGGGCGTTTCAACTGGATCAGCGACCCCCTGCTACAGCCGCTATAGGCGCCTGCTCAAGCCCAAAGGACGGGGGTGGTGGTGGGGGTGGTTAGTGCCCTTTCTGGGTGTTCGGGGGGGGGGGGGGAGTATGGTGTGGGAGTTCTCCACCCGGTGAAGGCAGCTGGGGAAGGGGGGAACAATGGACCGAAAGAGGAGGTGTCTTCAGGGGGTATGGGACAGGGCAGTCAGGACTATGCTCCCCCCCCAGGGAGAGGAGGTACTGCCGGAGCCGCTGAAAGAGGAAAGGGTGTGAGAGCCGCGCCGGCGTTATGTCATGTTAATGTGCCACACAGGTCTTTGTTCTAAACGACAATGTATTATGGTCGGAAGACCGGGTCTCAATCCATAGTATTAAAGATATAAAAGAGGAATGCACAGAGACCCGGGAGCGCTTTGCTGTGCTGTATGTTGGAGAAAGAATAAAGTTATTGTGTTGTTCAGCTCGTTGCCTCACCTGTGTCCTTTCTCCACAGCAGTACTATAACAGGACACGTTTACAGATATTTGAGACCCATTGTAGTGCATCATTTTATATTTTAGCAATATTTTGTTATTAAAAGGTTTTTTAAAACGTTAATGCTAAGATTGAGGTGGTGCTTATATCGTAGTGCTGGGGCAATACTGAGGCCAAATAATGATCTGAACCTTGAGAGCGTGACTGACAAAGACTGAGCGCCGTCGCTCTATTGTAAGCATTTGATTTTTATTGATGCGAGAAGATTATTAGGGCCTGAGCCACTGACAACATCAGTTGGCGAAAGCCCTGTTGTAACTGCTCTGTTTATTATTATTATTCCGCCTAAACGATTTTTCACCCTCCGAACGTTAACCAAAACACAAATTTTTTTTGCATACCCCACAGACCCGGTGAAAAATTCAACAAACCGGAAAAGATATGTGTCCCCCACCCCTAATTTTTGTGGGCGCGGCCAAACGTACAAGGTCTACCTACACTGGCGACCGTAAACTTTGCCATAGAGACAAAAAATTTGGGTGAGGTGTGCATCACCTGAAGCCATGCAAAAAATATAATTGTGGCCCTTACCCACCACCAACAGGAAGGCCGCCATCTTGTCTCAAACTCGTCCCACCTCCAATTCGGCCAAAAACCACCCCTCGCATTTGAACGGGCTCCTCCCAGGAACCTGCTCCGATTGAGCTTATTTTCACATGGCTGCATCTATAGGCGTTGGCCATTTAAAGTTATCCAGTTTATGTTGCAATCTCAAAAGGGCTCCATGGTGAAGTTTGACTCCTCTTACGACATCAAACAGCTGTAACTCAAGTAAAACTTGTCCGATGTCCACCCAAGTTTCCATGATGGAAAATAGTCCCGCCCCGAATGCGTCTACATTAAAATATCTGACAAAAGATCTAATGGTTAAAGGAAGAATTGCTGAAAACTTTTTTATTTATTACTCACGTGCCACTTGCCAGAATGACGTGAAATTTTCTGAGATTCATCAGACCACAGGGATGATCATAACTGCACATCAACTTTAGCATGACATCACTCTTGTTACTATGGACAAGTCCTCCTCCGCCATTCAATCCGTGATCTTGTGGGGAGGGTTAGGAAGGTCCTGGAATCATGAAATTTGGAGCATAGGTAGAGGTGACTGTCATCTGTAGTCCTATATGGGTCAGCAGCACATAACTGATAGGTAAGTGTTGCCATGGCGGCATGGCGAAGGTTGACTCCTCACCATGGAACATCAAACAAGTTGCAACTTGGGCAAACTTCATCCGATTTTCACCAGAATTTTCTACAATGGATATGAGTCCGACCCTACATGCTCCTACGCAAAAATGGTTGTCAAAACTTATAGCACCACCTACTGCTTACGGGGAGTACTGCACCACTTGCATTTGAACGAACTTCTCCTAGAGGCCTGCTCCCATTGAACTCATTTTCACATGGCAGCATCTATAGGCATTGGCGAACAAAAGTATCAAATGTGAGTTGCAACCTCAAAAGGTGTGGCCACGACACCATGGCAAAGTTTGCCTCCGCCCCTTACAACATCAGACAGATGTAACTCGAGCAAATCTTGTCCAATGTCCACCAAAGTTTCCATGATGGATAATAGTCCCACCCTAAACGCATCTATGTAAAAATAATTGACAAACGATATAGCGCCACCTAGTGGTTAAAAGAAGAATTTCTGAAAACTCTTATTTATTACTCACACACCACTTGCCAGAATGACGTGAAATTTTCTGAGGGTTATCAGACCACCTGTTTGATCATAACTCCACATCACTTTTAGCATGACGTCACTGCTGTTACCATGGACACGCCCTCCTCGCCATTCAATCCGTGATCTTGTTGGGAGGGTTGAGAACAACCTGGAGTCATGAAATCTGGAACATAGGTTGAGGTGACTGTCATATGTAGTCCTATATGGGTGGGCAACACATAACTGATAGGGAAGTGTTGCCATGGCTGCATGGCGAAGGTTGACTCCTCGCCATGGAACATCGGAAAGTTGTAACTTGGACAAACTTTTTCTGATTTTCACCAAATTTTCTACAATGGATATTAGTCCCACCCTGAACACTCCTACAGTATATAGAAATAATTAACAAAAGTTGTGGCTCTGACAGAGGGGATGCTGGTGTTGTGGTGGCCCTTCTTCTTCTTCTTCTTCTTTTAGATTTGATTGGTGGTTGGCAACCAGCTTACAGGTGCATTACCGCCACACACTCTATATATGTCTCTGGCAACCAGCTTGATCAGGTGTCACTCTATCCCCCCGATGGTGGCCCTGGCTTGGTGGGATGGGAGAGTTCAGTCACAGCCTCTTGGTTGTAGTATGGATTCCTCTGTCTGCATTGCCCGGGATGGCCCCTGTGGCAGTGTCTCTGCAGCTGTGGGCTGAAAACTTTTTCCACCATTAATGTGACCTATAACCTGTACAACCCAATTGAAAAACAAACTGAAATCTTTTAAGGGAAAAAATAAAAAATAAAAAACTTACAATAATGTGGTTGGATAAATATGCACACTCTTACACTATTACTTTGTTGTAGCATCTTTGGCTTTTATTACAGCACTCTTTTTGGGTCTATCAGCATGACACATCTTGATGTGGCAATATTTGCCCACTCTACTTTGCAAAAACGCTCCAAATCTGTCAGATTGTAAGGGCATCTCCTGTGCACAGCCCTCTTCAGATCACCCCACAGATGTTCGATCGGATTCAGGTCTAGATTCTGGCTGGGCCATTCCAAAACCTTAATCTTCTTTTGGTGAAGCCATTCTTTTGATGATTTGGATGTGTGCTTTGGGTCATTGTCATGCTGAAAGATGAAGTTTCTCTTCATCTTCAGCTTTCTAGCAGAAGCCTGAAGGTTTTTCTGCCAACACTGACTGGTATTTGGAGCTGTTCATAATTCCCTCCACCTTGACTAAGACCCCAGTTCCAGCTGAAGAAAAACAGCCCCAAAGCATGATGCTGCCACCACCATGCTTCACTGTAGGTATGATGTTCTTTTGGTGATGAGCAGTATTGTGTTTGCCCCAAATATACCTTTGGAATTATGGCCAAAAATAGTAAATGGTAAATGGTGTTCACTTATATAGTGCTTTTTCTCATCTCTAGATGACCAAAGCGCTTTACAGATCCTGCTGTCCACCCATTCACACACACATTCCCAAACTGATGGCGGAAGAGCTGCCATGCGCCAGTGCTGGCCTGACCCACCAGGAGTAACTGGGGGTTCAGTGTCTTGCTCAAGGACACTTTGACATGCAAACTGCAGACAGAGGAAGAATTGAACCCCTAACCTTCCGATCAGTAGTCAGCCACACTACATCTGCGCCACAGGCACAAGTTCGATCTTGGTTTCATCAGACCATAACACATTTTCCCACATGCGTTTGGGAGATCTCAAATGTGTTTCTGCAAAATGTACCCGGGCTTAGATGTTTTTCTTCGTAAGATAAGGCTTCCATCTTGCCACCCTACCCCATAGCCCATACATATGAAGAAGACAGGAGATTGTTGTCACATGTACTGAACAGCCAGTACTTGCCAGAAATTCCCGCAGCTCCTTCAGTGTTGCTGTCGGCCTCTTGGCAGCTTCCCTGACCAGTTTTCTTCTTGTCTTTTCATCAATTTGGGAGGGAGGTCCAGTTCTTGGTAATGTCACTGTTGTGCCATATTTTCTCCACTTGATGATGACTGTCTTTACTGTGTTCCATGGTATATTTAATGCCTTGGAAATTCTTTTGTACCCTTCTCCTGACTGATACCTTTGAACAATGAGATCCTTCTGATGCTTTGGAAGCTCTCTGCGGACCATGGCTTGTGCTATAAGATGTGACTACAGAAATGCCAAGAAAAGCCTACTAGAATAGCTGAACTTTGTTTGGGGTTAATCTGAGGCACTTTAAATGGTGGCAGGTGTGTTCTGACTCCCATTTAACATGAGTTTGAATGTGATTGGTTAATTCTGAACACAGCCACATCCCCAGTTATAACAGGGTGTGCATATTTATGCAACCAGGTTATTGTAAGTTTTTCCATTTTTTGTTTCCCCTTAAAAGATTTCAGTTTGTTTTTCAACTGGGTTGTACAGATTATAGGTTATATTAGGCTGGGTGTCCACCAACCATGTTTTTTCCACTCTGGGCAACTGTTTTCTATTCATTCTCTATGTAGTCCAGCGTTTACAGTGCTGAGCACCCTCGGCGCTGAAACACATTGAGCGGTGGCCGTTTTTTGTCGCGGCACTCAGGGCGCTCAGCGTTGGAAAAAAGTTCAACTTTTCAGACTGCAGCTGAACTCGTCAATGTCAGACCTTTCTAAGCAGCCAATCAGAATTAAGGAAGGGCGGGACATGGAATGCCAACACAGTCTCTACTCAGACTCCTGTTTTCCGTGTCATCATATTTTACATCCAGAGCTGCTAAAACACGTTTCCTGTCTATTGTTATTTAGAGACTGCTATTAAAAATAAGTAGAAAGTCTTACCATAGGAAAATGCAGAAGTGCTGAGCTGAGAGTGACAAGCTGTTGCTGGGATACAGGGCACAGACTTTTTTTTTTTTCCAGAGCGCAGCACACAAACGCTGAAAAAAAAAAAAACGCTCAGGGCGGTCGGGCGACAAAAAGCGCATTTGGTGGACACACAGCCTAAATGGTGGAAAAAGTTTTGAAATGATTTATCTTGATCTCATTTTTTTACATCACAAAAACCTGGCATCTGAACAGGGGTGTGTAGACTTTTTATATCCACTGTAGGACTAGCGTCTGTGGCTATGGTTTGGGGGGTCACAAAGTCAAGGTCACAGGGCAATAAAAGCTGAAGGTCTGTTTTGGTCTATTGTCAGCTTATTATTAGAGCTGCGGTCACAAAACTAGGTACACATTTTGACCTTGGGACACCCACCTGTGGCTACATTTGGGGTGGTCAAAAACACAAAGGTCAAGGTGACAAGGTCATCTGCACTAAACTTAAGAACACCAAAAGGAAGCTAGGGTCAGGAGATAGGTTGACTACAGGACCCTCAACTGACAGTATGGATCTACAGTATGTCACTGATGCATATGCAGTATGTACAGTATGTCTGCTCATATCATTTGAAAGATATGAAGGAAGCTATTCAGAGCTGTTAGAGAATACGCAAGAGAGCCACAGTTCTGCATCTTTGAATGTATTTTTAGTTTATTGTATTCCTGTCTTTGTCTGCAGGTCGGATCAGGATGCTTCCCCAGGCTGTGTTCTTACTTCACGGTCTCCTGGAGAATGGCCACACGGTCTACGTTCACTGTAATGCCGGAGTCGGAAGGTCAACGGCGGCTGTGTGTGGTCTGCTCATGTATATCCTGGGTTGGAGCCTGAGGAAGGTGCAGTATTTTGTTGTAGCAAAGAGACCGGCAGTGTACATCGATGAGGAAGCGTTGGTCCGAGCTCAGGCAGACTTCATCCAGAAGTTTGGGTGGCTGCGATCATCCTTATGTTACACAGAGACATGAAACTCAAAAGTCCTTCTTCTGATGTGTTTCAGTTGGAAGACAATTAAATTGAAGGCATTTAGAAACATCAAAATGATTCTTCCCACACACACATACAGCATAAATAAATACCAGCCAGTGAAGTAGGTGCTAGAATACTAGCCAGTGTAGCACATTAATATTTTTTTCCTACTTAAATACAGAAGCTGTAGTTGAATTGTTTTTTTGACTCCAGAAAGTTTTTTGCCTCTTTGGAAAGAGTTATTCGGACTGACAGGGGAGATATTGCAAGCAATTAATCTAACTGTTGTGCTTGCTGCTAAAGCTGGAGCATCCAACATGGGTTTTTTTTTTTTTTGGCATTGCTGTGCAGTTAATCCATAATAAGCTTTCAAATGTGTCTAATTCAAGTGGACTGGAATGGACACTATAAATGTTGTCTGGAAATTTTGGTCAATCGTGTTTATCAGCGATGATAAACACATAAGGTGAGTAATATAAAGTACAGTAGGAATGGAGGGCTCACTTTCATCAAGGAAGTTTATGTTTAAATTCTGCTCAAAGTCAAAGTTACGGTGTGGAGGCTGGGAGTCTTAAAATTGAGAGGGGATAAGGGTTGGGGCATTTTTGTTGCTTTCCTTAATTTCCACTTAGCCAGCATGAATTCTTTGTCATTTAGATAATACTGCTACAAATAACAAAGCCTGTTTTGTAGTGGTCAATAAACGCAGTTAAATTTTTTTTCGTTCATGTTTTAAACTGAAATTAAAAGTGCACGGAAGAAAAAAAAACAACAATAATGTATTGAAATGGCAAGTTTGTTAAAACTCCAAATCTTTATTTCACATCCAAAGAAAAGTGCTTATTGCATTTTTGTGTATCCACATCAGAAAAATAATTTTTTTTTATGATTGTATTATTCAATCATGCTCCTGTTATGAAAAAAAGGTTCTTAATGTAACATGGAAATGATGCTGTTTTCTCATTCCATAAACCAATATACCAGTAATGTCTCTCCCTCTTTGTCAAAGAGAAATTTGGCTCCCAGACATCAAAGAATACAATCTCTCACAGAGGGCCTGATGTGATTTTATCTTTTATTTATCTGACAGATGCTATTTCGAGCCATCTAATAAATAAGCAAAGCAACATCCCTGCCAGTCCATTTTAGTGCATACATAATTCAATTAAGACATGGGACTTTGTTGTGAATTTAAAGTATTTGGCTGCACTTTTATTGAAAACCCACAGCACTGTTTTTCTTCCCTGTCCCTGATTTTAGAAAGTTTGTAAATTAGATTACACCTTTTCTCATCACTTTTTAGTTAGTCTCTGAAGCACCATTATGAGGCTGTCAGTGGGTGGATGGAGCTGAGCACCTGCACGGGGGGAGGTGAATCATCCTGATTTATTTTTAAGATTCTATTCACAAAACCGAAGTGAAAGCAATACTTTTGAAGCTGTACTCCTGCATCAACACATTATTGTATGTGGGTGTTGATGCTTTCATCTTAATGGCTTATTGTTATCAGGGCCATTTCCTGGTTTTTGGCAGTGGTGGACTCTCGGGGCCAGCAAAGCCTTCTCTGCTGGCCTAAACAATATCAGAATTACATTTACAAAGTACATTCTTATATTCATTCCATGAGGAATTATTCCCAATCGCCTATTCTCTTAATTTTGTAGCTTTTCTCTTGGTTGCACTCCTTCCAATAGTGTAATGCATGTTAGTTTTTTTGTCCAATCATATTTCAGCCATTTGTGTTGCCAGGGACAAGCAAATCTGCCTTGGGCCTTCAGGAATTAACAGTGCGCTCTGCAGTTTTCGATTGCACTCTGGTCAATTTTCCTAAAAACGCCCAAAAATAATGTGCCCAAAGTAAATCGAAAGCTGTTCTTCAACCCTTTGCAGCATCTTCATGGGGTTGGTCTCATTTAAAAGAAAACACTTTGAATTTTTTGGCAAAAAAAACATGATCTCTCTAAGTGCTCCTGCCACTGAGTTACAGTCATCTAAACATAGTGAACTTGAAGAAAATAAATTTGGCCTGGGTGTTTTTTTGGATACAAATGCTTGCAAATAACACACAACTTCAGATCCGGGCTGGAAAATGCAACAGAAATGTAGAACCAAGTGTTATCCAGCTGAGGTCCAAATTTTGTAACAATACTACAAAAAATGAATATATTACACAGCTTTGTTCTCAGGCTGTTCCCAGGCGTTTTGGAACTGTGCCAAATTGTGCCAAATGGCACAGTTTGGAAAAACATCTATAACTTTTGAATGATTCAACATAGAAGCTTAATCTTGGGCTCAAATGAAAGGTCACATTCAGGGCTGTGTCTGTCACCGCGGCTCCCCCCACCCCCCCGCTACAGAATCGTAGTGGCGGGAGGGGGGGGGGGGCGTTCACGGTTCGGAGGCGGCGAAGAACCGTGTAACGCGGCGCACGCACTTCGTACTTCGTGCGCCGTACAGTTGTAATTTACCAATCGGTCAAAAGTCATTTTTTGATTACAATTTTCAGGGATAAATAATAATTTAGCTTATAACACCTTACCTCTTCACAGCCACATTGTCCTGGCGAACTTCTCTTCCCCATTGTCAGACGAACGCGACGCTGGTCCGCTCGTGGATCCCGGTCAAAACATAATTCCATTATTGCGGTTTTGGCGAGTGATTTACGACCTTTGTCGTCGGCTTCCGTCGGTCTATGATGACTGAAGAGAATCCTAAACGTCTATTCTGCTGGAATGAGTGCAGGTCGCACTTGTGGGTGGTCTCTGCTGGGTCTGTAGCAGGTTCTTCCAGCATCCTTATTTTCATCTGTTGCAGCAGTAAGTCTCTCTTCACCCAGCCCGAACTTCTGTGCTTCAATTGGCTCCTGCATTCACAGTAGGCGGGTCCTCCTTCCTAGGTTTTCATTCATTGGTTCTTCAAGGTTTCAGAAACCCAATTCAAGGCTCTTATTAGTCGAATGAGAGGTCAATCAGATGAACTAATCTGTTCGCGGCTGTGTCTGCAGCTTTTATTTTCAGTGCGCGCTTGGACACCACTACATCACCATCACCACCTACATCACCATCTACACCATGCGTCCTAGAGCGCACGAGAGCACCCTCGTGCGCTCTAGGACGCAGAGACTTGCCCGTCCGCGGTACAACGGAGCACAAGAGGTTAAATTAACTGTTTAACTTATCCTGTTGCTTTAACCAATCAGATGTCTTCTGTACGCCCAGGGGTACGCATAAAAGACATCCGAGAACGTCGCATTTTCACAGCTTTTGATTGGATGGTTAGACTCCTTCAACCACAATGCAGAGGATCCTAGCTAGAAAATGCCAGTGCAAGGACTTGCTTAAGCAGCTACAATATACTGTATCTGTTTAAATATAATAGCTGTTTTTCCACCCACAGTGGCTGACAGGGGACAGGAAAATGATTTGGTCGCTGATATTTAAAAAAAAAAAAAAGAATTTTCCAGACGGACTTTTCAAGAAAAGCTGGTCATTGTGAAGAGAGGTCGGCCAACCCTGAAGCTAGCAGGCTTGTCTCAGCCGGGGAAAGGATTTGTCCGTCACTTCCATTTTAGCAGCGAGCCGTATCCTTAGATTACAGGCTCCAGGAGTGCTGCAAATTATCTTGCTAGGAATGCCTGTTGTTTGCAACTGATCGAGTAGATACTTGGAGCCAGACAGGGTTTGCAAACTTGAGCTGTCTACTGTCACATCATGATGATTTAGGCAACGTTCGCCGAACGTATAAAAATTGGTCTAAAACGCTGGGATAAGCTGAAATTTTCACTTTTGGTTGTATGCATCACGTATCCATAATGACTTGGACATATACTGTACATACAGTGGGGCAAAAAAGTATTAAGTCAGAATCAGAATCAGATTTATTGCCATTGTTCATGTAGTACACAAACTAGGAATTTGTCTCGGTGCAATGCTGCAACATTAAACATGATAAAATAAAAGAAATAAACTACACATGCAATAAAGTGTAGAATAAGAGTGAGTAATACTGGTCAGCAGTTAAAATATATTAGCGAGCAGCAGATAATGTGGAGAACCATATAGTGCAGTCGGTAATGCAGGAAGAAAACAGTGATGATTGACATGAGTCTGGTTGAGCTGCTGTATATAGTGCACGAGAGTCAATAAGTCACTTAGTGTTCAGCAGTCTGATGGTAGAGGGGAAGAAGCTGTTCATGTGACGGGAGGTTTTAGTCTGGATGGACCGAAGTCTTCTACCTGAGGGGAGTGGGGCAAACAGTACGTGACCAGGGTGTGAGGGATCGGCTTTGATCCGGCCAGCACGCCTCCGGGTCCTGGAGATGTACAGATCCTGGAGAGATGGGAGCTTGCAGCCGATCACCTTCTCAGCAGTGCGCACGACGCGCTGCAGCCTTAGTCTGTCCCTGGCAGTGGCTCCTGCGTACCACACGGTTATGGAGGAGGTGAGGATGGTGAATCAGCCACCAATTGTGCAAGTTCTCCCACTTAAAAGATGAGAGAGGTCTCCAATTTTCATCATAGGTATACCTCAACTATGAGAGACAAAATGGGGAAAAAAAAATCCAGAAAATCACATTGAAGGATTTTTAATGAATTAATTGGTAAATTCCTTGGTAAAATACGTAAGTATTTGATCACCTACAAACAAACAAGATTTCTGGCTCTCACAGACCTGTAACTTCTTCTTTAAGAGGCTCCTCTGTCCTCCACTCGTTACCTGTATTAATGGCACCTGTTTGAACTCTTTATCAGTATAAAAGACACCTGTCCACAACCTCAAACAGTCAGACTCCAAACTCCACTATGGCCAAGACCAAAGAGCTGTCAAAGGACACCAGAAACAAAATTGTAGACCTGCACCAGGCTGGGAAGACTGAATCTGCAATAGGTAAGCAGCTTGGTGTGAAGAAATCAACTGTGGGAGCAATTATTAGAAAATGAAAGACATACAAGACCACTGATAATCTCCCTCGATCTGGGGCTCCACGCAAGATCTCACCCCGTGGGGTCAAAATGATCACGACAACGGTGAGCAAAAATCCCAGAACCACACGGGGGGACCTAGTGAATGACCTGCAGAGAGCTGGGACCAAAGTAACAAAGGCTACCATCAGTAACACACTACGCCACCAGAGACTCAAATCCTGCAGTGTCTGACGTGTCCCCCTGCTTAAGCCAGTACATGTCCAGGCCCGTCTGAAGTTTGCTAGAGAGCATTTGGATGATCCAGAAGAGGATTGGGAGAATGTCATATGGTCAGATGAAACCAAAATAGAACTTTTTGGTAAAAACTCAACTTGTCGTGTTTGGAGGAGAAAGAACACCACACCCACTGTGAAGCATGGGGGTGGAAACATCATGCTTTGGGGCTGTTTTTCTGCAAAGGGACCAGGACGACTGATCCGTGTAAAGGAAAGAATGAATGGGGCCATGTATTATGAGATTTTGAATGAAAACCTCCTTCCATCAGCAAGGGCATTGAAGATGAAACGTGGCTGGATCTTTCAGCATGACAATGATCCCAAACACACCGCCCGGGCAACGAAGGAGTGGCTTCGTAAGAAACATTTCAAGGTCCTGGAGTGGCCTAGCCAGTCTCCAGATCTCAACCCCATAGAAAATCTTTGGAGGGAGTTGAAAGTCCACGTTGCCCAGCGACAGCCCCAAAACATCACTGCTCTAGAGGAGATCTGCATAGAGGAATGGGCCACAATACCAGCAACAGTGTGTGAAAACCTTGTGAAGACTTACAGAAAACGTTTGACCTCTGTCACTGCCAACAAAGGGTATATAACAAAGTATTGAGATGAACTTTTGTTATTGACCAAATACTTATTTTACCGAGGAATTTACCAATTAATTCATTAAAAATCCTTCAATGTGATTTTCTGGATTTTTTTTTCTCATTTTGTCTCTTATTGTTGAGGTATACCTATGATGAAAACTGGAGACCTCTCTCATCTTTTAAGTGGGAGAACTTGCACGATTGGTGGCTGACTAAATACTTTTTTGCCCCACTGTAACGTATTAGTAACTTATATAGAATATTTCCATAACTTATAAATAACTTAAACCAACTAATGCTTAGCGTGTTGCCGACATTCACAACTTATGCACAACAATAGTCTAACTTCGGCATAGCACACGGTCATGCCAAACTGCCGTTGCCTCCCGATTCATGAATCCTAGGTGTGCAGAGATCATCTCTGTTCAACCAAGATGATTCTCCCCTTCAAAGACCACGGTGGGGGGTGTGACTGACCTGGCAGAGCTGTCAAATCTGTCAGGTCAGTCACTCCTAAAACAGCTGATGTGACACGTCAGGAACATCAGCTAACAGGTGTCACAACCTGGCTCAAAGACACGTGAACTGATGGCAATAAAAAAAGTTTATTTTCATTAAAGTGAAAAAAAAAGATAATGCATGGAGTGTGCTTTTGTTGGAAGGCGCAGCCAATAGCAAAGTGTGATTTATCATGGAAAACAGCTGCGCTCTGCGCTTCAGGTGATCAGCTGATTGAATCCTCCTTCTCCGGTGTTCTGGCATTTTGGCATATCTATCAGAACAACACTGGACAGCTGATGGTACGCACTTCAGTCAAATATAAAAAAAAACCCCGACAGGCCCCATTATACGAACAAGTACGTGTGTTTAGCGCTCTGTGTGTGTGTGTGTGTGTGTGTGTGTGTGTGTGTGTGTGTGCGCGCGCGCTGCAGGCAGAGTTCTGTATGGGTTTTTCCTGTGAAGCAACGCTGCAACTATGTCATTTGCTCTGCAAAAGCGGGACATATCAGCCATACGTTGGATACGTCAGAAAATTTTCAGCATGCTGAAAATTCATTTTCAGAGTAGCTCAGCAGACAATGCCGTATACCAGCATGCTTCAGCGTGCTGTTAACTTAGACAAAACTTAGCCATAACTGATTTGACATATGCCAGCGTATTCTCCAAATTTTTCACACATTTTGCAAACGCTGCCTAAATCGTCTAGGTATGACAGGATCTTAACCAAGGCAGCAGCAAGACACCAAAGCACAGCCGCCAGCTGGACACTTATAGGCAACGGTACTTTTTGTCACACGTGGCTCTAGGGAGCCACGCAATAAGAGAGCCAAGGGCGAGCCAGTCAGTTGTGATGTTTAATAGTGACAGGGGTAAAGGATGAGGAAAGCACAGATGCTCATACATAGTTACACTCATGGGCAGTACAGCAACAGAGTTAACAGTTAATAAGGTGGCGCTCCCAAGTGATTCGCTAAGACTAGTAGAGGACTTGCGCCGGACATGGGGGCACAGAGGCACAAATACTTCTTACGGGAAAACACGAGAGATGCTGGATGATGAGACAAGGGCTGGCACCGGACGAAGGGGCTCCAGCCTAGTAGTGCTTATGTCGCAGCGCCGAATGATCGTGGCTGCTCCTCTTTATACTCATTAGCAGCGCCCCAGCCGTCCCATGACACTGACAGCTGGGAGCCAGCTGAGGCGCTGCCCAATAAGAGGCAGGGATAAAAGGAGCATGGGCTGAGCGCCGAGCCGGCGTCTCCCCCCATGGTGACAGAGCCTCCCCCTCACGGTCGGGCTCCTGAACGACCAGGAACATCCCAGCCCCCCCCACACACACACACCTAGGGTGGGCGGAAGGGAGGCAGGACCGGAGGGGAAGATGCAAAGGGAAGGACAAAACAAAAAAAAATCCAATGGACAATGTAGGGTCGCAGGGCAGAGAGAGGAAAAAACCCAAACACAATACGTTACAAAACAGGGAAAAATTAACCCAGGGCACAGATGGGGAGAAAACTGAGTAGGACACAGGTTACGCTCTACTCAGATAACACAACGTGTAGCCCAGGGCAAGAAAGGGCGGAAAAAAAAAAAAACCAAAGAGGTAGCAGGACAAATAAAGCAATTACAGAGTATGGTTAAGGGGGAACGAAACACACTACTCCATAACGCACTCCTACAAAGCTAAAGATAAAATAAGGGTGATGAAAGATGCTGAGTACGGGTGGCAGGGAAAACAATACACAGCGCCATATACAAAGAGGGACACCCAGGGAAATAACGGTGACAGGGTAGGAACAGGATGAACATGAGGGAAAAATGCTGAGTACGGTTTACAAGGGGGAGAACACAATACACAGCACCAAAAAAACGGGGGATTACCTAGAGGAATAAAGGTGACAGGATCATAGGATAACAATAAGGTAAAATGCTGAGTACGGTTAATAAGGGAGAAAACACAATACACAGCACTAAATACAAGGAGGGTCACCTAGAGGGATAATGGTGACAGGTGAAACAGGGTAACAATAAGGTAAATTGCTGAGTACGGTTATAAGGGGAAAAAACACGATACACAGCACTAAATACAAGGGTCACTTAGAGGGATAATGGTGACAGGAGCACAGGATAATGATAAGATAAAAATGCTGAGTATGGTTAATAAAAAAAAAACACAACACACAGCACAAAAACATATATTCCCCTAACGGACAAAGAAACTACACCCGAGTGACCTCAATAATAATAAAAGAAGTAAAGGACACCCGAGGAGACGGCAGGCAGAGTCCAAAACGGCCGGAATTGTTCTGGTAATCTCCCCGCCCATTGTCCAGTTGGCAACCCGGGGAAGAGACAATGTTCGGGCGGCCAAGTCCAAACCCAAGTTCCAAGAAACTAGGCCACCGGTAGCCGTGCCAGGCCACCCAGCAACAATACAGTTCGTCGGGAGGTTGGACCAGCTCGCCGAACCAGAAGACTTGCAGGTCGAGCCGTTGACCCGCGTCACTCAACCACCAGGACCGTTGAGACGGGTGAAGGGTCAGAGCGGACCCCGGAGGAAGAGGCTTAGGGGGGAGCCAATGATGAGGTAGACGAGCGTCAGGCTGCAGGGGAACAGCCACCTCCCCACCGGACCTGGACAACACTGGGGTGGCACCCGCGTCGGACCCCGATTGGGTCTTAGGCGAACCCACGCTGAACGCCGCTGGAGCAGCACCCGCGTCGGACCCCGATTGGGTCTCGGGCGAATCCACGTCGAGCACCTCTGGAGCAGCACCCACGACGGACCCCGACTGGGTCGGCACCGCACCAGAACCGACCTTCAACACTGAACCTGGACCCCACAGCACCACGAGGAACGGCAACTCCTCGCCGGCGACCCTGGAAGAAGGCTCAGAGGAGAAAACAGAACCGGGGTCAGGATCACCGGCAGCGCCAGAACCCGGCGGAACGAGCTCGGATGCAGCGGGCGGCTGCACCCAGCTCATCCCCCCTAGAGACAGGCTAAAGTGCTCAGAGAAATAGAGGGAGAAAAGAGAGAGGAGCACTCGCCTGATCTCGGGTTCCGACGCTGTCCAGGACTGCGAAGATCCAGGATCCGTTGTCCGGAGGTCGTTGTCAGGCTCCCATTCGGCTGCGTCGGGCTCCGCAGCCAGAACGATGGTCAGCGCAGCTTGAGGTTCCTCCAGCGCAAGTAGCCACGCCGACAGTCCACGCGGCGTGATGGTAGGAGAACCTCGTCCTGCTGGACCGAACCGCACCTCCGTGGAGACCCGGGGACGCTTGGTCGTCGGCGCAGACTCCACACAGCAGTCGGTCTTCCTCCTCCGCCCACAACATAGCTGCGGAACCGCAGGCCCTCTCCTCGTCCCACCACGTTGACCCGGAGCCGGGGAGCGCTCGGCGGAGAGAGACACAGAGGATGCAGGATTAAAGGAACAGGTTACAGCAGGTGGTGGGAGTTCAGGGAGCTGCGAACCCCGAACTCCACCTCCAGGAGTGTGACAGAGCAAATCATTAAACTGATGTAAATAAACTGAGACTTGCCTGCCTCCTGGAGGTTGGGTGGAGCCTGCTGCGGTGAACATTGCTTCCTCCTCTCCCCGCCAGGCGATAACGGAGGACCCCCTGGGAAATCGTCTGGGGACCGCTCGCGTCGTCTCCAGGAGAGGGCTCACCAGGCTGGGATTCCAGGCACACACAGCAGTTGGGGAGCGCGTCGAGGAGGAGGGGGTATCAGCCGGGGTGAGCCAGCCCGAATGCCCTGGAGTGACAGCAGGGGAATGAGGCTCAGGGAACGAGGCTGTAAAATCTCCACACCAACGAGGCGAAAAGGTGACAGCTGCGTGGGAGGAGAGGTCCTGGTGGGAGCCCAGAACTGGATCCGGACGGGGTTCATGCTGAGGTGACTTGGCGAAGTGATGACGGCTATTCCCAGGGGACGAAGCGAGGGGGGAACCCAAGAATCGCCGCTCCTGATCAGAGACCGAGGCGAGGAAGGCGTTGAGCTCGGGCACTGGCCGCACTAGAGTCTTTTGACACCGTTTTTTGTACAGAGGTACCTCATCATCTTATCTTCAAAGTATATGAACAAGAAATTAGTACAATATTAAAAAAACACAGAAATTCCTCACTTTACCGGTGGCTAAGGGGACTCACTCACTGCCATGGTTGCTGCGTTTTCACCCATCATGGTCATTATTTTGCCTTCTGTTGGTCATTTATGCTCTCTACCACGTCTACAAAGTCTTGTGATTATCCCACATAAATTGTACTTGTATCCCGCGGCTGTTTTCCGCATACAAAGCCGACTAAGTGATGGTGCATGATGACGGACGGCAAACATATTAGCTTCTATTAGATTTCTGCTGTTTGACTTCCCGGTTTTCACTCCTTTTCCACGAAGATGCTGCTGCCGCTGTGAAAGAAAGTATGTATGTATGATTCATGTATGTTTTTATTCTTGTTTTCCACCTCCTCGTTGTCTTCTTCGTTTACTGATAAATGCTATGTCGATATCGCCACCTCGTGAATGGGACGTTCAGTCGTGTACATGCACTTTTCAACATGTTGAGGTCGTGGGCAGGCAGCGCGGTCACAAAATTTGGGTTGCATGCGGTCGTCCATGGTCGAACACTCTGGACACTAGCGGAAAGGAGACAATGATGTAAATTTCGTCACACAAGGTTTCTGGTTACACGTACGCGGACAGCAGAGGTCTAGCATGAAGCAGGCTTGAGGCCGCTATACAAACAAATGGCTTAAGCCTGCTTCACGCTACACCTCTCGCTAACCGGAAACCTCTTGTGACAAAATTTACGTTATCGTCTCCACTCCGCTAGTGTCCGGAGTGCTCAACCGTGGACGACCGCGTGCAGCCCAAATTTTGTGACCGCGCTGTCTGCCCACGACTTCAACGCGTTGAAAAGCACATGCGCAAGACTGAACGTTCCATTCACAAGTTGGCGATATCGACACAGCATTCATCAGTAGACAAAGAAGACAACAAGGAGGCGGAAAACGAGAATAAAAACATACATGAATCATACATACATACTTTCTTTCACAGCGGCAGCAGCATCTTCGTGAAAAAGGAGTGAAAACCAGGAAGTCAAACAGCAGAAATGGACTCTATATTTGAAGAGAAACTTTGTGAAGAAGTCCGCCGTTTCTTCGTTGGTGAAAATCCTGACGCGTCAGTGCCTTGGCACTACCTATCGGGCAGGAGTGAAACTACAAATGATGGTTGTGCGCATGCGTCAACTGCTTGGCCTGGGTAGATGAAAAAAGTGAGTATGTACAGTGCCACGTGCATGCCAGGCTTGTCCAAAACGTACGAGGACCAAGGCGGACGAGAGGGGAAATGCAGCATGAAGCAGGCTTCAGGTTGCTTATAGAGTAGATGTATCCACTTAATAAATCTATCACCAAATCCGTATGTTTCCAAAATTTTAAATAAATAGCCCTACTCAACCATATCAAACGCTTTTTCAGCGTCGAGAGAAATGGCAGCAATTGGAGTTTTAGTCTCAGCCATTGACCATGCAATGTTTGTTAAGCGTCTTATATTATCAGAAGAACTGCGCCCACAGATAAAGCCTATTTGATCTGTGTGAATTAAATATGTAATTACTCTATTTAGCTGGTTGGCTAGCACTTTTGATATAATTTTAACATCCCTTTGCATTAAGGAGATTGGACGATAATTTTTACAGTCCTCTAGATCTTTGTTCTTTTTAGGGACCAAACTACTCAGGGCTTGTCTCATAGTGGCAGTATCGCTTTGTCAAATGTTTCATTGTATACCTCTAAAAGAAATGGAGCTAACTCTGTTGCAAAAGTCTTTAAAAATTCTGCAGTAAAGCCGTCGGGTCCAAGCGCCTTACCCATAGGCAAGGCTTTAATTACCTCTTTAAGTTCTTCTGCGGTTATATCAGAGTCCAATAAATCTCTTTGATCTTCAGTTAATCTGGGAAGTTTTAATGGTTCTATAAAATTGTTAATTTCTTCCCAAGTAAATGTAGCTTTTGATTTATAAAGATCCATGTAAAACTCTAAATCTCTTGTTAATATCTGCTGTCGCTGTATGAATTTCTCCTGATGAAGATTCATTTGCTGGAATGATAGAGGCTGCTGCCTTCTGTTTTGTGTAACTAGCCAGCAACTTTCCTGCTTTGTCTCCTGATTCAAAGAATGTTTGTCTCTCTCTAAATAAACTAAATTCCACTCTTTGGGATAAAATATTATTATAGTGACACTTAAATTGAGTTAATTTTCTCAGACCATTCTATGACATACATCTCTTAAGCTGTGTTTCTGGACATTTAATTTTATTTTCTAATTCTACCATTAATTGGGCACTAACCTTCGTATTATATGAGGTGAACGGAATAATGTGACCCCTAATAACTGCTTTAAGGGCCTCCCATTCCACCCCCGGAGAAGACACAAAGGTTTATTAATTGTAATATATTCTTTTAGCTCTGACCTCACCCAATCCACAATTTTTCGCTCATATAAGAGAGACAAGTTAAGGCACCACCTATAGGAATGTCTTTTTGTCAGTCTGAGGTATCAGCTCTAAGCACACCTGAGCATGATCTGAAATTATAATACTACCTATTGAACACCCTATAACCAGTGGGGAGAGTGACTTTGATATTAAGAAAAAATCTATTATTGAATAGATGTTATGTACAGATGAAAAAAATGTATAGTCCCTCCCAGATGGATTTAGGACTCTCCATATATCCACGAAGCCGAAAGTCCTACAAATTTTCTCTGTCAGAAAAGCCTTAGGAACCCCACGCACTGTGGCACCACTCTGGTCCAAGATTGGGTCCATTAAAAGATTAAAATCTCCCCCTAAAATGATATTTTGAATCCCGTAGTTTGTAGCATCTTTTCAAGATTTACAAAGAACATCAGATCATCTACAGTGGTGTGAAAAAGTGTTTGCCCCCTTCCTGATTTCTGTTTTTTTTTGTATGTTTGTCACACTTAAATGTTTCAGATCATCAAACAAATTTAAATATTAGACAAAGATAGCACAGGTAAACACAAAATGCAGTTTTTAATTGAAGGTGTTTATGATTAAGGGTAAAAAAAATCCAAACCTACATGGCCCTGTGTGAAAAAGTGATTGCCCCCCATTAAAATATAAATTATCTGTGGTTTATCAAATCTTTGAAAGCCGAGTTCAATTTTCTAGCCATTTCTAAAGCTTTTGGACTCCAGCAAACCACAGTGAGAGCCATTATCCTCAAATGGCAAAAACATGGAACAGTGATGAGCCTTCCCAGGAGTGGCCAGCCATCCAAAATTACCCCAAGAGTGCAGCGACGACTCATCCAAGAGGTCACAAAAGACCCCACAACATCATCCAAAGAACTGCAGGCCTCACTTTCCTCAGTTAAGGTCAGTGTTCATGACTCCAGCATAAGAAAGACACTGGGCAAAAATGGTCTGTATGGCAGAGTTCCAAGACGAAAACCACTGCTGAGCAAACAGAACATAAAGGCTCTTTTCAGTTTTGCCAGAAAACATCTTGATGATCCCCAAGACTTTTGGGAAAATACTCTGTGGACTGATGAGACAAAGGTTGACCTTTTTGGAAGGTGTGTGTCCCATTACATCCGGCGTAAAAGGGACACAGCAATTCAGAAAAGGAACATCATACCAACAGTAAAATATGGTGGTGGTAGTGTGATGGTCTGGGGCTGTTTTGCTGCTTCAGGACCTGGAAAACTTCTTGTGGTAAATGCAACCATGAATTCTGCTGTCTACCAAAAAAGATCCTGAAGGAGAATGTCCAGCCATCCATCTGTTCGTGACCTCAAGCTGAAGCACACTGAGGTTCTGCAGCAGGACAATGATCCAAAACACACCAGCAAGTCCACCTCTGAATAGTTTAAGAAAAACAAAATGAAGACTTTGGAGTAGCCTAGTCAAAGTCCTGACCTGAATCCGATTGAGATGCTGTGGCATGACCTTGAAAAGGCAGATCATGCTCAAAAACCCTCCAATGTGGCTGAATTACAACAAGTCTGCAAAGATGGGTGGGTCAAAAATCCTCCACAGCACTGTAAAAGACTCATTGCCAGTTATCACAAACGCTTGATTGCAGTTGTTGCTGCTAAGGGTGGCCCAACCAGTTTTTAGGTTTAGGGGGCAATCACATTTTCACACAGGGCCATGTAGGTTTGTTTTTTTTCCCTTAATCATAAACACCTTTGTTTAAAAACTGCATATTGTGTTTACTTGTGTTATCTTTGTCTAATATTTAAATTTGTTTGATGATCTAAAACATTTAAGTGTGACAAACATACAAAAAAATTAGAAATCAGGAAGGGGGCAAACACTTTTTCACACCACTGTATGTTAGGGGCATAGACATTAGCGAAAGTTAACTTTTGTCCCTGAACTTCAGCAACACAATAATAACTCTTCCTGAGTTGTCCTTGATTTGTCTGAGGAATTTAAACTGTAACCCTTCGCTAAATAATATAACAACCCCCCTACTCTTACTTGAGCCAGCACTGTAAAACACATCCTACCCAACCAGCACAGAGTTTTTCATATTCAACAGCTGACATGTGCGTTTCCTGTAAATAAACAACATAAAATTTGTTCTTTTTAAGGTTTCACATAACTTTCCTCCTCTTAATGGGGTTTCCCAGTCCATTAACATTCCAAATAAAGACCTTTATAGAGCCTAATTTAGACATCTAAAGGAGAAAAAAATATTACAGCACACTCATACCCTAGAAACACAATATTGTGGTGATGACAACAACAATTCCAACAATTCCCTGAATACCCCCATAACAGCAAATGTGCATCTGAACTTGAACTATGCACATTTTAAACCTCCCCACAGGTCCAAAAAACAGCATTCCAACCATCCGTGAAGCACACACAGTCCTCCAGTTCTGCCTCCCGTGCTCTGCTATTAAATACAAAAAAAAAGAAAGGAAAAACAAAATTCAACCCGTGTTCCAATAATACCATAAAAAATATGTTACTGGGGAGAGTAAAAAAATAGAAATAATATTTTTAAAAAATCAAGGAGCAAAAGAGCCACAAGGCTAGTTGAAGAGTATAAGACAACTCAAAATCACATACCCCTCCAGTTGCGCACTCCATAGTGTCTATGAAAGTCATGGCTTCCCGGAGACACTCAAAAGTCTTGACTCCATCCTTGGTTTCAGTGTTCAGTTTGGCAGGTTACAGTAGTCTGAAGCTCATCTCTTTCTTGTGGAGTTTCTTCTTGCAATCCTTAAATTTGTCATGCTTCATCTGTGTGGCTCTGGAGTAATCTGGGAACACCATTATGTTAATATTTCCCCAGCTCAGCTTGCCTTTATTGCTTGCTGTTCACATCACCAAGTCTCTGTCGGATGACCTCAGGAACTTGGCCAGTATAGATCTGGGTGTCTCACCTTGCTGCGGCTGCTGGCCAGCAAGCCTGTGTGCCCGTTCAATCTCACATCTTCCCTCGATATCCAGAAAATTCATGAGCAGGACCAATTCCGCCTAGGGTTGGTACCTAAGCCGATGAGCGACACCAATGGGCTGGTCCCAGATTCCTCCGGAGCCTGGCTGCAGAAGGACGGAGGGTCTGCGGCTACAATGGTGAACATTACAACAGTGTTAGAAGAGGTCAGGGCAAGACCGAGAAGCACAGAGGATCAGCGTGCTCGAGAACAACGTCTCAAGCCAAGCCGGGCCCCGTTGAGGGTCCTGGATTGGGTTCGGAGCCAAGATGAGGAATGTCCATGGTGAAAATGGGCCAGACGACAACCTGAGGAGCATCGAGAGTGTCTGCACATAGTGGACAGACTGGGCGCAGCACACTTCAAGTTGTCTGACAGCTCAGTGTGGCATGCAAATCGGCTTTGGCGTGCCCGGGAGAAGACTCCGGGAAATGAGGCTGAACGTGGGATGAGGCCGATGGTGAGGAGGAGCGGCTTCAGTGTCTGGAGAGTCAGCCATCGCCCCGAAGGCCAGCTGTTTCCAGGGGCGCATCTGCTGAGAGTGTGCCCTGGGCCCCCATGCCAATTATGTCTTTGTTACATGAACACTTGGGTTGTAAATAGTATACGTTGAAGTTCTAGTGTTGTTGTTGGTGGTGTTGTAAAAAAAAAAAGTTACATAAGGGATTATTTGGGGGGTTTTTTTGTTGTTGTTTGTACTAGTTTAGGAGCATGGCATGCAATTTTTTTTTCCACAATATTTTTTATTGAACCTTTTTTTAACAAACATGACACAAACAAACAAACAAACACTAACACTAAAGTAAATTAAAAATAAATGTTCTAAAAACACCAACAACCATTAACAAAAGCAAGTCAAGCAATGCTCCTCTGTTTAGTCTAGGTAATCCATTACATAAGTATACATATACATTCACCAATTTGGAATTTACAAGGTCCACACACATCATTCACCTTCTTCTTCAGAAGTTATGTTTAATTTCTTTACATAATCAATGAAAGGTCTCCATATATTCTCAAACACATTTTCCTTTGATTTCAATATGTATGTTATTCTTTCTAGTGGAAGGTTTGTTAACATCTGTCTTAACCACTGAGTCACATCTGGTCTATGAGTCTTTTTCCACAGTAGTGCAATACATTTTTTGACATTAAGCAAACTGAGGTCTATGAATGTTCTTTCAGTCTTATTAAAATTATGCTTTTCTGGATACAGACCCAACAAAAACAGTTTGGAGTTCAATATGAATTGTTTTGAAATTATTTTTTCAATTGTTACCCTCACCTCTTCCCAAAACATTCTAATTTTTCTACATTCCCATAAACAATGAAATAGGGTTCATTTACTTTCCATACATTTTGTGCACGTATCTGGTATGTTTTTGTTATATCTATTTAACTCCACTGGTGTAACATACATCTGCATTAACCATTTAAAATGTATCAATTTAAGACGTACATTTATTGATTTGGTTTGAGGTTCTGTGCAAGCTTATTCCCATTGTTCCTCTGAAATTTCAATTTGCAGGTCTTCTTTCCAATAATTCATTCTTTTCTGTGAGTTTTCACTTGAGGATAGTGTCAATGAGTTATAAAACTCTGAAGTAATACCCTTTCTCTTACTATCTTTCGTCAAAATTTTTTCCAAGGATGAATAAGTAGGTCGGGTGAGAACATTATTTTGATTTGATAGAATAAAATTCCTAAGCTGAAGATATTTTAAAAAAATGTGTTCTATTAAGATTAAATTTGACCCTCAGTTCTTCAAAAGACATTATATTATCTGAACGTGACAAATATAAGTCTTGAATCTTTTGAATCCCTTTTAAATTAATTTAAATACAGCATCCGCTCTCCCTGGTGTAAAATATTGATTACCCCATATTGGGCTAAATTGTGACAATAAGTGTGGTTCTTTTAAATATTTTTTGATTTCACACCATATTTTGATCATATGCTTTACAATAGGATTTTTAACTTGTTTCTGTAATTTTTTAGCCGAGACTGAGTATAAGAATAAGGGAAGAGGTAAAGGTAACTTGTATGATTCCATTTCAGTCCAGTGAGGGAGATCATTTGATGAAAAATAATATGTCATAGACCTCAGTTGTGCCGACCAGTAATACAACAAGTTTGAACATTTCAGACCTCCACGATCAAATGGTAAATATAGTAAGGACAGACGTAATCTAGCCTTCCTATTGTTCCATAAAAATTCCACTAACTTTTTTTTAATTCTTGAGAATAGATCTGAAGGTGGTGGTAAAGGAATGTATTGAAATAAATATAGTATTTTGGGTAAGATATTACTTTTAAGTATATTAATTCTCCCGATCATCGACATTGGTAGTGACATCCATCTCTGAAGCAACTCATTAATATCTGTCATTAAGGCTTCATAGTTGGCACTAGTGACTGATTCTAACTTAGGCACAATTTGAATTCCTAAGTATTTAAACTGATTTACAACATTGAATTGATTTACCTCAGGAGTTGGGTGATTTCTCTGGGTCTCATTTAGCATTAATATTGAAGATTTAGTTTTATTTATTTTATATCCTGATATTTCCCCAAAGTTCTTTATTAAATTTAACAAGGTCGGAATTGATTTTTTAAGATTCGACATAAACAAAATTATGTCATCAGCATACAGGGAGATTTTATGTTCCGTTGGTCCTACTTTAATTCCATATATTTGTGGATGTAAACGTACTGCCATCGCTAAAGGTTCAATTGCCATAGTAAACAGTAAGGGTGAAAGTGGACAGCCTTGTCGACATCCTCTATTGATTTTTATTGATTTTGAGATATTGCTATTTGTTAGGATTTCTGCTGTAGCGTTATTGTATATTATCTGAACCCATTTTATGAAATTATTTCCAAGTCCAAACCTTTGTAGAACTTCAAAAAGAAAGGGCCGTTCGACCCTATCAAAGGCCTTTTCAGCTTCCAATGATAGAAGAGCTGTATCCGGTGCTTCTTTATTAGAGCAAATAATATTAAACAGTCTTCTTACATTATGGAAGCCTTGTCTTCCCATTATAAAGCCATTCTGATCTCGGTTAATAATATTTGGTAATATTTCTTGTAGTCGTCTTGCTAAAATTTTACAGGTCTGCATTTAATAGGCTTATTGGTCTCATGTTTTCACATTTATTAGAGGGTTTACCTGGTTTTGGCAACAGTATAATTAAGGCATAAAAAATTTAAGAATAAATTAATAAAACCATTTTTGGAAATGGTTTTATTAATTTATTCTTAAATTTTTTATAGAGGTCAACTGGAAGACCATCAGGTCCCGCACTTTTTCCTGATTTCATATTATCAATGGCTTGCCCAACTTCTTCTTGACTAATTTTTGACTCCAGTATCTCCCTATTTTCATTTGGAATACACGGTATAGATAATCCGTCCAAAAACCCATTTAGTTTTGTTAAGTCAGTTTCATTTTTTGTATCATATAATTTTTCATAATAATCTCTAAAGGCACTATTAATTTCTAAAGGATCTACAACTGCCTGTCCGTTACTTATAATACTGGTAATTGGTGTTTTAAATTCTAATTGTTTAATCTGCCATGCCAATAATTTTCCTGATTTTTCACCTTGATCATAAAAAGTTTGCTTCAATCTTAGAAGACTCGAGGCAGCTCTATTCGCTGATTTTTTGGCATATTCAGCTCTCAGAATCAGTAATTCGTTCTCTAATTTTGGATTACTTCCTGCATACACTTTTTCTTGAAGAATTTTTATTTTACGTTCCAATTGGACTCTCTCCTCTCGAGTCTTCCTAGATTTTGAACCTGTATAACTAATAATATGCCCCCTAATAAAAGCTTTGAAAGCTTCCCACTTTATACATGCTGATGTTTGTGTAGTATTAATATCAAAGAACTCATCTATCTGTTTTTCTATGTACTTAACAAATTCTTCATCCCGAAGCCATTTATGCTGAAATTGCCACCTACCTGGAACCTTTGTCAATTTCTTATGTACATATATTAGACAGCAGGGTGCGTGATCAGATATCACGATGTTATCATAGAAACAATTTTGAATCTTGGACCTTAATTCTGTGGAGATCAAAAAATAGTCAATACGTGAAAATGTCTTGTAGGTATTAGAATAGCAAGAATAGGCTTTGACTTGTGGTTTCATTTCTCTCCATATATCTAGCAATCTCAATTCTTTCATAAAATGATTAATGGTCATCCTACATCCATTGTGCATACAGTCCTGTCCTGTTGATCTATCTATACTGGGATTCAATGTACAATTAAAATCCCCTGCTATTATATGTTGCCCTGTGAGTGATGCTAAAGTAAGAAATAAATTAACAAAGAAGTTTTGATCATCTATATTGGGACCATATAAGTTCACCAGATTTATATTTTCTAATAACAAAGATCCTTGGATGATTAGATATCTTCCCAATTTATCTCCAATTACATTTTTCACTTGAAATGGAACTGTTTTATGTATGAGAGTCATAACTCCCCTGGCTCGGGATGAAAATGATGAGGTGAACACACTTCCCTGCCATCTTCTCCTTATTCTTTTTACATCCTCCTCTATTAGATGAATTTCTTGTAAAAACGCAATTTTTGAACCTATGTCTTTTATTTTATTCAAAACTTGTTTAAGTTTTTTTTAGATTTTGTAGACCTCTGCAATTCCATGATGTTAAATTAAGATTAACGCTTTGGTCTATGATCGATAAAGAGTTTGAGATTACCTTGCAAAATAAGCATGCTCATACAGAGAAGCAAAAACATGGATGGTTGAACATTCATCCCACAAACTACACAAAAAACAAATTCCCCCTCCCCACATTCGTGGTAATCCCCCCAAAATCAAAAAAAAAAAAATTCCGTCTCCCGTTATAGCCAGTGTCTGCTCCTCACCCGCGAGGTTCAGTCAAACCACTCTCTCTTTCTCCTCTCAATCACCCTGAATCTGCTACTTTTAATGACATGACAATAACTCTCTTCTGTAGTTTTTCCAACTTGACTCCAAAATTTTATAGCAACTTTGTTCATCATAGTTTTTTTTTTATATATAATACAATCTATATTTTGTAGACATGCTATATGTTTCAAATCAGTCAGATACTTGTACTCATGCTTAAATAGTCTACCTTTATATGTTGTTCTTGCTTCATGCTTAGCTCCCGCCAGTCTCTCCTCGGATCTGCTTAATGAGTTCCTGCGCCTCCTGAGGGGTCTTGAAGACATGGGTTCTCCCTTTATATGTGACCAGCAGTCTTGCCGGATGAATCACTCCGTGACGAATCCCGAGGCTGCGCAGCTCTTTACGGGCGGGGTCAAACTGTTTCCTTAATTGTTGGATTCCTGTGGCCAAATCTGAGTAGAACCGCACCTGTTGATCCTGGTATTTGATTTCTCCTTTAGAACACGCTGCGTTGGAGACCGTCATCTTGTCTTTGTAGTTGAGGAACTTCATAATCAGCGTCCTCGGTGGTGTCTTCTTATCTCTCGGTGGGCCGATTCGGTGTGCGCTCTCCAAGACGACCGATGACTGTAGATCTGCATTGTTCAGCACCTCTGGAATCCACTTTTCCAAAAAGGAACATACATCCTGTCCCTCCGTACCCTCCGGGAGGCCCACCAGCCTTAAATTATTCCGTCTCGACCGGGATTCTAAGTTCAGGACGTTGTCTTCCAGACGTTTATTTTTTAATTCCAATGTTTGGACCTTTAATTGTAGGCTGGTGACGTCATCTTCAGCGTTGGAGATCCCGAGCTCTGCCTGCGATACTCGTTCCATACAGTCGCTTATTTCTTTTCTCATGCCTTCTATCGCTGCTATAATCCTGTCAAACTTAGATGAAAAGTCTGCTCTCATAGCGCTGATAGCAGCAAGGACCGCATTCGTTCCTTCGGCAGTCATCGCTCCGCCGCTAGCTCTCTCCTCAGCCATGGTCCCTGGAGATTTTCCTGTTTCGTCACGAGCGTGGAAGTCTGTTAACTTGGATTGTCTCGACGAATCAGTTTTTCCTCCACCTGATTTCACAGCATTGGTTTTTACCATATCTGCGCCTAAACGCTAGGATAGGTTTTTGCTCCAATTGAGAGAGTTTTAGCCTATTTTTTATTATTAGGAGCAGAGCAGAGTGAAACACGTCTTCCTACGTGGCCGCCATAACCGAAAGTCACGGCATGCAATTTTAGTTATTAATGGACATTACTTTATCTTAGCAGGTGGCAGAATAGTCCACCATGTTGTGTGGGCAGGACGGCAGTTCACCCATCCTCCCGATTTTAGGTTCTGTTCTGTGAATGTGTTAGGCAATTTAGAGACATTAATTTTCGTTTGTTAGCATGTGATTCGGGTCCCAAATTGGGGAGGGTCTTAATTGAGTGAGTGGTTTGGACTTTTTTAAGGGGGGAGGTGATATATTTATTTTAACCCTTTAACTGCCGTAAGTGCCATGTGGGCTTGGGGCAATGCAAGGCAACTCAAGCCCCCCCCCCCCCCAGTGGTCAAGAGTGGTAAAATCATTGGGAATCATTTAATACATTCTCATGGAACAAATATAAGAAAGTAGGTTGTAAATATAATTCTGATAGTTTGTAGGCCAGCAGAGAAGGCTTTGCTGGCCCTGGGGGTCCACCACTGCCTGGACCCCTGTAAAGCCGCAGACAGTCTGCTCCACAGGTCGGTTTCCTATCCTGCCCCACACTGCAACCCGGTGGGAAGAAATGCTGTGGCAGTGGCAACCTCTCATAGCGAGCCCAGAGCAGAGCCAGACTCCATTTCCGTTTCTTCAGATTAGCCCCAAAGTGAACTTGCCGTGGATGAACAGACATCAGCTGGCAGAACACACCTGTCCCCTGCTCTCAGTGATCAGCTCATCGGGACAAGTTACTGACCCTGATCACCTGTTGTCCGAGCAGTGAGTAGCCCCTAACATCAGCTCCTACCTCTGTAGTTAAACATGAGTGTTTTTAGAGCAAGAAGCTCGCATTTAATGTCCGCAGTTGTGCAAATGTAAGTTTTCTTACCACACTGAGAAAAAGTGACTGTGATTTGTTGCTGTAAAGAACAAATGAAGCTTCTTCTAAGGTGAACTTTCATTTATCTATGCTTTCTATTTAATTGTATCTTATTCATTTACATGCTGTTGTGATATTTAACAAGTTCATGGAAGTAAATCTTCTAAACATGTATTTTTAATGAGCTGGTCCAGACATGTGGCCCAAAAACGGCCCACCAGGGGGTCCAGAATTTTCTCTGTGAATTTACAGCTTTATTTCTAGTAAATTTCTGATTTTTTCTACTGATTAGAATAGTTTGTGTAAATTTGAGACATTTTTCTCTGTAAGATAAGACTTTTTTCTTATCAGTTTTCTTTTTCTTCCTTTTTCTGATGAAAACAAGGGGCCCTTGATTTCACGGGCCAAGGGGTAGGCGAAAGGGAAAGGATAGAAATTAGAATTGGGACAGACCCCAA
This sequence comes from Pholidichthys leucotaenia, assembly GCA_020510985.1. NCBI lineage: Eukaryota > Metazoa > Chordata > Actinopteri > Cichliformes > Pholidichthyidae > Pholidichthys > Pholidichthys leucotaenia. Next base: position 329,344,338 of record CM035842.1, on the reverse strand, counting down.
ACCTGTCTGTACTTCACTTTCACATTGCAAATATTCTTCTTGACTGTTTTACAGTATTTACTGCTGTTAATAACTACTTAAAAAACAGTGTTTCTCTTGCTATTTTTATGTATGTATAAGGGCCATTGCATTTAAAAAGGTTGCACATTTGGTTCGTTAATGTGTTTTTGTACATATATGTGTTAGTTTTGTTGTTAAAGGGGCTAGGAGCACAAGTTAAAAAAATGGAAAAACATGAATATGGTTAAAAATCTTAAGATAATGACATTAAACGTGAATGGTCTGAACTCACCTGTTAAAAGGGAACGAATAATAAGAAAATTCAAGAAGAAAAAAGACGAAATTATATTTATGCAAGAGACACATTTGAACAAGACAGAACATGAGAAACTAAAGAGATTTGGCTATAAGAACTCCTACTACAGTTCATTTAAGGGAGGAACTAAAAGGGGGGTTATGATACTAATTTCAAATAAAATACAATTTGAATGTGAACAAGAAATCCAAGATAAAGAAGGCAGATATGTAATAGTAAAGGGAAGAATAGATGGTATGCACACATTAGTGAACATCTATGCTCCACCAGAAAGTGACAAGGGTTTTTTTCAACATCTGTTTGATCTCATAGCAACACACAGTGAAGGAGTCCTAATTTGTGGAGGAGACTTAAATGCCGTCATGGATCATGAAGTTGACACAACAAGTGTTAAGAAGACAAAAAAACATGTAACAAAGTTCATAAGAACCTTACTGGCAGAAATGGGTATGGTAGACATATGGAGGGACCTGCACCCACTTGAAAAAGACTATACACATTATTCAGCAGCCCATAAAGTACACTCTAGAATAGATTACTTCCTTATGAATGAAGGTGACACACACAGGGTGAGAAATTGTCGGATTGGAGGGGCAGAAACATCAGATCATAATCCTATATACATGGAAATATACAGTATTTAAACAATAGAAAACGACAAACAACATGGAAACTTAATGTAGGACTATTAAATGATGAGAAAATGAAAGAAAGAATAAAGTTAAACACAAATGAGTATATCGAGAAGAATGATAATGGAGAAGTGGACCCAACAATACTATGGGACGCACTAAAAGCCGTGTAAAGCCGTGTTAAGAGGTAAATTAATTGTTGAATCAGGAAAAGCAAAAAAGTCTAAACTGGAATCATATGAACAAAGATGTGAGAGACTGAGGGAATTAGAACGTAAACATCAAAACACAAATGACCCAAAAATATATCAAGAAATTAAGGAAGAAAAAATAAAGATAAAAGAAACACAAATAGATGAAATTGAAAGGAAAACTAGATATTTAAAACAAAAATATTATGAAACGGGGCCAAAGGCCACAAAACTGTTGGCAAAACGGTTAAGAAAACAACAAACAGTGAATAATGTATATAAGATTAAGGACCCCATCACAAATAAATCCACAGTTACCCCAGAAAACATCGAAGAAATATTCCATAATTTCTATCAAGAACTATACTCACAAACTGAAGAGACAAATGTTAAGGATATTAAAACATTTCTATACACATTGGACTTGCCATCAATAGGAAACCAACAAAATGAAAAGCTAACAGCAGAAATAACAACACAAGAGATTAAAGATGTGATTAAGTCACTAAAAAATGGTAAATCCCAGGTAGTGATGGATACCCATCTGAGTTTTATAAACTGTTTATAGAAGAGCTCACGCCACAGCTCCTAAAGTCATTTAATTGGACATTAAACAACAACAAAATACCTCCATCATGGAACGAAGCCATTATTTCAGTTATTTTAAAGCCAGGGAAAGATGGGGAACAATGCGGAAACTATAGGCCAATCTCCTTATTAAATGTGGATTATAAAATATATACAACAATTATCTGTAAACGAATAAAGACATTCTTGACGGAATTGATAGAGGATGATCAAACTGGTTTCATAGAGGGACGCCAAACACATGGTAATATCAGGAGAACAATACACATAATTAATCAAATACATAAAGAAAAAAGCGCAGTAATAATGAGTTTAGACGCAGAAAAAGCATTTGATAGGGTTAATTGGATGTTTCTATATAATGTGCTGGAACACTTTGGATTTAATGAAAAGTCAGTGCAATGCATAAAGACACTGTATCAAAAACCTGTGGCAAGAATCAAGATAAACGGTAGCTTAACAGACAAAGTAAATATACAAAGATCAACTAGGCAGGGATGCTGCCTATCGCCCACCTTGTTTGCTCTGTTCATAGAGCCACTGGCTCAAGCGATGCAACAAAATAAGAAATTAAAAGGTGTAACAATAAAGGGAGCAGAACACAAGATTGGGCTGTTTGCAGACGATATTATAGTTTACCTTGAACAACCAGATGAATCAATAATGGAAATGATGGACTTGATAGAAAATTTTGGAAAATTATCAGGATACAAGATAAACATAACAAAAACACAAATACTGACATTCCACTATAACCCTTTAAACCAGATAACTGATAAGATCAAACTAAACTGGAAACAAAAAGAAATAAAATACTTTGGAGTGAACATACCTAAAGATTTAAGCAAAATCTATAAAGAAACTATGATAGGTTAGAACAAGAAATAAAAAAAGATATTGATAGATGGTCAATCTTAAACATGGATCTGAATTCAAAAATTAAGACAGTCAAAATCAGCATACAACCTAGACTGATTTACCTCTTCCAGGCTCTACCAACAGAGACTCCTGGTGCCCAGTTCTCAAAGAACAAGGGACAGGATGATATTGAGATTTGTATGGGGAGGTAAAAAGCCAAGAGTGAAATATAAAACTCTCCAATTACCAAAAGAGAAAGGCAGCATGGGTCTACCAAGTCTAAAGGAATATTACTACTCAGCACAAATAAGATATAATCATATGTTGGTGCGACGGAGGATATGAGGCAAAATGGAAAGAAATGGAAAAGGAAATTGAGGGACTCGCAGTGCAAAGCATAACAGGAGATAAGGATGCATTTAAGCAAATCAAACAAATACACCCAATCACTAAATTTACTTTGGAACTGTGGTATAAAATAGTACAAAAGTATAATATAAAGGAGGACATAAAACTATTGAAATGGGTAGCATTTGACAGTCAGTTTGAACCGGCAAAGCAAGATAGGGGATACAAAAATCTGGTGAACAAGGGAATCACAGCATGGGGCAATATGGGTAAAAAAAGATTTCAGGAGTTTTGTAAACATGAGAAGAAAATTTAAACTAGAAAAATCTGAATTCTTCAGATATCTGCAGATGAGAGATTATTATATGAGAAAGATTAGGCATAACCTCCACACAGATGTGAGTGAGATTATACAATTCATTTTAAGCTCGTATGCAGGAAATAAAATAAGAATTATTTCAACGCTATATCAGAAACTTCCATCCATCCATCCATCTTCTACTGCTTTTCCGGAGGTCCGGGTCGCGGAGGCAGCAGTTCAAGCAGAGAAGCCCAGACTTCCCTCTCCCCAGCCACCTGCTCCAGCTCTTCAGAGGGGATACCAAGGCGTTCCCAGACCAGCTGGGAGACATAGTCTCTCCACCGAGTCCTGGGTCTGCCCCGGGGTCTCCTCCCAGTGGGACGTGCCTGAAACACCTCAAGTGGGAGGCGTCCAGGAGGCATCCTAATCAGATGCCCATACCACCTCAACTGACTTCTTTCAATGTGGAGGAGCAGCGGTTCTACTCTGAGCCTCTCCCGGATGACTGAGCTCCTCACCCTATCTCTGAGGGTGAGTCCAGCAATCCTACGGAGAAAGCTCATTTCAGCCGCTTGTATCCGCGATCTCGTTCTTTCGGTCATTACCCAAAGCTCGTGACCATAGGTGAGAGTAGGAACGTAGATTGACTGGTAAATCGACAGCTTTGCCTTAGAACTAAGCTCCCTCTTCACCACAACAGACCGGTACAACGTCCGCATCACTGCAGATGCTGCTCCAATCCGTCTGTCGATCTCTCGCTCCATTTTCCCCTCACTCGTGAACAAGACCCCAAGATACTTAAACTCCTCCACTTGGGACAGGAGCCTGTCCCCAACCCGGAGAGGACAATCCACCTTTTTCCGGCTGAGGACCATGGACTCGGACTTGGAGGTGCTGATTCTCATCCCAGCCGCTTCACACTCAGCGGCAAACCGTCCCAGCAAGAGCTGTAGGTCATTGCTGGATGAAGCCAACAGGACAACATCATCTGCAAACAACAGAGATGAGATCCTGTGGTCACCAAGCATGACACCCTCCATTCCCTGGCTGTGCCTAGAAATCCTGTCCATAAAAATTATGAACAGGATCGGTGACAAAGGGCAGCCCTGGCGGAGTCCAACTCTCACTGGGAATGACTCCGACCGAGTGTTGGCAATACGAACTAAACTCACAACGGTCGTACAGAGACCGAATAGCTCGTAACAACAAGCCCGATACCCCGTACTCCCGAAGCACCCCCCACAAAAATCCATGAGGGACGCGGTCAAATGCCTTCTCCAAGTCCACAAAACACATGTAAACTGGTTGGGCAAACTCCCACGAACCCTCAAGAATTCTCGAGAGGGTAAAGAGCTGGTCCGATGTGCCACGGCCAGGACGAAAACCACATTGCTCCTCCTGAATCCGAGGTTCGACCAACGGCCGGACTCTCCTCTCCAGTACCTTGGCATAGACCTTCCCAGGGAGGCTGAGGAGTGTGATCTCTCTAAAGTTAGAGCACACCCTCCGGTCCCCTTTTTTGAAGAGAGGAACCACCACCCCGGTTTGCCATGCCAAAGGCACTGCCCCCAACCTCCACGCAATGTTGCAGAGGCGTGTCAACCATGACAACCCAACAACATCCAGGGCCTTGAGGTACTCGGGGTGAATCTCGTCCACCCCCGGGGCCCGGCCACCAAGGAGATTTTTAACCACCTTGGCAACCTCAGCCCCTGTGATAGGCGAGTCATCCCCCTCGTCCCCAAACCCTGCTTCCTCTGTGGAAGGCGTATCAGTGGGATTGAGGAGATCCTCGAAGTATTCCTTCCACCGCACGACGATATCCCCAGTTGAAGTCAACAGTGTCCCAGCCGCACCATACACAGTGTGGACGGGGAGCTGCTTTCCCCTCCTGAGCCGCCGAACAGTTTGCCAGAATCTCTTTGAAGCCGACCGAAAGTCTTGTTCCATGGCCTCACCGAACTCCTCCCATACCCGGGTTTTTGCTTCAGCAACCACCCGAGCTGCACTCCGCTTGGCCTGCCGGTACACCTCAGCTGCTTCGGGAGTCCCACAAGCCAACCAAGCTTGATAGGACTCCTTCTTCAGCTTAATGGCCCCCCTCACCACTGGTGTCCACCACTTGGTTCGGGGGTTGCCACCACGAGATGCACCGACCACCTTGCGGCCGCAGCTCTGGGCCGCCGCTTCAACAACAGAGGTGGAGAACATAGCCCATTCAGACTCCATGTCTCCAGACTCCCTCGGAATGTGGTTGAAGTTCTTCCGGAGGTGGGAGTTGAAGACCTCCCGGACAGGGGCCTCAGCCAGACGCTCCCAGCACACCCTCACTATACGTTTGGGTCTACCAGGTCTGAATGGTTTCCTCCCCTGCCATCGGATCCAACTCACCACCAGGTGGTGATCAGTTGACAGCTCTGCACCTCTCTTTACTCGGGTGTCCAAGACATACGGTCGCAGGTCTGATAATACGATAACAAAATCGATCATCGACCTGCGACCTAGGGTGTCCTGGTGCCAGGTGCATATATGGACACCCTTATGCTTGAACATGGTGTTTGTTATGGACAGACTGTGGTTAGCACAGAAGTCCAATAACTGAACACCACTCGGGTTCAGATGGGGCAGGCCGTTCCTCCCAATCACCCCCCTCCAGGTTTCATTGTCGTTGCCCACGTGCGCATTGAAGTCCCCCAGTAGGACAATGGAGTCTCCAGGAGGAGCACCCTCCAGCACCCCAGTCACAGACTCCAAAAAGGGTGGGTACTCTGAAACATCATTTGGTGCATAGGCACAAATGATGGTCAGGACCCGTTTCCCAACCCAAAGGCGCAGGGAAGCAACCCTTTCGTCCACCGGGGAAAACTCCAATATAGAGGCAGCAAGGTGGGGCGATACAAGAATACCCACCCCTGCTCGTCGCCTCTCGCCCGGGGCAACTCCAGAAAAGGCCAAGCTCTCAGCCCCTCTCCAGGAGACTGGTTCCGGAACCGGAGCTGTGTGTTGAGGTGAGGCCGACTATATCTAGCCGGTATCACTCAACCTCGTACACCAGCTCAGGCTCCTTCCCCACCAGAGAGGTGACATTCCACGTACCAAAAGCCAGTTTAGAAAGCTTGGGATCAGTCCGCCAAGGTCTCCGCCTTTGACCGCCACCTAATCCACATAGCACCGGACCCCCATGATCCCTCCTGCAGGTGGTGAACCCACTGGAGGGCGGACCCATGTAACTCCTTCGGGCTGAGCCCGGCCGGGTCCCATGGGTGGAAACCCGGCCACCAGACGCTAGCCTTCGAGCCCCTCCCCCAGGCCTGGCTCCAGGGTGGGGCCCCGGTAACCCCATACCGGGCGGGGTACACTGAATCCTTGATATACAATTTATTATGAGAGTCTGTTGGATCGTTCTTAGTCTGGCCCTTCACCCAGGACCAGTTTGTCTTGGGAGACCCTATCAGAGGCAAATTGCCCCAGACAACATAGCTCCTGGGATCACTGGGGCACGCAAACCCCCCCACCACGATAAGGTGACGATCCATGAGGGGGTATATCAGAAACTTACGGCAAACAAACATTCAAGTAACTATATAAAGGAGAAATGGGAGAAAGAGCTAAATTTAAACATAACAGAAGAAAACTGGCAAGAAATATGGAAAACACAACACACATCAACAAGTTCAAGGACATGGAGGGAATTTGGATGGAAAAACCTGATTCGCTATTTCATTACACCACAGATCCAAAGAAAATATACAAATACCAAATCTATATGCTGGAGGGGCTGTGGGGCTCAAAATGCAGACCACTCGCATATGTTTTGGAAATGCTGCAAAATCTCATCATTCTGGAAATCTATACATGTGACAATACAGAGGATATTAGGATATAATATACCAATGAACTGTAACGATGTATTTATGTGATCTTAAAAGAGACAATATAATACAGGCTGAGGACAGATATTTAGTTAAAATCATGCTGATTGCATGTAAAAAAACAATCACAAGAAAATGGCAATCAGAAGTTCTTCCTGACCAACAGCAATGGACAGACATTGTTGAGGATATACGTTTAATGGAAAAACTAACATATCGACAAAGAATGCAAGAAGGACAATATGAAAAAAAATGGTGGAAATGGACACAGTACAAAGTGCAACAACGAGACAGAAATTGAAAGAATAACCAAAGACACTGGAAAAACCAGAAGAATTTAGAGATGGAAACTAAACACTTGATGCTCCCAACATTTGTCCCACCCCCTTTTTTTTTCTCTTTTTTTTTCTTCTTCTCTTTCTTTTTGGCTGTATGGTTAGCTCCTTTTTTAAATATAGAGACTGATCTGAATGTAATATGTATGATGAAAAATGAATAAAAATCAAAGTTACAAAAAAAAGGTTGCACATTTAATTCAACTAAATTTTAGCATGCGATAATCAAATTTGATCATATTAAACATAATTTTCCAACTACAAAATTGTGGCTAGTGAAAAGGCTGAGTGGCTAGTAACTTTGGAAAATCACTAGCCACAGTGGCCGGTGAGCAAAAAAAGTTCATGTCAAACCCTGCTGACATGAAAGCACTATTGCTCTGCAGTTACTATCCTCAACAAGCAGCGGGTGCTACTGTGAACTTCTCCCCATCCCAAAGCACTCACAAGCGGTCAGTCTCACAGTAGCCTCATGCAGCAGTTAGCTGCAGTCAAAAGGAGACCCACGCCCATGCCACTCACGTCCAGACTGCAAATGGATTGCGCCTGCACAACTCCCTGCCAATCGATGTAAATGTTTCTTCACTGTCAATGTCACACTAATAAATCACTGCATTAACAGCCTCAGTCACATACTCACTTCGTCCACTCTGTGTGTGTGTGTGTGTGTGTGTGTGTGTGTGTGTGTGTGTGTGTGTGTGTGTGTGTGAAAAGCTAAACATCTAGCAGCTAGCTCATCATGTCGCAGCCTAAACTGTACACTCAAAAATACAGAAAGGAGTGGGAATCAAACCCTGAATTCAAAGGCTGGTTGAAGCCATTTATTGGCGATGATGCAGAAGTGAGGGCCTATTTAAATGCCAAATTAAAACAAACAAACCAAGAATCAACAGAAGAAAGTTAATTTGTAGTTCTAAAGATATTTAGGGTGTTTTTTACTCATTTTTTGTCTCTCCCACGACATTATTCTTCTCTCCTACAGCGACCATAACAATTACATGCAAATGACCAATTATGCAAATTAAGTGATGACATCATTTAGCCACTTCTAGTGACTTTTAGCTCAGCCAATAGCAAAAAAAAAAAAAAAAAAAAGGCTCAGCCAATAGCTACTTTCCTTACTGAGGAGCTGGCAACACTGCCTCTCGTCAGTGTGCACTGAGCCTGGCTGCGAGAGGTACGTACTTAAGGCAGCTCATTCATAAAATGAAAATTCACTGTTCCAGTTTGGCTAAAATATACACTACTAAGTTATGCTTAATATCAGTTGGGCAGATAAGCCAAACTACTTTTTGTCATATATTTTACCTGTGAAGTGACTTTGGAGAGAGTTCGAGAGCTAGCTAAAATGTGGCTCTGGTGCTGCATGTGTTGTCTCCTGCCATGTTATCTTCATGTGAGGACACATGTTTGTCACCGGAGCCACCACACTGGAGTGGTGGCTCAGTTGGTAGAGCATCCGCCCTACACCCGGGAGGCTGGGGTTCAAACCTTGGCCGGGTCATGCCGAAGACCATATTAAAGCAGAACTTCCTGCCGTCCAGCTTGGTGCTCAGCAATAATGGAACGAAGGAGGGAAATTTGTGGCGGCACCTTGCGTGGCAGCGACCTCTCTGATTCTAGATGTGATTAACATTGTAGATAAGAGAAATGTAATTTCGTTCTACTGTACATGATTGGCTGTATGGATTGAATGACAATAAAGTTGGCTTTACCTTTAGAAAGGGTCTTTTTCTCATGTTAGGTGTGTTGTTATGAAGGTAAAGCCTATGTTGACAGCATTTTGCGCTCTCTGCATTAACCTCTTGACTGTTGACCTCTAACTCTGTGAATGTCCTTGAGTGGCCCAGCCAGAGCCCAGACTTGAATCCAATTGAACATCTCTGGAGAGATCTGAAAATGGCTGTGCACTGACGCTTCCCATCCAACCTGATGGAGCTTGAGAGGTGCTGTAAACATACCTACACGTATGTTTATATGTATTTTCTTCTGTGTTGGGTGATGTTAAAATGTATTGTTGTCATATGCACTCGACAAGTGGGCACTGTGGGTTATGCCGAATTTACAGTATATATTCGGTGTCAATGGATACAATGTAATTTGAAGCAAAAACAGCTTTTGTCATTTATTTTATTTCATTTATTGTACTTTCTTTTTGTGTTTTCTTTAAACATTTTAAGTTATTTTAAGGCAGTCTGCGCTGAGCCTGGCTGCAAGTGGTGTGTTGTTAAGAAGATAAAGCCCATGTTGACAGCATTTGCTCTCTCTGCATTAATACAGGAATAAACCTGAGTTTGACAAGTCTTGTCGGTGTCCAGCTTCTAATTGTGCACCAGAACACAATGCAGTGTGGTCGGGATATGCAGACCATCTTTTTTCTTTCTGTTCTCCTTTTTCTGTGACATGTTGGCAACTTGCTAGAAACAGCAAGCACAAAAAGAGAAAGGATCCTTAGGCCCTTTTCCACTAGCCCAGCCCAGCCCCGATTGAAAACCCGACTCTACTCACTTCGGTTCGGTTCGGCCTCGGTTGCTTTTCAACATTACTGCTGGCGCACCTGCTGGCACACCTACGGTGGGTGGGAGTTCCTGAACAGCAGGCGGCGCCACACTCTCGTGACGTCAAACATGCGACCGAATCCTCCACAACAAAGAAAATGGCTGATGACGAGGAGAGAAGGAAGGAGGAAGGAGAGAGGAATGACTGTGACATGAAACTGGTTAAATCTATGGTGCTGACTTGTTGTGCTCTGCACAATCTGTGTGAGAGTCATGGAGAGACGTTTGACACTACTTTGGATGATGCAGTAGATGAACCAGTGGTGGCAGCGGCACAGAGAGCAGAGGAGCAGGGAGCCGATATACGAGATGCTGTGCTGTGATGTAGTACTTGTCTATTTCGCCCACATTTATGTGCATACATATTTCAAAAATGTTTTTTGTAAATAAAATGTTGTGCATGGTCCATCTACCTGTCCTCTTGTTCATAACGCTTATCTGTTAAGAAGGTGCGAAGCCATCAGCCTAATGATGAGTCCACACTTCTCACTGTTGTGATAATTGCTCACGCTGAGCGCTCTGACAGCCCCGTACGCTGTGGGGGTCACACACGACGTGTTCCTCCCCACACTCTCAATAATTTTTTTTCCCGTATATTTTTCTCTTTGGCGTACAGAAATGGCAATACGCCCGTATTTGCTAAAATTGCATTTTCCCCGTATTAAAATACGGCGAAACCGTATCACTTGACAGGTATGTAATTACATGTAGAAACACCGCACAGGCCATCTTCACAAAAATCCAGCTCGACAAGCCACTTTTGCTTAGGTGGAAATGCAAATTGAACTATTAATCATGTGCTGTTACATGTCATATTCCCATGTCAAGGTCTCCCACTTTTACTTACAAATTGATTTTTAATTTTTGGGAAAAGGGAATATAAATTTTGCACTTGTTGGTAACAACAGTTGTGTGCAACAAAAACACAGTTGTGTGTCCTTGTCCGATTTGTCTACTGTTATTAGTGGCAAATTTTTGCGAGATTCCTTCTTAATTTATTAAATTTTGACTGGTGATGCAACATTCAACTTACACGTACTTACCTTTATCAGTGTCTACAAGTTCAAGCACACCTGTACAACTGCTTATAACATAAAAAATGTACCCGTTCAAGAGAAATGGATTCCGCATTGCAAATTTGTTTAAAATTAAAAAAAAACCTACCAAGACATTACGTTTCGTTGTGTTTTTAAAAATTAAATTACCATTAGAAGGCTATACACCTGACCTGATGAACAGCAGCATGTCGAGTGAATAGAGAATGGAATGTGTATGTAATTATTGGCTTTTCTCATACGATGTCATAACAGATAAACCAGACTTTTGATGCAAACAATACAATTTTATTCCAGAAGCAAAATTTACAAACAAAAAAACAGACTGGGCGTGGGGAGACATGGTTAGACACGCCGACTGCTAAATGCGTCCACAAGTCTGCCAGATAGGGTCAGGAAATCTCTGTTGAATGTTGACATCTCTGCGAGCTCTTCCCTTCGTAACACAGCGTCCTGCTCCAGGGCTTCACGCGCATCTGCCCGCACATCTGCGGCCACCTGTCGCAAATGCTGCATGTACTCCTGATGGTGTTCTTGCCGCTGGTCATGTTGCCGTTCCAAGAGCCGCATCTCTTCGTCATGCATGTTGACCATCGCTAATGTAGATGGAAAGACAGAAAGGCATGGTCGTTAAAGCTGGATCACTACATATATTATGGAATTACACAGGTGAAAGTCTGTGGTGGAATGTCACTATTATATTATGCTTCATTGCTGTATATAAGCTGAACTGACATGTTGCTGCCCCTCAGTAGAGCAGATTTTGCAACACGCAAGGTGCTGTCTTCGGCTGCAGCCCCCCTGCAAAACTAAAAAGGATTAAGATTAAGAATATGGATGGATGGATGGGTAATGTTTAAACTAGTTGCTTGTAGTGTGGCCGCAGAAATCTGAATGGGTTAATACAGTCAGCTGACGCGAAGCATTTCAATGAAGCATGTTGATTTCAACGGCAGTTCATGAGCTTTAGTTGTTTTTCTAAAACAGGAGTTACAACAGCACTTCAATCACCACACCTAAAAATGGTTGTGGAACACCGATAAGTGAAGACCAAAGAATAACCTTTTTGTACATTTAAAAAGACATTTTCAATTAATTAATATGCAGCTACAGGAAATTGCATTAATCAATTTGGTACATAACTTGTTAGGCTCCAGCCCCCCCGCGACCTGTAAAGGATTAAGCGGTAGAAGATGGATGGATTTTCGACCCTGGTTTCCGCTGGACCTGTTTCCCCCCCCCAAAAAAAAAAAATCGGGGTTATTGTGCCTTACCGGCACTTGAACGTGATCCAGACGGAGCTGGTGATGTGGCTGACATCGTAGTCGATTCAGCTGGCGCTCCGGCAGACGCAGACGCAGACGCAGCGCCAGGAGAGTCCGGTGTGCCCATGTCCACTGAGGTGGACCCCTGTGATATGAACTGCGATTCTAGAAAGAAAATGCACGCAATTTAAAACTTAACACCAAAGTGCAACATGTACACAACAATCTAAAGTTTTTAACCGGAATACAATAAGCGTAATTCAGCGTTTTGTTCGCGCTAATACTTAACACAAAGCAAGCGTGAATCTGCAGTTGGCTGCAAAACAATAGGAAAGCCTCAGTAACAACCATTACCCACAATCTAACAACCTTCCTATTTCTTAAAAACAGTGAGCTTGGCACAGAAAGGATAAAGTGGCGAAAAGATGCGCAATATCAAAACAACACTCATCATCCACGGTTTCCAAGGCCGTGACCGTGACTGTGGCCGTGTCGAGCCCAATGTCTCTCAGCGAAGCACTTCCACTCCTTCCGATCCGCTGCACTTCGAGCATTGTGGTTCTTCACTGCTCGGTAATCGCTTTTCAGCTTTTTCAGCTTCTCCCGACACTGTTTGGCAGTACGGATGTGCCCTTGGGAACCCATCTGCTCGGACACCTGCATTTCGAGTAGATCCGTCCAACTCACGCTGGATGCGATCGTCGCCTAATATAGAAAGAAAATTGCGCACCTCCTAATATATAACATTAGGAGTATATTATTATATAAGTATATTATACAGTATATTAATATAATATACTGTATTAAAGGGGCGCACTGTGTTCACTGGCTGAACAACTACAAATGGCGGTCATGGAGTAAATTCAGCAGAAAAAGTCGCTTTTGTGACGTTACGACCTGACCAATCAGCGGCGACCAGTCTCTTAAAGTCATATCACAGCCATACTCAGCCCTACTCAGCTCGGTTAGACCCTGCCCTGGATCAGGTACTAAAGAAGTACCTGCTAACCGGTGCTGGGGCTAATGGAAAATGCTCAAACGCGGGCTGAGTGGTGCTGTGTCGGGCTAAGTGAGGCTAGTGGAAAAGGGCCTCTTGTTTTGCTGGAGGTACTGCAAGTTCTGTGCATATATCAATTACCCTGATAGAGCTTCGTTATCACTGCAGTTTAGTTTTGTTTATACCTTACATTAAGTTTTTAAGCACTTCACTAAGCATATGAGGAGCTTAGGTGATACAAATGAAGACAGCTACTTTTAATTCAAAAAATATTGTAGCTTTCTGGGTGAATGCAGCTGCAAGGGCTAATGGGAAATGTTAAAAAAAATAAGTATGTTCTCATTAGTTAGACTGTCATTTTACTGTGTTACTGCTGTGCTTATGTCAAAGCTGTTTTTGTTGGGATATTTGTAACTTTTGCCTTTGTCACCACCATCAATGTACATGGTATAATGAGGATAGACACCCCCCTTTTTGATGAAGTGCTGTGAGAGGCAGATGTAAAATGTGAATGATTGTCTAAGTTTAGAAATATTACTAAGTCAGTGACTACAGCTCTTAATGATAAAATATTGAGATTCACCTTATAGCTTGGGGGCCCTTAGCATTTGCTTATTTTGCTTAATAGAGGAAGTGGCTATGATTGTTAGTAACTGATGTTATCAGGTACATCCAAATTAGGTGAGCATTAAAGAGCATTTCAGCCTGATTGGAGGCCTGGTAGTAGAGCATCCGCTCCACAGCTGGGAGTTTGTGGGGTCAAGCCCCAGTCGGGTCATACCAAAGACCATAAAATGGTACTTTCCACCTTCTAGTTTGCTCAGCATAAATAGAATGAGGAAAGTTGTTTATCCAGCTACAGAGGTTGCCAATCCCAAACCCAGGTAAATGAGGAGGGTTGCATCAGGAAGGGCATCTGGCATAAAATCCTTGCAAAATCCAATATGCAGACCCATGACCCGCTGTGGCAACCCCCGTATAGGGAGCAGCCGAAAGATTTGTGTGCAGCATTCCAAATGTCTTTTTAAAGTGTAGCATATTTATCAACTGGCAAATCCACAAATAGTTGTTTTATTGTGCCAAGAATATTTCACTTTTGTATTTTCTCAGTGTTTTGTTTGACCTTTCCAAGCCTTCAGCTTTTATTTCTTCTTTCTACTTTCTTTAAAGTCTCACTCACTGAAGCATCACAGACCAATTCTTTAAACTTACATCTGCAGTAAACCTTGTCTTTAATCCTTCCATGGATATTGCAGTCGACACTGATACGTTCTCATGTATTTACTCTTTCTTCTGTAAAATGAAAACAATGTTTTGTTGTGTTTGACCATTTGATAGTGTTGTTTAAAGAGGTTAACATTTTAAAAGAAATTTCACTAGATCCAAAACTATCTATGGTTGGTTTGTATACAGAAAACTATGGTCATCATTAACCAGACTGCCATGAAGTGAGTAGTTTATTCTGGCCTCACAGATGTGACATCTTTGATCCAAACTCACCAGAGGATCATTGTGTGTGAGTTTGGTGAGCATCTGAGCAAACGGCCAGGAATAGAAGCAACACATTCTCATCTGATAGCGTATCATGTTGCCGTTCTGTCAAGTTCCTTCTGCAACAGACCCCTGATATTTCTGGACCACAACAATGTGACCCCATTTCAAGTCTGCATAAGGAAGGAGGATGACTAAAACGGTGATCTCTTGTACAAGTTTGTGCTCCATTCTTCCCCCTATTTTTTAAATTAATCATCTATGCTAAGTTTTACAGTACATCCGGAAAGTATTCACAGCGCTTCACTTTTTCCACATTTTGTTTTGTTACAGCCTTATTCCAAAAGGGATTAAAATTAATGTTTTTTCCTCAAAATTCTACACACAATACCCCGTAATGACAACATGAAAAAAGTTTGGGGTTTTTTTTAGATTTTTGCAGATTTATTAAAAATAAAAAACTAAGAAATCATATGTACATAAATTTCTCCATGGCAAAGGCTGTGAATGAAGCTCAAAATTGAGCTCAGGTGCATCCTGTTTCCCTGTTTCCATCCTTGAGATGTTTCTACAGCTTAATTGAAGTCCACCTGTGGTAAATTCAGTTGATTGGACATGATTTGGAAAGGCACACACCTGTCTATACATGGTCCCACAGTTGACAGTGTATGTCAGAGCACAAACCAAGCAAGAAGTCAAAGGAATTGTCTGTAGACCTCTAAGACAGGATTGTCTCAAGGCACAAATCTGGGGAAGGGTATAGAAAAATTTCTGCTGCTTTGAAGGTCCCAGTGAGCACAGTGGCCTCCATTATCTGTAAATGGAAGACGTTTGGAACCACCAGAACTCTTCCTAGAGCTGGCTGGTCGTCTAAAATGAGCGTTTGGGAGAGAAGGGCCTTAGTCAGGGAGATGACCAGGAACCCGATGGTCACTGTCAGAGCTCCAGCATAACTCTGTGGGGAGAGGAGAACCTTGCAGAAGGACAACCATCTCTGCAGCAATCCATCAATCAAGACTGTATGGTAGTGTGGCCAGACGGAAGCCACTCCTTAGTAAAAGGCACATGGCAGCCTGCCTGGAGTTTACCAAAAGGCACCTGAAGGACTCTCTGATCATGAGAAACAAAATTCTCTGGTCTGTTGAGACAAAGATTGAACTCTTTGGCATGAATGCCAGTCGTCATGTTTGGAGGAAACCAGGCACCGCTCATAACCACGCCAATGGTGGTGGCAGCATCATGCTGTGGGGATGTTTTTCAGTGGCAGGAACTGGGAGACTAGTCAGGATAGAGGGAAAGATGAATGCAACAATGTACAGAGACATCCTGGATGAAAACCTGCTCCAGAGCGGTCTTGACCTCAGACTGGGGTGATGGCTCATCTTTCAGCAGGACAACAACCCTAAGTACACAGCCAAGATATCAAAGGAGTGGCTTCAGGACAACTCTGTGAATGTCCTTGAGTGGCCCAGCCAGATTTCTGAATTCTGATTCTGATTTCTCTCCAGAACATTTCTGGAGAGATCTGAAAATGGCTGTGCACCAACACTTCCCATCCAACCTGACGGAGCTTGAGAGGTGCTGCAAAGAGGAATGGGCGAAACTGCCCAAAGATAGGTGTGCCAAGCTTGTGCTTGGCACACCTATCTTGGTGTTCAAAAAGACTTTAGGCTGTAATTGCTGCCAAAGGTGCATCAGCAAAGTATTGAGCAAAGGCTGTGAATACTTATGTACATGTGATTTCTTATTTTTTTATTTTTATTAAATTTGAAAAAACCTAAAAAAAAAAAAAAACTTTTTTCACGTTGTCTTTATGGGGTATTGTGTGTAGAATTTTGAGGAAAAAAAAAATTTAATCCTTTTTGGAGTAAGGCTCTAATATAACAAAATGTGGAAAAAGTGAAGTACTGTGAATACTTTACGGATGCACTGTATTTTTACCCACTTGTAACTTTAAGTTGGTTTCATGGTATCATGTCTGCACAGTGCATATGATGTAAATTTCGGCATTTTCCAGTGCACAGTGTCGGTGGATGACCACATGCAAGCCGAATGTTGTGACTGTGCAGACGGCATACAAAGGGACCGCATTGAACTGTGCATACACTATGGTTGATGGAGCCTTGAGTATTTTTATCATGTTTATAGTCAGCTTCATGTGTGCCTGTGTTTGTGTTTATGTTGAATGTAAATGTGGTTTGTAAATATGGATGTCACCAGACTGCAAAACAAATCTACCTATGGGTGCAAATAAAGTAACCGGAACCTGAACCTGAACCTGGTTCTTGTGTTCTCATGCAAAGATCAAATATATTTTAGCCCTTTAACTACATTTCTATTTTCCCTACAGCAACAACAAAAAAACAGAACAGCTTCTCTTCCTTAGGCTTTCACATGTGTGAAACATCACCATGGGGCGGACAGCTCATATTACATGTCCACCTACACGTGTTTTGATGCTTAGGTTTCACACCACTTCCTCAGCTCAAGCTGTGGCATAACCAGCAAATAATTGACATACTCTCTAGTATCTGCTGTGACTCGTTGGTCAACACATCTAACCAGTGGTAGTGATGTAACGGTCGCGAACGATTCATTCAAGTTTACTAGGTCTTATGAGTGAACATTCAATACTATACTAAATCACTTACCCTGTACTTGTGATGTTAAAACCGAGGCCTCATGAAACAATGAGCAACTTTGAGACAATTGCTTCATGAGCGGACACAGTATTATGAAACATCTAATAAAGACTGCCATCTGGTGACTAATTGTCAGAACTGCATCAGAGTCGAAAAACCTAAAAAAAAAATCTCAATACTTTTTTTTGAGCATTTGGCCATTTGAGGTTTATTCAAAATTGGATGGCAGGAACAAACAATACAAAGCAAACAAAAAAAAACTAATTCCCTCTCAAACTTCCCACAAGCCCTCAAGTCACGTGATGTGACCAACATAATGAGGCCTCGCTTGCTACAGTCACGTGACGGTGGTCATGTGACATTGTGGTCAGACTGTGCTCGACACTCTGTGCATGACACTTCCGCGTTGTATTGCTCAAGTCAGTGTCAAGTGGGCGGTGTCGAGCATAGCATCACTACCCTGTACTGAATTACTTAAGATGGATTTATGCTCCACCTCGAGTGTGAAGCCTGCTCTGTTCAACTGCCTCTCAGTTCAGTGAACTTATTGATGGGCAGTGAATGAGCCCTGCCTGCTGTGTTCAGCCACATTTTTCAGTTCACTGAGTGGTAGGCAGTTAGAACTCCAGTACAGCACTGAGAGATTTGGTGAATGAATATTCTGAACACGGGTAGCACGGTGGCGCAGTGGTTAGTACTGTGGCAGCACAGCAAGAAGGTCATGGGATTGATCCCCCCCCCCAACCATCAGTGACCCTTCAGTGTGGAGTTTGCATGTTCTCCCCGTGTCTGTGTGGGTTTACTCTGGGTACTCCGGTTTCGTCCCACAGGCCAAAAACATGGCGGTTAGGTTAATTGGCATCAACTGGCGATTCTAAATTATTCTTTGGTGTGAGAGTGAATGGTTGTCAGCCTGTCTGTGTTGGCCCTGCGATGGACTGGCGATCTGTCCAGGGTGTACCCTGCCTCTCACCCAAAGATGCTGGGATAGGCTCCAGTCCCCCCACCCCACCCAAAAAGGATTAAGTGGTAGAAGATGGATGGATGGATTATTCTGAACACATCTTTTTGGCATACAAACTGAACTGAATCAGTACATTTTAGTGAACTGTGGATCCCATCACTAGCCAGTGGGTGGTCTGCTCAAGAAGTTTGCCTGTGTCTAAGATTTCACCTGGATGCTAAACTTTCTCCTCAAAAATAAACAGCAAAATTTGTTTTTCCAGTTTTCAGGAAATGTTTTTGGTCTTTTAGAAAAGTTTACTAAGTAAGCAATTGGCTCCCGCAGAAGGCTCTGATGTTTTTTAATAAAAGCAGTGTTCAAGTCATGTATGTCTATGGCAGGGGTGTCCAATCATGTGCCATGGAGGGCCAAGACCCTCCAGGCTTTACTTCCAACCAGTGTTTTCAACAGCAGCCTTGCGTTCAGTTGACAAAACAGTTTGCCGAACATAGTTTGCAAGGCGAACTGACCTAAATGAACGGGCAGTTTTCAGCGAACGTTTTTTCTGTTCGGCTCACACATTCTGTATTTGTGTAGATCTATGGTCATTTGTCAGCCAGTTGGGGACCCTAGTATAGTTACTACGGCGTAAACTGTAACCTACTTCAGCTTCATATTACCTAAGAATTCTCCATTATACCATCACCAAAAACAGTATTTTATGCATTAGTTTTGCTTACAAAATGACATAACCGCTACTCTTAAATTGACAGAATTTCTCCGAAAATAAAAGCAAACAAAAGAATTTCGCAAACTATCTTACCTAGCCACCATCCTTGTTCACTACGTGAGCCACCTCCAAAAGCATTCGGCCAAAGAGAAAATGATTCGCAGCAACCATGTCATTCAGTTATGGAAACTAACGAACAGTTCCGAACAGTTGCAAACTGTTTTGTCAACTGAATGCGCCCCAGATTTCACTGAACTTCTTCCCACTGATTGCTGATCAGTGAAAACACCTGCTGAAGAGACTGGGTAGAAGAGAAAACCTGCAGGGTCTTGAGGCCCTCCATGGCACATGATTGGACACCCCTGGTCTATGGCTTTAGAGTTGTTTAAACCTGGGATCACTTTTTTGACTTCTTCATCTTCTGTTTTAAAAGATTCTTCATCACAGCTATCTATTTCTACAGGCGATGACTTCCTAAGTGTGAATTTGTTTAAAAAAAGGTATTGAAAGCATTTGCAATAGATTTGTTATTGTGAATAATATTACCATCTACTTTTAAACTACTAATTTTAGAGTGTTTATTCGAATTGGATAATGTTTTTGTTGCCAAAGTTTTCTATTAATTGCCCTTAGCCTCTTCTATGATTTTAGAAAAAAATATTGATTTTGCTTTACAGTTCCCTCACCACTTTGTTCCACAGGCCAGTATAAATTAGATGATCAGAGCTATTTTTTTGTTATTAGAGACTTTTTAAGAGCAAGAGCTCGCTTTATCATTATTTGACAAACTTCACTGTTAAACCATGGAAGACAATGTTTTTTGGGCCGACCTTTCCAGGTTTTTGTGTGTTTATTTATCAGATGGGTTAAAATAGAGGCAAAATTATTTGCACTGTTATTTATGTCTGATTCTTTGATTACATTTTCCCAGTTTATTTTCTTCAAATCTTGTTCAAGTGCAGCTATTTTTGTGTTGGGTATTCCAGTTGTAATTATTTGGGTTTGATTTTTGTTATGATGAATAAAAAAAAATGTTCTTGTCATCGGTGTCAAGTTGTGATTGTTGTGTTCTTTAGTTGAACGAAATAACGCGGGACAACTGCGTGCTGTTGAACATGAACTTTACTTGGCAGCTTGCATGAGAAAAAGAGACAGTGCATATAAATTACGTCACGACGTCGGGTGCGTGACCAAAGATCACTAGTTACAGACAAGATAATACTGTGTCGTTTGTTTACACCACATCTCCCTTTTTTTCTTTTTTTTTTTGAGAGTATGCGTATATGTAACTCGTATTCAAGTGTACATTTTCTCTGAACTTAGCATGTACTTTTAAACCTTCGCTTATTATTTTTCAAACATTAACAATACCACAGCTAAGAACATTCTGTGTTTGTATATTTTACCATTCTTTAGAGATCTAACTTTTTAGGTTTGACAATAGTTCTTCCCGATCTAGTTCTCACAACATCAGACTTTATAGGTGTAACAGGAGGTACAGTAGGCGTTTGTTTCACCTGCTCTGAAGGTTCATCTGACCCACTCTGCTGTTTGGTACACTGTTGCAAAGGTGAGTGTAGAGGAATCAAATGCATGCGATTGCATCTCACTGTCCCCTGTGGTAAGTCCACTGTATAAGATCTCGGTGTTGAGTGACTTTGGATAACAGTGCCTGGTGTTTTAGCATCTGTCACCCACACTTGTTCTCCTGGTGACAAGTTACACAAGGGTTTTGCTCGGTGACGTCTGTTGTAGTTTGAAATGTCCGACATCCTCTTCTCCCTTTCCTTATGAGCAAGAGTGACGCTGTCCGGCAGTGTCGGATCCAACTGAGAGGGAAGGGTCGGTAGTGTCGTCCTCAGGCGGCGGCCCGTGAGGAGTTCAGCAGGGCTGTAACCATTTTGGAGAGGAGTAGCTCTATAGGCAAGAAGAGCTAAATATGGATCAGCAGCCTTTTTCAGTAAGTTTTTCACAGTCTGTACAGCACGTTCCGCCTCTCCGTTACTTTGCGGGAACCTTGGGCTGCTTGTGATGTGTTTAAAGCCATAGGCAGCCGCAAAGTCTGTGAAAGTCCGACCAGAGAACTGGGGCCCACTATCAGACATCAGGACCTCAGGGATGCCATGACGGGCAAAGAAAGACTTCAGGTGAGTAATGACGTCGTTGGATTTCGTTTTGTTCAGCAGGGCAATCTCAACGAACCTGGAAAGATAGTCCACAGCAAGAAGGTAAGTTTTCCCTCCCAGCTCAAACAGATCTGTACCCACTCTTTGCCACGGGCGGTCAGGGCATTCGGTTGGCATTAATGGCTCACTGTGGTTGTGTCTCTCTTGTATGCATGTTCTGCACTTTAACACCATTTCACTTATCTGTTGGCTGAGACCAGACCACCATACTGACTGGCGAGCTCGAGCTTTACATTTTACAACTCCTTGGTGTCCGTCATGTAGTTTTGTTAAGACATCGTTTCGCATTGCTGAAGGGATAACAAGTCTTGAATCCTTCAACAGCAAGCCGTCTTTCACGGTAAGTGTGGCTCAGTCGGGCCAGTAGTTTCTCAACAGAGGTTCTCGTTTTGCATGTTCAGGCCAACCTTGACTGCACATGACCATTACACGAGCACACACACTGTCCATTTTCAGTTGTTCCTTGAGTGTTTGCATATATGATGAACTGACAGGCATATTTTCAATGATGCTGTCCACATATATGTCTGTGCTCTCCATGAGTTCCTCGTCTGATTTTGTCAGTTTTGTTTTCAATGGTGAGCGAGACAAAGTGTCTGCTGTCCAGAGCGATTTACCTGGGGCATACTGTACATTGTACGAGTAACGCATGAGTCTCATCCTGAAGCGCTGGATCCTCGGTGGCAGTAGATCCAAGGCTTGAGCTCCTAAGAGTGACACAAGAGGTTTATGATCAGTTTCCAGACAGAAGTGTTTGCCTATTAGAAAATCACGGAATCGCTCGCATGCCCATGTGGATGCTAAGGCTTCTTTTTCCACTTGTGCATAGCGTTGTTCTGTTGGAGACAGCGACCTTGAAGCGTAGGCAACTGGTCTCCATCCTTCTTCCCACTGCTGCAGGAGAACACCACCTAGACCATAAGAAGAAGCATCAGCCGATACTTTAGTGTCTCTGTTTGGGTCATACATAACAAGCACTGGGGGTGAAGTTAGAGCATCTTTGAGCGTTTTGAATGCTTTAGCTCGGTCTACACCCCAATACCAGCTGTTCTTCTTGGACAAAAGATCTCTCAGAGCTTTGTCTTTCTCTGCTAAATGGGGGATAAACTTTCCCACCTGATTGACCATGCCCAGAAAACTTCTTAGCTCTGTCACGTTTGATGGCTCATTCATCTTTGTGATGGACTCTGTTTTCTTTGGGTCAGGACTTACGCCAGTGTCCGTAATGATGTGGCCAAGGAAAGTCACTTTGGTCTGTGACAGATCACATTTTTCCACATTCAGAGTTATACCTGCTTTTTCCAGTCTTTGCAGGGTGGTATGGAGTCGGGCGTCGTGCTCCTCTTCGTCATGTCCCCATACTAGCACATCATCAACGTGACAGACCACTCCTTCAACTCCTTCGATAACCTCCGACATTTTGCGCTGAAAGTGCTCGGGCGCAGAGCTGATGCCAAAGGGGAGGCGGTTAAAGTGGAACCGCCCGAAGGGTGTTATGAATGTGGTCAGTTTGGCAGATTCCTCCGACAAGGGAATTTGCCAGAAGCCCATGTTGGCGTCCAGCTTGCTGAACACTTTGGCTCCTGCTAGCATCCCAAGACTTTGTTCGACAGAAGGCAGCACAAACTTTTCTCTGCACACATACTCATTTAGTCCGGTAAAATCCACGCACAGTCTCAGCCTCGGACTGTTTTTCTTCGGAACAACGACCATGCCGGCGCACCAGTCTGTAGGTTCCTCCACTCGGGTGATGACTCCAAGCTGTTCCATCCTTTGGAGTTCCTCCTTGACTTTACCCATTAGAGGTATTGGAATCCTTCTTGGGGTTTTCAATGAGTATGGCACAGCGTTTGATTTGAGTTTTATGTGGTAGGGCTGCTGCACTTCACCCAGACCGCTGCACAGTTTGGGGTAGGATGTTTTCAGAGTGTCCATTGAAATAACATCAACTCGCACAAGAAGGCCTAGAGCTATGATGGCAGGAAGGCCTAACAGTGGCGTGCTGAGATTTTTGACAATGTAGACCTTTTCTGTTGTCTGTTTTGTCCCGTAGTTGAGCTGAAGCTTTGTGAAACCTGCGACCTCCAGTGGTTTCCTTCCAGGACCCAACAATGGTTTCTCCGGCTGCTGGAGAACAGGCATTTTTGCTCTTGGAAATATTTGTTCCAAGTCTGACTCTGCTATTGCAGTGACATCGGTTCCAGTGTCGAGTTTGAAAGACATTTTAGTGTCCCTCACCAGAATATCAGCTGTCCATACCTGGTGGCCTGTTGTGACTGAGCCGAGAAAAAAACTTCGCTCCTCTTCCTCCTCAATACTTTGGACATTCTTACTTTGCCTGCAGACCCGTTGATAGTGGCCTTTCTTTCCACATGCATGACATTTGGCATCATTTGCAGGGCACTCGTATTTAGGGTGAGGAGAGCCATCACATTTATAGCACCATGCGTTTGGTGTACTTTTGCTTTTACTTTTAGACAGCTGGCGTGCGTTCACTGTTTCGCTTTTGAGCTTAAACTTTGTCTTGTCGTATTTGGCTTTAGTAACTCTATCCACAGAGTTCACGTTCATCTGCATCACGTTTCCTTCATTCCTCAAAGTTGTTTGTTGCTTTTTGATCTCTTCTGATTGCCTTGCCATATTTACAGCTTTCTCCAAGTCCAAGTCTTTTTCCATTTGCATGCGCTCTGACAGCCTTGTGTCGACCAAGCCCACTACTATTCTGTCTCTTATGAGCTCATCGTGAAGCTGACCGTAGTTGCAGTGCTCCGCTAATGCATGCAGTGCCGTTACAAATGCGTCTACGGTTTCATTTAGCTCTTGTTTGCGCATATCGAAATGTGCACGTTCATAAACAACATTTTTCTTTACAATGAAAAAGCTGTGGAAGCCGTCTCTCACTTTGCTATATTCGAGCTGCTCTGCTTCGGTTAACTTTAAGCCTCTCAGGACATCATCCGCTTCATCTCCCATGCAGTATATTAATGTATTGACTTGATTTTCATTTGAACTTGAAGACAAATTGCTTGCCTGGCGAAATCTTTCGAAGCGCCGAATCCACTTGGTCCATTCATGTGGTTTGGAGAAATCAAAGGGCTCCGGTGGCTGGATGCTAAACGTGGCGCTGGGCGTGCTAGCCGCGATGCTAACTCCTGCTCTCGCCGGTTCATCATCTCTATCTTTGGGCATCTTAGCTCACCTCTCTCCCTCTTCCCACTAGAATGACTTTTAGTGTCTGTCTTCACAGCTACGCAGCACTTCTGACACCATGTTGTGTTCTTTAGTTGAACGAAATAACGCGGGACAACTGCGTGCTGTTGAACATGAACTTTACTTGGCAGCTTGCATGAGAAAAAGAGACAGCGCATATAAATTACGTCACGACGTCAGATGCGTGACCAAAGATCACTAGTTACAGACAAGATAATACTGTGTCGTTTGTTTACACCACAGTGATCAGATAAGCCAGTGATAAAGTTATAGATTTTGATTATTTGCTCTGGACGGTTTGTTAAAATCAAATCTAAGAGTGTTTCACTTGTTTTTGTGATTCTAGTTAGCCTTGTTTATATTTAAATTTCTCAGTGGTTGATTTTAATTTTGCTCTAGTAGAGGGGACCTCTATTTTATGCTAATGAGGGAGGAAGGCAATACCACACCGCTGCTCATGGTTGTACCAAGCTACCAAAATGTATTGCAAAGCATTCTACACAGACAGTAAATGGGAAACAGAGAAGCACACCCCTTGGTGGGCACGTATCAGCAATGTCTGAAAACTATGAACAGATCTGCATATGCATCCACAGTCCATAGTCCACATCTGTTTGATCTGTGTGGACACTATGAATCCAGCACAAACTACACATTTTTACAGTTAGACACTAAATCTACATTAAGCCTAAAGCACCTTTTTACACACTTGATAAGAATGATAATGTCAAGTTTTTCAGGACACTTTTTGAACACCATATTTGTCAGTTAAAATTCAAAGTAGACATCTCCACTCAGACAGAACATACTAATACAAATACTTTATATTCTAAGGCTACATTTGTTCTCAAGTGATGCCTCATTTCATAGATTTGTAGTAAAGTTGTTTTCAATAACGAGTCAGACACTCCGGTCTGTCTTGCATTGGCTCATTAAATGTCCCTCTGTTACATTTTGCATGTTTGAAACAATGGGCTGAGAATTATGGCATCCTCTGAAAAGGACAATATTTTATTTCACTTTCCCTTTTAGTTACATGGTAAGATCATTATTAATAGTCAGCCATTCCTTCACATCTTTGAACAGATGCCCAAGGTCTGTCCAATAAGATGCATGGTTCATTGAATTTGAACTTTGCCCTTTGAAAAGTTCATCATTCATCTTTAATGGAGTTCTACTAATTTACACAATCTGGACTATGCATTTATTCAAAAGAGAGACAAAAAGCTTTCTCACCTGCAGAAGCAGTTTAACAAAATGTTATGATACAAGTGATTTATATTCATCACGTTGGTCTCGGTCCACCTGGTCAGTTTGCTAAATCAATTCCATGTCCAGTCATATAATTTGCATCAGCTGGTTTCGGTATGAGAAAAATCAATCACTGGAGATGTCGCTCCTAACTTTGCTTCTAGGC
Organism: Pholidichthys leucotaenia; assembly: GCA_020510985.1. Classification (NCBI taxonomy): domain Eukaryota; kingdom Metazoa; phylum Chordata; class Actinopteri; order Cichliformes; family Pholidichthyidae; genus Pholidichthys; species Pholidichthys leucotaenia. The sequence goes on along the minus strand of CM035842.1, from coordinate 329,318,403 downwards.
ACAACTCCAGCCAAACTTGCAATGACTGTGCGCGCATACTAGTATGGTCCTCCAAACACACAGACGAAAGAGGTATGAATTCTATAAAGGACAGCCAAAAAAAAAAAAAAACGCCCAGCCTTTTCTAAAAGTCTTGCTCAGGCAATCTTAAGAAAAAATAGTCACATTTTTTGGTATATCAAGAAACCAACCCAACAAACTTGTGGGTTTGTAAAACTAAAGTTAAATGCATTATTTGCAGTAGTGGTGGCGCTGGCCAACCACTGTTCATTAGTATTCAGCTTTTATCACTCATAGGTATGGCATTTTTCATTCACACATTCTGAATGTGGTCTATTGTTGTTATAAATTAATTTACTCATCAGTTGACAAGCTTCTGTACTTACTCAACCTATAATTAATTTGTTTTTTAATAACCTTGGAGGGATTTCTGAGGATAACACCGTCATATTTTCGATTAAGCATTTCTTTTTTAATAAATCCGCAATGGACACGTGAAAGTTTTTCATGCATTACACTTTCAATTTAGTTCAGTTTACCAAACCCAGGCTTACAGGGCAAGTCTCATACGAGGAAGGAAGCTGCTTTAGGTTTTAACCTAAAAATCTATTGGTCACGCGATTATTGAAAAGACATCAAAATGCGCACTTCCCTTAAAAAAAACCCACAAGTCTTATATTGATTCTGGCTTTGACCAGCTGATGTAGGGCTGTGCGATATGACGATATATATTGGATGACAATATAAAAACGTCTATCGTTTCATAGAATACTCTGTCGTTTATATCATGTTTAAAATGCACATACTCCCATTTATTCAGTAAAACTCCTACTTCACCACTATTTGTCAGTGCCCCTTCTCTTCCCTGCAGTGCACGACTGCACGAAGCGGAACAGGTGTGGTGGGTGGCTAGGCTTCAGTCCAGTGTTTGCTAATGCTAACTCTAAACTACCGGTTCAGATAGCTGCTACTCCTGTTTACCAGGGATGTTTGACCATTTTTCATTGTGCTGCATCAGCGAGGATAGTTCGCTAACCTTGTTTTAATAGGAGGTAAGGAACGTTAACACCATGTCTAATTATAAAATGTTAAATGACAATGCTAAGTTGTGCTAACTGGAAACATGTAGCAGACCATCGTTTTGTTTCATTTTTTGTTTTTTTGTTTTTTGTTTTAAATTGCTGCTGAGTTTCATAGTTTTGTCTGAAAAGATTTTATTAAAGCTGCAAAAGTGTACAATGGTGCCACATACACACAAATAAATAACTAGAAAAGCACTCAGAGTGCATACCTCTGCCAAGGCTCCTTCCATTTCTCATGGATCACCTCCAAAATGTAACGGGCTTGTGTGTAGCCTATAGCAACTTGTGGTGAAAATTGCATCAAAGTCTGTCCGTCAGTTTTGGAGTATTGTTGCTAATACACTGTGAGAAGATAAGAGCCTTGGCTGAGGTATGCATTCTCAGATCATCACCAAAATATAATGGGTTCCTCTCTAGGCCAAGAACCACCTCTGGTGAAAATTTCATCCAAATCCATCCAGTTGTTTTTGTGTAATCCTGCTGCACAAATACAAAGAAAGCCCTTGGTGGAGGTATGCACTCTCTGATCATCACCAAAATATAATGGGTTCCTCTCTAGGCCAAGAACCACCTCTGGTGAAAATTTCATCCAAATCCACCAAGTAGTTTTTGTGTAATCCTGCTGCACAAATACAAAGAAAGCCCTTGGTGAAGGTATGCACTCTCAGATCATCACCAAAATCTAATCATCTGTTCCCCGTGCCATTACACACGAAATTTCCTGAAACTTTCATCAAAATCCGTTCATAACTTCTTGAGTTATGTTGGTAACAGACAGACAGACAGACAGACGAACCCCGGTAAAAACATTACCTCCTTGGTAGAGGTAATAAATACTGTACATTAAAATGGGTCAGAGGAGCAAGTTGGCTCTTAATGTAACTTATTTGTTTTCTAATCATTTTAATTAGTCAAGTAGCGATAATGAATAATGTTAAAGTCATTACATGTATTTTATTACATTACCTTTTGTGTCTTTGAGTTTCAGATCATGGCCAATCTGGAATATTTTTACTAAGAAGTAAATAGGTTACATCAGGCTAAAATAGCAGTCTTTAGGCTGCAGCTCTACCCTTAAATTTTCATTGATTTAAACTAACAGCTAATTTATATCTGTTGATGGCAGCCATGGGTAATTTTCTCATTTTCAGATATTTTTTTATGTTGTGGCATTTTTTATTTATTTTTTTTTATTTTTTTTGCTATTCTCCTCTGGCTCAGGAAATATTTAACTTATTGATGCTTACTTTTTATTCATATATGATTTAGAAGAAAAACCTGAAATTTATGAGAATCAAGTTTCAAATGCACATTACAAAACTATTTTATAACACTGCAAAATTATGAGGGAAAATGATACATGTAAAAAAAAAATGATGGTCCTTTTTATATGATTATCTAAACTGTAGAATTTACAGAAAATGTGTATTTTGATATATATCGTTATTGTGATATGACTTGCGTATATTGGGATTTGAATTTTTTTGCCATATCGCACAGCCTTAAGCTAATGTAACTCCTCCTGTACGCCAAAAATTGGGAAAATCAGCCTTGATCTGCCCACTCCTCTACTATTAGGCAGCCTAACTGTCTGTCTGCAAATGTAGATGGCCAGCCAAGGCCTTGGCTTCAGAGCTAACATTGCTACTAGGAAGTTGACTTACTACACACAGTTTATATTATTTTCTTTAGATTCCAGTCACCCTAATAAACATCCCTGTTTCCACCTGGTTCGCTAATTCACAGTCAATAGTATATTTCATTTCATTATGGCATATTTTGTTATATTTTTGCAGTGATGCTACTTCGAGCCATTCATCATTGGGAATCCCTTGATAACTGAGTAAGATTGTTCACTTCAAAAATTATCTGTGTGTCCTTTGATGGCTAAAAATGCTAATCTAAGAAGCACAGACATGGTTACAAACTATGCGTGTATAAATGGATGTTGGTGTTTGCAAAGGATCTCCTTCTCACTGCTTGCGCCGCAGGCAGTTCTCTTCAGTCTTGCACTGTCTTTCATGCTTGAAATGGGCAATGCCCTTAAAAACTGTATTACACCATCCCGACCTGTTATGTGCTAGCACTTCCCACTTGTCAATACTGATATTACCACATTTCAGAGACACTTTGAGGTTATCTTTGAAACACTTTCTCTGTCCCCCTTGCAATTGTGTGCCTGAGCCGAGTTCACCATAGAAGACTTGTTTGGGAAGAATCCTCCATCCTGAGAACATGACCTAACCAACGCAGCTGATTTTGGATCACCATGGCCTTGACGCTTGTACAGTTTGCCTCGTCCAAAACACTGTTGTTTGTTTGTCGAGCCTGCCAGTTTACGTCTAAAATATGACGCAGACAGTGCTGGTGGTATTTTTCAAGGGTCTAAAGATGTCGTCGATAAGTGGTCCAGGACGCTGAGTCATAAAGAAGAGTTGGTAATACAACTGCCTTGTAAATGAGTACTTTGGTGTCTGTCCTTATACCTCTCTCATCAAAGACTCTCTCCCGCATTCGACCAAATGCGTAGCTGGCAGCTTGAAGGTGATGCCGAATCTCAGTATCAATGGCAGCTTTTACAGACAGAACACTGCCAAGGTAACGGTAACTCTGAACATTCTTCAGTTGGGATCCACACATGGTGAGTGATGGACAAGCAGGTTCCTAACCAGAAGCTGGTTGGTAGAGGATCTCCGTCTTCTTTACATTGATGGTAAGACCCAACCTCTGGTACATGTATTCAAAGGCATTCAGAATTCTTTGAAGATTAGTGTCAGAGATGGTGCAGACGCAGATGTCATCAACATACTGAAGCTCGATCACGAAGGTAATGGTGGTCTTGGTTTTTTGCCTTCAATCTTCTTAGATTGAATAGTCCTCCATCCATTCGGTAGACAACCTCTACATCATCAGGCAGTCTGTCTTGAATGAGTTGGAAAATAGCCGAGATAAAGGTGGAGAAAAGGGTCGATGCGATCACATATCCTTGCTTTATCCCCGTTCGCACTATGAAAGGCTCGCTATTGCCGGTAGTGGCCAAGACTTTGGCGGACATGCCATTGTGAAGACGTCTTAGGATCAAGATAAACTTCTCAGGGCAGCCGTATTTTGCCAGAATCTGCCACAAGGCTTCATGATTGACAGAGTCAAAAACTCAGAGACAGAGCAGTGAATGGAACCTTTAAAAAGTATTTTATGGAACTTTTGGAAACGTGATGCTTAGTGATGATAGCTAAGTAAATTGCTGCATGTGTAACTAATCTTTCACAAATATTTCTCATGCACTCGATGTTTGTGAATCTGATTTTATTCAGAATAATGCCCCTGAACAGTTGTTTGTTGTTGCTGCATTGGAAATATATTTTAGTTTTCAAGATGCAACTCTCAGGAATATATTTATGATCTAGCACTGCTCATAATTTAAGCACATCTGTTGTTCACAAAGAAAAGAAGGGTGGTGGGTGAGGGGAAATGAGTAATGGATGAAGTAAGTCATTTGCTTTGACAGGTTACAACCACAATCACTCATGTGTTACTGTACTGACTGGCTTCCTGTAGAATTCATTCTTGCTGTCAATACCCCTGTTGTTCATGCGGTCTTTTACATTGCCACTGCCATTGATCAGTGTCAGTGGGACAGATTGTGATATGAACACGTCAACAGGAAACAAAGCTGTTTTGCCATAGAGAAAAGAATTATTATGATGTTCGAAGAAAAACAGAGTGCAAGTTGTGGAAAAGCGCCGATCAGATAATACTGATGTTTTTATGTGTGCCAGGAAATGTCACGGCAAAGTCACATTCTGTAAGTGTTTATAGAAGGGATGTCATCTGTCATGCTCAGCAAAGACTGACAGTTCTTCTCAGGTAGACAGACACAGGGTTCTCTGACCTCGGACCTAATAGAGCTATATCTCAAATCAGTAAATTTCATCTGTTACATGCAGCTGCACTCTGGGTCAGTGTGCATGCTCCTGCCTGGGCTCTGAATTCCTTTCTACATCTCATTTCTCAAACAGGAAATTAAATGAACATCTTGGTATTATGGTTTTGTTTCCACATTGTGATTCCCCTCTCTCTCTTTCTGTGGGCATTCATGCCTGTTGTCATTGAAAAATGTGCTCCTGGAGGCACCTGCCGTATGGTGAACTACCAGGAAGCTATTTTTTAGCCTCAATTATATACTAAGACAATATAAAAGTTCTGTTATTATATGAGACAAGTAGACCCTTTGTCCTGGAAGTTGTAGATGCATGCGCAAGACTGGCCGCACCTCGGACACAATCCAAGGACGGATCATTTTTTTTTCACACTTAAGGAGTTGTTCAGAGCTCCTTATACAAAGATATCATCATCATCATAGCAGTCTCAAGTCAGTGGCGGTAATACACCTGTAGGTTGGTTGCCAACTGCCAATCAAATCTAAAAGAAGAAGAAAAAGACCCTTTGTCCTGAGAGGCCCACAAATTATGATCCCATCTTCATTCTTTTTGGGCAAGTTTTGTCACATAAAAGCATTACAACTGTGTGAAGTGTCAGAAACTGAGAAGCTCAGAAGGTGTCTGCCCCTGGGCTCCAAAGTTTGGTGCTTTGGCCCCGGATGCAATATGCAGACAGCGCGCCTACTCCATAAATACCCATATGGCTTTCCATATGCACCAAAGAGCTTACATAAACCCCAAAGTTTGCCGGTCAACGACACCACTGAGCCCACTGTCCAAGCAAACCCACCCGCGACGACCATCCACACTGTAAGACCCGAGAGCGCAACGGATGCATACAGCATCGTGGAGATGGACGTTACTCTGCCGCTCCTGCTTGATACTGCTACAGTGAGGTCAATGTTAAATTGGGCTACGGTGAAGAAATTCTTCCCCAACCACAAGACTGGCAAGAACTCAGCGGCGCTGTATGGGTATGGTGGTTACAGAGTTAGCAACATAGGGACCATCACGCTAACGGTCCACTGCACGTCAAGAGTAGTTACTGACTTTGTGTTTTGAGTGACCACGCATGGAGACAACATATTAGGGTGTGACCTTTTCTGCCAACTGAGCTTCTCCATTCGCAAGGGTAACGGACTCAGGTTGACTGACTACGGTGGTTGGGACGCGACATACCCCGATGACGATGAGTGGGACGAGACACAACAGGATGACGACAACAAGAGCACAGCCACCCTGTGTGCGCAAGAGGAATGCTACCCAGAGGGGGGACAGTGGCCAGACTCGCCTCAGATCCTTGCCCAGCATGAGCCAGTGGGAGCCGTTGTGGAGTTGCAGAAGAGGGAGCCCACATGCACCAAGGATTCCGGGACACAACAACCCGGTGTGGATCCCAGTAACGATAATAGTGATACATCACAACAACTAGCACCAGGTAATAGAGAAAAGGAGTTGGACTGCTTCCGAATCCTCACACAGCACCAGTCTACAGGAACCGCAGCTGAGCCACTGGATGAAGAGTCCGAGATCGTGTAGAATACAACTGAAGCGTTGGACATCTTCCGGATCAGCGACGAGCATCGGCTTCCAGGGTCCGCCGCAGTAACGTTAGATAAAGAGTCCGTGACCCACCAGGCAACGGCGGGACCATTGCAACGCTCCACGACAAAAGTGGATGTTACATCACCGCAACCTACACGACACGTGCAGTCAAACAGAATACCACTTGAGGTACTGGATTGGGTTTGGGTCCGAAAAATTGAGTGACCGGGCCTGCAGTTAACTACATTGCGACCCCCAGCACCACTGACACCTATGAGGATCCCCACGCAGCTGGGACCAGTGACCTTCCAGTTGACAGATGGTTCGGTGTGACACGCCAATCGTCTCCGTAGAGTTTGAGTGACAGCTCCGGAGGACGAGGCTTTGCGGGAGTTGGCCCATGCAGTGTGAGACCTGGGTTGGAGTTTCGTGGGAGATGGTCAGGGTCACCCAGCACCTCCAGGGGCGGAACTGCCTTCCTCATGGAAGAGTACAAGAAAGAAAGGACTGGTTAGCTAGTGGCACGGCTGCCAGCTAAAGAGTGGCAGAATAACCCACTCAGCTGCGCGAGGCTATGCGGTGGTCTACCCACTAGCCCTAGCTAGTGTTGTTTATATTTATTGTACCAAATTGGAGAGGGTTAAATTTGACAATGTGTTCTGTGTTTTTCGAAGGGGGGGGTGTTATAAAGGGTTAATAGGTAGCGGTGTGATGATGCAGCCGGCTGGTGACGTCATCACGCCATCCATAAATGGGGAGAGTCGGCCATCTTAGGCCTCTCTCAACTGAGCCACTTACGGTTCAGCACACAGTAAACCTGCAGTGTAATTCAATTCAACTTTATTTATATAGCGCCATTTCACACCAACAGTCATCTCATAGCACTTTCAATTGTAGGGGAAACCCCCACAATTGCAGAAAGACCCCAGCAATCAGGCGATCCCCTGTGAGCAAGCACTTGGTGACGGTGGAGAGGAAAAACTCTCTTTTAACAGGAAGAAACCTCCAGCAGAACCAGGCTCAGGGAGGGGCAGTTATCTGCTGCGACTGGCTGGGTGGTGAGGGGATAGAGAAGAAGAAGAAAAGAACAGACATGTAGAGAGCAAACAGCATGACAGGGACTCAATCTATGGGAGAGAACAAACAGATGTTAATGACCAGCAAAAATATTTCATTGAGAGTGAAGAAAGGAGTGAAGCCAGTGCATTGTTGGAGGTCCCCCGGCTGTCTAAACCTATTAGCAGCATAACTAAGGGAGGGTTCAGAGGCACACGATCCCTCCCTAATTATAGGCAATATCAAAAAAGAAGGTTTTAACCCTATTCTTAAAAACAGAGATAGAGTCTGACTCCCGAATCCAGATTGGCAGCTGGTTCCACAGGAGAGGAGCTTGATAACTGAAGGCTCTGCCTCCCATTGTACTTTTGGAGATTCTAGGTATTACAAGTAATCCTGCATTTTGGGAGCATAGTGCTCTATTAGGATAATAGGGGAGTATCAGATCTTTTAAATAAAAAGGGGCCTGATTGCGTAGAGCTTTGTAAGGGAGAAAAAGGATTTTAAACTTATTTCTAAATTCTGTAATTATAATTATTGTGTGTAATTAAGTTCGAGTTCCAGCACAGCTGTCCTCTCCGTTGGTCATTCTGGGTTTCCAGACATACAGTGGGGCAAAAAATTATTTAGTCAGTCACCAATTGTGCAAGTTCTCCCACTTAAAAGATGAGAGAGGTCTCCAATTTTCATCATAGGTATACCTCAACTATGAGAGACAAAATGAGAAAAAAAATCCAGACTAAGGATTTTTAATGAATTAATTGGTAAATTCCTCGGTAAAATAAGTATTTGGTCACCTACAAACAAGCAAGATTTCTGGCTCTCACAGACCTGTAACTTCTTCTTTAAGAGGCTCCTCTGTCCTCCACTTGTTACCTGTAATGGCACCTGTTTGAACTCGTTATCAGTATAAAAGACACCTGTCCACAACCTCAAACAGTCAGACTCCAAACAGCTTGGTGTGAAGAAATCAACTGTGGGAGCAATTATTAGAAAATGGAAGACATACAATACAAGACCACTGATAATCTCCCTCGATCTGGCGCTCCACACAAGATCTCACCCCGTGGGGTCAAAATGATCACGAGAACGGTGAGCAAAAATCCCAGAACCACACGGGGGGACCTAGTGAATGACCTGCAGAGAGCTGGGACCAAAGTAACAAAGGCTACATCAGTAACACACTACGCCGCCAGGGACTCAAATCCTGGAGTGCCAGACGTGTCCCCCTGCTTAAGCCAGTACATGTCCAGGCCCATCTGAAGTTTGCAAGAGAGCATTTGGATGATCCAGAAGAGGACTGGGAGAATGTCATATGGTCAAATGAAACCAAAATAGAACTTTTTGGTAAAAACTCAACTTGTCGTGTTTGGAGGAGAAAGAACACCATACCTACTGTGAAGCATGGGGGTGAAAACATCATGCTTTGGGACTGTTTTTCTGCAAAGGGACCAGGACGACTGATCCGTGTAAAGGAAAGAATGAATGGGGCCATGTATCGTGAGATTTTGAGTGAAAACCCCCTTCCATCAGCAAGGGCATTGAAGATGAAATGTGGCTGGATCTTTCAGCATGACAATGATCCCAAACACACCGCCCGGGCAAGGAAGGAGTGGCTTCGTAAGAAGCATTTCAAAGTCCTGGAGTGGCCTAGCCAGTCTCCAGATCTCAACCCCATAGAAAACCTTTGGAGGGAGTTGAAAGTCCGTGTTGCCCAGTAACGGCCCCAAAACATCACTGCTCTAGAGGAGATCTGCATGGAGGAATGGGCCAAAATACCAGCAACAGTGTGTGAAAACTTTGTGAAGACTTAGAGAAAACGTTTGACCTCTGTCATTGCCAACGAAGGGTACATAACAGAGTATTGGGATGAACTTCTGTTATTGACCAAATACTTATTTTACAGAGGAATTTACCAATTGATTCATTAAAAATCCTTCAATGTGATTTTCTGGATTTTTTTTTTCTCATTTTGTCTCTCATAGTTGAGGTATACCTATGATGAAAACTGGAGACCTCTCTCATCTTTTAAGTGGGAGAACTTGCACAATTGGTGGCTGACTAAATACTTTTTTGCCCCACTGTAACAAGGTTGTCTTTATAACTTCTGCAGCTGCATTTGACCTGCTGTGGAAATCCCAAAAGCGTAATCATGTTTAGGTTTACAGTATTATCCAGCATGACACACAGCTGGGAATATGTCACAGCCTAATCCAGTAACTGCACCTGGATGTTTACAGTGCGAGCTGCTAGCCCTCGTTAACACATTGACAGTTCATTTCAGCTGCAGAGCTCCGATCCATTTGTCTGTAGGTGAGTGGCAGTCTCATTTTCAAAATAATTTACTCTCCAGTGTTGATACTTTTATTTGGGTGATGGTGGAATTTCAAGGCTGATTAGCTATTGTGACAAACTCATTTGGATGCTAATTCACTTGTTAACATAGATTTTATATCCTACCAGAGTGATGGCCTCGTGGTAGAGCATCCGCCCCACAGCCGGGAGGTCGTGGGTTCAAGCCCCGGCTGGGTAATCCCAAACACCATATAAAAATGGTACTTCCTGCCTTCTAGCTTGGTGCTCAACATAATAGAATGGAGGATGAAAAGTTTTTTGTGGTGGTGGCCCCTCTGATTCTAAATGTCATTAACATTGGAGAAATGTAATTTTGTTCTACTGTACATGATTGGCTGTATGGATTGAATGACAAAGTTGGCTGCTTCTTCTTAACAACGTTGTGTGGAAGTTGTGTTCAATGACGAGACTTGAGTTTATTCCTCAGGTTCGGCTTTATTGCAGAACACAATCATCCAACATTCTCAAATAGCAAGAAGAGGCAGAATCATGTCACATCACATTCTTATACCTCCGGGGGATTAAGAACTCAAGTCACATGGTGCTTCTGCAAACATTTAATCGCAATGCAAGTCTCTGAAGATTCACCATTGTCTCTTATTCTCCGATGTTCCGGGGATCCCCCCAGGGCCTCCTCTCTGAGACAAGGGTCCGACTTCACACCTCCTCGACATCTCCTGTCGGCCCCCGTCGATCCAGACTCTTTGTTCCTCCAGACGTGAAGCCCCAATCCACATAAGCCATACATTTGTGGGAGATATGAACCAGACATATGTGCCACACTCTTGTGGGAAATATGAACCAAACATATGTGCCACATGACCCCCCCAAACGTCTACATGGGACAAACATACTCGTAAATGCATAACATAAAAGACATTACCACATAACCAACAATCAATCCCCCAATCTCTTAGGTCTTAACTTCCTGCCGAATCTGCTGTAAGCCGGCTTCGCTGCGTCTACAGCGCCTCCTCACACCTGGGGATTAGATTTGTTAGCACATCTCTGTGGGAGCTCTGGAGCATGCCTTCTCGGTGGCCTGCCCCGGCGGGGGGCTTTCGCCAACTACACGTGTTCATCAGCCAGAACAAAAGCGGGCTTGAGTCTGTTTATGCAAATTAGCTCCCTTCTGCCCCCCAAATCTAGCAAGAAATGCTTCTCATTTTTTTTCCAGCACCCTGAACGGTCCATCATAAGGCGGACGAAGCCCTGGGCGTTGTGCATCATGTCTAACAAAAACAAACTCTGCGTTTTTTAAAGCCTCTGGCACAAAAACGCGTGGAAAGCTGTGATGCACTGGGCCAGGCAGTGTGTTTGATCCTGTGCCACTCTGCAATAGCTGAGCGGGGGGACAATTTGGTGCAGGATTTTCCGGAAGAAATTCCCCTGGCAAACGGAGAGGTTGTGCGAAGACTAACTCCGCTGGGGAGGCCTGCAAATCCTCCTTAGGTGCAGAACGCATCCCCAATAAAACCCATGGCAGTTTGTCCACCCAATTTGTATCCGTGAGCGATGCTCTGAGGGCTGCTTTCAATGACCTATGAAAGCGTTCACATAAACCGTTGGCCTACGGGTTATACGCGGTAGTGCGGTGTACCTTCACCCCTAAGCTGCGGGCCATAGACGACCACAGTTCGGAAACAAATTGAGGGCTTCTGTCGGACGTTATGTCCGACGGAACTCCAAAACGCGCGACCCAAATTGTTAAAAACACGCGTGCAACCTCTTCCGCCGTTGTTGACGCCAGAGGTACTGCTTCCGGCCAACGCGTGGTGCGGTCCACCATCGTCAAAAGGTGTGTGTGCCCTTGAGATGAGGGAAGCGGGCCCACCAGATCAACATGCACATGATCGAAACGCTTAGCCAGGATGTGAAAAGGCTCCAAAGGAGCCCTCGTGTGCTTGTGTATCTTAGCCCTCTGGCACACTACACAAGCTGCTGCCCATTCCTTGACCTGTTTGCGCAACCCCGGCCAGACAAATTTCTCCCCCACCATCTTGATCGATGTTCGCACCCCCGGGTGCGCCAGCGAATGGACCGAGTCAAAAACGCGGCGGCGCCACGCAGCTGGAACCACGGGACGAGGCCCGTCCCGTGGAGACATCGCATATTAAGGGGGGCATACCCATTTGCTGCACCCTGTGCTCCAGCCTTAACCCTGTTGGTCCAGACTGGAGCGCGCGCACATCCGCGTCACCAACCTGCTCTGCAGCCATGTCTGCATAATCCAAACCTACGTGGACCGGGGCCACGCGCGCTCCCGCGTCACTGCCCTGGCCCACAGCCACCGAGTCTGCCCCCACGTGGCCTGGCGTTGCCACAGCACGTGAGAGACAGTCTGCCACTACATTGTGTTTACCTACGACATGCTGGATATTGGTGGTGAACTCCGATATTGCGGCTAGCTGTCTTTGCTGTTGGCCTGACCAAGGTTCTGAGATCTTGGCCATCGCAAACGTTAACGGTTTGTGGTCCACGAAAGCGGTGAAACGACGCCCTTCCAGCCAGAACTGGAAATGGCGGATGGCCAAGTGTAGGGCTAAAAGCTCCCTGTCAAACGCGCTGTATTTACGCTCGTTATCGCGCAAGGATTTGCTAAAGAACGCGAGCGGCTGCCAGGTCCCTGCCACACACTGTTCAATGACTGCCCCCACCGCTAGATCAGAAGCGTCGGTGGTGAGTGCCAAACGGGCTGTTGGAACCGGGTGCGCTAACAAAACGGCGCTTGCAAGGGCTGATTTGTCCTGGGAGAAAGCGCGCTCCCGCGCCGGAGACCATTCAACCTTATTCGTGGGTTTTTGTTTTTTTAGTGCCGTGTACAGTGGCTGCATGAGCCGCGCTGCGCTCGGAAGGAACCGGTTGTAAAAATTAACCATTCCTAGAAACTCCTGCAGCGCTTTTATCATTTGAGGTCGGGGGAAATCTGTTATTGCGCACACTTTCTCAGGCAGGGGAACCGCTCCTTCTGGCGAAACGCGATGCCCCAAAAAATCGATTTGCGCCACCCCGAACTGGCACTTCGCTGGGTTAATTATCAACCCGTGCTCTGCCAGTCTCCGAAAAACCGCTGTGAGGTGGGTTTCGTGTTCGTCCTCGGACGTGCTGGCTACCAATATGTCGTTTAAATAGACGAACACGAAGGGCAGGTCGCGTAAAACTGCATCCTTCATGCGTTGGAAAGTTTGCGCGGCGCCCTTTAACCCAAATGGCATGCGCAAAAACTCAGAAAGCCCAAACGGAGTTATTACCGCAGTTTTGGGAATATCCTGCGCGCGCACGGGGACTTGATGGTAGCCGCGCACCAAGTCTATTTTAGAAAAAATGCGCGCCCCCGCCAAATGAACTGAGAAATCCTGGATGTGCAGAATCGGGTAGCGGTCGTGTGCCGAGACGTTGTTCAGCCTGCGGAAATCGCCACAAGGTCGCCACGAGCCATCAGCCTTTGGGACCATGTGTAACGGTGAAGCCCAAGGGCTGTTCGAGCGTCTAATTATGCCCAGTTTTTCCAGGTTGGCAAATTCCTCGCGCGCTATTGCCAGTTTAGCTGAGTCCAAGCGCCGGGCTTTTGCAAAAATGGGCGGCCCAGTGGTGGTGATAAAATGCTCCACCCCGTGTTTGGCCACTGTCGCCGAAAACTTTGGGACTGTAAGTGCTGGAAAGTGAGTGAGCAGAGCATGAAACTTACCACCCGCAGCTGTGACGTTGGCGTGTGCAGTCGGCGGGGCCACCCGAGCTGTGCAGGGGATAGAATGAAAAGACAGTGCATTAACCAGACGTAGCAAGATCAACCAATAAACCATGTGAGCACAAAAAAATCAGCCCCTAACATGTTAAAACTGACTGCCGCTACAATAAAGGTCCACTCAAATGAACGGCCCTGTAAGGACAGAAGCATGGTCCCCTCACCGAATGTCTTGATCGCTGAGCCACTCGCTGCTGATACTGACACCCAGGGAGCTTTAGACGGCATCAGCCGTTCCGCGTAGGTAGGCGTGACGAAACTCAGCTGGGAGCCCGTGTCCACGAGGAATTGTTTCCCCGAGTGTGCATCTGTCAGGTAAAGCAGCTTGTTTTCTTCTCCGAGGGATGCAGCTGCTACCGGCCCCCGGTCTTGGCGTTTCCCTGACGCTTGAAACGACACGGTGGGAGACATCTGTGTGCCCTCTCCGCAAAACAGCGGTGGTAGAAGCACAGGCCGTCTTCAGCTCTGCGTCACCTGACGCCTGTCGCTGCCGTCGTCGGTTCGTCTGGCGCCGCCACCACTGGCTCCAAACCATCTCCGGGCGCCGTCCTCTGCTTAGCTGCCGCGGCCGAAACCACGCTCCGCTTGTGGGCGTCGACGAGTCGCTGCGCCTCCTTGCTGAGCCCATGGTAGTCCCGCTTGGCCAATCGGGGTGAGTCTGCCAGGGTCACTCTCACTGCTTGCGGCAGAGTCCGGAGGAAAAGGTGGGCAAAAATAAATTCGCCATCCTCAGAGGCTTTCAGTCTCAGCATCTTCACCATCAGGTCCACCAGTCTGTCGTTCTCCGACTCCGTCAACACTAGGAGCCCCTCTGCTCGCTGTTGCACCGAGGGGGTGAAATGGCTGATCAGCGCCTCCTTCAATGCGCCGTACTTGTCGGTGTCCGGTGGGTGGTTAACCAGGTCTTCCACCCTCTGGACCGTGTGGCTGTCCAGCTTCGCTACCACATGGTAGAACCTCGTTCCATCCTTTGAGATTCTCCGGAGGTTGAACTGCGCCTCGACCGCGCTAAACCAGGAGCGCGGGCTGTGCTGCCAGAAATCGGGCAACCGGAGCGTGGAGGCAGCCATCAGGCTGGCCTCTGATGAGCTCCGCCTGGGAGAATTCTCTCTGCTCATTCTTTGTCGTGGGTCACCAGTGTGGAAGTTGTGTTCAATGACGAGACTTGAGTTTATTCCTCAGGTTCGGCTTTATTGCAGAACACAATCATCCAACATTCTCAAATAGCAAGAAGAGGCAGAATCATGTCACATCACATTCTTATACCTCCGGGGGATTAAGAACTCAAGTCACATGGTGCTTCTGCAAACATTTAATCGCAATGCAAGTCTCTGAAGATTCACCATTGTCTCTTATTCTCCGATGTTCCGGGGATCCCCCCAGGGCCTCCTCTCTGAGACAAGGGTCCGACTTCACACCTCCTCGGCATCTCCTGTTGG
This sequence comes from Pholidichthys leucotaenia, assembly GCA_020510985.1. Taxonomy (NCBI): domain Eukaryota; kingdom Metazoa; phylum Chordata; class Actinopteri; order Cichliformes; family Pholidichthyidae; genus Pholidichthys; species Pholidichthys leucotaenia. Next base: position 329,303,240 of record CM035842.1, on the reverse strand, counting down.
CCCCCGTCGATCCAGACTCTTTGTTCCTCCAGACTTGAAGCCCCAATCCACATAAGCCATACATTTGTGGGAGATATGAACCAGACATATGTGCCACACTCTTGTGGGAAATATGAACCAAACATATGTGCCACAGTTGCATGAAAAAATCACTGTGCATTTGGTCTGAATGAACCTTTCGAGCTGCAAAAGTTTTTGCTAGCTGAACAGATGCCAGAGTAGATGCTGTGGTGTAGTTGGAGTTCGACAGTTTAGAGCAGGAATGGGCCTTTTAATCCGGTTCATCAAATATTGATACACAATTGGCCAAATTACTGTAAAGACCGCATTCATTTTGGCTTTTTCCTGGAATACCCGGCTTTTCAGTTCATCCTGCTAAATGGCGCATTCCAAACACAAACATGAAGTGAAAATTTGTGTCGCTCTACTTGCATAAGTACAGTTGCCACAGTTGAGATCAACATGCGAAAATGCACCCTGCAGAGGGGCGGGATTATCTTCATAACTTCTGCAGCTGCTGCGTTCCTGCCATGGAAATCCCCCCAAAATGCCATCATGTTTGAATTCACATTATCCAGAGGAGCACACAGTTGGGAAAACCTCCTCCAGAAACTGCATCGATGGCTGCTGTTTTTGGCACTAAACAAGCAGAACGGTGTCCAGTTTCATGAGCTTCTAGCCTTTGTTAGCAGATCGGTAGAAGCCTAGCAGGATATGGCAGGTGGATACAAACTGCAGACACTATCTTAAATGTGGAGCTCCTGTCCATGTCTCCAGTGAGTGGTGATCTCATTTTCAAACTTAATTTATTCTCCATTGTTGATATTCACTCCTGGTGATGGCAGAATTTCACTGCTGATTGTCTATCGCAACCAAGCATCAAGTTAATTTTTCACCTTAGGTGAACAAAATCAAACTCATGCAGATGCAAATTTACATGTATTTGCATCTTTCCACTGACTTTGCATGTAATTGTGCCGCACTAAGAATTTGCTTCATGTTTGGTCTGAACACATTATTCATGCCCTTTCTACTTCTGTATATAAGACTTAACGTTGGAAAAAAATCTCTATTGGAGTGAATGGAAAGAGAGAAATTATTTTTCTATCCTGATCAATTTTTGCCATCATATGATATACAGTATGTCAATTTAAAAGATAATTTTTCACTTTAAAAACTTTGTAGGCTGTCATCAAATCTAGATGTCATTGTCTAGTCATCAGGATGAGTTTTATGCTTCACTTACTGAAGCCAAATTTCCAAATATTCAGAAGATGGCACAGAGGATGCTGGTGTTGTCTGGGTACACGTGTGAGCAGACGCTCAGCATGATGAACATCAACAAAGCGTGCCACAAATCCCAGTTAACTGATGAACACCTCAGATCTATCCTGAGAATTGCCACAACCAAACTGACACCAAACTTTGAGGCACTTGCAAAAAAGGATGATCAACAACATTGAAACTGAATGTAAGTTTTCTTTCACTTTTAGATAACAGATTTTACATGTAATTTATATTAGTTTGTATAGGGGTGGGAATCACCAGAGGCCCCACGATACAATATTATCACGATACTTGGCCTGCAATGCAGTATTATCATGATCTTGCAATATGCCAAATATTGCAATAGTGATTTCCTATCCCAATCTTTGCCTTTTTCAAATCCCAGCCAGATCTCAGTAGTCATTTTTTTGCTGTGCTGGTCCAATCAGTGAGCATTTAGCACCATCTAATGGACTGAAAAGTCAATTGATATTTTTATTGCTCTGGTACCTAAATAGATGATCAGAGTAGTGGCCTAGTTGGGAGAGCATGCACTCCACAACCAGGAAGTCATGGGTTCAAATCCCGGCTGGGTCATACCGAAGGCCATATAAAAATGGTACCTTCCGCCTTCTAGCTTGGTGCTCAGCATACACAGAGCTACCAGAGGACCATCCCCCCGCTGTAGCTTTCACTACTTACAGTAGCTGTGTGTCCTACGTGACACACTAATGTGTTTTCACATTATATATTTGTATTGGTTTAAATAAGAAAGAGTGACTTTGAGAATAACTAAGTTGTAGTTACACACTCACGCCAGAAGGTGGTGCATTACTCCGTGAGACAGAATAGTGAGGTCACAGACCCTCCTCTCCAATATGGCAGAAACGAGGCATTGAGAAACTTCACCAGTTGCCTGTCTCATCATTTCCCTGTGTTTTACAGGTTAGTAACTGAGTAAAAGACACACAAAATGGGTCATAAAGTACTTAGAAGAAACACAGCTAAATGTGAATGTGTAAATCAGTTGGTAAATACTGTGACGTTTGCAAGGGTTCACACAAAAAGACAATGGAGCAGATGGCTGTGATCAACCTGATTTATTTTTCACACACCCCGACCCCCAACCTGCCACTTAGTACACAGAGCCGGGGAGGTCATTCTCACAGACCTCTGTTTACATCACGGTTACACACACATGATACATCTTGCCCTAATCCTGCTAAACACTGCTGGGCCATTATAATGCAGTTATAATGACCCAGCAGTATAACTCAGAAATAACACATTTAACACACACAGTAACGTTTCAAACTGGCAAAGCATGCTGGGAAATTCACTTAACATGGCCCCAACGTTACACTGCCCCCCCCCCGGACTGGTTTCTGTCCCCAGAAAAATTAAAGTCCAATTTAAAAGTCCAATACAAACTCATCCAGGTGTCGGGGCGGTCTTCGGCGCCGGTGGCCAACACGTACAGGCCCCCTAGTGTCCATCTGGGTCTCGGTCGGGGTATCGGGCCGGGATGGAAGCTCCGGTTCGTCCACCAGCGGTGCAGATGGCCGATACGGGGCGAGACGGTCACGATGAAGGACCACAACCCGGTCCCTTTTTCTAAGCCTCACCCTGTACACCACATCTGACAGTCTCTCCAGGACCACGCATGCCCCCGACCACTGGCTCGCCAGCTTCGGTGATCGTCCTCTCTTCCTCTCAGGGCAGAAAACCCAGACTCGATCTCCCGGTGCAAAGTCCCTCCCCTGGCAGCGGGAGTCGTACGCTCGCTTCTGCCGACCCCCTGCCGCTGCCAGGGCCTCTCGAGCCAGCTCGTGCACCGTGTGGAGACGTTCTTTCAAACAAAAAAAATAATCCAATCCGGGTTTTCCTTCCACCTCCGGCTCAGGGGGGCAACCAAATACCAAATCCACCGGTGTGCGCAGCTCGCGTCCAAACATGAGCGCCGCAGCGGTGCACCGGGTAGATTCCTGAGCAGCCGTCCGGTACGCCCACAAAACAAAAGGCAGATGCAGGTCCCAGTCTCGCTGTCGCTGGTCCACTAGGATAGCGAGCTGGGTGGTGAGGGTCCGGTTGAATCGTTCGACCAGGCCGTCGCTCTGTGGATGCAGTGGGGTGGTCCGGGTCTTCCGGATGCCCAGCCGTTTGCAGACCTCTCCGAAGACCTCCGCCTCGAAGTTCCGACCCTGATCGCTGTGCAGCTCCTCCGGTGCGCCAAACCGACAGAACATTTCATCCACCAGCTTTGATGCCGTCGTAGCGGCGCTCTGATCCGGGACCGCGTACGCCTCTGGCCACTTAGTGAAATAATCCATCGCGACCAGCACGTAGCGGTTCCCCTGGTCCGTGGTCGGGAAAGGGCCCAGGATGTCCACTCCCACTCGCTCCATCGGTGCTCCCACCCGGTACTGCTGCAGGGGAGCGTGGGATCGCTGAGTTGGTCCCTTCTGAGCTGTGCATGTGTCGCAGCGATGAACGTGGAGCTCCACGTCCTGATGACAGCCGGGCCAGTAGAACCGGGCCCGAAGGTGCTGCAGCGTCTTTGTCACCCCGAAGTGGCCCGCTCCTACCGCCCCATGAACCAGCTGGAGTACTTTGGGCCGGAGTCGACGAGGAACCAGCAGCTGCCAAATGTGCCGCTGCCCAGCTGGAGTCTGCCACTGCCGATACACCACGCCCTCATGACAGCGGAGGTTGGCCCACTGGGAGTGTAGGGCCTTAGTCTCTGGGTCCAGCGGTGACACAACCTCCCAGGCGGGCCGCTGTCCTGCGTCCAGCCACTGCCGAACCCGCGAAATGACCGGGTCTCTGTCCTGCTCGCTCTGCAGCTGCTGCGTGCCAAGAACCTCTGTGACGTCATCGCCGGGGAGAACTGCCTGATCATCTGAGGGGCTGTGCGTCGCTGCGTTATTCCTGCTCGCAGCGGCTCGGAGAGCGGCAGCCCGTGGGGCGATTTGGTCCCGATCTTCAGCCCGTTGACAGTGACGACACTCCTCTGTCGCGCAGGGGCGCCGAGACAGCGCGTCAGCGTTGGCATGGAGGCGGCCTGCCCGATGCACAATCTGGAAATTATAATCCTGCAGTGCCTCCAGCCACCTTGCCAACTGTCCATCCGGTTCTTTGAAATTTAACAACCAGGTCAGGGAAGCGTGGTCCGTCCTGAGCTGGAACCTCCCCCCGTACACATACAGGCGGAAATGACGCAGTCCTTGAATGACAGCCAGCAGCTCTCTGCGAGTCACACAGTAATTTCTCTCGGCTCTGCTGAGAGTGCGGCTGAAGTAAGCGACTGCCTGCTCTCCATGCTCTCCCTCCTGGGATAGCACCGCCCCGATGCCCTGGTTGCTGGCGTCCGTGTCCACAATGAAAGGGCGGCTCGGGTCAGGATACCGCAGGACGGAGGCTCTGATGAGCGCTGCGCGAAGCTGGCAGAAAGCAGCAGCACAGCTGTCACTCCACTGGAACAGGCGTCCTTTCTGCGTCAGCTGATGCAGCGGGCTGGCAATGGTGGCGAAGTCTTTCACAAACTTCCTATAATAGGAGGCCAATCCAAGAAAACTCCTCAGTTCTCCAACGTTCCGCGGCACTGGCCAGTCTCTCACTGTTGCCACTTTTTCCGGGTCGGTGGCGACCCCCGCTGCGCTGACGACGTGGCCCAAAAAGGTGGTCTCTCGCCGGAACAGGTGGCATTTCCTAGGGTGTAACCGTAACCCCGCCTGCTGGATGGCTCCCAGCACCTCTCGGAGATTTGACAGGGCGCTGTCAAAATCAGCTGCATGCACCAGCAGGTCATCCAGGTAAACAACACAGCGACTCCGGGGCACGTGAGCCAGCACTCGCTCCATCAAGCGCTCAAAGGTGGCCGGAGCATTGCAGAGTCCAAATGGCATCACTTTAAACTGGTACAGTCCCTGCCCGATGGAGAAGGCTGTTTTTTGGCGGGCCTCAGGTGACAGCTCTACCTGCCAATAGCCGCTGCGTAGATCCAGCGAGCTGAACCAGCTGGAGCCGGCGATGTGGTCCAGCGCGTCATCGATGCGGGGCAGGGGGTAGGAATCTTTCCTGGTGGTATCGTTCAGACGCCGGTAATCCACACAGAACCGCCACGACCCGTCCTTCTTCTTGACCAGCACCACAGGCGCTGCCCAGGGGCTGCTGGAGGGCTCAATAACATCTGCCTCCAGCATTTCTCGCACTTTTTGTTCCGCCGCTGCCCGCCTTGAAAAGGGCAGCCGGCGTGGGTGGAGTCGAATCGGCCTGGCCTCACCGGTGTCGATCTCGTGCTGCACCAACCCGGTCCGGCCGCATTCCTCATCCTTCGCAGCGAAAACACCCACGTAATAGTCCAATAGCTCCCGCAGCTGGCGTCTCTGTTCCGGGTCCAGCCCGCTGCAGCTCCGCTGAAATAATTCCTCCACCGCCTGCTGCGTCTCTGCTGACACGTTGGCCCCTCCCCTTGCTGTCCCTGTGTGTGCTCGTGCTCCCTCTGTCCGCGCTGGTGACGTCATCGTGTCCAGTCCTCGCGGTGGCCTGCCTGGTCCGGTCTGTCTTGGCGATCCCTCGATTGCGCGGGCCCCCGCGTCCCTTCTCTGGGTTCTGCTGTGGAGCGTGATGGTCCGGTTTCCCAGCTGGAGGGAAGGTCCGGCGGTGTCGATCTTGGCACGCCAGGCTGTGAGCAGGTCTAATCCAATAATACAGGGGTCTTGGATGTCAGCCAGCCAGAACGGGTGTCTTATGTTCTGACCGGCCACCCCCACCACCAGCACTCTCCGCCCCTTCAGTCGGGCACGCTCACCGGTAGCTGTGGTGATGCAGCGCTCGGTGGGTTCCCACCCCCGCGGAGCCGTCTTGCTCGTGCCCGGCAGTACGCCCGGTCGAACCAAGGAGATTGTAGAGCCGGTGTCAATCAGGGCCCGGATCGACGTCTTCCCCAAGCTGCACTGTAGATAGATCCCTGGAGAGTGTCCAACTCGGCCCACGCGCGGTGCCGGCTCCTCGGGGGAAACATCTGCTGGAGGTGGCCTGTCCCCGTTCACGCCACCTCGCTCTAGTTTAACGCCCGCGAGGGGCCGGTTTGTCGTGGGGTGGGTGCGGGGCAGTATCGCGCGATGTGTCCCATCTCTCCGCAGCGGAAGCACCCTTCCTCGCGCCGCCGAGGCCATCTTCTCCGTGGACGCGCCGCCGTGGTCTGCCGTAATTCCTCCTCCTCCCCCTCGCTCTCCATCGTAGCCTGGTAGGTTCTTCGGCTGTGCGTTGCTGCTTCAGCGGTGCGATTTATTAGCGGCTCTGCCCGCTCTGCTTCTGCCACTGCAGTCTTCCAGTCGCTCGCGGCGTGGAGCCGTACGTGGCTCTGGAGCTGGGCCGGGCGGAGACCTTGGATGAAGCTCCGGAGGGCGAGCTTCTCTACTGCCTCCGGCGCGAAATCTGGGTAGCTGCGCCGGGTTAACAGCCATATGTCTGCAGCATAGGCTCCCAGTTTCTCCTGGTGGTTCCGGCGGCGGCGGATCAGTTGTTCTTGGGCGTGCTCAGCGTCCGCTATTCTCCCAAATCGTCTCTGGAGCGCCCCTTGTAGTGCTGGCCAGCTGTGGCGCTCCTCGGGCCGGAGATCAGAGAGCGTGCAGAGGGCTTTCCCTTCCAAGGCCAGCGCGACCTGTACGGCGGTTTCCTCTGGTGACCAGCCGTTCAGCGCCGCAGTCAGCTCGACCTGTGTCAGGTAGTCATCTAATGTGGCTTCGCCGTTGAAACGGGGAATCTTGGCCCGCTGTCGAACAGGTGGGGTGGTCGTTTCCTGATCGATCGCCACCCTTGATCGCCGTGGGGTCGCCAGCCCGTGCTGTCCTGAGAAGGGTGGAACGTTTGCTCTGTTCTGCCCGCTCTGTCTTGAAAAAGACAGGAGGCGGGGTGCGCTGGCCCCGTCAGGTCCGCCGCTTCGTTCGTCCCGGCTCCAGGCTCCCGGTGGTGGTGTCTCGTCATCCATCATCAGCTGAGCAATGGCCTGCTCCAGCTGCCGGATCTCCATTCTGATCGCTTCCATTTGCTCCATGCCCACTCCTGACACCAGTGTGACGTTTGCAAGGGTTCACACAAAAAGACAATGGAGCAGATGGCTGTGATCAACCTGATTTATTTTTCACACACCCCGACCCCCAACCTGCCACTTAGTACACAGAGCCGGGGAGGTCATTCTCACAGACCTCTGTTTACATCACGGTTACACACACATGATACATCTTGCCCTAATCCTGCTAAACACTGCTGGGCCATTATAATGCAGTTATAATGACCCAGCAGTATAACTCAGAAATAACACATTTAACACACACAGTAACGTTTCAAACTGGCAAAGCATGCTGGGAAATTCACTTAACATGGCCCCAACGTTACACTAATGTAACGTGCTGCTCGACATGGCGACGTCCCACCGGGAGATTCGAACTCACGCCTCCCGCTCCGGAGTCCCACACTCTACCTGTGTCGCCAATAGGGTCAACCCACTTGGCAAGCCAAGTAGGGTGCTCATACTGAGTTCGCTACAATACTGTATTTTGTTGAGTTTTGGACGATGTGAAAAGAGGTGAAAAAGCTAAGTCAAGACAACGCTGCGGGCACCATTTTGAGTTAATTGTACATTTATTACAAAGCTCCTTTTTAGTTAACTATGCTCGGTTTTATATCCTGACATTGTGTACAAGTGTTAATATGCCGTTAGCAGGAGAAACGTGGTTTCATGGTTCTAGAGATTTACATTGAAAATGTTAAAAGCCAAAGCTAAGCCTGCCAGCATGTGTTACCATCATGCAATTCATGAGCCGTTCAGCTAGGCAGTGGTATACTAAAACTACTGTATGTTACAAAGCAGTCCAGCTGCGAGTATTAAAAAGGTAGTTTGGGTAAAAACAGAATAAATAGCTAAAAAGTATTAAAAACATGTAATTGATATGTTTGGAACTGTGTCATGTAAAAAAGTAATTGAACAGACACTGATGATTAAAGGGGTTACTGTACATGAAGGAAATTTATTACATATTTTTGCATGTGAAAGAAACAGTTGTTAATGCTGTAAACTGAAAATACATTTGAATGTATTAATAAATATGGCAGTAGCGAGGCATTGAGAAACTTCACCAGTCGCCTGTCTCATCATTTCCCTGTGTTTTACAGGAACATTTAGTCTGCCCAACAGGCCCAAAACCTGGGTCTGTTACACCTAGGGTCAGTGAAACAGAGATAGGCGCCGCCTCATGCACCACATTGTGTCCCACGTGCTGTGGAAGGGATTAACTAACCTAAATAGATAAGTTTGTATTTGCTTAATTTATTAATTTTTAATAAATTATCACAATACTGGTGTCTCTGAATCGATACGGTATCACCACTACAAACTATCCCAATACTGTGATGCATCCCAGGCTCCCTTCCTGTTCACTCTTTATACTGCGGACTTCTCACACAACACAACACACTGCCATCTACAGAAGTTCTCTGATGACTCTACGATCGTTGGCCTCATCTCCAATGGAGATGAAGCTGAGTACAGAGGGCTTATCCAGGACTTCGTGGACTGGTGCCATCGGAACTGCCTCCAGATCAACGCGAGGAAAACTAAGGAGCTGGTGGTGGACTGCCGCAGGCATGGGCAGCCCCTCACAGTACCAGTAAATATACAGGGAACAGACATCGAGATGGTGACATCCTATAAGTACCTGGGTATTCATCTGAACAATAAACTAGACTGGTCACACAATACTGATGCACTCTACAAGAAGGGACAGCGCAGGCTGTTCCTGCTGAGGAGACTCAGGTCTTTTGGTGTACAAGGGGCGCTGCTGAAGTCATTCTATGACACGGTGGTGGCATCAGCCATCACTTTTGGAGTGGTCTGCTGGGGCAGTGGCATTACTGCAGCCGATAGGAAGAGACTGAACAAACTGATTAAGAAAGCTAGCTCTGTCCTGGGGCAGCGCCTTGATCCGATGGAGGAGATAGGAGAGAGAAGGACGGTGGCTAAACTGTCATCTCTGCTGGAGTCCGAGTTCCACCCTATGCAGGACATACTGAATGCACTGAGGAGCTCATTTAGCAGCAGACTACATCATCCCAGGTGCACAACCGAGAGGTTTCGTAGGTCCTTCCTACCAACGGCTGTCAGACTGTACAACCTAAGCAGGGCTGCTCGCAGAGATAGCAAAAAAGACGTAACAAACTAATAGTTTTTTGAATGCAGAAGATGCAATAGACTTACACAGTGGTCCTCTCCGGCATACAACTAGGAGCATGCCGGTCGCTATGGAGGGTGAGAGTGTGTATGGGCACATAATCATACCATGCAGGATAGCTGGGTAGACGGTTATGCTGTTTCATTCCATCTAGCGGCAATGCTCTGCACTGTGTGTGTTTATATATTTGCATATTTGTTCCGTCTAGCTGCAATGCTCCGTACTGTGGGTGTTTATATATTTATATATCTACATGTTATTCCATCTAGCTACATTGCTCCGCACTGTGTGTGTTTATATACTTGCATATTTATTCCACCTAGCTGCAATGCTCCGTACTGTGGGTGTTTATATATTTACATATTTATTCCATCTAGCTACAGTGCTCTGCACTGTGTGTTCATATATTCATATATTTATTCCATCCAGCTACAATGCTCTGCACTGTGTGTCTGTGTGTGTGTGTATATATATATATTTTATAGTAATACGTACATATGTTTATTAGCTGCTCTTGCTTGCTTGTTTTTTTTTTTCTTGCCTTCTGATTGTTGCTCTGAGTGTTGCTATCCCTGTGCTGTTGCAATCCTGGAATTTCCCCGTTGTGGGACTAATAAAGGCTTATCTTATCTTATCTTATCTTATCTTATCGATACCCCACCCCCACCCCCAGTTCACATAAATGCTCTCCATCCATCTGATACTGGACTGTACCGTCTGTCAAATTTTAAAACTCACTGTGGCCCCTGAGCCAATGTATTTGCCCATCCCTGGTTTAGAGGTATTCAACTTACGTTAGCACCAAAATGGTAGGATGTTAATGGATCAACATTTTTTTGTATTTTGTATACTTTATTAATCTCAGAGGGAGATTCAGGGCATCCACCTGGATGGATGAGGCAGCCACGGTACGGTGCCAAAGCCTTCGCCATCCACACACACATTCACACTTAGGTTAATTGAAGACTCTAAATTGGCCCTAACTTGCATGTTTTTGGCCTGTGGGGGGAAACCAGAGTACCCTGGGTAAACCCACACAGAAGGGTCACCAATGATCGGGGGCGATGGTTGAACCCACGATGTACATGGGTGTAATCATAGAAAAGATGTTCTCTTCTTTTCAGAAAGACAAGCATAGAGAACACAAACGCACCATAGCAGTGGTCTCAAATTATTTTTTACACGTTAAGAGCAAACTCCCACTTGTTGTCTGTTGAAGCAAAAATTTGGAAGTTACAAGTGTTTTATTGTTGTGGGTGAAAACCAAAGCTGTCCTTTGTGGTGCATAAAAGCACACTCCAATGCACTGCTTAAACAGAGTGGATTTTTGTTTTGATTTGCTAAATATCTATGTCCTAATCATACTAAAAGGGTTCTGATTACAATATCAATACAATTTAGGACCTCTGAAATAATTTTTTCCCTAAATGATTTATGATGCAAACCCTATGTGCGAGAGGAGGAAAGAGGCAGGTTTTTTTTTTTTTTTTTTTTTTTAAATAATGCAAACTGGAGATTTACATTCTTAATAAATAAGAGCCTCCAACCTTCAAACATTGTATTGTTTAAATCTTGGTCCATTTAAAACAGCTTTTCTGCATTTGATTTTTCAGGTGGATGGGTTTGATGCAATGATGCAATTTTTGCTTTGTCTGCTTTGTAAATTGTGTCTTTGATTCACTTATTTATCATATCCTTTTGCACTGAACAAGAGCAATGACATGCCACCAGTGAATCTCTACATCTGAATTACACTGCCTGACTCTTAACTGTGTTTGGCATCATTTTCGACCTAAATAAGACTGGACAGGTGTACATTATGTTATGTCAGAAGCTTGTTTGAAACTTTTTTTAGCACATAATTAAGCCCGCTAGCCTTCACACAGGGAGAAGTGAGATTGTGTGGCCATGCATGATAAGTGGGCCTGCCGCCTAGTTTGTTTCCCCGTGTCTGAATCACTGATGCCAGATGCACAAGCTGACAGCTCTGTTAACATGGTAATCATGAGATCAATGCCTGCTAAATGATCCAGTTGAAGACATACCTGTAATATGGAAAAGACTCTTATGTGGTAAGCTTTTATACTTTCTTAATGCTTGATTTTTTGTTATTTTTAAATCTGAGCCTTTGGGTTATGATTCAAGAGTTTGTGTGTAGAGTAGGACTTTTCTGCTTTGCTAAATACACTGCAAGTAATAGACTTGACACTTAAAGGTCTCATTCATTGCACTTTTTCCACATGTTGACAGCTCCCACACGTCTTAGTGAAATATCTGTTATATACTTTGATCAAATTGCCTTTAAAGGAGTCACTGACTGCACTTTTTCCATATTTTAACAGCTCACACATGTTTTAATGAAGTGTTTGTGATATATTTTTTTCACATTTCCTTTCATTTTGTAATTATTGAAGCAAATTTGTTTTGTATTTTTCCTGACTTTCTTGAAATGCTCTGATTTAAAGCCTATCACTTTAAAAACATCCGTCACCTATTCAACTCTGTTCTCCCTCTTACGTCAGTTAGCCATTAGCTGACTAACTTCTAGCCTCCTAGCTCAGATGAGCAGTGCTGGTTCATTGATCTACAGTCAATTGTGTAGCTCGTGTCACTCCGGCCTGTCTCCCAATAATTTTGCCATGATTCCACAACAAATTGCTAGCACCATGCGCTGGGCGGCCCCCTATTCACCGCAACTGACTTGGATGCGAGGCTGCTTGCCAAGCTGAGCTGCCGAGCCACGGGATCTTAAAGGGCAGTGTTTCACTCTGCGGGATTCCGCTCCACTTCCACGGCCAGATGGGGGACACACCATCATCACTCTGCTCCCCTCTGCTGCCTGCGAGAGCAGAGTGGAGTCTTGCAGAGCCCCCAGAGCCAGCAGCCTCGGGTCCTGGTGTAGGTGGTTGCCGCAACTGGCACGTCCGTGCTGGCTTCTTGCTGTGGAATCACGCCAAAATTATTGGAAGATGGGTCAGAGTGATGCGAAGTATATTGTGGACTGTGGATTGGTGAATCAGGCGGTAACAGGAATGGCTGTTAGGATGACTGAATCTGAAGAAAATAACAATATAAGCCACACTTGGTGTGAGTCTCCTGGTACCAGTGTTAGCTGGGGGCGGGGGCGGGGGGGGGGGGGCTAATAGCTCAGGGGCTAAAAGGCTACCTTTAGCACCCCTTCCATCTACATGACAGACAGCTAGGCGGACCAGTAATAGAGCAGTGGGTGGGTCTCAAGGACAGCGGTGGATTGGCTTTGTCAAATCATGACATACAGTGGGGCAAAAAAGTATTTAGTCAGCCACCAATTGTGCAAGTTCTCCCACTTAAAAGATGAGAGAGGTCTCCAATTTTCATCATAGGTATACCTCAACTATGAGAGACAAAATGAGAAAAAAAAATCCAGAAAATCACATTGTCTGATTTTTAAAGAATTTATTTGCAAATTATGGTGGAAAATAAGTATTTGGTCACCTACAAACAAGCAAGATTTCTGGCTCTCACAGACCTGTAACTTCTTCTTTGAGAGGCTCCTCTGTCCTCCACTCGTTACCTGTATTAATGGCACCTGTTTGAACTCGTTATCAGTATAAAAGACACCTGTCCACAACCTCAAACAGTCAGACTCCAAACTGCACTATGGCCAAGACCAAAAAGCTGTCAAAGGACACCAGAAACAAAATTGTAGACCTGCACCAGGCTGGGAAGACTGAATCTGCAATAGGTAAGCAGATTCAATCAACTGTGGGAGCAATTATTAGAAAATGGAAGACATACAAGACCACTGATAATCTCCCTCGTTCTGGGGCTCCACACAAGATCTCACCCCGTGGGGTCAAAATGATCACGAGAACGGTGAGCAAAAATCCCAGAACCACACGGGGGGGCCTAGTGAATGGCCTGCAGAGAGCTGGGACCAAAGTAACAAAGGCTACATCAGTAACACACTACGCCGCCAGGGACTCAAAACGTGCAGTGCCAGACGTGTCCCCCTGCTTAAGCCAGTACATGTCCAGGACCATCTGAAGTTTGCTAGATAGCATTTGGATGATCCAGAAGAGGATTGGGAGAATGTCATATGGTCAGATGAAACCAAAATAGAACTTTTTGATGAAAACTCAACTTGTCGTATTTGGAGGAGAAAGAACACCATACCTACTGTGAAGCATGGGGGTGGAAACATCATACTTTGGGGCTGTTTTTCTGCAAAGGGACCAGGACGACCGATCCGTGTAAAGGAAAGAATGAATGGGGCCATGTATCGTGAGATTTTGAGTGAAAACCTCCTTCCATCAGCAAGGGCATTGAAGATGAAACGTGGCTGGGTCTTTCAGCATGACAATGATCCCAAACACACTGCCCGGGCAATGAAGGAGTGGCTTCGTAAGAAGCATTTCAAGGTCCTGGAGTGGCCTAGCCAGTCTCCAGATCTCAACCTCATAGAAAATCTTTGGAGGGAGTTGAAAGTCCGTGTTGCCCAGCGACAGCCCCAAAACATCACTGCTCTAGAGGAGATCTGCATGAAGGAATGGGCCAAAATACCAGCGACAGTGTGTGAAAACCTTGTGAAGACTTACAGAAAATGTTTGACCTCTGTCATTGCCAACAAAGGGTATATAACAAAGTATTGAGATGAACTTTTGGGATTGACCAAATACTTATTTTACAGGGGAAATTACCAATTAATTCATTAAAAATCCTTCAATGTGATTTTCTGGATTTTTTTCCCCTCATTTTGTCTCTCATAGTTGAGGTATACCTATGATGAAAATTGGAGACCTCTCTCATCTTTTAAGTGGGAGAACTTGCACAATTGGTGGCTGACTAAATACTTTTTTGCCCCACTGTATATGATTTGCCCGGAACAATCAAAAACATTTCTGGGAGAGAAAAACAAGGTAAACACTGTGTGTTTTTTAAGAACATTGACTGTTTTGATATTTTTTGGATAATTACATGACCAATTGACACATTTCAGACAGTTAAAACCTACAAACAAACCACGTTTCAAGCAATGACCTATTTAATTATTGCAGCATCATTGTGAACCAGCTTTTCAATTCAATTCAACTTTATTTATATAGCGCCATTTCACAACAGTCATCTCATAGCACTTTCAACTGTAGGGGAAACCCCCACAATTGCAGAAAGACCCCAGCAATCAGGCGATCCCCTGTGAGCAAGCACTTGGCGACGGTGGAGAGGAAAAACTCCCTTTTAACAGGAAGAAACCTCCAGCAGAACCAGGCTTAAGGAGGGGCAGTCATCTGCTGCGACTGGTTGGGGGGTGAGGGGATAGAGAAGAAGAAGAAAAGAACAGATATGTAGAGAGCAAACAGCACAACGGGGACAATCTATGAGAGAGAACAAACAGTTATTAATGAGCAGCAAAAATATTTCAATATTTTGCAGGCTTCCTCAGAATGTCGTTTCAGTAAATGTCTCTAAATGCTCATGAGTCCCAGTTAACCCCAACCTCCCTCTTTAGTCACTATTGCTAATGTCAGCTGGCTAGCTCCTAGCTTAGGTAGTGAACATGAGCCATCTAACATTGATTTCTCTGAAAGAATGAATGAAATAAAGCATCACTGCTGGACAGGGGTGTGTGGTTTCAGTGGTCCGTAGGCTATGGCCAGTGTCTGTACAATAAGCATAGAAATATTTGCAAATGAGTCAAAAGTTGCCAACTTTTCAGAAAAGCTTGGAGTGAGATTTAGAGGGAGTTGTGCACGAGAAAGACTTGGGGGACAGGGGTGGAGTGAGTGTGCATGCACACAATACCTATAAACAGTTATTTTTTTCCAACAAATACATTTTTTTTTACCTCAGAATAGATTTTAGAACATGTTCAGTCTGCTTTATGCTATCTTGAGAGCTCTTACTGTGTAAAAATCTGAAGAAAGTCAGCATGATATTGGTAGTATTTTACTCATTTTGGAGTGAGAAAGAGGGGAAAAAGAGTGAGAGTTGGCAACACTGAAATGAGTGCTTGTAGTGCTACCTGTAAGACCTGCTAGCTAGCTTGAAAAAAAGCCTATTAAAATGCTGTAATCCTTGGCTAATAACGCTTTTAACGCAAGATTGCACATGTTGGATCTATATGAATGCTGTTGTATCTCTATGTTATTGTTATCTGTATGAATAGCATGTCTCTGCTTCCTTTTCTTCTTCTCTCCCCCCATAACCAGTTGTGACAGATGACTGCCCCTCCCTGAGCCTGGTTCTGTCAGAGGTTTCTTCCTATAAGGGAGATTTTCCTTCCCACTATTGCGAAGTGCTTGGTCAGGATTGCTGGATTGTTGGGGGATTTCTCTGAATTACTTAATATTTGTGCCTAATGTATCTAATGCTTTTAGATGACTTTTTTTTGTGATTAGGTGCTATACAAATCAAGTTGAACTTTAAAATTGAATGGGAAACTGCTACCATCTTTGGTCCCAATCAGAGCATGATAAACTATAGTAAAATAACATCTAAGAATGATATTTATGATCAAGTGTTGGCAGGTGAACAAGGATTTCAGTGTCTGTTATTGTGACTGGAATTTAAAGAAAATAACAACCATGCTTAACTAACTAACTAACCTGCACTTATATAGCGCTTTTCTAGTCACAAAGACCACTCAAAGCGCTTTCACTAGTACTAACCCTCTATTCTAAGGGCCTATAGGAAACATATCTAGGGACAATTTAGAACAGCCAATTAACCTAACATGCATGTCTTTGGATTGTGGGAGGAAACCGGAGCCCCCGGAGTAAACCCACGCAGCACAGGGAGAACATGCAAACTCCACACAGAAAGGTTCCAACCCCTGCCAGTCTGGGGATTCAAACCAGGAATCTTATAGCTGTAAGGCAACAGTGCTAACCACTGCACCACCGTGCTGCCCTTAGTAAGCTAACTCCTTAGTAGTACTGTTAGTGCTGAAGCTAATGCCTTGGGTTCAGTCTCTGGGTGGGGACTGAATCATTACAGCCAATAACACAGTGATGGATTGTAACTGAAGACCGGACCATTTGTTAGTGACATAAGGACTGGGACCCGGAAGAGTAGTAACAGATTTTGCCCATTCTCCCCCAAAAAATTGTTTTCTTGTTAACATGTTTTTGACTTAAAAGACATATCAAGAGCAAAATCATTTAAATGTTTGCTTTAAAGTTTCACTTAATCCCCGCCCCATAAAAAAGGCGAGTTTAAACAGATACGTCAAACAGGTTCATTTTGTCTTCTTTTAATTATTTATCCTTTTTTTTTTTCTTTTGAAAGACAAAAGTAAAATGGAAAGATGTCTTTACCTTCTTTACATGTTTCAACTGCACTGCAGCCTTCATCAGAAGAGTCAGCTGATTGCTGCCAGGTGACATTTATCAGCTGATTCTCGTAAATCCCGCCTACGAAAATCAGCTGATAAATGTCACCTGGCAGCAATCAGCTGACTCTTCTGATGAAGGCTGCAGTGCAGTTGAAACATGTAAAGAAGGTAAAGACATCTTTCCATTTTACTTTTGTCTTTCAAAGGAAAAAAAAAAAAAAGGATAAAAAAAAGAGTTTAAACAGAGTGTTTCTGGTGACGTAACTATAGTATATACAGCGCTCTCACATCGGTAGTGTTGAGCCAATCAGGACTCTCTGGCTTAACTGAAGTTAGCCTCCATGACCAGTTAGCATTATGGACAGCTGCTTTAAACACTTAACCCAAATTAAGATGGGTTATACTATTAAACTCCTCTTACTGGAGTGGTGGCTCAGTTGGTAGAGCATCCGCCCCACACCCAGGAGGCAGGGGTTCAAATCCCGGCCAGGTCATGCTGAAGACCATATAAAAGCGGAACTTCCTTCCGTCCAGCTTGGTGCTCAGCAATAATGGAATGAAGGAGGGAAATCTGTGGCGGCGCCTTGCATGGCAGCGGCCCTCTGATTCTACATATGGGGTTTGTGTGATTAACACTGTAGATAGGAAAAACACAATTTCGTTCTACTGTACATGATTGGTTGAATGGCAATAAAGGGTGATTTAATTTAAGGACCAGTACAGTTTCAGTCATTATCCTGGGCCACCATACATACAGCTGAGCAAATCCTTCAACCAATAAGTCTTTTTATCACAGGATTTATTGTATTTAATGTAGTGCTAGCCATTATTAGCCCTGTAGTATGTGGGTTAGGCCAAGTCACCGATCCTGGCATTTGAAGGAGTGGGAATAGTGAAAAGATTTTGACACAAAACTTAAGACAATAAAAGGTTTTGTTTGTAAGATGCCATTTTAAATAATGTAGATTTTGCTTTTAGGGAATTATGTCCACCAGGAGAGCATCTTTAAAAATATAATTATTTCAAAGTGAAGATAAATTTTAATATTTTTACTATGGTAATATGACCCAAGAAAGCCTTTTAGAATGTTAAAGCCCATGAACACATCATGTTTTAGTCAATGGGACAGTTATGGATCCTGATGAGCACAGTACATTCTGTCATTCTAACCTTATCTGCCTTTTTAGCTCCTATTCCAGTGGCATCATGAATTCTGATCACCTGCAGCTGTCATGATTACCTCCACCTGCCTCTCATTAGCCCACACTGCTACTTGCACCACTCTGGTATGTAGCAGTGTGCTATTGTCATGCTTGGTCAGCTCTCTGCCAGACTTCATTATCGTTTCCTGCTCCCCATGCTCACTCAGTGGCCTGTTTGCTCTCCCTGCCTCCTAGCTTCTCTGACTGATCTCCTCTCCCTCCTGGAATTCAAGTAAGCAATCTCTGCAACATTCAACCATTCAGACTTGCCCTCACTTCAGGACCTACCTTGGCCTGCGACCAATGTTTTGGAAACTGATAGAAAATTATTGTAAAACATTGATTTCTTTAAATATGGTACTGTTGCATTTCATTCTCTTTCACTAATTGCACATTGCTTAGATTTTAGTTCATTTAAGTTCATTGTATTTTCTTGCTCCTGTTTCAAGTGAAGGACTTTGACTTTGTAATAAGAAGATCGGGCACCGAACAGTATGGCAGAAGTTTAAAAATCTCTCTCTCTCTCTCTCTCTCTCTCTCTCTCTCTCTCTCTCTATATATATATATATATATATATATATATATATATATATATATATATATATATATAAAATGACGACATCGTTCATATAAAAAGACTTGTTATTGTGACACTTTTGTAAGCTCTCTGTAATAAAGGACGGACAATCACTGAACTTCACTGAAGACTCATTTTTTTTATTTCTGACAGAAACCCTCACACTCGGATCAGCTGTTTCATCTCCCTGGGATGACAACTAAGCTCATATCGCTCATATTCTCACATGATGAAGACCCTGGAGAGACTGCTCCTTGCTCACCTCCGCCCCCTGGTGGGATCAGCGATGGATCCACTCCAGTTCGCCTACCAGCATGGCATTGGGGTGGAGGATGCAGTGATCTTCCTCCTTCACCGTTCTCTGTCCCACCTGGAGAAGCCCGGGAATGTGGTGAGGATCATGTTCTTTGACTTCTCCAGTGCTTTCAACACCATTCAACCGATGATCCTGAAGGACAAGCTGCTGTGCGCAGGGGTGGACCAGCACCTGTCATCATGGATCCTGGACTACCTCACTAACCGGCCACATTTTGTGAGAACCCGAGATTGTGTGTCTGACATGCTCATCAGTAGCACGGTGGCCCCCCAGGGAACGGTTTTTGGCTCCCTTCCTGTTCACCCTTTGTACTGCGGACTTCTCACACAACACAACACACTGCCATCTACAGAAGTTCTCTGACGACTCTGCGATCGTCGGCCTCATCTCCAACAGAGATGAAGCTGAGTACAGAGGACTTATCCAGGACTTCGTGGGCTGGTGCCATCGGAACTGCCTCCAGATCAACGCGAGGAAAACTAAGGAGCTGGTGGTGGATTGCCGCAGGCAAGGACAACCCCTCACAGCACCAGTAAACATACAGGGAACAGACATTGAGATGGTGACATCCTACAATTCAATTCAGCTTTATTTATATAGCGCCATTTCACAACAACAGTCACTTCATAGCACTATGAACTGTAGGGGGAACCCCCACAGTTGCAGAAAGACCCCAGCAATCAGGCGATCCCCTATGAGCAAGCACTTGGCAACGGTGGAGAGGAAAAACTCCCTTTTAGCAGGAAGAAACCTCCAGCAGAACCAGGCTCAGGGAGGGGCAGTCATCTGCTGCGACTGGCTGGGGGGTGAGGGGACAGAGAAGATGAAAAGAACAGACATGTAGAGAGCAAACAGCACGATGGGGACTCAATCTATGAGAGAGAACAAACAGATGTTAATGACCAGCAGAAAAAAATATTTCATTGAGAGTGAAGAAAGGAGTGAGGCCCAGTGCATTATTGGAGGTCCCCCGGCTGACTAAACCTATTAGCAGCATAACTAAGGGAGGGTTCAGAAACACATGATCCCTCCCTAATTGTAGGCTATATCAAAAAGGTAGGTTTTAGCCCTATTCTTAAAAACAGAGATCGAGTCTGACTCCCGAATCCAGATTGGCAGCTGGTTCCACAGGAGAGGAGCTTGATAACTGAAGGCTCTACCTCCCATTGTACTTTTGGAGATTCTAGGTATTACAAGTAATCCTGCATTTTGGGAGCGTAGCGCTCTGTTAGGATAATACGGTAGTATCAGATCTTTTAAATAAAAATGAGCCTGATTGTTTAGAGCTTTGTAAGTAAGAAGAAGGATTTTAAACTTAATTCTAAACTCTATGGGAAGCCAATGAAGGGAGGCCAGAACCGGACAGATATGATCTCTCTTTCTAGTACCTGTTAAAACTCTTGCTGCAGCATTTTGGATCAGCTGAAGACTTTTTAAAGATGTTTTAGGACAGCCTGATAATAAAGAATTACAGTAATCTAATCTCAAGCTAACAAAAGCGTGGATCAGTTTCTCAGCATCACTCTGAGACAAGATGCTCCTAATCTTGGCAATATTACGCAAATGATAGAAGGCAGTCTTAGAAACAAATTTAATATGTGAATTGAAGGACAGATCTTGATCAAAAATAATTCCAAGGTTCCTCACAGAGCTATTAAGAGAGAGTAACCGCATCCAAACTGCAAGTTTGATTTGGAAAGGTATTTCTAAGGTTTTTTGGACCAACAAGAATGACTTCAGTCTTATCTGAATTTAATAGCAGGAAATTACAAGCTATCCAAGCTTTGATTTCCTTAAGGCAGGCTTCTAACTTGGCTAATTGATTATTATCATCTGGCTTCATTGATAGGTATAATTGTGTCATCTGCATAACAATGAAAATGTATACAGTGCTTTCTAATAATGTTGCCTAACGAAAGCATATATAAATTAAAAAGAGTAGGGCCTAGCACAGATCCCTGTGGAACTCCATGACTAAGCTTTGAGTTGAAAGAAAACTCATTATTTACATGAACAAACTGGAACCTATCAAATAAATAAGATCTAAACCACTGCAACAAAGTTCCATTAAGTCCAACATAGTGTTCTAATCTATCAAGTTGAATATTATGATCGATAGTATCAAAAGCTGCACTAAGGTCTAAAAGGACAAGTACAGAAACCAGTCCATTATCAGATGCGATGAGGAGGTCGTTAGTGACCTTCGATAAGGCTGTTTCAGTACTATGATGATTCTAAACCCAGATTGAAACTCTTCAAGTAAACCACTTCCCTGCAGGTGGTCAAATAATTGTGTAGCAACAACTCTAAGATTTTTGAAATGAAAGGGAGATTAGAGATTGGTCTATAGTTAGCTAAAGCTCCTGGATCTAGTGTTGGCTTTTTGAGTAAGGGTGTGGTCTATATTAATCATATATCCCATAACCTACATATGTTTAAGCATGTGAGAGTGTTTAGTGATTACATATGTAAAGCGACTTCACACCTCAGAACAGGACAAAGGGTCTCAACCGCCAGTGAAGATCAAAGAGCATCCGAGGCACTGCGGTGGAGACCGGATGGGTTGCCCTGACCCCCCAGGGCCAGGTGGAGGAGTACGAAGACAAAAGAGGGGATTAAGATAGTGAGGGATGTCAGCTTTTGATATGCATGTCTTTTGTTATGTGCGAGTATAAGTTCGTAGAGCCGAAGGTGTTCGCCCTCTTACTACTTCTGCTGCTGCACCTAGATGAGACTTGTTTGAGGAGCTGATAATAAACTTTGGTTTATGAATCACATCGCCTCGTTATTTCAAGCTCCTCTACAAAGGGTTTAATTACAGCAGTTTTAAAAGCCTGCGGTACATGGCCTAAAGTTAATGAAGAATTGATTATATGAAGAATAAAGCTACCAATAAGTGGGAAGACTTCTTTAAATAATCTGATAGGAATAGGGTCTAAAAGACAAGTTGAAGGTTTGGATGAGGAAACTATTTTGTCTAACTCACAAAGGTCGATTGGAGTAAACTCATCAAGACAGACATCAATTGAAGGAGCTGTAGTAGTCACAATATTTAAGTTAACTGTTGGAAGAATCTGATCGATTTTGTCTCTGATGGATGAAATTTTATTATTGAAAAAGTTCATAAAGTCCTGACTAGTAAGCTCTAAGGGAATGCTAGTATTGACAGAGTCCTGACTCTTTGTCAACCTGGCTACAGTGCTGAAAAGGAACCTGGGATTATTCTTGTTCTCTTCTATTAATGCAGAATAACTCGTTCTAGCTTTTCTAAGAGATTTTTTATAAATTAAAAGATGATTTCTCCAAGCTAAATAGATTTCATTTAAATTAGTGGAGCGCCATTTTCTTTCTAATTGACGAGTCTTCTGTTTTAAGCTACGAGTTTCTGTGTTGAACCAAGGAGTTAGAAATCTCTGATTAGACTTTTTCTTTTTTAAGGGGGCCACCAAGTCTAGAGTCTGATGCAGAGAAGCTATAACACTATCCACCATGTTATCAATTACAGAAGGAGCAAGCTGTCTATAGCTTATTTCCGTTGTGTTGACACATGGCATAGAGGAAACAATCTGCATAAATTAGGTAACAGCATCATCTGAGAGGCATCTACTGTAATAATATTTTTCTTTAGGAGCCAAATAGTCAGAAATAGTAAAATCAAATGTTAACAGACAATGGTCTGACAGTACAGGGTTATGAGGAGACACTACAAGATTTTCTATTTCTATGCCATATGTCAGAACAAGGTCCAATGTATGGTGGAGATAATGAGTAGAATTTCCTACTTTCTGAGAAAACCCAATTGAGTCCAATATTGAATTAAATGCCACATGAAGGCAGTCACTATCTACATCCACATGTATATTAAAGTCCCCTACTATAATTATTCTATCAGATTTCAGCACTAAATCAGCTAAGAAATCAGCAAATTCGGATAAAAATTCTGAGTAGGTTGATGGGGGACGATAAACTATGGCAAATAAAATTGGGTTTAACCTAAAATTGCTTAAGTGTCCAATACTGAGGACCAGGCCCTCAAAGGAATTATAACATGTTTTTTGCTTTACATTAACTAGTAATTTGGAATGGTAAATTGTTACTACTCCTCCTCCACGACCAGAACTTCTGGGATTTTGACAGTTTAAATAACCAGAGGGAGTTGATTCATTTAAACCAACATAATCCTCTTGCCCTAACCAAGTCTCTGTAAGGGATATTAAATCAATCTGATGATCAATTAACAGATCATGGACTAACAGAGACTTGGGAGTTAGAGACCTAATATTTAATAAACCACATTTAATTTTTAAATTATGAGGAGGAATAGAGGCCAAATCATTCAATTTAGAGGCTTTATGTTTAATTTGAGTTTTACCAATTTTTTGCTTAATCACTTTGGGATGCTTATATATTATATTTTTATTTACTTTGGAGAGAGCAGACAATGATTCTCTGATGGGGAAGACGGGGGCTAAGTTGAGGGGTGGCGGATGAAGAGGAGCTGCAGAGAGGCGTGTAAGACTGACTGCTTCCTGGTCCCAACTCTGGGTGGTCAAGGTTTTGGAAATTTGGATAAAAAAGATGCCAGATTGTTAGATAAATGAGACGCACCATCCAAAGTGGGATGAATGCCGTCTCGTCTCATAAGACCAGGTTTTCCCCAAAATGAGTTCCAATTGTCAATGTAGCCCACGTCATTTGCAGGACACCACACAGACAGCCAGCGGTTCAAGGATGACGAGCAGCTAAACATGTCATCACTGGTCAGATTGGGGAGGGGCCCAGAGAACACTACAGAGTCCGACATTGTTTTTGCAAAGTCACACACCGATTCTACATTAAGTTTCGTGACTTCCGACTGCCGGAGACGGATGTCATTAATGCTGGCGTGAATAACAATTGTGGAGTATTTACAGTTACTTTTAGCCAGCATTTTCAAATTTGACTCTGTTGCCTGCTCTGGCCCCAGGAATGCATTTGACTATGGCTGCTGGAGTCTCTAGGTTCACGTTTCTGACTACAGAGTCGCCAATGATCAGAGTTTTTTCCTCAGCGGGTGTGTCGCTGAGCGGGGAAAAACGATTAGAAACGTGAACAGGTTGGAGGTGTACCGGGGCTTTGCGACTAGGCTTCCTTCTCACCATTACCCACCCAGTCTCCTCGCTGCTGAGGAGAGCCGGAGGACCGCTAACAGGGTCAGCTATGCTAGCTAGCTCCGCTGCAGCTAAGGGGTGTCCGTCAAGAGTAACTGGTGCAGACGGTGTTTCAATGCAGCGGAACCGGGATTCCAAATCAGACAACCTCGCCTCGAGCGCCTCAAAAAAACAACATTTATTACATTTAGCGTTATCACTAAAAGAGGCAGAGGTGTAGCTAAACATCTGACAGAGAGAGCACACCAGAGGAGGAGAGGAAGGAGAGCTAGTAGCCATAGCTAGTGGGTAACCCAAAAGCTCAGGAGAGTGAGGAGAGCAAACCACACAGACAGACAGCAAAACAGGAAGTGACGATACGTTACCACAAGTGACGATCACACCAGTAGTGTGCTCACCAAGGTACCACAAGTACCTTGGTGTTCATCTGAACAATAAACTAGACTGGTCACACAATACCGACACACTCTACAAGAAGGGACAGCGCAGGCTGTTCCTACTGAGGAGGCTCAGGTCTTTTGGTGTACAAGGGGCACTGCTGAAGACATTCTACGACACGGTGGTGGCATCAGCCATCACTTTTGGAGTGGTCTGCTGGGGCAATGGCATTACAGCAGCCGATAGGAAGAGATTGAACAAACTGATCAAGAAAGCTAGATCAGTCCTGGGGCAACACCTTGACCCAGTGGAGGAGATAGGAGAGAGAAGGATGGTGGCTAAACTGTCATCTCTGCTGGAGTCCGAGTCCCACCCTATGCAGGACATTGAACGCACTGAGGAGCTCATTTAGCAGTAGACTACATCATCCTAGGTGCGCAACCGAGAGGTTTCGCAGGTCCTTCCTACCTACGGCTGTCAGACTGTATAACCTAAGCAGGGCTGCTCGCAGAGATAGCAAAAAAAACGTGACAACCTAATAGTATTGAATGCAAAAGACGCAACAGACTTACACAAATGGTCCCCTCCAGTATACAACTAGGACAATATCAGTCGCTACAGAGGGTGACAATATGTATGGGTACATATTCATACTATGTAGGATAACTAAGTAGACGGTTATGCTGTTTATTCCATCTTGCTACAATGCTCCGCACTTTGTATATATATTTATATATTTATGTGTACGTATGTATATCCACTGCTCTTATTTATATTTTTCGTATTGTAGTGCACATATGTGGGTTCCATATGCTTCACATGTGTATTACTGTATGCTTATTGTGTGCTTCACGTCTCAGAGGAACGAAAGGTCTGAACCTCCTAGGGGTAACAGGAGGATGTGAAGTCTGGCCTTTTGTATGCAGAGAGATGGCCTTGAAGGATTTCCTGACCACCAGGACTTTAGGTGGAGACGAGAAGACCTGGAGGGGGAGGCATTGTGATTTGGGATTAAAAGACCATGTGACTATGTGCTTTGATGTCCCGAGGTATTAAAGGGACAAATGTGGGGCGGGTTCCTTTCTCTGTTTTTGGATGTTGGAGAATGTGAACGTGAATAAAACTGGTCTTGAGAAATAACTCAGCCTCGTCCTTCCACATATCTCACAGTATCTTCTTAATTATTGCTCTGAGTGTTGCTATCCCTGTGCTGTTGCAATCCTGGAATTTCCCCATTGTGGGACTAATAAAGGCTTATCTTATCTTATCGACCATACTCGGTAATCCTGTACTCACCACCTCCTCAGGAGTTCCTCCAGTTCTGCTCACCTACGCCTTGTTCTCACTCTAAAAGTAAGAACTCAGCCACAATCTCAAAATCAAAAACCCACCTGTCTGAGTTTCCCATCACTTACCTTGTCCTTTCTCCAAGAGGATAGAATCATCGCAAATGCCCATTATTGCAGTCAAGACAAAACCTTGCCTCCATTTTCTGGTCTCAGTGCTTTGTGTCTTCTGTTGGGTCTTCCTCTGCAAAATCATGTCACGAACCTTTAATGCAGACTGAATAAAAATGTATAAAGGAAATTTGGAATTCCAAAGATGATGACTGGCTCTTAAGCAGGAGGGATAGAACAATATTTTGCCACATGCACACTGGAAAACATGAGAGCCAACATTTTATGCACTGTACATTAAGTGGACACAAAGTGTATCAGAATTCTTTATTAAACCATATACATGCAGTGATTCAATAATCGTTACAGCTATTACGGTGCTGTGTAAAAGTCTTAAAACCAACCCTTATATCTTCATATTTTGGTAGAAAATTGGGAAATGGGTGTGCTGATGTATTGAAACATTTTAGAAATGCAGTCTGAACAATCTAACCAGCTTTAAAGTCAATATTTGGTATGACCACTGTTGTGTGTGGATTTGAGATTTGGGGCTTGCCGTAGCCTGGCCAGGGGATTGTGGGTGATGACAGGCAGGCTACGGCTAGGAATATATTGAGCTGTTTCTATAATAAAGTTAGTTCAGTGCTCAGTGGAATGCGACTCCGGTCTCATGTTATTCCAACATAACATTTTGGCGACGAGAATAAACCATGGGCGCGTGCATTAGACCACCACCTCCATTTCTGCAGTCTCCAGGCATGCCAGCCATACCATGGGACCACTGGCGGGAGACATTCGAGGTGTATGTGGCCGTGGATGGTCTGAGCAGCACCGATGAAGAGAGACTAAGGAGCCTATTCGTTCACTGCCTCGGTGAGGAGGGCCAATGGATATTATTTGGGCTGGGTGGCAACAGCTCGCTGAAGGAAGGTTTGGACTTAATGGACTATTTAAGTCCAAACCTAGCCGAAAAGAAATTATGGAGTTAATAAGCTGGGCTTTGAACACAATTGACACTATTTTTTCAACAAGGAAAGTGCTCCGGGGGAAGCTGTCTGCCCCGCTGGAACGGCTCCAGTGGGCTATCTATGTGACACAGGTAATTGGAAAATGCTGTGTCTCTCTAATCTCTCTATCGAAGATATTGAAGATTTGTTTATCTTCGTAATCTTGGTGATTGGGATAATTCTGATTGGGACGGGAATTGTCTTGGTTTACCGTAAATTGCTGAAGATGGATTCAACCTATCAAAATGCTGGCCAGGCGAGGTGCATCCAACAAATTGAGAAACTGGAGAAGATCCTGATAGCGACTACTGGAGAACTGTCTCGTAAGGTGGATTACATCATGGGTTCGCTCAGGTCTTTCCACGACGAATTCAAAGCTGCGCAATGAAGGATTAATGTACTGAATCTACAGAAGAAATACAAGTCTCCTCTGTGATCAGTCCTATTTGGCATTATTATTCCCCATGAAAATTCCTCCTGGCTGTCTGCAGACTGTGTTTTTTCAAAATCATGAGCACAAGGCCTTGGACAGCCAGCTGCAGCGCCAGATAAGACTGGGCGCCAGACAGACAAAACATCTTCTGCCAAGGGTCCTTGGGTCTCTCTTATTATCATCAACACTGCTCAACACCGCACACACATTGATTCATGAACTGATTAAAGATATACTGTACACTGCTCTCTTGTGTCTTGTGAAATTCTGAGTTGTTGCTCTGTGCTATTGAGAGATTTTTTTTCATTGTAATCATAATCTGCTTAAAAATAAGCTGTATTATGATAACGAAGTTTTTTTTCTCCTCCCCCCTTGTGTCGTTCCCTCCCTTCCCCTCCCTTTCTTATCTATCTCTGTTTGATGAGGCGCCTATTATGGCTGCCGTGTCGTTGTGTCGCGCGCATGCGCACCAATGTCAAGTCAAGTTCCTCGTGTGTTTTTTACATGCTTGGCAATAAAGTTTATTCTGATTCTGATTCTGATTCTGATTTCTTCAGGGACCATTCCAACATCACGGCGTGAAGATATAAATTTTTTGACTGCCGACAACGAGCTGGTGAGTCCACCCAATCCTTCATTATGGAACTCTGTAGCTTAGCAAGAGAGTGCGCCTTTGGGCCTATCGAGGAGGAGCTAGTCCGGAACAAGCTAGCTCACGGTACGAACAACGAGTGGCTGAAAGACAAGCTGATGCTGACTGCGGATGTTCTCATGCTAGAGAAGGTGGTTGAACTGACTAGGCGGGTTGAGTCCACCGCCCAGCTGGGCCTGCCAATGCTAACTAAAGAGAACGTAACTACTCAAGTTTTCCCTCCAAGTCTAGCCGTTAGCAATGTAGCTAACTTTTTGGGATGGACCTCCAAAAGGCGGCGGACTGTGGCATGGGACAGGGCCTGTACCATCACTACTAAACCATTGGCGGCAGAGCCCAAGGGTATGACACAAGTGTGTGTAGCGGGCGCAAAGAAGGGACCGTTAAAGTGGTACATCCTGCAGCTGGACGGAGTTGACGTGCCACTTATGGTGGACTCAGGAGCCGGTAAGTCCATATTAAGTATGGCTACATTGAAAAGACTTTTCCCGGGCAAAATCATCAATGCAGGGGTGGTGAAAATGTTTGGGTATGTCACGCTGAAATTGAAATGGCGGGCACAGTCAGCTTCTCAGTGAAATGTGGGTTAAAGATCGTTCTTGCGTTCACCTTCCAGGTTTCACGCCAGGGGGCCAACTTGCTGGGAATCAACCTGCTGGGGGAACTGGGATTCTCCATCATGGACCCAGAGGGCTCAACGGTGCCGACGGTGTTCCCCGAATGGCATGTCCGCTGGCCAGTGTTGTTTGTGGGCCTTGGATGCATCAAGGCGTTCTACCACCGCCCGCTCATCAACCCAAGCGTGATGCCAAAAATCCAACCATTACGGCGACTTCCCCTCGCTATGCGGGACAACGTTACGGTGGAACTGAATAGACTGCTCAAAGCTGGCATCATCAAGAGGGTGGACGCTTCACCCTGGATATCAAACATCGTGGTGGCCAGGAAGAAGACGAGCGGCATCCAGCCGTATATCGACCTTAGAATAGTGAATAAGGCGACTGTGCCAGACAAATACCCACTCCCTACGATGGAAGAACGCAACATTCAGCGGCTCAAGGGTATTCACAAAGCTGGATCTCCGCCAGGGTTACCTGCAAGTGCCTCTTCACCTAGCCAGCAGGAACCTGACAGCGTTCGAGACCCACATGAGCTCTTTTCAGGTACACCCGCATGCCTTTTGGTCTGAGCTCAGTACCTAGCTGCTTTCAGAAGGTCATGTCCATGAATTTGGCCTGCCTCAAGGGTGTGGTGGTGTACCTGGACGACATCGTGGTCCACGGCGCATCGTGGGAGGAGCACGATGGTCGTTTGGGACGAGTGATGGAGGTGCTACAGGAGCATGGAGTCACACTGAACGGGGGAAAGTGCATTTTCACTCCATCAAGTTTGCGGGATTCCGGCTGGCGGCCAAGGGTTTGAGGCCTCTGCACTCGAGCTTGAAGGCGGTCCTGCATCTCCCAGATCCCACGACACCCGCACAAATTTCCTCGTTTTTGGGCATGGTGAACTTTTACAGACGTTTTATTCCCCATTATTCAGAGACAATCGAACTGCTCCAGGTGCTTCTGAAACAGGCTGTAACGTGGCAGTGGACCCCGGCCTGCTCAGCGGCCGTCGCTAGGTTGAAGTCCCAACTCACTTCCCCTCCAGTGTTGGCTCACTTTGATCCAAAATGGCAGACTTTTGTGACCTGTGATGCGTCTGGTTTGGCGGTGGGGGCAGTTATGTCTCCGGTGCAAGACGGTACCAAACGCCCAGTGGCGTTCGCGTCGATATCTCTTTCAGCGGCTGAACAGAAATATGCCATGGGTGAGAGGGAAGCGCTTGCCTGGGTCTGGGCATGTGAACGGTGGCACATCTACCTCTACGGGTGCCGCTTCACACTGCAGACGGACCACCGGGCACTAACAATGCTACTGGAGATGACGGGCTAGGGACACAGACCCTTATCGATCCACAGGTGGATGGAGCGGCTGAGGGCCTACAACTTTACTACCCAGTTCACTCCTGGAAAAGAGAACGTAGTGGCGGACCTCCTGTCTCGTGCCACAACCAACACCGCGCAACCAGACAACGACGGTGATGATCCCACAGAGGCGGATCTGGTCAACATGCTGCATGGACCCCTATGGAACATGGTATCCCTCCAGATGCTCTGGACAGAATCGGAACGTGACCCCACGTTGTCACAACTGTGCTCAGTCATCAGGGACGGTTGGCCTGCGAAAGTGCAGGGCGAAGTGGCACCTTTTCACCAGTTTAGGGACGAACTGAGCCATTGGAACGGTGTGTGTGGAACAAGGGGACACTGCACGTTGATCCCAGTGTCTCTGAGATCACGAGTTCTGGCGATGCTCCACGAGGATCACTTGGGTGTGGTCAGGGTGAAGCAGCGTTGCAGGGATTCAGTTTGGTGGGCTGGTATTGATAAGGACATTGAAACTATGGTAAAGAACTGTGTCCCATGCTTGGACAGTGGGAAGACCGGCGGACCCCCCACCCCTGCGACCATTACCATACCCGGAGGGCCCTTGGAAGCACATCCAATTAGACATCTGCAGCGACCTGCATGCAGCACCCCCGAACAGCCAGTTTCTGCTTGTGGTCTACGATCTGTTCTCTAAATGGCCGGAGGTGTTGCCCACTAATTCAGTCATGGCGGATGTGATTACGGGTTTCCTCTCATCACTGTTCGCCAGATGGGGGGGGGGGGTCCTGGATGCCATCACTACAGACAATGGCCCACAGTTCACCTCTGGGGCGTTAGGGGCGTGGAGCACATCAAAATCGCGTTCTATCACCCACAAGCCAATGGGGGCGTGGAGCGTTTCAACAAGACTCTGAAAAATGGGCTGAAAGCCTACTTGGCGGACAGCTTCACGTTTCTGGACGCTCTCCAGAGCACACTCCTCCACTACAGGGCAACTACCCATGCTACGACAGGGTGCTCCCCGGCGAAACTCATGCTGGGGCACGAACTCCACCTGCCTCTGGACTGACTGGGACCATCCACGATCCCTTCTCCAGGGAGCACGGACCCTCCACAGGACCGGGTTGCTGCCCAACAGCGAAAGATGAAACAATAATTCAACAGGAAGTTCAGGATGAGGGCCCATGGACTGGAGGTGCCAGATCGGGTTTGGATTAAACACGCCAACCGTACACATAAGCTGCCACCTGTCTGGACAGGGCCCCTACAGATTGTGTTGCGGTGGGGCCGGGACACGTTCGAGCTCTCGGACGGGTCACGGTGGCACTCCAGCCAACTCAGGAAGTCCTTGCCTGCCCAGAGTCTAGGAGCTACGGCGGAATGGACTGGTGTGGGTTGGGACTTATCGGATGGGAGGGGGGGGGGGGGGGGGTTGGGGATTTGTAGGTGCAGCCAACGGCTCCTGGAGCAGGTTCCCCTTCTAGGGGGCGCTCAGCTAGAACACGTCAGAGGCCCAGGTACCTGGAGGACTATGTTTTGAAGACAGCGTTGGCAAATGCGTGTTGGGAATGGGCAGCAGAATAATCCGCCCTAACACGAAGGGGCGTTCTGGTAGTCTGCCCAGGCGCCCACTTAATTGACTGAGTTTTCACTGTTCAGTTAAAAAAAAAAAAAAAAAAAACAAAGGGAGAAACAACATTTGTTACGCATGTTCTGGGGGTTCTTCGTGTTTTGTGGGGGGAGACAATGTTGTGTGGGTATTTGACATTTGGGGCTTGCCGTAGCCTGGCCAGAGGGTTGTGGGTGATGACATCGGGCGGGCTAAGGCTGGGAATATATTGAGCTGTGTTTCTATAATAAAGTTAGTTCAGTGCTCAGTGGAATGTGGTTCCGGTCTCAGGTTATTCCGACATAACAACCACCTTCTTCAGCACAGCCTGGTGCAACATAAATAGCTTCTGCAAAAAGTCAATCATAAAATTAAGTCAGCTTTGTCTTGTTGGATCCTTCTTCTCTATATAAGGAGAGTGTAGATTGAAACAGAGCTTTCCCAGATGACAGCTCTGATTAAAACGTGTCTGTGAGCGTCTTTCCCTTATTACTAACCCTAGAGGAGGCTGCCAATGCAATTAGTGGAACAAAACACCGCTTCCCTAATCCCTTTGTGCTGGTCATGATCAGAGATGCCCAGCAGGTCTCTGGGGGGCAGGGAAGGTGACCTGAGGAAAGTTGATTGGGAGAGAGTGTAATAGAGCATGTGTTGTCTCCCTTCTAAATACTCCCTGTATTTAACATGAACTCCCAGCCAGAAAAGATAACGGCAACTATTAAAGCAAGCGCACACTGCTGATGACCTCATTTTTTTCCACCACAGATATTCCAATCTATCTGCATGGAGGAATACCTCCTAATTAGTCCTCTGTAATTAATCAGGGAATGCCAGTCTATTAACCAAACCTTTAAAACAGGCTTTTTAAATGATGTCTTAGTACTATTTAAAGCCAATTGATTGCATATAGTTAGGTTGTTCCTCACTGAAAGCTGATGATGTGCATCTTATTAACATGATATTGGAGCGCTAACCAGATAATGACTCACTTCTTACAATGGGAAGAAAATTAAGATTACCCATCAGCTAATGGACCATCTTTGGGCTCAATGTTATTTTCTCCCCTTCAACGTTACACCAGGCGGCTGATGGATACTGGGAATAGGGTAATTTCTCAGTCTGTGTTTGGCAACAAAACCCTTCCGTGAAAACCAGAATTGCTTTTTTTTCCTCTTTCCCAAATGGAAGTCTGAAGTTATGCTGGTTAAGCAGAGCTGGGCGGTGCAGAGCGAAAACGCTCAGGTGCTGTCGATACCATTAAAAGTTCATCGGGTGTGTTGATTGTGCCTTTGGATGATGAATCCAAAAATCATTAATGGGATGGTCTGCTTGCGTAGAATTGTGGAGACATATGGCTGCCAGTGAGCAGGACCGCCAGACTCATAAATCACCAGTGACAACAGATAATGAATGCAGGCCTATCAGAGAAGATTGGGTTGCCCATCTGTATATAAGCTCTCTGAAGTGATGGCTGAGTTTATGTTTACAAGAAAATCTGTGTGCAGCATCAACTTCATGGACCAACATCTAAGTCTGTATAAGTTAGGACACAAAAAAATTATTCGACTATAGTATGGCACGATGATACTGTGGGAGGATATTTCCTTTACCCGTTGGGGAAGGGGTGTTAGTCCGGTTCGTTCCTAGATTTTTGGGGGCTCTGTGCAAGACTGTGCTTGGTGGCTCATTTTTTTCTAATGTGGAAGCAGGTAAACATCCTAAAATGGAGAAAAAAATCTGCTGCCTCTAATAAAAAAAAAAAATTATCATTGTTTAGATGAACAGGAAAACACAAACAATTACTAAGAAAAAAAGTTAAATTTACAAGAAAAAAGTCACATTTACAGGGAAAATACACATTTATCTGAAAAAAGTTGCAAATTTCCAAGGAAAAAAGTCAAATTTATGACTAAAGTTGTGAATTTATGAGAAAAAAATTGCAGATTTATAAGAAAAAGTTTGAAAATTCATGAGAAAAGAAGTTGTAAATTTCCATCCATCTTCTACCACTTTTCCAGAGGTCCGGGTCACGGAGACAGCAGTTCAAGCAGAGAAGCCCAGACTTCCCTCTCCCCAGCCACCTGCTCCAGCTCTTCAGAGAGGATACCAAGGCGTTCCCAGACCAGCTGGGTGACATAGTATCTCCACGGAGTCCTGGGTCTGCCCCGGGGTCTCCTCCCAGTGGGACGTGCCCGAAACACCTCAAGTGGGAGGCGTTCAGGAGGCATCCTGATCAGATGCTGACTGACTCCTTTCAATGTGGAGGAGCAGCGGTTCTACCCTGAGCCTCTCCCGGATGGCTAAGCTCCTCACCCTATCTCTGAGGGGGAGTCCAGCAATCCTACGGAGAAAACTCATTTCAGCTGCTTGTATCCGCAATCTCGTTCAGTCATTACCCAAAGCTCGTGACCATAGGTGAGAGTAGGAACGTAGATTGACTGGTAAATCGACAGCTTTGCCTTAGAACTCAGCTCCCTCTTCACCACAACAGACCAGTACAACGTCCGCATCACTGCAGATGCTGCTCCAATCCGTATGTCAGTCTCTCGCTCCATTCTCCCCTCACTCGTGAATAAGACCCCAAGATACTTAAACTCCTCCACTTGGGGCAGGAGCCTGTCCCCAACCCGGAGAGGACAATCCACCTTTTTCCGGCTGAGGACCATGGACTCGGACTCGGAGGTGCTGATTCTCATCCCAGCCGCTTCACACTCAGCGGCAAACCGTCCCAGTAAGCACTGTAGGTCATTGCTGGATGAAGCCAGCAGAACAACATCATCTGCAAACAACAGAGATGAGAGCCTGTGGTCACCAAGCATGACACCCTCCATTCCCTGGCTGTGCCTAGAAATCCTGTCCATAAAAATTATGAACAGGATCAGTGACAAAGGGCAGCCCTGGCGGAGTCCAACTCTCACGGGGAATGAGTCCAACCAACTGTTGGCAATACGAACCAAACTCTCACAACGGTCATACAGAGACCGAATAGCTCGTAACAACAAGCCCGACATTGTAACATTGAGTGGAGGTCGGGGGCAGTGCCTTTGGCATGGCAAACCGGGGTGGTGGTTCCTCTTTTCAAATAAGGGGACCGGAGGGTGTGCTCCAATTTTAGAGGGATCACACTCCTCAGCCTCCCTGGGAAGGTCTATGCCAAGGTACTGGAGAGGAGACTCCGGCCGTTGGTCGAACCTCGGATTCAGGAGGACCAATGTGGTTTTCGTCCTGGCCGTGGCACATCGGACCAAGTTGTAAATTTAATTGTCCCATTTACTTAGAAATGCTGTTTTTGCAAATGTTAACTTTCTGAAATGTGTCTATCCACCTTATTCCTGAGGGCGCTGCTGTAAAAACGATTATAGGCACAACTTCCGGTTTTGGCTGAAGTAGTGTTAAATCAGTCAGCAAGAGTGGAGTAGTGAGGCATTTAAAATAGCGTTTTTAAAAGTTTTTCAAATTTGTTTTAATGTATAGTTCACACACCTGTTTTGCAGTCAAGTGGGAGATAATTTCAGCACTTCTAGTTTTTGTATTTTTGAATGTTTTTGTGTAGTTCTGGTACTTGCTGCTGTTCGTGGTGTGAGGCTCCTCACAAGCACAGCTAAATCTCTGGCTTCAACAGCAATGAGTAGATCATGCACCGAAAGCTAATGGATCGTTTGTGTGATCGGTGGTACAGACACAACAGCACCAGGTATGTTTTTACTTGTATGAATGTCATAGATCTGACATTTTACCCTGACATTAAAACACCCAAGTACAGTGTTGTGGTTCTTTGTGGCTCTGACTAGACTTTACGTCTGCTCTGAAGTAAATCTGATTATGTCCAACATATTTTAACAAAATTTAACAACTTTATTGCGGTGCAAACATTGAGCAGTGGAGTTAACTAACGGAGCCACTGTTTGACGCCACTTTTTAAGGTCATCTATCTTCTCACCCCTCAATAGTCATGGGAAGTGATATGATTACATTACTGTTTTTGAGGTGCAAAAGGCCGTGTTCCCACATTCTTGATGCCAAAGTCATTGTTTTTGTAACAAGGAAAAGTGTCCAGTTTCAGTGACAATCCCACTTTCTAAACTAGTACCGGAAGTTGCGCCCATAATTCACACAAGGCATCATGGGGGCTAGGAATAAGGTGGATTGGTCACATGATTACAAGAAAAATCAAAATGCTCGCTTCTCTTAAAAAACACACAGACTTTACATCGTTGCTGTGTCTGATTTAATTCTTCCAGGTTTGTTCCTCTGTCAAGTAAAGGCCTTCATACATGCCGCTACTCTATTATTGGCCACCATAGTTGTCCGTCTGTAATTGTAGATGGCAGGGAGCCCAGCCAAAATGTTAGCTTCAGAGCTAAGGCGATGGCTTACCAAGTGTGGTTTATTTTGTTATTTTCTTTAGATTTCACTCACCTTAATAGACATCCCTGTTTCCACGTGGCTCACTAATCCACAGTTGATAATATTTCTCACAACATCCTGGCTTATTTTGTTACATTTTCACCATGAGGCTACATCAATCCGTTAGCATTAGCTTTGCTAGGTGGTCAATGGCTAGGTAAAGCTAGCAGTTTTGCCACTTATTCATGAATGTTTTCATCTTTTTTGTACTTCAGAGACCGGTCATATCCTATCAACCACTGAAACCACACAGCCCTGTCCACCAGTGATGCATTATTGTAGTCATTCTTTGAGATAAATTTACATTAGTTGGTTGGCTCCACCCCCCACCCCCCCCCCGCAAACCGAAAAGGATTAAGCAGAAGAGGATGGATGGATGGATGGGTTCAGGCTCAAACCCATGCTAGGAGCTAACCAACCAGTCCCAGTGAATGGGACCATTGAAAGAAAAGTTGCAAAATTACAAGATTTTTTTTTTCCCCATTTATTCTTAGCGTTGGTGCTTCAAATGCATTTCATTCAGATATGTAACATGACATAGAGCTTTACTATGATATTGGGGCACTGCCCCCCATATACAGTCATGTGAAAAAATTTGGACACCCCTTTAAATATTCAGTTCTTTATTAAGAAATGTTTGCATATCTATTTCTAGCCTTGTTTTTGTTTTTATTTGCATTTTTTAAATTTATTTTAGCCATTGTAAGTGGGAATGAATGTAGGGGTGTCCTAAAAAAGATGGGGGGTGTCCTAATTTATTCCCCACTATTTGTTTAGAATTACATTTTACAGAAAATTTGAAAAAAGACTAATTCATTTTCAATTGTTTAGTTGTATTACATGAATCTCCCAGTATTTTTTAACAGTGACATTAAATATCCATATGTTCAAATATGTTTAAAAAAAAACGCACTGGCTTACACAGGGTGTCCTAATTTTTTCACATGACTGTACACCTATGAATGAGACCCAAGTTTTCCTTTTAACATATAAACCATTTGTTATTTTTTGCCCACTCTTGTCCTGAATTCCTTCTTTCCGCCACTTTCCCTTCATTACCGTTCTTAATCAGCACATCTGGGTCTCACAGTCTGACAGATGGAAAGTAGAGGGCCATCTCTGGCCTGGGGATTAGGCCAGGTGCTTCAGAGATATATGGGTGTGATCAAAACCCCAGAAGACATTAGAACAGGCCTCTAGCAGCACCTCAGAGGCATCAGTGTCTGGTTGTTGAGCCAGAATGTGATTTCAAAGCCTTGAGGTAATATTCTGAGGCAAATTAGTCTTGCAAAGTGGGCTAATGTTATACCACAAGTTGTCATATAGTGTTAAAAAGGTGACATATTAAGGGGGGGGGGGGTTTTTAGAAAGTTCATAAAGTGGTTAATGGCGCACTAAAAGAGTTTACTTCCACAAATCATGAACTCTAATGGGTGTGTGAATTAGCATCAACAGTTCTGTATCTCATCTGTCTGTCTTTATCTTTAGAAACTTCCATTTCATTGACTGTCAATCTTTCCTCCTCCCAAGTGCAAGTTCTCTCTCTGTCAATCCTTCCTACACACACACATACACTTGCATTCATACGCACGCAGGCACACACAATTTTACTTGAAATCCCAACCTAAATTATCCCACATCTCAGGAGGGGGAGACGATGAAACTGCCAAGCTGATGGGAGGGCAGGTAGGGATTGTGGGTAATTTCATGTCACATTTCCAACACACTGATGTCTCTTTGGACAGATAACCTGCAGCACACTGTGACAGAAAAGCAGATTCTCACTTTGCCTTTTCCTCAAATTTCCACAGATGGTTTTTACACAGATTTTTCTGAAGGGCATTTGCAATATTTCAACTTTCACAAACTTGCATGAAAATTAATTGTGAGTATGGCTTCCTTGGTTTTACTGTCTCTGCTGATAATGCTAGATAAGAGCCTTTATAGCTCGCATTTGGAACTGAAGTGACTTTTCTTATTTAGTATCATCCCTGCTGAGCCAACACGTCACCTACTTCTCTGTCCTCTTTTATGTCTTTTGTTTGGAGAAGAAAAAAAGTTCTTTAAACATGCATGCAGCACTACTTCACATCAATATTTGATTGATTGAGTTTTAATAGATTCACAGAGCCCTGGATTTTAAATAACTTCAGCCCTGTTCAAAACTTCCCATTCTTTTTAAACATATCACATCTATTAATCTCCAGTGAGGAAGTTAGTTTGTGGCTTTATTTATTTATTTAGTTTTAATTTGTGTGTGTAGCAGTAAAACTTAAATATTGTACATAGACCAAGGACCAACTGATTAGATTTTGGGGCTGTCCGCCAACTGAATCCAGGAATTTTTTAATAGGATTTTTTTTTTTTTTTTTTTTTTTTTATACTGGATTTTACAGGCTGTTTGCTACAAAGAGAGTGTTCACGCTATGGTCATGATAAATCCTTGGAAACAAAAACTCAACAAATCACAGTTTTTATCCCAAAATTTTTTAAAAAAAAGAATAATAATTATGGATAAGCATGTGTTTTTCATTCCATGTACTTTCATGTACAGTCATTGACTGAAAATGGTGTTTGTCAGTTTTAACCTCAGTCTGAGTCATGTGATTATCGAAAAAATATCAAAAACTCAATTCTATTTAAAAAAACACAGCCTTTATATGGTTTTTCTCTCCAAGAAGTCATTTTGTACAGAAGTGTATCGCTGTCACACCAGAAAAATAAAAAATAAAGGGCTGTATTATCATGTTATCACATGATTTATTGTTAGAACAATATACTATGTACCATGTTATAATAGCTCAGTATCATCAGGTTCAGGTTACTTTATTTGTACCCATAGGTAAATTTGTTTTGCAGTCTGGTGGCATCCATATTTACAAACCACAGTTACATTTAACATAAACACAAACACAGGCACACATGAAATTGACTATGAACATGATAAAAATACTCAAGGCTCCATCAATCAGGGTATAAAAAGACAAAGAGATGAGAGAAAAACCAGAGGTAAGAGAGAAGAGTCATATTAAAAGTTAAAAACTAATCAAAGAGGTTAAAAACTCAAAGGTCTAAAACTCAATAAAATATTTAGAACCCAAGTAACATCCTACAAAAATAAGTAAATATAAAATGGAGTTAATAAATAGGTACCTAAATTATGTGCAATATATTGTTACAGCTTGTTCAACTCTTTGACAGCAGCAGGAATAAAGCTGTTTTTGTAGCGCTGGGTTTTTCTTTTTGGGACAGCAAACCTCCGTCTTGAGGAAAGAAGCTGAAAGTTGCAGTGCAAAGGGTGGGAGTCATCATTTAAAATGGCGGTAGCCATCCTCTGTACTTGTCTGGTGTACAGGGATGTCAGGCTCAGCTGTGACTCACCAAGCAAACAACTGGACCATCTAACTACCTGATCCAAGGATTTCCTCTGTTTCAGTTTTATCTGACCAAACCATGACACTAAAGAAAAGGAAAAAACAGATTCAATAAAAGCCCGATAAAACATTGTTATTATGGTTCGGTCAATTTGGAAGCGTGCAAGTTTTCTCAAGCAATGCAAATGTTGCTGACCCTTTTTGCACACCCTTTCACGGTTCTCTTCAAACTTCAAATTACTATCAATAATCGTCCCAAGATATTTGTAGGATTGTACACATTCGGTGGTCTGGCCTTTTAGTACGGTGACTTTGTGCCTGTGAGTTTTCCTCCTAAAGTCAATAATCATGTCTTTAGTTTTTGTCGTATTCAGCTGCAGGTAGGAATCCTCACACCAGTGAACAAAATCATCAACTACTGGACTGTGGCCACTCTCACCATCCTGGAGGAGACTGACAATAACTGAGTCATCAGCATACTTTGTGATATGTCTGTTATCATGTCTGCTC
Source organism: Pholidichthys leucotaenia (assembly GCA_020510985.1). Lineage (NCBI taxonomy): Eukaryota > Metazoa > Chordata > Actinopteri > Cichliformes > Pholidichthyidae > Pholidichthys > Pholidichthys leucotaenia. Next base: position 329,263,486 of record CM035842.1, on the reverse strand, counting down.
CGACACATGTTTGTGTACAGGATGAAGAGTAGTGGTGACAACACACACCCCTGAGGAGAGCCAGTAGAAGAGCACTTTAGGTCAGACAATGTACCATTGACCCTTACTCTCTGCGTCCTGTTGGTTAAGAAATCCAGAATCCAACCCACCAGATTATTGCTCAAATCAAATTGTTACAGGAGCCTTTCAGCTAAGATATGAGGTTGGATTGTATTAAAGGTGGAGGAAAAGTCCACAAATAACAGCCTGGCGTGTGTCCCATTAAAATCCAGATGTTTAAAAAGCATGTTAAACAGAGTGACAGTGGCATCCTCCACTCCTCTGTGAGGCCTATAGGCAAACTGCTGAGGATCCAATGCATGCTCAGTCTGCTTTAGGACCTCACATCTGACCAGTTTTTCAAAAATTTTCATTAAAAATTGAAGTCAAAGCAACTGGTCTAAAGTCGTTTACCGTTTTAGGACAGCTGGATTTTGGAACGGGAACAACCACAGCTTCTTTCCTGATCTTGGGCACATGTGTCTGTAAGGACTTATTGAAAATGTAATGAAATATAGGACTCAGTTCATTTGCACAGGACTTTACCAAGCGCCCACATATATTATCAGGGCCCTGACTTTTGTTCACTTTTACAGCGCAGAACTCCCTTTTAACATCCTGCACCTCAATATTAAAGTGCTGATTGTCTTTGAGTTTCTGTTTCAAATCTTGGGTTTCTGTGCTAAAATCAAAGGAGTCAAAACGACCATAAAAACAATTAAGAGCATTAGCCAGCTATGTGTCTGAATTAAAACCATCTAAAAACACACGATTACTGCGCTCTGTGCTCTGAAGGCCTGCAATAGTTTTCATACTGGCCCAGGCTGAACCAAGTTTCTTTGTTGCCATCTTGCTTTCCAGTTCTGATTTATAATTCTGTTTTTCTCTTAAAATTTCGGATTTCAGCTCTTTTGTGGCAACCTGTAGCTCAGAAACAGACCCCTGTTTAAAGGCAAGTGCTTTCCTCTGTAAGCAGGATTTAACTGATTTTGTAACCCATGGTTTGTTGTTGGGATATATTTTGACACGTTTACGTGGCACGATCTTATTTTTACAGAAAGCCATGTATGAGCATGTGACATCCACCAAAGAGTCCAAATCATCCTCGCAGGCCAGTGTGAACATCTCCCAGTCTGTACAGTCAAAGCATTCCTGCAGGCTGTGCACTGAATCTTCTCTCCACACATCAATGTCTCTGGTCTCCACCTTGCCTCTTCTGAGAGCAGTTTTATATGTGGGCAGCAAATGTACACAGTTGTAATCTGAGGATCCTAAAGGAGGAAGGGGGAGTGATTTATAGGCCCTCTCTATGGATCCATAGCACAGGTCCAATGTCTTTTTTTGCCTGGTTGGGCAGGAGACATACTGATAAAAGTTTTTAAGTGTCTTCTTTAAAGAAACATGGTTAAAATCCCCAAGAATGAAGTTTGGCGCCTCTGGAGAAATTGATTGCAGCTGCTGGATCACATCAAAGATTGTGCTGCAGGCGGAGTCAGCGTCTGACCTCGGATGAATGTACACAATTGTGATGAAAAGTTGGGGGAACTCGCGAGGCAAATAAAAGGGGCGTAGTGACACAGACAGCAGCTCCACATCGGGTGTACAGATGCGCTCTCTGACCGTGACAGATGTGCAGTACTGCTTATTAATGTATAAACATACGCCGCCCCCCTGACATTTCCCCGTTACCTCTTCCTGCCGATCCGAGCGCAGCGGGGCTCCAAAGCCTTCAATCCACAGGTCTGCATCTCGGTCATGCGCAGTAAGCCAAGATTCGGTGAAGGCCATGACGCAGCAGTTCTTAAAGTCCTTCTGGTAGCATACATTCCCTTGAATTTCATCCACCTTTTTTCTCAGAGACTGTACATTCCCAAAAATCATTGAAGTATCATGTGTGACATGATAAGTTTATTGTTATAACAATATACAATTTTTTTTCACACTAGGTGGCATGTAAACACGCAGCAGCCTCTCTTCTCTCTTCATGTTTTGTGCCACTTAGTGTTGTTTAAATTGCGCCTAAATATTTATTCATGCGCTTAATGTACATATATGATGGTGCGCACAAGCTACAGTCACCACAGTCTCCTGGAGATAAGGAATATGACCAAACATTACGTCCTGGACCAGAACGGTACAGAGGATCTCCACGGTCTGGGTATTCTCCAGCAGTCCTCCTCCCCCCGACTCAACTGCCGTGTCTCATCCCAAATGGAGACACCGTAGACAGTGTGAGTGGCGACTAAAGAGAGGTAAACGTGGAGGTATCTGAACCAAGCTAACCGTTAGCCCGCACAGACTGCCGATTCCTTCACTCTTTCTGGCCAACGTACGCTCACTAGACACAAAATAGACCACATATAGCTCCTGAGATCTACAGAACGTGATGCACGGAACTGCTGTGTCTTTATCTTTACGGAAACGTGGTTAAATGACAATATACTGTACTCTGCCATTCAGTTAGCTGGGCTAACATGCTATCGTAGCGACAGAATGCTCACAGATGGAGGGAAAACCCGAGGTGGAGGCGTGTGTGTTTACATCAGCGATGCCTGGTGCAAAGATACAACTGTTGAACACAAGCACTCTTCTCTGTTGGTGGAGTTTATGATCATCAAGTGCCGACCCTTTTACATGCCGAGAGAATTTTCATCTGTCCTACTAGCTGCTGTTTACACCCCGCCCACCAGCACTGGCAAGAGAAGCAAAACACTAAAAGAACTCTATCAGGCCACCAGTGAAACACAAACAGCGCACCCAGACGGATTCCTCATCACAGCAGGAGACTTCAACCATGCAGATTTAAAGGTCCTCCTACCAAACCTACACCAACATGTAGACTTTCTTACAAGAGGAGACAATTTGCTGGACCTGGTGTACACAACTCACAAGAAAGAATACGAAGCCTCCCCCCTTCCCCCCTGTGGGTCTCTCTGATCACGTCACCATCCTGTTAAGGCCGGCATACAAACCCAGAGTGAAAACAATCAGACCAACAAAAAAGCAGGTACGTGTGTGGCCAGAGGGGGCCTCTGATGCTCTGAAAGACTGCTTCAGCACTACAGACTGGGACACTTTCAAGCACATAGCCACTCACAATGGACACACAAACCTAAAGGAGTACACTAAGGTTGTTGTAGCATACATAGTGAAATGCATTGGTGATGTCACTCACTGCAAAACCATCACTGTTCGTGCTAACCAGAAGCCATAGATGACAGCAGAGGTCCACAGGCTCCTGAGGGCTTGGGACACAGCCTTCAGGGCCGGGGACACTGCAGGACTAACAGCTAGGGCCAACCTGTCCCGTGGTATCAAGGAGGCAAAACAACAGTACAGCAAGAAAATATCCAGCCACTTCAGCAACACCAGAGATGCATGTGCCCTCTGGCTTGGCATACAGACTGTCACCAACTACAAACCTCCACCTCAGACCTGTGCAAGTGACACCACACTGCTCAACAACCTAAACAACTTCTTTGGCAGATTTGAAGCACAAAACAGCACATCAGCATAGAAGACCACTCCTCCTCCAGATGAGCAGACCATGGGTCTAGATCCGGCTAACGTGAAAAGGACCCTCTGCAGGATCAGCCCACGCAAGGCAGCTGGACCAGACAACATACCGGGTCGTGTCCTGAAGGACTCTGCAGAGGAGCTCAAGAATGTCCTGGCCGACATCTTAAACATCATCTTGACTCAAGCTGTTGTCCCCACGTTTCAAAACTGCCACCATAATACCAGTCCCAAAGAAGCCCGTCCCATCCAGCTACAACGATTACTGGCCCGTAGCACTGACCCCCATTATAATGAAGTGCTTCAAGCGGCTAGTCATGCAGAGCATCAAGTCCATCCTCCCTCCCTCCCACAACCCATCTCAGTTTGCATACAGGTCAAACAGATCCACAGAAAAAAAAAACCATCTGCACGGGCTGCACGGTGGCGCAGTGGTTTAGCACTGTGGCAGCACAGTTTTACCCTCGGCCGGGGGATTGCGGGGATCATGAGATCGTGGGTTCGATCCCAGCCCCCGACCAACAGTGAGCTGTGTGGAGTTTGCATGTTCTCCCCGTGTTGCGTGGGTTTACTCCGGGATTTCTCCGGTTTCCTCCCGCATACCAAAAACATGTAGGTTTAGGGCGCTCGCGCACGCAGCGACCGGCAACCGGTGGCTTGTCACCAGACTGCAAACCAAATCTACCTACGGGTACAAATAAGTAACAAAAAAAAAAAAAAAAGAAGACGCCATTGCTGCTGCTCTCCATCCAGCCCTCACCCACCTGGACTCAAAGAACTCCTACGTGCGAATGCTGTTTTTGGACTTCAGTTCAGCATTCAACATAATCATCCCCAAGCACCTGATACAAAAACTCAGACACTTGGGACTCAAAATTTCTCTCTTAACTGAGTGCTGAACTTTCTCACAGGGAGGCCACGAAACATGCGGGTTGGGAGCAACACCTCCCAGACCATCACACTGAGCACAGGGGCCCCACAAGGGTGTGTGCTCAGCCCGCTGCTATTCACCCTGCTGACCCAAGACTGTGTACCTGCCTACAACACCAACCACATCATCAAGTTTGCGGATGACACGACGGTGGTGAGCCTCATCACCAACAACGAGGAGGCCAACTACAGAAATGAGGCGAGCCAACTGGTCCAGTGGTGTAAAGGCAATAACCTCTTCCTGAACGTGGGAAAAACCAAGGAGATTGTGATCGACTTCAGGAGGGGTCACACACAGCACCCCCCTCTGACCATCGATGGTGCAGCTGTGGAGAGGGTGAGCAGCACTAAGTTCCTGGGGGTGCACATCTCTGAGGACCTCTCCTAGTCCAACACCACCACATCATTGGCCAAGAATGCTCAAACTTGCCTCCATTTCCTCCGCAGACTGAGGAGAGCTCGAGTCCCACCCCCATCATGTGTTCTTTCTACTGAGGCACCATTGAGAGCATCCTCACCAGCTGCATCACAGTGTGGAACTGCACCACCTCCTGCCAGAAGACACTACAACACACAGTGAAATCAGCCAAGAAGATCATCGGTGCCCCTCTGCCCCCCCTCTCAGACATCTACCTCACCCACCTCACCCATCGAGCCATCAGCATTGCAGGCGACACCTCCCACCCCTCACACTCCCTCTTCAGCCCCCTGCCTTCGGGGGAAAAGGTACTGGAGCCTCCGGGCCCGCTCCACAAGACTGCTAAACAGCTTTGTTCATCAGGCCATCAGGACCCTGAACTCTGTCTACTTCCTCCCCCCTACCCCCGGATCGTAACACAGTCACCCGCACAATAGCTACCTGAGCTGTTGGCACAGAAAGACTGGCACACCAACAGTAATACATTTGCTGCTGTATGACCCTGCACTTTAACTGCAACCACTTGCACAAATGCCATGTCTGCTACTGTCTGTCTGTCATTGCTATATTGATCATGTGCAGTCCTATCTGTCACGGTCTGCACCTACACTACTGCATTGAACTGCAACTACGGGTATTACATCTCTAGTTTTCTGTATATAGGATTGCTGGGTTTTATCATCATTTTATCATCGTTAATCGTTTATCTCTATTTGCACTATGGGAGGTCTGGGTCTATCCTTTGTTGCCATTTGCACTATGGGTTGCATTACTGTACATAGACTGCTGTTGTTGTTTTCTTTTTTTCCCCCAGCCTTATTTCTTTTTCGTTTTTATATTGTGCACACCACTGAAGAGAGAGAGAAACGCCATTTCAATTCTCCTGTATGTCCTGGACATATAGTAGTATTGACAAATAAAATCTTTGACTCTTGAATCTTTGAATATGTGCCATGTTATAACATGATACTTTTCTTGTTAATATACATTTCACTTAAAACGTGATAGCTCAGTATCAAGTTATAACGTGAAACTTTTATTAGAACAATATAGTTTCATGTTATATCGTGATATATTGTTCTGAGAATAAACACATCATGTTATAACAGGATATGCAACAGCCCTTTTTTTACCTCAGCCAAGGAGCTTATGTAATCGGGGTGGTTTGTCTGTTTGTCCATCCATCCGTCCATCTGTTAGCAGGATTACACAAAAACTACTGGATGGATTTTGATAAAAATTTCACCAGAGGTAGCCCTTGGGCCAAGGATGAACCCATTACATTTTGGTGATGGTCTGAGAGTGCATACCTCCACCAAGGACCTTGTTTGTATTTGCACAGCAGGATTACACAAAAACTGTTGGATAGATTTGGATGAAATTTTTGCTACAGGTGGTCCTTGGGCTAGAGAGGAACCCATAACATTTTGGTGATGATCTGAGAACGCATACCTCCACCAAGGCTCTTATCTTCTCACACTGTGTTAGCAAGAATCCTCCAAAACAAATCCATTACATTTTGTAGGTGATCCATGAGGGGCGGAAGGAGCCTTGGCAGAGGTATGCACTCTGTGAGTGCTATTCTAGTTTCTTCCATTGTTTAGGTTCTTCGCCTAGGGACATCATAAAATACTGTCCCTGATACCTGCCTGCTCCCCCAGTCTCTCCCGAGCATAATTCCCTCTAAATATCACTTCATGCTTTTCTGAAAAGTTGCTAATTCAGGATTTATACTGTTATTTTCTTTAGATTTCAGTCACCCTAATAGACATCCCTGTTTCCACCTGGTTTATGAATCGCATCTTGTGTCATTCTGGCTTATTTTGTTATATTTGCACCGTGATTTTACATTGAACTGTTACATGCTGTGGTTTTCTGTAACCATGAGCACAGCTCGTCTCGGCAGAGAGGACATGACGGACAGGCTGCCCAAATCCGACCAGTTTTGGTCACTGTTTTCTATCAATTCTATTCACTCCCACTGGAAGCTTTATTCGTCTAACAACTCTTAACCATATATTTCATTCTAGACATGATTTTAGCTTAGTTAAAATTTTATTCTCCCAACTGTGAATCAAGGTGGCTAGTCAAAGATAGCAGTATAGCCACTCATTCACGTATGTTTCTGTGCTTATGGTACTCCAGGGATTCACTATATCCTATGAACCACTGAAACCACACACCCCTTCCCACCAGTGATGTATTATTTCTTTTATTCTTTGAAATAAATTTACATTAGCTGGCTCTGAGCTAAGCAGCAGTGTGCAGCTATAGCAATAGTGGTGTAAGATGGAGCACGGAGTTTAATGCAATTTCAAAAGATTTTAAAATGATAAAGCACTTCCAGCCTTCTCAGAATGGTTGCAAAGATAAAATAAATTTGCTGCAATAATTAAAGAAAATTTGAACAAAATATGTCACAAACATTTGAATCATATCCAGTGTATTTCAATCTGTTCCCCTCACACAGTAATACGTATGTGACTTTATAATTTTGAAACTGTGCTGCAACACAGAAAAGTGTTGCCTTGTTCATTTTCAGTCACTAGCCATGTTTACATGGACACAAGTAACCGGATTAAAAGCCTGATCAGAATAAAAGTGCTTCATGTAAACACGGTAATCTGAATATTCTGACCCGATCACACTCATTCGGATAAAAATTTCCTTCCGATTGAGACGGATGGGTTAAGCCGATTGTTAATCCGATTGGTGCACAAATAAACACTTATTCCGAAGCTTGGGTAGAAAATGTTTACTGCACATGTCTGTACGTCAGCCACACGTCGACATGACATATTTCCGTCTTTACAGCAGCTAGCAGAAGACTTGGCGGGAGTAAAACAAAACTGGTCTGTATCGTCCTGCTGTCTCCCTCTGTTCATTATATGCAGATGTATGTACTTGTAGGTTCATTATGGAGACCAGCAGAAGCTGGTCTCCATAAATACAGACAATACAAACAATACAGGTCCATTTCAAAAAGAGAGACACGAAGCAGGGTTTGTTTACATCAGAAGTTGCTTCTTCTTCACTTCCGCCTCCCAAAGAGAGCAGACGCTTTTTTCCTTCTCTCCAGCTCTGACTTTTTATCTCCTTCCTCCCCTAACTGACTGGATCCCAGCTTGCTATCGTCTGTCTGCGTGTCTCTACTGCTGATTATCGAACAAAATTATGGTGTAAATTTAATAAGCTGGGCTTTGAACGCAATTGACACTATTTTTTCAATGAGGAAAAGTGCCCCGGGGGAGGTAGTTTGCCCCGCAGGAACTGCGGCTGCGGGCTATTTGAGGGACACAAGTAATTGGAAACTCTTGTGCCTGTCTGATCTCTTTATCGAAGATGTCAAAGATTTATACATCTTCGTAGCAATGGTCATCGGGATCGTTCTGATTGGATCTGGGATTGTCCTGGTGTACCGTAAATTGATGAAGATGGACGTAGCCTATCAAAATGCTGGCCAGGCGAGGCTTAACCATCAAATTGAACAAATGGGGAGGACTCTGACAGCGGCTAATGGAGAACTGTCTAGGAAAATGGATTACATCATGATCACGCTGAGAGCCGTCCATGAAGAATTCAACGTCCAGCACTGAAGGATTAAAGTACTGAATCTGTAAGAGAATATAAAGTTTTTTTCTCTGGGATCAGTACTATTCGACTAATCTGACCTGCCCTCACACAATGTCCTCCAGATTATCTGCAGTTTTTTGTTTTTTCCAAAACATTTGAGCTGCATTGACTCTATGGACAGCCAGCTGCCTGGCTCAAGGACAAATGCCAGCCGCTAGACAAAACATCTCCTGCCGAAGAGACTTTGTTGTTCTTAACTGATATAAACACCTCCACTCAACACTACACCCACACTGACTCAATAAACTGATGAGAAGATCATTCACTCACTGCTCCCTTTGTGTCTTTGTGTACATTCTTGTCTGTTAATTGTGCATTGAGGGCTTTTTTTCCTTGTAATCATAATATTGATCATATGTGACCGGTATTCTGACAATCAATGGTTTTTTGCTCTTTCCTATTGTGTTATCCTTTTCTTCCCTATGCATCCTGTACCCATCTGATGACAGGCGCGTTTCGACGCTGCCGCGTCACCGGAAATGCAGGTCGTTTTCTGTGTCAAGTCAAATCCCTCGTATGTTATCAGTTGTTTACTGTTAATGTACTTGGCAATAAATCCTTTTCTGAGTTCTGAGTTCTTCTACTATTTCCGGAATGTCGGATAATTGTGCGCATGTCAAAATGATTTAGTCCGTTCAAACATGTGACACATGGAAACGCACGTCCTAATCAGATCAACTTTTTCAGGATCCATGTAAACAGTAAAGTTCTAATCTGAATTGTAATTAGATTGAAGAAATTTTGCCCATGTAACCGCGGCTACTGTTACCAAGTCATGACAGTTTTCATTAGAAAATGATTACAGCATAAACTGTTCTATTGACAACATGGCTGAACATTTTGATGGTCTTGTTCAGAAAACAGACATGAGAACTCTTCATTCTGATGGTAGTGACAGTCTCATTAACAAATATTTGCTTTTGACACAGACTAAACATTTTGCACAAATTATGTGCTTTTGCAGGTCATCTACTATGTTTTGCAGTTTGCACACTTTATTTTGAGACATGCACTTAGCATTGTGCAAACTTCAGTTCTGTTCTGAGAAATGCACCAAAGTGAAAAATCATTACCGACTGTGGAAATGTCACACTGGACCTCAAGCAACTTTGATTCCATGCCTCTCCACTCTTCCTCCAGACTCAGTGATGATTTGGGGAGCCATGTCATCCACTGGTGTTGGTCCACTATGTTTTATCCAATCCAAAGTCATCACTTCCGCCCTCCCAAGAGAGCAGACGCTTTTTCCTTCTCTCCTGCTGACTTTTTCCTCCCCTCCTACTACTGGATCCCAGCTTGCTGTTGTCTGTCTGCGTCTAACTGCGACCGCCGAAAAGAAATTATGGAGTTAATAAGCTGGGCTTTGAACACAATTGACACTATTTTTTCAACAAGGAAAAGTGCTCCGGGGGAAGCTGTCTGCCCCGCTGGAACGGCTCCAGTGGGCTATCTATGTGACACAGGTAATTGGTAAATGCTGTGTCTCTCTAATCTCTCTATCGAAGATATTGAAGATTTGTTTATCTTCGTAATCTTGGTGATTGGGATAATTCTGATTGGGACGGGAATTGTCTTGGTTTACCGCAAATTGCTGAAGATGGATTCAACCTATCAAAATGCTGGCCAGGCGAGGTGCATCCAACAAATTGAGAAACTGGAGAAGACCCTGATAGCGACTACTGGAGAACTGTCTCGTAAGGTGGATTACATCATGGGTTCGCTCAGGTCTTTCCACGACGAATTCAAAGCTGCGCAATGAAGGATTAATGTACTGAATCTACAGAAGAAATACAAGTCTTCTCTGTGATCAGTCCTATTTGGCATTATTATTCCCCATGAAAATTCCTCCTGGCTGTCTGCAGACTGTGTTTTTTCAAAATCATGAGCACAAGGCCTTGGACAGCCAGCTGCAGCGCCAGATAAGACTGGGCGCCAGACAGACAAAACATCTTCTGCCAAGGGTCCTTGGGTCTCTCTTATTATCATCAACACTGCTCAACACCGCACACACATTGATTCATGAACTGATTAAAGATATACTGTACACTGCTCTCTTGTGTCTTGTGAAATTCTGAGTTGTTGCTCTGTGCTATTGAGAGATTTTTTTTCATTGTAATCATAATCTGCTTAAAAATAAGCTGTATTCTGATAAAGTTTTTTTTTCTCCTCCCCCCTTGTGTTGTTCCCTCCCTTTCTTATCTCTGTTTGATGAGGCGCCTTTATGGCTGCCGTGTCGTTGTGTCGCGCGCATGCGCACCAATGTCAAGTCAAGTTCCTCGTGTGTTTTTTACATGCTTGGCAATAAAGTTTATTCTGATTCTGATTCTGATCACAGTTGTCAACCAGGAAATTTTAGAGCACTTCATGCTTCCCTCTGCTGACAAGCTTTATGGAGATGCTGATTTCATTTTCCAGCAGGACTTGGCACCTGCTCACACTGCCAAAAGTACCAATACCTGGTTCAATGACCATGGCATTATTGTGCTTGATGGGCCAGCAAACTCTTCTGACCTAAACCTCATAGAGAATCTATGAGTATTGTCAAGAAGAAGATAGATACTAGGGATGAGCCTATACCACTTTTTCAAGACTGATACGATACTGTGACTCTGAGTATCGGTCGATACGATCCAAACCCGATACAGTCTCTCTTATTTAAAACAACAAAAGTACAGAACATGCTTTAATGACTAGTTGGATTTTGTCATCATCATCATAGCAGAAATCTAAAAGTCAAAGAATATATTACAAATTTGACTCAGTTCAGCAACGCTGCTGCTTTTTCTATTTTAAACTTTGCAACATTGGCAGCATTTCACTGATCAGCACCATGTAAACATGCATTCTGAAGTTTTAAGTGCAAGTTTATACAAAACTTTGAAGCTGAGTATTTAAGTAAACCTTCAGATGAAATTCAAAGTGCCACTTCATGCATGAAGTAAATAATGCTGTAGATCTGAAAATAAAGGAACTAACCCTTTAAGTTGTATTTTTGTTATCCATTATTATTATCATCATAAGTATTCTCCTGAATATAAACATAAAATTGCTATTTATGTTTCTGTCACCTACCTCTCATCAACTGTAAGACTCTCCCCCAAAAGGTATGCTGCAGTCTGGTTTTTACCAGTGTTGCTAACTTGACAATTTTCTTGCCAAATCTGGCGACTTTTCAAACCCTCACGGTGACTTTTTTTTTTTTTGTCAAAAGCATGTAGCAACAAATCTAGCAACTTTTTCTGGTGTTATGAGAGACTTTTCTGGTGTTTTGGAGACTCCGACATGCAGGGCTTGGCAGGTTGTAGTTTCCTTAGGTTTTACTTTAGATGCAGTCCGTCTGTAATGTGAGACTACAAAACTGCAACTCCCAGAAGCACTATGTGCACACAGTGTGTGCTCATTGGTGTACTGTCACCTGGACCTCTAAGAGCCCAAGGTAATCTCCTCCGCTGGTCGGTTTCCTGTCCTGCCCCAGTTCACACTGCAACCCGGTGGGAAGAAATGCTGTGGTGGTGGTATCTTCTCATATCGAGCCCAAAGCAGAGCCAGACTCCATTTCAGTTTTTTTCAGACTAGCTCCAAAGTGAACTTGCCATGGACGAACAGACATCAGCTGGCAGAACGCACCTGTCCCTGCTCTCAGTGATCAAATCATCGGAACAAGTTACTGACCCTGATCACCTGTTGACCAAGCGGTGAGTAGCCCCTAACATCAGCTCCTACCTCTGTGGTTAAACATGAGTATTTTTAGAGCAAGAAGCTCACATTTAATGTCCGCAGTTGTGCAAATGTAAGTTTTCTAACCACACAGAGAAAAAGTGACTGTGAATTGTTGCTGTAAAGAACAAATGAAGCTTCTTCTAAGGTGAACTTTCATTGATCTGTGCTTTTTATTTCATTTTACCATATTCATTTACATGTTGCTGTGATATTTAACTATTTCATGGAAGTAAATCCTCTAAATATGTATTTTTAATGGGCTCGTTCTGGGGTGTCAAACATATGGCTCCTGGGCCAAAACTAGCCCACCAGGGGGTCCAAAATTTTCTCTGTGAATCTATCCATCTTCTACCGCTTTTCCGGAGGTCCGGGTCGCGGAGGCAGCAGTTCAAGCAGAGAAGCCCAGACTTCCCTCTCCCCAGCCACCTGCTGCAGCTCTTCAGAGGGGATACCAAGGCGTTCCCAGGCCAGCTGGGAGACATAGTCTCTCCACCGAGTCCTGGGTCTGCCCCGGGGTCTCCTCCCAGTGGGACGTGCCTGAAACACCTCAAGTGGGAGGCGTCCAGGAGGCATCCTAATCAGATGCCCATACCACCTCAACTGACTCCTTTCAATGTGGAGGAGCAGCGGTTCTACTCTGAGCCTCTCCCGGATGACTGAGCTCCTCACCCTATCTCTGAGGGTGAGTCCAGCAATCCTACGGAGAAAGCTCATTTCAGCCGCTTGTATCCGCGATCTCGTTCTTTCGGTCATTACCCAAAGCTCGTGACCATAGGTGAGAGTAGGAACGTAGATTGACTGGTAAATCGACAGCTTTGCCTTAGAACTAAGCTCCCTCTTCACCACAACAGACCGGTACAACGTCCGCATCACTGCAGATGCTGTTCCAATCCGTCTGTCGATCTCTTGCTCCATTTTCCCCTCACTCGTGAACAAGACCCCAAGATACTTAAACTCCTCCACTTGGGGCAGGAGCCTGTCCCCAGCCCGGAGAGGACAATCCACCTTTTTCCGGCTGAGGACCATGGACTCAGACTTGGAGGTGCCGATTCTCATCCCAGCCGCTTCACACTCAGCGGCAAACCGTCCCAGCAAGAGCTGTAGGTCATTGCTGGATGAAGCCAGTGATGAAGTCTCTGTGAATTTGCAGCTTTATTTCTAGTAAATTTCTGACTTTCTTCTGATTAGAATAGGTTGTGTAAATTTGAGACCTTTTTCTCTGTAAGACTTTTTTATCATCAGTTTTCTTTTTCTTTTTTCTGATGAGAACAAGGGCCTCTTGATTTCAGGAGCCAAGGGGTAGGCGAAGGGGAAAGGGTAGAAATTAGAATTGGGACAGACCCAAATCAACCTGTACTTCACTCTCACATTGCAAATATTTTTCGTCTGTTTTACAGTATTTACTGCTGTTAATAACTACTTAGACAGTGTTTCTCTTGCCATTTTATGTATGTATAAGGGTTATTGCATTTAAAAAGGTTGTACATTTAATTCCACTACATTTTAGATAGATGTACTTTATTGATCCCAAACTGGGAAATTACAGTGTAACAGCAGCATGACAGTAGACAACCAAACAACAGAAACACACACATGACAGACAAAGGGATTACCCATGGAAAGTAAAAACTAACACAACTATAAAACCTATATACATCATAGCTTAATATATGATGACCCGTATAAACACATGAATCATCCCATTGAACAAAGAAGGACTATCAGGAGAGGAGTGAAATGTGAGGTACCAGTTAGTCTGTAAGGTGCAGTGTGGCAGCATTATTATGACCATAATACAACATCATAGTGAGTTATTGTACAGTGAAATTGCATGTGGCAGGAAAGACTTCCTGTACCTGGCCATTCGACAGCAAAGCTGTAGTAGTCTACTTGAGAAAGTGCTTCGCTGTCTGTCTAGTGTTTGATGGAGTGGGTGATCAGGATTGTCCATGATGGATTGCAGTTTAGTGTTCTCCTCTCCACTACTGTCTCAAAGGTCTCCGGTCTGAGACCAATTACAGAGCCAGCCCTCTTGATAATCTTGTCAAGTCTGTTGGTGTCTCTGGCCCTGATACTGCTACCCCAACAGACAGCAGCAAAGAAGATGGCGCTGGCAACAATGGTCTGATAGAAAAGTTCCAGCATCCTGCTGCATACGTTGAAGGATCTCAGCTTCCTCAGGAAGTAAGTCTGCTCATCCCCTTCTTGTGTGCAGCATCGGTGTTGGATCTCCAGTCCAACCCGCTGCTGATCCTGACACCCAGATATTTGTAGTCCTCAACCACTCCCACATCCTCCCCCCTAATCTGCAGAGGCTGAGAAGGTGTCTTCCTCTTCCTGAAGTCAATCACCATCTCTCTGGTCTTGCTGACATTCAACCTCAGGTGATTCTGCTCCGTCCACTCCACAAATCTGGCTACCAGTTTCCTGTACTCCCCCTCCTCTCCTCCTCTTATACACCCCACAACAGCTGAGTCGTCAGAGAATTTCTGCAGGTGGCATGACTCTGTGTTGTACTGAAAGTCAGTGGTGTATAAGGTAAAGAGAAAAGGAGAGAGCACAGTCCCCTGTGGAGCTCCCGTACCACAAGCCACCACTCCAGACAAGACATTGCCCAGCCGGACAAACTGTGGTCTGCCTGTCAGTAATCCAGGAGATCACAGAGCTGTCAACCCCCATCACCCGCACCTTCTCACCCAGCAGCAGTGGCTGGATGGTGTTAAAGGCACTGGAGAAATCAAAAAAAGTGATTCTCACAGTATCTCCTCCACCATCCAGGTGCAGATGTGCTCGTTGCAGCAGGTAGATGACAGCATCTTCAACTCCTAAATGGGGCTGATGTGCAAACTGCAGAGAGTCCAGCCACGTCTTCACCTGCGGCCTCAGGTGGGCTAAGACCAGTCTCTCCAGGACCTTCATCACATGAGATGTGAGGGCAACTGGTCGATAGTCGTTCAGGTCCAATGGAGATGACTTCTTGGGGACAGGAACCAGGCAGGATGTCTTTCACAGCACCGGTACTCTCTCCAGACTCAGGCTCAGGTTGTACAGGTGTTTCAGTACCGGAGCTAGTTGGTTGGCACAGGTCCTCAGGGTCCTGGCGGAGATGCCATCAGGGCCCGCCGCCTTCCATTGACGGAGTCTCTCCAGCTGTTTCTCCACCTGGTCTGTAGTCACCGTGAAGTGAGGGGGGGTCCTGGTGCCCCCTGAGGAGGAGGAGGGGGGAGATGGAGAGAGGTTCTGCACAGGAGGGTGGGTGGGGAGGAGTGTGTGTGTGGGGGGTCTGGTTGTGCTGCTGGGGTGACAGACTGAGTTGAACCTATTAAAAAACAGTTTCAGTTCCTTAGCTCTCTCCTGGCTCCCAGATGGCTGCCTGACTCTCCCCTTGCACCCAGTTATTTGCTTCATTCCCTCCCACACATCTTTAGTGTTTTGCCTGAGTTTATCTTCCAACTTCCTCCTATAATTGTCCTTGCACCTCCTCAGCATCTCTCTGAGCTCATGCTGCACTCCCCTCAGCTTCTCCTTGACTCCAGCCCTAAAAGCTCTCGTCTTTTTGTTCAGAAGTGCTTTCAGGTCACTGGTGACCCATGGTCTGTTGTTGGAGAAGCAGTGTACAGTCTGAGCTGGCATGGTCATGTCGTCACAGAATCTAATGTATTCTGTGATGCAGTCAGTCATATTGTCTATGTCCACCCCATGTGGTTAACAGAGTATACTCCAGTCTGTCATCTCGAAGCAGTCCTGAAGTGCATCAGCAGCCTCCTGTGTCCACCTCCTCACAGTCCGTGTATAAGCAGGCTGCCTTTGCACAAGGGGAACGTACTTTTAGCATGTGATAATCAAATTTGATCATATTAAACATAATTTTCCAACTACAAGATTGTGGCTAGTGAAAAGGCTGAGTGGCTAGTAACTTTGGAAAATCATTAGCCACAGTGGCTCCTGATGTAAAAGCACTATTGCTCTGCAGTTACTATCCTCAACAAGCAGTGGGTGCTACTGTGAGCTTTTCTCCATCCCAAAGCATTCATAAGCGGTCAGTCTCACAATAGCCTCGTGCAGCAGTTAGTTGCAGTCCGAGAGGAGACCCATGCCCATGCCACTCACGTCCAGACTACAAATGAATTGTGCCTGCACAACCCCTCCGCCAATCGATGTAAATGTTTCTTCACTGTCAGTGTCACACTAATAAATCACCGCATTTGACTAACGGCCTCAGTCACATGCTCACTTCGTCCACTGTGTGTGTGTGTGTGTGTGTGTGTGTCATAAGCTAAACATCTAGCAGCTAGCGCATCGTGTTACAGTCTAAACTGTACACTCAAAAATACAGAAAGGAGTGGGAATCAAACCCTGAATTCAAAGGCTGGTTGAAGCCATTTATTGGAGATGATACAGAAGTGATGGCCTATTTA
Organism: Pholidichthys leucotaenia; assembly: GCA_020510985.1. Taxonomy (NCBI): domain Eukaryota; kingdom Metazoa; phylum Chordata; class Actinopteri; order Cichliformes; family Pholidichthyidae; genus Pholidichthys; species Pholidichthys leucotaenia. The sequence continues at coordinate 329,246,812 of CM035842.1, read as the reverse complement.
AATGCAAAATTAAAACAAACCAAGAATCAACAGAAGAAAGTTAATTTGTAGTTCTTAAGACATTTAGGGTGTTTTTTACTCACTTTTTGTCTCTCCCATGACATTACTCTTCTCTCATCATCATCGCAGTCTGTCGTGGGCGACAATGACCATTTCATTTAGGTCTGATCAGATTCCTCCACACAGATCTGTCTACGTCCAACTTCTTCAAGTTTCTTTTACAGTGTCTTTAAATCTGAGCCTTGGTCTACCCTGATTGTGTTTGCCCTTGCATAACTGTGAGTAGAGTAACTGCCAAGGGAGACGCTGGTGGTCCGTCCTCTCAACATGTCCGAGCCATCTCAGGTTCATCTGTATTAGCATGTCCTCCATTGATGGTAGTCTAGCTCGTTTCAACACTTCTATGTTGGTTATCTTGTCTTTCCATGAGATGTTCATTATGGCTCGAAGGCGTCTCGTGTACACGTGGAGCTTCTTCACCTGCACTCTGTAGACCGTCCAAGTTTCAGCACCGTACAATAGAGTAGCCAGTACTGTCGCTCTGTACACTTTGCATTTCACATGGATAGACACATGTCGATTGTTCCACAGTCTCTCCCTCAAGTTTCCAAACACAGCGCTCGCTCTCCCCATTCTGAGAGATAGTTCATCCTCCAGCCTGGCATTCTCTGAAACAGCGCTACCTAGGTACTTGAAAGTCTTGCACTTGACTAGTGGCGCTGTACCAGTGCTGATCTCTTCTGGTAGTGATGCTGATAATTGGATCTTTGGTGGTTGATAAAGCCACTCTGTCTTTGTGATGTTGATTTGAAGGCTGAATTGGCTAGCTGCTGTTGCAATTTTCTCCACTAAAGACTGCATATCTTCCACGCTGTGTGCAACTAGAGCACTGTCGTTGGCAAACAGCATTTCTCTTACTACCTTTATCGATGTCTTGCTCTTGGCTTTAAACTGTGCCACATTGAACAAGTCTGCTTCCTTCCTTGTTTGACTGTATTGTGGGAACACACATGGGACCTGTTGGACCGGTTTTGTGACTCACATTTTAGGTCAGAACAAAGACAGGAATCTTAGCCTTGGTATGCAAGGCTGGAGACTGTGGGGGGGTCAAATAAGGGATTAAAGAAAGGATGCATGGGAGACAGTGGAAGTGATATCATGGAGAGAAATGCATTGTGACTGTCTTTATTATGCAAGGTGGTGAAATGCATTGTGACTGTCTTAATTATGCAAGGTGGTCTGTGTGACATGTGATCTATGAGGTGTGAAGTCCCTGATATTTAAGGACGAGAGTTTACTGTTTCACTCTCTTTTTTTCTCTGCTTTGAAATGATGGAGATGTGAATAAAGCTGACTCTGAGAAAGAACTCTGCCTCGTCATTTTCACATCTTCCACACTGGTGACCCGAGACGTATCATAGAAGAAGAAAATTCCCCCGGGCCAGCCGCGTCAGGAGCCCCCAGCCAAGCGAATGCCACTACAGTCCAGCTACCGGACTTCTGGCAGAACAATCCGCGCTCCTGGTTCAACGCGGATGAGGCGCAGTTCAACCTCCGGGGGATATCGGTAGATGCCACGAAATTCTACCACGTAGTCGCAAAGCTGGACAACAACACGGCCCAGCATGTGGAGAGCCTGATTGACCAGCCGCCGGAGAGCGACAAAAACGGCACGTTGAAGGCTGCACTCATCCAGCAATTCACCCCCTCGGCGAAGGAGCGAGCAGAGAGGCTCCTGGCGCTGACGGAGTGGGAAAACGACATGCCCGCGAGCCTGATGGAGAAGTTGTTGAGGTTGAAAGACTCTGACGACGATCACTTCATTTTCACCCACCTCTTCCTCAGGACTCTACCGTCAGCAGCGAGAGCGGTTCTGGCCAGTTCGCCACTGTTGGCCCTACGGGACTACCGCGCGCTGGGCCGAGAGGCGCAGCGGATTGTCAACGCCACCAAGCGGCGCGCAGCCACAGCCACTGGAGCGGAACTCGGCGCGACGACCGGAGACGACAGGAGGCCAGAGGCAGCGGTGCCAGACTCACCGACGACGGCGGCGGCAAGGGCCAGGGAGCGTGGACCGGACGTCTTTTGTTTCTACCATCGCCGCTTCGCAGAGAGGGCACGCAAGTGTGTACCGCCGTGTCAGTTCGGGCGTTCAGGAAACGCCAAGACTGGGGGTCGGTAGCAGCCGCGGCCCTCGGGGAAGAGAACAAGCTGCTCTACTTGTCGGACGCACGCTCCGGGAGGCAGTTCCTCGTCGACACAGGTTCCCAGTTGAGTTTCATCACACCTTCCTATGCGGACAGACTGGCTGGTTCCGGAGGTCCCCGGGTGACAGCGGTGAACGGCTCGGAGATTAAGATCTTTGGTGAGAAGACTCTGCTTCTGTCTCTACACCGCCGTGCATATGAGTGGACTTTTGTTGTAGCAACAGTAAATTTCAATATGCTGGGGGCTGATTTTTTGTGCTCACATGGGTTGTTGGTTGATCTCGCTAACAGGCGCCTGGTTAATGCACTTTCTTTTGATTCTATCCCCTGTACAGCACGAGTGGCCCCGCCAACAGCACAAGCCAACGTCACAGCAGCAGGCGGTAAGTTCCACACACTGCTCACTCAGTTCCCAGCACTCACTGTCCCCACTTTTTCGGCAACAGTCGCTAAGCACGGGGTGGAGCATTTTATTACCACTACCGGACCGCCCGTTTTGCAAAAGCTCGGCGCTTGGACGCAGTTAAACTAGCCATAGCGCGCGAGGAGTTCGCCAACCTGGAGAGGTCTCCCCCGAAGGAGCAGTTCCGCTGCCTGACAAAGTGCGTGCTGTGGCAGATTTTCCCCGGCCGCAGACAGTCAGGGCGTTGCAGGAGTTTTTGGGAATGGTGAATTTTTATAACCGTTTTCTCCCCCGCGCGGCGCAACTCATGCAGCCGCTGTATGCCGCGCTCAAAAAAAAAGAAACCCACGGATAAGGTTGAGTGGTCCCTGGAGCGGGACCAAGCGTTCTCGGAGGTGAAAGCAGCCTTGGCAAAGGCTGCGTTGTTGGCACACTCAGACCCAACGGCCCGCATAGCGCTCACCACTGACACGTCAGAGGTGGCCATGGGGCGGTCATGGAGCAACATGTAGCTGGGGTTTGGCAGCCCCTCGCATTTTTCAGCAGGACCTTGCGCGATAGCGAACGTAAATACAGCGCGTTCTACAGGGAGCTGCTCGCTCTCCATTTGGCCATCCGCCACTTTCAGTTCTGGCTGGAAGGACGCGCTTTCACCGCATTCGCTGATCACAAACCGCTAACATTCGCGATGGCCAAGGTCTCTGAACCGTGGTCAGGCCGGCAGCAGAGACACCTGGCCGCCATATCAGAGTTTACCACTGATATTCAGCATGTGGCGGGCAAACTCAATGTAGTGGCAGATTGCCTCGCCCGCGCCGTGGCGGCCCCAGTCAGCGTAGGGGTAGATTATGCAGCCATGGCCGCGGAGCAGGTTAATGACGCGGACGTGCGCGTGCTCCAGTCTGGACCAACAGGGTTAAGGCTGGAGAGCAGGGTGCTGCAGGACGGTATGCCCCCCCTAATCTGCGATGTCTCCACTGGACGGTTGCGTCCAGTAGTACTGGCCGCATGGCGCCGCCGCGTTTTTGACTCGGTTCATTCTTTGGCGCACCCTGGAGTGCGCGCGTCGGTCAAAATGGTGGGAGAGAAATTTGTGTGGCCGAGCCTCCGCAAACAGGTCAAAGAGTGGGCAGCAGCCTGCACGGCGTGTCAACGAGCCAAAGTACACAGGCACACGAGGGCTCCTTTGGAACAGTTTCACATTCCGGCCAAGCGGTTCGATCACGTTCATGTGGACGTCGTTGGACCCCTCCCGCTGTCACAGGGGTGCGCACATCTTCTGACAATGGTGGACCACACCACGCGCTGGCCTGAAGTGGTCCCGCTGGCATCAACCACAGCTGAGGAAGTGGCGCGCGCGTTTTTAACAGCTTGGGTGGCGCGCTTCGGCGTTACATCAGACATTACGTCCGACAAAGGCCCTCAATTTGTTTCCGAGCTTTGGTCGACAATGGCCCGCAGCCTGGGTGTTACAATTCACAGCACAACCGTGTACAATCCGCAGGCTAACGGGTTATGCAAACGTTTTCATAGGTCATTGAAAGCAGCTCTCAGAGCGTCACTGACGGATACAAATTGGGTTGACAAGTTACCATGGGTGTTATTGGGGTTGCGTTCTGCACCTAAAGAGGATCTAGAAGCCTCACCAGCGGAGCTCGTGTTTGCGCAGCCACTCCGGCTGCCTGGGGAGTTTCTCCCAGATAACCCTGCGCCAAACGCCTCCCCGTCTCAGCTGTTGCGGAGTAACATAGAATCAAGCACGCTGCCCGGCCCCGTGCACCACAGTTTTCCGCGCGTTTTTGTGCCTAAAACTTTGAAGAACACAGAGTTTGTTTTTGTTAGACACGATGCGCATCGAACCCCGTTGCGGCCGCCTTATGACGGACCATTCAGAGTGCTAGAAACAGGGGACAAGCAGTTTTTGCTAGATTTGGGGGGTAGGAAAGAGAAAATTGGCATAAACAGACTTAAACCTGCTTTTGTGGTGGCAGATGAGCAAGTGCTGTTGGCAAAGGCCCCGCGGCAAGGTAGACCACCACGGAGGGTTTCACACAGTAATGTTTCCCAAAGTAATGTTTCCCCAGAACACCCGCAGAGACTGACAAAGGGTTTCCGCCCCCAGACGGCAAACCCCCAGCATGACAGCGCCGCACAGACAGTGAACCCCAGCTACAGCAGATTCGGCAGGAGGCTGAAGCCTATCCAGCATGTGGACTGATGTGTATTGATGCTATCACGGCATGCATATGGTTATCTTCTTGTTGTTCTGTTTTTCTAAAATGCTGGGGGGGCTTGTGTGGGAACACACATGGGACCTGTTGGACCGGTTTTGTGACTCACATTTTAGGTCAGAACAAAGGCAGGAATCTTAGCCTTGGTATGCAAGGCTGGAGACTGTGGGGGGTCGATTAAGGGATTAAGGAAAGGATGCATGGGAGACAGTGGAAGTAATATCATGGAGAGAAATGCATTGTGACCGTCTTTATTATGCAAGGTGGTGAAATGCATTGTGACTGTCTTAATTATGCAAGGTGGTCTGTGTGACATGTGATCTATGAGGTGTGAAGTCCCTGATATTTAAGGACGAGAGTTTACTGTTTCACTCTCTTTTTTCTCTGCTTTGAAATGATGGAGATGTGAATAAAGCTGACTCTGAGAAAGAACTCTGCCTCGTCATTTTCACATCTTCCACAGTATACTCCTTCTGAAGTGTCTTTGAAGGCCACCTCAAGCATGGCTGCCAGATATAGCGAGAAGAGTGTAGGTCCCTGCTTACTGAAAAGTCTTTAGATACTGAACCACTCATTGCCACGTTTGCTTGCATACCTGTATGGAGTGCCTCGATCAGGCTGACAAACTTTTCTATACAGCCATATTTCTTGAGTACCTGCCAAAGTCCTTGTCACGAAACAGTATCGAAGGCTTTACTGAAGTCTATGAAAACTACATAAAGCGGCATGTTCTGTTCGATACACTTTTCTTGAACCGGTTTCAAGCAGAAAATCATGTCCATTGTGCTTCGTCCACTTCTAAAGCCGCACTGGGCTTCTGGTAGTACATTCTGCGAGATGTGTTCATTGAGTCTGTTCAGTAGTACACGTGAGAAAATCTTACCAACAGCGGCTAGCAGTGATATACCTCAGTAATTTCCACAATCTTTCCTGTCACCTTTCTTGAACAAAGGCCCAATACTTGCATCCTTCCAGTCTTGAGTTACTTTCTGGGCATCCCATATCGCTTGGATGAGCTTGTGCAGGCAGTTGGTCAGCTGAACACCACCAAATTTCCACACTTCTGCTGGAATTCCATTCCTTCCTGGGGCTTTACCATCCTGTGTTGTCCTGATAGCTGCCATTAGTTCATCAAAATTTGGTGGTTCATCCAGATTTGATGCAGCTGGTCGCTGCACTAGAGCTTCTTTAGCCTCTTCAGTGAGATCTCCAGGGTTGTTTAGTAGTTGGTCAAAGTGGTCTGCAAATCTGTCCAGGATCTTGTCTTTCTCCTGCAAAACCGTTTCACCATCCATAGCCTTTAGTTGGATCAATCCTCTTGGTTTAGGGCCATAGATTTCTCTCGAACCTGTGAAGAATGTTTTCATGTCCTTTCTGTGTGCTGCAGTTTGAAGTGCCTCTGCTTTTTCATCCCACCAGTTGGACTTACAGCATCCATTATAATTGCATGCAAATGACTAATTATGCAAATTAGGCAATGATGTCATTTTGCGATTTCTAGCCACTTTTAGGACAGCCAATAGCTACTTTCTTTACTGAGGAGTTGGCAACAGTGGTTTTTATTTTCAGTTTCGTTCTTTTAGTTTCACTTTTAGCACCCAGCCTCCCGAGCTGGAAAAGCTGCTGCTGCACAACACACGTCCTTCTGCTCGGTTCTTGACAGAATTCAACATACTCCTCTGCCGTGATGCTTTTGCAAGTGTTTTATCAAGTTGGTGGTGTAAAATTGTAAATGCTGGTACCACAAAGTAACATATTGAGGCAAGTCCCACAGATGGGCTCCAGTGAGATGACACTCATTGCCTCTATTTACAGAAGCTATGCGCAGCGCAGCTGAGAACATGATCGTGCCTTCATTTTAATATTATTAATGTATCGGATCAGTAAATTACTTTTGTTCCTTACTGATACCGATCCAGCCATTTTGCCTGGATCGAATCAGATACGGCGGATCGGATCAGCTCATCCCTAATAGATACCAGACCCAACAATGCAGACGAGCTGAAGGCCACTATCAAAGCAACCTGGGCTTCCATAACACCTCAGTAGTGCCACAGGCTGATCGCCTTCATGCCACACCACATTGATGCAGTAATTCATGCAAAAGGCGTCCCAACCAAGTATTGAGTATGTACATGGACATATAGTCGGCGAACATTTCTATTAAAAATCCATTTTTTCTTATTGGTAAATTTTTTTTCTTATATTCTAAACTTTTGAGAAAGTGAATTTGGGATTTTCATGAGACATAAGCCATAATCATCAAAAAAAAAAAAACACTTGAAATATATCACTGTGTGTAATGAATCTATAATCTATGAGTTTCATTTTTTTTCAAATTTAATTACTGAAATAAATTAACTTTTTGATGATATTCTAATTCATTGAGATACACAGACAAAATTTGTGCCTACATCACTCCCAGGGCCCAACTAAACTGTCTACTTTGACCTCTGGTGAACCCAGGCAGAAAAAAGCAGCTGCATTACAATCAAACCTGGCTATAATAAAACTAAAAAAGCTCATAAATGACTTTTATGTGTTGCTGACAAGATGGTTGCTAGAGATATATGAACAATGGGATCAATGACCAGCCACCTGGGGAGTGGTTATTAACTAAATCTCAGCCTAACAACTCTTGATTTACGAGCTGAGAGCTCCAGACCCGCAGAAACCCAAGGGGAGAAACACTAAAATGTAAAAATAAAAACCACGAATAATGTACCAACTATTTTAGCTCTGAGTTATTGAATACTGTTCAACTCCAGACAAACTAAAGTGCCTAAAATATAAATCTGATATTGTTTTTTGCTTCCATGTCCGACAGAGGCAATTTTTTTTTTGTCTTACATTAGATTAATTTCTTCTTTCGTCCTTTGTGTTCCTATTTTTTCTGTTTTCCATATGTTCTATTTCTCTGTCTTTCCTCTTTTGGCTAGCTGTGTATCTACTTTGCCCTCATCATACCCAATATTACTGTGGTTTATCACACTTCTTGTCAGACCACTTAAAACAGAAAGCCACAGCAACCCTTTTGACAACAAAAGGAAATAACATGGTGCAAATCTGAGTAATAATTAAGGCTCAGTGGTTAAGTAAACTCATTAGTAACATAGGATATTGCCTTCCTATGTTGCTTGTTTGGTTCCCACATTCAGTTTGCTCTGGTATTGCCTTTCTTTTTGTTGCTTTTTCTGGTACATTTAACTTTAAATAAAAGCTACTTTGACCTACCTGACTGTTGTATATGTATTTGGCACCTTTATTGTGAAGTGCAGTGTGATGACGTGCACTTCCTGTCACGTCATCGCACTGCCCACATATAAGGCAGGGGCACCATCTTACGGCCTCTTTTGCCGGATGCCTTCGCCGGTGCCTGTTGTATGTGTACTCTGTATATAGTTACTTTAATAAACCTGAGTTAACCAAGTCTCATGGACCCCCTCATGGATCGTCACCTTATCGTGGTGGGGGGGGTTTGCGTGCCCCAGTGATCCCAGGCGCTATGTTGTCCGAGGCAATTTGCCTCTGATAGGGTCACCCAAGACAAACTGGTCCTGGGTGAAGGGCCAGACTAAGAACGATCCAACAGACTCATGATAAATTCTATATCAAGGATTCAGTGTACCCCGCCCGGTATGGGGTTACCGGGGCCCCACCCTGGAGCCAGGCCTAGGGGAGGGGCTCGAAGGCTAGCGTCTGGTGGCCAGGTTTCCACCCATGGGACCCGGCCGGACTCAGCCCAAAAGAGTTACATGGGTCCGCCCTCCAGTGGGCTCACCACCTGCAGGAGGGATCATGGGGGTCCGGTGCTATGTGGATTAGGTGGCGGTCAAAGGCGGAGACCTTGGCGGACTGATCCCAAGCTTTCTAAACTGGCTTTTGGTACATGGAATGTCACCTCTCTGGTGGGGAAGGAGCCTGAGCTGGTGTACGAGGTTGAGAGATACCGGCTAGATATAGTCGGCCTCACCTCAACACACAGCTCCGGTTCCGGAACCAGTCTCCTGGAGAGGGGCTGGAGCTTGGCCTTTTCTGGAGTTGCCCCGGGCGAGAGGCGACGAGCAGGGGTGGGTATTCTTGTATCCCCCCATCTTGCTGCCTCTACATTGGAGTTTTCCCTGGTGGACGAAAGGGTTGCTACCCTGCGCCTTCGGGTTGGGAAACGGGTCCTGATCATCATTTGTGCCTATGCACCAAATGATGTTTCAGAGTACCCACCCTTTTTGGAGTCTGTGACTGGGGTGCTGGAGAGTGCTCCTCTTGGAGACTCCATTGTCCTACTGGGGGACTTCAATGTGCACATGGGCAATGACAGTGAAACCTGGAGGGGGGTGATTGGGAGGAACGGCCTGCCCGATCTGAACCCGAGTGGTGTTCAGTTATTGGACTTCTGTGCTAACAACAGTTTGTCCATAACGAACACCATGTTCAAGCATAAGGCTGTCCATATGTGCACCTGGCACCAGGACACCCTAGGTCGCAGGTCGATGATCGATTTTGTTATCGTGTCATCAGACCTGCGACCGTATGTCTTGGACACCCGGGTAAAGAGAGTTGCAGAGCTGTCAACTGATCAACACCTGGTGGTGAGTTGGATCCAATGGCAGGGGAATGAAGCCATTCAGACCTGGTAGACCCAAACGTATAGTGAGGGTGTGCTGGGAACGTCTGGCTGAGGCCCCTGTCTGGGAGGTCTTCAACTCCCACCTCCGGAAGAACTTCAACCACATTCCGAGGGAGTCTTGAGACATGGAGTCTGAATGGGCCATGTTCTCCACTTCTGTTGTTGAAGCAGTGGCCCAGAGCTGCGGCCACAAGGTGGTTGGTGCATCTCGTGGTGGCAACCCCCGAAGCAAGTGGTGGACACCAGTGGTGAGGGGTGCCATTAAGCTGAAGAAGGAGTCCTATCAAGCTTGGTTGGCTTGTGGGACTCCCGAAGCAGTTGAGGTGTACCGGCAGGCCAAGCGGAGTGCAGCTCGGGTGGTTGCTGAAGCAAAAACCCTGGTATGGGAGGAGTTCGGTGAGGCCATGGAACAAGACTTTCGGTCGGCCTCGAAGAGATTCTGGCAAACTGTCCGGCGGCTCAGGAGGGGAAAGCAGCTCCCTGTCCACACTGTGTATGGTGCGGATGGGACACTTGACTTCTACTGGGGATATCGTCGGGCGGTGGAAGGAATACTTCGAGGATCTCCTCAATCCCACTGATGTGCCTTCCACAGAGGAAGCAGGTTTGTGGACGAGGGGGATGGCTCGTCTATCACAGGGGCTGAGGTCGCCAAGGTGGTTAAAAATCTCCTTGGTGGCCAGGCCCCGGGGGTGGACGAGATTGGCCCTGAGTACCTCAAGGCTCTGGATGTTGTTGGGCTGTCATGGATGACACGCCTCTGCAACATTGCGTGGAGGTCGGGGGCAGTGCCTTTGGCATGGCAAACCGAGGTGGTGGTTCCTCTCTTCAAAAAAGGGGACCGGAGGGTGTGCTCCAACTTTAGAGGGATCACACTCCTCAGCCTCCCTGGGAAGGTCTATGCCAAGGTACTGGAGAGGAGAGTCCGGCCGTTGGTCGAACCTCGGATTCAGGAGAAGCAATGTGGTTTTCGTCCTGGCCGTGGCACTTCGGACCAGCTCTTTACCGTCTCGAGAATTCTTGAGGGTTCGTGAGAGTTTGCCCAACCAGTTTACATGTGTTTCGTGGACTTGGAGAAGGCATTTGACTGTGTTCCTCGTGGTTTTTTGTGGGGGGTGCTTCAGGAGTATGGGGTATCGGGCTTGTTGTTATGAGCTATTCAGTCTCTGTACGACCGTTGTGAGAGTTTGGTTCGTATTGCCAACACTCAGAGTCATTCCCAGTGAGAGTTGGACTCCGCCAGGGCTGCCCTTTGTCACCGATCCTGTTCATAATTTTTATGGACAGGATTTCTAGGCACAGCCAGGGAATGGAGGGTGTCATGCTTGGTGACCACAGGATCTCATCTCTGTTGTTTGCAGATGATGTCCTGTTGGCTTCATCCAGCAATGACCTACAGCTCTTGCTGGGACGGTTTGCCGCTGAGTGTGAAGCGGCTGGGATGAGAATCAGCACCTCCAAATCCGAGTCCATGGTCCTCAGCCGGAAAAAGGTGGATTGTCCTCTCTGGGTTGGGGACAGGCTCCTGCCCCAAGTGGAGGAATTTAAGTATCTTGGGGTCTTGTTCACGAGTGAGGGGAAAATGGAGTGAGAGATTGACAGACGGATTGGAGCAGCATCTGCAGTGATGCGGACGTTGTACCGGTCTGTTGTGGTGAAGAGGGAGCTTAGTTCTGAGGCAGAGCTGTCGATTTACCAGTCAATCTACGTTCCTACCCTCACCTATGGTCACGAGCTTTGGGTAATGACCGAAAGAACAAGATCGCGGATACAAGCGGCTGAAATGAGCTTTCTCCTTAGGATTGCTGGACTCACCCTCAGAGATAGGGTGAGGAGCTCAGTCATCCGGGAGAGGCTCAGAGTAGAACCACTGCTCCTCCACATTGAAAGGAGTCAGCTGAGGTGGTATGGGAATCTGATTAGGATGCCTCCTGGATGCCTCCCACTTGAGGTGTTTCGGGCACGTCCCACTGGGAGGAGACCCCGGGGCAGACTACGTCTCCTAGCTGGTCTGGGAATGCCTTGGTATCCTCTCCGAAGAGCTGGAGCAGGTGGCTGGGGAGAGGGAAGTCTGGGCTTCTCTGCTTGAACTGCTGCCTCCGCGACCCGGACCTCTGGAAAAGCGGTAGAAGATGGATGGATAGATGGAGTTCACCAAGTCATCTTGCCTCATACTTCACCCAGGTATTTCCATACATAACAGTTGGCGATCGAGGATTAACTCATGGAGGTGTGCATTACACTGCTTCGTCCCTTTCTCGAGCTGCTGGGCAATCCACTGGTTTTATGGCCGCATTGGCTGGAGGCCTATCAGATGTATATTACGGCGTTGGTCCTTGGGAAGCTCAATGGGGTGAGAGCGCGAGCGCTTCTCGTTCACAACCTGGGTATTGAAGGCCGGAGGGTCCCGCGGACGCTCAGCACAACGGATTCATTCAACGAAGTTGTGGAGCTGCTAGCTAAACATTTCTCCACCCCAGACAATGTAACTGTTCGGAGAATTCATTTTTGCTGGAGATGCCAGCGGGTAGGTGAGCCTATCTGCCAGTATGTCATTGACTTGAAGCAGCTAGCCAGCGAGTGTCATTTTGGACTGCTTGAAGATGAAATGGTATGCGACCGACTAGCAGAACACACGTGTAACGCTGAGCTGCATGCTAGGCTAATAATGGCGCCTAATGACTTAAATGACTTAACGTTAGCTAAAAGCAATTCTCCAGTGGGAAGCCGTTGATAAGCTAGCTGTGGAGCTAAATTGGCACCAGCCACAGACGATGCCAGAGCCGCTTGCCTCAGCTAATGTTGCGGACCCTGATAGCAAGGATAGCTTGGACAAAGATTTTTGGGAAGTCAATCCTGCCAGCCACAGTTGGGTGGAGGGTCTGCAGCTACAACGGTGAACACTACAGCGTTTATAGAAGAGGACGGGGCCAGACCGATGAGCATGGAGTTACCACATGCTCAGCAGCAGCACATCAGGCCAAGTAAAATTCCACTCCGGGTTATAGACTTGGTTCGAGTTCGGGGTGAAGGACATCCATGGCGAAGAAGGGTCAAACGACAGCTAGTGAAACATTGAGGGTGTCTGCGCATTGTGGCTAAGCTGGGTGCAGCGTGCTTCGGGTTGTCCGACGGCTCGTCGAGGCACGCCAATCAGCTTTGGCATGTCTGGGAAGATGCTCCAGGTGGCGAGGCTGGACAGGAGTCGGTGATGGCGGTGTGGGATCCAGGCTCTGTCATCCAGAAGATCGGCCATTGCTCCGGGGTCTGCGGTCTCCAGGGGCGCACCTGCTGAGGGGCTGCCCTGGACCCCCTCATGCACATTCCAGTTTTTTTTCACCCTAATGACTGTGCGGTGGCACTTTGTTTGTAGTTTTGGTATTTTTGCATGCATGTTATGGTATGGGGGTTATTTTATGTGTTTGTGTTTTAATTTAGGAACGCAGCTGATATTTTTTTTTAGTTTGAAATAAAGACTTAGTTTAATTTGGTGGCAGAATAATCCACTGCCCCGTATGGGCTGTACGGTAGTCCACCCATCACTCCTATTCTAGGTTGTTTTGATTGAGTGCGTTAGGCCAGTTTAGTACATTATTTCTCGTTATTTTAGTGCTTGATTCGGGTCCTAAATTTGGTGGGGGGGGGTCAAGTTTGTGTGTAGTTTTGGACTTTTCTAAGGGGGGGGAGAATATTGTATATGTATTTGGCACCTTCATTGTGAAGTGCAGTGTGATGACGTGCACTTCCCTTCACGTCACTGCACTGCCCACATATAAGCAGGGGCACCATCTTACCATCTCTTTTGCCAGATGCCTTCGCCGTTGCCTGCTGTGTGTGTACTCTGTATATAGTTCTTTTAATAAACCTCAGTTCGCCAAGTCATCTTGCTTTATCCTTCACCCAGGTATTTCCTTACAAAACACTGACTTCTTCCTTTGTTTTTGTTGTTGTGCTTTAGATCAGTTGTCATCAAATGCATATCAATATTAGAAAATACAGTACCTCTCTATATTTAGGAAATGCTAATGCATCACCTTTGCTCTCTTTTCAACTCAAGCTCATCCTTTGGTCTATGTAGAAAACTTTGCAAAGCAATTTTTCTGTTTTCTCCCCTGCTCTTTTTATGAATTCCTTAGATGAAACTGAAAAGATGTGATCTAATCTGGGCCCTCTGCAGCCTGACAGTGAACCTCATACTCTATTCAACCCTAACGTACCCTCTCATCTTGCTCCCTTATGCATCTCATTTTCTTATGATACCATCCTCACTCTTTTCCATTTTCACACTTCCTCTTTATTCTAATACCTCAAAGTTAGTCACATACATCAGTCTCTTGTTCCATTTTCTTCTGTCTGTATTATCTGCTGTAACAGTCTGATAATATACCTTCTTTTCCTAGTAAAATGGGGGGAATTTTAAGGAATAACATACGAACTGTGAGCTGACAAGCTGTTTGCTTTTAGTTGAGCTTGAAATGGAGACGCATTTGGGTTTGTTGTCACCAACGCAAGCAAATCCTGAAATTTACAATCCCTTGACAAGACTTCCACCACCATCTGACACATGCAGTTACTTAAAACATTGTGAATCCAAAACTTTTTTATGGAAAATTGTAATTACTAGTACATACCTGTGCATACCCATCTATGCCTGTAGAAACCAAGTATAAGCAAGTATTTGTGCATGCCCGTGGCTGAAGGGTCTCCTGTCTCAGACGGCTGTGTTGTTCACAGTCATGCCTGCGGCGTACTGCTGGAACCTGAGGTGTTTCATGTTCACGGCATCTTTTCTGATGTGCAGCAGTTCTCCTCATTCTATTGCTCTCCATTTGGTGGGTCTCCTTCTTCTTCGTTCAGACCACTGGTTGAGGGATAGGTGCATCGTAACTCCAGCGTTGGTGGCCAGCCGACTATTCCGTATCTCCTTGGTCTCAGCTTCTCTGTGCCTTGCATGGAATTCACTGTCCCTGGTCAGCCGACTATTCTGCATCTCCTCGGTCTCAGCTTGTCTGTGCCTTGCCTGGTATGCAGCGTTGCTCGCTTTGCGGGCATTTCGGGCTTCAAGTGACTCAGCACGTGCATGGTGCACTGCCATATGTTTCCTGTCTGTGCATCCCTTGTCTGTCGTACCCTATGCTGGTGAAGGGTCTCCTCCTGTCTCAGATGGGTGCGATGTACTGCTGGAACCTGAGGTGTTTCATGTTCACGGCATCTTTTCTGACGTGCTGCAGTTCTCCTTATTCTATTGCTGTCCATCTGGTGGGTCTTCTTGTTCGTTGAGACCACTGGTTGAGGGATAGGTGCGTCATAATTCCAGTTCATGGACAGGATCATGAAAATAGATCTGAGCAAAAACAGGCTTTCAGGCATGGACTGACTGTATATGACATAAAGGCATGAGAGTCCTATAAGACATCATAAAGAGACATTTGTCTATGTGCCGTCATATAGGCATCGTGAGTCCTATGATGCCTGAGTTCATAGGACGTCCTATGATTTTCAGGCAGAGATCATAGGCCGTCCTATGATGTCCTATAAACGACACACACACACACACACACAGATTTCTTGCTTTAATAGAGTGATTTAAGGTACAGTATCTTGTAATACAGTCCACAAACAGTATCATATTATCGTTACAGCATAAGCATGACGTAAATATGGTGTAATTACAAAACAGTTACCTCTTAAGTAGTACAATCTTCATAGTGAGGCTGATCAACTTCATGCCTCTGTAGTTACTACAGCTCTGAGCATCACCCTTGTTCTTAAAAAACTGGTACCACAACACTACTTCTCCACTCCTCAGGCTTCCTCTCATTGTGTTAAACAATCTGGTTAAAAAGTCCACTGCCATAATCTAAACATCTCCACACCTCCACAGGTATGTCATCTGGACAAACTGCCTTTCAACTCTTCATCCTCTTCATAGCTGCCCTCACTTCCGTCTTGCTAATCTTTGGCACTTCCTGGTTCCCCATCTTTCCTTCATCCATCCATCCTCCTCTCTCTCGCTACCTCTCTCTCCCCCTCTCTCACACATTTTCTTCATTCATCAGCTCCTCAAAGTACTCCTTCCATCTTCTCACCACACTCGTCACTCATTAGTACATTACTATCTCTGTTCTTAATCAACCTAACCTGTTGCACATCCTTGCCAGCTCGATCTCTCTGTCTAGCCAATTAATACAACTTCCTTTCTCCTTCCTTAGTGTGCAGCCTCTCATACAACTTACTATACACCTTTTCCTTTGCCACCTCTCTTTGCCATGCACCTAGATTCCAAATACTCCCATCTACTTTCTTCATTTCCCTGACTATCCCACTTTTTCTTTGCTAACCTCTTCCTTGGAATACTTTCCTATACCTCCTCATTCCACCACCAGGTCTCCTCGTCTTCCTTCCTCTGTCCAGAGGATACACCACATACCTTTCTACCTGTTTCCCTCAATACTTTTGCTGTACTTTCCCAGTCGTCTGGCAATTCTTCCCTACTACCCAGAGCCTGTATCAACTCCTTTCTGAACTCCATGCAACCTTCTCCCTTCTGCAACTTCTCCCATTTAATCCTTGGCACTGCCCGTCGTGGTTCAAGCGCCGATCTCGTCTGCGCTCGGGCCGTGCAGTATTTTCCTCTCAGCTGATGTGTGTTTCCTTATGGCTCTCCGAGCTTTTATTATGACAGCACTTGGAGGGGCTTCCGGCTGTCAGAGCTGAGGCCCTGACAGCTGAGCTGCATTCGCCTCATCAGCTGTTCCCTACTTAAGAGGGCAGCTGAGGGCAAAATGTGCGGCAGTCTCGTCAGACCTTCCTCATCTGACACCGTCAGATTTCTCATCAAACAAACCCTTCATCTGTTATTGTAAGTTTATTCCATTGTGATTTTGTTCCTCCTTGTAATGGAATGTGTATCGTAGTGTGTTTTAGCCCCTCGTGGCTCATTACTTTATCATTATCCTTTTCCTTTAATAAACTGTGCAAACTCACCGGTGATATGTGGCGTCTTTTGATGGCTCGTGAGGGCCATCCATGACACTGCCTTCATTCACTTCCTCTTCTTGCTTTCCAAAGTCATCCTACAGATGCTGTCTACATTCTCCCCTGACACCACCTTGCAGTGTCCTCTTTCAGATTGCTCCTTCTGCATAAGATATAGTCCACCTGTGTGCACTTTTCTCTACTGTTGTTTGCCAACATGTGTCCCTCTCACTTCTTGAAATACATGTTCACCACAGCCATTTTGTCATAAACTGCCCTTTTTAAGGGCTGACTGAAGACGCTACACGCTGACTGAGTTTGCACATTCATTAACTGAAAGACGCACAAGAACAAAAATATGCAAATACGCACACTTACAGGTAACAGAGAATACCAGGTAATGCCCGGAGCATACAAACAACAGAAAAAAAAAAATTAAGATGGCGGCAGCACGCTCGGACGCAGCGGCCCCTCTTGGCATCAACGAGTGTGAGAGTTTTGAGTGGTTTGATCATCCCAGACGTACATTCTGTAAAACTTACAACCGTGAGACCTTATTAAACATCAAGGTACTGCACGCTGCAAGAATCGCGGCGATCGGTTGTGATTTGGACATTCTACGCCAGCATGGAATTCTGGCGGAGTCCCCGTTGGAAGCTACCCGAGAGAGGAGGAAGCGGAAGCGGAGCGAACGCAAGCAGAAGCGCGGAAAAAGGGCCGGGATCCATGCTAGGCTAAAGGCTAACCCCTCCAGACCAGCGGTACCGTCGCTTCTTCTCTCCAATGTCCGTTCCCTCGAAAACAAGGTGGACGGACTGCATCTGCTGAGAGAAACCCGGAGAGAGTGGAGGGACTGCTGTGCGTTTGTTTTCACCGAGACATGGCTCCACGGCAACATTCCTGACGAGGCCATTCAACTGGAAGATATGGCGATGCTCCGTGCCGACAGGGAAACGGCGAGCTCCGGTAAGAGCCGGGGGGGTGGGCTATGCATCTATGTTAACAAGAACTGGTGCGTTAATGCCACATTAGTGTCTAAACACCGCTCTCCGTTGGCGGAGTTCCTTATTGTAAATTGTCGGCCATATTATTTGCCAAGGGAATTCAGCAATGTGTTTGTAGCTGGTGTTTACATAGCGCCGAGCCCTAATGCTAAAGCTAATGCTAAGAAGGCACTCGGGGTACTGCACAATGCGATCAGTGAAATCCAAACTTCACACCTGGACAGTTTTGTGGTGGTTGCGGGGGATTTTAACCACACCAGCCTAGAGACTGTGCTCCCCAAGTTTAAACAATGTGTAGACTTTAAGACCAGAGGAGAGAATATGTTGGACTTAGTGTACACAAACACAGATGCATATAAAGCGATACCCCGCCCCCATCTCGGCCGTTCTGATCACATGTCCGTGATGCTGCTGCCTGCCTACAAACCTTTATTGAAGCGCAGCAGGCCAGCAGTGAAACAAATCAGGATTTGGCCAGAGAGTGCAACCTCTGCACTGAAAGACTGTTTTCTGCTCACAGACTGGAAGGTCTTCAAAATAGCAGCCTCCCAGGAAGACAAGACAGATGTGGAGGAGTATGCTGATACAGTCACCAGCTACATCGCGAAGTGCACAGAGGATGTCACTACAGTGAAGACCATCACTATGCGGGGTAATCATAAGCCCTGGATGACTGCAGAGGTGCGCTCGCTGCTTACAGCCAGAGATGCAGCCTTCAGAGCGAAGGACAGGATCGCCCTCCGCTCAGCCAGGTCTGCGCTCTCAAAGGGAATTAAGGTGGCAAAGCGCGCCTATGCGGAAAAAATCCAGGGACACCTCTGTGACACTAGAAACACCAAACAGATGTGGCAGGGAGTTCGAACACTGACGGGCTATAAGTCTAGGCAGGGGGTCGATGATGACGACGCTTCACTTCCAGACAGGCTTAACGACTTCTTTGCATGTTTTGAAACATCAAACTCGACAATTAGAGGGAGGGCTGGCCCACCCCCACCATCGGTCAGACCAGCTTTTACCATCAACACAGCGGACACACGGAGGACCCTAACCAGAGTCAACCCACGCAAAGCTGCAGGTCCGGACAACATTCCGGGACGTGTGCTCCGAGACTGCGCGAGCAAGTTGGCGGATGTCCTGACTGACATTTATAACATCTCCCTGAGTCAGGCCATCGTTCCCAGATGCTTCAAGACCTCTATCATTGTACCGGTGGTAAAGAAACCAGTTGTGTCCTGTTTGAATGACTATCGTCCTGTTGCCCTTACACCAATTGTGATGAAGTGTTTTGAACGGCTTGTCAAACCACACATTACAGCCTGCCTCCCTGCATCACACGACCCGCTCCAGTTTGCATATCGTTCAAACCACTCCACGGAGGATGCTATAGTCACCACCCTACACTCTGTCATCACCCACCTGGACCAGAAAGACACCTACGCCAGACTCCTGTACATTGATTTCAGTTCAGCATTCAACACCATTATTCCCCAGAGACTGATGGAGAAATTACTCCTTCTCGGTCTGAACACCGCCACATGTCTCTGGATCCTGGATTTCCTGACTGAGAGACCTCAGTCTGTCCGGGTTGGAAACAACATCTCCAACTCTGTCACGCTGAGCACCGGATCCCCTCAAGGCTGTGTACTCACTCCACTGTTGTTTACACTTCTAACACATGACTGTGTATCCAGACACGAGGGGAACCAGATTATTAAGTTTGCAGATGACACCACGGTGATGGGACTTATTCAGAGGGATGAGGAATCAATGTACAGGGAAGAAGTGAGAGACCTGGAGGGCTGGTGCAGGGAGAACAATCTGGTGCTCAACGTGGACAAAATGAAGGAGATGATTATCGACTTCCGGCGGTCACAGCCTGAGCACATCCCCCTCAGCATCGGCGGCTGTTTAGTGGAGAGAGTAGAGAACATCAAGTTCCTCGGAGTGCAGATCTCGCAGGACCTGACCTGGAGCAAGAATTCCTTGGAGATCAGGAAGTGGGCTCAGCAGAGACTGCACTTCCTGAGGAAACTCAAACAGGCCTCTCTCCCCATCTGCATCCTCAGGACCTTCTACAGAGGTGTGGTGGAGAGTGTTCTGACGTACTGCATTGCTACATGGTACTCCAGCTGCAGTATGTCAGACAAAAAAGCCCTGCAGAGGATAGTCAAGGGGGCTGAGAGGGTAATTGGAGTCTCCCTCCCCTCTGTCCAAGAACTTTTCCAGAACCGTTGTAGGAGCAGGGCACTGAACATTGTCAAGGACCGTTCTCACCCTCTGCATAAACACATTGAACTTCTTCCATCTGGTAAACGATTCCGGAGCATCAGAGGCAGAACCACCAGACTGATCAACAGCTTCCTTCCACAAGCTGTCAGGATGCTGAACAGTTGACCCGGAATCTCTCATACACACTACTGCACCTACGGACATTTTGTATATATTATAGTTAGTTAGTTTTTCCTTTTTCCCCAAGTATGTCTCAGGGATGTGTGAATGGATGGGGGGGTGGGGTGGGGGTGGAGCCATGTGGGAGTGTGTCTTAAATCATGCTGCTTCTTATATGGATGCCAAGAGAAACACAATTTCATCTTGCCTGCACTACAGTTGTATGTACAGCAATATGAGAAAGTTTGATTTGATTTGATTTGAAACAGATGGGGGCTTCATCTAGGGATGAGAGGAACGTAACAATAATGTCCAGTAACACAAGACCGTTGCAAAGAAACAACTACACTGGCCTGCTTAAATGGGAAAGGACCAGGTGATCATCAGGTGTGGGTACATGAGTGACAAAGTAATCAAAATAACAAGTGACAGCTGTGCAGCCCGCAAAACAGAGTTTGACAGCCGGAAGCGGCACAGCACTGTCAAAAGTACAGACCGGAAACTAAATAGAAGAAATAGTAAAGAATAAAATGACACAACCCCAAAAGATGTAAATAATACCATAAATACAACATGACACACAGTAACAAAGTAAGACTATAAGGACACAACTAAGAATACAACAACTCAAATGAGCAGAGATCAGATACAGTAGACCATAACAAACAAAGAAACAAACAGAAAAAGACTAAACTCAAACTGGAGACTGAGTATGGTCCCCACCCATGCTCAGGATCATGACAGTGCCCCCCCCCAAGGGGTGGAACCCGGACACCCCAGGGCAACATCAAAAAAGAAAAGAGGACCCACCCACAAAGGGCCCCCCCCCCCAAACAAGAAAAACAACCCACCCCGGGCGGGAGGAGGGCGAGCCTAGGCACGAAGGGACCAAACCCAAAACAGAAACAGAACAAAACAAAAAAAACTCATGACCCACAACCCAAACAGATATGACAGCACAGAACTCTGCGGCCCCTGGAAAAGTAGATAAGGCAGTTCGCGTGGCCTACCAAAGTCGCCAGACCACCAGATTACATGGTGGAGCACGTTCAGTGGCCTTCCAGAGTTCTTGAGCCACCTGAACAGCTGGCGTAGCCCATAGGGTGGTCTCCTGGAGGTCTTGAGCCACCCAACCAAATGATGCAGTCTGTCGGGTGGTCTCCCAGAGGTCTTGAGCTACCCAACCAAATGACGCAGTCTGTCGGGTGGTCTCCCAGAGGTCTTGAGCTACCCAACCAAATGACGCAGTCCGTCGGGCGGTCTACCTACATCCGTGAGCCAACGGGCCACAAGGCACGACACGCCTCCTCCTGGAGGCATCAGCTGGAACCCATACCCCCAACAGACTGCAGTGTGGATGAAGTGGAACAAGGGCTGCGAATGGTTGTTCCCGACGCTGATTGCTGGCCAACAGCGGAGCCAGACAGCAATGATGGCTGGTCAGTGAGGACACCAGAGGATGGAAGCAGCCGACCAGTGAGGCAACCAAACGGTGGAAATGACTGATTAGCAGGAACCCTCAACGGGACCCGATGACCCTCAGCGACCTCTGATGAAGGCGAAGGATACATGATGTCCTCGGGCGAAGGCAGGGAATCCATGATGACCTTGAGCGAAGGCAGGGATTCCATGATGGCCCACGGCAACCTCTGGCGACGAGGCAGAAGGCCCACGGCAACCTCTGGCGACGAGGCAGAAGGCCCACGGCAACCTCTGGCGACGAGGCAGAAGGCCCACGGCAACCTCTGGCGACGAGGCAGAAGGCCCACGGCAACCTCTGGCGACGAGGCAGAAGGCCCACGGCAACCTCTGGCGACGAGGCAGAGGTAGAAGGCCCACAGCAACCTCAGGTGAAGAAAGAGGACCCACGGCGACCTCAGGCGAAGCTGAAGGAGGACCATCAGCAGACCCAGATGAGGACTCGTGCAGAGGAGAGGAAACCTACACCGGGTTACTACCACCGGCAACAGTGGAGCCCGGCAATTAGAACTCAGGAGCAGAGGGTGTCTACAGCTGATTCTCCTCGCCATGAGCAAGGCAAGACTTCTCCAACACTGATAATTTAGAAACAGGAAAGAGTACTTGCCTCGACTGAGGCTCCACCGCCATCCAGGACTCCAGCGACTTCAGCTGGGGCATCTCAGCTCTACTCACCCAATATTCCACCTCTGATATGGCCACCTCAGACAATGAGGAAGAGAAAAACACCAGAGAATCACCAGCAGCAGTGGAGCCTGGTGAGGAGAACTCAGGAGCAGAGGACATCTGCAACTGACACCCCCCCCCCATGAGCCAGACAAGAATTTTCTAGATCTGTATATGGTAAAACAGAACCGCGTACTTGCCTTGACTCGAGCTCCACCAGCGTCCAGGACTCCAACGACTCTGCTGCAGCGACCCCTACAGCAGGCATGGTGGTGGATGCAGCCCAAAGACCTCCAGGCGTGGCAACCGACGCAGGTGGGCCTCCCAGCGTGGCGGCTGAGACTGGAGGTCGTCTCATCACTGGCACTAAGTCCCGGGCAGCTGAAACCGAGGGACACTCCCTTGTTGGCCCAGGCTTCAGGGATCCGGAACTGCTCCACTCCTGTCCAGGACATGGCTGTGGGGCTGGCGTGGGGTTATCTAGGGCTGCAGACTCCTCCGTCATCCGGTGGCTCCATTCAAGGACCGGCAGACGCTCAGGAAAGACGGGAGGAAACACAGGAGAGACGGGTGAGAAGCAGATGACTGCAGGAGACGGTGAGGGCTCAGTCACAGTGGGCTGCTGATGCTCAGCTTCACCACCAGGGGTAAGGCAAAAAATTTCATTTTCATATGTAAGAGAATGAACACACACTTGCCTTATTCCCCAGGGTACGATGGTGACTGCTGCGGCTGAACCAGGCAATGTTCTTCCAGGAACGGCGGGGGTCATCTGACGAGGAGGTGGAGACAGATGATGCTCCAGAGTCTGGGAATGCCGGATCATCGGTGCCGACTTCGCTCCCCCCCGAAGAAACACCCTCCAGCTGCTGCATAACCTCTGGAAGAAGCCATGGATTGTACTCCAGTAGCACCTCCCTCTCCACCGCCAAAACCCACTGGCGCTCCTCCGCAGTTGGATCTTCAGGAAGCGCGAGGACGGCGTGCCTGATCCGGCTGACTGCGGGCTCTCCCAGCATCAGAGGAACAGCTGACGATGCGGGCCATTGTTCCGGAGGAGGAGGCGAGGTTGCAGCAGGATGAACTCCAGCTCGACATAGTGGAGCCAGAAAATGCCTCATCAATGGCACCAGATCCCGCCATGCCAAAACCAGGGGACACTCCTTTGTCGGCTCAGGTTTTGGGACATGAGGTGTTCCTCTCCCGTGGCTGTGGGACTGGAACAGGACCCTTTGGCACCACAGGGCCCTCTGTCATCTGGCAGCTCCCTCCCAGAACCGGCGAACACTCAACGAAGACAGAAGGGGACACGGGAGAAGCAGGTGAGGACACAGACTTAACTGCAGCAGCAGGTGAGAGCTCACTCAGAGTGTGCGGCTGCCCCTGAGCCCTCCCATCGGAAATTAGGCAAGACAATTCATTTTTAGGTGTTAGAGAATGAATAGATACTTGCCTTAATTCCCAGGGCTTGGTGGTGGCTGCCGCTGCGGGGCCAGACCAGACACTTTTGGGAACTGCGGAGACCGTCTGGCGAGGCGGGTGAATCACCGAAGTTAGGAGACGCTGGACCGTTGGTTCAGATTTTGATCCATCCCGTGAGATTCCCTCCAACTGGGCCACATAATCAGGAAGGAGCCATGTCTTGTAGTCCAGCAACAGTTCAGTTTCAGCCACTAAAACTTGCCTGTGCTCCCCCAGCTCCTCGGCCAATGGTGTAGGCCACTATTCGGCAGGGGAAGGCAGGGCTGCTGCTGCTGCTACTGGAGAGCGGCGAGAAGCTTGGGGCTTCCATGCCCGGGGCCACTTCCTCACTGGCGCCAGTAGGGATGTCCGGGGGGTGGGGGGTGTCTCCCAGCCCCTAGAGCATGGACGATAGTTTAGTGATGGAGAGGTTTGTGAGCTCCAGACGGCTCCACAGACTAGAGCATGCTTCCAGAACTTGTGCCGCTCCAACCAGACACTCCCGGGCCGCATCAGGAGTGTGAGGCACGAGCCTCTGATAAGATGTACTGTAACACTTACACAGTTCCACGCTCCATCTCGCTAAGGCCAAACTGGCTGTGGTCCGACGACGCTGCCATGCCAGCGGGAAAATGGACAACAGGGGAAAAAGTCACGGGAGGGAAAAAGATATGGGGAAAAACACAAACTCACAGACCCCAGCATCAATCACTAGTAGCAGTCTTCTGTCATAAACTGCCCTTTTTAAGGGCTGACTGAAGACGCCACACGCTGACTGTGAGTTTGCACATTTATTAACTGAAAGACGTACAAGAACAAAAATACACAAATACGCACACTTACAGGTTACTGAGAATACCAGGGAACACCCGGAGGATACAAACAGACGTCTAGGGATGAGAGGAATGTAACAATAACGTCCAGTAACACAAGACCGCTGCAAAGAAACAACTACACTGGCCTGCTTTAATGGCAAAGGACCAGATAATCATTCAAGATTCAAAGGCTTTATTATCATGTGCACAGTTAAGAAATGCTACATTTCCTGAGCAATGAAATTCTTACTTTGCTCTCCAAACAAATGCCAAGGTGGATCATCAGGTGTGGGTACATGAGTGAGAAAGTAATCAAAATAACAAGTGACAGCTGTGCAGCCCACGACACAGAGTTGACAGCCGGAAGCTGCACAGCACTGTCAAAATAAAAGTACAGACCGGAAACTAAATAATACAAGAATAAAATAACACAACCCAAAAAAATGTAAATAATACCATAAATACAAAATGACACACAATTACTAGGCAAGACTATAAGGACAACTAAGAATACAGCAACTCATAAATGAACAGAGACCAGATACAGTAGATCATAACAAAAAAGAAACAAAAACAGAAAAAGACTAAACTCAAACGGAGACTGAGCAAGACCCCCACTCATGCTCAGGATCATGACACATTTCCATCCTTTTGGCAAAATCCACAGCCATCTGACCTTCCATGTTTCTCTCCTTAAAACCATACCTACCCAGCACCTCTGCATAATCTCTGTTCCCTTCACCTACATGCCCAATAAAGTCTGCTCCATTCATCACTCCTCCTCCCTGGGAACACTCACTACCACTTTATCCAACTTACTCCAAAATTCCTGTTCTACCTGATATCCAACTTGCGGGCACAAGTGCTAGCAATATTCAACAACATACCTTTGATTTCTAGCTTCAAACTCATGATCTTTATCTTTATCTCTTTAACTGATATTATTTTTTACTTAGTGTTAGCTTAGTAAATACAAAAGCCCGATCAGGCACACAGGTGAATCAGACCCCAGGCAGGACTGTTCACCAGGTTAGGCTAACCTGTTTTAGCTAGCTAGCTAGCCACTTCTGGCCTGGAAAGCCATGGTTCCATCTCCTACTTGTGTCAGCTGTGTCTCCCTCTCTAAGAAGGTTTCTGAGTTGGAATTGAGACTCTCTAACATTTATAAGATTCGAGAGGCTAAAAACCACCTTGACACTATTATTTTTGGACGGACATCGGCCCCAGCGACGGACTTGCAGCTAGCAGATGCGGCTACTTACCTGGGTGAAATTAGCACATCGCCATCCACTTCCACCCCTGCTCTGGTCACCTCAGCTATCCAGGACTCCAGCATCAAACACTGGCTTCAGCTCAGAGCTAAACCCAAAGCCCCGGGTGGTTCGTCACAGCCTCTATGCATGCCCTGGACCATGGTTGGGCCAAATGGCAAACGTCGGGGATTGACCAGACATGGCCGCGCCTCCTCTCTTCCCCTTTTGCTGGAAAACAGATTCAGCATCCTTTCCCTGGAAGATTTCCCCCACCTGGACGTTGATCATCCTCCCATGGCCGCCCCTATTCCTTCAACAGTGGTCCAAACCCGCAAGCCCCGGATCAAAACTACCTTAGGTGTGCCAAACTATACACCAGCTCCAAAAAGAAGAGAGCACATCCGCCCACATCACCCCCGCATCCACACCCCACCACCACAGCAGCAACTACGGCAAAATTATCCACCATTTCAGAAGCTACCAACAAAGCCCCCTCAGACAACGTTGGTATTTGGTGATTCAATAATGAGGAACGTCAGAAGCAGGTACTGTGTTACAAAATTTTTTCCTGGGGCTAAAGTGTCATACATTGAGGCTCTTACCCCTGACCTATTAAATGAATACCCCCTCGCTAAAACTGTTATTGTGCACGCTAGATGCAACAACATCCCAGATGAAATGTCAGAGATCTTAAAGAGTGACTTCAGGAACCTTCTGTCCACTCTTATGAACTGTGGCAGACGTGTGTTTATTTCGGGGCCACTTGCACCTCTTAGAGGTTGCAATTATTTTAGCAAAACTTTCAGCCTTAATACCTGGTTGTGTTCAACATGTCCTACTTTTAACATTGGTTTTATAGACAATTTCAACCTGTTTTGGAACCGCCCATCATTTATGGAGCCAGATGGCATCCATCCAAATAGACTCGGTGCACGTGTTCTAAGGGATAATCTGTTTTATTCTGTCACGAACGATAGCCGAGCGGTCAAGGCACCAGAGAAAGAGCGGAGGCTTCCAACGTTTGCAACCAGCAATTTCTGTTTATTCCAATAATCTTCACAGGCAATAACTCCAACGCACATTCGACACCCCACACAAACCAAGTGAAAACACCTGTTAATATACACTACTGTTCAAAAGTTTGGGGCCACACAGACAATTATTTTGTGTTTTCCATGAAAAGTCACACTTATTTACCACCATGAGTTGCAAAATGAATAGAAAATATAGTCAAGACATTGACAAGGTTAGAAATAATGATTTGTATTTGAAATAATTTTTTCCTTCAAACTTTGCTTTCATCAAAGAATCCTCCATTTGCAGCAATTACAGCATTGCATACCTAACATGATTGCACAAGGGTTTTCTAATCATCCATTAGCCTTCTGACGCAATGAGCAAACACATTGTACCATTAGAACACTGGAGTGATAGTTGCTGGAAATGGGCCTCTATACACCTATGTAGATATTGCACCAAAACCCAGACATTTGCAGCTAGAATAGTCTTTTACCACATTAGCAATGTATAGAGTGTATTTCTGATTAGTTTAAAGTTATCTCCATTGAAAAAAGTGCTTTTCTTTCAAAAATAAGGAAATTTCTAAGTGACCCCAAACTTTTGAACGGTAGTGTATATAGTGAGATAATTAACCTAATTGGCACATACCATAATCCCAGGTAAGACAATGAACATTTCATCTTCCCACATATACCCAATAATATCTAAAAAGGACATAAATACATAAATAATTTCCCCACAATATTTACAGAATAAATAACACCATAAATACACCATAAATAATACAATAAATAATTTATACCCCTATTTACATATTAAATACCCCCTTTACTCCACCATCCTATACTACCTCCTGCTGGTATCCTTTAAGGCCCTCAAACCCCTGAGGAGTCTTTTGCCCGGATACCACCAGGAAGCATACTGGCAAAGGTACGTGGTTCCAAGATTAATCAATTGCCTCACCCAATTAACATAATTAATATTAACAATTATCTCACAAAAGAATTCACTTCAGTCAAAACACGTTCTACAATTATATGTGCATTTTACAATCCAATACATGTTAACATTTGCAAATATACATCCTTTAACACATATATTCAATTAGCAGACCATACAGTGGCGACACTCCGTCGTCACATCTCCCCCCCCCCCCCCGAGAGTACAGTACTCTATGAGTCACGTACTCTGGAGAGGCTGTCTGCCACAAGGTTGGTCTTCCCTGCCATATACTGAATTGTGAAGTTATAGGGCTGAAGGGACAGATACCACCCTGTAAGATGATTGTTAGTGCCCTTCATTCTGTTTAAATTAAATCAAATCACCCTTTATTGTCATTCAACCATACAACCAATCATATACAGTAGAACGAAATTGTGTTTTTCCTATCTACAGTGTTAATCACACACCCCATATGTAGAATCAGAGGGCCGCTGCCATGCAAGGCGCCGCCACAGATTTCCCTCCTCCATTCCATTATTGCTGAGCACCAAGTTGGACGGCAGGAAGTTCCGCTTTTTATATGGCCTTCGGCATGACCCGGCCAGGATTTGAACCCCTGCCTCCCGGGTGTGGGGCGGATGCTCTACCAACTGAGCCACCACTCCAGGTAGCCATTTAGCCATTGTAAGGCCCGATGATCTGTAATGTGAAATGACGTCTGAGTAAATAATACCTAAGAGACCCTATTGCCCATTTCATGGCCAGATATTCTTTTTCCACCATAGAGTATCTCGTCTCTCGGTCCAACAATTTACGGCTCAAAAACAGTACTGGGTGTCTCTCTCCCCTCACCTCCTGGAGAAGTACTGCTCCGATGCCAACTCCTGAAGCATCTGTTTGCAGAATAAATGGATGGGTGAAATCCAGACTGTAGAGAACCTTCTCCCCAGAAATCACACCCTTCTAATCCTCAAAGGCTCTCCCACACCCCTCTGTCCATTTCACCCTATTTGGTGCTGAAGCCTTTGTGAGGTCAGTCAGGATTGCTGCTCTTTCAGCAAAATGGGAGATTTAATTTACTGTACTATGCTACCAGACCCAAAAACAACCGTACCTTCTTTTTGGTGGTAGGGACAGAATAGGCCTGAATAGCGTCTACTTTCCCCACTCGTGGTCTAATGACCCCCTGACCAACCACATGTCCCAGGTACTACACCTGCTGCCGTCCAAATGCGCACTTGTGTGGATTAATAGTCAGACCTGCCTCCTTAATTAAATGCAGGGCCTGCCAGAGATGTAACACGTGATCCTTCCAGGTCTGACTATAGATGACTACGTCATCCAGATAGGCAGCTGCAAAGTCTGACACTCCTCCTAATACCTGGTCCATGAGCCGCTGGAAAGTTGCAGGTGCCCCCTGGAGGCCAAATGGCATGACCTTGAACTGGAAAGTGCCATAAGGTGTTTTAAAGGCTGTCAATTCCTTCGTCTCAGGTGCCAAGGCCACCTGCCAATACCCCTTGCTTAGGTCTAATGTAGAAATAAACCTAGCCCTGCCCACTTTCTCTAACAACTCGTCAATTCGGGGCATGGGGTACAACTCGAACTTAGAGACTGCATTCAAATACCTAAAGTCAATGCAGAACCTCAAAGAACCATCCTTTTTGGGGACCAACACAATCGGACTGCACCATTCGCTGACCAACTCCTTGATCACTCCCAGCTGCAACATCAAATCAATCTCCTTCCTCAGTTTTGGGACCAACCGTTCAGGAATCCTATAGGACTTCCGACGGGGAACAGCCTCTTTCTTTAAATGCACTCTATGGTGTACTAAAGTGGTGAAACCAGGTCTCTCCTGAAACAAATCTGGATCTATTAGTGCCTCTAATTGTCTCTGCTGATCATCCTGCAAATGAGACACATGAAAAGAACAAAACTCTGTCACATCTGTGGGAAAGGATTGTTTTCTCTCCTCATCCACTTCCGTTGTACAAATCAGGAGCTGATGACGCATCTGCTGATGACCAGGCTGCTGATGCTGATGCACAGGCTGCTGAAACTCCTTCAACAAGTTGATATGAAAGCACTGGTGTTTTGTCTTTCTATCAGGCATATACAGTTCATATGTCACTGAGCTCAACTTCCTAGAAATTTTGTAAGGCCCCTGCCATCGAGCCAACAGCTTACTATCACAAGAGGGCAGCAGTAACAACACCTGCTGACCTGGGTGAAAAACCCTCTTCCTGGCCTTCTTGTCATACCATGTCTTTTGTTTATTCTGCGCCATCCTCATGTGCTCCTGAGCCAAAGCAGTCATCTGATCCAGTTTTTGTCTCATTTTAATGACGTATGAGACCACATTGTCCTGATCACTTGGAGGTCTCTTCCAGTGCTCCTTTAATAAATCCAATGGGCCCTTCACCCGACGACCATAAAGTAGTTCAGAAGGTGAGAACCCTGTTGAAGTCTGGGGAACCTCCCAATAAGCAAACAGCAAATACGGTACCCATTGGTCCCAATCCGAGCCCGTACTAGAAACAAATTTCCACAGCATGTTCTTAAAAGTCTGGTTAAACCGTTCCACCAGTCCATCAGTCAGAGTGATATGGGGTGGTCCTAATTCCCTTGATACCCAACAGTTTATAAACCTGCTGCAAAAGTTTGGACAGAAAATTTGTCCCACAGTCTGTCAGGACCTCTTTGGGTACGCCTACCCTTGAAAATAACTGAACAAGGCAGTTAGCAACCTGCCTAGCCTTAATAGATTTCAGTGGGAAGGCTTCTGGGTACCGAGTAGCATAGTCACATATTACAAGAATGTATTTGTTACCCGAGGAGCTTCTTTCTAGGGGGCCAACTATATCCACCCCTATCCTATCAAACGGTGTTCCAATGATTGGTAATGGATGAAGATGGGCCCGGGCTACTCCCCTAGATGATGTAATTTGACATAGCTCACATGTTGCACAAAACTCCTTATCTTGGGTATACATTCCTGGCCACACAAACCTTCTAGCAATTCTTTGTAACGTTTTCTGGAACGCTAGATGACCTGCCCAAGGGATAACATGTCCCAGTTCCATCACTTTTTGTGTGAGGCTTTGTGGCAAAGCTATGGCCTGAACTTCACCTTGCTGTTGGTACAGAATGCCATCTCTAATGACATACTCAGCCTCAGCCAAACAGTCCACTCTGCCCTGTTTCACACCGTCAATCTCAGAGACCTTTTCAAACCAAGGTTTTAGCAATGGGTCAGCTTTCTGCAGCGCAGCTATGTCAGAAGGAATGTTAAAATCTACTGACTGGCTTAGCTGTGATGTTTCCTCCCCCAAGTTCTTAGCTGTAGCTAAAACCTTGTCTCTTCTCCTCTGAGCCTTGGATTTTGGTTGCTTAATTGGACCTGTCTCTATCCTAGAATCATAAAAAGGCAGCTCCTGAAGAACACTGGCAGCCCTCTGAGCTCTAGTTGTAACCATATTACAATTTTTCACCACAGGTGCCTTTACTCTCTGCTCAACAGCGCCACCTGCCTGTCTCTCCTCAGTTTGGCGTTCGTCCCTAACCTGTTGTATGATGTCCAATAAAGTTGGAACATCATTGCCAAGAATCACTGAGTATGGCAAATCAGGCACAAGAGCTACAGAAAGGAGATAAGTCTGACCCCCACTGTTAAATAGACCTCAGCGGTCGGGTACAGCTTTTTATCCACATGGACACAATGGATATTTATTTCAGACTCACTCCACAAATTCCTAGGACCAAACTGGACAGCACAACAGTTTGAAAACAACCCGAGTCTCAAAGGGCCTCTTCACACTGACCATTAAGCAACACCATCGTTTTATACACTTGACCACTGTTACACAGTTTTAAGAAATGCCTATCATGCCGTCCCCCGTGCAGCTCTGGGTTTTTCTGACCACTGCCTGCTCCATCTTATTCCAACATACAGACAGAAACTAAAAACTTCCAAGCCTGTTGTAAGGACTGTGAAGAAATGGACTGAGGAATCAAAGCTGAAGTTACAAGCCTGCTTTGACTGCACAGATTGGAGTGTTTTTGAAGCTGCAGCCATTAACCTAAATGAACTCACTGACACTGTGACGTCATACACCTGTTTCTGCGAGGACATGTGTGTGCAGACCAAGACCTTCTGCATATACAACAACAATAAACCCTGGTTCATTCCTAAACTGAAGCAGCTACGTCAGACCAAGGAGGAGGCCTACAGGACTGGTGACTGGACTCTGTACAAGCGGGCCAGAAACATGCTGACGAAGGAGACCAGGCTTGCTAAGAGGAGCTACAGTGTGAAGTTACAAAAAAACTTCTCAGCTAACAACTCTGCTTCTGTCTGGAGAGGCCTACGGAATATCACCAACTACAGGAGACCATCCCCCCACCCTGCGGAAAACCTCCAGCTGGCTAATGACCTAAACAGCTTTTACTGCAGGTTTGAAAAGAACCTACAGTTCTCACCTCCCACCCACACAAAAGGATTATCTGCAGCCCCAGGAACTCCATCCCTCCTCCACTCTGACCTCCCACCAGCACTAATGATCTGTGAAGAGGAGGTGCGCCGGGTCTTTCAGAGACAAAAGATCAAGAAGGCTGCAGGACCTGATGGTGTGTCTCCGTCCTGCCTGAGAGTCTGCTCCAACGAGTTGGCCCCCATCTTCACCCGGATCTTTAACAGATCACTGGAGCTGCGTGAAGTGCCTTCCTGCTTCAAACGCTCCATCATCATTCCAGTTCCCAAGAAACCCTCTATTACAGGATTAAACTACTACAGACCTGTTGCCCTGACCTCTGTGGTCATGAAATCCTTGGAGAGATTGGTGCTGAACCACCTGAAGGTCATCACAGGCCCCCTGATGGACCCACTGCAGTTTGCCTACCGGTCAAACAGGTCAGTGGATGATGCAGTGAATATGGGACTACATTACATCCTGCAACACCTCGACTCCCCAGGGACGTACGCCAGGATCCTGTTTGTCGACTTCAGCTCAGCGTTCAACACCATCATCCCAGGCATTCTTCATCAGAAACTCCTCCAGCTCAAGGTGCCCCCCTCCACCTGCCAGTGGATCTCCAGCTTTCTGACTGACAGGTGGCAACAGGTGAAGCTAGGGAGATTTACATCCAGCTCCCGAAAAATTAGTACTGGCGCCCCCCAAGGATGTGTCCTTTCCCCACTGCTCTTCTCCCTCTACTCCAACGACTGCACCTCAGAGGACCCTTCGGTGAAGCTCCTGAAGTTTGCGGACGACACCACAGTCATCGGTTTGATCCGGGATGATGATGAGTCTGCATACAGGCGGGAGGTGGAGCAGCTGATCCTCTGGTGCAGCCAGAACCATCTTGAACTTAACCCAGCCAAAACGGTGGAGATGACTGTGGATTTCAGGCGACACCCCCCTTCATTCCCCCCACTCACCATCCTCAACAGCACAGTGTCCACTGTGGACTCCTTCAAGTTTCTGGGTACCACAATCTCCCGGAACCTGAAGTGGTCCTCCCATATTGACACTGTCCGGAAAAAGGCCCAGCAGAGGTTGTTTTTTCTGCGTCAGCTCAAGAAGTTTGATTTGCCTCAGGAGCTGCTGGTTGTCTTCTACACCGCCATCATCCAATCTGTCCTCTGCTTTTCCATCACTGTCTGGTTTGGATCTGCCACTAAACAGGACAAGACCAGACTGCAGCGGATCATTAAGTCTGCGGAGAGGATCATTGGTACCGACCTACCCTCCATTGAGAACTTATATCGGTCCATAACCAGGAAACGGGCGGGAAACATCTGTGCTGACCCATCACACCCCGGCCACAAACTGTTTGAACTTCTATCTTCTGGTCGTCGTTACAGATCACTGAAGGTCAAAACTACCCGTCACAGGAACAGTTTCTTTCCTCAAGCCATCACTCTGATGAACTCCTAACATTCACCTAGTCCTACCTGTTTGCTGTACTCATGACTTTTCATCCATTATTACATTGCACATAACTCTCACACTGCTTTTTACTTCATTCACATTATATCACTGAATCTGAGTCCACATTGAAATACTGTGTGATTGTATATTTTTTCATATATTTCTGCAAAGTGTGGTTAGTCCGAGTAAATAACTGCATATATTCCTGTATATATTTGCATCCTTTTATAGAAACGTGGACAGACTGTAATTTACTGTACATACTCTGGTTGTCATTGAATCCTTATTTAAATCCTTCACCTGAACAACGAGAGCAAGTTTTTAGCCAAAGTCAAATTCCTTGTATGTGTTGTGCATACTTGGCCAATAAAGCTGATTCTGATTCTGATGATTCTGATTATACATTTCACTGTGCACTGGGGCTGAAAGAGTGGGTCTAAGAACTGAGCATAATAATGACAGTTTACTATTTCTTGTGGCAGAACATGAATACTGTGTGTGGTCAATTTTATTACACTGGTAACAGCGTATATCTTGTGACTTTCTACTACCATTATGTTTACTAATAGTGACCTGACTGGAGCTGGAATACAGTCTATTTTGCGCTTGACCACCCTTTTCACCCCCATCAAACTTACTCCGTGTGATGAAAGAGCCGTCACGGCTGACAGTAGGTCTCCTGCTCCCAGACCTGGCTGACAGGAAGACTTCCGCCAGACGAGCCGCGTCCTCCACAGTCTTCGGGTCCCGCTCTCGTATCCAGACTCCCAGTTCCGGGTCCACCATCCACAGAAACTGCTCCAAGATCAACAGTTCCGCGATGTCTTTCACCGTTGAGGTCTCCGGTTTAATCCATTCGTTAAACAGGTCTTTCAAACGTACATACAGTTCATGGGGGGTTTCATCCTGATGAATGTCCAGGGCGCGAAACCTTCTCCTATAGGCGTTGGGTGTTATTTCATACTTAGTTAAAATTGCTTCCTTCACTTTATCATAATTCTCTGTGTCAGCGACGTCCATGAGCACATATGCACTATGTGCTTTACCCATGAGCCGAGGAACCAACTGAATAGCCCACTCCTCCTTACGCCAGCGGCAGACTGTAGCAATCCTGTCGAACGTCACCAGATAATGCTCAATATCATCGGGAGAGAGCAGATTCAGCCTGGGATGGCGGTGCATCTGCGTTGTCCTCGACTGCACCTGCAGCGGTAGCTCCTCCCCCTGCAGGCCAACCCGACTGGCCGTCACCCTGGGGTCTTCCCCCGAAGCGCCGTCGTCACCACTGCGTTCAGCCCGGCACCCATACTCCTCTCTCAGCTCCGTCACTTGTGACTGCATCTGGCGAACTTGATGCTGCACAGTCTGCCACCTTTGTTCTTGCAGAGAGGCTTCTTCCTCCATCTGACGGTCTCTGACTGTCAGTGAACACACCAGGGACTTCACCAAGCTCGTCAATTCTCCCAGCTTGTCTAGTCCACTGGTCCGCTACTCCTCAGTTGCCATGCTTATTTCAAAGTTGTCTAATTGCTCCTGTTGTTTCTTCATGTTCCTTTTGGCCATCGCTCCTCTTGTCCCGTGTTATCACTCCTTACTTTTGACAACACTTTTTTTTTTTTGACCAAACGTCACACAATCCGCTTAATTTGACATCATTGTCATGCGTTCCACTGTCTTTCTTCATAGCTGCGGTGGGAGTGGAAAATTCCTGACACCACTTGTCCGGCTGCGCTTTCCTCTTCACCACAGCCATGAAACCGGACCACTTCTGTCACCGATTAGCAGGAACGAACCATTTCTGACACCAAATGTCAAGAAATGGACCACTTCTGACGCCAAAATGTCACGAACGATAGCCGAGTGGTCAAAGCACCAAAGAAAGAGCGGAGGCTTCCAACGTTTGCAACCAGCAATTTCTGTTTATTCCAATAATCTTCACAGGCATCAACTCCAACGCACATCCGACACCCCACACAAACCAAATGAAAACACCTGTTAATATACTCGGTGAGATAATTAACCTAATTGGCACATACCATAATCCCAGGTAAGACAATGAACATTTCATCTTCCCACATATACCCAATAATATCTAAAAAGGACATAAATACATAAATAATTTCCCCACAATATTTGCACAATAAATAACACCATAAATACACCATAAATAATACAATGAATAATTCAAACCCCTATTTACATATTAAATACCCCCTTTACTCCACCATCCTATACTACCTCCTGCTGGTATCCTTTAAGGCCCTCAAACCCCTGAGGAGTCTTGCACAGATACCACCAGGAAGCATACTGGCAAAGGTATGTGGTTCCAAGATTAATCAACTGCCTCACCCAATTAACATAATTAATATTAACAATTATCTCACAAAAGAATTCACTTCAGTCAAAACACATTCTACAATTATATGTGCATTTTACAATCCAATACATGTTAACATTTGCAAATATAAATCCTTTTACACATATATTCAATTACCAGACCATACAGTGGCGACACTCCGTCGTCACATATTCCATTCAGCATTTTTTTAAGTACAGTGACTGAAAGCTGGTATATTAACGCTCCCCGAAGTACCAGGGTCTGCCAACCAGCCCTTTTTTGCTTCCACTTCTCATATTAATCCTATTAATCCAAATAATTCTCACTGTGAAGATCAGTCTTCAATTCATAACCCCATAGAGATTGTGTCCGTCTCCGGTTACCCAAAACATTTTAACCCAAGACAAATACAACATAACTTGTTAAATACACGCCTCTCTGCAGCTCCTCTTCATCCGCTACCCCTCAACTTAGCCCCTGTCTTCCCCATCAGAGACTCGTTGTCTGCTCCCTCCAAAGTTAATAAAAATATAATGCATAAGCATCCCAGAATGATTAAACAAACAGCGGGTAAAACTCAAATTAAACATCAATATCTAAATTTAATAATTTGGCCTCTGTTCCTCCTCATAATTTAAAAATTAAATGTGGTTTGTTAAATATTAGGTCTAACTCCCAAGTCTCTGCTAGTCCATGATCTGTTAATTGATCATCAGATTGATTTAATATCCCTTACAGAGACTTGGTTAGGGCAAGAGAATTCTGTTGGTTTAAATGAATCAACTCCCTCTGGTTATTTAAACTATCAAAATCCCAGAAGTTCTGGTCATGGAGGAGTAGCAGCGACAATATACCATTCTAAATTACTAGTTAATGTAAAGCAAAAAAAAAATGTTTTAATTCCTTTGAGGGCCTGGTCCTGAGTATTGGGCATGTTAGCAATCTTAGGTTGAACCCAATTTTCCTTGCCATAGTTTATCATCCTTCCTCAGCCTACTCAGAGTTTTTATCCAAATGTGCCGAATTCTTAGCTGATTTAGTGCTGAAATCAGAATAATTATAGTAGGGGATTTTAGTATACATGTAGATGTAGATAGTGACTGTCTTAATAAGGCATTTAATTCAATATTAGACTCGATGGAGTTTTCTCAGAAAGTAGAAAATTCTACCCATTATCTCCACTACACATTACACTTTGTTCTGACATATAAGATAAGATAAGCTAAGCCTTTATTAGTCCCACAATGGGGAAATTCCAGGATTGCAACAGCACAGGGATAGCACCACTCAGAGCAACAATCAGAAGGCAAGAGAAAAAAAAAAAAACAAGAGCAGCAAGTATACACATGTACGTACATATATATATATATATATATATATATATATATATATATATATATAGACACACAGTGCGGAGCATTGTAGCTAGATGGAATAAATATGTAAATATATAAACACAGTGCGGAGCATTGTAGCTAGATGGAATAATATGTAGATATATAAAAACACAGTGCGGCACATTGTAGCTAGATGGAATAAATATGTAAATATATAAACACACACAGTGCAGAGCATTGTTGCTAGATGGGATGAAACAGCACAACCGTCTACTTAGTTATCCTACATGATATGATTATGTACCCATACATATTCTCACCCTCCATAGCGACCGGTATTTTCCTAGTTGTATGCCGGAGGGGACCATTGTATAAGTCTATTGTGTCTTTTGCATTCAAAACTATTAGGTTGTCACGTCTTTTTGCCATCTCTGCGAGCAGCCCTGCTTAGGTTGTACAGTCTGACAGCCATTGGTAGGAAGGACCTGCGAAACCTCTCGGTTGTGCACCTAGGATGATGTAGTCTGCTGCTAAATGAGCTCCTCAGTGCATTTAGTATGTCCTGCATAGGGTGAAACTCGGACTCCAGCAGAGATGACAGTTTAGCCACCGTCCTTCTCTCTCCTATCTCCTCCACTGGGTCAAGGCGCTGCCCCAGGACAGAGCTAGCTTTCTTGATCAGTTTGTTCAGTCTCTTCCTATCGGCTGCCGTAATGCCACTGCCCCAGCAGACCACTCCAAAAGTGATGGCTGATGCCACCACCGTGTCATAGAATGTCTTCAGCAGCGCCCCTTGTACACCAAAAGACCTGAGTCTCCTCAGTAGGAACAGCCTGCGCTGTCCCTTCTTGTAGAGTGCGTCAGTATTGTGTGACCAATCTAGTTTATTGTTCAGATGAACTCACGGGTACTTATAGGATGTCACCATCTTGGTGTCTGTTCCCTGTGTATTTACTGGTGCTGTGAGGGGTTGTCCTTGCCTGCGGCAGTCCACCACCAGCTCCTTAGTTTTCCTCGCGTTGATCTGGAGGCAGTTCCGATGGCACCAGCCCACGAAGTCCTGGATAAGCCCTCTGTACTCAGCTTCATCTCCATTGGAGATGAGGCCAACGATCGCAGAGTCATCAGAGAACTTCTGTAGATGGCAGTGTGTTGTGTTGTGTGAGAAGTCCGCAGTATAAAGGGTGAACAGGAAGGGAGCCAAAACCGTTCCCTGGGGGGCCCCCGTGCTACCGATGATCGTGTCGGACACACAGTCCCGGGTTCTCACAAACTGAGGCCGGTTAGTGAGGTAGTCCAGGATCCATGATGACAGGTGCTGGTCCACCCCTGCGCACAGCAGCTTGTCCTTCAGGATCATCGGTTGGATGGTGTTGAAAGCACTGGAGAAGTCAAAGAACATGATCTTCACCGCATTCCCGGGCTTCTCCAGGTAGGAAAGAACGGTGAAGGAGGAAGATCACCGCATCCTCCACCCCAATGTCATGCTGGTAGGCGAACTGGAGTAGATCCATCGCTGGTCCCACCAGGGGGCAGAGGTGAGCAAGGAGCAGTCTCTCCAGGGTCTTCATCATGTGGGACGTCAAGGCCACTGGTTTGTAGCTGTTCAGGTCTTTGGGGTGGGAAGTCTTTGGTACAGGTACCACACAAGATGTTTTCCACAGCTGTGGTACCCTCCCCAGCTTCAGGCTCAGGTTGAAGATGTACTCCACAATCCCACACAGCTGGTCTGCACAGGACTTGAGGAGCTTTGCGCTGATGCCGTCCGGTCCCGACGCCTTCCTCACCTTGATCTTCCTCAGCACCGTCCTCACCTGGGTCTTAGTCAGGGTCAGGTTGGGGGGCTGTGTGTTGGGAGTGGGAGGGTGTTGGTGGAGTGGGGAGTGGGCAGCAGGACTCGATGTCTTTAGAGGCAGCAGTGGTTGTTGTGCAGTTAGGGGGGAGGGCGGTTGGTCAAACCTATTGAAAAACAGATTCAGATTGTTCGCCCACTCCATATGGCATAGAAACAGAAAATCTGGTAGTGTCTCCTCATAATCCTGTACTGTCAAACCACTGTCTGTTAACTTTTGATTTCACTATTCCTATTTCATTCCTAAAGAAAAATATTACTACAGCAGATGTCTTTCAGATGACGTTACCAAATTTATGCAGATTGCCTCCTCTACGCCATGTGTCAACACAACGGAAATAAGCTATGGCGAGCTTGCTCCTTCTGTAATTGATAGCATGGTAGATAATATTACAGCTTCTCTGCATCAGACTCTAGACTTGGTGGCCCCTTTAAAAAAGAAAAAGTCCAATCAGAGATTTCTAACCCCTTGGTTTAACACAGAAACTCATAGCTTAAAACAGAAGACTCATCAATTAGAAAGAAAATGGCGTTCCACTAATTTAGATGAAAACTATTCAGCTTGGAGAAATCATCTTTTAATTTATAAAAAAAAAAATCTCTTAGAAAAGCTAGAACAAGTTATTACTCTGCATTAATAGAAGAGAACAAGAATAATCCCAGGTTTCTTTTTAGCACTGTAGCCAGGCTGACAAAGAGCCAGGACTCTGTCAATCCTTGCATTCCCTTAGAGCTTACTAGTCAGGACTTTATGAACTTTTTCAATCATAAAATTTCATCTATTAGAGATAAAATCAGTCAGATTCTTCCCACTGTTAACTTAAATACAGCATTGACTACAGCTCTTTCAATTGACCATTTAGAGTTAGATAAAATAATTTCCTCATCCAAGCCTTCAACTTGTCTTTTAGACCCTATTCCTACCAGGTTATTTAA
This sequence comes from Pholidichthys leucotaenia, assembly GCA_020510985.1. NCBI lineage: Eukaryota > Metazoa > Chordata > Actinopteri > Cichliformes > Pholidichthyidae > Pholidichthys > Pholidichthys leucotaenia. The sequence goes on along the minus strand of CM035842.1, from coordinate 329,206,942 downwards.
AAAAAAGTCTTCCCATTTATTGACAGCCGTATTCTTCAAATAATCAATTGTTCTTTAACATTAGGCCATGTACCACAGGCTTTTAAAACTGCTGTAATTAAACCCTTACTCAAAAAGCCAATGCTGGATCCAGGAGTTTTAGCTAACTATTGACCAATCTCTAATCTGCCTTTCATTTCAAAAATCTTAGAAAGAGTTGTTGTTACACAATTATTTGATCACTTGCAAGGAAATGATTTATTTGAAGAGTTTCAATCTGGGTTTAGAATCCATCATAGTACTGAAACAGCCTTAGTGAAGGTCACTAATGACCTCCTTATCGCATCTGATAATGGACTTGTTTCTGTACTTGTCTTTTTAGACCTTCGTGCAGCCTTTGACACTATCGACCATAATATTCTACTCGATAGATTAGAACACTATGTTGGACTTAATGGAACTTCGCTGCAGTGGTTTAGATCTTATTTGTCTGATAGGCTCCAGTTTGTTCATGTCAATAATGAGTTTTCTTCCAACTCAAAGCTCAGTCATGGAGTTCCACAGGGATCTGTGCTTGGCCCTATTCTTTTTAGTTTATATATGCTTTCATTAGGCAACATCATTAGAAAGCACTGTATATATTTTCATTGTTCTGCAGATGACACACAATTATACCTGTCAGTGAAGCCAGATGATAGTAATCGATTAGCCAAGTTAGATGTCTGTCTTAAGGAAATCAAAGCTTGGATGACTTGTAATTTCCTGCTATTAAATTCAGATAAGACTAAAGTCATTCTTGTTGGTCCAAAAAACCTTAGAAATACCCTTCCAAATCAAACTCTTAGTTTGGATGGGGTTACTCTTTCTCTTAATAATAATAAATCGATTTTATATAGCGCTTTATCATATATACTCAAAGACGCTTTACAAATAGGTGCATTATTCATTCACTCCAGACAGACAGTGGTAGTGGCAAGCTACTTCTGCAGCCACAGCTGCCCTGGGGCAGGCTGACGGAAACGTGGCAGCCAATCTGCGCCAACGGCCTTTCCGGCCACCACCGAACATTATTATTATTATTATTATAGTTCTGTGAGGAACCTTGGAGTTATTTTTGATCAAGATCTGTTTTTCAATTCACATATTAAATTTGTTTCTAAGGCTGCCTTTTATCATTTGCGTAATATTGCCAAGATTAGGAGTATCTTGTCTCAGAGTGATGCTGAGAAACTGATCCACGCTTTTGTTAGCTTTTGATTAGATTATTGTAACTCTTTATTATCAGGTTGCCCTAAAATATCTTTAAAAAGTCTTCATTTGATCCAAAATGCTGCAGCAAGAGTTTTAACAGGTACTAGAAAGAGAGATCATATCTCTCTGGTTTTGGCCTCCCTTCATTGGCTTCCCATAGAGTTCAGAATTAAGTTTAAAATCCTTCTCACTTACAAAGCTCTTAACAATCAGGCCCCTTTTTATTTAAAAGATCTGATATTACTCTATCATCCTAATAGAGCATTATGCTCCCAAAATTCAGGATTACTTGTAATACCTAGAATCTCCAAAAGTACAATGGGAGGCAGAGCCTTCAGTTATCAAGCTCCTTTCCTGTGGAACCAGTTACCAGTCTGGATTCGGGAGTCAGACTCCAACTCTGTTTTTAAGAATAGGATAAAAACCTTCCTTTTCGATATAGCTTACAATTAGAAGGGATCATGCGTCTCTAAACCCTCCCTTAGTTATGCTGCTAACAGATTTAGACAGCCGGGGGACCTCCAATAATGTACTGGGCTTCTCCCATTTAATGTTTGCTCTCTACATGTCTGTTCTTCTCATCTTCTCTATCCCCTGACCCCCCAGCCAGTCGCAGCAAATGACTGCCCCTCCCTGAGGATGGTTCTGCTAGAGGTTTCTTCCTCAGAAAAGGGAGCTTTTCCTCTCCACTGTCACCAAGCGCTTGCTCACAGGGGATTGCCTGATTGCTGGGGTCTTTCTGCAATTGTGGGGGTTTCCCTTACAATTGAAAGTGCTATGAGATGACTGTTGTTGTGAAATGGCGCTATATAAATAAAGTTGAATTGAATTGAATGATCCTGTCTGGGTCCCTTTTCACCTCCTGAACACTCTTTGCATACTCTTCCTTCAAGATTACCCCTACTCCATTTCTTTTCCTATCGACTCCATCGTAAAACAGTTTAAATCCACCTCGAATGCTCCTAGCCTTGCTTCCCTTCCATCTGGTTTCTTGTACACACAGTATATCTACCTTTCTTCTCTCCATCACATCAGGCAATTCTCTCCCTTTACCAGTCATAGTTCCTACATTTAAAGTCCCTTCTTTCATCTCCACACCCTTCCTTTTCTCTCTCTCTACCTCCAAACATGCCTTTCCCATCTCCTCCTTCTCAACCTTCAACCAACAGTAGCCCAGTTTCCACCGGCACCCTGTCAGTTAACAGCACCAGTGATGGTCATTGTTATCCCAGGCCTCAACTGATCCAGTATGGAAGTCCCATTCATCATGAGTCACATGTTTGATTTGGCAATGATTTTACACTGGATTCCCTTCCTGACACAACTCTCCCCATTTACCCGGACTTTGGACCGGCACTAGGAGTGCACTGGCTTGTGCACATAAAAAAAAGGGTAAAATAAGTAGAAGATTCCAATACTGATGTATCCTGACTGGCTACTGAGCATCCATCAATGTAAGCACCCTAATGTTCATTGGGTCAACTTTAAAACTGTAGGATAAACTCCAGCCCACACACTGTGCCATCAGGATTCTTGGCTCTGGCACCCACTCTTACTAACATCCACCTCACTCACCTCTGCTGAGAAGGGAGGCTTTGCTGCTTCAGCACTCATGCTGCTCCAACATGTTCATCTCTGCACTCTCCCCCTCTATTCAAGAGCTGCACTTCAGCACCAGTGGGAAAAAGACTCTTTAGCTCAAAAGCACAAGAGAGATGATTAAGTTGAAGGGTTTATATACTGTATGGCCTTTAAATATGGTGAATGTGTTTTTTCTTCTTTTCCAACACCTACTGTCAGCTGTAATTGAGATGTACAGTATTTACAGAGCAATCCAATTCCACATTCAGTACAAGATGCATGTATCTAATCACCCCAGGCAACATAAATAATGGCACAGAGCTTTAAGTTATTATATAACAATCCTCAGCTCTGTTGTCCTGTATTTAATAACAGTCTTTAGTGGCAGTTTAGAAACATCCTGCAGGCAACATTACAAAGTGAATGAATTGTCCTAAGTAGGCATAGCTGTAAATTTTACATTTTTAAAGAGCTGAGACTCGTTTCACTTCAGGTGATACAGAAATGCAATTGAATGTCACACCCTACAGGCTGGATAAAATGTATCATGTGTTAATACTAATAGATACTAATAATACACATTAGGCAATTAGGACAGTAAAAGCAGTTAAACTAGAGGAAACAAGAAGAATGAAAATTGAAATTCACTGGATGACTATAATGGACAATGGTATTTTAATATCAGAGATGATATGAACCTGAAATGGCATAAACATATGTACAGTGTGCAAATGAGCACCCAGTGTGAGAATTTCTCTGTAATGATAATACCCAGTAGACTGTACAATGATAATTTAGCAGCAGAGATTATATGGATATGAGACGGGGTAAGACTCTGTACAATGTGCAAATGATAGATGAACCGTTTTGGGTTCCACAATGACCCTTTTAGCTAGAGGTTCTTCAAAGAAACTTATTTCTGAAGTTGCCTCCAGACAACTTCAGTAAAAATTAGCAACAGTTCTTTGAAGAACCATATAAGTATGGAAAGAACCATCCCCTAAATAGAAATGTTCTTCTGTTAAGCTAGGTTCACACTGTAGCGTTTGGACCGACTTTTACAGACGTTTTGAAAAATCAGAAATCAGTCCAGTGAAATTACGTTCGTGAGCAGGTTTTTTTTTTTTTAAATCCAGCGCACACCAACTTTTATGAACTTTTGCTTTTGCTAGCATTTGCCAGCGTTGCATTCAGCATTGGTAAACTTTTGCCTACTTAGGCTAGTGTATGTGTAGCTGTTGCCAACTTAGATTAACTTAAGTAAACAAATACTCAGTGCAGGTCAGCTGATATCAGCGTCAGGCGACGCTCCGATAAAGATCAACATTTGTGGAGGCTTCCTGCCATTCTGGACCTGCTTTTTTGGGTGGATTCACACTACACTGTTTGGACCAACTTTTACTGACATTTTGGCAAACATCTGGCTCTGCTGGCAAAAGTTGATAAAAGTTAATGATAGTTGGAGTTTGTTGGCAAATGCTGGCAAAAGTTGTATTCCTTGAAAATTTTCAGCATGCTGAAAATTTGCTGACGTTTGGAAATAAACGTTGGTGAAAGCTGAGCTCAGTTTGTAAAAGTTCCTGAGCGCTGGGCTAAGTTATGCAGAGTTTATCTAAGTCAGCCTAAGTTAAGCTCCATTGGCAAACATTGACTGAAATGCTGGTGGAAGCAGATGTTTTTAGACCAAAACTCATTTCAGACATGCACAGTCGAAAGAGAAATGGTGAGAAGGAGGAATTTTAAAAAAAAAAAAAAAAAAGAAGAAAATATATACAGTATATATATATATATATATAATCTATCAAAAATGTGACAGCCCAAAAGTCCAAAAAAAAATCTCATTGTGAAATTCACTGTTCTTAATTTTCTGCTCCGTGCGTAATCATTCTCCAGGATTTATTGGTTGGGCTTCCATTGTGGGGAATCAAACAGCACTGATGTGGTGTCAAAAAGTAAATGACATTTAATGGGATTTTATGTTATTTTAATGGAGAGAGTTGTAACAGTCAAAATATAATCACCCGTCATTTTATTTACGTATATGATGATACACTAAATAGTTTTGTTTTTTTTTTAATTCCATCCACATTCACATTTAAACTGCGGACTTACTGTTGGAGTCTAGGCATTATTGTGTGTTTTTTTTTTTTTAGAGGAATGAATGAACAGGGGAAAGGGGTTTGCAGAAGTAACTACATAGGAATATAAAATGAAAACAAATACTGAAACATATGCCCAAAGGAGATGTGTTCATTCCAAAAGCAGGTCCAGAATGATAGGAAGCCTCCACAAATGCTGATCTTTATTTGAGCATCGCCTGACGCACTGGATTAAAAAAAAAAAAAAAAACTGTTCAAGAATGTAATTTCACCAATGTTTGGACTAATTTCTCTGATTTTTCAAAACGTCTGTAAAAATCGGTCCAGACACTATAGTGTGAACCCAGCTTTAACTTGGGCTGACTTAGGTAAACTCTACATAACTTAGCCCAGCACTCAAGAACTTTTTCAAACTGAGTACAACTTTCACCAACATGTATTTACAAATGTCGACAAATTTTCAGCATGCTGAAATTTTTCAAAGAACACAACTTTCACCAGTGTTTGCCAACAAACACTAACTATCATTAACCTTTGCCAGCAGAGCCAGACGTTTGCCAAAATGTCAGTAAAAGTCAGTTCAAACATTGTATTGTGAATCCACCTTAAATGATGGCACTCCAAAAAACCATTATTTTTCTATGTGTACTTGCTCAGGGGAATGTAGAACAAATATGAGACATGTCACATGCATAAATATCCCAAACTGTGATGCAGCAGTGACACACATAATAACTAAGGGCCCCTTTACACATCACGGAAATTGTTGGGTGACCATTGAGAGATCAAAAATTGGCCTGATCTCTCAACAATCTCCTAAAACTTCGAAAAAGCAATTTCTTTGTAAATGTTAGGGAGATCCTTGCATGGTTTAGACATAGTAAAAACTCTGAGGCCATGGAGATCATTGGAAAAGATCATTGAATGAATTGAATTTATTTCGGATAGTACATTACAGGTTAAACGAAACTGTATAATATAACAACAAGGTCAAATTAGACAAAGACTCCTTCTACTATACAATTCCACGTGAGTTATCCGAAATGGGTGATGGCTGAAGCCGCAGCTTATATTGCTGGAAAAGATCATTGAGAGTTCATTGAGAGATCTTGGCAATCACTCGGTCCTCACTGAAAGATCATTGAACAATCTGACCATTTTTTTCCAACGCTTAACAATCTCTCAAAGATCTGCACCCCTGTGTAAACGGGATATTAAACAAGGTGCAACAACAATAAACTCATTTTCAGCATTTACATACTGATTCATTTTTTCTCTTGGCTAACATACGTACTTCATAAATTAGGTGAGAATTTCTTTATTACCACAGAAACGTGTCCTGAAGGCAACAGCTCACAGGGAGTGACAGGAAATCACAAAATTTAGGATCTAAAAACATATATACAGCTGTTTATTTTACACAGAGAATATGAGAACGATAGCACACATATTGGGGATCTAATGCATTGTATGGGATTTTTGATGCAACTTTGGACTTCAGCTTTTTGTGAAGTTCTGTGCACGCTTTCCACAAGAAGGTGGTATTGCAGTGCATTTCATCAAATGATTAGGGAATGATAGTCACTACAGATACAATTACAATTTAGCGGTGTTGTACCGCAGTGATGAATGTGAAAGCAGTTTTATACATTTTCCACAGTGCTTGAAAAGAGGGATCAAGACAGGCGTTCACCATAAAATTGTCCCTGGTTGAGTCCTATAATTTGGCGACAAAGGAGATGGTAGCCTCTGATTGCCAGGAGACATGGAGACAAAAGAGCGAGGGGGAGGAAATGAAGAGATGTGCGAGTGAGAAGAGTGGGCTGATTTAATACTGATTGTGCACAGTCCCAAAGCTGTCAGCCAATTCCATCTAAGAGAAGATGCCGATTTCTGACTGATGAGCAGAAGTTCGGAAAGTAGCAAGAAAGACAGAAAGGGGAATAAATTTGTGCTGAAAAAAGAAGATAAGACATGGCAGTCTTGTGGACACAAAGACAGATGAAACCAGTGACTCTATAACAGCATTCAGAAAAGTGGTGTACTGTATATAGAAGGTGCAGAATGCCTATAAAAGGGATATCCAAACCAATGCAAGTGATGGTACCATCAAGTAATAGCTTCATGTATAATGCAGTACTGAGGTGGCATGGAAAAATAAGCAGCCAGTGCTGTGGTTTTAAGCAGGTTTTATTATATCATGTCGCCTTCACGGGATCCCCTCTCCGGTGCATAGTGGAGCAGCCCGGAGCGGGATCCCTAAGCTCTCAGAGAAGGAGAGGAGGACACGTGTGTGTCTACCAGTTGCAGGATCAGAGTGAGAGAAGAAGAGTAAGAGAAAGATTGCGTTACAGAGTTGCACCTTAAATACTTGATCATAACAATACATCAAAGAGACGTACCCCACAGTTTAGAATGATCAAAGGGACAACAGAACAGGCAGGAGGTATTTGCATTTGTAAGCCATACATCACAATGGGCAGATTAGCTAGACCTTGCTCCAAGTGTCAGACAAAGAGGCTAACAAGCACATCTACATATTGATCTGAGTCTCTAGGTCACAGTAAGGACAGGACGCATGAATACAAAGGATGAAAGGCATCGATTAACATCACATAGGTGAGACAGAAGAAACTCGTCTACCTGTAGACATTAATACACCAAAGCACATCTAAGATGCTCAGAAAAAGCATAGTAAGGACAAGCCATATGCACACTATATAGAATGGCGCATTACATCACAACACATGCATGTTTGCATCACAAATACATGAATGGCACATTGCTTCTCAGTAGTGTAGCAGGAAAACAGAGAAAAGAGGGCTGAGTGTCCTTAGTCTGTTGTGGGGTTAAAACGAACCGCCACACACGCTCCCCCCCAGAGGACGCGGCAGGGGGTCGCGACCTCGATAATCCATCTGTGTGAGCGAGCTGTGGGAGAAGCTCGCTGCAGGCGGAGGGGGAGGGGAGGGGTAGTAAGTGCCGGCAGGAGCTGTGAAATCGTCCTGAGCCGCGCAAAAATTGCTTGTGGGTCCGCAATGTCGAAGGGCTGGTCCCGTTGAACGTGCAGCGGTCCACAAGAAGAAAAATTAGTCTCTGACTCCTCTCGTGGCCATGAAGAAAAGCAGGAGCGGCTGTAAGAGAGAAAGTAAACAAAGCAGGGGGGACTGTTGGTTTTGGGTGCTGAAGCAACCCCAAAGCTCCCGGGAACAGCTGACGGCTGAAATCCCGTTGTGCCGTGGCTAAGACCATTAAAAAATCCAGTGGCGAGCTGCGTGCTTGCTTCAGGTGAACGAGCAACCCTGAAGGTTCTGAGGGCAGCGGCGGAGGACGATGGCGGTCTGTGGCGTGGCTGAGACTGTTAACAAATCCTTCCAGTATGCTGTATGCGTACCTCAGGTGAGCGAGCAGCCCTGAAAGGCAGCGGCGAAGGAGGAAGGCAGTCTGTGGAGCCGTTACTTGTCCCATGCGTGATGCGCCGTCCTTGTAACTCCCCGGTGCGTGCGCGGGGGTTCAGTGCGTGGGTGGGCCGCTGGAGTGGTGAGTCAGGGTGCAGAAACTTGGCGGAGATCAGCGCAGACGGCGCCAATAAAATCCAGGTTGAGCTGTTGCTGTAGATTTGGCCATGGTGCGTTGGAGCGTTGAGAGGAAATAGACGATCTTTAGTCCCTCAGGCCCGTGCAGAGGCGTTGGAGCGGCGGGAGGGAATAGACGATCTTTTGTTCCTCAGGCTCATGCAGCTGCGTTGGCGCGGTGTGAGGAAGTGGACGATCGTTGTCGCTCGTGCAGCCATGGTGCGTTCAGTTCCACGCGCTGCACTCCCCGTCGGCCCTGGAGGTTGCCGTCGTGGAGAGAGGACGAGGTGCGTGCGCTCTCAGTGAGAGCGGCCGGTCCAGCGTGGTTGTGCAGATCTCAGGCGACGGAGCATTCATGCCCGGGTGTTGCGTTCGCTGGCCGCTCGTTTTTTTCAGCGTCGGTTCGCCAGCGTGGCCATCCAAAACAGAAGGCTGCGTTGCACAAAACGTGTGCGTCTTCAAGGGGCCACCAACGCAGCTGTGTGGCTGTCCAGCTCGGAAGGTTGCTTTCGCACAAAACGTGTGCGTGTTGGAGGGGTCACCAGTGAGGTGGCATGGAAAAATAAGCAGCCAGTGCTGTGGTTTTAAGCAGGTTTTATTATATCATGTCGCCTTCACGGGATCCCCTCTCCGGTGCATAGTGGAGCAGCCCGGAGCGGGATCCCTAAGCTCTCAGAGAAGGAGAGGAGGACACGTGTGTGTCTACCAGTTGCAGGATCAGAGTGAGAGAAGAAGAGTAAGAGAAAGATTGCGTTACAGAGTTGCACCTTAAATACTTGATCATAACAATACATCAAAGAGACGTACCCCACAGTTTAGAATGATCAAAGGGACAACAGAACAGGCAGGAGGTATTTGCATTTGTAAGCCATACATCACAATGGGCAGATTAGCTAGACCTTGCTCCAAGTGTCAGACAAAGAGGCTAACAAGCACATCTACATATTGATCTGAGTCTCTAGGTCACAGTAAGGACAGGACGCATGAATACAAAGGATGAAAGGCATCGATTAACATCACATAGGTGAGACAGAAGAAACTCGTCTACCTGTAGACATTAATACACCAAAGCACATCTAAGATGCTCAGAAAAAGCATAGTAAGGACAAGCCATATGCACACTATATAGAATGGCGCATTACATCACAACACATGCATGTTTGCATCACAAATACATGAATGGCACATTGCTTCTCAGTAGTGTAGCAGGAAAACAGAGAAAAGAGGGCTGAGTGTCCTTAGTCTGTTGTGGGGTTAAAACGAACCGCCACAGTACCATTGTTTTTACATGACAAAATGCTTTATTTCATTTCAAAAAACTTTACACTCCTTGCAGTCAAAATCAGACAGGAATTTAAAGCGTGAGCTCCAATGTACATACAGTATAGTCTGAAGCACTTTCAATGTCATCACAAAAGCAAAGATTGTGCCCATGTTACGGGTCCCGGGAAGGTGACCACAATAACAAAAAGAAATAGTTTTAAAGCGTGAAAAGACGTGATCCTTCGCGTCTGCTCTTGGGTCTGTAAAATACAAAAAGAGTCTTTGAAAGACAGAACACAGGACCACTCGTGTCTTTCTCCAGATAGTACTAAAGGGGGGGCCGGAAGTGCACCCTATTTGTTTACCTGAGGTGGAACGACCGCAGTGCCTAAGGTTCCGCTGCTTACTCTTAAATATTTATACAGGGCTACATATCAAATGTTAATATTATTGATCGTCCACAATCTCAAAATATATTTAGATACTCTTAAAATAAAAATAAAATGACAGTCTCTCTGTATTATTTCCAAATGTGGTGCCCTATTTGGGTGTACCACACGCTCCCCAACAACAAAAGTGGCTCCTGACACTTAACAGTAACAAATCAAAATCCCAACACTATTAAAGTCTCTATTCAAAAGTCTCTGGAATGTCTTTCTTTTCATCTTCAGGTATTATCCAAGATCTGATTAGTTTAATAGCAAGGAATAGCATACTGACATGGCAAGTAGTTAGAGGTGAAAGAAGGAAGATAAAAAGGTTGAGGATAGAAAGGAGGGTAACACATAAAAGGATATGGTGTTGACTGCTGGACACTGACAGTGTTCACCGACGGACGAGTCTGGAAGGCTGGCTGGCCCAGGGACGGATAGGTGAACACCATGTTGGGTCGTCTCTGTCTGGTGGACTGCCTCAGACGTGGTGGTGACTCAGGACGACGGTCTGGCTCTGGACTGGGCACCAGCTCAGGATGAGCTGCAGGTCCGGGACTAGGAGCAGGAACATCTTGGTGGATATGAAGCACTTCCCCGTCGTCGTCTGGTTGAAGTTGGTCCACGTTTTGTTCGCTTTCCCTTTGTATTTCTTGTCCTTCTTCCGTAATATTGTCTCTTTCTTGTTCAGGTTGAATAGGAACTTGTACTTGTCTTTGCTGTGTTGTTCCCCGTCTTCTTTGTGACTCACATTGGACTTGGTCAACTGGACGTTGACTTTCTTGCAGGTGTCTAGGAACACAAAACCAATAGAGGGGTTCGTCTTCTTCCGAATCACTCGCCTCAGGACTGTTTGACTTTTCCAGTGTGTTTTGTCTTATATCGGTAGGTCTGTTGTTTCTCTTTTGTGACTTGGCAACTGGACTTTGAACGATGTCGACTGGTAAGTCGTTGACTTGGAGAAGCAAGTTTCTGTGCAGGGTACGGATGGGACGACTTCCTGTCTCTGGACTTACTTTGTAGACGGGGTTGTCTCCAACCTGCTCCCTCACGATGTAGACTGTTTGTTCCCAGTAGGGCCTTAGCTTGCCAGGTCCACCTCTTTCACCCAGGTTCCGCACAAGCACTCTGTCTCCTACTTGCAGGACTACACCTCTACATCGTTTGTCATAGTTTGTCTTTCCTTTAGAGCTTGACTGTTGACTGTTTGCACTTGCGATCCTGTACGCCTCTGTCATTTTCCCTTTCCATTTCTGAGCGTATCCATGGGCTGTCTCTGTGTCTTCTTCTGTCATGAGGCCAAAGAGAAGGTCTACTGGGAGGCGAGGATGTCTGCCGTACAACAGGAAGTATGGAGAAAAACCAGTGGCCTCATGCTTAGTGCAGTTGTAAGCATGGATGGTGTGAGGTAAGTGTTCCTTCCAGTTTAGTTTCTCTTTCTCTCTCAATGTACGTAGCATCTGCAACAAGGTCCGATTCAGCCTTTCGACCGGGTTACCTTGGGGGTGGTAGGGAGAAGTCCTTGAGTGGCCAACACCTGCTAGCTCTCTGAGGGACTTGAATAACTCGTTCTCAAATTCCCGACCCTGATCGTGATGAAGCTTGGAGGGGTAGCCGAATCTTGGAATGAAATCATTGAAGAGGCGGTCTGCTGCTGTCTTTGCGGCCTTGTTCTTGGTGGGGTAGGCTTGTGCAAACCTGGTGAAATGGTCGACTACCACCAAGATGTATTCAAACCCGCCTTTACAGGACTCTAGGTGCAGGAAATCGATGCATACTAACTCGAGTGGGAAGTTGGATGTTATACTGCCCATGGGTGCTCTCTCATGCGTTGCTGGCTTTTTCTGTTTTATGCATGGGCACTTCCTGGTGACATACTCCTCGATCTCTCGCTTCATGAAAGGCCAGTAGAATCGCTCACGGGCTAAGCTCAAGACTTTCTCCACACCGACATGGCCCATGTTGTTATGGAGATGGGTGAGAGCTACTTGTCTGTAGACAGCGGGCAGAACTAGCTGCTTGCGTTCTGCGGTTTTCCTATAGAGAAGGCCATTTTCAATGCGCATCCGACTCCACTCTCTCAACAGTCTCTTTGTGCTTATGTCAAGCTTGGCTTTGTCGTCTTCAGTTGGTGTCATATCTTTTTCTTTCATCTCCATGACTTTCCCGATGGCTGGATCTGCTCTTTGTTCTTGGACTAGTTTATCGTGGCCGATGAAATGCAGTGGCTCCTTGAGGGGTGAACTTGGTGAAGCAAGGCTGAGGGCTGCAATCCATGCTACATCACCTTGCTTGGCTCTTCTGCTCCCTTCCCATACTGCACCAACGGCTTCCTCTGACAGTTCTCCTGTACACTCTTGCATGAAGGCTTCAATGTTGAGTGGACAACGGGATAATACATCAGCGTCAATGTTTGTTTTTCCGGGGCGATATTTTATGTCAAAGTGGAAATCTGCGAGCTGTCCCACCCAACGATGCCCTACGGCGTTGAGCTTTGCAGTGCTGAGGACATACGTCAAGGGGTTATTGTCCGTAAAAACTGTGAAACTTGGGGCATAATAGAGATAGTCTCTGAACTTGTCGCAAACTGCCCACTTGAGGGCGAGAAACTCTAGTTTTCCACTGTGCAAGTGGTAGTTTTGCTCGGCAGGTGTTAGTGTGCGTGACCCGTACCCAATCACTCTCATCTTATTGTCTTGGTTTTGATACAGGACCGCGCCAAGGCCTTTCTGGGACGCGTCCGTGTGGAGTACGAAGGGCTGGGTGAAGTCAGGATACGCTAACACAGGTGGCTGGGTCAACATGTCAATCAAGCGCTCAAGGGTCTCTTGGTGTTCCTTGTCCCATTTCACTGGAGCTCGGGAAGACTGCTGTGGGTACTTTGCTCTGCCCTTGGATGGCTTGGACGGCAGTGTGTCAGACTTTACCTGGAGCAAGTCGTACAGGGGTTTGGCAATGCGCGAGAAGTCCTGCACATACGTCCGATAATAGCTCAGGAACCCCAAAAGTTGTCTGACTTCTCCAACTATTTGTGGCCTTCTGTGTTTGAGTGCCTGCACAGCTTCGATGTCCTTGGGGTCCACCCTCACTCCATCTTCTGACACCAGGCGACCGACATACCGAACCTCTCTGCGGAACAACTCACACTTCTCAGGCTTCAGCTTCGCCCCGTGGCGTTGCAAAGCTTGGAGAACTTTCCTCAGCACTTGGACATGTTCATTAAATGACTTGGAAAAACAGAGCACATCATCAAGGTAGGGTATGCAGCACTCATCACGGAGCGTGTCCAGCATTTCTTCCATGCTCCGCTGAAAGGCTGCGGGTGCGTTGGACAGCCCGAAGGGTATTCTCACCCATTCGTAGAGACCCCACGGGGTGGTGAATGCAGTCAGGTACCTTGAGCCCTCTGCGATGAAACCTTGATGGTAAGCTTTACCCTGGTCCAGGATCGAGAACCAGCTGTAACCACCGAGGGAGTCGGTGAGGTCCTGGATCCGGGGAAGCGGGTGTCTGTCGGGCACTGTTTTGTTGTTTAGGAGGCGGTAATCAATACACAGACGTAAAGATCCGTCCTTCTTCCTGACACAGATAACTGGGGCTGCGTAGGGTGACTGAGACTTTACGATCCATCCCTTCACTATCAGTTCCTGAATGTACTCTTTTACTTCCCTATACAGGGGCTTGGGGATGGAGGCGTAAGCTCTCTGAACTGGCGTGTCATCTTTGAGTCTGATTTCCATTTGCAAAGAAGGGATACAGCCAATATCAGTGCTATCGCGAGAGAATGCCTCGCACTCTTCCATCAGAACCTTTTCGACTGACTTTTGCTGATCTGGGCTTAGATGACTGAGATCGACCGGTGGCAACCAAGGCTCGGCAGGAGAGTCACCTTGGGCGGTCTTACTTAGTACCTCTGCTGTAGTTGCTGATGTCAGTATGGGCTGGGTTTCTGGTGGCTCTAGTGTATCAGTTTCAATGACTTTGGCGACATGTTCGATGGTGCCTAGGGCTGTTCTTTTCGGCAGGATTACTTCATGTTTGGAATGGTTGGAGATGGGGACCTTTACAAAAGGTCTTTGGGAATTGTTAATCTCCAAAAGTCCTTCCCCCACACTCAAATTTCTCAAAGCAATGTTCTCTTCAGCAGGTTCGTAAAGTACAAGAGGGTCAGAGATGTCAAAGTTCTGGGGCACCCTGCAACATATTTGTACTGCTTTGCCAGCTGGGATAATCATGTTGTCTTTACCGACTCTGAGTGTAACAGGATCACAGTCAGTTCTTTGCGGCACTTGAATGAAGTTTACCATGGCCACTACCTGGTCTTCGTCCATTCCAAGAGCTCTGCGCAGTAGACTATATAGTACTGTACTGGCTTCCTCATCTGTCCCTTGGCCTTGTATAATCGCTCCCAGCACATTAGCTCCAACTAGTGGTTGGTTCAGTGACAGCTTACTGACTAGGAATGGCGCTTGTGCAGTGAGATTGGGATCTTCGTGACCCGCTAAAGTGACTGTAAGCTCGACCCATCCGTCATATGGGACTGCTTGGCCATTAACTGCATAAACCTCAAGCTCGTCGTTCAGCAGATCTTGGAGTGGTCTTACCACAGTGTTGGGTATGTGCTTTTTGACCCATTGCCTGTCAACTATACTCACTTGTGAGCCAGAGTCAAACAGCACTGTCGCAGGGTAACCACCGATTAGACATTTCAGCAGACTTTTCTTACCGACAAGGGGAGCTTGGTATTTGGTGGCACTCTGACAGGAGGGAATCTGACCTTTCCTTCTGTTGCATTTGACCTGCTTTCTCAGCTGCTTGCTCTGGTGCCTGGGGCACGGAGTTGAAGCTTCGGTAGAGGAAGAGTTTACTGGCTGGGACTTTGGCTCTGTACCGATCTCTGGCTGTCCCTTGACAGAGACCGATTCCCGTTTCCCTGATTCTTGGGTCGCTTCAGACATCCGACTGCTCTGTGTCCCGACTCACTGCATACAAAGCAATGACTGCACTCCTGTAAGCTTTGTTCAGTACATTTCGGACAGAGATAGGTTTTCTTTTGGTTAGCTGGAGGCTGAGAATGCTGAGGGGAGGAGTTTACAGCTTTCTGTTCCATGAAAGTTGCCACCATCTTGGTTAGAGTCTCTACTTGTGCAGCGAGTTGTTTGATTGTCTGTGAGGCTTGTTGGTCTTTGGCTGTCGTGTCCCTTGTTGCAATCACAGCGCTATGTGCTGACTTCTGACGAGGGGTTTGCCCTAACCTTCGCTGGTGCTCATTCTCATCACTGATAATCTTCGTGACCTCACTAAGAATCTCTTCATCTGTTACATTGTTGTTTGATGTAAGAGGTCTTAGTCGTTGCCGCAAGTCTGCATACTTCACTCCCAGACCTTGATAGACTGTGTGCAGAAACACTTCCTGGATTGTCCTTGGGTCATACGAGATGTCTGCAGTGGCTTGTTTTGACTGAAAGATGAGTTTCTGTTTGAGCCCAATCATGCGATATAGGAATTGCTGAGGGGACTCCTGCTCAGTTTGTCGGGCGCACATTAACTCCTGGAACATCTCTGTTGTTGCCTTTTCTCCAAGGTGGGATCGGAGAAAGCCCTGAAGTTCAGAAAGAACCAGTTCATCTTTGAGCATGAGCATGTCCCTGAACGTGCCAGGCTTTACAATTCTCAGTACCCCCCTCATGACCTCTGCTTCAGAAAATCCTTCTTTTAATCCTTCATTGATCTGTCTCATGAGACTGTTATAATTGATTTCAGAGCTGTTGTCTCCAATTTGTCCTCCAAAAGCCTTGAATTCTCTCCGAGGCAGGTAGGAAAGGTCTTTGAGAGTGACATGCCTTTCTGGACTTCCTTGTTCCCTTGGCTGCGGTTGTGAGTGGCTCTGACGACTGGGTGCTACAGGTGGTTGGAGTGTCACAACTTCACACAGTCTTAGTCTTTCTCCCAGTGTCTCATATGCTTTCCTCAGTTCCTCTACAGACTCTGCGTTTGCGTTTACACTAACTTGGGTGCCTGGTGGAACAGCAGATGGTGATGGTGGATCTGGCAACATCTTGGATGGATGAGGACTTGACTTGGTTGGTATTGCAGCCTGATCAGCTGAATGCGTGGTGGAGCCACTCGTTTGTATCACTTTAGTGAGCAGGTCATCCAACATCAGCAACTGACTCATTCCCTCATCTTCAAGTTTCAGCAGAGTTGGGGACCGTAGATATGCATTGACATAGTCCATACAGCTCTCATTATCGTCTTCACTGAACTGTGTGTCTTTGTCTCCAGCTGCTAGGCTCTTTGTTAGCTCGAAAAGATCCTTACTTGAGAGGGCAAACAAGCGTCCTCTGATGCTCCATATCAGTTCTTTTCGTGCTGTCGACATGGTACTTTAGCTATCTGTAGTTCGAGTGTTGTATTATTTGTACAGTGACTAGGCTGCGTTTTACCTTCTTGACAGCAGTGCAGTTCCACTTTTGGTTGAAGATCCTTTCTTTCTCTTTGATCTTCCTCCTTGGACACCCACTGACTGACGTGTCTGATGTAGCAGCTTGGCAACCGTTGTCTCGTAGTTCTGGTATCACTGGATCTTCCCTCGATGACTGTAGAGGAGAGATCCCGGACGAGCCCCCACAGTTTGTTACGGGTCCCGGGAAGGTGACCACAATAACAAAAAGAAATAGTTTTAAAGCGTGAAAAGACGTGATCCTTCGCGTCTGCTCTTGGGTCTGTAAAATACAAAAAGAGTCTTTGAAAGACAGAACACAGGACCACTCGTGTCTTTCTCCAGATAGTACTAAAGGGGGGGCCGGAAGTGCACCCTATTTGTTTACCTGAGGTGGAACGACCGCAGTGCCTAAGGTTCCGCTGCTTACTCTTAAATATTTATACAGGGCTACATATCAAATGTTAATATTATTGATCGTCCACAATCTCAAAATATATTTAGATACTCTTAAAATAAAAATAAAATGACAGTCTCTCTGTATTATTTCCAAATGTGGTGCCCTATTTGGGTGTACCACACCCACCTTTCTTTTCACTATGAAAAAAAATTTATTTTTACCCCTACGCCTCCTGTATGGAAACACACAAACATGGCACGAGCGCAAGATGAGAAATATATTAATGAGTCCCCGATTGAAAAGAGGCTTAGAAATCTTAGTAACAACTGCAAGCTTTCTTGTTGCTATTTGCTGTTAGTTTTATTATCCTTTCCACCCATGTCATTCTATTTCTAGCCCGCTTTGGAATGAGATGGCCAAGGTTCTAGGTGATTGCATCGAGTTAAAAAATCTGTCTAGTGGTTCGACAAAACACAATGCATGGGCACTTGAGGATACAGAGTGAGCCAAGGAGAGAAGTATCGGTCCCATTTGTTAAATGGGCATCAGCACCAATTTTCAGATCTCATACAGCACTTTACACACACACTGCAGCGGCGTAGCCAGGAATTTGTGAAAAGGGGGGGTGCTGAACCCCAATCCCCACCACCATTCTGAACGCCTGGGGAGAAGCTTTAGCTTCAGCCCCCTGTCAACTACAGATTTCTTAACATTTTCAATACAAACTACTCAAAACCTGCTCTTTATTTACATTTTTCTTTTCTTTTTTCTCCCTTTTTTTTTTTTTTACTTATTTTTTTTGCCCCCCCCCCCCCCGGCTACGCAGCTGCACTGAAGCAACTTCCCAGAGCTCCCCATTGAAGTATGTGCATTACACATGTTACAAGGAACTGCAGTACATCTCCATTATTTTTTACCTCTGCCAAGGAGGTTATGTGATCATCAGCGTTGGTTTGTCTGTCTGTTTGTCTGTTTGTTAGCAAGATAACTCAAACTTATGGACGGATTTTCATGAAATTTTCACAGATCGTCAGAAATGGGGTATCCTACAGATGATTACATTTTGGTGGTGATCCGGATCACCGTCCAGAAGAAAACTGCCATTACGGAAAATGCCTTTTTCGTGAATAACTACTGAACCACTAATCCTATCATTGTCAATCCAATTGCTAGTCATATGTTTTCATGGTCAAGGAATCTGAAAACGTACACACAAACACTGTATGGGGGAACTGTGGCCGCCATTACGGAAAATGCCATTTTCGTGAATAACTACTGAACCACTAATCCTATCATTGTCAATCCAATTGCTAGTCATATGTTTTCGTGGTCAAGGAATCTGAAAATGTACACACAAACACTGTATGGGGGGAACTGTGGCACTTGGCGGAGGTCTGCGCTCTCCGAGTGCTTTTCTAGTTGTCAATCCAATTGCTAGTCATATATTTTCATGGTCAAGGAATCTGAAAACGTACACACAAATACTGTATGGGGGGAACTGTGGCGCTAAACCGCCATTACGGAAAATGCCATTTTTGTCAATAACTACTGAACCACTAATCTTATCATTGTGAATCCAATTGCTAGTCATATGTTTTCATGGTCAAGGAATCTGAAAACGTACACACAAACGCTGTATGGGGGAACTGTGGCCGCCATTACGGAAAATGCCATTTTCGTGAATAACTACTGAACCACTAATCCTATCATTGTCAATCCAATTGCTAGTCATATGTTTTCATGGTCAAGGAATCTGAAAACGTACACACAAACACTGTATGGGGGGTACTGTGGCCGCCATTACGGAAAATGTCATTTTCGTGAATAACTACTGAACCACTAATCCTATCATTACCTCCGCCAAGGAGGTTATGTGATCATCGGCGTTGGTTTGTCTGTTTGTTAGCAAGATAACTCAAAAACTTATGGATGGATTTTCATGAAATTTTCACAGATTGTCAGAAATGGGGTATCCTACAGATGATTACATTTTGGTGGTGATCCGGATCACCGTCCAGAAGAAAACTGCCATTACGGAAATTGCCATTTTCGTGAATAACTACTGAACCACTAATCCTATCATTGTCAATCCAATTGCTAGTCATATGTTTTCGTGGTCAAGGAATCTGAAAACGTACACACAAACACTGTATGGGGGGAACTGTGGCCGCCATTACAGAAAATGTAATTTTCGTGAATAACTACTGAACCACTAATCCTATCATTGTCAATCCAATTGCTAGTCATATGTTTTCGTGGTCAAGGAATCTGAAAATGTACACACAAACACTGTATGGGGGGAACTGTGGCACTTGGCGGAGGTCTGCGCTCTCCGAGTGCTTTTCTAGTTGTCAATCCAATTGCTAGTCATATGTTTTCATGGTCAAGGAATCTGAAAACGTACACACAAATACTGTATGGGGGGAACTGTGGCGCTAAACCGCCATTACGGAAAATGCCATTTTTGTCAATAACTACTGAACCACTAATCTTATCATTGTGAATCCAATTGCTAGTCATATGTTTTCATGGTCAAGGAATCTGAAAACGTACACACAAACGCTGTTTGGGGGGAACTGTGGCTGCCATTACGGAAAATGCCATTTTCATGAATAACTACTGAACCACTAGTCCTATCATTGTCAATCCAATTGCTAGTCATATGTTTTCATGGTCAAGGAATCTGAAAACGTACACACAAACACTGTATGGGGGAAACTGTGGCCGCCATTACGGAAAATGTAATTTTCGTGAATAACTACTGAACCACTAATCCCATCATTGTCAATCCAATTGCTAGTCATATGTTTTCGTGGTCAAGGAATCTGAAAACGTACACACAAACACTGTATGGGGGGAACTGTGGCACTTGGCGGAGGTCTGCGCTCTGAGTGCTTTTCTAGTTGTCAATCCAATTGCTAGTCATATGTTTTCATGGTCAAGGAATCTGAAAACGTACACACAAACACTGTATGGGGAGAACTGTGGCACTTGGCGGAGGTCTGCGCTCTCTGAGTGCTTTTCTAGTTTTTTTTTTGTTTTTTGTTTTTTTTTTTTTAAATGGGAGGAGTAATAGAAATCAAATGGAAAAACCAGTCCACATGACTTAAATCATGTAAATCATGCCACATTTAATATTGTGGCTGTTTTTCACAGCGTTTGGGAATAGGCAAGAAGTAGGCACAGCTAAAGTTGGAGAAACTCACGGAATTAACAGAAAGGAATAGAAAGTACTTTATCAGTCCCCCGTCAGAGAAATTCAAGACTGTCCTCCAGAAAGTGGACTGTACTGACAGTGGCCCTCATTTATCAAAAGTACATAAAAATCAGCGCACATTCCAGTGTACAAATGATCATATGACAAGGTCTATGTGGCATTTATGAAACTCATAGGTCAATTTCACCGTACAGTCAATCACTCACTGTCATCTCTGCTGGAGTCCGAGTTCCACCCTATGCAGGACATACTGAACGCACTGAGGAGCTCATTTAGCAGCAGACTACATCATCCTAGGTGCACAACCAAGAGGTTTCGCAGGTCCTTCCTATTTATGGCTGTCAGACTGTACAACCTAAGCAGGGCTGCTCGCAGAGATAGCAAAAAAACGTGACAACCTAATAGTATTGAATGCAAAAGACGCAATAGACTTACACAATGGTCCCCTCCGGTATACAACTAGGAAAATACCGGTCGCTATGGAGGGTGAGAATATGTATGGGTAGTACATAATCATACCATGTAGGATAACAAAGTAGACGGTTGTGCTGTTTCATTCCATCTAGCTACAATGCTCCACGCTGTGTGTTTATATATTTACATATTTATTCCATCTAGCTACAATGCTCCGCACTGTGTGTGTTTATATATTTATTCCATCTAGCTACAATGCTCCGTACTGTGTGTGTTTATATATTTACATATTTATTCCATCTAGCTACAATGCTCCGCACTGTGTGTGTTTATATATTTACATATTTATTCCATCTAGCAACAATGCTCCACACTGTGTGTGTTTATATATTTACATATTTATTCCATCTAGCTACAATGCTCCGCACTGTGTGTTTATATATTTATATATTTATTCCATCTAGCTACAATGCTCCGCACTGTCTATATATATATATATATTTTTATATATATATTTATATGTACATATGTATACTCGCTGCTCTTGTTTTTCTCTTGCCTTCTGATTGTTGCTCTTGTGGCGGGTTTGGGATAACCCCCACAACAGACTAAGGACAGACAGCTCGCTACTTCTGGTTTTTTCCGCAGCACTACTGTGATGAAATGTGCCATTCATGCATTGTGATGTTAATGTGCCATTCATGCATTGTGTTCATGTGTCCTGTCCTTACTGTGACCTAGAGACTGAGATCAATACCCATACCAACTGCTGTGAATGCTCTTTCATGTATTGTTGTAACTGGGTATATATGCTGCACGATTCTGTAACTCATTCTCTCATTCACTCTTCAACTGCTGCTGGACACACACACTGTGTCCCCTCACGAGAGCCTGAGGACCCCGCTCCAGTCTGCTCACACTTGGGCTGGAGCGGAGTTCTGTGACGGCGGTGTGATTTAATAAACTCTACTTAAAACTCTCAGTTCGCAGTTTATTATTTATTTGCTGCCACACTCTGAGTGTTGCTATCCCTGTGCTGTTGCAATCCTGGAATTTCCCCATTGTGGGACTAATAAAGGCTTATCTTATGGCTGGAAACAATTGTTTGAATACCCCGCCCCTTCCTCGCCCTCAGCATTTACAACACAGTGTAACATAAGAGAGAAAATTGTCCAAAATGGAAATTGACAATATTATATGAGAAGTAAAAAAACAAAGTAGTGTTACTTGGTAACCTCAAAGTGACATTAAAGGCAGAAGAGTCATGGCTGGAACGAGATCCAGGATGTGCAACAGCCAGGTGTGAACTCCATCTGAGGTTTATAATTTAAATCAACCGTGATATAAATTTTATAGTCTTGGCTATATTATCTGTATAATCAAAATTCTTTATATTTAGGTTAAAAAAGTGGTCGGATTTTGACAGAGGAGCTAGTGGCTGAGCTCATCAGTTCTAGACAATCATTGGTGGGATAAGTGAAAAAACTTTGACTAAATGTAGTTAGCCCAATCATTTTGAAAGTATGCATGTCAAACATAAAAAATTAATACATTTTAGAAGAGAAGAAGCCCCGTCTTGATCACCCCTCCCAGCTGTGTGTTCAGCTGGCCACAGCTATCTGGCACACAGCTATCCAGGGCAATATTATTCAGAACGGCAGAGGTGAAAATAATTTCATAGACTTTCTCTTGCATTCTTTCAGATTCTATTTTTTTTAACCCTGATACACTCATCATGGCTGTGCACTTCTGTGGCACAGAGCCTGCTGTGTTTTGGATTTACCAGTGGAGTTAACCAGATAATCTGTGATGGATGCCAGTCATTAATTAGTAGGCTACATGACACCAGACGTAGTTAAACATCTTTTCAGAATAATTTACCACAATTTATCTTTGTGGAATTAGCCAGAGGTAATTCTGCTATATTGGCTGCAGTGATATAAATGCATGTGTTAAGTTTATAATTAGGACCCCTGTACACAGCACGGACTGAGATCATTGAGAGATTGGGCCAATTTTTGATGTTTTGGATCGTCTGGGAGATCCTTGCGTGTTTTAGACCAAATCAAAACTTTGAAGAGACCATGGTGACTGGAGATTACTGAAGATCATTAATAGATCAAAATTTGGCCAGACCTCTTAGCGATCTCTCAGTGATCTCCACCCCTGTGTAAAGAGGGTATGACTTAAAGCAGCCTCTTCAGTCTTTAATGAAAATCATTAAATCTCTCTTCTAAATATAACACAAGGCAAACATATCACCTGAAAGGATGCACTGCTCAATGTAATTTGATATGATCAAATAATTCTCACACACAGCCAGGTTTGTCTGCTAGACAGCAAGTCTCCAGCGACTTACACGCGTTTGATAAATGAAGGCCAATTAGTTTTTACCAGCAGGTGATGCACCCTATATGCTGCCATTAAGCAGCCTCTAGTGATTGTGAAAGTTCCATCCACTATAACCCTCCCATCTCTGTACTCTGATTTAAGAAGCTTTGAAATCCAGAGACATGGTGAAGACGGTACATGCGGCATATTCTGTGGTGAAGAACTTTTGATTACCATTTTTATGGGTTATTTGGAGGTCTTGCTGGAAATACCAGTGCAAGTCTATAAGAAATTCTTTGATATTGGGACTGGGATATTGGGATTCTCTGATAAGGTTCGAACAACAGTGAAAAGTATGTGCATACAGTATCTGTCTGTGGGGTGGATTTGTGGAACAGTCTGGAGATGGAGCTGAAACAAAGCACAAACAGGAACCAATTCAAAAAGAGTATAAACTTTATTTTCTAAAAGGATATATGTTAGAGGAGTAGTATTAATATGCAAGATGCACGAAACTTACACTGGGACACTGGCTGAATACAGTATATAGCACTTTTTCTAGTCTCAAAACACTTCTCTAGTACTAACCCTCTATTCTAAAGGAATATAGGAGACAGATACCTAGAGCCAATTTAGAATGACTAATTAATCTAACATGCATCTTCAGGGGAGTAGCACCAAATTTTGGGCAGTGGGTACAGCACTATGTGTGGACCCCTCAAACACAAACTGAATTTTGAATTTTACATTCCAAGGTTTAAGATGGGGCCATTTCAGTTAAAAGCTTTGGTTAGTAAGCTCCACTATTAAGGACAATTTGATGCTAGTATATGATTTGTTTATCTGTCTTTGAGAATATATTTGCGGTCATCAGTATTCCCAAACCTCTTTGTCTATAATGCACTTTTGAGAATGGGCCTGTAGTATTTCACATTTACACATTTATTTATTCATTTAGATTCTATTTTCTATTCCATTGGTCCTATTCTTTTCAATACTTCCAATTTTTGCCTAGTAGAGCATCTTTAACAAACCCATTTTCCAATTGAAATCAATATACAGTGATGACAGTCTGGGCTCAAGCAGCCCCTTCCACAATAAAACATATAGGTTCATTATATTATCAAACTCTAAAAATCTTGGATAAAAAGCCCATTAGGTGGCATCACTGTTATATTTTTAAAAAAATACAATCTATTGAGTTTTGAGAGTTTCATTGACCTCTCTTTTCTGAAATTAATTTTCAAATGTTTCCATAAATCAGTGCCTGAGCCACTTGCTGGTTTCATCCAAAGACAGGACAGCAGCAGAGCCACCAGGAGTTCTGTTAACAATAACTGTAAAATATTCCACCGCAGAACCACATTTGGACAAACAGCTTTCTCTATAAAGGGCAGTCATATCTGGAACACAATGCCAAATGAAATTAAAACAACGGACTTTAAAACATTCACTACAAAGGTTAAAAACTGGCTGAAAAATATACAAGAATGTACCCATATATGAAATGATTGTCTGCAGGGTGAGAGTGAATGAAGGGAAGGAATGAATGTGTTTGTTTATAGTGTGTGACGAAGGGAGGGAGGCCTGAAATAGGCAAATGTGAATCAGGTTTTTATATTGTGTATTTATAATCTTTTGCATTGATGTATGTGGTTATTGTTTATTCTGTTTTCATTTTTTCTTTTCCTTCTTTCTTTTTACTTGTTTCTTCTTTCTAAAGCCCATCCAGGGACAAGAGTTGCAAATTAGCTAATAGCTATACACTCTTTGTGCAACACATTAGATTGATTGTCATTTGAGTAATTGTCTATGTTTATTGCACTGTCCCTGTCAAATAAACATTTTTATTATTATGTGCACAGACATTTTGGGGGCAGGTGGTCAACCCTGTCCCCCCCCCCCCCCCAAAAAAAGGCACTCCTAAATAATGAAAAAAGAAAATTTACATACAGTAGTGCAAATTTTACTGTGCTTGTTTGGTATATCTTTTATTTTAATACCAGTACACTTATGCAGCTATTATTCCACAGATTTTTACAAAATATCAACTAACAGAGAACCTGGTCTTCATCATTAATTATGTTAACGTCAGTGACAAAAAATGGGCAGCTTCCATTGAGAAATGTTTAAAATACAAAAAAAAAAAATCTTTGCAAAAATATGAAAAAGCTTGTTTTTCAATAAATAAAACAGTAAACCTCCATTCAAATAAATAGATATTTGCAAAAAAAAAAAAAAAGAAATTAAAAAAAATCCATTCCTCTTGTCAGCAAAATGAGCCAAAATCCTTCCCTCTGTTAACCTGCCTTCCTCCATAAAGACTGTAAGAAGAGTTTATATAGGTAAACTTGGTATATCAGATTAGATTATTGTAATTCTTTATTATCAGGCTGTCCTAAAACATCTTTAAAAAGTCTTCAGCTGATCCAAAATGCTGCAGCAAGAGTCTTAACAGGTACTAGAAAGAGAGATCATATCTCTCCGGTTCTGGCCTCCCTTCATTGGCTTCCCATAGAGTTTAGAATTAAGTTTAAAATCCTTCTTCTTACTTACAAAGCTCTAAACAATCAGGCTCCTTTTTATTTAAAAGATCTGATACTACCGTATTATCCTAACAGAGCGCTACGCTCCCAAAATGCAGGATTACTTGTAATACCTAGAATCTCCAAAAGTACAATGGGAGGCAGAGCCTTCAGTTATCAAGCTCCTCTCCTGTGGAATCAGCTGCCAATCTGGATTCGGGAGTCAGACTCGATCTCTGTTTTTAAGAATAGGGCTAAAACCTACCTTTTTGATATAGCCTACAATTAGGGAGGGATCATGTGTTTCTGAACCCTCCCTTAGTTATGCTGCTAATAGGTTTAGTCAGCCGGGGGACCTCCAGTAATGCACTGGGCCTCACTCCTTTCCTCACTCTATGAAATATTTTTTTTTGCTGGTCATTAACATTTGTTTGTTCTCTCCCATAGATTGAGTCCCCATCGTGCTGTTTGCTCTCTACATGTCTGTTCTTTTCTTTTTCTCTATCCCCTCACCCCCCCAGCCAGTCGCAGCAGATGACTGCCCCTCCCTGAGCCTGGTTCTGCTGGAGGTTTCTTCCTGTTAAAAGGGAGTTTTTCCTCTCCACCGTCGCCAAGTGCTTGCTCACAGGGGATCGCCTGATTGCTGGGGTCTTTCTGCAGCTGTGGGGGTTCCCCCCTACAGTTGATAGTGCTATGAGATGACTGTTGTTGTGAAATGGCGCTATATAAATAAAGTTGAATTGAATTGAATATCAGTGAGAAAATAAGAGCACGGACAAGAAGAATAATGAAAATTCAAGATAAAAAGTTGCAAATTTTATAGAAAAACTTTATAGGAAAGCGCACTTGGGTTCTGCAGCAGGACAGTGATCCAAAACACACCAGCAAGTCCACCTCTGAATGGCTTAAGAAAAACAAAATGAAGACTTTGGAGTGGCCTAGTCAAAGTCCTGATCTGAATCCAATTGAGATGCTGTGGCATGACCTTCAAAACACGGTTCATGCTCGAAAACCCTCCAGTGTGGCTGAATTACCACAATTCTGCAAAGATGAGTGGACTAAAATTCCTCCACAGTGCTGTAAAAGACTCATTGCCAGTTATCGCAAACACTTGATTGCAGTTGTTGCTGCTAAGGGTGGCCCAACCAGTCATTAGGTTTCAGGGGCAATCACTTTTTCCACACAGGCCAATGTAGGATTGGATTTTTTTTACCCTTAATAATAAACACCTTCAATTTAAAACTGCATTTTGTGTTTACTTGTGTTATCGCTGTCTAATATTTAAATTTGTTTGATGATCTGAAACATTTAAGTGTGACAAACATACAAAAAAATGAGAAATCAGGAAGGGGGTAAACACTTTTTCACACCACTATATATATATATATATATATATATATACGTATATATATATATATATATAGGCTATATTAAAATGTTTCTGAAAAACAATTTTTTTCATGTAAATTTGTGACTTTACTGTTGTACATTTTGGATTTTTTTTTTTGTTCTTAGAAATGTGTGTGTGTGGGGGGGTCACCATTTGGAAGCTCTGTTTTTTCTCATGAAAATCCAATATTTTTCTCATAAATTTGGGACTTACTTATAGTAAATACAAGGAGGGGGGCTGAAAAGTTCATAGTGGTCAAATTTGACCAAATGTGGTTTATTTTTTGACATAGTCTCCCCTTCGGTCCACACACTTCTTCCATTGGTGTTGCAGACCTTGGATCCCACATTTGGTCAAATTTGACCACTATGAACTTTTCAGCCCCCCATGTGTGAGTTTTTAAGTTGAAAATTACCATATTTTATCCTGTTTTTGCACCTTTATTCTTGCAAATTTGTACTGAAATTACATTTATACCTTTGTAGTTCTACCAAATGCTAACTTGACGAATATTACCCACAACCCCATTATTAAAAAATATCAAATCACCTCCTGCGTGTACTTTCATAAAGAAATGGATAAATGTTAAAGGTGAGGCTTAGGGTAACGATGCACTAACCTGAAGAAGCAGACGTGCTGCAGGAAGAGCTTGCAGGTTGCTGTGACTGGTGCTGCACCTGGATCAACCAGGTGCAGGTGTGTGGACTAAACTATTTTGCACCTTTTTAAAGGGGTGATAGGGGCCTCAGAGAGCATCTATCATTACAATTAATGCAAAATTCAGTCTCTCAAACACTTCTTTCAGTCAGAGTGAATTTTACTATGAAAATAATTAGAAATTAAAAAAATGCAACACAAAAAAATGTTTTCAAGCTAGGCTTTTTGAGGGCCCCTCCTGCAGTAGGCCCTGGTTAAAGAGTACCTTCCCCCCCAGTATGTCTTTGGATTGTGGGAGGAAACTGGAGCAAACCCATACAGCACAGGGAGAACATGCAAACTCCACACAGAAAATTTCCTACACCTGCCAGCCTGGGGATTTGAACCTGGAACCTTCTAGCTGTTAGACAACAGTGCTAACCACTGTAGCACCGTGCTGCTGAATATAGTGATTCAATAATTTAATTCAAAGAGAAATGTCATAATCTTCAAAAATTAAAAACAGAAAAGGCTTGAAATAGCTCATTTATATGTGAGGAATATTGAAAATGTAAAAGTTTAGCTATTTGAATGGAATAACTTTAAAAAATATATATATTTTCCACATTATTCTAATTATTACTGCTGCTGCGCGCAGGGGTGGACCAGCACCTGTCATCATGGATCCTGGACTACCTCACGAACCGGCCTCAGTTTGTGAGAACCCGGGACTGTGTTTCCGACACGATCATCAGTAGCACGGGGGCCCCCCAGGGAACGGTGCTGGCTCCCTTCCTGTTCACTCTTTATACTGCGGACTTCTCACACAACACAACACATTGCCATCTACAGAAGTTCTCTGATGACTCTGCGATCGTTGGTCTCATCTCCAACGGAGATGAAGCTGAGTACAGAGGGCTTATCCAGGACTTTGTGGACTGGTGCCATCGGAACTGCCTCCAGATCAACGCGAGGAAAACTAAGGAGCTGGTGGTGGACTGCCGCAGGCATGGGCAGCCCCTCACAGCACCAGTAAATATACAGGGAACAGACATCGAGATGGTGACATCCTATAAGTACCTGGGTATTCATCTGAACAATAAACTAGACTGGTCACACAATACTGACGCACTCTACAAGAAGGGACAGCACAGGCTGTTCCTGCTGAGGAGACTCAGGTCTTTTGGTGTACAAGGGGCGCTGCTGAAGTCATTCTATGACACGGTGGTGGCATCAGCCATCACTTTTGGAGTGGTCTGCTGGGGCAGTGGCATTACTGCAGCCGATAGGAAGAGACTGAACAAACTGATTAAGAAAGC
Organism: Pholidichthys leucotaenia; assembly: GCA_020510985.1. NCBI lineage: Eukaryota > Metazoa > Chordata > Actinopteri > Cichliformes > Pholidichthyidae > Pholidichthys > Pholidichthys leucotaenia. The sequence continues at coordinate 329,178,089 of CM035842.1, read as the reverse complement.
TAGCTCTGTCCTGGGGCAGCGCCTTGATCCGATGGAGGAGATAGGAGAGAGAAGGACGGTGGCTAAACTGTCATCTCTGCTGGAGTCCGAGTTCCACCCTATGCAGGACATACTGGATGCACTGAGGAGCTCATTTAGCAGCAGACTACATCATCCCAGGTGCACAACCGAGAGGTTTCGTAGGTCCTTCCTACCAACGGCTGTCAGACTGTACAACCTAAGCAGGGCTGCTCGCAGAGATAGCAAAAAGACGTAACAAACTAATAGTTTTTTGAATGCAAAAGATGCAATAGACCTACACAATGGTCCTCTCCGGCATACAACTAGGAACATACCGGTCGCTATGGAGGGTGAGAATATGTATGGGCACATAATCATACCATGTAGGATAACTAAATAGACGGTTATGCTGTTTCATCCCACCTAGCAACAATGCTCTGCACTGTGTGTGTTTATATATTTACATATTTATTCCATCTAGCTACAATGCTCAGCACTGGGTGTGTTTATATTTACAGTATATATCTATATATTTATTCCATCTAGCTACAATGCTCCGCACTGTGTTTTTATATATCTACATATTATTCCATCTAGCTACATTGCTCCGCACTGTGTGTGTTTATATACTTGCATATTTATTCCACCTAGCTGCAATGCTCCGTACTGTGGGTGTTTATATATTTACATATTTATTCCATCTAGCTACAATGCTCTGCACTGTGTGTTCATATATTCATATATTTATTCCATCCAGCTACAATGCTCTGCACTGTGTGTCTGTGTGTGTGTGTGTATATATATATTTTATAGTAATATGTACATATGTATATTAGCTGCTCTTGCTTGCTTGTTTGGTTTTTTTTTTTCTTGCCTTCTGATTGTTGCTCTGAGTGTTGCTATCCCTGTGCTGTTGCAATCCTGGAATTTCCCCGTTGTGGGACTAATAAAGGCTTATCTTATCTTATTGAGATGCCCTTGTCAAAGCCAAACTTTGAAACAAACACAGTCCAGCTGAAACTTCATAGGTACGAATTGAATGAAAATGTCAGGATGTGTGCTTCAGTACAGAGCTGATTACGGAAAACATGATGAGAAATTGTAAAATCTTGTGTTTGATCATGAGTTTTTAGGTAATAAAGTGGCTGAAATTTGGTTATTAAGCTTTGGTAGCCTGTGAGCCTGACAAGAATCAAATATAAGTTTTTACTATAGTCAAAGTAGAATTGTGCTTAATGATTTGGAATTAAACTCTTTATTGAGTTTGATTTATCTGCTTTATTTAGGTCTTGTAAGGAAAACATACTGTATTTTAGCCACAGCAAAGATGGCAAAACTATGTTCGTTTAGAACATATAGATTTAAAGGCCCAGAAATATCAAAAAATATCTCAAGAACAGACTGGTAGTTCATTTCCTCAGTGCAGCCTGAAGCCAATTTCCATAACTCCCTCCATGGTCTACCGATTCTATTGTAGCATTCAAGTTACTGCAGCCGTGTGAGTTCTGGTATACAGTCTCAGCAGAATTTGTGTGTATGTCTGTGTTACCTCTTCCATTACAACTTGTGAGTGGTAAATAAGATTTTAATCTAAACAACGATTAAGTCAGCTAAATGCTGTGGTAAAAGCAATTATGTCTTTTTTACAGTTGTAGCAGAGCAATACAGAACAACAGAATATTGTTGCAGCCTGAAAAAGTTAATTTTCACAGAATAAATGACTGAATAAATTATAAAATAACTGTACATTAATAAAGCTTAGTAAATAGCAAGTCAAGTCACTTTCTCATTTACATTCCCAGTATTAATTTATCTCATCTTGCTTCATAAAGTTTAACTGAGTAACTGCTTTCTGTTAAAAGCTGAGTTGCACTGTCTTCTTCTGACATGAAGAGGATAAGCAAACCTTGATTTATTTTTTTGGTTTTTTCTCTTTAACCATCCGCCACATTTATTGAGCATTGCTTGGAGCAGAACCACGTCAGCAGCATACAGACACGTCTCCTTTCACTACTACACACAGGCAGGGAAACCAGGAGACCAGAATGCATGGTGACATAGCATTCCGATATACTGCAACCACAGCAACAACAGTACGGCTGATACCACAACATAATGAGTAAGGATGTCAGTGAATAATGCTCAATAGATTCAGGCTAAAATTTTAGGTGTAAAACCTCCCTTGAACCACAGTCTGAGCCAAAGAACCAAATTTGGTCCAAAAGAGTCCTCTTTGTCAGCCTAGCTACAGTGCTGAAAAGAAACCTGGGATTATTCTTGTTCTTTTCTATTAATGCAGAATAATAAGTTTTTCTGGCTTTCCTAAGAGATTTTTTATAAATTAGAAGTAGATTTCTCCAAGCTAGATAGATTTCATCTAATTTAGTGGAGCGCCATTTTCTTTCTAATTCATGAGTTTTCTGTTTTAAGCTACGAGTTTCTGTGTTGAACCAAGGAGTTAGAAATTTCTGATGAGAGTTTTTCTTTTTTTAAAAGGAGCCATCATGTCTAGAGTCAGATGCAGAGAGGCTGTAACACTATATACTCTACCATGCTATCAACTACAGAAGGAGTAAAATCTCCATAACTTATCTCCGTTGTGTTGACACATGACATAGAGGAAACGATCTGCATAAACTTGGTAACAGCATCATCTGAGAGACATCTACTGCAGTAATATTTTTCTTTAGGAGCCAAATAGTCAGAAATAGTAAAATCAAAAGTTAACAGACAATGGTCTGACAGTAGAGGGTTATGAGGAGACATTACCAGATTTTCTATTTCTATGCCATGTCAGAACAAGGTCCAACGTGTGGTGGAGATAATGGGTAGAATTTCCTACATTTTGAGAAAACCCCATCAAGTCTAATATTGAATTAAATGCCATATTAAGGCAATCACTATCTACATCAACAAGTATATTAAAGTCCCCTACTATAATTATTCTATCCAATTTAAGCACTACATCAGCTAAGAATCTGCATAGAACCATGTAAGACTGCAACTCTGCTTCCTGGTCCCAACTCTGAGTAGTAATCAAGGCTTTGGAACTTTGGATAAAAATGATGCCAGATTGTTAGATAAATGAGAGGCACCATCCAAAGTGGGATGGATGCCGTCTCACCTAACAAGACCAGGTTTTCCCCAAAATGAGTTCCAATTGTCTACTGTATGTAGCCCACTTTGTTTGCAGGACACCACATAGGCAGCCAGCAGTTGAAGGATGACACGTGGCTAAACATGTCATCACTGGCCAGGTTGGGGAGGGGCCCAGAGAATACTACAGAGGCTGACATCATTTTGGCACAGTAACACACAGATTCCATACTAAGTCTTGTGACTTCCAACTGCCGGAGTCGGATGTCGTTCATGCTGCCGTAGATAAAGATTGTGGAGTATTTACAGTTACTTTTAGTCAGCATTTTCAAATTTGATTCAATGTCATCTGCTCTGGCCTCAGGACTGCATTTGACTATGGCCGCTGGAGTGTCTAGGTTCACGTTTCTGACTAGAGTCACCAATGATCACAGTTTTTTCCTCAGCAGGTGTGTCACTGAACATTGATCGGAATATCAATTAGAAATGTGAACAGGCTGGTGGTGAACCAGGGGATTGCGACTATGCTTCCTTCTCACAGTCACCCACCCGTTCTGTCCTGGCTGCTCAGGAGAGGTGGTTGCTGGGGGATGGCTTGCAGGCCCTATGCTACAACGCTCCACTGCGGCTAACAGGAATTTGTCGTTATTAACTGGCGCTGGCAGTGTTTCAATGCAGCAGAGCCAGGATTCCAAATCATACAACCTCGCCTTAAGCGCATCTAAAAGACAACATTTAATACATGTACCATTACTAAAAGAGGCAGAGGTATAGCTAAACATCCGACACAAAGAGCACACCAGAGGAGAAGGGGAAGGAGAGCTAGTAACCATAGCTAGTGGCTAACCTGAAGCTAGCATAAACACTGATGAAAGGTGAACAGAAGGCTAAAGAGGGTGGTGATTAGGTGACACTTGAGTGCTCACATAAGTGCAAGAGGCTTGTTAAACAGCAGCGAGAGGTGATAGTAGACAAAAAAAGGCAATTAAAATGCAATTAAAGGCAATAACACTCAGGAGAAGGACAGCTGAATGTAGGATTGTAGAAGCTGGGTTAATCATCTCAGACTAGATGCAGAGGGTAAACAGAGAAGGACAATAGGTAATGAGATGAGAGAGATTATGGTGAGGTAGCAGGAAGAAGTAGCTGGGGGGAGAAGGGTTGAATGTATTGTGATGCGAGATGTCATGCAGATGTGAGATGGGCGGATGATATAAAAGGAGAGATCCTGGTGTATTGAGATATGCTTTTTCTGTGTATGACTGATGTGAGAGTGAATAAAGTCGTCTGCTGCATAAGTGTGCCTCCGTTATTTGCACACTCCACACTGGTGACCCCTTGACGAATTATGGAACACGAGGAAAGAACCCCGGAGTCGGCCCGGACGGGAAGCCCCAGCAATGCGGCAAGCATCCCAGAGACCGCCCGGACGGGAACCCCCAGCAACGCATGCGCTGTTTCAGTCAAACTACCAGACTTTTGGCTGCATGATCCGCGGTCTTGGTTCCATCATACAGAGGCTCAGTTCGCCCTCCGGGGAATAATGGCAGACGACACCAGATATTACTATGTGGTCGCAGCGCTGGACGCTCGCATGTCTCAGCAAGTAGCGAGCCTTCTGCAACAGCCTCCAGCCCACGACAAATACGAGGCTCTCAAGGCTGCTCTGACCTGGCACACTCTCGGACTGTGAGAGAGCAGAGAGGCTCCTGAGGCGCTCCGAGTTAGGAGATGGGTCGGCGGTCGAACTGATGGAGAAGATGTTGGTGTTGATGGGCACGGATGACGAGCATTTTCTGTTTGTCCACCTTTTCCTCCGGAACCTCCCAACAGAGGCGAGAGCGGTTCTTGCCAATTTGCCATTGCTGGCCGCGCGTGACTACCGTGCGCTAGCCCAGGAGGCAGATCGGATCATCCTCACCACCAGAGCCCTCACTGTGCAGTCACTGTTCCTCACTGTTCCTCACTGTTCACTGTGCAGCCCAGCGAGACGACCAGTGGAGGCGAGGAGCCAGCGACGGTAGCGGCAGCGGGGGCCAGGAAGCACCAGAGAAGCACGCTCTGCTTCTACTATCGCCGCTTTGGAGAGAATGCACACAGATGCGTGCCACCGTGCCAATTCAAGCGTTCGGGAAATGCCAAGGCTGGCAGTCATTAGCAGCTGCAACCACCGGTGAAGAGAACAAGCTGCTCTACGTGACAGACTCGCACTTGGGAAGACGGTTCCTCATAGACACCGGCTCCCAAAAGAGCCTCATCCTGCCGTCCTACGCCGACCGGCTAGCGGGAGCTAGCGGCCCCCAGCTGGTAGCCGTAAACAGCTCGGACATTAAGACTTTTGGTGAGAGAACACTGACTTTATCCCTACACGGCTGTATGTACGAGTGGACTTTTGTCATAGCGGCATTGAGTTTCCCAATCCTGAGAGCTGATTTTCTGTGTCCACACGGGTTGCTAGTCGATGTTGCTAACAGACGCCTGGTTAATGCAATGTCTTTTGATTCTCTCCCCTGTACAGCTCAAGGGGCCGGGCCAATAACACAAGCCAATGTCACAGCTCCAGGCGGTAAGTTCGACACACTGCTCACTCAGTTCCCAGCACTCACGGTCCCAACGTTTTCGGCGGCCAGCACCAAACATGGGGTGGAGCATTTTATCACCACCACTGGGCTGCCCGTTTTCGCACGACCTCGGCGCCTGGATGCAGCTAAACTGGCCATAGCGCGCGAGGAGTTTGCCAACTTGGAAAGGTTGGGCATTATCAGGCACATGCCCATGGGCATCCCCGCTACACATGGTCCCTAAGGCCGAGGGATCGTGGCGACCGTGCAGAGATTTCCGCAGGTTGAATAACGCCACAGCGCACGACCGCTACCCAATTCCCCATATTCAGGATTTTTCCATTCACCTCGCTGGGGCACGCATTTTTTCTAAAATAGACCTGGTCCGTGGTTACCACCAGGTCCCAGTGCGCGTGGAGGACATACCCAAAACAGCGGTAATAACTCCGTTTGGCTTGTTTGAGTTTTTACACATGCCCTTCGGATTAAAAGGCGCGGCACAGACATTCCAACGCATGATGGATGTGGTGTTGCGCGATCTGTCGTTTGTGTTTGTCTACCTGGATGATATCCTGGTGGCAAGTGCGTCCGAGGACGAACACGTAACCCACCTCAGGACAGTTTTCCGGAGGTTGGAGGAGCACGGGTTAATAATCAACCCGGCGAAATGCCAGTTCGGCGTGACGGGGATTGACTTTTTGGGGCACCGCGTCTCACCGGAGGGAGCGATATCCTTGCCGGACAAGGTGCGTGCCGTGGCGAATTTTCCCCGGCCTCAGATGGTCAGGGCGTTGCAAGAGTTTTTGGGGATGGTTAACTTTTATAACCGGTTCCTCCCCCGCGCAGCTCAGCTCATGCAATCATTGTACGCCGCGCTCAAGAAACGGAAACCGGCGGACAGAGTCGAATGGACTCCTGAGCGGGAGCAGGCATTCTCTGAGGTTAAAACAGCCCTGGCAAACGCCGCACTGTTGGCACACCCGGACCCGGCAGCCCGGATAGCGCTCACTACCGACGCCTCGGACGTGGCCATTTGGGCCGTTGTGGAGCAACACGTCGCCGGTTCTTGGCAGCCGCTCGCTTTTTTCAGCAGGGCTTTGCGCGACAGTGAGCGTAAATACAGCACGTTCGACAGAGAGTTGCTGGCTCTCCACCTGGCCATACGCCACTTCCAGTTCTGGCTGGAAGGGCGCGGCTTCACCGCGTTCGTGGACCACAAGCCGCTAATGTTCGCGATGGCCAAGGTTTCGGAACCATGGTCAGGCCGGCAACAGAGACAGCTGGCCGCGATCTCGGAGTTTACGACCGATATTCAGCATATTTCGGGTAAACTGAATGTGGTGGCGGACTGCCTCTAACGCGCAGTAGTAGCCCCGGTCTGCGTAGGAATAGATTATACAACCATGGCCGCAGAGCAGATTGGCGATGCGGACGTGTGCGCGCTCCAGTTTGGACCAACAGGGTTAAGGCTGGAGAGCAGAGTACTGCAAGATGGCAGCGCCCCCCCCCCCACAGTCTGCGACGTCTCCACGGGACGCCCGCGCCCGGAGGTCCCAATTGCTTGGCGCCGCCGAGTGTTTGAGTCAGTTCACGCTCTGGCGCACCCAGGAGTGCGCGTTAATCAAAATGGTGGGAGTGAAGTTCGTATGGCCAGGCCTGCGCAAAAAAGTGAAAGAGTGGGCAGCAGCCTGCGTAGCGTGCCAGCGAGCCAAAGTACACTGATACACGAAGGCTCCTTTGGAGCCGTTTCGTATACCGGCTAAGAGGTTCAACCATGTTCACGTGGACCTTGTGGGCCCCCTCCCGCCATCGCAGGGGTGCACGCACCTTCTGACAGTGGTGGACCGCACCACACGCTGGCCAGAAGCAGTCCCGCTGGCGGCAACCATGTCCGCGGACGTGGCACGCGCTTTTTTGACGACATGGGTGGCATGTTTTGGCATCCCATCAGACATCACGTCCGATAGGGGCCCACAATTTGTTTCCGACCTCTGGTCCGTGATGGCCCGTAGCCTGGGTGTTGCCATTCATCGCACAACCGCGTACAACCCACAGGCCAATGGGTTATGCGAGCGTTTCCATAGGTCATTGAAAGCAGTACTCAGGGTTTCGTTGATGGATGCAAATTGGGTAGACCGGTTGCGGTGGGTTTTGTTGGGGTTGCGTTCCGCACCAAAAGAGGATTTGGAGACTTCCCCGGCGGAGCTTGTTTTTTCTCAGCCACTGCGGCTCCCCAGAGAATTTTTGCCAGATAATCCCGCGCCAGACAACTGTCCATCTCAGCATTTGCAGCATAGTGCAGACACAGGCACACTGCCAGGCCTGGCCCACCACTATTTTCCATGCGCTTTTGTGCGAAAAACTTTGAAGAACGCGGCGTTCGTGTTTGTCAGGCACGATGCCCACCCCCCCCCATTGCGCCCACCCTACGATGGCCCGTTCAGAGTGCTGGAAACAGGGGACAAACATTTTTTGTTAGACTTGGGGGGTCGTCAGGAGAAAATATGTATAGACAGACTTAAGCCCGCCTTTGTGGTGGCGGACGAGCAAGTGATGTTGGCTCGGGCCCCTCGGCGTGGAAGACCCCCACTGAGAACTCCCCAGGTAAACGATTCATCAGAGCAGCCACACGGGCAAGTCGAAGGTCCCCCCCCCCCCTCGCCATGGCCCACCCGCAGACAGACACACCCCCAGGAGCCCCCACCGGCACAGCAGCGCCGCGGAGGCGGAAAACCCCCGTTACAGCAGATACGGGAGGAGAATGAAGCCAGAAGGAAGTGAGGACTGAAACTCGGTCTGAGATTCTGGGGGGGGGGGGGCAGTGTAGAAGCTGGAGTAATCATCTCAGACTAGATGCAGAGGGTAAACAGAGAAGGACAATAGGTATTGAGATGAGAGAGATTATGGTGAGGTAGCAGGAAGAAGTAGCTGGGGGGAGAAGGGTTGAATGTACTGTGATGTGAGATGTCATGCAGATGTGAGATAAGATAAGGTAAGATAAGATAAGATAAGATAAGCCTTTATTAGTCCCACAATAGGGAAATTCCAGGATTGCAACAGCACAGGGATAGCAACACTCAGAGCAATAATTAAGAAGATACGAAAAATATAAATAAGAGCAGTGGATATACGTACATACGTACACATAAATATATAAATATATATACAAAGTGCGGAGCATTGTATCAAGATGGAATAAACAGCATAACCGTCTACTTAGTTATCCTACATAGTATGAATATGTACCCATACATATTGTCACCCTCCGTAGCGACTGATATTGTCCTAGTTGTATACTGGAGGGGACCATTTGTGTAAGTCTGTTGCGTCTTTTGCATTCAATACTACTAGGTCGTCACGTTTTTTTGCTATCTCTGCGAGCAGCCCTGCTTAGGTTATACAGTCTGACAGCCGTAGGTAGGAAGGACCTGCGAAACCTCTCGGTTGCACACCTAGGATGATGTAGTCTACTGCTAAATGAGCTCCTCAGATGGGCGGATGATATAAAAGGAGAGACCCTGGTGTATTGAGATATGCTTTTTCTGTGTATGACTGATGTGAGAGTGAATAAAGTCGTCTGCTGCATAAGTCTGCCTCCGTTATTTGCACACTCCACAGGATCATTATATACAGTATATACAGTAATATTAGTATGGCGGTGCCCTAGGCTAGGGATGGGTGATGCCCCGCCTTTGGGGGGGTGGCGTCACCTGGAGTATATAAGCCTGGAGCGGGAGACATATTGTCTCTTCGCTGGGACTCCTGTACTTGCAGTAGGGTCTCCCCGTGTGTACATAGTTCTTGATAATAAACGTTATAAAACGTCACCTCACCTCCTCGTTTATTTGGACATAACATTTGGCGACGAGGACAAACAGAGATGGAGAGGGCTGCAACCACATTACGTCCTTTTTTGGAGGCTTTGGGTGAGCCGTTGGTCCCTTGGGCCAGGTGGTTTGCGGCCTTCCAGAATTATCTACTTGTGTTAGACCTCAGTGACCTGGACAAATTGAGAGCGAGGGCGATTCTGGTCCATAACCTGGGCATGGAGGGCCAGAAAATCCTCAGCACCTTGGGAGGGGGTGACAGATTCGACGACGTCGTGAGGCTCATGGCCGGCTACTTTTGCGCCCCAGAAAACATCATAATGCAGCGCGTCCAGTTCCGACTACGGCACCAGCGACCCGGAGAATTGGTCCAGCAGTTCATGGCAGACCTCCGACAGCTGGCGGGTGAGTGCAGGTTTGGGGCCCTAGAGGAGGAGATGGTCCGGGACCAGTTGGCCGAGCACGTGGCCTACTCCTCGGCGAGGAGCCTGCTAACTCACGCTGGTGAGCTAATTTTGCTAGCGGCCATGGAGCTGGCGCAACAGCACGAGGCAGCGGAGTGGCTGATGAAACACCTTGGCTGCAACAACGCTCCGCAGAAGAGCAAGGCACATGGGAAGGCCCTGGCCTTAGATTCGGACGATGGCAGCGATGACAAGTATGTGGCCATTGTCAAGATACAGTCCACCCCGGGGACACCATGATGCTATGGCTGCACATCCAGCAGGCACCGCTATCGAGCCAGGGAGTGTACAGCGAGGGGCAAGCGTTGTGGACGGTGTGGTCTACTCCATCCCTTCGTCAGGGTTTGCCGCAATTTTGACAAGGAGGAACGGAAACCAGCAAAAGGAACTGTTAAGAAGATTCCTATGGTCGTCCACACAGTCTCGCCCAACACGGACGGTCGTATCATCTGTGACATTTTGTTGGACAGGATGCCGATACCGCTGTTGGTGGACGCTGGGTCAGCGGTCTCCATCCTCAACTTGGCAACTGTAAGTCGGTGTTTTCCCCACTACAGGGTGAGTAACACTAACATTACCTGTTATGGTTATGGTAGCCACCCACTGGATGTTGTGGGCTCGGTGTGGCTGTCGGTGAGGTTCAAAGGGGCCTCCATGTGCGCCAATGAGTTCATGGTGTCACGGGATGATGGTAACCTAATGGGCTGTGATTTATTCTATGGGCTCGGTTTCACCATCACCTGTGGAGAAGTGGAAGAGTGGTCAGGTGGTGGCTTATGGGACTGGCCTTTCTACATGGGAAGTGGCGATGAAGTATGGGACTTTGGGTGGCCTATTCCGGGTGAAGAGGGACACCACCAGGACCTTAGTACGCTGACTAGGCAGGAGTCCCATTCCAGTGTTTGTAGTCCTGCGGACGGTGGACCCGAACGGTATGGTTTGACCTCTGTGCTGGCAGAAAGGTCCGAAGAGCGTGAGCTACAGGGCTCCAATGGCCAACGAGTTCTGGCTGCTGAGCCAACAGTGACTGGTGCCTGTCCAACACAACATCATCTGGTATCCGGGGTACCACCAGACGGCACGAACCCTGGCCGTGCCAATACCAAAAGCAAGAGACATGGCTCAAGTCAACTTGGCGAACTGCTGAAGAGTCATAAGGGTGCCAGATCGCGACGCAGACGACAGAGAAAGCCAGTGAGCGCTCCCTTAGGTGAGGGTGATGACATGCGCCCTAGGGTTGAGCCTCGGCTTGGTCGGGTGCGCAGTTCCAGGAAACTGACAGCTGGACAGGATAATCTGCGGGTGGTCCAGTCCAGCGGCGATGGCTACCTGAGTTTGACTGATGGGTCGAGACAGCATCCCAACGAGCTGCAACGTCGGGGCAGAAAAGGGCATCTATGCAGTCCGTCTCCTGTCACAAAGAAACTGAGACGCTCTGGAAGTGGGCCGCGTGACGGACACTCCGGGGGGGGGGGCCTTCAGGAGACCCGGGTTGAATGTGTGAGGGCTTACGGTGTGTCTGATAATGTGCATTTATTAATAGATGTGTTTTGTGTATGGTTATTATGTTCAATGGCCCTTTCATACTCTGTAGCAGAATATTGTGCCCCTGTCTGGTCCAGGTCATCTTACACACACCATGTAGACACCCAGCTCAACTCAACCATGAGAACTATAACTGGAACAATCCGCTCAACACCACTCCCCTGGCTCTCTGTACTGTCAAACATAGCCCCTCCACACATCCGGCGAGCAGCATTAACTCAAAGGATGCTCCAAAAAGTTAAAGATTTTCCTCACTTACCAATCCATGCAGATATCTACACCCCACCCACTGCCCGACTTTCATCCAGACGGCCGATTTGGAAAAACCCTCCCCCAGCTGACTTTACCATCCAGACAGCTTGGCAAGAGGAATGGGAGACCAAGGAGGTCCCAAACAAACAGCTGGTGATAAACCCCAACCAACAGGTCCCGGGCACCAACCTCCCAAGGAGACAGTGGTCTACACTCAATCGCTTCAGGACTGGACATGGCCCCTGTTTGGCCAGCCTTCACAGATGGGGCAGTAGCCCTAGCCCACTGTGCGCATGTGGAGAGGAGCAAACTATGGAACACATCATAGAGGCTTGCCCGCTCCAAAGACTGGAAGGAGGATTACACACCCTCCATACAGCAAACCAGGAGGCAACTGCTTGGCTTAAGGACTTTGCATTCGCTAAATAAATAAATAAATGTTCAATATATTTTGACTGTATTCACTTGTTAAAGTTGTTATGGAATGGGATGATGAGAACCATGTGGGTAATGTGAAACATATAAGTTGGTTCTTCTGGTCATTTATCCTATTAGTGGTACAACTTAGGAGTGTCACATGTGGATATCGGGTTTGTTTTGTTAAAAAAAAAAGGGAGAAATGTTCATAAATTTGTGTTGCCACCTCTTTGTAACAGTAACTATTTTCAGTATTTTTGCAATGTTGTGTTTTATTACTATTTCCAGCACTTGATGCTGTGTTTTAATTTCCCTGTCTGTGGTGTGGTCTTAATGGCCGTTTAGGTTCTTGAAAGTAAAAGGAATGTCCGCCACTGTAAACACCCTGTTGTTTAAGGGATTTGAGGCACAAGATCACCGTTGTTGTGTGACTGTTTAGTGAATGTGAGGTGCAGTAGCACCTGGGTGTGAATGGGTATGTTAATTGCTCTATAGTGTGAATACTTTTTTTCATTCATTCATCTTCTTCCGCTTAATCCTTTTCGGGTCACGGGGGGGCTGGAGCCTATCCCAGCATCTTTTGGGCGAGAGGCAGGGTACACCCTGGACAGATCGCCCAGTTCATCGCAGGGCCAACACAGAGAGACAGACAACCATTCACTCTCACAGTCATACCTAAGGACAATTTAGAATCCCCAGTTTGATGCCAATTAACCCCTTGCACTCCGGTCAATTTTCCTAAAAACGCCAAAAAATAATGTGCCCAAAGTAAATCGAAAGCTGTTCTTCAACCCTTTGCAGCATCTTCATGGGGTTGGTCTCATTTAAAAGAAAACACTTTGAATTTTTTGGCAAAAAAAAACATGATCTCTCTAAGTGCTTCAGCCACTGAGTTACAGTCATCTAAACATAGTGAACTTGAAGAAAATAAATTTGGCCTGGGTGTTTTTTTTTGATACAAATGCTTGCAAATAACACACAGCTTCAGATCCGGGCTGGAAAATGCAACAGAAATGTAGAACCAAGTGTTATCCAGCTGAGGTCCAAATTTTGTAACAATACCACAAAAAATGAGTATTTTACACAGCTTTGTTCTCAGGCTGTTCCCAGGCATTTTGGAACTGTGCCAAATTGTGCCAAATGGCACAGTTTGGAAAAACGTCTGTAACTTTTGAATGATTCAATGTAGAAGCTTCATTTTGGGCTCTAATGAAAGGTCACATTCAGGGCTGTGTCTGTGTGTGTGTGCGGGGGGACGGTTGTCCACCCCCCCCACCCGGCTACAGAGGACGGAGATCCGGCCTCGCTACATGACGAATTACACTCGGATGTGGCATGTTTCCACAGCAGCGCTGTCACCGTGGCTTCCCCCCCCCCTTGCTACTGTGTGTGGGGGGGGGGGTGGCGCCCCCCTTCCCTCGCTACAGCGGACGGAGATCGGCCATCGCTACATGACGGATTACACTCGGATGTGGCGATGTTTCCACAGCAACGCTGTCACCGCGGCTCCCCCACCCCCCCGCCGCTACAGAATCGTAGCGGTGGGCGGGGGCGTTCACGGTCCGGAGGCGGCGAAGAACCGTGTAACGCGGCGCACGCACTTCGGACATCGTGCGCTGCACAGTTGTAATTTACCGATCAGTCAAAAGTCATTTTTGATTACAATTTTCAAGGATAAAAAATAATTTGGCTTATAACACCTTACCTCTTCACAGCCACATTGTCCTGGCGAACTTCTCTTCCTCATTGTCAGATGAACACGACGCTGGTCCACTCGTGGTTCTGGTCTCGCGACCCGGTCAAAACATAATTCCATTATTGCGGTTTTGTGCTTCCATGATTGTGGTTTTTGGCGAACGATTTTTCAAAACAAATAACAGTAGTAATTAAAAAAAGACTGGCGAAGGCGTGTGTGTCACTCAGCCTTCGTCGTCAGCCTCCGTCAGTCTATGACCATGGAAGAAATCATAACGTCTCATAACGTCTAATCCTTTTTTGATCCGCTCCAGCAGTCAGTCTTCACCCAGCCTTAAAAAAAACAGCTCGCGAACTTCTCTGCTTCAATTGGCTCACTGCATTCACAGCAGGCGGGTCCTTCTGGCTAGGTTTTCAGTCATTGGTTCTTCAAGGTTTCAGAAACCCAATTCAAGGCTCTTATTAGTCGAATGAGAGGTCAATCAGATGAACTAATCTGTTCGCGGCTGTGTCTGCAGCTTTTATTTTCAGTGCGCGCTTGGACACCACTACATCACCATCACCACCTGCATCACCATCTACACCATGCGTCCTAGAGCGCACAAGGGCGCTCTCGTGCGCTCTAGGATGCAGAGACTTGCCCGTCCGCGGTACAACGGAGCGCAAGAGGTAAACCTAACTTGCATGTTTTTGGCATGTGGGGGGAAACTGGAGAAATCCCGGAGTAAACCCACGCAGACACGGGGAGAAAATGCAAACTCCACACAGATCACTGTTGGTCAGGGGCTGGTATCGAACCCAGGATCCCCCGGCCAAGGGTGAGTTGCTGTGCTGCCGCAGTGTTAAAAGGAACTCTGATTATACTGGCATGTTAGCTCTATATGCTTTATTTTTATGTTAGTAACATAACTATAATTTAATTTTTTTGAAAATAATTCCCAGTTTTATATATTTTTAAAAAACTTTATTACGATTTGTGTTTACGTCGCAATGCATTCTGGGTAGTGACGTAGAATGGTTGTAGCCGTTTTTTCTGTCTTATACAAGCCAAGAAGCGAAGCTACAAACTACTGCCATTTGTCAGTGAAAATGCCACATTGCGCCGCTTTTGGATGTAATTTCCAATCAAAGGGAAATAAAGAGAGTGGGGTGAGCCTCCATAGCTTTCCTAAAGAGGGAAAGTGGAGGAAAAAGTGGGGCGGCAGCGGCTCAGCAGGTCATCTAATAACCCGATGGTTGGCGGTTCGCATCACGCTCTCCCCAGATATCCTGCCGTTGTGTCCCTGGGCAAGACACTTCACCCGCATTGCCTCCAGTGCCCATAACGCTGGGTATGAATGTGTAAAAATGTTTAAATGCTCGGTGGTGGCCGGAGAGGCTGTTGGCGTGGATTGGCAGCCACATTTCCGTCACTCTGTCTGTGATCACGCGCTATAGCGTATGCCTGATAAAACTGACATATGTATTAATCGCGCTGTGATAATAGCACAATATCGCTCAAAGCGCGCGCATGAGACATGTCTGTGATCGCACGCTTGTGTTGACCGTTCCTGCCTTTCGTCTCCTAACCGTGGTTTTGGGACGCAGGGGAGATGTATCTTCCTCCACGGTCAATTCCCGAGTAAATCTCACTCTTGTGGTACACAGAAGCACAGGCCGTTTTGCTGAAGCGTTGGGGCTTTATTTATATACCGCACTGTTGTCAGCAACAAATTCTACCTGCTCCGGTCGACTCGCTCTTTCTACTTATCCGCACCAAATCACACACACCTTTTTTTTTTGGGGGGGGGGGGGCGCCTCTGCTGCGCAAACGCCATCACTCACTCAAGTCCACGCACCGAGCTGCCCCATCCAAACACACGCACCAGACATCCCACAACACTTGATAGAGCTGACATATGTATTAATCACGCTGTGATATCGCTCAAAGCGCGCGCTTGGCTTGACATGTCGAAGATCTGGCTGGCAACAGTCAGGAAAAAAAAAAAAGTCTGGATCGACTGTGGAGCGCTGCTTATGGACGTTCAACCCGCAGTCTGAGAAAGCAACAGAGAAATTGCTTTATGTTGCTCAGAGTCCATGTTTATCAGTTCAGTGCCCATCATTCTTGTAGACAATTTGTTGTGTTTGAGTATTCTATTGTAAGTAAATCAACAATATATAAGTTTCACCTTAAAATAATGCTTCCTCGAGTGCAAGCTTGAGACACTCAAAGCGGAGAGACACTCGCGGAGCGGAGTGAAACTAGCACCCCCCCCCTTCCCCCCCGAAAGGTGTGTGTGATTTGGTGCGGATAAGTAGAAAGAGTGAGTCGACCGGAGCAGGTAGAATTTGTTGCTGACAACAGTGCGGTATATAAATAAAGCCCCAACACTTCAGCAAAACGGCCTGTGCTTCTGTGTACCACAAGAGTGAGATTTACTCGGGAATTGACCGCGGAGGAAGATACATCTCCCCTGCGTCCCAAAACCACGGTTAGGAGATGAAAGGCAGGAAAGGTCAACACAAGCGTGCGATCACAGACATGTCTCATGCACACGCTTTGAGCAATATTGTGCTATTATCACAGCGTGATTAATACATATGTCAGTTTTATCAGGCATACACTATAGCGCGTGATCACAGACAGAGTGACGGAAATGTGGCTGCCAATCCACGCCAACAGCCTCTCCGGCCACCACCGAGCACTTAAACATTTTTACACATTCATACCCAGCGTTATGGGCACTGGAGGCAATGCGGGTGAAGTGTCTTGCCCAGGGACACAACAGCAGGATATCTGGGGAGAGCGTGATGCGAACCGCCAACCATCGGGTTATTAGATGACCTGCTCTACCTGCTGAGCCGCTGCCGCCCCACTTTTTCCTCAACTTTCCCTCTTTAGGAAAGCTATGGAGGCTTACCCCGCTCTCTTTATTTCCCTTTGATTGGTAATTACATCCAAAAGCGGCGCAATGTGGCATTTTCACTGACAAATGGCAGTAGTTCATAGCTTCACCTCTTGGCTTGTATAAGACAGAAAAAACGGCTGCAACCATTCTACGTCACTACCCAGAATGCATTGCGACGTAAACACAAATGGTGATTTACATCGTAATAAAGTTTTTTAAAAATATATAAAACTGGGAATTATTTTCAAAAAAATTAAATTATAGTTATGTTACTAACATAAAAATAAAGCATATAGAGCTAACATGCCAATACAATCACAGTTCCTTTTAACAACTCCGCCACCGTGCCGCCCAGTTGTGTTTTTTATTGTGGGGAGATCTTTGTGTGTACTTATGTGTATTCTGCAAGTTTATGGGATCGGGTACCATCATTGTGTATGTCTATGATTGTTGTGTGCATATGTTTAGCTTTAACGGGATTGATTTAGTTTGGTGAGTGGCCCTTTTTCTTTTCTAGGACTGTTGTTTGAATAGCGGAGAGCTCTGCTGGGCCAGTGTGGTGTATGAATGAGTAGGCCTATACCCTCTTGTATTAGTGTGAGAATTGGGTGTAAATTATTTGGTTGGGTAATTTGTGTGCTTGCATTTTTTCAAAGGGGGGGTGGAGAATGTAGGATCGTAATATACACTCACCGGCCACTTTATTAGGTACACCATGCTAGTAACGGATTGGACCCCCTTTTGCCTTCAGAACTGCCTCAATTCTTCGTGGCATAGATTCAACAAGGTGCTGGAAGCATTCCTCAGACAGTTTGGTCCATATTGACATGATGGCATCACACAGTTGGCGCAGATTTGTCGGCTGCACATCCATGATGCGAATCTCCCGTTCCACCACATCCCAAAGATGCTCTATTGGATTGAGATCTGGTGACTGTGGAGGCCATTTGAGTACAGTGAACTCATTGTCATGTTCAAGAAACCAGTCTGAGATGATTCCAGCTTTATGACATGGCGCATTATCCTGCTGAAAGTAGCCATCAGAAGTTGGGTACATTGTGGTCATAAAGGGATGGACATGGTCAGCAACAATACTCAGGTAGGCTGTAGCGTTGCAACGATGCTCAATTGGTACCAAGGGGCCCAAAGAGTGCCAAGAAAATATTCCCCACACCATTACACCACCACCACCAGCCTGAACCATTGATACAAGGCAGGATGGATCCATGCTTTCATGTTGTTGACGCCAAATTCTGACCCTACCATCCGAATGTCGCAGCAGAAATCGAGACTCATCAGACCAGGCAACGTTTTTCCAATCTTCTATTGTCCAATTTCGATGAGCTTGTGCAAATTGTAGCCTCAGTTTCCTGTTCTTAGCTGAAAGGAGTGGCACCCGGCGTGGTCTTCTGCTGCTGTAGCCCATCTGCCTCAAAGTTCGACGTACTGTGCATTCAGAGATGCTCTTCTGCCTACCTTGGTTGTAACGGGTGGTTATTTGAGTCACTGTTGCCTTTCTATCAGCTCGAACCAGTCTGGCCATTCTCCTCTGACCTCTGGCATCAACAAGGCATTTCCGCCCACAGAACTGCCGCTCACTGGATATTTTTTCTTTTTCGGACCATTCTCTGTAAACCCTAGAGATGGTTGTGCGTGAAAATCCCAGTAGATCAGCAGTTTCTGAAATACTCAGACCAGCCCTTCTGGCACCAACAACCATGCCACGTTCAAAGTCACTCAAATCACCTTTCTTCCCCATACTGATGCTCGGTTTGAACTGCAGGAGATTGTCTTGACCATGTCTACATGCCTAAATGCACTGAGTTGCCGCCATGTGATTGGCTGATTAGAAATTAAGTGTTAACGAGCAGTTGGACAGGTGTACCTAATAAAGTGGCCGGTGAGTATATATATTAGTTTGGCGGCGCCCTAGGCTAGGGAAGGGTGATGCCCCGCTTTGGGGGGTGGCGTCACCTGGAGTATATAAGCCTGGAGCAGGAGACATATTGTCTCTTCGCTGGGACTCCTGTACTCGCGGTACGGTCTCCCCATGTGTACATAGATCTTGATAATAAACATTATAAAACGTCATCTTGCCTCCTCGTTTATTCGGACACAGCACTTAACGTAGTAGCCACACCGACAGCCAGCAAAACAGGAGGGGACGATGCGTTATCGCATTTGTACTACTGCTTGCAAAATGCCTTGAAGATTGTGCCAGAAACAATCAAACTGGTACCAGAGGATGAATATAGATTTGAAGGAGTCACATCAACCCTGCAGATGTCATGAGTGGTGGTGGAGTGAGTCTGTCCAGTTCTCTTCAATCACAGCTGTCAGAGTGATACAGAAGAGGGTGATCGATAACAGCTAAACCTTGAAAGGGAAATAAAGGGATTCCAAGAAAGTTTGCAACATTTTCTAAGAAGAAGATTTTATAAAGCTTTGTTTCGTTAAAGACCAAATACTATTAACTCTTATATAAAAATACATTTTTTTCTCTTAGCCTTAAAAAATAAAAAAGAAGGGCACATACAGACTGAGAAACTATTCTGTTCTGAATGATTCCATATTTCAACATTTACATTTCTCCATGGGATATGACAACAAATTTGTTTAGGCAGACAGTCCAAATGTCGGCATCCGGGACAAATCACCCTCAGGTGGATCCAATCAGTCAGAGCTCTGCAGCGGTACGTATCCCTGATGTCTTTGTCAAGGCTGTTGTTTATCCCTGGGCTCTTTAAATGCTCAATCATGTTCTGCAGCAGCTAGGGTGGAAGAGAAAAAGAAGATAAAAGAAATCATATTTTACGGTTTCCAGAGAGAAAATAGATCTGGTCCTGAATATGTTCCAGGAATTGATGTTGGATGCTGCTGCTTTATTGGCGGTAGACGCTCCACATTGCTCCTTTTAATGAGGGGACACCCGCTCACGAGCTGTGGGGAATGCAAACAGCAGGAACCCGATGCCAGTGAGGCATTGATCCAGCAATTCTGAAGCTTAAGTACTGGTTGCTCATCATTACAGCCCACTGGGGGTAATTTGAGAGAATCATATTTATAAAATATCAGTACGACTCAAAACATTGTTTATTATTTTCTCTGGATGTGGAAGAGGGGCTCGCATACTGCCTGGGCTGTGTCTCATTAAAATTTAAGTCAGAGAAAGTTTGTTGGAAAATATCTCTTCAGTGCACACAGTTGCACACATTGTTCAAAGTATTTTGGGTTTCTGCTGTCTTTGGTTAAATGTACTGTATTGCCTAGACTGATTTTGTTATCACTTATTTTTTTTTTTATTAAATCTTAATTTTAGGGGATTCCGATCAGGTGTGCTGGCAATGGAGTAGGTGTGTGCGTTGCTGGCTCCTGCTATATTTTTTTCCTTACTTTTTAAACCCTATTTTGCTGTAAGCTGTTAATGTTTTGGACATTTAATACGTGCAGAATCTGTCTTGAGCTGTGAAATATGTCCAAAACAAGAAAGCAGACTGAAAAGGAGGCAGCAGGGAACAATATTAACACCAGCTTAGCTGAGGATGCTAATATCAGCCTTAACCCTGCACTTGTTGCCTTGCTAGAGCAACACAGAATGTCCATAGCTGCTGACTTCAAAGCTTCATTTGAACTTATTAATGGTAAGCTGGACAAAATTCAAGCAGATGTGGCGAACCAGGAGCAACGCATTGACGACCTTGAAAACAACGCGGAGGACGTCAGCCAGCGCCTAGCGGCGCTTGAAGTTACATGTGAGTCAATGCAGGAGGAGAACAAACTCTTGAAAAACAAACTTTCTGACCTGGAGGGAAGAAGCAGGAGGCTGAATATTCGTCTGGTGGGTCTGCCGGAGTCCTTTGATGTGGGTCCACGGCCATCTGAATTTTTTTCTCGGCTGTTGGTGGACGTCTTTGGCGCACAAACTTTGCCATCTCCCCCAGAGCTGGATAGAGCCCACCGCAGCCTCATGTCCAAGCCGGGTCCGAATGGGAAGCCGCGCGCTGTCATTATTTGTTTCCACCGGTTTCGGACCAAAGACTTGGTGATGAGAGAAGCGCGGAGACGCCGTGGGACTTTGGAATATCGTGGGCATAAACTTCAGTTCTACGAGGATTATAACGCCGACGTTCAGAAGCAACGAGCCGAATATAAGGAGGTTATGTCCGAGTTGTACAAGAGAGGTTTTCGTCCTTCTCTTCTTTTCCCCGCCAGGCTCCGGATAACTCTTCCAGACGGCAAAAACCAGTGGCTGGCGTCCGTCTCGGAGGCCACCTGCTTCATGCAAACTAGGGAGAGAAACCAGCAATTTTCGCCTTGAACTGGACATTTCTGGGTTGACCAGCTGCCGCGCTGGACTGCTTGTTACTTCATTGAAGCTGCACTGACTGGACATTGATGCATTTTTAGATGTTTAAAAACAAGGTAAAATTGGCTCCCTATACGTTGTTGTTTACTTAATTCTTTTTTTAATTTTATCTTATTTATTTTTTTTTTTTTTAGGGTAAAACGTTCATATTATGCAGGATTGAAGCCAGTTGTATGGGAGCATTCTGTTAGGATGAAAATGGAGCAGGAGATGGAGCGGTTGCTGTTTTTTTGCAACCGGCTGGAGTGCTGTTATAGGTTTGGTTGTTGGATTTTTTTTTCTTTTTTCTTTTTCTTTTTTTTCTTTTTTTTGTTTTGTTTTGTTTTTTGTTATGGTTTTATTTACACCCCCCTTACCCCCTCCTTTTTTTTTTTTTTTTTTTTTTTTTTTTTACCCGTACCTCACTTTACTCTTCTTTGGGCTACACAATATAATATATAAATTTTACTCTTTGAATGAATAGTAATCTTACTTTGGTAAGCTGGAATGTGAAGGGGTTGAACCATCCAATTAAACGAAAGAGAGTCATGTCACGTCTAAAGCAGTTTAAGCCTGGGGTATTGTTTTTGCAGGAAACCCATTTGCAGGATTCCGACCACTTGCGTTTGTCAAAATGTTGGTCAGGACAATTTTTTCATTCAAATTTTAAAGCTAAGGCCAGGGGCGCTGCTATTCTTATTGATCGAAATATCCCATTTATTCCCTCTAATGTTGTATTAGATAAAAATGGACGATTTGTAATAGTATCAGGTAAACTTGGCGATAAACATGTCACCTTGGCTAATCTGTATGCACCGAATTTTGATGATGTGCACTTTTTTCGCAACCTTTTTTCGCAACTTCTAGATTTAAATACTCATTCTCTAATTCTTGGGGGTGACTTTAATTTGTATATGGATCCGATCTTAGATCGCTCATCTTCAAAACCTGCTAGTCTTAATAAATCTGCAACTTATGTTAAGTCTTTTCTTGAGGAATATAGCCTTACAGATCCTTGGCGTTTTTTACATCCTAACGGCAGGGACTATTCTTTTTTCTCTCACGTACACCATACTTATACCAGAATAGATTATTTTTTTGTTGACAATTTATTAATTAATAACCTTTGCTCTTGCAGTTATGATAGCATCTTGGTTTCTGATCATGCCCCTCTTGTACTTAAAATGATCCTCCATGGATGTGACTCCATGAGAAAGCATTGGAGATTGGATCCATTATTACTTACAGATGAAAAATTGGTTGCGAATATTTCTTCTAAAATTAATTTTTTTTTGAAAGAAAATAAAACTCCTGGTATGCCAAATAAAACGATATGGGAGGCCATGAAGGCATTTCTTAGGGGGGAATTTATTTCATTGGTAGCATTTAAAAGACGATCCTTAATACAGGAACAGAAGGCTATTTTAGATCAAATCCTGGATATTGACAGACAATATGCTCAATCTCCATCACCCGCTCTGTACAAGGAACGTATGACATTACAAACTAAACTTAATTTACTTTCTACTCGACAAATTGAAGGTTGTTTAATAAGGAACAAGAGTGAATTTTATGAACATGGCGAAAAAACCAGTAAAC
The DNA here is from genome assembly GCA_020510985.1 of Pholidichthys leucotaenia. Taxonomy (NCBI): domain Eukaryota; kingdom Metazoa; phylum Chordata; class Actinopteri; order Cichliformes; family Pholidichthyidae; genus Pholidichthys; species Pholidichthys leucotaenia. Next base: position 329,155,397 of record CM035842.1, on the reverse strand, counting down.
TTCTAGCTAATCAATTACGTGGTATTAGAGCTAAGCAAATTATTACTGGAGTTAGGACAGATAAAGGAGAGGTGACATCTGACCAACAAGTGATTAATGATATTTTCAGGTCATTTTATTACAAATTATATACCTCAGAATATACAACAAACTTAAAGGATTTGGAAATTTTTTTTGATTCTATTGATATTCCTTCGATTTCTTCAGAATCTCGGCAAATTTTAGAAGCTCCCATCACAAAAGAAGAAATTCAGCTGGCAATATCATCCATGCAATCAGGAAAATCTCCAGGACCTGATGGGTTTTCCGCTGATTTTTTCAAAAAATTCTCCGACGACCTCGCCCCTTTCCTTTGTCAAGTTTTTACAGAGTCGCTTGACTCTGGTACACTTCCTCCTTCATGCTATCAGGCCTGTATCACTGTGTTGCTTAAAAAGGATAAGGATCCTGTTGATTGTGCTTCTTACAGGCCTATTTCCTTGTTAAATACCGATGTTAAAATTTTGTCAAAGTTGTTAGCTTCAAGGTTGGAAAAGATTCTTCCTTTTATAATTTCACAGGACCAAACCGGTTTCATTAAAAATCACCATTCTTTTTTTAACTTGCGGCGGTTGTTTATTATTTATACTCCTCACCACAACATACCTGAATGTCTTATTAGTTTGGACGCTGAAAAGGCATTCGATAGGGTTGAGTGGGAGTATTTGTTTTTTACTTTGGAGAGGTTCGGTTTTGGTCCTTCCTTCTGTTCCTGGATTAAACTTCTCTATGCTCGTCCTTTAGCTTCAGTGTTAACTAATTGTCGCTATTCTGACTATTTTAGACTTTACCGTGGTACGAGGCAAGGCTGTCCTTTGAGCCCGTTGCTCTTTGCCTTGGCAGTTGAGCCGTTAGCTATTGCAATCCGTGGGAGCCGGGACTTTCTAGGCATTCGTAGGGGTGGCATTGAGCATAGGGTTTCACTCTATGCTGACGATCTTTTATTATTTCTCTCCAACCCACTTACTTCATTACCCGCTATACTCAACATTTTAGATAGTTTTAGTAGGTTTTCTGGTTATAAAATTAATCTTAATAAGAGTGAACTGTTTCTGATTAATGAAAAGATTCAAGTTCAGGATTTTGAAAATTTTCCTTTCAAGGTTGTTATTGATCATTTTAATTATCTTGGGATATGTGTCACTAAACAATTTAATTACTTGTTTAAAAATAATTTTCTCCCCTTACTTGACCAGTGCAAGCTAATACTTTCCAAATGGTCCCCATTATCCTTGTCTTTAATTGGCAGAATCAATTCTGTAAAAATGATGTTACTTCCAAAGTTTTTATATTTGTTTCAACGTCTCCCCATTTTTATTCCTAAATCCTTTTTTAAGTCTTTGGACTCTCTGATTACCTCATTTATTTGGAATGGTAAACATCCGAGATTGAGGAAAGTTTTTCTTCAAAGACCCAAATCAGTAGGTGGCATGGCTCTGCCTAACTTTCAATATTACTACTGGGCAGCAAATATCAGGTGCATGTTATATTGGAAACATTTTTATCTGGAACCCAAATCACCTATTTGGATCCTTATGGAGTCACATGTGGACAATCAAACCTCCCTACCGGCAATTTTAGGTTCACCACTTCCCCTTGCCTTGTCTACACTGGGTAATAATAAAGTAGTTCGTCAGTCTCTTAGAATTTGGTCTCAATTCAGGAAAAATTTCGGTCTTCAGTTTTTTTCCATTAGAAGTCCAATTGCCGCAAATCATTTATTTACCCCATCAACTATTGATAGTGCATTTCATATATGGCACAGAAAAGGTTTAAAATCTTTTGCGGATTTATATTTTGATGGTCAATTTGTAAGTTTTTCTCAACTTTCCACCAAATTCGACATCACTTCTACACATTTTTTCCGCTTCCTCCAGGTCAGACATTATGTGCAAACCATGACAAAACAATTCCCTCAAAAACCTTCTGATAATCCTCTAGATGATTTTTTATTAGTTAAACCAACTTCTAAGGGGGTAATGTCAGTTTTATATAATTTAATTTCAAATTTACAATCTTCTTCTCTGGCCGCTATCAAATTGAACTGGGAACAAGATCTTAATTTTACTTTTACTGATGAACTGTGGGACTCTATTCTTGGCCAGGTTCACACTGTATCAATGTGTGCTCGTCACGCTCTTATTCAATTTAAGATTGTACACCGGATGCACCTGTCCAAGGTTAAGTTAGCACGTATTTACTCGGATATAGACCCAACTTGTGAAAAGTGTGGTAGCGCTCCTGGCACTTTGCTTCACATGTATTGGTCCTGCCCTGCATTGATGAATTTTTGGCATTCTGTTTTTATCACTATGTCTGAAGTCCTGCAATATCAAATTAAACCTGATCCATTATGTGCCATTTTTGGTGTGGCTCCAGAACTTGTCTTGCCAAGTTCCAAATTAAAAGTATTCAAATTTTCATTATTATTGGCCAGACGTGCTGTATTACTGAAGTGGAAAGACTCTTCGCCCCCTTCACATTTACAGTGGATAAAAGATATAATGTCCTGTTTGGATTTAGAAAAAATCAGATATACAGTCTGTGGCTCTGAAAACAAATTCTATAAATTATGGCGCCCGTTTCTTGATTTCTTTGAAAGACCCACGATTATAGTTTCTGAGTAGCTCACATCCCCTTTACCCCACCCCCACTTCACACACACAATTTTTCTTTGTATTTTTTTTTTTTAAATTATTGTTTATTTAAAGGTTTTTGTGCTTTGAAGCATTTACATTTGTTGGCTTTCAGTTCTAGTTTTTCACTGTTTGGTTGAAACAAAAATGAAAATTTCTAATACTTTGTATTGTATTGATACTTCAATTAATAATAATAAAAAGACCTTTGAAAGAAAGAAATCTTAATTTTATATTGTTTGTAGGACCTTCTGCCATATTCAGAAAACTGAGATAACAATCCTTGAAAATCATAATGAATATAGGTGGAGAATACCATTGAATAAAGAGAAAAAGCAGAATATCAACTGGTACACTGAGTGCTCAGCCAAAATGGAATTAAAAACAAAAAAATGCATTTAATTGAATGAAAATCTATGTACTCAATGAAAAGACAAGCTATAGGGCTGCTAATTAAATATTTCCTCTGACCCACTTCTAGTTATTGTAGGACCCTGGAATTGCACATGTATAATAATACATTTCTCTATATGTCATGTGGCAATTTGCAGCTCTGAACTCCTAAGAGTTCCTCTTTTACATGTAAGGTGTTGTGAAAAAGTATTTGACCCTTTCCTGATTTCTTATACTTTTGCATATTTATTACACCTAAATGTTTCAGATCATCAAATTTTAATATTAGACAAAGATAACCTGAGTGTCATAACTCGCCCCACAAGGCAGAAAGAAGGCCCAAACGCTGGACTATGAGTTGCTAACATTTAATAACAAAAATACAAAAATAACACAAAAACACAACACTTACAAGGCAGGGATAAACCAAGAAGAGAGACATATGGGAACGCCAGGGAAAGCTGGGGCTCACATCTAGAGGAAATGGGAGAACAGCCTGGATGGAGCCAGGCTGAGGCGTGCGGGAATGCCAGAATACAGGGAAAAGGTAGCTGAAAGCTAAGACAGAGCACACCCGTCAAAACACACAGTAGGACGCTGCCATGAGTAGCGTTGCAGCCGTCCTTAAATAGGGCAAAGAAGAAAACAACCAATGAATACCGGTGTGGGTAACATGAGCAAGGAATGAATACCGGTGTGGGTGATTACAGGTGTGGGTAACATGAGCGAGGATAAACTCAACAAGTGACCGCTGTGACAGCCCACGAACAGAATTTAAAACAACAGAAGTAACAAATCACACTGTCACAACAAAAGCACAACCCAGAAATGACTGCTACAAACTAACACTGAGGATATACAAAGAATGTTGACTCATAAAAACGAGGACAAGATAAAAACAAAACTGGAATCAAAATATAAGAAAGGACAGAGTAAGGTGAGGGTAGGCTCATGTCTAAACAAGAGAATAATAATAATTGAAAACTGGATGGTAATAGGTGCATAGGGTTAATGACAAACTAATAGTAACTAAACTAGGAACAAAAACTTTCATATACAAAAACAAATGGCAACTCAAATAGCATACAGACTGTTGTGTTGGAGTTTGGACCCTTATTTGTGTGACACGGGTGGTGGCTCCACCTTTCAGATTCCACCACCACCCAGGGTATAAGAGAGCAGAGAGCGGGAGGGGCGGTCTCTTGGCCACTTCTCTGCCTGGCTGGTACGCTTGCATACTGTGGAGTGTCTACTAATAAACGTGTGTCCAGTTCAACACCTGGTCTCGTCCTTGGCTCCTACTACCGACATAACACAGACAAAAACAATACTCAAACATAAAATAAGGACGAGATGAGAAAAGTACAGAAAATAATCTAAACAAACTGGAAGCATGAGCACGGTGCTCCCCCCACCCCCACCCCCACCCCTGTGTTCAGCAAAATGACACTGAGTAAATACAAAATGTCATTTTTAGATTATGATTTCATTTATTAAGGGAAAAAAGCTATCCAAACCTACCTGGCCCTATGTGAAAAAGTAATTGCAACTACAGGCCAATAGTATTAACGTCACATTTAGGGAAATGGATGGAGAAGGTGTTAGTTTACAGACTCTCATATGTATTAGAGCAAAAACGATTAATAAACAACTATCAGAATGGTTTTAGAAGAGGAAGATCCACAGTGGATGCTCTAGTTACCTCCGCCAGGCCGCAGGCCAGGAGGAGGTTATGTTTTTGCCAGCGTTTGTCTGTTTGTTTGTCTGTTGGTTAGCAAGATAACTCAAAAAGTTTTCGACTGATTTCGATGAAACTTTCAGGCGTTGTTGGAAATGGTACAAGGAAGAACTGATTAAATTTTGGGGATGATCCGGATCACCGTCTGGATACAGGAATTTTTTAAAGGATTCTTTAACATTGTGAGATACGGCCATTTTCAACATGTGCGCAGGTGCAATGGAGGGCGCTGGTCGTCATGTCTGACGAACACAATCTCCGCGGTCTTCAAAGTTTTAGGCACAAAAGCACGCGGAAAACAGTGGTGGGCAGGGCCCGGCAGCGTGCCTGTGTTTGCGCTACACTACAAAAGCTGAGACGGGCAGCTGTCCGGCGCCGGATTATTTGGCAGAAATTCCCCGGGCAGCCATAGGGGCTGCGCAAAAACGAGCTCTCTGCCGGGGAAGCTTCTAAATCCTCTTTTGCCGCGGAGCGCAACCCCAATATAAAACCCACAGCAACCTGTCTACCCAATTTGCACCCGTCAGTGAAGCCTTGAGTGCTGCTTTCAGTGGAGGAGATGGACACAACACCAACACTTCAGTCTATTATGTATATCTATTATGTATATCCCTATGCAGGACATACTGAATGCACTGAGGAGCTCATTTAGCAGCAGACTACATCATCCCAGGTGCACAACCGAGAGGTTTCGTAGGTCCTTCCTACCAACGGCTGTCAGACTGTACAACCTAAGCAGGGCTGCTCGCAGAGATAGCAAAAAGACGTAACAAACTAATAGTTTTTTGAATGCAAAAGATGCAATAGACTTACACAATGGTCCCCTCCGGCATACAACTAGGAACTTACCGGTCGCTATGGAGGGTGAGAATATGTATGGGCACATAATCATACCATGTAGGATAACTAAGTAGACGGTTATGCTGTTTCATTCCATCTAGCAACAATGCTCTGCACTGTGTGTGTTTATATATTTACATATTTATTCCATCTAGCTACAATGCTCAGCACTGGGTGTGTTTATATATTTATATATCTACATATTATTCCATCTAGCTACATTGCTCCGCACTGTGTGTGTTTATATACTTGCATATTTATTCCACCTAGCTGCAATGCTCCGTACTGTGGGTGTTTATATATTTACATATTTATTCCATCTAGCTACAATGCTCTGCACTGTGTGTTCATATATTCATATATTTATTCCATCCAGCTACAATGCTCTGCACTGTGTGTCTGTGTGTGTGTGTATATATATATATTTTATAGTAATACGTACATATGTATATTAGCTGCTCTTGCTTGCTTGTTTTTTTCTTGCCTTCTGATTGTTGCTCTGAGTGTTGCTATCCCTGTGCTGTTGCAATCCTGGAATTTCCCCGTTGTGGGACTAATAAAGGCTTATCTTATCTTATCTTATCTTATTACCTCCGCTTTTACTACTGAACCACTAATCCTATCATTGTGAATCCAATTGCTAGTCATATGTTTTCATGGTCAAGGAATCTGAAAACGTACACACAAACACTGTATGGAGGGGAACTGTGGTGCTTGGCAGAGGTCTGCGCTCTCCGAGTGCTTTTCTAGTTAGGGTAAGTAATGATATTGAAAAGACTCCCAAAATGGAAGAAGTAAGGGTTATAGTTTATCTGGATATTGAAAAGGCTTATGACTCATTGTGGAGAGATGGACTTCTTATGAAATTGAATAAAATAGACATTGGTGGTAGGATATATAATTGGATAATGGATTTTTTTTTAACACCCAGGACAATTAGGGTTAAAGTAGGATCCGAAGTTTCTAATGACTTTGAAATAGAAAATGCTGCTCCTCAGGGGAGTGTGATAAGCCCTGTTTTATTCAATATAATGATTAATGACATGTTTAAGGATCAAGAGGGATCCATCAAAACAGCACTATATGCAGATGATATGGACGAGGGGAAGAAATGAGAAATTTGTGTTCAAAAACATCAGGAAAGCAATGGAGAAAGTGGAAAAGTGGTCATATGACTGGAGATTTAAATTTTCAAACAGTAAAACCTGCTATATGACTTTCACAAAAAAAAAACAGAACTGGTACAGAACCATTAAGATTATATAATCAACCAATAGAGAAAGTCAGTGAATTCAAATATCTAGGATTGTGATTTGATAGTGCATACACATGGAGAGTTCATGTTGAAAATCTGGAGACAAAATGCAAAAAAGTAATTAATCTCATAAAAGCTGTAGCTGGACACGAATGGGGTGCAGATAAACAAGCATTAATTGACATTTATAAAGCACTAATGCGATCGACAATAGACTACGCATGCATGATTTATGGAGCAGTGGCAAAGACGACGCTGGAAAAAATAGAATGCAGCATTGAGCGCTTCGCCTGTGCATTGGAGCCGTCAAAACAACACCAAACAATGCAGCTTTAACAGAAGCAGGAGAAATGCCAATGGATTTGAGAAGAGATAAACTCGCATTATCATACTGGGTCAAGCTGAAAGGAAGTGATGAAGCAAATATTTCAAAAAGAACACTACAAGACTGCTGGGAATACTCTAATTTCCAGGGACATGGGTTTGGGTGGACAATTGAAAGAAGGACCAGAATGTATGGCCTGCACACTACTGATATAGCTAACACCAGTCCAGTGAGTAATGTTCCCCCTTGGCTGTTTCCGGGAATAGAAGTAGACGCTAGTTTGCTAATGAGGAAAAAGGATTGGCATATGAGTGAAGTTGGTGTTAAAACAAGCATTTACCTCAGGAATAATTACTATAACTTCTTACAGCTCTATACTGACGGTTCAAAGAATAAAGAGGGCTCTGTTGGAGTTGGAGTATACATCCCAGAGTTTAAAGTGACCATCGCAAAAAGACTCTCCAACAATACATCCGTGTTTACAGCAGAGATGGTGGCAATAATTATTGCTTTGCAGTGGGTGGAGGAGGTCAGACCGGACTGGGTGGTGGTGTGCACGGACTCACTTGCAGCGGTAAAAACCATACAGACACTAAAATCTACAAGGGAAGACTTGGTGATTGAGCTATATCACAGTTTATTTAGGGTACACAGAGCTGGTGGACAAATTCAGTTTTGTTGGGTTCCTGCACATGAAGGGTTGAAAGGGAATGACTATGCAGACAAATTAGCAAAAAGTGCTCTTGGAAAAGAGATGACCCTACCATTGTCTCTTGGAAAAGGTGAAGGGAAAGCAGTAATCAAGAAAAAAGGAACTGAGCTATGGCAAAAAAGATGGGATGAAGATCATAAAGGTAGATTGTATTACAAAATACAAAAATCTATTGCAATAAAGAATTTCATAACAACCAAAAGGAAGGAAGACATCATTATGGCAAGACTCAGACTGGATCACATAGGTTTAAATGGCACTTTATTCACCATGGGGAAAAGCGAAAGTGACAAATGTAGAGAATGTGGAGTAAAAGAAAATGTCGAGCACATCTTATTACACTGTCACAAATACGGAAACGAAAGACAGATAATGGAAAATGAAGTTCGAGAGGCCGGTAGGGAATGGGATTTAACTGGGATTCTGGGAACAGATGGAGATGGAGAGGCAATAAGAATCATGAGAAGAGCTCTCTTCTCTTTTTTAAATAACACAGGATTAAGTCATAGAATTTAGGGGTCGGGCTCAGATGACATAATGTTACACACTCTTGTACAGTAGGTGGCAGTATGCACCTTTCAGTTGTTTGCTATCCACCAGTAACCGAGAGAAGAAGAAGAGATTTCTTGCTTTTATAGAGAGATATACCTGATGCTTTTGTTTAAGGGCCTCACTCATTATTGTCATATCTCCTAGTCTGTAAAATTGCATAGTAACCCCTCCAAATTCAAAGTAAAAAAAAAACCTTGTCACTCTGCACACACATTAGAACTGATGGCTGTAAAATTGGGCTGTGTTAGCATTATAAATTACTATAAAGATGCCAAACAAACAGAATATTTAACCTGAAAGTGAAAGAGCCCAAATCCACACGAATACTTAACTGCACAAAGGAGGATGTACTTAATGGCAAGTGGCAAGCTCAGAAAAATACATTTTCTCTTAAATGCCAGAAAAAACAACACTCAAAGTCAAATTTTTGAATCAATCGCCAAAAGAACCACATGACTCCTACAAAAATGAGAATTGCCAAACTGCTGCCTATTTCTGAGCACCAAAGCGTGGATGACTGTGTTGATTTTTTTTTTCAGTCTGGGAGAGGAGGAGAAGGAAAAATTATGCAATGCTCATGCAGACTGTTAAAACGAGAGTGAGGGGTTAATTGCCCCAAAGGTGTCTAGATGTCCGTATGCTTGACCCCTCTTTCCAAGTAATGAAAGCAGAAGTCAGTGAGCCAGCGTCCTCACAGTGCTCCTCTGTTCCAGGACAGAGGCTTTGGTCTCACCCTCAGGCCCTGAGCAGGATCTCTTTATTCCGCTTGGATCCTCTTTGCAGCCAGCTGCTGCCCAACTTGGGTTTCTCATTCTGTGCCCACAATTGCCCCATCTCCTTAAAACCGGTGCCACTTTCATCAGGGGGCAATTTGAATCCATTCCACCTTGAATAATTGCGCAGGTCAAAGCCCTGCGTTGGAGGCGCACACTTTGAAAATGGTTTGACACGCAGGTTTGACTTGAGTTTCAAATATCAAGGTAAATTGGTTCATTTGAAATTGCTGCATGTGGCAGATAGGGTCTCGGTCTGGATATAAATGACACATTGATTTTTCCGTCTTGCAGAAGTATTTCTCGTTCAGCTCGTGAATAAGGCATCTGGTTAGCATTCAGTTTGAGCAGCTCATGAAGTAATTGAACCTGTATCGCCCCTGTTACATCAGCAAGGCCCATTTAACATTACTCAAGCAGGCATACAGCTCATTATCGTACGCAACAGAAAGAGTGTGAAAATATGGGTAAAGTGGAGATTTGTGTGGATTTTCATCCTAAATAAAGCTGATGAGAATAGAGTGCCAAAATAAAAACTGCAAATTTTTATATGAAATCTGCTGCAGGTAACATTCAGGAAATGTCACGATAACCCCATTAAAAGCATTTCCTCCCATTATCTTTAGCTTGATGCACTAAGCTGGAAATAGATGTGGCTCTGTGCTTGTTAGGTGACCCTGGGTCCGTTTGTCATGAATTAACAAGCAGCTTTGTTCATTAGAAGCTGATAAGCTCTGGAAAGAAGGTTAACCAAGAGAACAGGGGTTATTGTCTTAACACACCTCCCCATGAAAGATGTTGTGTAGGTGGAGAATATGGGTGTATGTGTGTGATGCTTAGATAACATCTGAAGTGTCTTTGTGAACATCTGCTGAGATTCAATACGACAGGATTAGCAGTGAGTCAGATGTCCCACAGAAAGCAGGACGTGCAGTCATGCGAAATGCTTTTGAAATTCTGTGTAGTGTCCATCTCTGATGCAATGACAGATATATGAAACTCCTACTTTATGAGCATACATAGTATGCATGACATTTTTTATTCTTCATTATATCCTTATCAGAGTTTACATATTCAGTGGCACCAGCCTTCTTCATATCTCATTCTGCTTCTCTATTCATCGGGACACTGAAGAAAATTAAATCTATGACGAAATATCTTAACAATGCTACATACACTACCGTTCAAAAGTTTGGGGTCACCCAGACAATTATTTTGTGGTTTCCATGAAAAGTCACACTTATTTACCACCATGAGTTGTAAAATGAATAGAAAATATAGTCAAGACACTGACAAGGTTAGAAATAATTATTTGTATTTGAAATAATTTTTTCCTTCAAACTTTGCTTTCATCAAAGAATCCTCCATTTGCAGCAATTACAGCATTGCAGACCTAACATGATTGCACAAGGGTTTTCTAATCATCCATTAGCCTTCTGACGCAATGAGCAAACACATTGTACCATTAGAACACTGGAGTGATAGTCGCTGGAAATGGGCCTCTATACACCTATGTAGATATTGCACCAAAAACCAGACATTTGCAGCTAGAATAGTCATTTACCACATTAGCAATGTATAGAGTGTATTTCTGATTAGTTTAAAGTTATCTTCATTGAAAAAAATTGCTTTTCTTTCAAAAATAAGGACATTTCTAAGTGACCCCAAACTTTTGAACGGTAGTGTATGCATGTTTTTATATATCTGAAAAGGATTTCTTCTTCTGATGTAGTTTTTATTTAAAGTATTTCACTTGTTTCAAGATCATTTTACTTGTTTTAGGAAATCATGATAAGTCAAAATTTTTTGTTCTGTTGGCAGATAATTTTGCTTATTTTAAAGGTCAGATAGATATCCTTTATTACAGACACAGGTCCAATAAAAACAAACACGAGATAAGTGGATAATGAAAAGCTAATAGTGTAATGGTCTGCCCCAGTGCTCATTCTCTCCAGCTGCGCGCACACCTGCTCCTCATCATGGTCTGGGCTATATTAACCACGCTGCCCTGGGAGCAGTGCGGAGTCGTCTGTCTACACTTCATACGACCTTCTCCTGCCTTCGTGATTATTCCTGAGTACCAGTCTAAGCCTAATCTTGTCCTCACTCCTAGCCTCCTGCCCACCAGCATCTGGAAGATTTCTCCTCCAGCTCAAGTAAGCCTCGATCATTCCTCTAACCTCTCTCTCAGTTCCCTGTGCACAGGCGGAGCTCCGTGGCAGCGGATCTCCCCCTCTCTGTGGCGGCGGACCACCTTCCTTCCTTCCTGGCGGTGGACAACGCCATACCATTCTCCCTGCACACATTCACCTCCAGCAGCCACGACAAGAACGAAGAACACTGTCCTCCTGGCCGTAGCCGCCGAGCTGAACCTGAGCCGCTCAACATCTCTGCATACAGTAAGCCTTGGACTAAACTGCACATCTCAATCAATAATAACTCCTAACTGTCCCTGCTTCTGTGTGTCCCTAGGGTTGCCAGGTCGTACGGTGTTCTGCTGTCCCCCTGCGGTTCCAGACTACACATCCACACACGCACACACACACTCATTATTGTTAATAAACTTAATTGTATCTATTTCCGAGTCTGAGTCTGGTCACTGGGTCTATACACCATGTCAATACGACTCCGCCAAAATGACCCAGCTGACAGCGCTTTGGCGGGCAAAGTTAACAACCTGGAGACTCGAATAGATCAATAGGCTTATCAACAGCAAATCATCCTCACTCAATTAGCCTGTGTAACGGACCGGTTGGATCGCTTGGCAGGTCCGCAGGCTTTTCTTGCAGCTCCTTCTGTCCCAAGCAGCTCCTCAGCTCCCGCTAGTTCCCCTGCTGGTCAACCCGGGCAGGGGCCTCCTTCCCGGCTAACCCCCGTTCCCACTCCCACCCGTTTTAGTGGTAAATTAGGGGAGGCTAGGGGGTTTATTATGCAATGTGAGATAGTTATTCAGTGGGTGCCCGGGGACTTTCCCACAGATCACAGCCAAATTGGCTACATAATTAACCTGTTGGAGGGGCGAGCATTAGCATGGGCATACGCCATCATGGCTAAGGCAAACTATACCAGCCTGACATACAATCAGTTTGTCTGTGAGTTTAAGGAGGTGTTTGACCACTCTGACCGCGATAGTGTGCTTACCTCCCGGCTGCTGAATTTGAGACAGGGTACCAAGTCCGTGACTGACTGCACCATCGACTTCCGGGTGGTGGCCACTGAGGTGGGGTGGGAGGACGCCTCGCTTTGCAGCATCTTCACGAGAAGCCTTAGCCCTAGCCTGCGGGACGAGTTAGCCCCCTTAGAAAAGCTAACCAAATTAATTTCTCTGGCCATAAATCTGGACAACAGACTGAGGGAACGGGCAGCGGAACGCAGGACTTCTGGTCGCTCGGGTGCCCAGGATCACCACGTCCCTCAACCTTCCCTATTGGCTCTACCTCACTCCAATTCCCCCGAGGCCCCGGAACTGATGGTAATGGGACAGTCCAGGCTACCCCTAGCAGAGAAACAGCACTGCCGCAAGTTGGGGCTGTGCCTCTACTGTGGGAGAGAGGAGCACAAGGTAGCGTCATGCCCTCTACGGCCAAAAGGGGGAGTCTGTGTGTCGCAGTAGGGGGACTCACGGACTCACCTCAATTTAATCCCCTCTCCAGGTTTCTTCTCCCCATTCGTTTCATTCACAACCATAGGGAAATTGTTACACACGCATTAATTGATTCGGGGGTGGAGCAGAGTTTTATTTTGGGGGATCTGGCAACCTGGTTGGGTCTTCCCTGTCAATCACTCAAGACCCCACTGAGACTCATTGCTCTGTCTAAAGCCCCCCTTGCCATAGTATCTCAGCAGACCGCCCCAGTGTCTGTCATTATTTCTGGTAACCATCGGGAGGAACTGAAGTTTTTTGTGTTGCCAGTCTCCGCTTCCCCAGTGATTCTTGGCTACTCCTGGTTACGCCTCCATAACCCCTCCATCGACTGGCGCTCTGGGAACGTGATGTCTTGGAGCTCGTTCTGTCTCGGCACCTGTCTTCAATCTGCCGCCTGCTTGCCATCCATGCCCCTGGGTGCTCCCATCACACACACCCCCCGATCTGTCCAAAGTTCCCCCGGAATACCATGGCCTTGGGACCGCCTTCAGTAAGACCCAGGCTCTTTCCCTTCCCCCTCACCACCCATATGACTGTGCCATCAACCTCCGTGCCAGAGCCCCGCTGCCATCGAGTTGCCTGTTAAGCCTGTCACCTCCAGAGCAGGAAGCCATGGAGGCCTATATTAAAGAATCTTTGAACTCTGGCATAATTCGGCTGTCATCCTCAGTGGTGGAACGGGGTTTTTTTTGTTGGCAAGAAGGACGGTTCACTGAGGCCATGCATTGATTTTAGAGAATTAAATAACATCACCGTCAAGGACAAACACACCCTTCCTCTTCTTAACACGGCATTTGATTCCATCCAGGGGGCCTCCTGGTTCACCAAACTGGATCTACGTAATGTCTACCATCTGGTGCGGATCCGGGAGGGCGACGAGTGGAAGACGGGGTTTCGGACCCCCAGCGGACACTTCAAGTACCTGTTAATGCCGTTTGGTCTGACCAATGCCCCCGCTGTGTTCCAGCGCCTAATCAACAACGTGCTGAGGGATTTTCTGGGTGTTTTTGTGTTTGTTTATCTTGACGATATCCTAATTTTTTCACAGTCTTTGGACGAGAATTGGGTGCATGTGAGGCAGGTTTTGCAGTGGCTCCTGCAGAATAAATTATTCATCAAAGCCGAGAAGTGTGAGTTCCACGCCTCCAAGACATCCTTCCTGGACTTTGTTATTTCCCATAACAAAATCCTCCCAGACCCCAGCAAGATAAAGGCGGTGGTAGAATGGCCCACTCCCTCTACCAGGAAACAGTTACAGCAGTTTTTGGGGTTCGCCAATTTTTACCGCCACTTTGTGCAAAATTACAGCACTATTGCTCTCCCCTTAGCGCGTCTCACTTCTCCCAAGGTCCCCTTCCAGTGGATGGAGGAGGCGGCTACGGCCTTTGCAGTCCTCAAAAAGAAGTTCTCTGACTCCCCCATCCTGGCTCAGGTGGACCCTGCTCTCCAGTGCCTGGTGGAGGTGGATGCCTCGGACTTGGGGGTGGGAGCCGTTCTTTCTCAGCGGTCCCCGGCAGATGGCAGGATCTGACCGTGTGCCTTCTCCTCTCGTCAGCTGTCCCCTGCGGAGCGAAATTACAACATCGGTGACAGAGAGCTCCTGGCAGTCAAGCTTGCGCTGGAGGAGTGGCGCCATTGGTTGGAGGGGGCCTCTCAGCCGTTCGTGGTGTGGATGGACCACAAGAACCTGGAATACCTCCGGACGACTAAGCGTCTGAATGCACGCCAGGCCCGCTGGTCCCTGTTCTTTGGACGCTTCGACTTTACCATCACGTACCGCTCCAGGTCCAAAAACACCAAGCCGGATGCTCTCTCCAGGCAGTTGGCCTCGGATGCTACTGAGACTACAGAACACCCTATTCTTTCGCCTTCGTCTTTCTTTCGCCAATGCTCTGCACTGTGTGTTCATATATTCATATATTTATTCCATCCAGCTACAATGCTCTGCACTGTGTGTCTGTGTGTGTGTGTATATATATATATATTTTATAGTAATACGTACATATGTATATTAGCTGCTCTTGCTTGCTTGTTTTTTTCTTGCCTTCTGATTGTTGCTCTGAGTGTTGCTATCCCTGTGCTGTTGCAATCCTGGAATTTCCCCGTTGTGGGACTAATAAAGGCTTATCTTATCTTATCTTCATGTGTCGTGGGCACCCTCTCGTAGGGCATCAGAGAGAAGGTCCTGAGGGCACAGGACGCCGAGGCGGACCGGGGTGGGGGGCCAGCTGGGAGGCTGTTCATCCCATTGGCCGTTTGGGGCGAAATCATCCATTGGGCCCACGCATCCAGGTTCTCGTGTCACCCTGGGAGGGTTCACACGGTGGCGTTTCTTCAAAGAATGTTTTGGTGTTCCTCACTCCAGAAGGACGTTGGGGAGTATATTCGTGCCTGCCCCCAGTGCGCCGCTGGCAAGACGTCCTTATCCTCTCCAGTCAGACTGCTCCACCCTCTCCCTACTTCCGGCAGGCCCTGGTCCCATGTGGCGTTGGATTTTGTCACCAGCCTCCCACCTTCTAATAACCATACTGTTGTTCTCACCATTGTCGACAGGTTTTCCAAGGCTGCTCACTTCATTCCCCTGCAGGGGCTGCCTGCGGCAAAGGAGACGGCGGACCTGCTCGTTCAGCATGTGGTGAGACTGCACAGGATCCCCCTGGACATCGTCTCCGACCAGAATCCCCAGTTCATCTCCCAGGTGTGGAGGTCTTTCTGCAATGCCCCTGGGGCTACGGCGAGCCTGTCATTTGGATACCACCCTCAGTCCAACGGGCAATGTGAGCGGGTTAACCAGGAGCTGGAGGCTCCACTGCGGTGTGTGGCCACCGCCAACCCGGCATCTTGGAGCACGCATCTACCGTGGATTGAATACGCCCACAATACGACGGTCTCCTCGGCTATCGGCATGTCCCCCCCATTTGAGGCTTTGCTGGGATACAACCCCTCGTTGTTCCCTGAGGAGGAGGGAGACATCGCCGTCCCGTCCATCTGGGCACACCTGAGGTGCTGCCGCCAGCTGTGGAGAGCAACCCGGACCGCGCTATGGCGCACGGCAGAGCACAATTCCACGGTTGCCAACTGCCGCAGGACACCAGCCCCTTCCTACCAGGTGAGTCAGCAGGTATGGCTTTCCATCAAAAATATTATCCTGAAGGCAGAAACTAAGAAGATGTCCCAACGGTTCATTGGGCCTTTTGCCATCTCCCGCATTATTAATCCTGTCTGTGCACCTAGCATTCCCCCCCACCCTGCATCTGTCCTACATTCCACGTGTCTCAGCTCAAACCCTTCTGTTCCAGCCCTCTGTGTCCCCCTCCCAGGACTCCACCTCCGCTAATGGTGATCGACGGCGACCTGGCATGGAAGGTCAATGCCAACCTGGACGTCCGTCGCTGGGGTCGCGGCCTACAATACTTGGTGGACTGGGAGGGCTATGGGCCAGAATGGAGGTCCTGGATGCGTCCCTCCTTCGTCTTGGATAAAGACCTCATCAGGGATTTCCATCGGGCGCACCCAGGTAGGTTGGATCGACCGCCAAGAGGAGTCTCGTAGAGGGGGAGTACTGTAATGGTCTGCCCCAGTGCGCATTCTCTCCAGCTGCATGCACACCTGCTCCTCATCATGGTCTGGGCTATATTAACCACGCTGCCCTGGGAGCAGTGCGGAGTTGTCTGTCTACACTTCATATGACCTTCTCCTGCCCTCGTGATTATTCCTGAGTTCCAGTCTAAGCCTAATCTTGTCCTCACTCCTAGCCTCCTGCCCAGCGGCATCTGGAAGATTTCTCCTCCAGCTCAAGTAAGCCTCGCTCATTCCTCTAACCTCTCTCTCAGTCCCCTGTGCACAGGCGGAGCTCCGTGGCGGCGGATCTCCCCCTCTCTATGGCGGCGGACTACCTTCCTTCCTTCCTGGCGGCAGACAATGCCATACCATTCTCTCTGCACACATTCACCTCCAGCAGCTGTGACAAGAACGGAGAACACTGTCCTCCTGGCCGTAGCCGCGGAGCTGAACCTGAGCCGCTCAACATCTCTGCATACAGCAAGCCTTGGACTAAACTGCACATCTCAATCAGTAATAACTCCTAACTGTCCCTGCTTCTGTGTGTCCCTAGGGTTGCCAGGTCATACGGTGTTCTGCTCTCCCCCTGCGGCTCAAGACTACACATCCACACACGCACACACACACACTCATTATTGTTAATAAACTTAATTGTATCTATTCCTGAGTCTGAGTCTGGTCACTGGGTCTATACACCATGTCAAATAGAAACTAAAATGTTTACAAACAACTCTGAAGAAAGTTTCAACTACAGTGTCAGAGTTTCTGATTGCCTTGCTAAATAAATGAGCCATTTTTAAGACAGTGCATAGTGAACTAAGGAATAAATAAATAATTTTTTACAAAGGGTCTTCTTACATTGGGGATAGCTAACATTAAATTCTATGTTCAAATCAAGACACCATAAATGATACTAAAGTAAAACAAAACACTTTATTCACACCAAGTACTTAAGTCTTGATCGCTGTGGATATCCATTGTTATACTTGATAACAGAAGTCCCCCCTAACTAGTTGGCGCTGTTGGCAAAAACCTGAGGGTCCTGAACCTGCAGCCTCCAATTGTGCAGGAATCCCTAACTGGAAACCCCAGCCGCTACATTCAGCTGTCACGCTCTCATTAATTCAGTCCTTTGTCACGTTCTTATCAGAGTGACCTTGGCTGTGATTGGATAATTCTCAGCTATAGGTAGCCAATCAGCATGCAGCAAGGGTCATAAAAGGCCGGTTTGCAGGCTGTGCTGCTGATTGCGCATCTGTAGCGGAGTGGGTTGGTTGGTCCACTGGGTACACCCATGGGCGGTCAGCCTTGGGGATTCAACTTCCTCCCGTGATGCCAGTCTTTGCGGTTTGGGGACGGCCACACTGTTTGATAGAGGAAGAACATTTTTTTTCAAACTGTCAAATGAAAAACTCATTGTAGTTAGGATGTCAGCTATGCTTGCTGCATTTCAAGCGCGGACATGTTGTCAATTCCGTTAAAGCAGCAAGTGTCAAATCTATCTATAAATGCAAGGAACGTCTTTGTGTGTGTGTGTGTGTGTGTGTGTGTGTGTGTGTGTGTGTGTGTCCGTTGCATATGTCTCAAACCGTTCCACAGACTAAGATTTTGTATATGTGTTTTGCTGAGGTTACAAGGGTGTGCATCCCCGAGCATGGAGTTGTTTCGACAAAATGTAATTATTATCAACTAGTCATCTTAAATTGAAGAAATATTATTACATGCAGGGCAAAGCAATATACTCTCTATAGGTAAATTTGTGTTTTATTGTCATAGTTCCAATTAGGATTATGTCTTTTGTCATAACCTGCTGACTGAACAGAATGCATCTGACAGACGTTTTTGTTGTGTGGTTACCATGCATACACAAAAAAGAACCAGTTAATAGAGGATATGCACATGGCGGCACAGAACAGAACTCATGGCACTCTTCTTCTTCTCCTCCTCCTCGCTCTCCCCTTTAGGGGTCACCACAGTGGATCATCTGCCTCCATCTTACCCTATCCCTTGCATCTTCTTTTCTCACACCAGCCTTCTCCATGTCCTCCTTCACTACATCCATGAATCTTCTCTGTTCTCTTCCCCTTTTTCCTCCTGCCTGGCAGCTCCATCTTCAACACATCATCCGTCTCCGGCAGTCGGAAGTCACGAAACTTAATATAGAATCGGTGTGTGACTTTGCCAAAACGATGTCAGCCACTGTAGTATTCTCTGGGCCCCTCCCCAATCTGACCAGTGATGACATGTTTAGCCGCTCGTCATCCTTGAACCGCTGGCTGTCTGTGTGGTGTCCTAAAAATGACGTGGGCTACATTGACAATTGGAGCTCTTTTTGGGGAAAACCTGGTCTTATGAGACGAGACAGCATTCATCCCACTTTGGATGGTGCTTCTCATTTATCTAACAATCTGGCATCTTTTTTATCCAAATTTCCAAAACCATGACTACTCAGAGTTGGGACCAGGAAGCAAAGTCGCAGTCTTACACGCCTCTCTGCAGCTCCTCTTCATCCGCCACCCCTCAGCTTAGCCCCTGACTTCCCCATCAGAGAATCGTTGTCTGCTCCCTCCAAAGTGAATAAAAATATAATGTATAAGCATCCCAAAGTGATAAAGCAAAATATTGGTAAAACTCAAATTAAACATAAAGCCTCTAAATTGAATGATTTGGCCTCTGTTCCTCCTCATAATTTAAAAATTAAATGTGGTTTATTAAATATTAGGTCTCTAACTCCCAAGTCTCTGTTAGTCCATGATTTGTTAATTGATAATCAGATTGATTTAATTTCCCTCACAGAGACTTGGTTAGGACAAGAGGATTATGTTGGTTTAAATGAATCAACTCCCTCTGGTTATTTAAACTGTCAAAATCCCAGAAGTTCTGGTCGTGGAGGAGGAGTAGCAACAATTTACCATTCCAAATTACTAGTTAATGTAAAGCAAAAAACATGTTATAATTCCTTTGAGGGCCTGGTCCTCAGTATTGGGCACTTTAGCAATTTTAGGTTAAACCCGATTTTATTTGCCATGGTTTATCGTCCCCCATCAACCTACTCAGAATTTTTATCCGAATTTGCTGATTTCTTAGCTGATTTAGCGCTGAAATCTGATAGAATAATTATAGTAGGGGACTTTAATATACATGTGGATGTAGATAGTGACTGCCTTAATGTGGCATTCAATTCAATATTAGATTCGATTGGGTTTTCTCAGAAAGTAGGAAATTCTACTCATTACCTCCACCATACATTGGACCTTGTTTTGACATATGGCATAGACATAGAAAATCTTGTAGTGTTTCCTCATAACCCTGTACTGTCAGACCATTGTCTGTTAACCTTTGATTTTACTATTTCTGACTATTTGGCTCCTAAAGAAAAATATTATTACAGTAGATGCCTCTCAGATGATGCTGTTTCCAAATTTATGCAGATTGTTTCCTCTATGCCATGTGTCAACACAACGGAAATAAGCTATAGACAGCTTGCTCCTTCTGTAATTGATAACATGGTGGATGGTGTTTCAGCTTCTCTGCATCAGACTCTAGACTTGGTGGCCCCCTTAAAAAAGAAAAAGTCTAATCAGAGATTTCTAACTCCTTGGTTCAACACAGAAACTCGTACCTTAAAACAGAAGACTCGTCAATTAGAAAGAAAATGGCACTCTACTAATTTAGATGAAATCTATTTAGCTTGGAGAAATCATCTTCTAATTTATAAAAAATCTCTTAGAAAAGCTAGAACGAGTTATTACTCTGCATTAATAGAAGAGAACAAGAATAATCCCAGGTTTCTTTTCAGTACTGTAGCCAGGTTGACAAAGAGTCAGGACTCTGTCAATCCTAGCATTCCCTTAGAGCTTACTAGTCAGGACTTTATGAACTCTTTCAATAATAAAATTTCATCCATCAGAGATAAAATCAATCAGATTCTTCCCACAGTTAACTTAAATACTGTAACTACTACAACTCCTTCTATTGATGTCTGTCTTGATGAGTTTACTCCAATCGACCTTTGTGAGTTAGACAAAATAGTTTCCTCATCCAAACCTTCAACTTGTCTTTTAGACCCTATTCCTACCAGGTTATTTAAAGAAGTCTTCCCACTTATTGGTAGCTTTATTCTTCATATAATCAATTCTTCATTAACTTTAGGCCATGTACCGCAGGCTTTTAAAACGGCTGTAATTAAACCCTTACTCAAAAAGCCAACGCTAGATCCAGGAGCTTTAGCTAACTATAGACCAATCTCTAATCTCCCTTTCATTTCAAAAATCTTAGAAAGAGTTGTTGCTACGCAATTATTTGACCACCTGCAGGGAAATGGTTTACTTGAAGAGTTTCAATCTGGGTTTAGAATCCATCATAGTACTGAAACAGCCTTAGCGAAGGTCACTAACGACCTCCTCATTGCATCTGATAATGGACTAGTTTCTGTACTTGTCCTTTTAGACCTTAGTGCAGCTTTTGATACTATCGATCATAATATTCTACTTGATAGATTAGAACACTATGTTGGACTTAATGGAACTTCGTTGCAATGGTTTAGATCTTATTTATCTGATAGGTTCCAGTTTGTTCATGTAAATAATGAGTTTTCTTTCAACTCAAAGCTTAGTCATGGAGTTCCACAGGGATCTGTGCTAGGCCCTACTCTTTTTAGTTTATATATGCTTCCGTTAGGCAACATTATTAGAAAGCACTGTATACATTTTCATTGTTATGCAGATGACACACAATTATACCTGTCAATGAAGCCAGATGATAGTAATCAATTAGCCAAGTTAGAAGCCTGTCTTAAGGAAATCAAAGCTTGGATGACTTGTAATTTCCTGCTATTAAATTCAGATAAGACTGAAGTCATTCTTGTTGGTCCAAAAAACCTTAGAAATTCCTTTCCAAATCAAACTTTCAGTTTGGATGCGGTTACTCTTTCTCTTAATAGCTCTGTGAGGAACCTTGGAGTTATTTTTGATCAGGATTTGTCCTTCAATTCACATATTAAATTTGTTTCTAAGACTGCCTTCTATCATTTGCGTAATATTGCCAAGATTAGGAGCATCTTGTCTCAGAGTGATGCTGAGAAACTGATCCACGCTTTTGTTAGCTCGAGATTAGATTATTGTAATTCTTTATTATCAGGCTGTCCTAAAACATCTTTAAAAAGTCTTCAGCTGATCCAAAATGCTGCAGCAAGAGTTTTAACAGGTACTAGAAAGAGAGATCATATCTCTCCGGTTCTGGCCTCCCTTCATTGGCTTCCCATAGAGTTTAGAATTAAGTTTAAAATCCTTCTTCTTACTTACAAAGCTCTAAACAATCAGGCTCCTTTTTATTTAAAAGATCTGATACTACCGTATTATCCTAACAGAGCACTACGCTCCCAAAATGCAGGATTACTTGTAATACCTAGAATCTCCAAAAGTACAATGGGAGGCAGAGCCTTCAGTTATCAAGCTCCTCTCCTGTGGAATCAGCTGCCAATCTGGATTCGGGAGTCAGACTCGATCTCTGTTTTTAAGAATAGGGCTAAAACCTACCTTTTTGATATAGCCTACAATTAGGGAGGGATCATGTGTTTCTGAACCCTCCCTTAGTTATGCTGCTAATAGGTTTAGTCAGCCGGGGGACCTCCAGTAATGCACTGGGCCTCACTCCTTTCCTCACTCTCTATGAAATATTTTTTTTGCTGGTCATTAACATCTGTTTGTTCTCTCCCATAGATTGAGTCCCCATCGTGCTGTTTGCTCTCTACATGTCTGTTCTTTTCTTCTTCTCTATCCCCTCACCCCCCCAGCCAGTCGCAGCAGATGACTGCCCCTCCCTGAGCCTGGTTCTGCTGGAGGTTTCTTCCTGTTAAAAGGGAGTTTTTCCTCTCCACCGTCGCCAAGTGCTTGCTCACAGGGGATCGCCTGATTGCTGGGGTCTTTCTGCAGCTGTGGGGGTTCCCCCCTACAGTTGATAGTGCTATGAGATGACTGTTGTTGTGAAATGGCGCTATATAAATAAAGTTGAATTGAATTGAATTGAATTGAATTTGTCCAATATATCCATTGTCCCTCCTCTGCACATGTCCAAACCATCTTAGCCTTGCCTCTTTGTCTCCAAACCTTTCAACCTGAGCTGTCCCTCTGATATACTCATTTCTAATCCTTTCCCTCCTAGTCACTACTAATGAGATTTGTATCATCTTCACTTCTGTCACCTCCAGCTCTTTTTCCTGTATTTTGTCAGTGCTATCTGCAAACCATACATCACAGCACTTCTTACTAATATCTTGTACACCTTCCCTTTTGCTCTTGCCACTATCCTTCTGTTATAAATCACCCAACACTCGTTCCCACCAGCTCTGCCTTCCCTTCACTCTCTTTACCTCACCGGTGCACTACCTCTACTCCTTGTATTGTCACTATTACACCTGCCTCCCACTCATTGACACTCATGTATTCTGCCTTGCTTCTTCTAACTTTCATTTCTCTTCTCTCAATCACGCACCTCCACCTCTCCAGGTTCTCTTCTGCTTGATCCCTACTCTCACTACAGATCAGTGTCGTCTGGGAACATCATAGTTCACAGAGACTCCTGTTTAACCTCATTGGTAAAAGCAGCGTCTGTACCATTGCAAAAAAGAAGACACTCAGAACTGATCCCTGATGTAATCCACCCCCACTTTGAATCCATCTGTTTCTTGTGCAGCATGTCTCACCACTGCCTCACTGTCCTTATACATGTTCTGCACCACAACTTTATGCGAGTGGTTTCTACAGTTCTGTGCAACTCTCTTGTTCATGAAAAGAGGTACAGTACACTTCTAAGTCTTGCAGGTATCCTCTCACTCCCCGAGATTGTATTCAATCTGGTTAATAAGTCCACTGCCATCTCTTCTAAACGTTTGCATATTTCCACACATATTGCTGGCTGTACCAACTGCCTTTCCATTCTTAATTCTCTTCATAGCTGCCCTCATTTCCACCTCTCAATTGTCTGCACTTCCTGTTTCACTATGTGTCCTTCATCCATCCTCCCCTCTCTTATGTTCTTCATTCATCAGCTCCTGTACTCCTTCCATAGTACATTACCATCTCTGTCCTTAATCAACCTAACCTGCTGTACATCATTTCCAGCTCGATCTTTCTAGCCAATCGATAGGTCTTTTTCTCCATCCGTAGTGTCAAGGCTCAAAATACCCTTTTTTTCCCATATGCCTAGATACCAAGTAGTCCTGTCTACTTTTGTCATCTCCCTGACTATCCAACTATTTCAAATTTGTGTCCATGGGTTTTAACCAATTAAAATGCTTTCTTGGGCCATATGATTACAGTAAAAATCTTAAAACCTCTCTTTATTTAGAAATATTTATATTTATTCATTGGTAGAGCCTGGTATAGCTCTCATGGGTTACATTTCCTAACATCACTAAATGGAATCCTGCCTTAAGTCACTAGTTGTGACCAGTGTTGCCAGATGTGCGATAATTATAATATTTGTATGATAATTTTGCCCTCTGTACGATGTACAGTCAATAATTTCAAAATTCCCCTAATGGCTAAGTTAATATATTAGCAAACACAATCAGAATACAAATCCTGCACATACAAACTACGTTTGTTTTTACGCATCGTCTCATGTGCGCGGGCTGTGTGGAAAAGAAGATGGAAGACTCGTGTTGCGGTAGGAGAAAGGCAGCCTCGGCTGGAGGTTAGTGATGGGACCCACAGTTCACTGAAATGTGCCGAGTCAAGCTAAAAAGATACGTTATAAATAGATGCGCACACAATCACTCAGTACTGTACTGGAGCAACTGCCTACCCCTCACTGAACTGAGAGTCGGCTGAACCGAGAGGGCGGGGCTCGTTTGCTGCTCAGGCGGGGGATTCACCTGCTGATCCCTGGTTTCCAGTACAGCTCCGGTGAGTGTTTCAGTACAATACTTCACCCATAAAAACTAGTACACTCGATCATATCGTTTGTGTACATTACAGCACTCATGCAGGCACGGCAGATTCAACAAGTAAGCAACATCACGAGGAGGTTGAGAAATGAATGGGGAGCGGGAATGACAGACCCCAGTTTTACTGGGTAGTTCAAACCTGTTGGCATTAGCACTAAAGCTTTCTGTCACTACTGCAACGTGCAAATGTCTGCAAAAATGTCAATGAATTGTAGTTCTCAATAAAACTGAAACAGGTTTCTACTTCAATTATCAGAGGTATTTTAGTAGTAGTTTAGGTGGATTGATTGTTTATTCCTAATGTATAAACAGAGTACTTCTCAAAATATTTATGAGGCAAGACCTTGATATATGATGATTCAACAGAAGCCATATAGAAGATAGTTAAGTACAACTGATATTTTGGGCTGTTCAGTACAGGGTCATCCTGTACTCCACACAGGTAGAGGTGCTTTTTTTCAACTGATCTGTTAGATTATTTTAAGGTAAAACTGCATTATAGGCTCTAATATGCTCGATCTGTGATAATATGTTACTAAAACAGATGGTCCTGAGCCAAGTCACAATGAAAACTGGGTGTGTACGATAATTTTCCTCAAAATACGTTAATTTTAATCCGCTGGTACGATACTTCAACATTTCCCATCTGGCAACACTTGTGACACTGATCAAGTCCACGCTCATGATCCGACACAAGGTGGGGAAGACAGCCATTAGCCAACAACAACAAAAAGAACATGCTGCACTGGGGACAGAATTGTTCTTTATTCATCTCCATAGAGTTAGACAAATTATTATTAGACAGACACTGAAGAGGCTGGCTACCATTCAACCACCATGATCACTCAGAACCAGGGCTTAGCACAGCCTGTTAACATCACAAACAATGTCACTGTAAGCAGCTGGACTGAAAAAGTTTGTTTCACTATGAAGCATCTTCTTAGAGATGCAGCTGTCTCCACATTCTTGAGCTTCAGACTCACAACCAAGTAAATAGTTTAAGGGTTTTAACAGCCAGGCTAAATAACTGGTTGTCATTAGCCCAGCATTGAAATGCTGTTAAATGTAAGTAAAGACATGTCTGCTTTGCTGTAATGGTGATTGCATCATTAATTCAATTCAATTCAATTCAATTCAACTTTATTTATATAGCGCCATTTCACAACAACAGTCATCTCATAGCACTATCAACTGTAGGGAGGACCCCCACAGTTGCAGAAAGACCCCAGCAATCAGGCGATCCCCTGTGAGCAAGCACTTGGCGACGGTGGAGAGGAAAAACTCCCTTTTAACAGGAAGAAACCTCCAGCAAAACCAGGCTCAGGGAGGGGCAGTCATCTGCTGCGACTGGCTGGGGGGTGAGGGGACAGAGAAGAAGAAAAGAACAGACATGTAGAGAGCAAACAGCACGATGGGGACTCAATCTATGGGAGAGAACAAACAAATGTTAATGACCAGCAAAAAAAAAATATTTCATAGAGAGTGAGGAAAGGAGTGAGGCCCAGTGCATTACTGGAGGTCCCCCGGCTGACTAAACCTATTAGCAGCATAACTAAGGGAGGGTTCAGAAACACATGATCCCTCCCTAATTGTAGGCTATATCAAAAAGGTAGGTTTTAGCCCTATTCTTAAAAACAGAGATCGAGTCTGACTCCCGAATCCAGATTGGCAGCTGATTCCACAGGAGAGGAGCTTGATAACTGAAGGCTCTGCCTCCCATTGTACTTTTGGAGATTCTAGGTATTACAAGTAAACCTGCATTTTGGGAGCGTAGTGCTCTGTTAGGATGATACGGTAGTATCAGATCTTTTAAATAAAAAGGAGCCTGATTGTTTAGAGCTTTGTAAGTAAGAAGAAGGATTTTAAACTTAATTCTAAACTCTATGGGAAGCCAATGAAGGGAGGCCAGAACCGGAGAGATATGATCTCTCTTTCTAGTACCTGTTAAAACTCTTGCTGCAGCATTTTGGATCAGCTGAAGACTTTTTAAAGATGTTTTAGGACAGCCTGATAATAAAGAATTACAATAATCTAATCTCGAGCTAACAAAAGCGTGGATCAGCTTCTCAGCATCACTCTGAGACAAGATGCTCCTAATCTTGGCAATATTACGCAAATGATAGAAGGCAGTCTTAGAAACAAATTTAATATGTGAATTGAAGGACAAATCCTGATCAAAAATAACTCCAAGGTTCCTCACAGAGCTATTAAGAGAAAGAGTAACTGCATCCAAACTGAAAGTTTGATTTGGAAAGGAATTTCTAAGGTTTTTTGGACCAACAAGAATGACTTCAGTCTTATCTGAATTTAATAGCAGGAAATTACAAGTCATCCAAACTTTGATTTCCTTAAGACAGGCTTCTAACTTGGCTAATTGATTAGTATCATCTGGCTTCATTGACAGGTATAATTGTGTGTCATCTGCATAACAGTGAAAATGTATACAGTGCTTTCTAATAATGTTGCCTAACAGAAGCATATATAAACTAAAAAGAGTAGGGCCAAGCACAGATCCCTGTGGAACTCCATGACTAAGCTTTGAGCTGAGAGAAAACTCATCATTTACATGAACAAACTGGAACCTATCAGATAAATAAGATCTAAACCACTGCAACGAAGTTCCATTAAGTCCAACATAGTGTTCTAATCTATCAAGTAGAATATTATGATCAATAGTATCAAAAGCTGCACTAAGATCTAAAAGGACAAGTACAGAAACTAGTCCATTATCAGATGCAATGAGGAGGTCGTTAGTGACCTTCGCTAAGGCTGTTTCAGTGCTATGATGGATTCTAAACCCAGATTGAAACTCCTCAAATAAACCATTTCCCTGCAGGTGGTCAAATAATTGCGTAGCAACAACTCTTTCTAAGATTTTTGAAATGAAAGGGAGATTAGAGATTGGTCTATAGTTAGCTAAAGCTCCTGGATCTAGCGTTGGCTTTTTGAGTAAGGGTTTAATTACAGCCGTTTTAAAAGCCTGCGGTACATGGCCTAAAGTTAATGAAGAATTGATTATATGAAGAATAAAGCTACCAATAAGTGGGAAGACTTCTTTAAATAGCCTGGTAGGAATAGGGTCTAAAAGACAAGTTGAAGGTTTGGATGAGGAAACTATTTTGTCTAACTCACAAAGGTCGATTGGAGTAAACTCATCAAGACAGACATCAATAGAAGGAGTTGTAGTAGTTACCGTATTTAAGTTAACTGTGGGAAGAATCTGATTGATTTTATCTCTGATGGATGAAATTTTATTATTGAAAAAGTTCATAAAGTCCTGACTAGTAAGCTCTAAGGGGATGCTAGGATTGACAGAGTCCTGACTCTTTGTCAACCTGGCTACAGTACTGAAAAGAAACCTGGGATTATTCTTGTTCTCTTCTATTAATGCAGAGTAATAACTCGTTCTAGCTTTTCTAAGAGATTTTTTATAAATTAAAAGATGATTTCTCCAAGCTAAATAGATTTCATCTAAATTAGTAGAGCGCCATTTTCTTTCTAATTGACGAGTCTTCTGTTTTAAGCTATGAGTTTCTGTGTTGAACCAAGGAGTTAAAAATCTCTGATTAGACTTTTTCTTTTTTAAGAGGGCCACCAAGTCTAGAGCCTGATGCAGAGAAGCTGAAACACTATCCACCATGTTATCAATTACAGAAGGAGCAAGCTGTCTATAGCTTATTTCCGTTGTGTTGACACATGGCATAGAGGAAACAATCTGCATAAATTTGGAAACAGCATCATCTGAGAGGCATCTACTGTGATAATATTTTTCTTTAGGAGCCAAATAGTCAGAAATAGTAAAATCAAAGGTTAACAGACAATGGTCTGACAGTACAGGGTTATGAGGAGACACTACAAGATTTTCTATTTCTATGCCATATGTCAGAACAAGGTCCAATGTATGGTGGAGGTAATGAGTAGAATTTCCTACTTTCTGAGAAAACCCAATCGAGTCTAATATTGAATTAAAAGCCACATTAAGGCAGTCACTATCTACATCCACATGTATATTAAAGTCCCCTACTATAATTATTCTATCAGATTTCAGCACTAAATCAGCTAAGAAATCAGGAAATTCGGATAAAAATTCTGAATAGGTTGATGGGGGACGATAAACTATGGCAAATAAAATTGGGTTTAACCTGGAATTGCTAAAGTGCCCAACACTGAGGACCAGGCCCTCAAAGGAATTATAACATGTTTTTTGCTTTACATTAACTAGTAATTCGGAATGGTAAATTGATGCTACTCCTCCTCCACGACCAGAACTTCTGGGATTTTGACAGTTTAAATAACCAGAGGGAGTTGATTCATTTAAACCAACATAATCCTCTTGTCCTAACCAAGTCTCTGTAAGGGAAATTAAATCAATCTGATGATCAATTAACAGATCATGGACTAACAGAGACTTGGGAGTTAGAGACCTAATATTTAATAAACCACATTTAATTTTTAAATTATGAGGAGGAACAGAGGCCAAATCATTCAATTTAGAGGCTTTATGTTTAATTTGAGTTTTACCAATATTTTGCTTTATCACTTTGGGATGCTTATACATTATATTTTTATTTACTTTGGAGGGAGCAGACAACGATTCTCTGATGGGGAAGACAGGGGCTAAGCTGAGGGGTGGCGGATGAAGAGGAGCTGCAGAGAGGCGTGTAAGACTGCGACTCTGCTTCCTGGTCCCAACTCTGAGTAGTCATGGTTTTGGAAATTTGGATAAAAAAGATGCCAGACTGTTAGATAAATGAGAAGCACCATCCAAAGTGGGATGAATGCTGTCTCGTCTCATAAGACCAGGTTTTCCCCAAAAAGAGCTCCAATTGTCAATGTAGCCCACGTCATTTTTAGGACACCACACAGACAGCCAGCGGTTCAAGGATGACGAGCGACTAAACATGTCACCACTGGTCAGACTGGGGAGGGGCCCAGAGAATACTACAGTGGCAGACATCGTTTTGGCAAACTCACACACCGATTCTATATTAAGTTTCGTGACTTCCGACTGCCGGAGACGGATGTCATTAATGCCGGCGTGAATAACAATTGTGGAATATTTACAGTTACTTTTAGCCAGCATTTTCAAATTTGACTCGATGTCGCCTGCTCTGGCCCCAGGAATGCATGTGACTATGGCCGATGGAGTCTCTAGGTTCACGTTTCTGACTACAGAGTCGCCAATGATCAGAGTTTTTTCCTCAGCGGGTGTGTCGCTGAGCGGGGGAAAACGATTAGAAACGTGAACAGGTTGGTGGTGAACCGGGGCTTTGCGACTAGGCTTCCTTCTCACCGTCACCCACCCAGTCTCCTCGCTGCAGAGGAGAGCCGGGGAACCGGTGACAGTGGGGCCTAAGCTAGCTAGCTCCGCTGCAGCTAATGGGCGTCCGTCGAGATTAACTGGCGCAGACGGTGTTTCAATGCAGCGGAGCCGGGATTCCAAATCAGACAACCTCGCCTCGAGCGCCTCAAAAAGACAACATTTATTACATTTACCGTTATCACTAAAAGAGGCAGAGGTGTAGCTAAACATCTGACAGAGAGAGCACACCAGAGGAGGAGAGGAAAGAGAGGTAGTAGCCATAGCTAGTGGCTCAAGAGCTGGAGAGCAAACCACACAGGCAGACAGCAAAACAGGAAGTGACGATACGTTACCACAAGGAAGTGACGATCAATGTCACTTCCAAAACATTAGTGGTGTTTTGGGTTTTTTTGTCTTTCTTGGGGGGGGTGGCGATTTTGGGGGGTGGCCAGGGGTGGTCAGGGTCACCCCTGAAATCTGATTGGCCACCCCTGTGGCTACCCTTGATTTGATAGGCAGTTTTACACATTTGTCAAACCAAAGGGAAACAACTATCAACCAATCATAGACAGCTCAGGTGATTTGCTGATTTGGGGCCAGTTTAGTTCAAAGCTACTCCAAGTAGAAGTTGTCAGAGCTGATTTCTGGTCAGTTGCATGTGTGCTTTACGGGTTTTTTGGGATCTGAGGAACAAGGCACCTGCCTTGGTGTTTCCTCATCCTCCGTTGATTGCCTGTAGCCAGTGACCAGGAGAGGGTGCTTGTCACTATGCCGTCTGTTTAAGACGAAGTCTGTCCTCTGACAGGTATGGTCATTCAGTGTAAAACTTCCATCTGCATGTGTGAAAACTTTTTTTTTCTTTTTTCCAGCACGCAAATGTGTGTTGCCATTGCTGCAGCACTCCATTATTCTCTCTCCCACCTGGAAGATAAAGACTCCTACAACAGGATGCTCTTTGTCAACTACAGCTCCGCCTTCAACACGGTCATCCCCCACAAACTCAATGACAAATTGTCTTCACTTGGCCTGCACCCCACCCTCTGTGACTGGCTACTGGACTTTCTGACTAGCAGGCCCCATTCTGTCAGGATGGGTAACAGGACCTCAGCCAGCATCATCACGAACACAGGTGTCCCACAGGGTTGTTGTCTCAGCCCCATCCTCTACAGCCTCTTCACCCATGACTGTGTTGCCTCCCACAAGGACAATATCATCTTAAAGTTCGCAGATGACACAGCAGTGATAGGACACATCAGTGGTGGTGATGAAGCATCATACAGGAGGGAGGTGGCCAGCCTGGTGTCATGTTGTGAGGACAACAACCTCACCCTCAACATGGACAAGACAAAGGAGATGATAGTGGACATGAGGAAGAGGAGGAGGAAATCCCATCGGCCGCTGTTCATCCGGAAGCTTGAGGTGGAGAGGGTGAGCAGCTTTAAATATCTGGGCATCCACATCAGCGAGGACCTTACGTGGGCACTCAACACCACAGAGCTGGTTAAGAGAGCTCAACAGCAGCTGTACTTTCTGAGGAGGCTGAAGAAGTTTGGCATGTACCACAGGATCCTCAACAATTTCTACAGCTGCATCATTGAGAGCATCTTGACCAACTGCATCACTGTGTGGTATGGCAGCACTACTGCCCTGGACCCCAAACACCAGCAGAGAGTGATGAAGACTGGAGAAGATCATCAGGACTCCAATTCCCTCGCTGCAGAGCATCTACCACGGCAAAGTCCAAAAGAGAGCTGACACCATCCTCCAGGACCCCACCCACCCCCAGCACAGAGTGTTTACACTTCTATCCTCAGGCTGGAGGTACAGAAGCGTGAAATGCAGGACATCCAGACTAAAAAACTCCTCCTTTCCCACTGCCATCAGACTCCTGAATAAATAACAAACTCCGGACACAGCTTTGCAAATAGGAATTCACACACTGGTTGCTAAATTTGCACATTGCTCACTTGCACAGTGTACATAGTCTCACCCCGTCTCATATCCATATAATCTCTGCTGCTAAATTATCATTGTACAGTCTACTGGGTATTATCATCACAGAAAAATTCTCACACTGGGTGCTAATTTGTACATTGCTCATTTGCACACTGTACATAGGCTTATGCCATTTCAGGTTAATATCATCTCTGATTTTAATATACCATTGTCCATTATAGTCATCCAGTGAATTTTCAATTTTCATTCTTCTTGTTTCCTCTAGTTTAACTGCTTTAACTGTCCTAATTGCCTAATGTGTGTATTAGTATTCGTTAGTATTAGTACTTAGTATTACGGCGTGTTTAAGGTGTCCTAATTGTCTAATGTGTGTTATTAGTGTGTGTTGTTGGTATTCATTAGTATTAGGTATGTTATTACCTTATTAGTATTGATGTGTATCTATTACCTTGGCATTCGTTCAGACAGCAGAGTAAGAATTTCATTGCTCAGGAAATGTTGCATTTCGTAACTGTGCACATGATAATAAAGCCTTTGAATCTTTGAATCTTGTTTTTAAACTGGACCTGTGAGTCTGAATAAAGATTGTATGTACAAACACTAGATTAGCTAGCTTTGTCATAAAGCTAATGAATAGTAACAGCTTTGCACTAGCAATAGCATGAAACTTTTATGAAAATCAGCTAGTGTTTTGTCCGTTTCTTCTTTCCTTGATTAGATATTACCTTGAAATATGAACATTTATTTTCTGAAATAAAGACAGTTGTATAAAAATTATACAGAATATATATGCATTTGTTCAATAAGGCTAACATTATGGCTAATCAGAGTGTGGATTTAAAACAGAGCCAAGTTAGCAGAGGTGGGCAGAGTAATCAGAAATTGCAATCAAGTGAAGTTAAAATGTGATATTCTTTACTCAACTTCCGGGACTTCTTCTGAAACCAAGCCTTGATGGACTTTGAGGTATGCTTGGGATCATTGTTCTGTTGGAAGGTCCAATGACGCCCAAGCCTCAGCTTCCTCACAGACGGCATGACATTTTCTCCCAGGATTTCCTGATACTTGATTGAATCCATCTTGCCCTCCACATGCTGCAG
Organism: Pholidichthys leucotaenia; assembly: GCA_020510985.1. NCBI lineage: Eukaryota > Metazoa > Chordata > Actinopteri > Cichliformes > Pholidichthyidae > Pholidichthys > Pholidichthys leucotaenia. Next base: position 329,122,621 of record CM035842.1, on the reverse strand, counting down.
GTTTCCAGTGCCAAAGGAAGTGAAGCAGCCCCAGAGCATCACTGAACCACCACCATGCTTCACTCAAAGTCCACCAAGATTTGGAAGTCCTGAAAGATACTAGAGTAGCCATCACAGTCACTTGACTTGAACCCCATTGAAAATCTCAGGTGAGATTTGAAAAAGGCAGTTCCAGCACAAACCCAAGAATATTAGTGAACTGGAGGCCTTTGCCCATGAGGAATCAATCAATCAATCAATCAAACAAACTTTATTTGTGTAGCACTTTTTAAACATTAGATGCTGCTCAAAGTACTTTACATAGATAAAAACAGTAGACACATTTAGTTACATATTTTACATGATACATCCCCACCCCTTCCAACCCTCCCATAAACATACCCACAAACACAACACACACAGGCACATACATCACCCCCTACTTCTCTTACACACATATAAAATAAAAGAGACGTTGCTCAGCACCGAGGCACCACGTGAAGGAATGGGCTAAGATTCCTCACAACACTGCTGAAAGCTGGTGTCCTGCTATGGATCACATTTGCAGCCGGTCATAACAGCAAAAGGGTACTCTACTAAGCACTAAAGGTGCTTGTCATGAAGGGTTTGAATAATTGTGAGACTGCTGTAGTCATTAAAAGTGGCATTTTGTGTTGAATTGAGAGAAACCACTTGTAATACTGTGTTGAACTATCTAAATTGTTCTTGTTTGATTTGTTTATTGCAAACACCTGCTAGTTTGTACATTTTTCATGAACTTTTTCGTCTGTGCAAGATAGCTATAGCCCTACCAGTAAGTACTGCAGCATGTGAGCGAAGCTTCTCTGCTCTTAAACTGATCAAAACTCATTTTTGCACAACTGCCAGACAACAGACTGAGCAACCTGGGTGTCCTTAGCATTGAGGCCAAAAGAGCTAAATCACTTGACATGGATAGGTTCATAAAAGTTTTTTCAAGCCATCACCAAAACAGAAGAATTAGTCTCTTTTAGGTGGGTTAACACAGAGCCTGCTTGTATTATAGTTTGTGACAGCACTTTGACAGGAGAAGTAATCTGGTTTGTGCAAAAGTAAGATTGTTCAATGCATGGAATGTTTGAGTTCCAAAAGTCGACAAAACAAACATCAAGAATTCAATAAAAATATTTGTTGAATGTAAACATGAGTTTATGAGTTAAATTTATAGTTATAAATATGTTGAAGAAAAGCAGTGTGATATTTAAACATAGGCATGTGGCAATAAACTATTAAACCTCTTCCTGACTTGGCCACCGCATATAAGCTCTGAGTCCGACCTTGGCCACCCCAGTAAAGATTTTCTGGATATGCAGCTGGGGAGGGAGGCAGTCCAGCTTCTGTTCTGCTTTTGGTACAGATACCAGTTCTGGTGATATTGCCATTAATAGGCCAGATAAATAACAGATAGCATAGTTAAGTAAAATTATCCCTTAACAGAACAAGAAAATTTTACTGATTAAGATTTCTTTTTAAAAGTAGAATTTTCTTAAAACAAGTGAAACAAACACTCAAAAGTGGCATGGGAATATTGGCAACATTTTACAACATAGCTTGTGAAGTACTGTGAAATTACTGTGTACTTTTGAGTTAAAGTGCCACTCTGCCAAAAATTTTGTTTGTTTTTTTTCTTGTTAACATGTCTGTAACATGTGTTAAGACACGCCTATAGATGCACTGGGACACATCTTCAGTGATGTGCGTGAGCTCATTGGGTGTTTTGGGTCTTTCAACATCATACACCCTCACTCAGGTGACCCAATCAGGGTTGATCAGGCCCTGGCTTGTGTCCCAGCAGCAGTACTGACCCATGGATAACTCCTCTTGAGCCACAGCCCTTTCTGCTACCTCCATGGTGGATTTGATGGCTTTTATCCTGGCGAGCCCAGTGATACCAAGCAGTATGTACACCCCATGGAGTGTTCAGCCAGCGAAGCCTCTGCAACCCACTTCAATGGGCTCACAGCACCTCTTCCAGCCTGCCCTACTGCATTGTTCCACCAGTTTCTGGTACTTGGCCCGCTTGCGTTCATTTGCCTCTTCAATTCGGTCCTCCCACGGAATTGTAAGCTCTAGCAGCAGAACCTGCTTTAAGGCGATAGATGTAAATACCATGTCTGGTCTCAAGGAAGTTGTTGTGATGTGGTCTGGGAACTTGAGCTGTCTCCCCAGATCTACTTGATGCTCCCAGTCCAATGCCAATTTCAGCAATGTATGTGCAGGTTTGGGCTGAATGGGTAGGTGCTCTCCGGCTCTGACAAAACTAATGTTTTCTCACTGGTGGACCGGCTTGTTGTTAGCCACAGCTTTTGAGATGGTTTCTGCTATGGACTGGAGGTGCCCAACAGCCATCACTCAGGGCTGTTGGGCAGCTGCTTAAAATATGCTGGAGGGAAGCCTTTCCTGAGCACAAAGGACAAATTGGTGAGTGTTTCTTCCCCCAGATGTAAAGATTTGTAGGGCTGGGAAGAACATCATAGACCGCACGTATCAAAAATTTGATTCGTTCTGATTCTGTGACTCTGTCACGCTGAGCACCGGATCCCCTCAAGGCTGTGTACTCACTCCACTGTTGTTTACACTTCTGACACATGACTGTGTATCCAGACACGAGGGGAACCAGATTATTAAGTTTGCAGACGACACCACGGTGGTGGGACTTATTCAGAGGGATGAGGAATCAATGTACAGGGAAGAAGTGAGAGACCTGGAGGGCTGGTGCAGGAAGAACAATCTGGTGCTCAACGTGGACAAAATGAAGGAGATGATTATCGACTTCTGGCGGTCACAGCCTGAGCACGTCCCCCCTCAGCATCGGTGGCCGTTTAATGGAGAGAGTGGAGAACATCAAGTTCCTCGGAGTGCAGATCTCGCAGGACCTGACCTGGAGCAAGAATTCCTTGGAGATCAGGAAGCGGGCTCAGCAGAGACTGCACTTCTTGAGGAAACTCAAACAGGCCTCTCTCCCCATCTGCATCCTCAGGACCTTCTACAGAGGTGTGGTGGAGAGTGTTCTGATGTACTGCATTGCTACATGGTACTCCAGCTGCAGTATGTCAGACAAAAAAGCCCTGCAGAGGATAGTCAAGGGGGCTGAGAGGGTAATTGGAGTCTCCCTCCCCTCTGTCCAAGAACTTTTTCAGAACCGTTGTAGGAGCAGGGCACTGAACATTGTCAAGGACTGTTCTCACCCTCTGCATAAATACTTTGAACTTCTTCCATCTGGTAAACGATTCCGGAGCATCAGAGGCAGAACCACCAGACTGATCAACAGCTTCCTTCCACAAGCTGTCAGGATGCTGAACAGTTGACCCGGAATCTCTCACACACTACTGCACCTACGGACATTTTGTATATTATTTGTATATTATAGTTAGTTAGTTTTTTCCCAAGTATGTCTCAGGGATGTGTGAATGGATGGGGTGGTGGGGGTGGGGGTGGGGGGGGTGAAGTTATGTGTGAGTGTGTCTTAAATCATGCTGCTTCTATTTATATGGATGCCGAGAGAAACGCAATTTCATCTTGCCTGCACTACAGTTGTATGTACAGCAATATGACAATAAAGTTTGATTTGATTTGATTTGATTTGATTCTGCTTGCCAGATCTCGATCCAATTAGTCTTTCTCTCAATTGCACCCTCCCACCTTGTCCATGCACCCTTTTGCCAAATGGCCACTATCTTGGTGGTCTTCTCCTCTTCAACACCAGCTCGAACCTCATTTAAGACCAGCTGGTGTCTTTCTTTGCCATGAACATTGTCATACTAGGGCTGGATGATGGCTCCCACACCAACGCGGCCCATGGATACAATGCCCGCCAGAGCCCTATGTCTCAGTCATGACTCAGCCACTTCCAGACCTTCCTGAGGACTCCACTTCCTACCTGTCCAGACAAGAATGCCAGCTGATGCTACTCGTGAGTCCTTGGAGTCTCGGTATAACAAGGCCTCCCTTGTGTGTGAAACCTTGAACTTTTCCTCAAGACTGCTGTTTTTTATGACTTACAAGGCATATCAAGAGTGAAATCATTCAATGTCTTGTGTCTTTTTTTTTTTTGCTGTAAAGTTTCACTTAAACCTCGCCCCCCAAGAAAAAGCAAGTTGAGACGGAATATTTTTGGTGATGCAACTATGCATGAGGCTGGCACTTGGGTAGTGTTGAACCAATGGGGACTCTGTGGCCTAACTGAACTTGGCTTCCAGGATGGTTGGCATTTAATAACTAGCTGCATTAAAAACTTAAATTAAGATGAGTTTTACCATTAAACTGCTTCCAGTGAAGTTTTAGTCATTATCCTGCATACAACTGGGCATGTCCTTCAATCGGTAAGTCTTTTTACACAGAATTTATTCTAATAATGTAGCACAAGTCACTGTTAGCCTTGTGGGATGTGGGTACACCTAGTCATCACAGATATTGGTGTTTGGGGGGGAGTGTGAAAAGATTTTGACACAAAACTGTAAGACAGTAAAAGGTTTTATTTTTCGCAAAAAAGGCATAACATACCATTTTAGGTGATGTAGATTTGTTTTTATAGGGGATTTATAGCCACCAAAGTGTGTCTTTAAGTACTGGTGTAACAGTGTAGTACAGTGTAAATTAAGGGATACCACACCCATTTTTACCATAAAAGAACCTTTCAGTCTTTTCATATATGTACACGTAATTCCATGCTTGAGACGGGTTTAATTATTCAAGAAATGTTATGTGTAAGTTCTCCAGACTTAACTAGTACTCACTGGTTTGGGGGCTGTATACTTTAGTCGTTTGTTCAAATTAATTTGGAGGTAATATTAAAATTAGAATGCTGTAAGTGGTCAGTAATTTTGGAGCAATTGCAACAGAGTAATGAAATTGAAGAATACAGCCATGAACTCACTATTTACCAAGTAATTTGGGGGTAATGATGAATCAGAATCCATTTAGCACAGGGTAATTTTAGGGTTCTTACGCAAATGGGACTATCAAACTGTTGAATTTCTTACTTGAACGTTTAATTGTAGTTACTGTATATGGAAACAACAAGGTACCTACATCATAGGTGAAGAATACTTGCATAATGTAAAGTATGTAAAGTATGTACAACTTAAAAAGTAACACCAGGATACATTTATGGTAAAAGCAGGGTTTGTTACCATGTTGTTATCCTGAAATTACTCTGTATTTGCACTGTTTTGCACCAGTACTTAGCTACACTAAAAATGCAAAGTAGTTTAATAGCGCTTCATTGGCTCCATTGTAAAGTATTACCGGAATATCTTGTCAGACAAAAAACAAACATATGCAGCCATGATTTAAGATATTTTCTTTAACTTGGATTTCAGTTTCTGCAGTGCAGAAGAACCAAATTAACACTTGACACTGCCATTTTCATTTCAGACTAGTATCCAATGTGATTGTTGTGGACAAGGTGCTTCTTTTTTTCCTGTTTCAAACTCATGCATGCGAGTGCGTATACATTGTTCTGCTTGTGCGGAGAAGGAAAAGGCCAAGGTTCAGTGAAATCCAATAGCTATGCTTCTAGTAAGTGACCTTTACAATAAATGCATTCCTGTTTCCTGGGCTTGCAATTCACAAAGTCTGTTGCAATGAAGTAACCAAAGTTTAACTTTAAGTCTACTTTTACTCAGGAAAGCATGAACTTTGTCTACCAGAAAACTTCTAGCCAGCTAGGCTAGACCACTGGACAAACAAAATGCAGCTCTCTCAAAAGAAAGTAGTCCTAAAGAAAGGCTAAATTCAGAGTCATTCATATATACTGTACACATACAGACGTGGATAAAATTGTTGGTACCCCTCTGTTAATGAAAGAAAAACCCACAATGGTCACAGAAATAACTTGAATCTGACAAAAGTGGTAATAAATAAAAATTCTATGAAAATTAACCAACGAAAATCAGACAACGCTTTTGAAATGTGGTTCAACAGAATTATTTTAAAAAAACAAACTCATGAAACAGGCCTGGACAAAAATGATGGTACCCTTAACTTAATATTTTGTTGCACAACCTTTTGAGGCAATCACTGCAATCAAACTATTTCTGTAACTGTCAATAAGACTTCTGCACCTCTCAGCAGGTATTTTGGCCCACTCCTCATGAGCAAACTGCTCCAGTTGTCTCAGGTTTGAAGGGTGCCTTCTCCAGACGGCATGTTTCAGCTCCTTCCACAGATGTTCAATAGGATTTAGATCAGGGCTCATAGAAGGCCACTTTAGAATAGTCCAATGTTTTGCTCTTAGCCATTCTTGGGTGTTTTTAGCTGTGTGTTTTGGGTCATTATCCTGTTGCAAGGCCCATGACCTGCGACTGAGACCAAGCTGTCTGACACTGGGCAGCACATTTCTCTCTAGAATACCTTGATAGTCTTGAGATTTCATTGTACCCTGCACAGATTCAAGACACCCTGTGTCAGATGCAGCAAAGCAGCCCCAGAACATAACAGAACCTGATGGTCAAGATGGCGCAAGATGGCGCCCACAGTGGTCGCCATGGTCGCCCACAGTGGTCGCCATGGTGCTTCGCTGCGCCCTTTGTTTGTTTTTGTTTGTCAATTGTGTGTCTGCAAGCTCTTATACCCGTGAAGAGCTTCTAAATATCAGGACTTTCACTCCCACGGACCTACTCCCAGTTTTTTTAGCTCCTGCCGCCGATCTGGTTCATTGCTTGGCTCGAAAAGTGAGACGGCGAAAGAGAGGAAGACGAGCGGGCGCTCTCGTCCGGCTTCGCAGGAGAGGCACGCGCACGGCTTTGCCTGGCATATTTCTGTCCAATACCAACTCTCTCTCTAACAAGGTAGATGAACTGAGACTGCTGATGCGTTTTAAGGACCTCTCTTCCTCGGCTGCCCTCTGTTTTACCGAGACCTGGCTCAGGGAAAACACACCGGACAGCGCGCTGCGCCTCGAGGGATTTCAGCTGTTTCGTGCTGATCGTGACACAGAGCTCTCCGGTAAATCCTCAGGAGGCGGAGTCTGCTTTTACATCAACAGCAGCTGGTGCTCTGATGTAACGGTAATTTCCAAACACTGTTCTCCCGCCCTGGAATTTCTTTTTATTAACTGCAAGCCATTTTATTCCCCGCGGGAGTTCGCCTCATTCATCCTCACCGCTGTGTATGTCCCTCCCGACGCGGACACGCGCGAAGCTCAGCGCGTGCTCGCGGATCACATCCAACACACGGAGCGGATTTTTCCAGACTCTCTGGTTATTGTGGTTGGCGACTTTAACCAGAGCAATCTGAGCCACGATCTCCCCCGCTACAAACAGTTTATTAAATGCCCCACCAGAGGAATAAACACGCTGGATCACTGTTACACCACAGTGAAAGACGCATATCGCGCTGTTTCCCGCGCTGCGCTCGGATTATCTGATCACGTGATGGTCCACCTCCTTCCCACATACAGACAGAGATTGAAGCTCACTAAACCTGTTGTGAGTACTACGAAGAAATGGACCAGTGAAGCTGAGGAGAAGCTGGAAACGTGCATGGAAATAACTGATTGGGGCATGTTTAAAGGAGCCACGCATGATCTGGATGAGTACACGGACACTGTGAACTCTTATATCCACTTTTGTGAGGAGAGCATTCTTCCATCGCGCACCAGGGTGAGGTACTCTAATGACAAGCCCTGGTTCACAGCTAAGCTCAGACAGATCAGGAAGGAGAAGGAAGCAGCGTTGAAAAGTGGAGACAGGGACTGCTACAGGGAGGTTAAATATCGGTTTAACAGAGAGCTGAGGAGAGCTAAATCTGTGTATTCTGAGAGACTCTAGCAGCAGTTCACTGCTAATGACTCGGCTTCTGTGTGGAGAGGACTGAGGCAAATCACCAATTATCGGCCTCAGGCTCCTAAAGGTCAGGATGACAAAGCCCTTTGTCAAAGACTGTCCCAACACTATGCCCGTTTTGACACCTCGTCATCTGTGTCCAACTCCCCCCCTCCCTCCAGCTCCACAGCCTCCACGATCCCTACTTCATCAAAGGCGCCCCCCCTCCTCCCCCCCTGCCCTTGTCATCAGTGAGCAGGACGTGCTCAAACAGTTCTCCAGACTGAACCCGCGCAAGGCCCCCGGTCCGGACGGCGTGTCTCCCTCCACCCTGAGACACTGTGCGAAAGAGCTGGCTCCTGTCTTCACAGACATTTTTAACACCTCCCTTAAGCTATGCCACGTGCCGTCCTGCCTCAAATCCTCCACCATCATCCCTGTCCCCAAGAAGCCACGGATCACTGGACTTAACGACTACAGACCTGTAGCGCTCACCTCTGTAGTCATGAAGTCCTTTGAGCGCCTGGTCCTGCCCCACCTCAAGTCCATCACCACCCCCCTCCTGGACCCGCTGCAGTTTGCCTACCGAGCCAACAGGTCTGTAGACGACGCAGTCAACCTGGCCCTCCACTCCATCCTGTAGCACCTGGACTCCCCGGGAACCTACGCCAGGATCCTGTTTGTGGACTTCAGCTCCGCATTCAACACCATCCGCCCCGCTCTGCTCCGGGACAAGCTGTCCCTGCTCAACATGCCTGACTCCCTCTGCAGGTGGATCACCGACTTCCTGACGGACCGGAGGCAGCATGTGCGGCTGGGAAAGACTGTCTCAGACTCTGCTAGCATCAGCACCGGATCAACCCAGGGCTGTGTACTTTCCCCCCTACTCTTCTCCCTTTATACCAACTCCTGCACCTCCAGCCACCAGTCTGTCAAGTTGATCAAGTTTGCGGACGACACCACCCTCATCGGGCTCATCTCCAACGGCGATGAGTCCGCCTACAGGAGAGAGGTGGCCCAGCTGGCGTCCTGGTGCAACAACAACAACCTGCAGCTGAACGCTCTGAAGACAGTGGAGATGATTGTGGACTTCAGGAAAGTCACAACCCCTCTGCCCCCCCTCACCCTCACAGGCTCTCCCATCACCACTGCTGATTCCTTCCGCTTCCTAGGCACCACCATCACCAGGGACCTCAAGTGGGAGCCGACCATCAGCTCCCTCATCAAAAAGGCCCAGCAGAGGATGTTCTTCCTGTGGCAGCTGAGGAAGCTAAAGCTACCCACCAAGATGTTAGTGCAGTTCTACACAGCCATCATCGAGTCCATCCTCACCACCTCCATAACCGTGTGGTACGCAGGAGCCACTGCCAGGGACAGACTAAGGCTGCAGCGCGTCGTGCGCACTGCTGAGAAGGTGATCGGCTGCAAGCTCCCATCTCTCCAGGATCTGTACATCTCCAGGACCCGGAGGTGTGCTGGCCGGATCATAGCCGATCCCTCACACCCTGGTCACGTACTGTTTGCCCCCCTCCCCTCAGGTAGAAGACTTCGGTCCATCCAGACTAAAACCTCCCGTCACATGAACAGCTTCTTCCCCTCTGCCATCAGACTGCTGAACACTAAGTGACTTATTGACTCTCGTGCACTATGTACAGCAGCTCAACCAGACTCATGTCAATCATCACTGTTTTCTTCCTGCATTACCGACTGCACTATATGGTTCTCCACATTATCTGCTGCTCGCTAATATATTTTAACTGCTGACCAGTATTACTCTCTTATTCTACACTTTATTGCATGTATAGTTTATTTCTTTTATTTTATCATGTTTAACGTTGCAGCATTGCACCGAGACAAATTCCTAGTTTGTGTACTACATGAACAATGGCAATAAATCTGATTCTGATTCTGATTCTGAACCTCCTCCATGTTTCACAGTAGGGACAGTGTTCTTTTCTTGGTATGCTTCATTTTTGCATGTGTGAACACAGACCCGATGTGCCTTGCCACAAAGTTCCAGTTTTGTCTCGTCTGTCCATAGGACATTCTCCCAGAAGCTTTGTGGCTTGGCAACATGCAGTTTGGCAAATTCCAGTCTGGCTTTTTTATGATTTGTTTTCAACAGTGGTGTCCTCCTTGGTCGTCTCCCATGAAGTCCACTTTGGCTCAAACGACGACGGATGGTGCGATCTGACACTGATGTACCTTGACCTTGGAGTTCATCTTGAATGTGTTTAGAGGTTGTTCTGGGCTCTTTTGCTACCATTCGTATTATCCATCTCCTCCTGCGGCTACGTCCAGGGAGGTTGGCTACAGTCCTGTGGATCTTAAATTTCTGAATAATATGTGCAACTGTAGTCACAGGAACATCAAGCTGCTTGGAGATGGTCTTGTAGCCTTTACCTTTAACATGCTTGTCTATAATTGTCTTTCTAATCTCCTGAGACAACTCTCTCCTTTGCTTCCTCTGGTCAATGTTTAGTGTGGTACACACCATGTCACCAAACAGCACAGTGACTACTTGTCACCCTTTAAATAGGCTGACTAACTGATTACAAGTTTGTAGACACCTGTGATGTTAATTAGAGGACACATCTTGGTTGAACATGTCCCTATGGTCACATTATTTTCAATCTTTTCTAGGGGTACCATCATTTTTGTCCAGGCCTTTTTCATGAGTTTGTTTTTTTTTTTTAAATAATTCTGTTGAACCACAATTCAAAAGCATTGTCTGATTTTCATTGGTTAATGTTCATAGAATTTTTATTTATTACCACTTTTGTCAGATTCAAGTTATTTCTGTGACCATTGTGGGTTTTTCTTTCATTAACAGAGGGGTACCAACAATTTTGTCCACGTCTGTATATTACTCACATACAGTATAATGCATATATCAGCACAAATCAGTCCTTTATCAGAGGTGGGTGAAGTAGGCAGAAATTGTACTCAAGTAGAAGAAGTGTTATCTTATGATAATAATTACTCAAGTATTAATAAGAGTAGTCACCTAGAAAATTATTTAAGAGTTAGAAAGTATCCTAAAAAAGTTTCTTGAATAGTGAGTGACAGTCTCCAATCCGGGAGTCTTTTTTTCCCCTAAATTTGTGATGCTTTTTCTCATAAATTCGCAATTTTAGCTCATTCCGACAAAGCCGAAAGGAGCAAATGTGATGGCATGGTGTCCGTCCATCTGTCCATCCACATTTCACGGGAATCACTGTTCCTCCTAAGCAATTGGCTTGATGGTCATCAAATTAACACACAATGATCCTCAGGTGAGTCTGCATCCAGATTGCATTCAAGGGCAAGGTCAATGGTCAGGAGATCTGGGCACTTATGTAATTTCAGAAAAATTGCTACTCCTCCTAGGTAATTGCCCTGGTGTTCATCAAGCGCACGATGATCATCAGGTGGGTCTGCATCCAAGTTGTGTTGAAGGTCATTGTCAAAGGTCTGGAGATATTAGAGCTTATGTGATTTCAGAAAAATCTGTACTTCTCCATGGCAATTTCCCCAATTCGCAACAATCACACACAATAATCCTCAGGTTTGTATGCATCCAGGTTCAACTTAAGATCAAGGTCATTGTCAAAGGTCAGGAGACATGTACATTTATGATTTTCATGAAAATCGCTTTTTGGTCTACATCTAGGCAGTGCTCAAGATCAATAGTCAGGAGGTCTGAGCTCTCCTGGGGTGACTTCTTCTGGCCACAACTCTGCTACTCAGCTACACTGTCACTGCCGGTCTGGTTTTGTCATATATTTTAGAATATCTTTCTTGTGAATGTTTAATTTTTTTTCCTTGCATATTTAAAAGTTTTTAAAGTTTTTTTTTTTTATGTTAGAGCTTCTTCAACAAAAGCTACCAACTTATTTGGGTTTGCTTGCATCAGTAAGCTTCACTTCACAAAAAACTTTTACTTTATCAGCAACTCTGGAAATTTGGGAGGTGTTTTGTTGGCATTTTGTGTTCCTTGAGCATCATTTCTTAAAATACCTTTTATCGCACAATATTGGCGAGTGTGAAAGCATCCCTTAAATGACACATGCGGTGGGTGGATCTCACTTTATTTAGAGATGGAGGTGAAAAAGTGACATTGGGATGACAGTACTTTATTAGAGCTGAGTTTGGCATTGTAATTTTGTACTGTTCTTGCCGGTGGCTCCAGTTTGCAGTAAAAATGTTTCATTCCATTTGTGAAACCTTTACTAGCCATTACTTTGTTGCCTGCTTCATCTCAGCACAGACACAAAGGGAGGATGGTGGAAAAAGTGGTTAGATGTGTTTGGCCTAGTCTGACAAAATCTCATTAAATCCTCCAAAAGTGGTATCGGGAGCCTGTTTGTGGCTGTTAAAGGGTTGGGTGCTGGCGGGTGTAACATTCAGCCTTCAGAGGGGCTGTTAATGGTTTGAGAAACAGCACTGCTGGTCTGAAGTGGAAACATTAAACTATGAAATTAACAATAGCTACTGAGTAGAAATAGCACTCCATCCCTGTGTTGGTCTGGAGAGCTTGGACGTATCAGGCAAGCTTAATTTGTGTCACTTTACTTGCATATTAAGCATTTCATTTTGATAAATTCCACAAAATAATTATTTCAGTGATTTAATCATGAAATTTTTAAGTCTGACAGTCATGTGAAAAAATTAGGACATGCTATAAAACCCTGTTTGTTTGGTTTTTTAAACATATTTGGACATTTGGATATATAATATCAATTTTAACAATACTGGGAGATTCAAGTAATATAACTAAACAACTAAAACTGAAGAAAAGACTTTTTAAATTTTCTGTAAAATGTAATTCTAAAAACATGCAATTTCTGGTGAGGAATAAATTAGGACATCCCCACATTTATTCACACTTAAAATGGCTAAAATCACACACAAGTGTATCACATCAGGTGCACATGATTAGAACATCGTTACTCAACATTTTGAAAGAGGCTTGTCCTATTTAAACCTCAGACATTCAGTTTGGTGTGCTCCTGACTGTTGAAGTGAGAGTGAACACCATGGTGAGATCGAAAGAGCTATCTGAGGCCTTCAGAAACATTGTAGCAGCTTATGAGTCTGGTCAGTGATTTTAAAAAGATCTCAAAAGAATTTGAAATCAGCCAGTCCATCCATCCATCTTCTACCGCTTAATCCTTTTCGGGTCGCGGGGGGGCTGGAGCCTATCCCAACATCTTTGGGTGAGAGGCTGGGTACACCCTGGACAGATTGCCAGTCCATCGCAGGGCCAACACAGTGAGACAGACAACCATTCACGCTTACGTTCACACCTAAGGACAATTTAGAATCCCCAGTTGATGCCAGTTAACCTAACCTGCATGTCTTTGGCCTCTGGGAGGAAACCGGAGTACCCGGAGTAAACCCATAGACACGCAGAGAATATGCAAACTCCACACAGAGGTGTCACCAGTGGTCATCAGCCATTCCACTGTCCAGAAAATAGGCTACAAGTGGAGGACATTCCAAGCAACTGCCAACATGCCCAGGTCTGGCCATCCAAGCAAGTTCACCTCAAGAGCAGACCGCAAGATGCTAAAAGAAGTCTCCAAAAATTTTAAAATGTTATTACAGGACCTACAACGGCTCTTGCTGCTGTTGATGTGAAAGTGCATGCCTCTACAATCAGAAAGAGAATGCACAAGTTTAACTTGCATGGGAGACATGCAAGGAGGAAACCTTTGCTCTCTAAGAGAAGCGTGAAGGCCAGACTGAAGTTTGCCAGAGAGAGTGTAGACAAAGACCAGGACTTCTGGAATAATGTTCTTTGGACATATGAGTCTAAAATTGAATTATTTGGAAACCAGAACAGAGGACGTGTTTGGCGTAGACCAAATATAGCATTCCAGGAAAAGAACCTCATACCAATTGTGAAGCATGGAGGTGGAAGTGTCATGGTTTGGGGATGCTTTGCTGCAGCAGGACCTGACCAGCTCACCATCATAGAATCCACCATGAATTCTACTGTGTATCAGAGGGTGCTTGAGGACCACATGAGACCATCTGTAAAAAAAAAATTAAAGCTGAAGCAGAACTGGACCCTGCAACATGACAATGACCCAAAACATTCCAGTAAATCTACCAAGGACTAGCTAAAAACTAAGAAATGGAGAGTCCTGGAATGGCTGAGTCAAAGTTCAGATCTTAATCCTACTGAGATGCTGTGGTGACTTGAAGCGGGCTGTACATGCAAGAAATGTCATGGTGTGGGGCATGATCTTAGGATCATGCCCACATTTTGTGTTCATTTTTGCCTCTCTGTGTTCATTATTATTAGTTGCCTTCCATCCTCTGTTATTGTCTTTGGTGTTTCCCAGTCTATTGTCATCCTATGTCCTCGCCCTTTTTAGTATTTTTCTCTGTACTGCAATTATCATTTGTATTTTGGTTCCTGTGGGCTCTGTCTGCGCAGTCCTGCCCATGCCGGTGTCCATCTGTGTCAAGTGTGGCATCATTAACATTGATGTTGTCTGTCCTGTCATGCTCCAGTGTTTCCCAAGGTTTCCTCTGTGAGTTTTATTTGCTGTACGTTTCCTAGTTTTTTTTCCAGCCCCCATGCTGTGTCTTTATTTTATTCTTTTGTGTCTTTTGTTAATAAATTATTATTTTGCACCACATCCCTGCCTGCATCTGGGTTCTCTTTCTACATACATCTGCCAAGAGGCATATCCTTGACAGAATGACCCCACCAAACAAGGACTCAGCAGGCAGGAGGTAGGCTACTGCGGGTCCTGACCCAGATGATCTATAGGCAGTCCAGACAATCCAGAGCCTCATCTCAGACACCCGCACCTCCCACACACCGGAGGATGCTTTGGGGTTCCTGGACATCGCAGTTGGGTTACTAGGAGCGTACCCCGGCCTACAGAGCTACCTTGAGCTGGTGAAGCTAGGGACCCTCATCACTAGCCTCCACAGGGCATTTCAGGAGCTGGTGAGGATCTCTCCAGAGACATTGGGGGTCGTGCCGACGGCGACGCATTCCCAGACTTCTGCACCTCCTTCTCCTCACCACTCACCAGCTCCAGCCCCTTCTCCACCTCCCAAGCAGTAGCCTGCTGCACTATGAGCTCCTTGGGAGATGTCCCCCGCCGGAAGGCGAGGCGCTGGGAGACGCCACTCCTCTCAGCGCGCCATTCTTGCCTGCCTCTTCACTGCACCACAGCCATGCCCTGAGCTGGAGGAGAGTGCTCCGCTTCAGCCCCATGGAGCTCAGCTGTGCCAGCTCCCACAGCAGCTGCAGTGCCGGGCCCCAGGACAGTTGTTACACTGGCTCCCACGGCAGCTGCAGTGCCAGCTCTCACATTTTCCACACTGGTGCCTGCACCTGCTGCAACTCCTCAGACTGCTTCATCTGCTGCCCCGCCAGCAGCCACATCCCTTTCTCCTGGTCCATATCCATCAGCTACAGCAGAGCAGCAGAACAGGCATATGCATACTCATTTCTCGTTACCACCTAATGAGATGTCTTGCCTTGTTTCAGGTGAGGGGTCTCAGCAGCAGCCCCCTTCTGCTTCTGAGCCCCCACCTCCTGCTTCTGCTGTCACCCCTGTATGTGTGCTGTCACCCACCCTGGTCTGCCTGTTTTTCCCCAAGGTGCATGCAGCAGCTCCGGCAGTCTCCAAGGTGCACGATTCTGCTCCAGCTGCCCCCGAGGTACACATCCCAGCTTCAGCTTTTCCCGAAGTGCACGCTACAGTTTCTGCTGTCCCCGTGGTGCACTCCCTGGCTCCAGTGTTCTCTGAGGTGCATGCAGCAGCTCCAGCAGTCTCCGAGGTGCACAAGCCTACTCTAGCTGTCCTCAAGGTGCACATTCTAGATCCAGCTTCCCCCAAGGTGCACACCCCTGCTTCAGTTCTCCCCAAGGTGCAGGCCACAACTCCACCTGTCTCCGAGGTGCATGCCACAGCTCCAGCTGTCTCTGAGGTGCACGTCACAGCTCCAGCTGTCTCCGAGGTGGACAAGCCTGTTCCAGCTGCCCCCGAGGTGCACATCCCAGCTTCAGCCCTCCCCGAGGTGCATGCAGCAGCTCCAGCAGTCTCTGAGGTGCCTGCAGCAGCTCCGACAGTCTCCGAGGTGCATGAGCCTGCTCCAGCTGTCCCCAAGGTGCACATCCCTGCTCCAGCTGTCCCCAAGGCAGTCACCCCAGCAGCAGAGGACCAGGAGCTAAGGCAAGTTCTTCTCATTTCATTTTTAACATCAACATTAGAAAAGACTTGCCTAGCTTCTGGTGTTAGTGGTGTCGCCTTACTCACTTCCTGCCTGTCTCACTTATCTGAGGTGGCTGCACCGGAGGGGGTTTCCAGGCATCTGGGCCGGACGCTCTTCAGGCCCAGCTGACATCAGCTTCAGTGGCTGGTGCACCTCTACTCATCGCTCCAGAGGTCAGGGGACCTCCAACCGTCGCTCCAGAGGTCAGGGGACCTCCACCCGTCGTTCCAGAGGTCAGGGGACCTCCACCTGTCGTTCCAGAGGTCAGGGGACCTCCATCCATCCAAGAGGCTGGTGAGCATCCACCATTTGTTCCACAGGCCGGTGCACATCTGCTGTTTGTTCCAGAGGCCAGTGTGCATCCACTGTTTGTTCCTGTACTCAGCACACCCAACTCATCAGTTCCTGAGTTCAGCATCCTGCTGACACCTGCTCTGGAGGACTGCACGCTGCTGTCACCTGTCTCTGAAGTCAGCGCACCCCCATCACCAATACCTGAGGTTACTAACTAACTAACTAACTAACCTGCACTTATATAGCGCTTTTCTAGTCACAAAGACCACTCAAAGCGCTTTCATTAATACTAACCCTCTATTCTAAGGGCCTATAGGAAACAGATATCTAGGGACAATTTAGAACAGCCAATTAACCTAACATGCATGTTTTTGGCATGTGGGAGGAAACCGGAGAAATCCCGGAGTAAACCCACGCAACACGGGGAGAACATGCAAACTCCACACAGATCACTGTTGGTCGGGGGCTGGGATCGAACCCACGATCCCACGATCCCCACAATCCCCCGGCCAAGGGTAAACTGTGCTGCCGCAGTGCTAACCACTGCGCCACCGTGCAGCCACGGTTAGTAGATAGATAGTGTGCAACAATTGACTGTTCCTGAGCCCAGCGCATGCCTGTAAGCTGTTTTTGAGGGCAGCGTGCTGCAGCCATCTGCTGCAGAACTAAAAGCTCCTTCATTACTGGCTCCACAACTAAAAACTCCCCTGTTATCAGTTTCTGAGGTTAAGGGTTCCATGTTATCATCTGACTTTAAGGGTTCCATGTTGTCATCTCCTGAGTTTAAGGGTCCCATGTTGTCATCATCTTCTGAGCTTAAGGGTTCCATGTTGTCATCATCTCCTGAGCTTAAGGGTTCCATGTTGTCATTATCTCCTGAGTTTCAGGTCTCTGTTGTTATCTCCAGAACAAGAAGCTCCTGTATTATCTCCCGAGCTAAAAGCTCCCATGTCATCTCCTGAGCTTAAAGGTTCTATGTTGTCATTATCTCCTGAGGTTAAAGACTCCAGGTTGTCATTATCGCCTGAGTTAAAACCTCTTGACCAGCACAGGCGCCAGATTGCTCCTTAACCCCCTAGTGGTCGATTTTTTTCGAGAAAATATTCAGTTCAGATGTTAGAGATTTCCAAGGCTATAATTTGAAAGTGGTAAGAGATAGTGGCTTACTGTCAATTAGAAAGATGTAGAATATGATCCAAAGTTTGAGATAGGAGTAAATTTACACATCTAATTTGCATAATGTCACGGCAGCCATCGCAAATTACATAACTTTCAGTCAAAAGTGGACTTTGGGCATATTTACACAAAGGATGGTTTTGCTTTTTGTCACCGTTTCTTGTTTTGGACATTTTGTTATCTTATCTTAAAAGTACACTACCGTTCAAAAGTTTGGGGTCACCCAGACAATTATTTTGTGTTTTCCATGAAAAGTCACACTTATTTACCACCATGAGTTGTAAAATGAATAGAAAATATAGTCAAGACATTGACAAGGTTAGAAATAATGATTTGTATTTGAAATAATAATTTTTTCCTTCAAACTTTGCTTTTGTCAAAGAATCCTCCATTTGCAGCAATTACAGCATTGCAGACCTAACATGATTGCACAAGGGTTTTCTAATCATCCATTAGCCTTCTGACGCAATGAGCAAACACATTGTACCATTAGAACACTGGAGTGATAGTTGCTGGAAATGGGCCTCTATACACCTATGTAGATATTGCACCAAAAACCAGACATTTGCAGCTAGAATAGTCATTTACCACATTAGCAATGTATAGAGTGTATTTCTGATTAAAGTTATCTTCATTGAAAAAAAGTGTTTTTCTTTCAAAAATAAGGAAATTTCTAAGTGACCCCAAACTTTTGAACGGTAGTGTATATGAACCAGAAAATCAGTACAATGCAGTGCAATGTAAACAAACAGACATTCGTCACTCACTGCTGGCAAAGGCGGCTCTCGCTTAGTCCATTTTCGTCCATCCTGGTCGTTATTTTCTCTTCTGTCAGTCATTTTATTTTTCCTCCTCACATCCAGAAACTGTTATGATTATCCCACCTCATTTTTGGTTTTATTCTGCCGCTATTTATGTTATACAACAACATGGAACTGGAGCGATAGTTTTCACCAGTCAAATGGTGCTGGGGGGGCAGCAGGTGAAGATCATGTAGCTTTGCCTACCCTCTGTTATAACAAAATGTAAACATTTACCTTCATAAGCTAAATGATCTCTTTTTAGAAGCATATTTGGCAAATTCGGGAACAAATGCCTCCTCCTTCTTGCAATGGCGATGGCGAACATCAACATTCGTTTACAAACTCTTCTTCTGTGGTGTCCAGAAATGAGGTGTTATGATGCCCGCCATTGGTCCTCCAAGGCAAGAGCAGTAAGTTATACATGTCTGCCACCTTGTGAGGTGGAATTCTTTGTGCAACTTAAATCAACTGGGGAGTTTCTAACATTACATGACAGGAGCAGCGCTGCGCTGTGCTATGCAGGTAGGGGCGCGATCTGTCCATGAAATCTTGCCAGTTAAAGAGTTAAAAGTGTTTGTGTTATCTCCAGAGCAAGAGGCCCTTCCATTATTTTCTGCAGAGCAAAAAATTTGCCATGGCGGCCGCCGGGCCGTCATCAGCTCCAGCTGTGCACACACCTGCCGCCAATAACCAGCAGGCCTTAAAAGCCGGTGTCACTGACCGCTCAGCACGGAGTCGTCTGTCTTCATCATTATGCAATGCGTCACGGACACGGCCTCAAGCCAGAGCTTCTGCCAAGCCACTTCGTCAAGCCTCGTCACATAAGCCACAGCAATCCTTACCTTGTCAAAGTATTCTCCCCTGTGCACAGGTGGACCTCCCTGGCTGCGGACTTGTCTCCCCTGGCAACGGAGACTCTCCTCCTCCTCCTCAGATCTCCTCCTCGTCGTCACGACGCCAAGCTGCACGCTCACCTTGTCACGCCAAGTCACGGAGTGGACAGGAGTCTCTCAGCGGCACCTGCAAGTAAGCAGCACACATTATAACATCCCTCTGCTGCAAGCTGCATTAATCCCCTGTGCTTGTGTGTTCCCAGGGTTGTCAGGTCACAGTGGGACTCGCTCAGCTTCAGCTGTCCTCCAGCATCACACTCACCCACACATCCACACACACAAACTACACATTGAGTTAATAAATAATTGTCAAACTACTCTACTCGTGTCAGTGTCTGTCTCCTGGGTCAAACAATCATGTCAAAATTCTCATGTTGTTTCCTCCAGAACGAAACGCTCCCATGTCATCTCCGTGGCTAAAGATTTTATGTTCTCATCTCCTGAGTTTAAAGGTTCTATATTGTCACCTCTAGAGGTTAAGGTTTCCATGTTGTCATTCCCTGAGGGTGAAGTTTCCATGTTGTCATTCCCAGAGTTTAATGGTTCTTTGTCTTCTCCAGAGGTTAAAGTTTCAGAGAGTAAAGTTTTCATGTTGTTATCTCCAGAGTTTAAAGCTTCTGTGTTGTTATCCTCTGTGGAAAGGGCTCCTATGTGATCGCCTGTGTTAAAGGCTCCTGGGCTTAACAGCCCTACGGTACCGTGTTCTTCCGTCAGGTGGTCCTTGGACTTTGGTAGGCCACCCAATGCACCATGTTTCTCTGTCTGGTGGCCCATGGACTCTGGTAGGCCAACCGGCACATCATATTCATCCATCTGGTGGGCCTTGAGCTTTGGCAGGCCACCAGATGCACCGTGTCTTTCCTGTTATAGTCGTGGGACTTTGGCTGACCACCTGATGAACATTTTTTCTTTGTTTATGTCCTTGATTTGCCCCGCCATACCCATGCCCCCCTCCTCCTGCCCAATTGGGGTATTCCTTGTTTTGTTTGGAGACCGTCCAGAATCCGCCCTTGAGGAGGGGCCCTGTCATGGTCTGGGGCATGATCTTGGGATCATGCCCATATTTTGTGTTCATTTTTCCCCTCTCTGTGTTCATTATTATGATTATTTTGATTAGTTGCCTTCCATCCTCTGTTATTGTCTTTGGTGTTCCCCAGTTTGTTGTCGTCCCATGTCCTTGCCCTTTGTTAGTATCTTTCTCTGTGCCGTGATTGTCATTTGTATTTTGGTCCTTGTGTGCTCTGTCTGTGCAGCTCTGCTTGTCCTGTGCTGTCTCCGTTGTTCTTGATTGCTCTCACCTGTCCTGTGTTGTCTTGATTACCCTCTGTCTTTACATACCAGTGTCAGTCTGTGTCAAGTGTGGTGTCATTAATGTTACTGTTGTAACGTTGTTTGTCCTGTCGTGCTCCAAGGTTTCCGCCATGAGTTTTATTTGCTGTATGTTTCCTAGTTTTTTCCAGCCCCCGTGCTGCGTCTTTATTTTGTTCTTTTGTGTCTTTGGTTAATAAATTACTATTTTGCACCACATCCCTGCCTGCATCTGGGGCCTCCCTCTACCTACATCTGCCGAGAGGCAGATTCTTGACAAGAAACCCCTCAAACATCTCACAGCTGAAAGAATTCTGTATTGAGGAGTAGAGCAAACTTTCCTCAGACTGATGTTAGAGACGGGTAGATTCCTACAAGAAGCGCTTCACTGAAGTTATTTCAGCCAAAGGGGGTAACACTAGCTATTAGGTGGTAGGGTGTCCTAACCTTTTTCTCTGTTAGAATACGCATTTTTGTTGATATCTTTTGTTTAATGAGTAAAACAGGTTAATTTTTATCTACCTGCAATTAAATCACCTTCTTTTCCAGAGATAAATAAAAACAAGATTAGACATCAATATGTGAACATTTTTTAATAAAGAACCGAATATTTAATGGTGTGTCCTAATTTTTTCACGACTGTATATTATGCATTTTCCAGGGAATACTTTTAAGTTTTGGTGTCCTCTGGGACATACATGTGTAGTTTTAAAGATTAAAACAATTTCTGCATTTGTTTAAAGTTCTACCTGAAACAGTCAGCTTGTTTATACCCCCTTTACACAGGGGTGGAGATCATTGAGAGAATCTTTGAGCGAGCTGGCCAATGTTTGATCTAACAATGATCTTCAGTGATCTCCCCCACAGTTGCCATGGTCTCCTCAAAGATTTGACTCAGTCCAAAACACACAAGGATCTCCCAAGCGATCCCAAAAATAATTTAAAAAAAAATTGACCCAATCTCTCAACAATCTCTGTGATGTGTAAGAGTGGACCCTGTGTTACAGTAATAAGCCCCTAACCTAACTGGATAAAGCTGTTTTGAATGGACCAATCATAAGCAAGGAAGCAGTTGGGGTGCATTTTTGCTAATGTAGGGAACTTAGGTGGGGCTGGTTGGGTTGTGATGTCATAAAACTCAGGAAGTGCATTTCTTTCATCATTTCTTTAAACACTTAATTAAATCAAAGCAGACTGTATTCCTCTGTGAAGTCATTTTTAATGTTCTAATTGTATGCATGTGATCTCTGTACCTTTTAAGATTAAAGCCCAGGAAAACACAATTTTGCAGAATAAAAAAGGGACATTAAGGAGTCAATCTTCCCAACTTTTACAGTAAATGTGTAAAAATTTGTACTTTTGTTAGACCCTTCTGCCTATAGGTCACATCTGACAAGCAGCTTAAATGCTTTGAAAAAAAAAATCTGAAGCAACAAAGCCTCTAGTAATTTTTTCCTGGGCACAAGCAATGAATAGTGACTTTTTACCAACAACCTTTTTGAGCAGGTTTATTTATAATAGGCAGTGTGGCATTTAAACACCAATGACAGGAAAACAATCACTGCGGTTATTTACAGCTGCTATATTGTACGATTGTATACATTTAAAACATTTTTTTTCTTTAACTGGATGAAAATGTTACCCAGCAAAATAATCACAGTTCAAATTTTTCTGTTCATCAATAAAATGTAGTACTTTCATTCTTTGAAGTTGTAAATGTGGGCTACATTTGTTCTGCATATTGTGTCAGTCCTAAATACTGAAGGGAAAAAAGAGGTTGAAAGTAGCCTAATGTGCTTTCGCAGTAGTAGTAATTCTTTTAAATCTGCTGTTAAACACACAGTGATCAACACATTAAAGATGGCAAACAAGGAGCAAAAGCACCAGTTTAAGGAACTGAACAGATTTTAAGTGATTAGTTACTTGTCAACTTTGAGAGTGTCCAACTGCTCTTTATGTGCTTTGTTACAGCTTTTATAGGACTTATAACAAATGGACATTTTTAATATAATGAAGATAGAGAGCAGATTAAACAGGGCTCAAATGCATTATTAATACTGGTGGGAAAGTTACCCAAGAATATGTATCATGATGTTGTAGTCGATGCTATCAATGCATACTGCTCAAAAAAATAAAGGGAACACTTTGAAAACACATCAGATTTTAATGGGAAAAAATAAGCTGGATATCGAAATTGTGGCAGGCTAGTCCAGTTTACTCAGATTAAAAAGTGTTCCTTTAATCCGAGTAAACTGGACTAGCCTGCCACAATTTCGATATCCAGCTTATTTTTTCCCATTAAAATCTGATGTGTCTTTTCAAAGTGTTCCCTTTATTTTTTTGAGCAGTATATTTTGATAATACACTGTGAGGCTTTTACTAATTACAAAAAGACCAGGTGTACACAGTAACATATAAATAAAATTATATTTTGATAATGTGCTTATTCTTGGTATGCAAGTGTTAATAGATGAGTTTTCTTCTGGTGTATAGAGGATGAGCTAAGCTTGACTCCGATCTCTCTAGCCGTCTGGTATATTTATTGAGCCACAGAACAGAACATGTTAGCCACATACAGATTTCTCTCCTGTTGGTCTCTTTTCAGAGCTTCACTCACATCTCACTGCTCAGCTAAACACCGGTGCACCCTCAAATAGGCATGGAAACTACAATACGTGATGACATCACGTCTGTGTGAAGGTTACAAGCTGGAACCTTGGCAACAACAATACAGCTGATACCATAACGCAGTGAGTGAGGGGGTAAATGTATAATACTCAACACCTCCACGCAACCTTAGCTTAACGGCTTACCTGGAAAACATAACACAACTAGAAAAGCACTCTGAGAGCGCAGACCTCCGCCAAGCGCCACAGTTCCCCCGGTGATCCGGATCACCGCCAAAATGTAATCATCTGTATGATACCCCATTTGTGACTATCTCTGAAAATTTCATGAAAATCCGTCCATAACTTTTTGAGTTATCTTGCTAACAAACAAACAGACAGACAGACAAACCAACGCTGATGAAAACATAACCTCCTTGGTGGAGGTAATAATTAGGTTTCTGCTTTACCTTTACCAGTAAAAACAAAACATTTCACACTTTTAAGTGCCAAACGAATAATCTGTAACTCTTTTCGGTTTTACCTTGGTGGCTGGCTTTGTCATCGAATGAGTTTCAGGCTGGAATGACTTGAAGCTTTTAAACTTTCCAATGTCATTTATGATGAGATGTTGCTCCTGCATCCACCATAATGCCTTTCTTCTTTACATTGCTGGATAGTCTCTCATTGTTTATGTGTTGCACCCAAAAGAATTGGTCTCGGTCACCACCCTCTTCCTTGGCAACCCTTCCGACAGCATCTCCCCTTTTTCTTGCACAGGATTTTTTTGTTTGTGCTGCACCACGTTTCGATAAAATTTTATTTCTTTATGTCTTGTTATTCCACATTTATAGATGTCACAATGGCATTCATATCTTTTCTGTTGCCAGTGTGCACCTTAGCAAGGCCTGGGTTTTGTCTTATGTGCATTTTTATCTCACTTTCTGTAGATTTTTCCTCACTGTCTGTAGATAATTTCCTCTTCATAAATCCGCAGTCTCCTTTTAAAGTCTGTGAAAGTAACATCTTAATTTTGTGTTACATGACAGCTAGTGGTCTAAAGGAGTCTGGTAGCCCACCTAATATCATGGTTATAAACAGTCAATAACTCACTGTTTCACTTGCATCTTCTAAGGCTGTGATAATGTTCTGGCCTTGGATTAAATAGTCGTAACACTCTCATTGTTTACCATACATAATTTGGTCAATGATGTAAATAGACGTATTAGTCTTGGTTTGCTCTTTCCAGAATAATGTTCTTTTCGTATTTTCAAAGCTTTTCTGACATCATCAGTGTCTTCATGTCTTGATAACCTTTTATCATCAACCAGTCTTGTCAATTCAGCAGAGCAATCAGCATTTTTCCCTCTGTCTTCAGCTAGCTGCTCTTCACCATTGGGCTCATGTAAAATAGTCTCTTTTAGCTTCAGAGTGTGTAAGTAGCCTAGGAATGTTGTTTTCCCAAGCTCATACCTATCTTCAGATCTGTCAAAAGCTGCTGCATTGGAACTGCCATTGTTCTCTTAGCCATCGTGCTAATGTGCATGCTAAACTGCTAACTTGTTACCTTCACCTTTTTCACTTTTCACTTATCTCTTTGCTGGTTCATTTACTTTCTTGCATAAGATAGATAGATAGATGTACTTTATTGATCCCAAACTGAGAAATTACAGATTACAGATACACCTTCTTTAATTATCCCCATGTTGATTCACTTAGCTCATTGCTTCTCTGAGTGCTGCACATAGGGTCAAAATGTTCCTGTTTACTACAAATGAAAGAACTCCCTCAAAAAATCTGGGTCTGCAAATAACTATTGAACATTAAAACTGTACAACTTGTTTATCGACATTTTTTCTGTTTGTGTAGAGTACAACTTTGTAGTTTGCCTTGTACTCGTCTTTGACGCTGTCAAGCCAATCATTGAGTTCTTCCCACTCACCTTGGTATTTCTGAAAAACGTTTACATTTGACTGATGCACAGGGTGGCCTATTGGGCCACAGTGCAGTTGTAGACATGTTGATCTGTGAGAAGCCGGCAAGCTGCTGCGGCTGCTCCTCAGCCTGCCCAGCTGTCTTTCACCCAGTTACTGTTGAGCGATAGCTTCATGTGCGGTGTGTAAAAGTGAACAAATCAACCAATAGTGTTGCCAGATGTACAATAATTATTGTATTTGTACAATAATTTTGCCCTCTGTATGATGTACAATCAATAATTCCAAAAATCCCATAATGTATGATAATTTGACCCCTTCATTTCAAGACTAAGTTAATATATGGGCAAACACAATCAGGATACAGATCCTGCGCGTATGTACATACTATGCTTGTTTTCCGCATCATCTCACATGTGCAGGCTGTGTGGAAAAGAAGACTGAAGACTTGCATTGCAGTAGCAGAGAGGTGGCTTTGGAGGTTAGTGATGGGATCCACAGTTCACTGAAACGTACTGAGTCGAGCTAAAAAGATTAGTTAGAAATAGCTGTACATCGAATCACTCAGTGCTGTACTGGAGCTACAACTGTCGACTACTCACTGAACTGAGAGTCGGCTGAACCAAGCGGGCAGGGCTCGTTTGCTGCAGGTGATTCAGCTGGTGATCCCTGGCTTCCAGTACAGTTCCGGTGAGTGATTCATACAGTAGGTTCACCCATAAAAACTAGTACACTCGATCAAATTGTTTGCATACATTACAGCACTAATGCAGGCACAGCAGACTCAACAAGTAAGCAACATCGCCAGCAAGTTGAGAAACGAATTTGGAGGTAGGGGGGCAGACCCCAGTTTTACTGGATAGTTCAAACCTGTTGTTGGCATTAGCACTAAAGCTTTCGGTCGCTACTGCAACGTGCAAATGTTTGTGCAAAAATGTTACTGGATTGTGGTTCTCTCTCATTTCAATAGTAATATCTGAAGCGAGTCTGGCCGCTGTCCCCCCTCTGGACAGCATTCCTCCTGCACACATGGGATTGCTGTGCTCTCGTCATCTTCATCCTGTTGAATCTCGTCCCACTCATCGACATCATCGCCGGTGTATGTTGCATTCCAACCACTGTAGTCGGTCAAGCGGAGTCCGTTACCGTCGTGGATGGAGAAACCCAGTTGGCAGAAAAGGTCACATCCCAATAAGTTATCTCCATGCATGGTCACTTGAAAAACAAAGTCAGTAACTACTCTTAACGCATAGCGGACCATTAGCGCTATGGTCCCTACGTTGCTAACTTTGTAGCCACCATACCCACACAGCACCGCTGGGTTTTTTTCTTATCGGATGGTTGGGGGAAAACTTCTTCACTGTGGCCCAATTTAACATCGACCACACTGCAGCGGTGTCAAGCAGGAGCAGCAAAGTAACATTGTCCATCTCCACCATGCTGAATGCATACGTCGCGCTCAAGGGCCTCACCATTTGAATGGTCGTCGTGGGTGGGTGGTTTTGTTTGGCCAGTGGGCTCGGCGGTGTCGTCGACTGGCAAATTTTGGCAAAGGGATTATATTTTCCGCACTTCTTGTATCATTGCCCCCTTGCCAGGCAAAAACGTGCTCTCTTCTGGTGCGTTGGGGAACCACAACTGCTGCAAGTGGAGCATTTCATAGTGGTCCTCCGGTCCACGGTGTTTGCTTCGACCTCTCCTACCGTGTCACCAGGTTCCTCCATGCTCACCGTGCATGTCAGCGGTGTCTGGCTTGGCTGTTGCTGCTCACCTAGCTCTGATGCTAACCTGTTGGCGGACTCTAGCTGGAACGGTAGCTCGACGGTGTTAGCTAGCATCATGTCATTCGGTGCTGTGAGCATCTTTGCCTGCAACCGCGGGTTGCTAGTGTGCTCGGCCAGCTGGTCCCACACCATTTCATCTTACAATAAACCAAACCTGCACATGCTAGCTAGGTTACGAAGGGTTGTGACAAACTGTTGTGTAGTTTCACAAATTCTGTCGCCGCTGGAGGAATCAAATGTGCTGCACCAACACATTGTCAGGTGTAGTGAAGTAGTTAGCTAGAAGTTCTACAGCATCAGTGAACAAGTCTATTGGTCCTAGTGTGCAGAAAATGTGTTGGCCTTCCAAGCCCAGATAGTGAATTAATAGAGCTCGCTTCCGTACCTTGTCTAGCTTGTTCAGGCCCAACACCAATATGTAGGTGGTGAAAGCATAAAGCCAGCGTGGCCACAGAATGGGCGGGTCACCGGGGTTTTCCAGAAACAGTCGTAGTGGCCTCAGGCATGCCTCCATGGTTTAACTCTTGTCGCCAAATGTTATGTCTGGAAACCCGGAATGACCAACGGAGAGTGATGCTGATTCGGAACACGAACTTTATTACATAAACTGTTAATAGTACAGTGCAGGTCTACTGTTGGGCTATGCTCCGGGTAGCCTGGAGCCGAGAGAAACCTAGGATGGCAGACTCTCTCCCTACATGGGCTGGCATAATGACATTACCTGCCGGCTGTGTCATCACGCCACTCCCGGTTATTAACCACTTCAGAACAGCCCCCACATTTATTCCCACTTAAAATGGCTAAAATCACACACGGGTGTATCACATCAGGTGCACATGATTAGAACATCATTACTCAGCATTTTGAAGGAGGCTTGTCCTATTTAAACCTCAGATATTTAGCTTAGTGTGCTCCTGACTGTTGAAGTGAGAGTGAACACCATGGTGAGATCGAAAGAGCTGTCTGAGGCCTTCAGAAAGAAGATTATAGCAGCTTATGAGTCTGGTAAGGGATTTAAAAAAATCTCAAAAGAATTTAAAACCAGCCATTCCACTGTCTGGAAAATAGTCTGCAAGTGGAGGACATTCAAAACAACTGCCAACATGCCCAGGTCTGGCCATCCAAGCAAGTTCACCCCGAGAGCAGACTGCAAGATGCTAAAAGAAGTCTCCAAAAACCCTAAAATGTCATCACAGGACCTACAGCAGGCTCTTGCCACTGTTGATGTGAAAGTGCATGCCTCTACAATCAGAAAGAGACTGCACACGTTTAACTTGCATGGGAGGCGTGTAAGGAGGAAACCTTCGCTCTCTAAGAGAAACATGAAAGCCATGCTGAAGTTTGCCAGAGAGAACATAGACAAAGACCAGAGCTTCTGGAATAATGTTCTTTGGCCAGATGAGTCTAAAACTGAATTATCTGGACATCAGAACAGAGGACATGTTTGACGTAGACCAAATACAGCATTCCAGGAAAAGAACCTTATACCAACTGTGAAGCATGGAGGTGGAAGTGTCATGGTTTGGGGATGCTTTGTTGCAGCAGGCCCTGGCCAGCTCACCATCACCATAATAGAATCCATCATGAATTCTATCGTGTATCAGAGGGTGCTTGAGGACCACATGAGACAATCTGTAAAAAAATTAAAGCTGAAGTGGAACCGGACCCTACAACATGACAATAACCCAAAACATACCAGTAAATCCACCAAGGACTGTCTAAAAGCTATGAAATGGAGAGTCCTGGAATGGCCGAGTCAAAGCCCAGATCTTAATCCCATTGAGATGCTGTGGGGTGACTTGAAACGGGCTGTACATGCAAGAAACCCCTCAAACGTCTCACAGTTGAAAGAACTTTGCATTGAGGAGTGGGGCAAGCTTTCCTTAGACCGATGTCAGAGACTGATAGATGGCTACAAGAAGTGTCTCACTGAAGTTATTTCAGCCAAAGGGGGTAACACCAGCCATTAAGCGGTAGGGTGTCCTGACTTTTTCCTCAGAATACGCATTTTTGTTGATATCTTTTGTTTAATGAGTAAAACAAGGCTAATTTTTATTATTTCAGTTCAATTCAACTTTATTTATATAGTTCCATTTCACAACAATCATCTCATAGCATATTTACTTGCAATTAAATCATCTTCTTTTCCAGAGATAAATAAAAACAAGATTAGACATCAATATATGAATATTTCTTAATAAAGAACTGAATATTTAATGGGGTGTCCTAATTTTTTCACGACTGTATATGCCTCCTTGGATAAGTTGTGGTGATCTGTGTTGCTACGCAGAGTTACAAATGAAACCATCAAGGAATGCACGCACAGAGGAGGGCAGCCTGCTCGTCTACTGCATGAAGTTAACAGTGAAATGCTCCAACCCACAATGGACCCTAGGGTCCCCCATCGTCAGTAATGACGGGGACCACATCTTTATATTCATACATACGGTACTGCCTAACTTTTATCTCTGAATGTGTGACTACAGTGTTTTATATGCAGTTCAATGCATACTGTATTATCTTCTGTCTGCATTGCTAACAGTGGCTTAAGAGAGGCTGGATTTTCTCATTTGTCACACTAGAACATGGTACACTTAAGATAAGATAAGATAAGATAAGCCTTTATTAGTCCCACAATGGGGAAATTCCAGGATTGCAACAGCACAGGGATAGCAACACTCAGAGCAATAATTAAGAAGATACGAAAAATATAAATAAGAGCAGTGGATACACATACGTACACATAACTATATATACAAAGTGCAGAGCATTGTAGCAAGATGGAATAAACAGCACAACCGTCTACTTAGTTATCCTACATAGTGTGAATATGTACCCATACAAATTGTCACCCTCCGTAGCGACTGATATTGTCCTAGTTATATACTGGAGGGGACCATTTGTGTAAGTCTGTTGCGTCTTTTGCATTCAATACTACTAGGTCGTCACGTTTTTTTGCCATCTCAGCGAGCAGCCCTGCTTAGGTTATACAGTCTGACAGCCGTAAGTAGGAAGGACCTGCGAAACCTCTCAGTTGCGCACCTAGGATGATGTAGTCTACTGCTAAATGAGCTCCTCAGTGCGTTCAATATGTCTTGCATAGGGTGGGACTCGGTCTCCAGCAGAGATGACAGTTTAGCCACCATCCTTCTCTCTCCTATCTCCTCCATTGGGTCAAGGCGTTGCCCCAGGACAGAGCTAGCTTTCTTGATCAGTTTGTTTAGTCTCTTCCTATTGGCTGCTGTAATGCCGTTGCCCCAGCAGACCACTCCAAAAGTGATGGCTGATGCCACCACTGTGTCGTAGAAGGTCTTCAGCAGCGCCCCTTGTACACCAAAAGACCTGAGCCTCCTCAGTAGGAACAGCCTGCGGTGTCCCTTCTTGTAGAGTGTGTCGGTATTGTGTGACCAGTCTAGTTTATTGTTCAGATGAACACCAAGGTACTTGTAGGATGTCACCATCTCAATGTCTGTTCCCTGTATGTTTACTGGTGCTGTGAGGGGTTGTCCTTGCCCGCGGCAGTCCACCACCAGCTCCTTAGTTTTCCTCGCATTGATCTGGAGGCAGTTCCAATGGCACCAGTCCACGAAGTCCTGGATAAGTCCTCTGTACTCAGCTTCATCTCCGTTGGAGATGAGGCCGATGATCGCAGAGTCGTCAGAGAACTTCTGTAGATGGCAGTGTGTTGTGTTGTGTGAGAAGTCCGCAGTATAAAGGGTGAACAGGAAGGGAGCCAAAACCATTCCCTGGTGGGCCCCCATGCTACCGATGATCGTGTCAGACACACAATCTCGGGTTCTCACAAACTGTGGCCGGTTAGTGAGGTAGTCCAGGATCCATGATGACAGGTGCTAGTCCACCCCTGCGCACAGCAGCTTGTCCTTCAGGATCATTGGCTGAATGGTGTTGAAAGCACTGGAGAAGTCAAAGAACATGATCCTCACCGCATTCCAGGGCTTCTCCAGGTGGGACAGAGAACGGTGAAGGAGGAAGATCACTGCATCCTCCACCCCAATGCCATGCTGGTAGGCGAACTGGAGTGGATCCATCGCTGGTCCCACCAGGGGGCGGAGGTGAGCAAGGAGCAGTCTCTCCAGGGTCTTCATCATGTGAGACGTCAGGGCCACTGGTCTGTAGCTGTTCAGATCTTTGGGGTGGGAAGTCTTTGGTACAGGTACCACACAAGATGTCTTCCACAACTGTGGTACTGGGGACTTCTTTATGTAACTTCAGTGAGACACTTCTTGTAGCCATCTATCAGTCTCTGACATCGGTCTAAGGAAAGCTTGCCCCACTTGGACATGACGTCATTTTTATGTCTTGTTTTTAACCTCAAACTGTAGAAAATAAATTTTTGATCGAACACCATAAAGAAAGGATTATTTTTTTCACAGGACTGTGGTTGGTCTTATTGAAATGAAGAATGGAGGGCAGCAATGTAAAGTGTTTCTGTCACTGTGTCTTGAATAGTGAGCTTTGGTTTGACTGATGAGGTGCCTCAGGAGATTGAAATGGCTAAAGCCATTATTATTTCTTCTTTATGCAAGATATTTAAAGCACAGATGTTTCACCGGCCACGCTGTCGCGACTCACATTGTTTTCACTTTGTGTGTGTGTGTGTGTGTGTGTGTGTGTGTGTGTGTGTGTGTGTGTGTGTGTGTGTGTGTGTGTGTGTGTTCTCTCAAATGTTTTTATTGTTGCAGCTGTGCAAGATTGCATCACAAAATTCTGCAGGTGTCTGAAAGTGGTTGTAGTCTAATGGGCATCATTTTTTTATGTATTTGATACCCCATAATGTCTGGTATATTAATGTGATATATTCAGAAATGACATCCGGGAAATCAGTAGTGTCAGAGCTGGTTTATTTCCCAGATAATCACTAATTTATTGCCCATGCAGGATGGAGTGGAGGTAACTGACGTAGAAGTTCTTCAGGTATACATCCTACAAAACTGACATTCCCTGTGTATGGATTTACGTATTTGTGGTTGTTTTTTTTACCAAACAGTCTGTGGCACTGGCCTGAAGATGTAGATGAAGAATGTCACTGAGCTATGATTGCTGAACTGAATGAATGCACATACACCACATTCAAAGAAAGAATTGAAACAATGTTCACATCAGCCAACCATGACGAGCCTGGCAGGTAATTTCAAGAGAGCAAAGAAAAGGCCATTCAATATGTCCATGCTTTGAGACTCTGAAGATGAGAAATAGATTTGGTTAAGTTGGAATGTTAAAAAAAAAGCTTACATCAATGCAAAAATCCTAAAACTTCACTTCAACCTGCAACCAAAAATAAGAAAGACAGGAGGAAAAAGACACTAAAGCGTGTTTTGCACAGAAAGAAACACAAATTGTAGTCTTTATCCTATACTTACAATGTATTGAATGTTCAAGTATACAATATTATGCATAAAAACCCAGTGTTTAGCGGTGAACTGTCTATCAGGAACATCAGGATGTGTCCCTGATGGGGATTTTAGCCAGCTGTGAACAATCAACTTCATAATGATAATCACTGCAACAACAAGCAGGAATGAGTCCCAAATGGTTTGTACCTTTGAGAATCAAATCATGAAGTGTGACATTTTCTCTCCCACCCAATGCATGTAAGTGAACACAGTATAAAACCAGCACACCAAACAAAATGGCCAGTCAGAGAGTGAGAGATTTGGCTTAATGCTGAAAGGTTTAAATATATTTGTTTATATATTTGTTTTCACATCCTTACAGAGGCAACATTTGTTTGGTTGTTTGCTTGTTTTTTCGGCGGATGAGGGAGACAAGCTGGGTCAGCTGCTAACATCCAGGGATAGATCATCTGAAGATGTCAGGTTGAATGCGCGAAGGTAATAATACAACTAATACAATAATACAATATGGAGAACTTGCTGCCACGAATGAGGGCAAATGCTGCAACGATCTCTTCCTACTAACTCCTCGCTTAAAAAATAATAAACTTAACGAGGGAAGAGATCGCCGGTGTGGCAATGCGTGGGCTGGACCAAATGAACCCCAGGTGTGCATGAGTGAGTGTCTGTGCGTGTGAATGAGAATGAATGGAGTGTGTGTGTATGTGTGTGAAACACCCAGTAACAGCTGATGGCACTAGACAGGAGAAGGGGGCATGCCCGAGCTGTTAGGAAGCGAAGGCCAAAAGCTCCCTGAAGTGCCTGATGGAAAATAGGGAAAATAAATAATGTCAGAACTGGGGTTGGAACAGCCAAACCCAGATTTATGACAGCCCCCCTTCCCCCCCCAGGGGTGGATTCCAGAGACCCCAGTACCATCAGCCGAAAATAAAAGGACAAGAAAAAACACACTCTTAAGAGCAGTGACCCTCCTAACGAGCCCCCCCACCCCCAAGAGTCCAAAGTTTAGGGAGTCGGCCAAAGTCCCAGGCCCCCAGCATGGCAAGGCGTGACTCAGTCGGCCTGCCCAAGTTCCATGTCCAGTAGGCGGCCCGCAGAATAGCATCCGGCGGCCTGCCCAGCCCGATAGCCATGTCCTTTGGGTGGCCGACCAATGTGGCAGAGCCACCAGAACCAGAGGGGAAGGTGGAGAGACAACCTACATACTCGAGAACTTCGGCAGCCAAACCAAGGAACAGGAGCCCCCCTGCCATCCGAGGCTTGGGGCGGGGGGGGCCGTAGCACCCGCGATGGTCCCGGTCTGGGACGTGGCTGCACCCGCGATGGTCCCAGTCTGGGACGTGGCTGCACCTGCGGTGGGCTCCGGCTGGAGCACCATTGCACCTGGGTCCATCAGAGACCTCATTGCTCCCGTGGTGGCCTCCCCAGCGAAGGAGGTGATACTCCTCACGACACCTGGCGCTGGGCCCCGATCCTCGGCGACCTCCGAGAGATCAGCAGCTCTCTGGCAACCCTGGCCGGGGGCTCCAAACCCAAAGGGAGAGAAAGAGAAACCGGGTCAGGGTCGCCGGCAGCAGTGGAGCCCGGTGAGGCGGCCCCAAGGGCTACTACAAGCTGCCCCAGGCCCTCCTCGCCATGAGTCGGGCAATGTGACATCAATATTGACATTACTGGCATAATGGAGCACACTTGCCTGAACTCAGGCTCCACCGCTGTCCACGACTCTGGCGATTTAGGGTGCGCGGGCTCCACTGGTCCATCGGGTGCTACCCCTCCGTCAACCTCCTCTGGAACAACTAGACCCACGTTGTCGACCATGGGCAACCCAGGAAGTAGCAGCTCCTCTCTGGTGACCCTAGGAAGGAGCTCAAAGGGGATAGGAGAGGAGGAGTGGTTAGGGTCACCGGCAGCGGCACAGCCCCGTGAGGGGAGTCCAGATGCAGCTGAGGCCTGCACCCGACTCTCTTCCCCAAGAGCCAGACGAGACCTCTCAGTCATAGACAAATGAACTACAGGAGAGATTACTTGCCTGTGCTCAAGCTCTACCGCCGTCCAGGACTCCGATGACATTGTTCCGGGTCCCGTCGACTGGAGATCTGGTCCAGGGAGTGACTCTGCAGCAGCGGCCCCCGCAGCAGGCGTGGTGGTGATTGCAGTCGTGGTACTCCCGTGCACCATCCTCCACGCCTCCGGCTCCTCTGGCGTGGCGGCCGGGAACAACCTCTCTGCTGGCCCATGGGCTGGCCCATCCTAGGCCTCTGGCTCTTCTCCCCATGAGCGACCTGGATCCAGAACCAGTGGGCTCGTAGGGGCATACAAAAAGGAGTTGATGAGGTCAAGTACGGGAGCACTATATGCCGCTGGGGTGGAGCACTCAGGGAACTGGACACCCTGAGCCTCCTCGCCAGGAGGCAGGCAAAATTGTTCATCAGACATGAAAGTTAAATGAGAAATCACTTGCCTGTCCTCCTGGCATGGAACGTCCTCAGCGGCCTTCAAGACGTCCCCCCTCCTCTCTGGGCGTTCCTCCTCTTGCTGCGCCAGCAGGACCGGAAGCCTCTTCCGGCGGGAGTTCCTCCTCCTCTTCCCCCTGGACAGCTCAGGAACCAGGCAGTCCGGAACGCGAAGTGTCATGCTGGACCGCAAGTCTGCCGCACCGAGAAGCTCCGTCTTCTCAGGGAGGGAGGCGGAGTGTCCGCGGGGAGCTCGAGTGCTGGGGAATCCTCAACCGGCTTCTCCTCCATCCGGTAGTTGAGCCAGGCCAGTCTCTGCTCCTCCTTCGCCTGGCACTCCTCCTTAACCCGGCAGTCTAGCTGAGCGAGCAGGGCCAACCACTCCTCCTCCATCGATGAGCCCGTGGATTGGGTTGGCACGGAGGGTGGAACTGTCACTGCCAGAGAAGCGTGTCCTCGAGCCTCTCTCTCACAACGCTCCTCCTCAACCCGATGGTCTACCATGGCCAGCAACCCCAGTCTCTCCTCCTCCATCATCACATCCGAGGATTGGGTGGGCGCCGGCTCGAGAGATGAAAGAGATCCGAGGGGAGAGGTCTTCCTCCGACGGGAGCATCTCTTCTGCCGGGTGGCTGGCTCTGATGGCAGAGAGGCACTCTCCGGCCCCACATCTGGAAGGGGAAGGATGGCGGAGAGGATGGCGTCCACCCTAGGAATTACCCGGAGGTTAGGATAGCGCCGCTCGACGTCCTCTGCGACGAGACATGCCCACTCCCAGTCCTGGGGAAATTGAGGCCACTGAAAGGCGAAGATCGCCTACTCCAGCAGATCCTGGGCTCCCAGCTCCTTGTCCGTCCAGATCATTATGCCAACAACTCGAGGAGGAAAGGCAAAAGAAGGTGAAAGGGAAAGAAAAAACACAAATCTACTCCACTGGGTTTTTTCTATGGTTGCAGCATTCTGTCATGATTCCTCGTGCGCTATTATGCGGCGCATGAGGGAGGGAATAAGAAACCCAATAGCGAGAGTAGAATGTGCACTTTTATTGACAAAACCCATGAAAACAACAAGTCCAGTTATGACCACAAATACAGACAGTAGTACTGATGAGAAAATGGGCACCAGACATACAGGGCGCCTCCCGGATGCTCTACAGCCCGGCGATGGGAAAGCCTAGTGCCGCAGAGCAGCTGTCAACACAGGGACAAAGGCAATTGACTTACGGAACTGGAGCGATCCAGAGCTTCCCATGTAGTCTGGCGGATGAGGGAGACAAACTGAGTCAGCCGCTAACATCCAGGGATAGATCATCTGAAGATGTCAGGCTGAATGCGCAAAAGTAATAATACAACATTCATGGACAACTCGCAGCCACGAATGAGGGCGAATGCTGCGACGATCTCTTCCTACTAATTCCTCGCTTAAATAATAATAAACTTAACGAGGGAAGAGATCGCCGGTGTGGGAATGCGTGGGCTGGACCAAATGAACCCCAGGTGTGCATAAGTGAGTGTCTGCGCATGTGAATGAGAATGAATCACTGAGAATGGTCACTGCCGGGCACTGGTGCGTGTTCAGGCTTGCTGCATCTGCTTCGTAGCCGCCTTATGAAACAAAGGTGAATGAGGGGTGAGTTTGAATGGGTACAGGAGTGAGAGAGAATGGGTCGGTCTGGGTGAGTGAGAGGGGTGTGCATGAGAGCATGTGGGTGTGAAGGTGTGGGGAGGGGTGTGTCTGCGAGTCGAGAGGTGCTGGATTAAGGGGGGGGGGGGGGGTAGTGCCTCTTGGCAACGTGGGCTCCCCTGGGCAGGGGGACTTCTTTGGACGTGGGGGTCCCCGGGGTGTGCGACAGAGGCGCTGGGGCGGGCCCGCTGTGGGGGTGCCTGGGGGGGCTCGCGCCAGGGTGTGTGGTCGCTGGTCTCCTGGTGCCTGGGGCCCGGGGGCAGACGTTGGCCCCGCTGGGGGGGTGGGGGTTGGGCGGGTCCGGGGGTGTGGGCTCACCGTGCCGGCCGCCAAGCAGCCTGGCCTCCCTTGATCGTCCCTCCGGGGCCGGATGCCTGGCTTTCCTGGGGCTTGCTGACCTCGGAGCTGGGGGTTGGTGGCGCTGCCTTGCCTGCTCGGGGTTCCCAGGGGGAGAGCTGCTGCGACCGGCCCTCCGCTTCGTATGTTTCCTGACAAACCACTCATATGCACACACTTATTTTGCGCGCATTCTCATATATACAGTATGCACACAGACATACACGCACAAGTGTCTCTCCTTTAACAGGTGCAGAAACCAGACTCGTGTTGAGACATCTTTGGTGGAAGAAGCAGTTTGTCTTTTGTTTGTTTTAGTTGTTGGTTTGTTTGGGTTTTTTTTGTCTGTTCCCCTCCCTTTTCTTTCCCCTTCACACATTTCCTTTCCCTCTTCCCCATCCTGTTGGGTCTTCCATGGGTAAAACACTTAAGGTATTAAATGTTATTACAGGAGGAGTTTACAACAATATACAATACACAGTTAGGTACTGTATAAGCTCCTCTTGGCAAAGTAAATCTGTTTTGGCACAATAAGGGTGACAGATCCCTGTTCTGTTTGCCTAGCTGCCTGACAGGACAAG
The DNA here is from genome assembly GCA_020510985.1 of Pholidichthys leucotaenia. Lineage (NCBI taxonomy): Eukaryota > Metazoa > Chordata > Actinopteri > Cichliformes > Pholidichthyidae > Pholidichthys > Pholidichthys leucotaenia. Next base: position 329,085,385 of record CM035842.1, on the reverse strand, counting down.
GGACCAAAAAATAAAATAAAAATGAGAATGAATGGAGTGTGTGTGTATGTGTGTGAAACACCCAATAACAGAACACAGCTGACAGCACTAGACAGGAGAAGGGGGCGTGCCCGAGCTGTCAGGAAGTGAAGGCCAAAGCCTCCGTGACGTGCCTGATGGAAAATAGGGCAAATAAATAATAAGTCAGAACTGGGTTTGGAACAGCCAAACCCAGACTCATGACACTTAAGGTGGCAACTACAGGTGCATCTCAATAAATTAGAATATCATCAAAAACTAGATTTATTTCAGCATTTCAATTCATAAAATGAAACTCATATTTTATATAGATCCATTACAGACAGAGTGATATATTTCAAGTGTTTATTTATTTTAATATTGATGGTTTCAGTTTGCAGCTCATGAAAACCCAAAAATCAGTTTCTCAAAAAATTAGAATATTACATAAGATCAACTTTTAAAAAATTGATTTTTTTAATAGAAATGTTGGCCGACAAAGTATTTCCATGCACACACTCAATACTTAGTCAAGGCTCCTTTTGCATGAATTAATACTGCATCACTGTGACATGGCATGAAGGTGATCAGCCTGTGTTACTGCTGAGGTGTTATTAAGGCCCAGGTTGCTTTGATAGCAGCCTTCAGCTCATCTGCATTGTTGGGTCTGGTGTTTCTCATCTCCCTGTTGACGATATTTCATAGATTCTGTATGGGGTTTAGGTCAGGTGCCAAGTCCTGCTGGAAAATGAAATCAGCATCTCCATAAACCTTGTCAGCAGAGGGAAGCATGAAGTGCTCTAAAATGTCCTGGTAGACAGTTGCATTGACTTTGGACTTGATAAAACACAGTGGACTAACACCAGCAGATGACGTGGCTCCCCAAATCAGGTGCCAAGTCCTGTCACTTGGAAATCAAGGTCCCAGAGTCTGGAGGAAGAGTGAACAGGCACAGAATCCAAGTTGCTTGAGGTCCAGTGTGAAATTTCCACAGTCAATGATGGTATGTGGAGCCATGTCATCTGTTGGTGTTTTTCCACTGTGTTTAATCAAGTCCAATGTCAGTGCAGCCATCTAACAGGAAATTTTTAGAGCACTTCATGCTTCCCTCTGCTGACAAGCTTTACGGAGATGCTAATTTCATTTTCCAACAGGACAAGGCACCTGCCCACACTGACAAAAGTACAAATACCTGGTTTAATGACCATGGTATCACTGTGCTTGATTAGCCAGCAAACTCTTCTGACCTAAATCCCACAGAGAATCTATGGTGTATTGTCAAGAGGAAGATGAAATACACCAGACCCAATAATGCAGACGTGCTGAAGGCCGCTATCAAAGCAACCTGGCTTCCATAACACCTCAGCAGTAACACGGGCTGATCGCCTCCATACCATGCTGCATTGATGCAGTAATTATGCAAAAGTTGCCCCGACCAAGTATTGAGTGTGTACATGGACATCCTTTTCAATCAGCCAACATTTCTATTATTTTTTTTATTATTAATTTTATATAATATTCTAATTTTTTGAGAAAGTGAATTTGGGGTTTTCATTTGCTGCAAGCCATAACCATCAAAATTAAAAGAAATAAACACTTGAAATATATCACTCTATGTGTAATGAATCTATATAATATATGAGTATCACTTTTTGAATTGAATTATTGAACTAAATCAACTTTGTGATGACATTCTAATTTATTGAGATGCACCTGTATGGACCTTTGTTTGGATTTAAAAGGTACATTTTTGTCACTGGGGCTCCAGGAATGTTCTTCAAGGTACTCGTACCTTTCAGGGTACTGCTAGAGTGACAAGCATTTGTACCTTTTTAGGTCCATTTCTGTACATTGATTTCTTAGTGCATGTACATTTTGATGATGTGACATGGCTGAATGTTACAGTTGGAATGTGTGTAAAGTAGGCCCTCATCTTACCTAACACGAACAATTTTGCTAATCTTAATAATCTAAAAAAAAAAAAAAAAGTGTATTTACTGCCTAAAGGAAGCACATTGCAAAAAAGGAAGTTAGTCCCCCAAAAGTCATCTCATAGCACTGTCAAACTGTAGGGGAATACCCCACAATTGCAGAAAGACCCCAGCAATCAGGTGATCCCCTATGAGCAAGCACTTGGTGATGGTGGAGAGGAAAAACTCTAGCAAGGAAGAAAACTCCAGCAGAACCAGGCTCAGGGAGGGGCAGACATCTGCTGCGACTGGCTGGGGATGGGGATGGTGGAGTGGAAGGGTTGAGAAGAAGAAGAAAAGAACAGACATGTTGAGAGCAAACAACACAACAGGGACTCAATCTATGGGAGAGAACAAACAGATGTTAATGACCAGCAAAAATGTTACACTGAGAGTGAAGAAGAAGTGAAGCCCAGTGCATCGTGGGAGGTCCCCCGGCAGGGAATTTTAATAAAACACAAAATAAAACTAACACAAAACTTACAGGGCTTGAGGCAAGGCAGGATACAAGATGGTAGAATAACCAAATGGCTAAGGCAAATGGAAACGCCAGGAAAAACTGAGACTAGCGTGGGACACACAGCGAACTGAAAGCAAAAGGCGAGAGTGGACTCATGTCACAACACAGGGAGATAATAATTTAAAATACAAGATGATTTATAAATATATAAACTGAATAAACAAGACTACAATAATAAACTAAGAAAATAGGAACTCCAAAACAGAGAGTAAATGGCAAACTCAAATAACCACATACAGACAAAACCACAACTCAAATTCAATAATAAAATTAAGATGGAGAAAATGCAGAAAACAACTAGAAATAACTGAAAGCATAAGCAGAGTACACTCCCATTGTGCTCCGCATCGTGACAGAGCCCCCCGTCCAAGACGTGGATTCCAGACACCCCAAGGGAACATCAAAAACGAACAGGAACCCCCCCCCCCCCCCAACAAGAAAAGAACAATAACCCAACCCAGGAGGGCAGTGGGGGAAACCAGGCTAAGAGGGACCAAACAAAAATACTCGCTCATGACCCACAAAACAGAACAGATCAGGTGGCAACAAAACCCTAGGACCACCGAGTGAAAAAGCAAGGCAGTTCAGGTGGCCTACAGGAGTCCCAGGACCACCAGATCACATGAAAGAATAAGTCAGGTGGACTCCCAGAGTTCCTGAGCCACCCAACCAGATGGCACAGTCCGTCGGTTGGTCTCCCAGTATCCCTGAGCCAATGGGCCACGGGGCACAACGCGCCCCCTCCTGGAGGTGGCAGCTGAAACCCGTGCCTTTCACAGACTGCTGAGGTGTGGAAACCAGGCGACGAGGATGACTATCCAGCGAGGAAACCAGACAAGGAAGATGACTGATCAGCAGCGAGACCAGACGATGAAGACGACTGATCAGTGGGGAAACCAGATGAAGAAAACGGCTGATCAGGGAGGAAACCAGGCTGCGAAGATGGCTGATCAGCGGGGAAACCAGGCGGCAAAGATGGCTGATCAGCGGGGAAACCAGCTGAGGAGGACTGATGATCATTAGCGAACTTAGGTGACAGCTGCGGACCAACAGCGACCTCAGGCGAAGATGGACGACCTTCAGCGATCTCAGACGAAGACGGATGACCTTCAGCAACCTCTGGCAAAGACGGATGACCTTTGGTGACCTCAGGCGAAGGCTGATAACCATCAACGACCTCAGGCAAAGGCTGGCGACCATCGGCAACCTCAGGCGAAGGCTGACGACCTGAGGCAAAGGCTGACGCCCATTGGTAGAACCAGACTCGGACTCGGACAGGAGAGAAGAAACAGACACCGGGTCAACATCACTGGCAGCAGTGGAACCCTGCGAGGAAAGCTCAGGAGCAGAAGGCAGTTGCAACTGGCTCTCCCCGCCAAGAGCAAAGCAAGACCTCTTTAAAACTGACATTGTGAAGAGAAAAAAGAGGATTTTCCTTAACTCAAACTCCACCGCAATCCAGGACTCTGGCAACTCAGGCTGGGGCATTTGAAATCTGTCCGTCTGGGAATCCATCCCCAACACAGCCACCTCAGATGGAGAGGAAGAGAATAACGGGTAGAGGATTGGTGGCCAAGGTGAGGAGACCCATAACTTCTGGAGAGCTCCACAGGCTGGGGTATGCCTCTATTGCCAAGCACTGCTGAACCTCCTTGGGAGTGTGGGAAGTGCGGGCGTCCGAGATAATGTCCTCCAACAAACCCGCAGCCCAACACTCCATCTCGTCCAGTCCATAAACACTATAGTCCATGTGGGCTGACATTCCAGCAAAAAACAGACTAAAACAAAAGTAGAAGGGAGGGAAAAAAAACAAGAAAGCAAACTTACAGTCTGCTGGGTCCACACTGGCAGCATCCTTCTGTCATAAACGTCCCTCAGGGCAGGACGAAGACCCAAACGCTGGCGCTGTGAGTTTGCAGGGAATTTTAATAAAACACAAAATAAAACTAACACAAAACTTACAGGGCTTGAGGCAAGGCAGGATACAAGATGGTAGAATAGCCAAATGGCTAACGCGAATGGAAACGTCAGGTAAAACTGACACTAGCGTGGGACCACGCAGGATTACAAAGAAACCGGACGTGGGACTCGCGTCTGACAGAAAATAAAGGATGCTGCACTGAGCTGCAATGCAGCGGCCCTTAAATAGGACGAGGAGGAATTGACAGCAAATGATGACAGGTGTGGGTAACCAGAGCGAGGAGTAATTAATCCAAAATCAAAACAGCTATGCAAAACCGCAAACTTGAGCTAAGGAGGAAGTAAATAAAGCACGCTGTCAAAATAAGAGCACATGCCGGAAGGAAAATAAATCATGATTAATACATCAATTCAAAGAGAGAATTAAGTGGGGACAAGAAGAATACAATTCTAATAAATACCACAGAGAACTGAAAGAAAAAGGCAAGACTGGACTCATGTCACAACACAGAGAGATAATAATTTAAAATACAAGATGATTCATAAATATATAAACTAACTAAACACGACTACAATAATAAACTAAGAAAACAGGAACTCCCAAAACAAAGAGCAAATGGCAAATTCAAATAACCATATACAGCGATCCCTCGCTACTTCGCGCTTCACCTTTCGCGCCCTCAGTGCATCGCGGATTTTTCAAAAATATTCATCAAAAATTCAAAATTGAGAAATAATGGGCAGGCGCTAGCAGAAGGCAGGGAGACTACATTACAACATCGGGTATCAACACGGACAGCCGCACAACTCAAAATCCACCTCTCTGTTCGCTGTTCTTGTGTTGGCTCGGCTCGGGAATCTCGCAAGCTGATTGGCCGAGACGTTTCACCCAGCTTCTCTCCCTGCCGAGCGCCCACCCAGCGAAGGAAGACCGCATTCATTGCTCTTTATCGCTCGTGTTGCTTAGTCTCGCCGCGTGGAACTTTTCGCTGTTCTCTGAGCCACTACGCCGCCTCCTGCAGCTTCTCCAGCTCTATCGGAAGCTGCCCTCGACGATGCTGCGCCTCTCGCACCTGACGATGAGGCGTCACCTGAGGAACAGTAAAGCTCTCATTAACCTGTGCAGTACATCATCTTCATCTTGAGTTACGTATCTTGTTATAAGAATAAAAGAGTTCTAAAAACATATTTATGTACACTTTATTTACATCTACGTATGTATGTACACTTACACACACACACACACACACGTATCATATGAGAGAGAGTGAGAGAATGAACGTACGTATTATTTATGGGTGACGTCATTAGGGGTGACGCTACTTGGCGGTTTTTCACTTTTCGCGGTCGGTTCTGGAACCCATTAACCGCGATAAGTGAGGGATCACTGTACAGACAAAACCACAACTCAAATTCAATAATAAAACTGAGATGGAGAAAATGCAGAAAACAATAGAAATAATTGAAAGCGTGAGTGTGGTACTCTCACCGTGCTCCGCATTGTGACACTTTCCACATTTCAACAGCTCACACATGTCTTAATGAAATGTTTATGACATATTTTGTTCAAATTTTTTTAAATTATTTAATTATTGCAGCAAATTTGTTTTTTATTTTTCCAGTCTTTCTTAGGACTGATTTCAGTGCTTGTTTCTTTAAAACCTCTGCCTGCATTCAACTCCGCCCTCCCTCTCATGTCACAGTTGCTAACATTAGCTGCCCGTAGCTGCCTCAGAGCCAACTAACTAAAATTTGTCTCAAAGAATGAATAAAATAATGCATCACTGGTGGGCAGGGGTGTGTCATTTCAGTGGTTGAAAGGATATGGCCAGTCCCTAGAGTACAATAAGCCCAGGAATATACGTGAATTGAGTTGCTAAACTGCTAGCTTCAGCTAGCTACCATGGATCAAGGTCTGAGAAAATAAAACTAAGCTAAAATGATGTCTACAATGAAATATATGGTCAAGTGTTGTTCAGTGAACAAGGATTCTCATGGGGGTGAATAGAATTTATAGAAAATAGTGATCAAAACTGGCCAAATCCAGGCGGCCTGTCCATCACCTCCTCCCTGCATAGCTGAACTGTGTCTGGTTAACAGTAATTGACTCAGACTGCTTAGCACACTTGTGCTAACAGTTCAATGTAAAATCATGGCAAAAATATAACAAAATAAGCCAGAATGGCACAAAATATTACTGATTGTTGATTAGTGAAACAGGTGGAAACAGAGATGTCTGTTAGGGTGACTGAAATCTAAAAAAAAAAAAAAAAAAAAAAAAAATATAGCCCCGCTTGATGCGAGCTTCCCAGCGCCACTGATAGCTCAAAAGCTAACGCCTCTGTCTCCTGACCATCTACATAACAGACAGTTATGATGGCCAATAATAGAGCAATGGGCAGGTACCAAAGATGGCACTGTGCTGGGTTTACCATTTTATGACATTTTGAGGTGAACCCGGAAGAGGCCAAACAGATTTGTGGAGACAAGAACAATATAAAAGCTGTGTTTTTCTTTTTTTTTTTTTTTTGAAAATTTGTTTTAAAATGAGTGTTGCCATTTTTTTTTATAATCATTTGACCAACAGATGCATTTCAAATGGCACACCAAATCACCAGCACCGTGCGCTGGCCAACCCACTGATCGCTGCAACCTGAGGCTGCTGGCCGAGCTGCCAAGCCACAGGATCTCAAAGGGCAATGTCTCCCTCCGCTGTACTCCGCTCCTCTCCCACAGCCAGTTGGGGGATGCCCTGTCAAAGTGGCTCCCCTACGCTGCCTGCAAGAGTACAGCGGAGTCGCACAAAGCCCCGCAGGATGGTGGGAGAGCTGGCCGTGAGATCCAGCAGCTCCAGGCAGCAGCCTTGGGTCGTGGCGTAGGTGGTTGCTGCGAATGGCACACCGGCGCCAGGTGGTAACAGGGATGGTTTTTAGGGTGACTAAGATCTGAAGAAAATAACAATATAAGCTGCGCTTGGTTTGAGCTTCATGGTACCACTGTTAGCTTGGGGGCTAATAGCTTAGGGACTAACAGGCTACCTTAAGCACCCCTTCCACCTACACGACAGACAGCTAGGCGGGCCAATAATAGAGTGATGGGCGGGTCTCAAGGACGGCGGTGGGTTGGCTTTTTCTAAACATAGCGTATACGATTTAGACGGAATAGTCAAAAACGCTTCTGGCGTTTCTGGGAGAGAAAAATGAGATAAAGTCTGTGTGTTTTTTTAAGAGAATTGACTATTTTGAAAACTTTTTGATAATTAGGTGACCAGTAGACTAATTTCAGACAGCTACAACCTATGCCTCCCTTAATCATAAAGCGAAGGTCCAAGGCTCTTTATCACAGCTATTTATTCAGCACTCCAAGCACATGACTTGAAACACAGGTAAACAGCGTAGAACTAAACAGAAAAAGACATTTTGGAAAAATGTCAGCAAAACTGAAAACACAAAATGACAACTTAACTACACAAATATATACAGAAACAAATCATACCGTTTTTGCCCGCTTACAAACTAAAGGAGGAGATTCTTCTTCACAGCTTTGCCTTAAAGTCTTATCTGGAGTAGCTTTGGCCATCTTTCTTCTCCTTATGCCTGCGTCTCACATGGCAAACAGGAAGAGGACGGCATATGCATTAGAACTAAATACAGCCCAAAAAGTAAAAGTCAACACAAAATATATGTCAATCCCCAGGATAAAGCTTAAATGTGTGGAAAAAATAAATAAAATTAACATTTTAAAGAAAATAAATTGATTGACAATAGGTGTAATTCACCAAAGTAAAGTCCTTTGGCACCACATGGTGGAAAACTACCAACACAGCGATAAGATCAAATAAGTTTGTAACTGCAGATACACTCCCACCATCACGCGATGAGTGATTATAAAGTAATCATGGAAGTCACTTGAAATAAACAAAGAATGGAACGTCTCAATAGGTAAGCTTAAACAATACCAATGAGATTGAATACTCATCTTAACCTTTCAATCAGCTTCGAGTAACAATACTGTCTTGTGTATGAGTCTTTCTAAATAAACAGGTTTACTTGTGCGTGCACCATTGCTGTCTAATGTTCCATCACTCATTAGCAGTTTGAGCCTTCTCACTTTTCCATCACTTCCTGGGAAAACTTCAACCACCCTTGCCATCTTCCAGCAATTTCGTGGTGTGGCATCATCTTGAAGCAAAACAATGTCATTAACCTTAGCATTTCTTCTGTCCTTATTCCATTTACTCCTTTGTTGCAAGTTCAGGAGATATTCTTTCCTCCACCGAGACCAGAATTCATTTGCCAAGAACTGAACTCTTTTCCATCTCTTTTGCAGATAAAGGTCTGCTCTTATGAATTCTCCAGGTGGGGGTGCAATGACTGTCGATTTCATTGTCAGCAAGTGATTAGGTGTTAGGGGTTCTGGTCCCATTGGATCATTGATGTGCTCTGTAGTTAACGGTTAACTATTCACGATAGCCATTGCTTCATACATGAACGTTCTTAATGAAGAGGTGCAAGCCTTCTTGCAGATTGGTCAAGAGTAGAGGTAAGGACATTCTTCACGGTGCAAATCTGCCTCTCCCAGACACCACCCATGTGACTAGAAGCCGGTGGATTCATCACAAAGCTGCATCCTAATTCTTTCAAGCGCTTTTGTTCCATTCCAGTCATCAATTCCAGAAACTCATTTCTTGCACCTACAAAGTTGGTGCCTTGATCGCTCTTAAGTTGAGTTATGTTGCCGCATATATGTTGCCCATATGTTGCCCATCACTCAAGATTTCCGCCATCACCCCCTTCCTTAACCACTTGCACTCCGGGCAATTTTCCTAAAAATGCCAAAAAATAACGTGCCCAAAGTAAATCGAAAGCTGTTCTTCAACCCTTTGCAGCATCTTCATGGGGTTGGTCTCATTTAAAAGAAAACACTTTGAATTTTTTGGCAAAAAAAACATAATCTCTCTACGTGCTCCGGCCACTGAGTTACAGTCATCTAAACATACTGAACTTGAAGAAAATAAATTTGGACACAGTGTTTTTTTTGATACAAATGCTTGTAAATAACACACAGCTGTCCGATCCGGCTGGAAAATGCAACAGAAATGTAGAACCAAGTGTTATCCAGCTGAGATCCAAATTTGGTAACAATACCACAAAAAATGAATATTTTACACAGCTTTGTTCTCAGGCTGTTCCCAGGCGTTTTGGAACTGTGCCAAATTGTGCCAAATGGCACAGTTTGGAAAAACGTCTGTAACTTTTGAATGATTCAATGTAGAAGCTTCATTTTAGGCTCAAAGGAAAGGTTACACTCAGGGCTGTGTCTGTGTGTGTGTGTGTGTGTGTGTGTGTGGAGGGGGGGGTCGTCCCCCCCCGCTACCAAGGACAGAGTTCAGCCCTCGCTACATGACAGATTACACTCGTTGCATGTTTCCACAGCAACGCTGTCACAGCGGCCCCCCCCCCTCGCTACTGTGTGTGTGGGGGGGGGGGGGGGTTGTCCCCCCCCCCCCCGCTCGCTACAGAGGATGGACTTTAGCCATCGCTACACAACGGATTAGCCTTATGTGGTGATGTAGGACAGCAGTGCAGTCACCGCGGCTGCCCCCCCCTCGCTGCAGAAGAATAGCGGGGGTGGGGGGGCATTCACAGCCTGTACACTGCGAGCAACCCCTTGTACCGCGGCGCACGAACTTCAGACTTCGTGAACCGCACAGCTGTAATTTACTGATCGGTCAAAAGTCATTTTGGATTACAATTTTCAGGGATAGAGAATAATTTAGCTTATAACACCTTACCTCTTCACAGCGGAGTCTTGGCGAACTTGTCTTCCTCATTGTCAGACGAACGCGACGTTGGTCCGCTCTGGTTCTGGTCTCGCGACTCGATCAAAACATAATTCCATTATTGCGGTTTTGTGCTTCCATGATTGCGGTTTTTGGCGAACGATTTTTCAAAACAAATAACAGTAGTAATTAAAAAAAGACTGGCGAAGGCGTGTGTATCACTCAGCCTTCGTCGTCAGCCTCCGTCGGTCTATAATGACCATGGAAGAAATCATAGCGTCTACTCTGCTGGAACCAATACAAAATAAGCACCGCCTGTGGCCGAACATGCCGATCCACGAATGGCACTCCCTGTCACACAGGTTGCATTTGTGGATGGTCTCCATGCTGCTGGGTCTGTGGAGCTCTTCCTGTGTCCTTTTTTGATCCGCTGCAGCAGCCAGTCTTCACCCAGCCTTAAAAAAAAACAGCTCACGAACTTCTCTGCTTCAACTGGCTCACTGCATTCAAAGCGTTGGGAGGCGGGTCCTCCTTCCTAGGTTTTCATTCATTGGTTCTTCAAGGTTTCAGAAACCCAATTCAAGGCTCTTATTAGTCGAATGAGAGGTCAATCAGATGAACTAATCTGTTCGCGGCTGTGTTTACAGATTTTTTTTTCAGTGGCGCTTGGAGGCCACACCACCTACACCACCACCATCAATATCCTTATCATGCGTCATGCGCACGAGGGCGCACGAGTGCGCCCTCGTGCACCCTCGTGCGCCCTAGGACGCAGAGACTTGCCCGCCCGCGGAACAACGGAGTGCAAGTGGTTAAGAAACCTGGCCTGGACTCTGACGACCCCAACAATTTCAGACCCATCTCCAACCTCCCATTTCTGGATAAAATATTGGAAAAAGCGGTCGCCACCCAACTCAAGAAACACCTCCTCTCCAACAAACTCTACGAAACATTTCAATCTGGATTCCGTTCTCACCACAGCACTGAAACCGCCCTCCTCAGGTTCACCAAGGACCTCCTGCTCGCCTCTGACTCTGGCTCCTCACTATTCTTCTCCTCCTTGATCTCAGCGCAGCTTTCGATACCATCGATCATTCCATCCTGCTCCGCCGTCTGCTTTCTATTGGCATCACTGACTCCGCCCTCTCTTGGTTCACCTCCTACCTGTCTGACAGATTCCAGTACATCCCCATCAACAATCACAAATCACGCACCACCCCCATTATCACACGGTGTCCCTCAAGGCTCTGTGCTCGGTCCAACCCTTTTCACTCTCTACATGCTTCCGCTTGGTCACATCATCCGTCAACATGGTCTTCACTTTCACTGCTACGCCGACGACACCCAGCTGTACATCTCCTATAAATCCATCACCCCCGCCATTCTCTCCACCATCACCAACTGCCTCACAGACATAAAAACCTGGATGACTAACAACTTTCTCAAGCTAAACAGCAATAAAACAGAAATCATCATTTTTGGACCAAAATCTCTTCCCCTCTTCCCAGAACTTTTCATTCCAAATCGATGGTCACTCAGTCACCCCCTCCCCCCTGGCCAGAAACCTCGGCATTATCATGGACCCCACCCTCTCCTTCAAATCTCACATCAACCATATCACCAAAACATCATTTTTTCATCTTCGTAATATTGCACGCCTCCGTCCCACCCTCTCCCCCTCTGCTGCTGAAATACTCATCCATGCCTTCATCACCTCCAGACTTGATTACTGTAACAGCATTCTGTATGGACTTCCTTCCACCATCCTCCAAAAACTACAGTATGTCCAAAACTCAGCCGCCCGCCTACTTACTCACTCCCGCTCCAGAGACCACATCACTCCTCTCCTCCGTCAACTCCACTGGCTCCCCATTCAACAGCGCATCAACTTCAAGATCCTCCTCATCACCTATAAAAAGCTCTTCATAACCTCGCCCCCTCATACCTAACTGACCTTCTGTCTCGTCATTCCCCCACTCGCCTCCTCCGCTCTGCTGACACTCACCTTCTCACCCCCATCACCAAGACAAAACTCTGCACCCTGGGTGATAGATCATTCGCCATCGCCACACCAACCCTCTGGAATTCCTTGCCCCTTCACATCCGGTCCGCCAACACACTTGCTTCCTTCAAAAGTCAACTCAAAACCCATCTCTTCAAATCTACCTACGAAAACTGACTGCCTCTTCTACCTATGTGTACCTACCTTGTCTGTTTACCCGTTTTCTGTATGTTTGTCCCTATGCCGCATTGTAAAGCGTCTGAGTATTTAGAAAAGCGCTATATAAGACCGATGTATTATTATTATTATTATATAGCAATAAAGCAACGAAGTGCATTTATGAAGGCATCGGTACTGAGGTCATCCAATATTTCAAGATGCACAACTCGTGAGCACATGCAAGTGAATATCAGACCATATTTCTTCATTTCCTTTCATCCATCCTTTACATAAATTGGCCCAAAGCAGTCCATACCATTGTATACAAATGGAGGGGTAGCTTCCATCCTTTCTGGTGGTAGGTCAGCCATTTTCTGTTCTTGGCTACTCTTCCTAAGCTTTCTGCCCATTACACATTTGTAAATGAATGAGGATACTTCACCACTGCGTCCTAGAATCCAAATTCCATTGAAGCGGATTTCATTAATGGTCATTCCACGACCCTGATATTATACCTTTCCATGGAAATGTTTTATGAGTAGTCGTGAGACATGATGCCCCTTTGGAAGGATGGCTGGGTGTTTGATATGGGGATGAAGAGCCACTTGTGTCAATCTTCCTCCCACCCTTAGAATGCCATAGGCATCAACAAATGGGTTCAGTTTGTACAATCTGCATGACTCATTAACCTTCATTTCCTCGTTTTGCTTTAATGATTTAATTTCATCACTGAACACTTCCTCTTCGACTGTATGAATTATGAATTGTTCACCAACATTTCTTTCTTCAAGTGTAGTAGTTTCATTGGACCTTGTTTTTAGATTCTTTATCTGCTTTGCATGCCGTTTGAGTCTTGCTATGGCTTTCACCGAGTTTTTCCAATCTGAGAACCTTTCAAAATGATTTGATAAAGGCCTTTCTTCCTTTGCTCTGGTGGTAAGAACCTGTGCCTTTTTGAGTTCTGGGTCTTTATCGTCAATCTCTGCTTCCTTTATTCCTTCATCTTTAGGGAGTTCACTTTCCCATAAAAAGCTTGGTCCTGAGAACCAATTTGACTCTAGGAGCTCCTTGGCAGTGAGCCCCCGAGATGCATGGTCAGCTGGATTCTTTTCTGGGGCAACATATTTCCATTGACCGGGCTCTGTACTTGATTTAATGTACTGAATTCGGTTGGCCACAAATACATGGAACCTCCTTGCATCATTGTTAATGTAGCCAAGGACAACTTTTGAGTCAATCCAAAAAATTCATGAGCAAATTCCATCTCAAGCTCTCTCTTGAGTAAAACACTTGCGCTTGTGGCCAGGACTGAGGCTGACAGTTCCAATCGGGGAATTGTTGTCACCTTTATTGGGGCAACTCTTGCCTTTCCCATGACCAAAGCACAGTGAACTTCCTTTGACTTGGTCACAGCACGGATATATGAACATTCTCCATAGCCAGATGAAGTACCATCAGAGAAATGGTGCAGTTCATAGCTTTGAACTTCGTCAGACATGAATGGTGCATACTGTCGTGGTATTTCTACGAAAGAGAGGTTATAGAGGTCTTGCAGCCAAGCTTCCCAATGTGGCCTGAGGTCACCAGGAAGAGGCTCATCCCAGCGCACTTTATCTTGACACATTTTTTTGTAAGATCTTCTTTCCAATCAAGATGAAAAGGGATAAAAATTCAAGTTAATCAAAAATTGATGCAACCGTAGATAACACTCTTCTTCTCATGAAAGGATTTTCTTTCACTAGCACTCTGAATTGGAACTTGTCTGAAGCTACACACCACTGGACTCCAAGTGCCCTTTCCATTTTGGGTTCTCCAAGGGCCATGTCTAGGTCAGTTGCTCCTCCAGCCCATTCTTCTCTTGGAATAGCACTGATCACCTTTCTGCTGTTGCTAACAAACTTGTGTAGCTGGAGTCTCCCAGTGATGCAGAGGTTAACTGCCTCTTTCACAAGTTGAACGGCTTCTACCTCAGAGTCCACACTTGTCAAGCCATCATCAACATAAAAATTATATGACCTTTATTGCAGCTCAACTAAACTTGCCTTCACCTTGGGCAGCCAGGTGTTTGAGCCCAAAGTTTGCACGTCCAGGTGAGGATGCTGCACCGAATAAATGAGCCTTCATGCAAAATACTGAAGGTTGGGCTTCCATGTCACCTTCTTCCCACCACAAGAATCTAAGATAGTCTTGATCCCTCGGTGCAACATGAAACTGGTGAAACATTCACTCAATATCACACATGATGGCCACTTGTCCTTTTCGGAAATGACACAGGACCCCTACAAGAGCATTTGTGAGGTCTGGGCCAGTGAGCAAATGTTCATTGAGGGATGTATTCTCAAACCTTGCTGAACAATCAAAGACAACGCGGATTTTGCCAGGTTTTTGGGGATGATAGACCCCATGATGAGGGATGTACCATGCAGGCTGGTTGCTTATTTCCATCTCTGGGATCCTTTCAGCATCACCTCTTGTTATTATGTCCTTCATAAAATCCATGTAGTCATCATGATGGGTTTTGTCCTTTGACATGTTTTTTTCAGGCATCTCAGACGATGTTCTGTACAAGCTTTATTATTTGGCAGGTTTGGCCTCTCCGTTCGAAAAGGCAAAGGCATCTCATAATGCCCATCTTGTTTTTGTGCCTTCCGAAAAAGGTCCAGTTTTGTCTCGTCTGTCCATAGGACATTCTCCCAAAAGCTTTGTGGCTTGTCAACATGCAGTTTGGCAAATTCCAGTCTGGCTTTTTTATGATTTGTTTTAAACAGTGGTGTCCTCCTTGGTCGTCTCCCACGAAGTCCACTTTGGCTCAAACAACAACGGATGGTGCGATCTGACACTGATGTACCTTGACCTTGGAGTTCACCATGAATGTGTTTAGAGGTTGTTCTGGGCTCTTTTGTTACCATTTGTATTATCCGTCTCCTCCTGCGGCCACATCCAGGGAGGTTGGCTACAGTCCTGTGGATCTTAAATTTCTGAATAATATGTGCAACTGTAGTCACAGGAACATCAAGCTGCTTGGAGATGGTCTTAAAGCCTTTACCTTTAACATGCTTGTCTATAATTTTCTTTCTAATCTCCTGAGACAACTCTCTCCTTTGCTTCCTCTGGTCCATGTTTAGTGTGGTACACACCATGTCACCAAACAGCACAGTGACTACTTGTTACCCTTTAACCCCTTGCACTCTGGTCAATTTCCCTAAAAACGCCTAAAAATAACATACCCAAAGTAAATCAAAAGCTATTCTTCAACCCTTTGCAGCATCTTCATGGGGTTGGTCTCATTTAAAAGAAAACACTTTGAATTTTTTGGCAAAACAGTCATAATCTCTCTAAGTGCTCCTGCCACTGAGTAACAGTCATCTAAATATACTGAATCTGAAGAAAATAAAGTTCGCTTGGGTGGTTTTTTTTAGATACAAATGCTTGCAAATAACACACAGCTGTCAGATACTGGCTGGAAAATGCAACAGAAATGTAGAACCAAGTGTTATCAAGCTGAGGTCAAAATTTTGTAACAATACCACAAAAAAGGAATATATTACACAGCTTTTTTCTCAGGTTGTTCCCAGGCGTTTTTGAACTGTGCCAAATTGTGCCAAATGGCACAGTTTGGAAAAACGTCTATAACTTTTGAATGCTGAAACATAGAAGCTCCATCTTGGGCTCTAATGAAAGGTGACACTCAGGGCTGTGTGTGTGTGGGGGGTGTTTATTCATTCATGAATGAACAAACAAGCCCCCCACACACAAAGAAGCATGCCACGTAAAAAATGTGTTGCCTTTTTTTTTTTTTTTTACAAGAAAAAATAACCTACAGTGCAATAAAAATTATACTAAAATATCTGCAATGTAGAGGATAACAACTCCCCCCCCCCCCACTACAGAGGAGCTCGGCGCACAAAACCGATCGATCACTGCGCACGGTGGCGCAGTGGTTTAGCACTGTGGCAGCACAGTTTTACCCTCGGCCGGGGGACCGCGGGGATCATGAGATCGTGGGTTCGATCCCAGCCCCCGACCAACAGTGAGCTGTGTGGAGTTTGCATGTTCTCCCCGTGTTGCGCGGGTTTACTCCGGGATTTCTCCGGTTTCCTCCCGCATACCAAAAACATGTAGGTTTAGGGCGCTCGCGCACGCAGCGACCAGCAGCTGGTGGCTTGTCACCAGACTGCAAACCAAGTCTACCTACGGGTACAAATAAGTAACAAAAAAAAAAAAAAGTCATTTTTATTACTATTTTCGGTGATAAAGAATAATTTAGCTTATAACACTTGCCTGTCCACAACAGCAGTGTCGTTGGCGAACATCTGTTCCTCATTGTCAGACGAACATGAAGCCGGTCCACTTGTTACAGACTCGTGGTTCTGGTCACCCGACCCGGTCAAACCATGATTTCATTATTGCGGTTTTGCGCTTCCATGATTGCGGTTTTGGCGAATGATTTTTCAAAACAAATAAGAACAGTAGTAATAAAAAAAGACTGGCGAACGCGTGTGGGTCACCCAGCGGCTTACACAAAAAAAATTTTACGCACGGGTCGCACGCATTTCAATCGTCGAACTTCTCTGCTTCAATTGGCTCGTTGTATTCGCAGTCGTTGGTAGGCAGGTCCTTCTTGCTAGGTTTTCAGTCATTGGTTCTTCAAGGTTTCAGAAACCCAATTCAAGGCTCTTATTAGTCGAATGAGAGGTCAATCAAATCTAAACCAATCAAAACACTCCTTTGGCTTTCTGTTCGCAGCTGTGTCTGTACTCGAAGAACGGAAATGCAGCTCTTTTTTTTTTAGTGCGCACTGAGACGCACTAGGACGCAGAGACGTGACCACCCGCGGTATCCCGGAGTGCAAGAGGTTAAATAGGCCGATTGACAAGTTTGTAAACACCTGTGATGTTAATTAGAGGACACATCTTGGTTGAACATGTCCCTACAGTCACATTATTTTCAATCTTTTCTAGGGGTACCATCATTTTTGTCCAGGTCTGTTTCATGAGTTTGTTTTTTAAAGTAATTCTGTTGAACCACAATTCAAAAGCACTGTCTGATTTTCATTGATTAATTTTCATAGAATTTTTATTTATTACCACTTTTGTCAGCTTCAAGTTATTTCTGTGACCACTGTGGGTTTTTCTTTCATTAACAGAGGGGTACCAACAATTTTGCCCACGGCTGTGATTTTCGAGTGGTGCTTTCTGAAATATACTTGGCTCTCTTTTTTCCCTTTTCTGCTTCCATTTCCCTTTCTTCTACTTCCTTTGCTGCCATGAACCTTTGGTCTTCAGCCTCCAAGTTTTGAATTTCCCTTTCACACAAGTGTTGTGTCTCCATTATTTTAATTACCTCTTGTGTTGCTGACACTTCAGCTGCAAATAGTTGCCTTATTTGCAAGAACTCATAGGAAGACTGTTTAGATTTCTCTGAAACTGTCTTTGACTTACTGGTAGTTGAAAAGGTGTCACTGGATACCGTGGTATCAAATACTGTTTCAGCATCAGGCCAGAGTACCTCATCAGGGTCACCATTTCCATTAAGGAGAAGCTGAACCTTTAAATTTGCAGTCTTGGTGACTGCACGGCATGTCATTTTATCTCCGTAATTCAGGTTCAGGGGCTGTAATGGCTCTTATTTTGTCATAAATGTTGTCAACATCTGACTGAACAGCATTTATTTTGCACAGGATTTCCTTAGTTAAATCTGCATCATCTTCACTGTTCTTAATAGATCTTTTCAAGCCATTAATGTGATACTTCCATCTTCTGTATGTCTTTTCAAAGTCCTTTTTTAGGTCATTTAATTTACTATCAAGAAGCTCCTTTCCCTTTTCTGTAAGCTTGCGTGTGCGTTCACTTCTCCTGATATCTGGGGGTTGTTGTGTGTCCTTTGTATTCACTTTAAGATGATGGTCTTTGGTGTTCTTTTTTACATGAGCATCAACTCGCTGAGAAGAGGTGATCTGTTCTGCTTCAACACTTCGCGCTGCATCAGGTTCTGCATGGCTGACTTCTTCAGTGAACTGCATTAAATCTTTGTTAGTGTTTGCCATGTTAAATGTGGTTTGTATGAAATATCAAAAATGGTGAAAGAAAATGTGAGATTTTAAATCAATGACCTTTGAAAAAGTTTTAGAATGGTATAAAATTAACCTCAGATAAATACACTAAGGTAGGAAAATCACTCTATCCACTTAGAAATCACACAGAACTTTAACAGTCTTATACCAAAAAATTAACTTACAACTTTAAACTGCATAAATGTGAAAAATACAGACAGCAAATAAGATGTTTAAACGTTTCACTTGGATTTTTCCCTTTTTTCCTTTTCTTTTGGTGTGCACTTAGAATATTGATTTATACTTTTCTTCTCAGTTCTCCAAGTAAATCAACAAAGGGATGAGCAAATGCCTGCAGTTGCTTTTGAGATGAGCACAAATAAATTTGTCACAATAGAATCTTAATGACAGTTTACAAGTACTCGTACAACTTCCAAAACACTAGCTTCAAAGAGCTTGCTTGCTTGACTTGTATACTTGCTCCTTTAATTCCAAAGTGACCGCTCTGAATGTGGCACCTCCCTGGCAATCTTGTGATGCCTCCCTCTGGCCGACAGCTGCACACCACTTCGCCATCTTGGGCCTCCACTGATGCAGTGAAGCGTTCTACAATGCCTCCCTTAGTCATAAAGCGAAGGTCCAAGGCTCTTTATCACAGCTATTTATTCAGCACTCCAAGCACATGACTTGAAACACAGGTAAACAGCGTAGAACTAAACAGAAAAGACATTTTGGAAAAATGTCAGCAAAACTGAAAACACAAAATGACAACTACACAAAAATATACAGACACAAATCATGCCGCTTTTGCCCACTTACAAACTAAAG
The DNA here is from genome assembly GCA_020510985.1 of Pholidichthys leucotaenia. NCBI lineage: Eukaryota > Metazoa > Chordata > Actinopteri > Cichliformes > Pholidichthyidae > Pholidichthys > Pholidichthys leucotaenia. The sequence continues at coordinate 329,066,155 of CM035842.1, read as the reverse complement.
GAGGAGATTCTTCTTCACAGCTTTGCCTTAAAGTCTTATCTGGAGTAGCTTTTGCCATCTTTCTTCTCCTTATGCCTGCGTCTCACATGGCTAACAGGAAGAGGAAGTGATGCACAAAGCATATGCATTAAGAACTAAATACAGCCCAAAAAGTAAAAATCAACACAAAATAGATGTCAATCCCCAGGATAAAGCTTAAATGTGTGGAAAAAATAAATATAATTAACATTTTAAAGAAAATAAATTGATTGACAAGAGGCGTAATCACCAAAGTAAAGTCCTTTGGCACCACACGGTGGCAAACTACCAATACAGCAATAAGATCAAATAAAGTTTGTAACTGCAGATACACAACCTACACACACACCATTTTTCAGTCAGTGACCCCTTGAAGTCTGAATCATGGACTAAATATACAAATTAGGGTTGCCAACCGTCCTGTTCATTGGGCTAAATATGTTTGTCCCAAGTGGGATGTGTGTTGTCCCGTATATTCAAGGCCGCCTTAATGAACGGGCAAGGCTGGGCTGAAGCCCAGGGGCCTACAATGATCAGGGCCTATCATGAGCCAATGAAAAAGATCTCATTGTTGTTAATTGGTCAAAGTCTAGATTCAAGATTCAAAGGCTTTATCATCATGTGCACAATTAAGAAATGCTACATTTCCTGAGCAATGAAATTCTTACTTTGCTCTCCAAACAAATGCCAAGGTAAAAGGTACAGAAACAACAGTTCTAATAAGGTCATGACACACTAACACAGTAACTCAATCCTAATACTAATGGATGCTAATAACACACACACCAACACACAGCTAGGCAGTTAGAACTCCTTAAGCACACCTTGATACTAAATACTAAAACTAATGAGTACTAATAACACACGCTAGGCAGGTTGAGCAGTTAAAGCAGTCAGACAAGAGGAATAAAATTGAAAATTCACGGGATGACTAAAGTGATAGTGGTATATTGATATCAGAGAAGATGTGAACCTGAGATGGCATGAACCTATGTACAGTGTGCAAATGAGCATTGTGCAACCTGATGTGAACCTGAGATGGCATAGACCTACGTACAGTGTGCTGATGAGCATTGTGCAACAAGCAGTGTATCATTACAAAGTGGCACCCAGTGCTCATTTCTGTAACGGTAGTACCAGTAGACTGTGCATAATAAGTAGCAGCAGAGATGATAATTAGCAGCAGAGATGATATGGACATCAGACAGGTGAGACTATATCTACTGTACAGGTGAGCAGTGTGCAAATTTAGCAGCCAGTGTGTGAGTTCCTATATGCAAAGCTGTGTTACAGAGTTTTGGGAGTCATTATTCAATTCAATTCAATTCAATTCAACTTTATTTATATAGCGCCATTTCACAACAACAGTCATCTCATAGCACTATCAACTGTAGGGGGAACCCCCACAGTTGCAGAAAGACCCCAGCAATCAGGCGATCCCCTGTGAGCAAGCACTTGGCGACGGTGGAGAGGAAAAACTCCCTTTTAACAGGAAGAAACCTCCAGCAGAACCAGGCTCAGGGAGGGGCAGTCATCTGCTGCGACTGGCTGGGGGGTGAGGGGATAGAGAAGAAGAAAAGAACAGACATGTAGAGAGCAAACAGCACGATGGGGACTCAATCTATGGGAGAGAACAAACAAATGTTAATGACCAGCAAAAAAAAATATTTCATTGAGAGTGAGGAAAGGAGTGAGGCCCAGTGCATTACTGGAGGTCCCCCGGCTGACTAAACCTATTAGCAGCATAACTATGGGAGGGTTCAGAAACACATGATCCCTCCCTAATTGTAGGCTATATCAAAAAGGTAGGTTTTAGCCCTATTCTTAAAAACAGAGATCGAGTCTGACTCCCGAATCCAGATTGGCAGCTGGTTCCACAGGAGAGGCGCTTGATAACTGAAGGCTCTGCCTCCCATTGCACTTTTGGAGATTCTAGGTATTACAAGTAATCCTGCATTTTGGGAGCGTAGTGCTCTGTTAGGATAATACGGTAGTCTCAGATCTTTTAAATAAAAAGGAGCCTGATTGTTTAGAGCTTTGTAAGTAAGAAGAAGGATTTTAAACTTAATTCTAAACTCTATGGGAAGCCAATGAAGGGAGGCCAGAACCGGAGAGATATGATCTCTCTTTCTAGTACCTGTTAAAACTCTTGCTGCAGCATTTTGGATCAGCTGAAGACTTTTTAAAGATGTTTTAGGACAGCCTGATAATAAAGAATTACAATAATCTAATCTTCAATTATTGAAGATAATAAAAGATTAAAAATTTTAAAAAAAAGATAAAAATTAAAAAGATAAAAATTCTAATCTTCAATTATCTGTTCAGGAGTCTGATGGCAGTGGGAAAGAAGGAGTTCTTCAGTCTGGTTGTCCTGCATTTCACACTTCTGTACCCCCGGCCTGAGGGTGGAAGTGTGAACAGTCTATGCTGGGGGTGGGTGGGGTCCCGGAGGATGGCGGCAGCTCTCCTTTGGACTCTGCGGTGATAAATGCTCTGCAGAGAGGGAAGGGGAGCCCTGATGATCTTCTCTGCTGTCTTCACCACTCTCTGCAGGTGTTTGCGGTCCAGGGCAGTGGTGCTGCCGTACCACACAGTAATCCAGTTGGCCAGGGTGCTCTCGATGATGCAGCTGTAGAAATTGTTGAAGATCCTGGAGGATATGCCAAACTTCTTCAGTCTCCCCAGAAAGTACAGCTGCTGTTGAGCTCTCTTAACCAGCTCTGTGGTGTTGTGTGTCCACTGAATGTCCTCGCTGATGTGGATGCCCAGGTATTTAAAGCTGCTCACCCTCTCCACTTCAAGCTTCCGGATGAACAGTGGCCGATGGGATCTCCTCCTCCCCTTCCTCATGTCCACTATCATCTCCTTTGTCTTGTCCCTACCTCCTGTAGGATGCTTTGTCATCACCAGTGATGCGTCCTATCACTGCTGTGTCATCCGCGAACTTTAGGATGATATTGTCCTTGTGGGAGGCAACACAGTCATGGGTGAAAAGGCTGTAGAGGATGGGGCTGAGAACACAACCCTGTGGGACACCTGTGTTTGTGATGATGCTGGCTGAGGTCCTGTTACCTATCCTGACAGACTGGGGCCTGCCAGTTAGAAAGTCCAGTAGCCAGTCGCAGAGGGTGGGGTGCAGGCCAAGTGAAGAAAGTTTGTTGGTGAGTTTGTGGGGGATGACCGTGTTGAAGGTGGAGCTGTAGTCGACAAAGAGCATCCTAATGTGGGAGTCTTTATCTTCCAGGTGGGAGAGAGAATAATGGAGTGCTGCAGCGATGGCATCTGAGATGGCCCTGTTGGGTCGTAGGCATACTGCAGGGGGTCCAGGGTGCCCGGTATGCTGTCCTGAATGAGGGGAAGCACCACTCTCTCAAAGCACTTCATGATGATTGGAGTGAGTGCTACCAGTCTGTAATCATTCAGACAGGTCGGCGGGCTCCTTTTGGGGAGGGGGATGATGGTTGTCATTTTAAAGCAGGAAGGGACTATGCTCTGGTTGAGGGAGGGGTTAAAGATTGCTGTGAGAACGTCGGTCAGCTCGGCAGTGCATGCTCTGAGGGCCCGCTCAGGTATGTTGTCTGGTTCTGCTGCCTTGCGGGGGTTGATATTCCTCGGTGCTTTGTTTACCTGGCCTGGTGAGACTTAGTGGAGGAGGAAGGGGGTGTGTGAGTGTGTGTCTCTTCTCTGTACTGTGGCTGGTGGTCTCGAAGTGGGTGTAAAAGATGTTGAGATCATCCGGCAGGCTGTCTGTAGAGCTAGTGGTGCTGCTGTTGGTCCTCTTGTAGTCTGTGATGTACTACAGGCCTTGCCACAGGTGCCCCAGGTCAGGAGTGGAGTAGAGGCTGTCCAGCTTTTCTCTGTACTGCCTCTTGGCTGTTGTTATAGCCTTTCTCAGTCCATACTTTGCAGCTTTGTACTCGACCTCACAGCCTGATTTAAATGCACGAGAGCGAGTACGCAGCATCTGACGTACCTGACTGTTGATCCAGGACTTGTGGTTGGGGAACTTCCTAACCTGTATGGTGGGCACAATGGTATCAATGCACGTGCTGATGTACCCAGTCATGTATTCAGCATAATCCTGTATGTTTACAGAAGAGTCCTCTCGGGTGGCTGCAGCTTTAAACACATCCCAGTCTGTGCAGGCAAAACAGTCTTGTAGGGTGCTCTCAGTCTCTGGAGTCCAGCGCTTAATTTGCTTAAGAACAGGGTTTGTTTGTTTCAACTTTCGTCTGTAGGTTGGGTACATAAACAGTGAGATGTGATCTGACTGTCCAAAGTGGGGGCGGGGTGCTGCTCTGTAGGCGCCACATATGTTGGAATAAACATGATCCAATGTGCTTATATCACGGGTGGAATGTCCACATGCTGGTAATATTTGGGGAATACAGTCCGTAAATTGCACTGGTTAAAGTCACCAGCAACAATAAAAACAGCATTGGGATGTTTTGTCTCTACTGCGCTGATGACATCATGGAGTTTGTTTAGCGCTACTGTGTAGTTGCTCTGTGGACAAATGTATACAGCGGCCAAAAACACAGCGGTAAATTCCCTCGTTAAATAATAGGGATGGCATTTCAGTAGTAAAAACTCCACGTCAGGTGAGCAGTGCTTGTAGACAGTTTATACATCTCCACATCACAAGTGGGTTATAAATACACACACACACCATCCCCTCGTCTTACCAGAGTCTCCTGTTCTGTCTGCCCGGTGTGTTGAGTGTGTCTGTAGCTGAATAGCACTCTCCGGGACTCTGTCTAAAAGCCAGGTCTCGCAGAAAATTAGCGCACAGCACTTTCTTGTCTCGTGCTGGTCTTCAATCCTTGCTCTTAGTTCGTCTAGCTTATTTTCCAAAGACTGAACGTTTGTCATTAAGAGACTTGGTAGTGGTGGCCGGCTGGAGCAAGCCTTTAGCCTAGCATGTAGCCCTCCTCTCTTGCCTCGCCTTTGGCCCCGCCTCCGACGTGCTCTCTTGCGGTCAGCATGCTCATGTGGGCTCGGTGCTTTGGGGCCTTCCTGGGAGTGCTGATGGTCACTGCGGGGGCAGACGATGCATTGCAGGTTGGGTGGTATAAAGTCAGTAAACTCCGTGTGGCTGCTTGACTTGGCGATATCCAGTAGTGTCTGCCGGTCGTATGTTAGCAGTGCATGACCTCCATGCACTGCAGAAAAAACAGCAACTATGCAAAAAAGGAGAAAAGTTGGCATTCGGAAGTGGCACGAGCAAAGACGTTCACCAACGGTGGGTGCCATCTTGCATATGTCCATCTCTGTTCTACGTCCATCACTTGATATTCATGTGTGGCTGCTGATTGGTCTAATTTACAAGTGCCTCTCATCGGTACCACGTAACAGCCTATCAGAGAAACTGTTTTGATATGACTATGCAAGCGCCAGTGAGAGGTAAGAAGTAATTAGCTTGGTCAGAATGTCTGGAAAAAAGTTTGAAAGTGGCGCTCATAAAATTGTTGAGAGGAAAAGAGCTTTGGGAAAACGAATTGCTCAAAAAAATCTCGAAACGTAGAGGATTTTTCTAAACTGGAGCATCGAGTGGAGGAGGCTGCTAATTTCTGCACAGAGGAGACAGGTGGGCTGTTAAAGCACTCACCTAGAGGAGAAGGGCAAAGGGAGAAGAAAGGCCATGATTGCTTATGTCAGACAGCTGTGCGTGTGACAGTGGACTCCGAACTTGGTAAAAAGTAGACTGGATCATGTTGTGTATTCCAACAATAACAAGCAGCACAGACGTGATGTCGCTGGTACGGATGATGTCATCACGTCATGCCTATAATAGGTCTGCACCCTGCTAGTACTAGCTTGTTGTACTGTAATACGTGCTATCCGTCCTCTTTAAAAAAAAAAACACCGTTCAGCACAGCCACCACCTCCGCTGTCCCTCTTTTCCAGACATAACAATGGCGACGAAGAGAAAAATTGGTCTTCTGGAGGAAAATTGAATGTTTTTCCTGAAGATAGAAGCATGTCTGACACCCGGTTCAGGAGAGTGTGGTGGCTAGATGACTCAGGTTCCGCCAGTGCCGACAGGGAGCAGGAGAAGCAACCCAGCAGTACATTGTGGACCTCTGCTGTCTGGCGAGCACATGCAGGTTTGGGCAACTAGAAGGCAACTAGAGGACGGAATGGTGCGGGACCAGCTAACGGAGGACACAAGCAACCCACAGCTGCGGGTGAAACTGCTGATTGTGCTGGATGACCTGGCGAAGGCGGTGGAGTTAGCATTCCAGCTAAAGGCCACCAACAAACTAACATCACAGCTAGGTAACCCACAACAACGGACCCCACTAGCACAAGCAATTACCCTGGCAGAAGAGCCCGACTACACAGCGACTTTCTCGGAGGATGCTGAGGTGAACATTACTGGACAAAGGAAAATCATGAGACACCAAACATGCAGTAACTGTTGTTCCCTGATGCACCAAGCGAGAGCGCACTCCTGCCCGGCCAGGAGGCAGTGATCCCAGCACACAGAGAGAGGACATAAACCGGACTTGCCTCCAATCCTCACCCGGCATAAGCCTCAGGGAGCCGCCACAGAGCTGCAGGAGAGGGAGTTCATGACCAAGAGGGACCCCGGTGAATGATGACAACCTGGAGCATGTCCTGTCACCGTCGAGAGCAACACACCGCTGCGACCACAACCAACACCAGGAGAGAGAGGGCGTAATCTGAACTCGTCTCCGATCCTCGCCCGGCATAAGCCTCAGGGAGCTGCTACAGCACTGCAGGAGAGAAAGTTTGTAGCCGAGCAGGACCCAGCAGAGCAACGCCAATCCAGACCATGTCCTGCCACCAGTGTGAATGGCACACCACCACAACAACAACCAGCATCTGGGACGAGAGCGCAGCAGCGCCGAGTGCAGCCAAACAGATTGTTGCTCTCAGTGCTTGATTGGGTTTGGGTCCGCCAATCCAAATGCCTGGACCCCAAAACACTCCAGTCACCGTCGATGATGATCACCGCACAGTTGAGGCCAGCCACCTTCCAGATGGCTCATGGTTTAAGATGGCGCACCAAAGGTAAGAGCAGCTGCCCCAGATGAGGCCGCAATGCAGGATCAGACCCAGCCTGTGTGGGGGACCCGGACTGGGACTTTGCTGAGAGAGAGCACCCAGGTCCGCCGTAACCAGCGACTCCAGGGCTGCACTCACCACGGACTCACCGGAGGCACCCCTTAAGTTGAACTCTCACAATGACTCTGCTTTTGATATGTTTAGGCAGAGTATAGCTGAAACAGTGGCAGAATAACCCACTCAACCATGCAGGGTTTACCCGTTGTCCATCCAGTTGTCCAGGTTCTGGTTTTATCTGTTGTGAGTTCATACAGTATGCTTGACAATGTTTATGATGGCTTTGGATTTTCCCAAGGGGGAGGTGAATATTGTGTATTCCAACAATAACAACAAGCAGCACAGGCATGACAGCGCAGGCACGGATGATGTCATCACATCGTACCGATAATAGAGGACTGTTGGCGCCCGCTCAGTCTCTTTGGTGCTCTGCCTCTAGCAACACACTGCCTGTACTCTGCTAATACTAGCTTGTTGTATTGTAATATGTGCTACCAACTCTCTTTAATAAAACCACCATTCAGCACAGCCACCACCTCCACTGTCCCTCTTTTCCAGACATAACGGATCAAGTATGCATCCATAGAATATGACGATATTCGTGAGCTGCACTTAAAGGACATAATGAAGGATTTTTCTTTAAAGAAGACCAGAAAAAAAAACTTCTAAAAAAGTAAGTCATGCTATTTGCAGTGCTTTTCAGCCACCTGTGCAGGTTTTTGATTGCTTCTGTCATGCAATGTTTGAATCAGGAATACTTCACTGATGTAATTTTATGCCGAGGGCAGTATCTGTCACACTGTAAAAAGGGAAATCTCAGTAAGATAAAATATCCTAAATCAAGGCTTTATACTTGTTTTTCTCTCACAAGATAATTTTGACAAGACAAGAATTTCTTTTTGTTGTGCAATTTTCTGTAAGATTTTACTTGCTTTATGAAAATTTTTACTTGGTTTAAGTAATTTAATCTTACTTTGTTGGCAGATATTTTTTTTCTAATTTTAACTAGAATTATCTATTGCCAGAATTTTGTTTGTTTGTTTGTTTGTTTAAGTAAAATTTGACTTATCAAATTGCATAAAACAAGTTAAAACTATTGGAAAGCATGTAAAATTTTCTTACACATATACTGCACAGCAAGAATAAATACATTGTCAGACAAAAAAAAAACCAAGCATAAAAAGCCTTAATTTATTTCATTTTATTTATATTTAACTTTTTGCAGTGTAGTTGTTTTCTAGTTCAAAGTTGCATTATTTCTCAAAGAGAAACAAAAATGAGGCCATAGTGGCTCAGGAGGTAGAGCAGGTCGCCTAATAACCAGAGGGTTGGTGGTTCTAATCCCACTCTTTCCTTCTTACTGTTGTGTCCTTGAGCAAGACACTTTACCCACCTTGCCTCCAGTGTGTTCATGGTTCATGACACGGATGTATGAATGTGAATAAATGTTCGGTGGTGGTCGGAGAGGCCATTGGCATGGATTGGCAGCCATGTTTCTGTCAGTCTGCCCCAGGCAGCTGTGGCTACAAAGGTAGCTTATCACTATCATTGTCTGTGGAGTGAATGAATAACGGACTCATTGCAAAGTGTCTTTGGGTGTCATGAAAAGTGCTATATAAATGCAATCCATTATTAAAAACATAGCTGGACTTCCGGTCTGGACGCCATGGCGACTGCAGCTTAACACTGAAGTTCTCAGACCCAATCCAGGATAACACCTTGAAAATCAAACTTAACGGATTTTTGGAGGAGTGAAAATCAAAAGACAAAATCATCATGTCTAAAGGAAAACAGAAGAAACTGAAATTCTCCAGGCCAGGACACGTATCGGCCGGAGAATCCGAACTGGAAGATCTCCGTTCAGAAGACGAGGAACTGGTGATAGCTAACAAAAGGGTTAGCCTGAAATCACTATTTGAGGAGCTACGACGATTTCGCCGAGATGTTACGGCCGAATTTCGGGAATTCAGAGAAGAATTGAAAAGGACAAACAGCAGAGTGGACCAGGCCGAGAACCGAATCTTGGAAACAGAGGATTGAATAAAAGTGCTCGAAGATTCTGTGCTAGACCTACGCAAAAGACAAGCAGCTATAGAGGCTAAGCTAACCGACCAAGAAGGAAAACAAAGAAGAGACAACATAAGAATTCATGGTCTGATAGAAGGAACCGAAAATGGTTTTAACTCAATGGCAGAATGCGTGGAATCCTTACTAAGAGAGAAATTGGATATTCCACAAACCACCGACTTGAAGATAGAAAAGGCACATCGTTCATTAGCCGCTAGGCCGGCGGCGGAAGCGCCCCCACGTTCGGTGTTGGTAAGATTTTCCAATTTCAAAATAAAACAAGAGGTTGTAAGACTGGCCTGGCAGAAAAAAGGATTTATGCACCAGGAGAGAAAAGTCTACGTGGAACACGATTACGCCCCGGAGGTCCTTAAAAAGCGCAGGGAATACAATGACGCGAAAAAGGTGTTAAGAGAGAAGAAATTGCGCTTTCAGACACCATTTCCTGCGAAGTTAAGGGTCTTCTACGGCGATGAAACGTGTCTCTATAATTCGGCGGAAGAAGCAACAGCTGACATGGCGAAAAGAGGGCTCCCGGTAACGGTATTTAAACCCGCAGCAGACCCGAGTCAGAAGATCAAAGCGCAAACATGGACAACACAAAGACCTTCAAAATCCACGGACCAGCAGCGGGAAACCCAGCACCAGAGCGTCGCGGATAAACTATCCGTTTTCAGGTTGGAATAGCGACCTTTTTTTTTTTTTTTTTTTCTTTTCTCTTGAATCAATCCGCACATCCAACCCCCCTCATACAAGGTAACAAACATTAAAGGAGATGCATATTCAGCATGTGGTAAAACATTTCATGGAACAATCATATTATTTGAAACAAATAAGTCTTTGTAATAAAAAAAAAAAAAAAACTTGTTAAAATAGAAATGTGACAATAATCCACATGTTCTCCTCATACTAACAAATACTGTTTTTGCGTGAATGTTTGATGTGATGGGGGTGGGAGGGTGCACACAATTTCACAGGGTTTAGGCATAAAAGGAAAAAAAAAAAAAATCATTACAAGTTTGGATTGGGTTCTGAAACTCACGTTAAAAGCATGGGACTACTTTCAGTGGTAAGAGAGGGCCCTCAACACGTAACAGAGTTTGAGGAATTTCCCTCAGAGCCTTCACTCCATCAAGGCTCTTACAGGGTCTTTAAAAAGACCTCAGCTCAGGAAGTTCTTATGACAGCTTTTTGTTTTAAAGTTTTTTACATTACGTTCTTAATGTTTTTCTTGTTTTTAATGTTCTTTCAGTTTCTGAGTAGCACAAAAGAGGGCCACCACACAGTTATACTAAACAAAACAACACAATGGAGAAACAGGGTGTAACCAAAATAATTTCATATAATGTAAAAGGAATCCTGAATCCAGTTAAAAGATCCAAGATTCTAGGCAAAATGAAAAAAGACAAAGCAGGAATAATACTTTTACAAGAAACCCACCTAACAGACGTGGAACACAATAAACTCAGTAGACAAGGGTTTAAAATGATCTCTTCATCTTCATATAAATCAGGGAGGAGGAGGGGAGTAGCGACATTGATATCAACCAAAATTACATTTGAAAAAAAATCAGAACACAAAGATAAAGAAGGGAGATACAGTTTGGTAACTGGGCGGCTAGAGGGAGAAGATATCACCCTGCTGAATGTGTATGCTCCCCCAGGGGCTAACTGGAAATTTTATAAAAATGTATTCGACCTAATGATAACTAAAGCTCAAGGTTTAGTGATATGTGGTGGGGACTTCAATCTTAGACTGAATCCATACTGGGATGCTTCTGGTAATTCCCCACATCAAAATAACACCCAAAACAGGAAGACTCGGATGCTACTAAAAGAATTGGGAATCTGTGACGTGTGGAGGGAACTCAACCCCAGTGTAAAAGACTATACATTTTACTCAACTCCACATTCATCTTACTCAAGGATTGACTATTTTTTTATGTTTAATAGAGACATTGGAAGAGTAAAAACATGTAAAATAGGACTGATGGATCTCTCCGACCACAGTCCGATCTACATGGACTTAAATATCCAAAAATACACAAATAGTACATTTTCTTGGAGGTTAAATTCAAATGTCCTGAAAGGACCATTGAAAGATGAATTGGAATCAGATATTCTCAGATATTTGGAAGATAACGATAATGGAGAAGTATCCCCTTTAATACTGTGGGATGCATGTAAAGCTGTAATAAGAGGAAAGATTATTGCAAAACTGGCAACCCAAAAGAAACTAAGACAAGAAAAACTATCCACATTAGAGTCAGAACTTAGGAACCTAGAAAAAGAACACAAAGGCAACACTCATTCTACTGACTCGCTCAAGATTAAGGAAATTAAAAACCAAATAAATGAGATCTACACAATAGAAATCCAGAAGAAACTTACATTTCTGAAACAAAAATACTATGAAGCAGGCAGTAAATCGGCAAAATTGCTAGCCTATAAATTGAGGAAACATCAAACAGAAAGAGCAATCTACAAAATCAGAGACCCAGTATCAAAGGAAATAAAATTCAGAATTCAGGATATTCTTAAAAACTTCGAGAATTACTATAAGAACTTATACTCCCACAAAAAACATAAAAACGCATCCGAGGCATTCCTAAACACATTAAACCTTCCCCAACTTACGGAGTCACAAAATAAAACACTACTGTCAGAAATACATCCTAAAGAATTGGAAAAAGCAATTATGAAACTTAAAGCTAACAAATCCCCAGGAGCTGATGGCTATACAGCAGAGTGGTACAAAACCTTTAAACAGCAACTATCTCCTCTCCTCCTGAAAACATTTAATTATGTCCTCCACACAGGGGAAATCCCCCCCTCCTGGAGAGAAGGGGTCATTGCAGTTATACCTAAACCTGAAAAGGATAAACTAGAGTGCTCCAACTACAGACCAATCAGTGTACTAAATCAGGACTATAAGCTTTTTACCATTATCCTTGCCAAAAGGTTAGAAAATATACTGACAGACCTAATTCATTTAGACCAAACAGGTTTTATAAGACAAAGACAGACACAAGACAACATTCGACGCACTTTACACATAATTCATCATATAAAAAAATATAACTTAAATGCAGTCATATTGGGATTAGATGCTGAAAAAGCATTCGATTCGGTTGACTGGTCTTTTCTATATAGAATCTTATCCAGTTTCAATTTTCATAACAACTTCATTAGAACTATACAGGCATTATATAAAAAACCAACAGCTAAAATAAGGATTAACGGTAATTTATCATCATCTTTTGAACTGGAAAGAGGATGTCGTCAGGGCTGCCCCCTGTCTCCACTGCTCTTTGCAATCTTCATAGAACCTCTGAGCCAATGGATAAGACAAAACCAAAAAATTCAAGGTATTACACTTGGTCAGAAGGAACATAAAATAGCACTCTTTGCTGATGACATTTTAATATACCTAGGGCAGCCGGACACTTCTTTACCAGAACTAACCTCAGTATGGAGATTTATCGGGGTACAAATTAAATATGCATAAAACCCAAGTTTTAACATTCAATTATGACCCAAATCATTATTCACTAAGCAAACTCAAAACTAACTGGGAGTCGGAATCTATGAAATATCTGGGGGTCAATATCCCGAAACAACTCAACAAAATTATATCACTAAACTATGATCCACTGGTGACAAAAATAAAATCTGACCTAGCAAGATGGAATATGATACCATTCTTGGGTACTGCACAAAGAATTGAAGCAGTCAAAATGAATATACTTCCACGTCTTCTATACCTTTTCCAAACAATACCGGTAGAACCTCCCAAAAAAACATGGCAGGAGCTGGACAGAAGGATCTCAAGATTCATATGGCAGGGCAAGAGACCTAGAATCAGATATAGAACCCTACAGCTAAACAAAGACAAAGGTGGGCTCGCGCTGCCAAATATCAGGGACTACTTTAAAGCCGCACAAATTAAAACTTTAGTAGAGATATGTAACCCAGTCTACACTGCACAATGGAAGGAGATCGAATGCCAAATAACAAGTGACATCCCCCTACAGGCGATAATAGGGAACAATGTCTTACCTAAGCTTTTGAATAACACTAACCCGTGGATAGAGACCCCGCTAAAAATTTGGTTTAAGATAGTCAGAGAGAATCAAACTAAAGAGCCCTATCGACTTCTGCAATGGATCGCCTATGATCAGGACTTTACTCCTAATAAAACAGACACCAGATTTAAAAAGTGGAAGGAGAAAGGGCTGATAAAATATTACAATTTTTTTAAAGGGCAAATCTTAAGAAGTTTTGAAGATTTGAAAAAACAAGGCCTAATAAATCAAGACCTTTACAGGTTCTTCCAGCTTAGACACCACATAAACAATATACTTAAAAAGGAGGTTTTGGAAAGGGCCCAGTCAGGTGTTCTGAAGGTCTTCTTAATGGCATATAAAGGGATCCCAGGGATCAGATACATTTCTAAAATATACCAAGGTCTTCAAGACTTAAAAGGAGACAACACATCTTATATAAAAGAGAGATGGGAAAAAGAGGGGAATTTCACTTTACAACTGGAAATATGGGAAAAGCTAAATAAACAGCAATGGAAAAGTACCTCATCCCTGCAGTGGAGAGAATTTGGATGGAAAAACTTGGCAAGATTTTTCAGAACACCTGCACAAAACAAATTTACCCATAAGGGATTGAACTGTTGGCGCTTGTGTGGTGAAAAGACTGCAAATCATTTTCATGTGTTTTGGTCATGCCCAGTTATCCACCAATATTGGACCAAGGTACAGACAATATTGGGGAAAATATTCAAAATTACAGTTCCCTTTTCTTTTGTAACTTTGTATTTGGGTTTACTACCGGACTCACTGGAAAGACGAGGAGAAAAATACTTATTCAATGTTTTAATATTGGCAAGCAAAAAAGCTCTAACTAAAAAATGGATGTTGAAGGACTGTCCTACACCTGAAGATTGGACTAACGTGATCCAAGACATTTACTCGATGGAAAAGTTGACATTCGCACTGAGACAGGACATGGATGTGTTCATGAACTTTTGGCAACCCTGGACCGCATATGTGTCTTCCATTAGATCTAATCTTTGACAAATACCATTTCAATAATGGTTCCATTCTTTGTTCCAACACTACTCAGATGCTCTTTTATCTTTATTTACTTACTTTTTCTTTTTGTTTGTTTTTTACTGGTTTGTTTGTTTGTTTTTTGTTATTTGTTTTTTGTTTTTTTTTTCTCTTTAATTTCACTTTTTCTTTCACTTTAAAAAAAAAAAAAAAGGGGTGTTGTAAGAATTAATCTTCCAATGTTGTCAGATATCAGAAAATAAGGGAACATGTGATGAAAATGTAAACACTGCATTGCTGTAACGACCTGTATACCCTTTACAAAAACTTAAATAAAAAAAAAAAAAAAACATAGCTACACATTACACATTTTTAAACTGAGATTATGTATTCTGTAAAATCTGAAATTTTTAGGTATACAGTGTGGTATTTTTTTTTCTTGTAGTATTAAACATGACATTGAACATCAATATTTTTAAGGTATTATCAAGGTAAAAAAAAAAAAAAATCCCAGTATTATGACAATACTAATGTCCACAACATCGTGGCACCAAGCAATAGTTAAAATCCTCTGTCCCTTATTTGGCTGTGACAAAGATGGCAACCCTAATACAAATGGACTATAGCATTATATTTTTATTATTCAATATTCTACAGTATAACTATCTAAAAAGATCAACATATAGGTTGTGCATGATCAAAAACACTTTTGAACTACCAAAACTACTTTCAGCTATATGCTCAACTTGGATAAGAGAGAAAGAATAAAGATCAGCATAATGAAAAATAACAAATCACAAAGAGAGAAAACACAAAGGTGGTGATGTCAGATATCAACAGATTAATGTATGCGGGTAATTGAAGGGGAGTAAAGAGAGAGCTGATCACTCTATCATGTGAAGCCTCCACAGTAGCCTGGGACAGTCAGATAACAAGGAAGGTAAAGATATATTTAGCAATATTTTTTAAAGAGCAGAGAGGCCTGATGATGTTTTGAAAAGGTTTTAATTATCATTCATATTTTGGTCGTCCCATCCCCAACTTGGCAATGTAACTCACAAACATACACAGAACTTCAGTTGAATTCAACTTTATTTATATAGTGCCAATTCACAACAATGGTTATCTCACTTTTAATTGTAAGGTAAAGACACCATAATCACTAAGAGACAACAACAATCAGGTGATCCCCTGACAACAAGCACCTGGTGGTGATGGTGGAGAAGAAAAACTTAACAGGACGAAACCTCCAGCAGAACCAGAATCACAAAGGGACAATCATGTTTCCCCCAAGGCTCCATACTTGGACCAATATTATTGAGATGAGATGAGATTGAGATTCAACTTTATTGTCATTACACATGTATGAATACAAGGTAACGAAACGTGACTTGGCATTTGGGCACGCTCTGCAGAGCGCATCCAAGGCCGGGGCAGCCGCTAGGCGCCAGTCATAAAGAAGAAAGGAAAAAAAAAGAAAAAGAGTGGATATGACACAGTAGGCGAGAGAAAAAAACATGTTTTATCAAATTGACGCTTAAGTAAGTAAGCGAAATTTTGATTGCAGGCAAAAAAAAAACTCAATGCTTATTTAGCAGACATTTAGTAGACAAATCACACAGCAGGGAGAGAGCAGTGTATGTATATCAGTATGATGATATCAGTGTGTGTGTAGTGTTGAGTGTATCAGTTACTGGAGCACAACAAATAGTCTCCTAGGCAACGATAGATGTTATAGTTCATGAACGCTGTCCCTGAAGAGTTCTGTTTATTGCACAGCAGCGGTGTTTGGGTTAGCGAGCCAGCTGACACATCCGCTTATCTCAACTCTGGAGGAGTGAGTTATCCAGGGGCGCCGATCAAGGCCGAATCTGCTCAGACAGAGTATAGGAGTATAGGATTTCCCTATTGTCATATTCTGAGCTTACAATTCAAATTAACATTCACTGGCTTTAAATTCATATCATTCCCTGGAGAGCACGAAGCGACTCCAGATGTTTCCCCTTCTAAACACAGATGAACATGTCCGATAGAGTCCATCTCTCTACAATGCATGCAGATGGTAAATTCCATGTTGGTCATTTGCCGCTACTTCGTGCACTCCCCATCTGGTCGAATTATTGAGAAGCAGCTCCGCCGGGTCCGCATTTTGATTAGCTCCTCCAGTTAAATTTTCGATACACCAGGAGAACTCCAAAGCCCAATCGGCAGAAATCCTGTGATCGTAGCCAAAACAGGTAGATGTTTTTCCACATCCTCAGTCAAATCACACAAACACATGAGTTCCAATCCATGGGTCTCTCCACATTTGGGCTCCCCCGGGCCCAATTTTCTGTTTGAAAAGGTGGTGTCAATTGCGTTTAAAGCCCAGCTTATATCCATTTTCCGTATTTTCCATTTGGGTTGAGATCAGCAAGATGGTGAGACGGCACAGACACTCACTCAGACGCAGCAAGCTGGGATTAGGTCAGGAAGGCAGGATAGGAGGAGGGAGGAAAAAAAATGCGACTGCTCTCACTGAAGGCAAAAGGAAGATATTAGATAAGATATTATTCTCCTTATACATAAATGATTTACCAAATGCATGCAGAAACATTCATATAGAAATGTATGCAGATGACACGGTAATATTCACACCTGCAAAAAACACACAAGAAGCCGCCTGTATTCTTACAACAGCAATGACTCAACTCCATAACTGGCTTAATAATTCATGTCTCCTACTGAACACTAAAACATTTGCATGATGTTTACCAAACAACGATCAGATATTACAAACTCAAACATTTTCTTAAAAGGGGAGGAGCTACAGTTAGTCGAGGAATTTAAGTACCTCAACATCATTTTAGATTCTTCATTAACCTTTAAAAAACACATCAAAAAAATCTCAAACATAATCAAACTCAATCTGAGAAATTTTAAAGAAATTAGACCATTGCTGACAGTGCAGCCAAAATGTTCCTGCATGCAATGATCTTCTCACACATCAATTACTGTCTTACCAACTGGTCACTCACTGATATAGCCATAATCAAACCTATTGAATCTTTATACTGTGGGCACCCAGCACAATGCAGACTAATATTCACGCTCAGCAGGGATTTGCATACGACCAAAAGAACCACAGGAGACAGTCAGACAGGACTGAATGCATGCATCTTTTGTGCCAACCAGTCATGCTAATCATGTGTATTGACCGATGTGTATTGGATGACAATTGATATGTTAATGTGCCATGCATTCTCTGTCTGTATCACTGTATAAAAGAGCTGACTTTACATGCCTCACTAACGCACTCAGAGCTCACACACAGCACACAGTGCTGCAGTGTCTCATGATGATGGAGGAATAAAACTCTTAAACCTTCAGCTCACCGTGTCTCACCTGAACTTATTTTTACCTCCACACTGGTGACCCTTGACAAAGAATGGAACACGAGGCAAACACCCCGGAGATGACCCAGATGGGAAGCCTCAGAACGCATCATGGTGCGACCCTCGCCTGATCTTTTACCTCCACACTGGGGACCTGACGAGGGAGAATGACCGTCTGCTCTCTCTCACCGCGCTGTGGATTCCAGAGACCGGGGATCGCCTACATCCTTCGCACCTACACGGGAGCGCACGCGCCTTGTCCTCTCTCCACGATGGCGACCTCCAGGGCTGAGAGCGCAGCGCTGGGACCGAGACGCACGATCAGTGACACGAGCAACGCACAGAAACTGCCTGAACAGGGAAGATCATCGACGCCGACTGTGCTGATTTCCATCAAGCTCCCTGACCCTGACTTCAACTCTCGACAACGGACCTTCTGCGCAACTTTCAGCTATGTGGTCACTGCGCCAAACGTGCACCACGCATGGGACAAAACTGGCTCCACAGACTGATACATCGTCCCCCGCCGCTGAACATGCCCGAGTTAAGCGGCCGATTGCCACCCTCGGGGCCTTCAGGGCTGCTCACGCACCTGGAGCGGATGTGCAGCCAGCACACAGGACTTTGTATGGGTTTCTCAGCCGCGGTGCACAACGGGAATTTAGCCGATTGCTTTCCCCAATGACTTTAGGGCTGTTTCCCACACCTAAAGCCAAACTGACGAGTCCCTGACACAGCTTCAGGTTATCACAGCCACTACGCATCCTCGGGGAATTTGGCCACTCGCCTTCCCCACATCCTCGCTGGACCAAAACACAAGAGAAGTAAGAGATATAATTTTTTCACAGCCGCTGTGGATCTCCGCCACGTTTAACGGGAAAAGTTCCTCACCATCGCAGATCCACACGCAATTTTTGCGCAGCTCGGACACCACGTCCCGGGCCGGCACTCGCTTATTCCCACCCCCTCCACCTCCTCCTGCATAGAGCTTTTCCCGCACCTCACTCCCAAAGCCGGCAGATCGCCGTCTGGTTCCATTACGCACGACGGCACACCGGCCTGTGTGCCCACGATCTACGGCTGTTCAACATGCTGGAACTCGGAGTGGAGCACACTGCCCTTTCCACCCCTCCCCCATCCCCCTCACGGACTAACATGCCCTCCGACGGTTGTACCGGAGCTGGAGCCAAACGAGGTGGGGGGGGGGGGCGGTGTCACAACCCATTCTGACCGTGTGGGCACCCAGCACACGTGTGGGCACCTAGCACAATGCAGACTGATAATATTTACGCTCAGCAGGGATTTGCATACGACCAAAAGAACCACAGGAGACAGTCAGACAGGACTGAATGCATGCATCTTTTGTACCAACCAAATGTCATGCTAATCGTGTGTATTGACCGATGTGTATTGGATGACAATTGATATGCTAATGTGCCATGCATTCTCTGTCTGTATCACTGTATAAAAGAGCTGACTTTACATGCCTCACTAATGCACTCAGAGCTCACACACAGCACACAGTGCTGCAGTGTCTCATGATGATGGAGGAATAAAACTCTTAAACCTTCAGCTCACCGTGTCTCACCTGAACTTATTTTGTTCCTCCACAATACAAAAAAGCCATAAAAATCTCTGATAAGAAAGATCCCACACATCATTGTTGTCACATTTAAAAGGAATACAATTTTCTGTCTCGTGAAAATTATAAAATTCTCAAATTTGCCTGTTCAATTTATGAAATATTAAATGGCTATGCAAGCCCCCACCCCACCCCTCCCCCAGCAGAATATGTTAAACTGAGGACTGTCATTGGCACAACCACTAGAGCAATCACTAGAGGAGACTGCGAGGTCCCCCACAGACAGACCACATTTGCTCAATCTATGCTATCAGTGAGGGGTACCAAGATCTGGAAAAATACACCTCCTGCAATCAGAGAACGTACCACACTAAACACTTTTAAGACGCATTGTAAAAATTGGCTTTTAAACAACCAAAACTGTACTGATAACTAGTGGTTGTTCTGCGGCATGCGCATATATACAGTATATATGCCCGTGTGTCACACACATATGTATGCCCCACCTCTTGTTTGGCACTGTTTGTTGTTGCTGTGAGGTGCTTGGGTGCATGTGTGTGTGTATGCATACACAGCGCTTCACCTGTATGACATTTGAATGTTTTGTTTTGGATCACCTTTACTCTTGCACTTTAGCATATCCACTGCAGATGTTCTTCTTGTGTATGACTGTGTGTTTTTGTATTGCTAAATCTGGCATACTTACATTTGTATTAATGTTCATTAGTATGGGTCCCTTTCAAATAAACATTAAACTCATAAACTCATGTTCAGGGAGTCAGGGGGAGAGAAAAGAAGAAAAAGAAAATAACAGGTATGAAAACAAACAGCACACCTGGGACTAATGATCTGATGGACAGAGCAGACAAATGTCAATGTACAGCAAATTTCTTACACCATACATTGAGAGTGGAAAAATAAGTGAAAGCCCAGTACATCATGGGAGGTCCCTCAGCTATCTAAACCTATAGTGGCATAACTAAGGGAAGGTTCAAGGTTACCTTTTCCAACCCTAACTATATGTTTTGCCAGAAAGGAAAGTTTTAATCCTTGTCTTAAAAAGCAGAGACTGAGCCTGTTTTCTGAACCCAGATTTTCAGCTGGTTCCATGGGAGAGGAGCCTGATAACTGAAAGCTCTGCCTCCCATTGTACTTTTAGAGATTCTAGGTATTACAGGTAATCCTGCATTTTCAGACCACAAACAATAACAAATACCCAGCAGCAAATAAAAGAAATATATATTCAATACATTATGCACCTTCTCCTGTTTTCTTGAATCTTTGTGCATATTATATTAATGCAGAAATAAGCTTGCAATGAGATATTCAGTTTATCAAAATGAGAGTATTACACACAACCCACAACTTTGATGTCAGTCTCTGCCAAGAAATGTGGTCCATTTCAAAAAAGCAATTTCTGTCCTGTGTAGATGTACGACACTGACTGTAATTCAGCCAGGGCCCATGATGTTCCACATGATCTGACAGTCACAATATGATCTTATTATGAAGAATAGACCACAGTGTGCAGTACATTTACATCTCTGCAAAAACACTATCCAACAAAAACAACAGCTCAATTATTTTTCATGGCATTCAGCACTCATAATGACTCACTTGTGTGGGTCCACCTGCTCACACTGAACGTATCTGCATGTTGTCAAAGAAAGCATCCATCCATCCATCCATCTTCTACCGCTCAAAGAAAGCAATACTCAGCAATGACCAGTTAGGTTAGCAGACCCCATGCTATTGGAGAAGAATGAAACATGGAGGGCAGAGTGTGCAACATCAATTTATTTTCTCCCACTGAAATGGGCAGCAAGGGTCTGGGCCCATCACATTAGCATGAAACAGTAGTCAACAAATCTCACATTGGGGTTAGTCCCAACAGTCTGGCTAAAAAACAAAAACAGATTGGTGTGCAGGTTTTCACATGGCAGCAGTTCCCAACACTTTGCTCAATGCACCGTGCAATCACATGGACAGAGAAAGCACCTGAAATGCATTTCAATTCATCGAGGATCAGAAGGAAAAACTGCCATTTGGGGATAGCTGACAAGAGGCAAATGGAAGATAAACTACTGTATGCGTCTAAAACTTCATCCACATATGAAAGCGTGGCAAAAAACAAAGTCTTCTGTGACGTCAAAGCATGTGGGCTTTTGTTAATTTTTTGGAGGGGGAAAAAAGTGGCAAACTGGACAGAATACAAAGCGGACTAAAATGTTACCTGTACAGAGGGCCATCTCTCCTAACAAAAGCCTTTCTCTCCCAGAATGTCGTTGTCATGACAACCTGCTCTGACGGACCTTGTCATTGGCTGGATTAGCACGGATCAGTGTTAGCTGCTGGTCTGACTGAATTCACCTGCGCTTCCAGATGCATTTTGTTGCCTTTTGTAAACAGCAGTTTCTACAGTGTCTGAGAGCAGTAATCTTACTCATGGGGAGGGATTAGCCCTAAATCAATAAGGACCCCATGCTGTGAGCATGTAAAGGATGCTGGCATCAACACTACGGTTTTGTCTGGGTGTTATTTCACAGGGTTTGTTTAAAGGCAAATGATTAGCTTCAGGTGGAAGAGGTAAATCTGTAAATTATTGTGTAAAAAATGAGGAGATAACCAAATGGAGATCTCACATCCTGTGATACAAATTCAGGCATTAAAACAAAATGAATATCTCTTACTGATCCTCAGTCACTATTCACAGTTATTAGAAAACCCAAACTAATACATGCTGTGTTTTAGTTTAGTGGAAGAAAATACTTTCCTTCATGTACTCAATACTAAAGCCCCATTGGCAAGACTGTGCCTCCCTTGTCTAGCCAACTAATCAATGAGCTTGTCACTCAAGACTAACTCTTGCATCAGATGAAAAGCAGTCAGTGTGTGTGGGTTTTTCCTTGTGAGAAGTAGATGCAGGAACAGGAGGGAAACCTTACACAAAAAAAGGAATTTATTGAGCTGATGGCAAACACAGATTTTATATGTGCAAAGATGTTGCGTCTCCCACTCATTGATGTCTATTTTGAACTGTGATTGTAAAGGCAGAGCAAATTTTCTATAAGCATATTCATTGTAGATTTTTCCATTGCTGGCTATGTGATTTTCATGACAGAATCATGCCTGTTTTGACATGTCATGTTTTTAATGCAGAGTTAACTGAGGGCACAAAGATCCCATACATCCAATATTCATTTCTGGGTGTGTCCCTTGTGCAAAGAGGTGTCTCCAGCTTCTCAGAATCTTTTGATGACATTGTGTGCTGTAGATGATGAGATTTTCAAAGTCATCACACTTTTATAAATTTTCATGTTATTGCTGTTTCTTTTTAACACCACTTACCTTTCCAGTCTTTTGTTACTCCTGTTCAAACTCTTTAGTCATGTTGCTGCTATCCAATTCAAGATGAGCTAAAATTATTTTAATGAAATGGAAAATTGCCTCACTTAAAACATTTGAGGTTTTTTATTTTCTATTGTGAATGTAAGAGTAATTTATGAGTTTTGCAAGTCATTGCAAATGTTGGATTTTATACAATGCATTGTAATGGTATTTGGATTTTATACAGTGTCTCAACCTTTTTGGAAGTAGGTTGTATAAAATTATGAAAAGTTTCTGAAGGTTGTGTTGTTCTGGCAAACTAATGGGTTTCATGCAAGAATTACAAGTACAAACAAATGTGTTAATAAACGTAAATTATGATCAGTTTAAATAAACTTGTCATATTTACCATTCTTTTAACATCTTGAAATTTTGTACGGGTACTAACAAAATGTACAAGTGGTCCAGACTAGTTGTAAGAGTTGTGTGCTAATAATTTGTTGTTATTTTAACTTTTGTTAATTGATTTGTTGGATAGTTCTAGATTTCATTCAGATGAATCAATTTTAAGTGTGGAAACCCTATAAACTTAATAATTAGTTGACATGATTTTATACTTTGATTCAAGTTGTAATTCTAAATTATTTATTTGGTACTGCAATCAGTTGGTGGAAGCATGCACTCTCCTGTTGAATCTGCCCTGCGTTCAGTTGACAAAACCATTTGCAAGCGTTCGGAATTGTTCGTTACTTTCTGTAACTGAACAACACGGTCGCCGCAAACTGTTTTCTCATTGGCCAAACTCCTCAGGGAGGTGATTTGCATAACGAACAAAGATGGCAGCTAGGTAAGATAGTTTGCGATGTCCTTTTGCTTTCTTTTCTTTTCGGAGCAATTCCGTCAATTTAAGAGTAGAGGTTATGTCAGTTTGTAAGTAAAACAATACCATGCATAAAATATTGTTTTTGGTGAGGGTATAACGGAGAATTCTTAGGTAATATGAAGTTGAAGTAGGCTACAGTCTCTACGCTGTAGTTACTATGGTCCTCTAACCGGCTGACAGAGGACGATAGAGCTACACAACTACAGAATGCGCAAGCTGAACAGAAAAACCATTCGCCGAGAAATGCCCGTACATTTAGGTTAGCTTGCCTAAACTATGTTCGTCGAACTGTTTTGTGAACTGAACTCGCATCTGGAGTGATTCATCTGACACAGCTTAATAACAAATATGAGGGATTTGCTCATACTAATACAAACATGTTCTTGAATGAGGCTCAGTGTTTTGGCTTACTTTGACACTCCAGTCGAAAATTAAGTCAAATTCAAGCAAAAAAGAAAAAAAGCAGAGTTATGACAGTTTTCATTTTTTGAAAATTTACATGAAAATTTATGTTTAAGAGTAAAAAGGTTTCTTGTTACTAATGTTAACAGAACAGTTTATGCTAACAGCTTGGCTGTTTTTTCCTTCATTTTAAGGCTTAAATAAGTTTTGAGACTCCAGGAAAGTTTTTTTCCTTTTTTTAAGCCACAAAGCAGATGTTGTCAGTTTCTCCATTAAACAGTCAAAACCAACTATTATGCAATGAAATGTTTGTCATGATCTAAATATTTTGTTTTCATGTCATGTGATTTTACTCATAAATTTGATTTTAGCAAAATAAATATTTTCTACTGCAGTAAATCACAAGAATCCATGTACATGCAAGTTGAAATGTTTCAGTAGAACAATGGAGTCTCCAGATGAGCTTTTCACTCCAACATAGAGGCAGCAAGCTGGGGGATACAAGAATACCCACCCCTGTTTGCTGCCTCTTGCCCGGGACAACTCCAAAATGCCCAAGTGGTTACTAAAGTCCATATCAGCTCAGTTGTTTTTTTTTTGTTTGTTTGTTTTTAAATCTGTTACAGATATTTAATATTTTGTTGTTTTGTCTTTTTGGTTGTCTGATTTCATATATCTTAGTGGAGAGGTAAAGTACTGCTGATGGAATAATTCATTAAATCTTGGTGCGGATCCAAATCAATTTATTTAGAATTCTGAGGAGAGGACAGCTTTGGGAGATGATGTGCCCTTTTTGTTTAAGATCAAATGTTGCCGTCAGTAGAGACGAATGAAATCAGTTTACACTAGATTCCACACTGCAAAAACCAAGAGCTGCTACTGATTAATTTACCATATTATGCAAAGAAGTGTAGCTTCTTATGCTCATTACCATCACATTCATAATTCAATTTTTGTCTCCCCTTCAAATGTGTAATTTTCCCAAAGACACTTAATAAATGTGAAGAGCAGACACAGATGATTGACCACTAGAGGATGTCTGAATGGTACAAACATAAGAAACACTGAAGAAACATAGCTCTGTTAAAATCTACATTATACAGTAGTAAATGTAATGTACAGATAAGATACAGTATATTTTCACAGGATTACCACTAAGGATCAGTAAGCAGTTATCGAATGTGTTTTAGAAAATTGTTGGAATACCAGACTTTGACAAGGCATTGAAACCCTCATTCTGTTGTTAGTGGATTTCAGACTAAGCTAATTAATGAAATTAAAGTGTAATTTACATGTAAAAACACTATAGATATACAGTATGTTCTGAGATAGAAGTTAAGCAGTATTGTGTGTATGACCAAACAGGAGACATGTATAAAATAATAAAAATGCTAATATATAGTACATTTTATGGTCCATTAACACCATAAGGTTTGTTCCGAGCCTAAGCCAAGGCTGATTCTTTTGAATAGTGTTTGGATGAACCACACTTAAGGCTGGCTTGGCTTTCGGCTTTGGCATGCCTGGAGAGGTCGGCTTCAGCCCTGGCTTAGTTTCTCACGTAAAAGCACATCCACATGTACATTATATATCTACAAGAGGTTGTGGTGTTTGATCACAGCTGCACTAAAATCAGTGTGAGTCCAGGACAGCTGGCGACATAAGAGGAGGGACAATCATCTTTGGCAAGTCACGGACCAACTGGCCCCAGCAATAGTGCACATATTGCTCTACAGACTGGAATACTGTGTGGGTCCTTCTGCCATAGCACTGAACTGGTTTGAATCCTATTTTAAGGACAAAGACTATTTTGTGTCCAAAATAGTGGAGAAAAATGACATGGAGTTCCTCAGGGTTGTATTCTGGGGGCCTCTGCTATTCAACATCTACATGCTCCCACTGGCTGAGATTAAGCAGAGCAACAAAATATGTTACCATAGTTATGAGGATGACACAAAAATTTATATAACCATGTCACTAAGAGATTATAATCCCTTACAGGCACTCATTAAGTGCCTTGAACAAATTAACGGCTGGGTGCTCCAGAATTTCATTCAGTTAAACAAAGACAAAACAAAGGGAATCATATGTGAAGCTGAGAAAGAATAGTTAAAAATCAGAACTCAGCTTCAGTCTGTAAAGTTAAAAAGCATAAACCAAGCCAGAAATCTAGGTGTCATCACTGACTCAAACCTAAATTTCAGCAGTCACATCAAGTCAGTTACAAAGTCAGCCTACTAACACCTCAAGAATATTTCAAGAATTAAAGGACTAATGTCTCAGAGTGGTAGAGTTGATTACTGTAACAATGTATTTAATGGTTGACCTAAAAGATCAACCAGGCAGCTGCAGCTGATTCAGAAAGCTGCAGCTCGGATCTCACCAAGACCAAAAAAGTGGATCATATCACTTCAGTTCTAAGATCGCCTCACTGGCTTTCTGTCCTTAAGAGAGTTCATTTTAAAATATTGCTGTTGGTTTATAAACCTTTAAATGGTTTAGAGCCAAAATGTATTTCAGATCTTCTGGTTCATTATGAACCATCCAGGTAGCTTAGGTCATCTGGAACAAATTTGTTTTCTGTCCCCAGAGTTAGAACCAAACATGTAGATGCTGCTTTCAGTTTCTATAGAACAAACTACCACAAAACTACAGGTCTGCTGACATTGTTGCTTCTTAAGACTTTCCTATTTGCCACTTTGATGATTTACTCTGATTAATAACTCTCACTACACTCTTCTTTTTAATAATGCATTTTATGTTTTTATATAAAGCACTTTGAATGACTTTGTTGATGAATTGTGCTATACAGTATAAATAAATTCACATTTTCCTTTTGCCATGTGTAACTGCCCATCCAGCTGTGACTTTGAATTCAGGAGAGGACAGAGCTTCTTTGCTTTGAGGGGTGTTCTCACCTAAACTATCCAGCCGGGAACACCCCAAAGTCCAACTTCTGACTTCAAATGAAATACACTATAACTCCTGAATTGCCTCAGACTGAATAAAATCACAAAGCAGATGGAAACAGGTGATGCATTCTAACAATGATTTGGCATTATCACTCCGATGCATCAAACACAACCAATGAACAAACAGGATGTCATAGTTTAATCTGATCATACACAACTCCTCAGTTTCTGGACAACATCTTCCCAAACCTAAAATGTGATTTATGTTTTTATTTAGATGGTCCGTCCTGTATTTTCTTCTTAATGCTATGTTGCATTACACTGTTACATATGACATAGTCGCCCTGCTGGATTATAAGTGCATTTAAAATGCAAATAAATTGGATGGAATCTTTATATGTGAATGAGACACAACACAAATTACAAGTTATTCAGCAGCAGTGCTGGGAGTAATGCGTTACTGTAATGCCACTACTTTTGCAGTAATGTGCTGTGTAACAAAATTATTGTTTAAAAATTCAGTAATGCATTACAGTTACTGAAATTTGATCAGATGTGTTACTCGCGTTACTCATTTTATTAATATGGATAGATATTTTTAGTGCAAATAAATATAAACTGATCCTACATAACTGAGCTGATGCAGCCATCAGTCTCCTCTGCGGATCGGTTTCCTGTCCTGCCCCAGTTCATACCACAACCCGGTAAGAAGCAATGCCGTGGCGGTGGCAACTTTTCATATCAAGTCCATATCAATCCGCTCAACACCACTCCCCTGGCTCTCTGTACTGTCAAACATAGCCCCTCCACACATCCGGCGAGCAGCATTAACTCAAAGGATGCTCCAAAAAGTTAAAGATTCTCCTCACTTACCAATCCATGCAGATATCTACACTCCACCCACTGCCCGACTTTCATCCAGACGGCCGATTTGGAAAAACCCTCCCCCAGCTGACTTTACCATCCAGACAGCTTGGCAAGAGGAATGGGAGACCAAGGAGGTCCCAAACAAACAGCTGGTGATAAACCCCAACCAACAGGTCCCGGGCACCAACCTCCCAAGGAGACAGTGGTCTACACTCAATCGCTTCAGGACTGGACATGGCCCCTGCTTGGCCAGCCTTTACAGATGGGGCAGTAGCCCTAGCCCTCTGTGCGCATGTGGAGAGGAGCAAACAATGGAACACATCATAGAGGCTTGCCCGCTCCAAAGACTGGAAGGAGGATTACACACCCTCCATACAGCAAACCAGGAGGCAACTGCTTGGCTTAAGGACTTTGCATTCGCTAAATAAATAAATATCAAGTCCTGATCGCCTGGTGTCCGAGCAGTGACTAGCCCCCAACAGCTCCTACCTCTGTGGTTAAACATGAGTATTTTTTGAGCAAGAAGCTCGCATTTAATGTCCACAGTTGTGCAAATGTTTTCTTACTGCTCAGAGAAAAAGTGACTGTGATTTGTTGCTGTAGAGAACAGCTTAAGGTGAACTTTCATTTATCTGTGCTTTCTGTTTTATTTTATCTTATTTATTTACATACTGTTGTGATATGCAACTATTTCATGGAAGTAAATCCTCTAAATATATATTATTAATGGGCTGGTCCAGGGGTGTCAAACATATGGCTCATGGGCCAAAAACGGGGTCCAAAATTTTCGCTGAATTTACAGCTTTATTTCTAGTAAATTTTTGACTTCTTACTGATTACAATAGATTGTGTAAATCTGAGACATTTTTTTCTCGGTAAGATGAGACGTTTTTCTCATTGTGGTGATGTGAAAATGACGAGGCAGAGTTCTCTCTCAAGTCAGCTTTATTCACAACACCATCATCTCAAAGCAGAGAAAGAGGTCCACACAGTAAACTCTCGTCCTTAAATATCAGGACTCTTCACTTCACAGGTCACATGTCTCACAAACCATCTTGCATTATAAAGAAAGTCACAATGCATTTTCTCTCCATGATAACACTTCCACTGTCTCCAATGCATCCCCTCTTTAATCCTTTAATTAAACCCCCCACAGTCTCAAGCCTTGCATACCAAAGCTAAGATTCTTGCAGCTTCCTGTAATCACTAAGGGAGCTGCCCTGCCTTTGTTCTGACCTAAAATGTGAGTCACAAAACAGGTCCCCTATGTGTGTCCACCACACAAAGCCCCCCCCAGCATTTTAGAATAAACAGAACAACAAGAGAATAACCACATGCATGCCGTGATAATATCAATACACATCAGTCCACATGCCGTATAGGCTTCAGCCTCCTGCCGTACATGCTGTAGCTGGGATTCAACGTCTCTGTGGCTCTGTCCTGGGGGTTTGCCGTCTGGGGGTGGAAACCTTTTGTCAGCACCTGTGGGTGTTCAGGGGAAACATTACTCTGCGAAGCCCCCCGCGGTGGTCTGCCTCGCCGCGGGGCCCTCGCCAACAGCACCTGCTCATCTGCCACCACAAAAGCGGGTTTGAGTCTGTTTATGCCAATTTTCTCTTTCCTACCCCCCAAATCTAGCAAAAACTGCTTGTCCCCTGTTTCTAGCACTCTGAATGGTCCGTCATAAGGCGGTCGCAGCGGGGTTCGATGCGCATCGTGTCTAACAAAAACAAACTCTGCGTTCTTCAAAGTTTTAGGCACAAAAACACGCGGAAAACTGTGGTGCGCGGGGCCGGGCAGCGTGCTTGATTCTATGTTGCTCTGCAACAGCTGAGACGGGGAGGCGTCTGGCGCAGGGTTATCTGGGAGAAACTCCCCAGGCAGCCTGAGTGGCTGCGCAAACACGAGCTCCGCTGGGGAGGCTTCTAAGTCCTCTTTAGGCGCAGAACGCAACCCCAATAACACCCACGGTAACTTGTCAATCCAATTTGCATCCGTCAGTGACGCCCTGAGAGCCGCTTTCAATGACCTATGAAAACGTTCGCATAACCCGTTAGCCTGCGGATTGTACGCGGTTGTGCGGTGAATTGTGACACCTAGGCTGCGGGCCATTGTCGACCAAAGCTCGGACACAAATTGAGGGCCTCTGTCAGACATAATGTCTGACGGAACGCCGAAACGCGCCACCCAAGCTGTTAAAAACGCGCGCGCCACCTCCTCGGCTGTGGTTGATGCCAGCGGGACCACTTCAGGCCAGCGCGTGGTGCGGTCCACCATTGTCAGAAGGTGTGTGCACCCTTATGACAGCGGGAGGGGGCCCACGAGGTCCACATGAACGTGATCGAACCTCTTGGCCAGAAGGTGAAACGGCTCCAAAGGAGCCCTCGTGTGCCTGTGTACTTTGGCTCGTTGACACCCCGTGCAGGCTGCTGCCCACTCCTTAACTTGTTTGCGGAGGCTCGGCCACACAAATTTCTCTCCTACCATTTTGACCGACACGCGCACTCCAGGGTGCGCCAAGGAATGAACCGAGTCAAAAACACGGCGGCGCCACGCGGCTGGTACTACTGACCGCGGCCGTCCCGTGGAGATATCGCAGATACGGGGGGGCATACCGTCTTGCAGCACCCTGCACTCCAGCCTTAACCCTGTTGGTCCAGACTGAAGCGCGCGCACATCCGCGTCACCAACCTGCTCCGCGGCCATGGCTGCATAATCTACCCCTGCGCTGACTGGGGCCGCCACAGCGCACGAGAGGCAATCTGCCACTACATTGAGTTTGCCCGCCACATGCTGAATATCAGTAGTAAACTCTGATATCGCAGCCAGCTGTCTCTGCTGCCGGCCTAACCACGGTTCAGAAACCTTGACCATCGCAAATGTTAGCGGTTTGTGGTCAACGAACGCGGTGAAAGAGCGTCCTTCTAGCCAGAACTGAAAGTGGCAGATGGCCAAATGGAGAGCCAGCAGCTCCCTGTCGAACGCGCTGTATTTACGTTCGCTATCGCGCAAGGTCCTGCTGAAAAATGCGAGGGGCTGCCAAACCCCGGCTACATGTTGTTCCACGACCGCCCCTATGGCCACCTCTGATGCATCAGTGGTGAGCGCTATGCGGGCCGTTGGGTCTGGGTGTGCCAACAACGCAGCCTTTGCCAAGGCTGCTTTCACCTCCGAGAACGCTTGGTCCCGCTCCGGGGGCCACTCGACCTTACCCGCGGGTTTGTTTTTTTTGAGCGCGGCGTACAGCCGCTGCATGAGTTGCGCCGCGCGGGGGAGAAAATGGTTATAAAAATTCACCATTCCCAAAAACTCCTGTAACGCCCTGACCGTCTGCAGCTGAGGAAAATCTGCTACCGCGCGCACTTTGTCAGGAAGCGGAACTGCTCCTTCGGGGGAGACGCAGTGTCCCAAAAAATCGATCTGCGCCACCCCGAACTGACACTTCGCCGGGTTGATTATTAACCCGTGATCTCCCAACCTTCGGAAAACTGTGGCCAGGTGTTTTTCGTGTTCGTCTTCGGACGCGCTGGCTACTAAAATATCGTCCAAGTAAACGAACACGAAAGGGAGATCGCAAAGCACCGCGTCCATCATGCGTTGGAACGTCTGAGCAGCCCCTTTAAGTCCGAATGGCATGCGTAAAAACTCGAATAGGCCAAACGGAGTTATTACCGCTGTTTTGGGTATGTCCTCAGCGCGCACTGGGACTTGGTGGTAACCGCGGACCAAGTCTATTTTAGAAAAAACGCACACCCCCGCCAAATGAACGGAAAAATCTTGGATATGTGGGATTGGGTAGCGGTCGTGCGCTGTAGCGTTGTTTAACCTGTGGAAATCCCCGCAAGGTCGCCATGCTCCGTCAGCTTTCGGGACCATATGTAGCAGGGAAGCCCAAGGACTGTTTGAACGTCGGATAATGCCCAACCTCTCCAGGTTGGCAAACTCCTCGCGCGCTATGGCCAGTTTAACTGCATCCAAGCGCCGAGCTTTTGCAAAAACGGGCGGTCCGGTAGTGGTAATAAAATGCTCCACCCCGTGTTTAGCGACTGTTGCCGAAAATGTGGGAACCGTGAGTGCTGGGAACTGAGTGAGCAGTGTGTGGAACTTACCGCTTGCAGCTGTGACGTTGGCTTGTGCTGTTGGCGGGGTCACTTGCGCTGTACAGGGGATAGAATTAAAAGAAAGTGTATTAACCAGGCGCCTGTTAGCGAGATCAACCAACAAACCATGTGAGCACAAAAAATCAGCCCCCAACATATTGAAATTTACTGCTGCTACAACAAAAGTCCACTCAAATGCATGGCCGTGTAGAGACAGAAGCAGAGTCTTCTCACCAAAGGTCTTAATCTCCGAGCCGTTCGCTGCCGTCACCCGGGGACCTCCGGAACCAGCTAGTCTGTCCACGTAGGAAGGTGTGATGAAACTCAACTGGGAGCCTGTGTCGACGAGGAACTGCCTCCCGGATCGTGCGTCCGACAAGTAGAGCAGCTTGTTCTCTTCCCCAAGGGCCGCGGCTGCTACCAACCCCCGGTCTTGGCGTTTCCCGAACACCTGAACTGGCACGGTGGTACACATTTGCGTGCCCTTTCTGCAAAACGGCAATGATAGAAACAAAGGACGTCCGATCCGCGTTCCCTGGCCCCTGCCGCCACCATTGTCGGTGAGTCTGGCACCGCTGCCTCTGGCCCCCTGTCATCTCCGGTCGTCGCGCCGAGTTCCGCTGCCGCGGCCGTGGCTGCGCGCCACTTGGTGGCATTGACAATCCGTTGCGCCTCTCGGCCCAGCGCACGGTAGTCCTGTTGGACCAACAGTGGCAAACTGGCCAGGGTCGCTCTCGCTGCTGATGGTAGAGTCCTGAGGAAAAGGTGGGTGAAAATGAAGTGATCGTTGTCAGAGTCTTTCAACCTCAACAACTTCTCCATCAGGTTCGCGGGCATGTCATTTTCCAACTCCGTCAGCGCCAGGAGCCTCTCTGCTCGCTCCTCCGCCGAGGGGGTGAATTGCTTGATGAGTGCAGCCTTCAGCGTGCCGTATTTGTCGCTGTCCGGCGGCTGGTCGATCAGGCTCTCCACATGCTGGACCGTGTTGTTGTCCAGCTTTGCGACTACGTGGTAGAATTTTGTGGCGTCTACCGATATCCCCCGGAGGTTGAACTGCGCCTCAACCACGTTGAACCAGGAGCGTGGATTGTTCTGCCACAAGTCCGGTAGCTGGACTGTGGCGGCATTCGCTTGGCTGGGGGCTCCTGACGAGGCTGGCCCGGGGGAATTCTCCTCTTGCATGATACGTCTCGGGTCACCAGTGTGGTGATGTGAAAATGACGAGGCAGAGTTCTCTCTCAAGTCAGCTTTATTCACAACACCATCATCTCAAAGCAGAGAAAGAGATCCAGACAGTAAACTCTCGTCCTTAAATATCAGGACTCTTCACTTCACAGGTCACATGTCTCACAAACCACCTTGCATTATAAAGAAAGTCACAATGCATTTTCTCTCCATGATATCACTTCCACTGTCTCCAATGCATCCCCTCTTTAATCCTTTAATTAAACCCCCCACAGTCTCAAGCCTTGCATACCAAAGCTAAGATTCTTGCAGCTTCCTGTAATCACTAAGGGAGCTGCCCTGCCTTTGTTCTGACCTAAAATGTGAGTCACAAAACAGGTCCCGTATGTGTGTCCACCACATCATCAGTTTTCTTTTTCTTCTTTTTTCTGATGAGAACAAGGGGCCCTTGATCTTGCTATGTGTGCAAGATGATTTAAGTATGCATTTAAAAGTAACATGAAAGTTACTTTTCCAAGTAACTAGTTACTTTAATCATGCAGTAACTGGTAAGTAACTCAGTTACTTTTGAAAAGAAGTAACTAGTAACTGTAACTAGTTACTATTTTTTAGTAACTTGCCCAACACTGTTCAGAAGGCATGCCCTCATGTTACATCAGAACCTTTAGATATCCTCTTTGTTTTGGTCAAGGCTTCACAAAACAGATTTAATGTACATCTGAAAATTAATAGAAGACACTGATATACCTCTGTTGCTTTTCTAGTAGCAAGAAAAGTTGTACCACAGAAAAGAACTACCATGAGATAGATCTATTTTTTTCAGAATATGCATATTCTGTTTGACAAATGGGACACTAATGATCAAAACACAACCCAATGAAGCCTTTAAAGAACCTGTCAGAGCCGGCAGCCAGGTTGATGTGAGGAGAGGGAGTTGTTATGCGTCGGAGGAACAGGTAACTATGCTACCACTCCAGAAACAAGTGAGAGGATGTCAGTGAGTAATGTAGGTGGGAGTTTAAAGAGTGCTCATCAGACTTGTTATTTTTTGTTTGTTTTTCAACATGTAACTTTACCAGAAAGATCTTTTCTCAGTAATCTCTAGTGACTGCAACAGAGTCTAATCTTTTTAGACAAAACTGCTGTTATAAAAGTTTTTTACAACTATAGCAAAAGAAGAGTAAAAACTACAAAAACGGGGCTGATGGAATCAGTGCATTAGTGAATAAAAGAAAAATCACCATGAAAAGAAGGAATGATCCTACCATAAAAGCAAATAAAACAAATGATGCCCCAAAGAAGGTAAGAAGAGGATTGAGCTGACAGTTGGAGGCAGCCACCTCTGATTCAGCCCATTCAAATCAGCTCTATTATGAATAATTGAATACTGAATAATGCGTGATTCGTATTCTTCCCTCATCATCTCTGTAATACAGCATTTTAGAGAGGCAGACTGTCTTCCTCTCAAAAACTAAGTAATGCTTTCATCTGCCAGAGTGGGAAACAGCAGCTAACCTTGGCCAGCTTCTGCTGTTTTATTTCCTCTACTTAGCCTTTTAAGTAGCTGATAATGTCAAACAGTGTGGAACACAGAACAAAATTCCAAACTGGGTATGTTTTGAGTCTCTTTGTCCTTTATGATAAACCAGATTTTGGTTTGATGTGTGTCACAAACACCCATGTGAGTGGTAGGTGTTGAGAATTCCTTTCTAATTCACATTGGAAAAAAGATAATGAAAGGGTGGTTATTGGTGAAATGTCAGAGAGCAACTCATACCAGCTCAGACGTCGCAAGGGGGTAACAAGGTCAGGAGTTCCGGGCAGCGGAAGGCGAAGGACAGAGCTGTGTGGAGGAATCTGATCAGACCTAAATGAAACAGTCATTGTCTCCCCCAACAGATTGCTATGATGATGATGATCTTACGATGCTATGATGATGATGAGCCTTACATTTGGAAAGGACAGATTGTTAGCACGTTGCTTTAATTCAATTCAATTCAATTCAACTTTATTTATATAGCGCCATTTCACAACAACAGTCATCTCATAGCACTATCAACTGTAGGGGGAACCCCCACAGTTGCAGAAAGACCCCAGCAATCAGGCGATCCCCTGTGAGCAAGCACTTGGCGACGGTGGAGAGGAAAATCTCCCTTTTAACAGGAAGAAACCTCCAGCAGAACCAGGCTCAGGGAGGGGCAGTCATCTGCTGTGACTGGCTGGGGGGTGAGGGGACAGAGAAGATGAAAAGAACAGACATGTAGAGAGCAAACAGCACAATGGGGACTCAATCTATGGGAGAGAACAAACAGATGTTAATGACCAGCAGAAAAAAAATATTTCATTGAGAGTGAAGAAAGGAATGAGGCCCAGTGCATTATTGGAGATCCCCCGGCTGACTAAACCTATTAGCAGCATAACTAAGGGAGGGTTCAGAAACACATGATCCCTCCCTAATTGTAGGCTATATCAAAAAGGTAGATTTTAGCCCTATTCTTAAAAACAGAGATTGAGTCTGATTCTCGAATCCAGATTGGCAGCTGGTTCCACAGGAGAGGAGCTTGATAACTGAAGGCTCTGCCTCCCATTGTACTTTTGGAGATTCTAGGTATTACAAGTAATCCTGCATTTTGGGAGCGTAGTGCTCTGTTAGGATAATACGGTAGTATCAGATCTTTTAAATAAAAAGGAGCCTGATTGTTTAGAGCTTTGTAAGTAAGAAGAAGGATTTTAAACTTAATTCTAAACTCTATGGGAAGCCAATGAAGGGAGGCCAGAACCGGAGAGATATGATCTCTCTTTCTAGTACCTGTTAAAACTCTTGCTGCAGCATTTTGGATCAGCTGAAGACTTTTTAAAGATGTTTTAGGACAGCCTGATAATCAAGAATTACAATAATCTAATCTCGAGCTAACAAAAGTGTGGATCAGTTTCTCAGCATCATTCTGAGACAAGATGCTCCTA
The DNA here is from genome assembly GCA_020510985.1 of Pholidichthys leucotaenia. NCBI lineage: Eukaryota > Metazoa > Chordata > Actinopteri > Cichliformes > Pholidichthyidae > Pholidichthys > Pholidichthys leucotaenia. Next base: position 329,030,323 of record CM035842.1, on the reverse strand, counting down.
ATCTTGGTAATATTACGCAAATGATAGAAGGCAGTCTTAGAAACAAATTTAATATGTGAATTGAAGGACAGATCTTGATCAAAAATAATTCCAAGGTTCCTCACAGAGCTATTAAGAGAAAGAGTAACTGCATCCAAACTGAAAGTTTGATTTGGAAAGGTATTTCTAAGGTTTTTTGGACCAACAAGGAATGACTTCAGTCTTATCTGAATTTAATAGCAGGAAATTACAAGCCATCCAAGCTTTGATTTCCTTAAGACAGGCTTCTAACTTGGCTAATTGATTACTATCATCTGGCTTCATTGACAGGTATAATTGTGTGTCATCTGCATAACAATGAAAATGTATACAGTGCTTTCTAATAATGTTGCCTAACGGAAGCATATATAAACTAAAAAGAGTAGGGCCTAGCACAGATCCCTGTGGAACTCCATGACTAAGCTTTGAGTTGAAAGAAAACTCATTATTTACATGAACAAACTGGAACCTATCAGATAAATAAGATCTAAACCACTGCAACGAAGTTCCATTAAGTCCAACATAGTGTTCTAATCTATCAAGTAGAATATTATGATCGATAGTATCAAAAGCTGCACTAAGGTCTAAAAGAACAAGTACAGAAACCAGTCCATTATCAGATGTGATGAGGAGGTCGTTAGTGACCTTCGCTAAGGCTGTTTCAGTACTATGATGGATTCTAAACCCAGATTGAAACTCTTCAAGTAAACCATTTCCCTGCAGGTGGTCAAATAATTGCGTAGCAACAACTCTTTCTAAGATTTTTGAAATGAAAGGGAGATTAGAGATTGGTCTATAGTTAGCTAAAGCTCTTGGATCTAGCGTTGGCTTTTTGAGTAAGGATTTAATTACAGCCGTTTTAAAAGCCTGCGGTACATGGCCTAAAGTTAATGAAGAATTGATTATATGAAGAATAAAGCTACCAATAAGTGGGAAGACTTCTTTAAATAACCTGGTAGGAATAGGGTCTACAAGACAAGTTGAAGGTTTGGATGAGGAAACTATTTTGTCTAACTCACAAAGGTCGATTGGAGTAAACTCATCAAGACAGACATCAATTGAAGGAGCTGTAGTAGTCACAGTATTTAAGTTAACTGTGGGAAGAATCTGATCGATTTTATCTCTGATGGATGAATTATTAATTACAGCCGTTTTAAAAGCCTGCGGTACATGGCCTAAAGTTAATGAAGAATTGATTATATGAAGAATAAAGCTACCAATAAGTTGGAAGACTTCTTTAAATAACCTGGTAGGAATAGGGTCTAAAAGACAAGTTGAAGGTTTGGATGAGGAAACTATTTTGTGTAACTCACAAAGGTCGATTGGAGTAAACTCATCAAGACAGACATCAATTGAAGGAGCTGTAGTAGTCACAGTATTTAAGTTAACTGTGGGAAGAATCTGATCGATTTTATCTCTGATGGATGAAATTTTATTATTGAAAAAGTTCATAAAGTCCTGACTCGTAAGCTCTAAGGGAATGCTAGGACTGACAGAGTCCTGACTCTTTGTCAACCTGGCTACAGTGCTGAAAAGGAACCTGGGATTATTCTTGTTCTCTTCTATTAGTCTTCTCGCCTGGTCTTCTCGCCAAATGTAAATGCCTTTAAAAATAGTTATGATGACTTCTATAATCGTAACCTGAGAAACACCACCATATGAGTGTTATGTGTCACACGTGTGCTATGTTTTATATTTGTTATCCGTTATGATGTGTTTTTATACAATTTTAATTGTACTTTTATTACACTAATAAATGAATTAATGAATTAAAAATATTAATGCAGAATAATAACTCGTTCTAGCTTTTCTAAGAGATTGTTTATAAATTAAAAGATGATTTCTCCAAGCTAAATAGATTTCATCTAAATTAGTGGAGCGCCATTTTCTTTCTAATTGACAAGTCTTCTGTTTTAAGCTACGAGTTTCTGTGTTGAACTAAGGAGTTAGAAATCTCTGATTAGACTTTTTCTTTTTGAAGGGGGCCATCAAGTCTAGAGTCTGATGCAGAGAAGCTGTAACACTATCTACCATGCTATCAATTACAGAAGGAGCAAGCTGTCTATAGCTTATTTCCATTGTGTTGACACATGGCATAGAGGAAACAATCTGCATAAATTTGGTAACAGCATCATCTGAGAGGCATCTACTGTAATAATATTTTTCTTTAGGAGCCAAATAGTCAGAAATAGTAAAATCAAAGGTTAACAGACAATGGTCTGACAGTACAGGGTTATGAGGAGACACTACAAGATTTTCTATTTCTATGCCATATGTCAGAACAAGGTCCAATGTATGGTGGAGATAATGAATAGAATTTCCTACTTTCTGAGAAAACCCAATCGAGTCTAATATTGAATTAAATGCCACATTAAGGCAGTCACTATCTACATCCACATGTATATTAAAGTCCCCTACTATAATTATTCTATCAGATTTCAGCGCTAAATCAGCTAAGAAATCAGCAAATTCGGATAAAAATTCTGAGTAGGTTGATGGGGGATGATAAACTATGGCAAATAAAATTGGGTTTAACCTAAAATTGCTAAAGTGCCCAATACTGAGGACGAGGCCCTCAAAGGAATTATAACATGTTTTTTGCTTTACATTAACTAGTAATTTGGAATGGTAAATTGTTGCTACTCCTCCTCCACGACCAGAACTTCTGGGATTTTGACAGTTTAAATAACCAGAGGGAGTTGATTCATTTAAACCAGCATAATCCTCTTGCCCTAACCAAGTCTCTGTAAGGGATATTAAATCAATCGGATGACCAATTAACAGATCATGGACTAACAGAGACTTGGGAGTTAGAGACCTAATATTTAATAAACCACATTTAATTTTTAAATTATGAGGAGGAACAGAGGCCAAATCATTCAGTTTAGAGGCTTTATGTTTAATTTGAGCTTTACCAATTTTTTGCTTAATCACTTTGGGATGCTTATATATTATATTTTTATTTACTTTGGAGGGAGCAGACAATGATACTCTGATGGGGAAGACAGGGGCTAAGTTGAGGGGTGGCGGATGAAGAGGAGCTGCAGAGAGGCGTGTAAGACTGCGACTCTGCTTCCTGGTCCCAACTCTGAGTAGTCAAGGTTTTGGAAATTTGGATAAAAAAGATGCCAGATTGTTAGATAAATGAGAAGCACCATCCAAAGTGGGATGAATGCTGTCTCGTCTCATAAGACCAGGTTTTCCCCAAAATGAGTTCCAATTGTCAATGTAGCCCACGTCATTTGCAGGACACCACACAGACAGTCAGCGGTTCAAGGATGACAAGCGGCTAAACATGTCATCACTGGTCAGATTGGGGAGGGGCCCAGAGAATACTACAGAATCTGACATTGTTTTTGCATAGTCACACACCGATTCTACATTAAGTTTCGTGACTTCCGACTGCCGGAGACGGATGTCATTAATGCCAGCATGAATAACAATTGTGGAGTATTTACAGTTACTTTTAGCCAGCATTTTCAAATTTGACTCGATGTCGCCTGCTCTGGCCCCAGGAATGCATTTGACTATGGCCGCTGGAGTCTCTAGGTTCACGTTTCTTACTACAGAGTCGCCAATGATCAAGTACAGGTACTGTAGTTTAGTTACTGCAAGTACAGGTAGATTCCATCCAAGTTTGCATGTTGTTCCATGTGGATTTTTTGTGGGTACTCAGTTTTCCTTCCACAGTCCAAAAGACATGCATCACGGCAGCAGCCACTCCAGCTCCAGATATAAATGGACATGTAGAGATAAGAGAAATGGTGTTTCATTCTACTGTGTATAACCTGTAGACAATGAAAGCCACTTGAGCACTTGTTTTATGTGCGGGATTGTGGAGCACATCTTCAGCTTGAGCCTGAAACTAGGGAGAGTACCACAGCTATGGAAAACATCCTGTGTGGTACCTGTGCCGAAGACTCCACACCCCAAGGACCTGAACAGCTACAGACCAGTTGCCCTCACATCAACCTGGAGAGGCTGCTCCTCTCCCATCCCCCCCCCCGCCCCCGGTGAGACCAGCGATGGGCCCACTTCAGTTTGCCTACCAGCATGGCATCTGGGTGGAGGATGCAGGGCTTTTCCTCCTACATCGTTCCTTGTCTCACCCAGAGAGCACTCTGAGGATCATGTTCTTCGATTTCTCCAGTGCTTTCAACACCATTCAACCAGTGATCCTGAGAGAAAAGCTGCTGTGTGCAGGGGTGGACAAGCATTGTGGATCCTGGACTACCTCATAAGAGAGGGAGGGTTGTACTTTAACACACCCTTAATCTCATTTGACAGGTACCATGCCCCCTTTGACCTGACCCTGACCCCGACCCCGTGACCTCGCATAATTAGGTTGTCAATCAAAAGTGCATTGAACTTTTTGTGAAATTGACAGCAGTGTTTTTATTCTATTGTCCATATGTGACTGCGTAATTAGGTTGTCAACCAAAAGTGCTTTGAACTATTTGTCAAATTGACAGCTGTGTTTTTAATCTATTGTCCATATATGTTTCAGGGTTAATGATGAACCTTGCGTAATTAGGTCATCAATCAAAAGTACTTTGAACTTTTCATCTGAACTGACAGCAGCCAAAACAGGTGGGCTCTTTGATCTTAACGCGAAAGCACGAGTCAGAAAATCACAGATGCAGCCATTCTCTCAGTCAAAACATATGAGTTAAGGATTAACACGACATCTTCCAGTCTGCCCCATTCAACATCTGTGGACCGTATTCCAGAGCACGCACCCACATTAGTCAGGGTGTCTCAGCAGGACTTAAGGCAGACTTTTGTGTGACAATACTACAAATTGAGAATGAATATATTAGTAATTTGTTTTGTTTGGAGTGTCTCTGCTTTTTTGCATTTTGGTAGATTGGAGCAGCAACTGCACTAAGTGTTGTACCACTCCACTGTAGTAAATAAATAGTTAAGCATGGAGTTTAGGCTCCCAATTTGCCAATCTTTTATCAACCTATAGCCACAAAGTTAGCAGTGACCAAGAGAATAAGATTCTGGCAGATTAGACATCTTTTAGGGGACAGGGTGAAGATGGAAAGTCAGTTTTTCTGCAAACTTCTTCTTTTTCTGCCAGCAACTCAAATGTCATGAGATTTGCTTTCAAAGACTAGACTGTCACAAAAACTGCAACATCATCTTCTGCACATTTAGATCAGGGTTTTAGTCAAAAACACAGATTACACGATAACCAAACAGTTAAAACATTCTTGACCATTTTCTTAGTCGAAATAGAGAGGAATATCTCTTCTGAGTGACTGTAGGATGTTTGCTGAGTCAGTAGGAGAAAAGGAGCAAATTTGTATGGTTCAAAGGCTTCACACTTAACGAGCACATTTCTGTAAAACTCCCCACAACTTGCACGTGATATTTACCAATGGTTAAATTAGTTTTATTCAATATTTGAAACAACCAGCACGTGTTTATATGTGTGTTTGATATCACCTAGCAAATTTAACATTCCTCTGGCTGACACCCCCACGGGCCTTAAACAGCACCCCCTTTCTCTTTCACTCACTCACTCACACACACACACACACACACACACAAACAAACACACATCAGTCACAGTGGCCATTCACATTACAAAGCCCCCCCCCACACACACACACACTGTGCCTCGAAACAGCTGTGTCAGGGGTGAAATGTACTGAGGTTAAAGAGAAACATAGGCTAAATCATGGGAGGAAAAAATATGCTTTTGAATCATTAAATATAGTTTTGATGGCTATCCCAGAGATTTTCTTGTAATGAAATGACGCAAGTGGATAATTTTACAAAGCTGACCATTGCAGGACTTTTTACAGAGTATACAGTGGGGGAAATAATTATTTGATCCTCTGCTGAATGTGTAACTTCACCCCCTTACAAAGAAATGCAGACATTTCTTGTAGCTGGTCACCAGGTTTGCTCACATCTCAGGAGGGATATCCTGAAGGTTTTGAGGCTGTTGCTTGGCAACTCAAAGTTTCAGCTCCCTCAGCAGCACCATAACCGTGTCTCCTGGGTCAGAAGGCCGCTTGCATTTTTTAGCGTCAGTCATTCATTCAAACAGTTTCGTGCTATTTAAAAGTTTTTTTTCCCAATGATCCAAACAATATGTTTTCTCTGCCAAAACCACATTTCACAAAGGACTAAGCTTCGCAATGTAGATTTCTTTTTTGATTTTGTACAAAAGCAAAACTTGCAACTTATGTCCATCACAACACGCAGTTCAATTAAATTGCCCGCACAGACAACGTGAATTTTTTGGTCAGCCACCAAGCTCCAGAGTAGTTTCTGGTTAATATTTTGAAACAACCTTCATTCTCACATAAAAAAAACCCACCCAAACAATTTTTGATACAAAGCAACAAACTCACAGTATTTTACTGACAGGCATATGTAGTCAAAACCTCAAGTGTACAGAAAAAAATGCATCTGCGTGAACCTTAAGTAGTTTTTTTTTTTTTTTTTTTTTTAAAGAAAACAGCAAGATGTGGTAAATTTAGTTTTTAGATTGGGCATCATGTTTATAGTTTGTTGGGGGTTCTTCTACAGAAGTAAATATTGCACGACCAACTTTGTCTCTACGTCGGGTTCAACAATTTCTCAGACTGGGGACCTAAGGCCCATTCCAATGTTAAGGTTTTTTTCTTATGGCCTAAGTCTCATCCTAATGTTTGTCGTCCTGCAAGGGGGGAAAAAAGTATTGTTTGTATCAGTGTTACACATAAAAGAAAAATATCAAAAGAAAATAAAGGCCAATTTTTCACCAAATGCTACTACTGTGGCTATAATCATCGTGAACTTGAAATGATGCTGAAGACTAAAGGTACTGTGCGGAAGATTTGGAAACTTTGGCTTTTAGTGACATCTTGTTTTTCGTTCAGCGGGCTGTAACCCCATTCATTCTACTCATATAGTGCATTCCTTTTGTTGAGGAAAATCTGATTTAGGACTGTATTTCTAGTACTTCCAACCATGAAGCTGCCATTTTTGGCTCCTGAAGTTGCAAACTTTTTTCTTTACCAGCAACTCAAATGTCACGAGATTTGCTTTCAAGGACTTCTTGTTTGTTCAGAGAAATCTGAGGTCAGAACATCAGTGTTTATTCCTTCCTGCTTTATGGGAGAAAAGTTTAGCGGGTCATGTCTACCAGATCCTAAGAATCAACACAACTGTACAGTTAAAAAATAACAATAAAGAACTAAAGCTAACACGCAGCATCATGTCTCAGTTACTATGGACTTTTTAAAAGAATTACCTCGGGTCTTTGGCTGGTTCTTGAAGGCGTCAAACACTTTGCACCATACTGCATCATTGGCATTAGGGCTACCAGATTCTGAAAAAATTAATTTGAAATAACAGTGTACTTACTTCTTTGAATAAGAATAGTTTTTTTAATCTTTTGTAATAACAAATGACACGTTGCACAGTGTTGACACAAACTCTGATTTTTTAAAACTAGTATATTCACACAAAGCTGCATCACTATGATTAGTGTGGTTAAAAAACATTCACTAGTTTCAAAAAAGAAACATTGAAACAGATATTTGTTTGGGAGAATTTAAAAAAAAACATTTTATTTAGTTGTACAGAAGCATTTAAGGATAAACTAATTTGCATTACCTTCCCTTAAACATTTATTATTGAAAAGCAGTAGTAACTCCACCAGTTGTATACTTGTTTCTTTGCATAACACCATTTTGGAGACCTCTTTTTGTAACTCACACAAGTATGTGAAGTACATTTACATGTCTGTCCAGAATCTTACTCAGTGACTAACTGTTGTTTTAGTTTATTCTTTTTCCACACAACTTTTTTTTGTTGTAGTAACACTAAAATATTTCACTAACCTGTTTTTGGATAACAGATTTGTTGTAGACAAGTGATTTTTCTTTTCCTCTCAGTGGACTTGACAGACAAATATTCACGATTCTTGGTTTGGATTCATAATACATAAAAAATATAAGAAAGGGCATCCGTACGGTAAAACATCGTACAGAATCAGAATCAGATTTATTGCCATTGTTCATGTAGTACACAAACTAGGAATTTGTCTCGGTGCCATGCTGCAACATTAAAAACATGATGAGATAAAGAGATAAACTAAAAAACTAAAAGACTAAAAACATGCAATAAGTGTAGAATAATAAGTAATTGTGGCCGACACACATTGTGGGCTCACGCTGCCACAGAGACAGGACTGAATGTCTGCAAGGACTGAGGACTGGAATCTACAGGAGGTAACAAGGAAGTGTGAGATTTGTCTCTTTGTCCCACAGAAGACGCCCCGGAGGGTATTCCGGTTCATCAGGAAATGAGAGACAATGGTGAAGCTTCAAAGGGATGCTTTGTAACTGTATGTTGACTGAAGACACCATGTGACTTGAATTCTGATGCTGGAAATGTATAAAAGGGTGCTGAAGTATGATTCTTTCTCTTTCCTGCTTTGAGAATGCTAGAAGCTGCGTTCTGTCAAATAAAGCTGGTTTTATGACTGAAACTCAGCCTCGTTATTTGAGCATGCTTCTACATAATAATAATAATAATAATAATAATGAGTAATACTAGTCAAGGCAGTTTTAAATAAATTAGCAAGTAGCAGATAATATGGGGTACCACAGTGCAGTCGATAATGCAACAGAAAAACAGTGATGAATGACATGAGCTGCTGTATATAGTGCACGAGAGTCAATAAGTCACTTAATGTTCAGCAGTCTGATGGCAGAGGGGAAAAAGCTGTTCATGTGCCGGGAGGTTTTAGTCTGTACACAATATTTACCAGCGGGTAAATTATTTTATTCAATTTATTTCAAAAACTTTATCATATACAAATGTATTTACCGCGGCAAATTCTAATAAAAAAAAAAACATTATCTTTAAAAAATAAGGCCATGGCTTTTACCTGCTTTTCCGAGTTTCTAAGTTGGACTTTTAAAAAACTTTTAATAAAGCATTCGACGCATTAGATAGCGCCATTTTACCATCTACATTAGAAAAATGCGGTATAAGAACCCACCCATCTACTCAACAAATGCGGGGTCGTTCTATCCAATGAACGGAGAGGGAGAGTCCTCCCTCTATAACGGTCTACAGGCGGGCCCCTACCATCGACCAATGAAACTATAAGGGTGGAGCAAGTGAAAATCGTATAAGTAAGTAGCCCAAAATTGGAAAAATGAAAAACTTTGGGAAAAAGACAGGAAAACATCTCCACCATGACTAAGAGGCTGACATAACGCACGGCTCAGGAGACGCACACACACAGGCTCAGAGTAGTTCAAACAGTTTATTAACAGCAGGCGTGTATGAGTGTGTGTCTGCGGGATGTAAATGTATTGGTGGCGGCGTCTGCTTCGGGCACAGAGGCAGGAGGCCGTACAGCCGGACAACCCTATGGGAAAAAACACAAGGAGAAAGGTGACGGGCACACACTAACACAGGAGATGAATGAGCGAGAGAGGAGCTTACTTGGGGAGGACAGATGACTGGCACCACAAGGGACGAGACCCGGTAGACAGCCACCTGCAAGGCCCGATGCAGCAGCGAGGAGCAGGCGATGGAGAGGCGTTGTCCGCCGCCGAGGAATCCACCTGTGCACAGGGGAGCAGACTGGGAAGAGAAGGAAGGTAAGATCTTCTTACCCGAGTAGCACGCTGAGGGTGAAGGAAACTCACAGCGAACCATGAAGAAGTCTGACGGCTTCAGGCCGAAGCTCAGGGCGAGGCGGCTTATATCCCTCGCCGCTGATGATGTGCAGGTGTGCGAGCAGGTGGCGCCGTTGATGAGCAGCGCGGCGTGACAGTACTCCCCCCTCTAGCAGCGCCTCCTGGCGATGGCTTCTCTGGGTGCGCTCGGTGGAAGTCAGCGATGAGCGATGGGTCCAACACAAACGACGGGGGTACCCACTGCCGATGTTCAGGCCCATAGCCCTCCCAGTCCACCAAGTACTGCAACCCACGACCCCGGCGCCGGGAGTCCAGGATGGAGGAGACGGCCCAGGCCGGATGGCCACCAACCATCCGGGGCGCGGGTTGCGCAGCAGGAGGAGGGCAAAGGGGGTCGGAGACTGCCAGCTTCACCTTGGACACGTGGAAGGTGGGATGGATGCGGAGGGAGGGGGGAATAGCTACACGCACAGCCACTGGGTTGACGATCCTGGTGATGGGGTATGGACCCATGAAGCGCTGTGCCAGCTTCCTCCTCTCGCCCTTTAAAGCCACGTCCTGGGTCGACACGTAGACTTGTTGCCCAACTCTGTACGCCGGGGCAGGTCTTCTGTGCCGGTCCGCCACGGTTCTGTTGCGCTCCGCCGTGCGTAAAAGCGCATTGCGCGCTGACGCCCAGATGGAGCAGAACTGCCTGAGATGGGCCCGTACTGAGGGGACAGTTACCTCACTCTCCTGCGCCGGGAACAGTGGGGGGTTGTAACCCAGGGACGCCTTGAAGGGGGACATCCCTGTAGCAGAAGAGCGAGCGGTGTTATGGGCGTATTCAACCCAGGCAAGGTGGTTACTCCAGGACGTGGGTTTGGATGCCGTTACACAGCGGAGCGCAGCCTCCAGCTCCTGGTTGGTCCGCTCACACTGCCCGCTGGATTGGGGGTGATGGCCGGAGGAGAGGCTCACCTTGGCTCCTAAGGCGTTGCAGAACGACCTCCAAACCTCTGAGGAAAATTGGGGCCCTCGGTCCGAGACCACGTCCACCGGAATCCCATGCAGCCTGACCACGTGTTGGATGAGGAGGTCCGCCGTCTCCAGGGCAGTTGGGAGACCTCGAAGGGGGACGAAGTGCACCGCCTTGGAGAAGCGGTCCACGATGGTCAGGATGGTGTCGTAGGTGTTCGAGACAGGGAGTCCGGTGACGAAGTCCAGGGCGATATGCGACCAGGGCCTGCCTGGGACGGGCAGAGGCTGGAGCAAACCCGCTGGAGGGGCATTTCCCGATTTATTGGTGGCACAAACTGGACAGGCCCGGGCGTAGCGGGCAGCATCCCTCCGCAGGCCCGGCCACCAAAAGGACCGCTGGAGGAGGTCAATCATCCGGGAGGAGCCAGGGTGACAGGTGAGCTTGAACGTGTGCAACCAGTGGATAACCTCCCCCCGAACCGTGGATGGCACAAACAGCCTCCCCTCCGGTCCGCCGCCAGGGTCAGGTTCCACTTCCTGCGCCTTCCGGATCTTGCTCTCGATGTCCCAGGTGACGGCTCCCACAACGCACGACCTGGGTAGGATGGTGTGAACTGTGTCCTCCGACTCCTCAGGGGCAAATTGCCTAGAGAGGGCGTCGGGCAGGCCGTTCTTGGAGCCAGGCCTGAAGGTGATGGTAAATTGGAACCTGGCGAAGAACAAGGACCAGCGCGCCTGGCGGGCGTTCAGGTGCTTGGCAGATCTCAGGTACTCCAAGTTCTTGTGGTCCGTCAGGACCACGAACGGCAGGTCCGCCCCCTCTAGCCAGTGACGCCACTCCTGTAGGGCGAGCTTGATGGCGAGGAGCTCTCTGTCCCCCACGTCGTAATTCCGCTCCGCCGGGGACAAGCGCCGAGAGAAGAAGGCGCAGGGCCGTTTGACCCCATCTTCTGGCGACCGCTGGGATAGCACCGCTCCCACTCCTGTGTCCGAAGCGTCCACTTCCACGATGCACTGCAGCGCGGGGTTGACTTGGCTAAGGACCCGGGAGGAGGAGAACTCCGCCTTCAGCGCCTGGAAAGCAGCTGCGGCCTCTTCGGTCCACCGGAACGGAACCTTAGGGGACGTGAGGCGGGTCAGCGGGCCGACGATGGTGCCAAAGTTAGGAACGAAGCGGCGGTAGAAGTTCGCAAATCCAACGAACTGTTGCACCTGTTTCCGTGACGCAGGTGTCGGCCACTCCACCACCGCTTTCAGCTTCTCTGGGTCCGGAAGCACCCGATTGTGTGAGATGATGAACCCAAGGAAGGATGTTGTTCTTGCATAAAACTCACATTTCTCAGCCTTCACGTATAACCGGTTCTCCAGCAGCCTTTGGAGGACCCGCCTCACGTGGACCTGGTGCTCATCTCTGGACTTGGAGAAGATGAGTATGTCATCCAGGTAGACGAACACAAAAAGGCCGATGAAATCCCGGAGGACGTCATTGATGAGGCGCTGAAAGACAGCTGGGGCATTGGTCAACCCGAACGGCATCACCAGGTATTCGAAGTGGCCGTTCGGGGTACGGAAGGCTGTTTTCCACTCATCTCCCTCCCGGATCCGGACGAGGTGGTATGCGCTGCGTAGATCCAGCTTGGTGAACCAAGTCGCCCCCTGGAGGGAGTGGAAAGCGGTGTCCATGAGGGGCAGGGTGTAACGATCCTTCTCCGTTATGTCATTTAGGGCACGGTAGTCGATGCAAGGACAGAGGGATCCGTCCTTCTTACCAACGAAGAAGAATCCTGCCCCCACGGGTGATGACGATGGGCGGATTATCCCAGCACTCAGCGACTCCTTGAGGTAGGTGTTCATTGTCTCCTTCTCCGGCGCCAATAGACTGTAGAGCCTTCCAGAAGGTAAGGGTGCCCCCTGGCGGAGATTGATCGCGCAGTCGTAGGGCCGATGAGGAGGAAGAGACATCGCCTTAGATTTGCTGAATACCATACCCAGGTCGTGAAATTCCAGTGGCACCAGGGACAGGTCCGGGGGCGCTGCGTCCGTAGGTGGGGGTGAAACGGACGGAGAGCAGGCAGCGGACTGTAGGCAGGTGCCCATGCAGAACGTGCTCCATGCCGACACCCCGGCGGACTTCCAATCCAGAGCGGGGTTGTGAAGGTGTAGCCAGGGATACCCCAGGATGACGGGCGACACAGAGTTGGGCAGGACGTAAAAGGTCATTTCCTCCCGGTGGTTTCCTGAGATAATTACCGGGACAGGAATAGTTTGGTGCGTCACTCTCCCAAGGGAGGCACGAGAGAGGTTGACCAGGGAGATTGGGTTTCTCAGTGCCTGGCAGCGGATGCCCAATTGGGTTGCCAGGCTTTGTGAAATAAAGCTGCCTTCTGTGCCCGAATCCACCAGTGCGTGGGTGAGATGCCCAGTGGGGTTGTGGCAGAAACGGATGGGCAGCTTCAATTGAGTGAGGGGATTTAACCGATTGACGTCCGTGAGGCCCCCTACAGTGACTCGCGGACCCCGCCGTTTGGCTTCTGTGGACAAAGCTCTACCGTGTGTTTACTATCTCCACAATACATACAGAGATTAAACTCACGGCGGCGTTGCCTCTCCGCTGGAGAGAGCTTTGTCCAGCCCGTCACCATCGGCTCCGACTCCTGGGAGCGCGACGGTGGCGGCGTCGCCAGGGGGCGAGCTTGGGGCAGGCGCGGCGAGGCTCCACGAGGGCGAGAAGAAGACGACTTCCGCCCTGAGGAGCGTTCGCGCAGCCTGTTGTCCAAGCTGATGGCAAGGGATGTTAGCTCCGCTAGCGTCTCAGGGAGATCCCGCCCAGCCAGTTCATCCCTCAGATCATCATTTAGACTGCGGAGGAAAAGGCCACAGAGGGAGCGTTCCTCCCAGCCTAATTCCTCCGCTGCTACCCGGAAGTCGACCTCGTAGTCTGCTGCCAACCAACTTCCCTGCTGGAGAGCGAGAAGCCGGTCGACCTGGACCATCTCGGTACGCGAATGGTCAAAGACCTCCAGAAAGCGTCTCACGAACTGGTCATAAGTGAGGGTGGCATAACTGGGCCTCGCCATTACGGCGTAGGTCCAAGTTAATGCTCGCCCCTCCAGGAGATTCCCGATATAACCAATTCGGCTGTGATCAGAGGGAAAGTCTCCGGGCACACGATGGAACACGGACTCACATTGCATAATGAACCCCCGCGCTCCGCCGAGCTTTCCGTTAAAGCGGGCGGGGGTCGGAATGGGAGTGAGCCGGGTCGGTGCCGCAGGAGCCTGCTGGACGGCCACTGGAGCGGCAGGAGCCGCGCCACCCTGACGAGCCAGGGGGAACGGCTGTTGGGGGTCCAGGCGGTCCAATCGGTTAGTAATATTCACTAATTGATTGAGGATTACCTGCTGCTGATAGGCTATCTGATCCACCCGAGCCTCGAGGGTGGTAAGCCGGTGTGCGAGCCCGCCGTCTGCCGAGCCGCTCGGCTGAAGCCGTACTGACATAACGCACGGCTCAGGAGACGCACACACACAGGCTCAGAGTAGTTCAAACAGTTTATTAACAGCAGGCGTGTATGAGTGTGTGTCTGCGGGATGTAAATGTATTGGTGGCGGCGTCTGCTTCGGGCACAGAGGCAGGAGGCCGCACAGCCGGACAACCCTATGGGAAAAAACACAAGGAGAAGGGTGACGGGCACACACCAACACAGGAGATGAATGAGCGAGAGAGGAGCTTACTTGGGGAGGACAGATGACTGGCACCACAAGGGACGAGACCCGGTAGACAGCCACCTGCAAGGCCCGATGCAGCAGCGAGGAGCAGGCGATGGAGAGGCGTTGTCCGCCGCCGAGGAATCCACCTGTGCACAGGGGAGCAGACTGGGAAGAGAAGGAAGGTAAGATCTTCTTACCCGAGTAGCACGCTGAGGGTGAAGGAAACTCACAGCGAACCATGAAGAAGTCTGACGGCTTCAGGCCGAAGCTCAGGGCGAAGCGGCTTATATCCCTCGCCGCTGATGATGTGCAGGTGTGCGAGCAGGTGGCGCCGTTGATGAGCGGCGCGGCGTGACAGAGGCCAAGCGATCTTCATCTGATCAGCGAGATGCCCGTCTCCACCTTGCTACAGAGCGCTCCGGGATTAGCGCTGAAAAAGAGAATGCTGTATCTTTGGCGCATCCAGACCCCCGCGACCGAGAGTCTTCAGGAGAAATGGCAGTTAGAAGCTGGAGGTAGATAGGGTTACATGTTCAACTACGTAAGGAGCGAACTGTGTTTTTACCAGTTGAATGAAGGAGAAACTTTTGACCCACTCTCCAGAAAAGCCCCACTTTCGGCCGTGGACTGGAGCATACTGCAAAACGTGATTTACCCCGATCTGAAAACAAGCGACATATATCACCAACAGACGAGAGTGGAAGACGAACCTGCTACAAAAGACCAACAGACACAGACATCTGTGCGTGTGAAACGAGAGCAACCAACTGTATTCGTTACCAGAAGAGTGTTGGCTAGTAGTGTTTGGGAGACAAAGGCGTCCCCGTCTGGCAGGTGATACTTCTGAGCCACGCATCAGGTATCAACGGGTGACGCCCCATCCGAGGACGAATTTATCTTGCAGTATTTCAATTCCAAATGCGGTGTGTTCCAGACAGCGTTACGCTTACCTACAACGGCGTGGGTCAAAATGGTTGACGAGAAAGGCAAAAAGCTCAAGGCCCTTTTCATTTCCAGCCGTACCGCGAGAGATATGGTCATGGTGAAAAAACCCTAGCTTTTCCAGATGATGCCACTCCCGCGACCTCCCGCACTTAACCCCGCCCCCTCCTAATGATTTTAAAAGAAGACCGCCGACCACCCATCTAACCCCAAACCAAAATGAAGGCAAACCTACGTGTGACTCTCCAAGGGTGTTTTGAAAGAAGCCCTTGGGAAGAATTATCGTCTTTGAAAATATCAAGTGAGGATGACCATCCGCCTTCACAAACACGCTCCTTGGATACCGAGGGTCCTCCTCAACCGTCTTCACCCACCCTCCCTTCTGCAACAGAGCGGATCCGTTCTATGGATGCTGAAGAATACCCCGCTGACCCTCCACACGGTTCTTTCTCTACAGGCCTCGACGTGGTTTTTGAGGAAGGTGACCCAATTGACATGGATGGCTCTCACGAGCCATCAGTGAGACGCTATAGGCAGCCGTGGGTTTGTACATTTATTAAATAAAGACACACAATGACAAAATAACAAGCCTCGTGGGGCAAACACAAATAAGTACAGACACTTACATATGCACAGCGAGGGCGGAACCTGAATGCTGTGGGAACTGACCTCAGGGTTGGGGAAGCCAGACTGGAAGGAAACGTAGGAACGTCTGTGTAGGTTGCAGCCCTGAGCAAACAGAGCTGCTGAGGAATAGATTGATCAGCTGATAAAGGGTCATCAGCTGATCAGACACAGGTGCTCAGCAGAGCTCCACTGACAGCCGGAAGCCCTGCTGAGACGCTGTCAAAATAAACGTCTAGAACCGTGCCAGAGGAGAGAAGGGAGACTACCGCACAGCCCGAGTGCCGACGGAGTCAGCACATGACCCATGACACCAATAAATACGACAGATCATCTACTTCCCGTGTTTCTGGATATAGTAAAATTTGGGTTGATAAAATTTCTGGATGTTACCATCAGCAAATACGAAGAAGAAATATGCAGCGGTTGTCGGATCAACCACTCGGATCAAATCCGCCACGATTGCCCAGTGGAGTCAGAGTATTTTTTTCTGACCCACTTTGAAGAGATCACAAAAAGACTGCTGTTGCGTCTAAAATGCCTTAAAACCCCCAGTTCTTTTATACAAAGGCCAAATAACCAGACTGAGAGATGAAGTATACTTTCACTTATTTTACTGAAAGTGAGATATGGATACAAGCAGCACTGGAACACAACTCTTTAGGCAATTCCCCAAGAGAGTGCTACCCAAATAGTGAGCCCTATAGTTTTTATAAAGCTTAACCACTCCCTCGTGCAAGAGGGAGGGGTTTTTCCCTCATTGTATCAGTACATTTCATCTTATGTGTCAGTTCGGCTGTGTGCAGAACTGATCCTGACTGGTTTCAGCGAATGAATAATAGGGTGTAAACTAATCTCTGCAGTGCAGCGTGTGAAGCAAGCAGATAAAGAAGTGTGAGAAAAACAGAGCAATCATGTCATTTTACCGACACTGCGGAACAGGCGCCTCATTCCGGCGCTCCAGAGACTGACCGAATTAAACTGCATGTATACTTGTTTACAGGTGTACGTGGGAATTACAGAGGCTTTCCTTCACGAACTTAGACATATACCACGCATCATCCCCAAGATTTCTGAGATTTCAGAAATGCTGTTTGTGGACAATGAGAAAATGGCTCATCATTTGCAAAGAGCTGAGGACTATTGGCAAGGTCGTCTGGATGGTGAGAACTTTTGGGAGGAGGATTTTGTGGGCGATCCTGACAACGAGAAGCGTTGTGATATGGACGGTGATACAGACTCTGATATCGACTCTGATGCAGAGTCAGAAAACACTGATGCTGAAATGTAATAAATGTTTTTTTTAATTAAATCTGCATGCTTTTACTTAAACTATCTTTGTTCCTGTCACGCCTGGGCGCTGATTGCTATCCGCGCTCAGGTTGTCCAGTTTCGCTCCAGCTCCATCCCATTCCAGGCCTGGTCTTACGGCCTCCTCCGGGGCTCGTAGCTTTGACAGCATCTCAGATTTCCGGCTGTCAAACCCAGCTGCTCCGGGACAGCTGTCTGTTATTATTATCAATTACCTTCCCCGCTCCTGATTGGGTTCCATCCCTCATTTAAGGGAGCAGCTGAGAATCACTCCTCGCTGCGACCTAAACGAGGAAAGACGTACGTCGTGTTTCCACGACTGGAGTTCCTACGTCCAACTCCAGTTCCCTCGGTGTTCTGCTCCTCACCCACCTGTAAGTGTTACTGCTCAGCGTGGGTTTCTTCCCCGCTGCACTTCTTAGCCTCTCACCCTAGTTGGAGTTCTACTTAGTGTATGTGCGTATTTTTGCCACTCGTGGCTCTTTACTTTGCCATTTGTGTGTATTGTTCCTTTGTTAATAAAGGTACGCAAACTCACTGGTCGCCTATAGCGTCTCCTTTATGGCTCGCGAGAGCCATTCATGACAGTAGGTCGCAGCCAGACTGAGACGCCGGAGACCGTGAGTTTAGCTAATTTGGGCTTGTTGTCTTACCCTTCTTCTGGGTACTGGCGAGCTGGAGTATGTCGTCCTTCAGGAGGCGCGTGTGGCGCCCAGACTACGAACTCACAGAAGCCCTGGACTACGTGGATGGGACGCTTTTCACCGTGGGCCTCTATGACACTCCCAGCGATATACGCCGGCACCTGGACCTCGCTGAGGACATTATTAACGGCCTTCCTCGCTACTTCCAACATCCCGAAGTTAAGGCGAGGAGGGCAGACATTTCTGCGCTCCGGGAGAAACTCCGTGGGCTTGAGGAAAACCCCAGCAGAAAGCCAAAGACAAGGCACCATCGCTTCTCGCTTCGGGATCCTGCTCCTGCCTCCGATCCAGCCCAGGAGTTCGCACCACCCCGGGGTCACCCTCATGAAGCAGTGACGTCACCTGGGATTCCCCCGGAGAGAATACAGGTGACAGCAATCTGCATTCAGGACCGAGTGGCTGCTGCTCACTCCGCCGCCCATCCCACTGCAATTATGAAGCACGTGACGGCGGCGGTCAGGCTGGTAGAGAAGAACCCTGAGCTGCATGATTATCCGGAATACGCTGACCTGCTCGCTTCAGTTTCTGCACAGGTGCGGCGTTTCCCTGATCTCACATTCGCCTCGCCCTCGGCCAGAAGACGTCGCTCCCAACCCTCTCAGACACCTCAGCAAGAACCCCGTCCGGATCCAGCTCCGGGTAGTCGCACGAACTCTATCTCCCTGCCAGCTGTTGCCTCCGTGTCTCGCCGAAGAGGTAAATCAGCCGTTTCCGGGCCATCTCTCCCCGCTGTCCCGTCAGCTTCGGGATCCCGGTTCGCCTCGGCCGTTTCTCCCTCCTCTTCGACGCTCACCCCAGCTGCTGTGAGGAGAATGAGTCCATCTCCGGATGCCCCCCGTTCTGATCCAGTGCGAGAGGCTCCTCCTCGTCTTCCCAGGGGGTCCTCCACTTCCATCCAGCGGGGAAAGGGAAGACTCAAGTCCACTGCGGCGGGTTCCACCGGTTCTCTGGGAATCAGGCAAGTGCCTTTTCATTCTCTTCCTCTAATTGATGAATTGCCTTGTTTGATTCCTGGAGGTGGAGTTCGGGGTTCACAGTCCCCTGAGCTCTCTCCACCTGCTGCAGACATAAGATATGAACATGCGCCCTCTGTGTCTCTTCCCCCTGAGCGCTCTCCGGTTCTGGGTCTACACCGCCGGACGAGGAGGGGGCCTGCAGCCCTGGGAAGCCTGATTCCAGCTCCGCAGCCACGTCGTGGGCAGAGGAGGAGGTCAGACTGCCACTTGGAACCTGCGCCGACGACAAAGCGTCCCCGGGTCTCCACGGAGGAATGGGTCGGCCCAGCAGAACCCGGATCCCCTGCTACCACGCCATGCGGGCCTTCGACGGGGACTGCGGCTCCAGGTGACCTTCAGACTGTGGTAACCATCATGCCGGCTGCGGAGCCCGTCGCAGTCGAGTGGGAGCCGGAAGACGAACTCCTGCATACTGAACCTGGATCGTCGAAGTCCTGGACGGCATCTTTATATCATTGTAATAACCACCTGTAATCCTTTGATAATGCACTTTAGTCTCTTTTTCTGGTTCTCGCGGTTTTGCTTTCCAATAAAAGTAGGCATCTTTTTGAGGTAGGCTATACCAAGTGTGTGGGTATGAAATTTCTGTCAAAGCAACCTCCCACAGTCCTTCTAAATCGATTTGTTGCGCCAAATCCACGCGAAAACTGGAACTTGTGTTGTGTTTAAAAACATCAAAACTGGTGCTGGAAGGTAGGGTGATGAAAAACCCCTCATCTTTAGAGCCGTACATGATGGAATGACCATAAGCACTGCGCTCGGGGGTGCGCACAAATGTCTGTTTTTTAAATCGGAGGGCTTGACTCAGCTGTTAAATTTCTCCAGCCAATTCTTCCACCGAACCAGCACCTGCTTTCCACCTTTGACGGTACGATGTTTTAGAATTTTCTCCACATAGTAGACTATGTCATGGTCCAGCATTATTTTTTGTAGCTCCGCCTCATAAAACGAACCTTGAATCGGTTCTCTGTCATAATCTTTCAGTCTGTAGACAGGGGGGTCACGGGGGATGCACTCTGACACCGTAAACACTTCATCCGTAAAACTCTGTTCACATTTCTTATCAAACACTCCCCTCAACTTTGATATCCTGATGGAGTCCCCCTTTTTAAAATTCATCTTTAGTTGGTCGCTCTGTCGAGCTCGGGGTGTGCCGTACAGGTTTTGAAACACTTGGTTTGTGTTCTCGGCGGTCACCTGCGTAGGTGCCATTTTAATACTGTTTTGATAGGCTCGATTGTACCCCACCACCAAGTCTTGTAAGACGTCGAGGTACCGCAGTGTGTTGCCGGCTGCAAAATACCTTCACATTCTGCCTTTTAATGCGCGATTAAACCTTTCGATCACAGAGGCCTTGAGATCACTGGCCATGGAAAAATGTGTTATACCATGTTTTTACATTAAAGCCTCAAAACTTTCCTGCATTGGTTTGTAGTTTGACGGTGTTTGCTTTCTTCAAAAACGGATTCAAGGGCCCGTACAACCTCAGCGGCCGTCTTTCTCTTCAGAGCCTGTACATACACCTTCTTTTTTTTTTTTCCACAATATCTTTATTGAACCTTTTTTTTTTTTTTAACAAACATGATACAAACAATCAAACACTAACACTAAAGTACTACAAAAAAAAAAAAAATACCCTAAAAACACCAACAACCACCAACAAAATCAAGTCTTCAACAATGCTCCTCTGTTTAGTCTAGACAATCCAATACATTAGTATACATATTATGTTCACCAGTTTGGAATTTACAAGGTCCACACACATCATTCACCTTCTTCTTCAAGAGTTATGTTTAAATTTTTTACATAATCAATAAAAGGTCTCCATATATTCTCAAACACAATTTCCTTTGATTTCAGTATATATGTTATTCTTTCTAATGGAAGGTTTGTTAACATCTGTCTTAACCACTGAGTCACATCTGGTCTATGAGTCTTTTTCCATAATAGTGCAATACATTTTTTGGCATTAAGCAAACTGAGGTCTATGAATGTTCTTTCACTTTTATTGAAATTATGCTTTTCTGGGTACAGACCCAACAAAAACAGTTTAGGATTCAATATGATTTGTTTTGAGATTATTTTTTCAATTGTTACCCTCACCTCTTCCCAAAACATTCTTATTAATCTACATTCCCATAAACAATGAAATAGGGTTCCTTTACTTTCCATGCATTTTGTGCATGTATCTGGTATATTTTTGTTATATCTATTTAACTCCTCCGGTGTAACATACATCCGCATTAACCATTTGAAATGTATCAATTTAAGGCGTGCATTTATTGATTTGGTTTGAGCTTCTGTACAAGCCAATTCCCATTGTTCCTCTGAAATTTCAATTTGCAGATCTTCTTTCCAGTAGTTTAATCTTTTCAGTGAATTTTCACTTGAAGATAGTGTCAATGAGTTATAAAACTCTGAAATAATACCCTTTCTTTTACTATCTTTCATCATCATTTTTTCCAAGGATGAATAAATAGGTCGAGTGAGAGCTTTATTTTGATTTGATCGAATAAAGTTTCTAAGTTGAAGATATTTAAAAAAATGTGTTCTATTGAGATTAAATTTGATCCTCAGCTCTTCAAAAGACATTATGTTGTCTGCACATGGCAAATATAAATCCTGAATCTTTTGTATCCCTTTTAAATTCCATACTTTAAATACAGCGTCCGCTCTCCCTGGTTTAAAATATTGATTACCCCATATTGGACTAAATTGTGACAATAACTGTGGTTCTTTTAAATAGTTTTTAGCTTCACACCATATTTTGATCATATGCTTTACAAATGGATTTTTAACTTGTTTTTGTAATTTTTTTGCCGAATCTGAGTATATGAATATGGGAAGAGGTAAAGGTAAATTGTATGATTCCATTTCAGTCCAGTGAGGGAGATCATTTGATGAAAAATAATATGTCATAGACCTCAGTTGTGCCGACCAATAATACAACATAAAATTTGGACATTTCAGACCTCCACGATCAAATGGTAAATATAATAAAGACAAACGTAATCTAGCCCTCCTGTTGTTCCATATAAATTCCACTAACTTTTTTTTTATTCTTGAGAATAGATCTAAAGGTGGTGATAAGGGAATGTATTGAAATAAATAAAGTATTTTAGGTAAAATATTACTTTTAAGTATATTGATTCTCCCGATCATCGACATTGGTAGTGACATCCATCTCTGAGTTAACTCATTGATATCTGACATTAAGGCTTCATAGTTGACACTGGCGACTGATTCTAGCTTAGGCATAATTTGGATTCCTAAATATTTAAACTGATTTACAACATTGAATTGATTTACCTCAGGGGCTGGGTAATTTCTCTGGGTCTCATTTAGCATTAATATTGAAGATTTAGTTTTATTTATTTTATATCCTGATATTTCCCCAAAATTCTTTATTAAATTCAACAAGGTTGGAATTGATTTTTTTAGATTCGACATAAACAAAATTATATCATCGGCGTACAGGGAGATTTTATGTTCTGTTGGTCCAACTTTAATTCCATATATTTGTGAATGTAAACGTATCGCTATCGCTAAAGGTTCAATTGCCATAGTAAACAGTAAAGGTGAAAGTGGACAGCCTTGTCGACATCCTCTATTGATTTTTATTGGTTTTGAAATATTGTTATTTGTTAGGATTTCTGCTGTAGCATTATTGTATATTATTTGAACCCATTTTATGAAATTATTTCCAAGTCCAAACCTTTGTAGGACTTCAAAAAGAAAGGGCCATTCAACTCTATCAAAGGCCTTTTCGGCGTCCAATGATAGGAGAGCTGTATCCGGTGCTTCTTTATTAAAATAAATAATATTAAATAGTCTTCTTACATTATGGAAGCCTTGTCTACCCTTTATAAAGCCATTCTGATCTCGATTAATAATATTTGGTAAAATTTCTTGTATTCGTCTTGCTAAAATTTTACAGATTATCTTAAGGTCGGCGTTTAATAGGCTTATTGGTCTCATATTTTCACATTTATTAGAGGGCTTACCTGGTTTTGGCAACAGTATAATTAAGGCATTATTTATGTATGATGGTAAATTATTATTTTGAAATGCTTCTAAAACCATTTCCAAAAAAGGTTTTATTAATTTATTCTTAAATTTTTTATAAAGGTCAACTGGAAGACCATCTGGTCCTGCACTTTTTCCTGATTTCATATTATCAATGGCTAGCCCAACACATACACCTTCTTGAAAAATACATCTATAACCGTTAATAAATAATTGTAGCCATCGTTATATTTGGCTAAAGCCTGCATATCGCATAGATCAGCTTGGAATTGGTTTAACGGTCATGGAACAAAAACTTTGTTTCTAGGAAAATGCACTCTGGCGTGTTTGTGTAAGGTGTAAGCATCCTGTTCAGATAAAAACTTTTTGACTCTTTTGACCTCGACCTTCTCCCCCATTTCATCTTGCACACCCCTGCGGAGTCGTTCTACACCTCTGAAGCTACCTGGGTGTGATACACCGTTTTCATGAAGCGTGTCGCTGACATGACGAAATCAGAATGAGGGGGAAAAAAAAGACAGAACAGAAGCTCTTTATTCAGCTTCTTTTAATTAAACATCTTTATACCATCGTTACAACGTAGCGACGGATGTGTGAAAAACACTTTTGATCAAAGATTTAAAAAACTTCTTAAAAATAATCTAAAACTAGCATCTACACGGGATAAAATGTGTGACAAGTAAAAAACAAAAGAAATCTAATGCTACAAAACGTATCAGAAACTTAACACCCGACTTTTATAACAGCTAAAGTTTGAGTTAGGACAGAATGATCTACAGTATTACGAATGATGCCGGGTATTTTCAGGAGTTCACCAAAGACGTCGATAGGGTGTCTGGCTTGCAGAAGCTCTTTGGTAACATCAACAAACAAAGCATAGAATGCCAGTAGAAGACTAGGCCCAAGAGGGTCGTTCTCCATTTCTTTAATGATCTCTCTAAAACTGTGGGAGAAGTTGGAGTTGCACTCAGTCACAGACTTGTACCAGTCTTTTCCATGGTGTATCGAGGGATAAAGTCCATACTTTTTCTAGCAGGTTCTCCAGTCTCTCACACTCCACGTCACCCCTTACACTCGCTACATTTTTATTTACTCTGCTATCGATAACGCAATGCAAGAGATTTGCTAAGTAAAGAGTTAAGATGGGTCTCAAACTTGCTCCAAAGTTTCTCGATGAAACTCCCCATTCTCGACATTTTTGTTCTTTTTAGACGTCCCAAAACAAAGGATTCATCCACAGCTCTGTGGCTTTCTGAAGATGCACCAGATCAATCTTATTTTTTCCAACCAGCTTCTCGTACATATCATTGATGGGTTCGTGGATGACTCTGGTCGATTAGCTCCAACAGAAGAGTCTGTGCCGTAGTTTTGATTCGTTGATCGTCAGCGTGAACGTTGTGGAGTTGTAAGAGGTGTTGGATGGCTGGAATAAACCCCAGTGTGTAGAGTCTCCCCATCAACCAGCGAAAGTTTTCCTGGTAGAAACCCTCAGTGATCACATCCAAGCATTGGTGCTGCATCATCTGCAGTATGGGGGGGGCAGGGAACAGTTCTGGCTCCTTTCCTGTTCACCCTCTATACTGCTAACTTTTCATACAACACATCACACTGCCATCTACAGAAGTTTTCTGATGACTCTGCAATCGTCAGCCTCATCTCTGACGGGGATGACTCGGAGTACAGAGGACTGATTCAGGACTTCGTGGACTGGTGCCTGCGGAACTGCCTCCAGATCAATTTGGGAAAGACCAAGGAACTGGTGGTGGCTGCCGCAGGCATGGACATCCACCCACACACACACCGGTAAACATCCAAGGAACAGACATTAGCCATGGTTACATGTGCAAAATTTCTTCAATCTGATTATAATTCAGATCAGAACTTTACTGTTTATATGGATCCTGAAAAAGTTGATCCGATTAGGACGTGCATTTCCACGTGTCACACGTTTGAACAGACTAAATCATTTTGACATGCGCACAACTATCTGACATTCTGGAAATGGTAGAAGCAGAAGCAACTTCCGATGTAAACAAATCCTGCTTCATGTCTCTCTTTTTGAAGTGGACCTGTATTGTTATTCAGACTGTACTTTTGCTTCTGCTGGTCTCCGTAATGAAGCTACAAGTCCAGCAGTACATACTTCTGCATATGACGAACAGAGGGAGACAGGACGATACAGACCAGTTCTGTTTTACTCCCATCATATCTTCTGCTAGCTGCTATAAAGGCGGAAATACATCACGTCAATGTGTGGCTGATGTACAGACATGCCCAGTAAATATATTTTCTACCCAAACTTCAGAATAAGTGTTTATATGCGCACCAATTGGATTAACAATTGGCATAACTCACCCATCTCAATTGGAAGGAAATTTTGATCTGAATGAGTGATCGGGTCAGAATATTCAGACTGACGTGTTTACATGAAGCATTTTTATTCCAATCAGGCTTTTTATCTGGTTACTTGTGTCCATATAAACATGGCTATTGAGATGGTGACATCTTACAAGTACCTGGGTGTTCACCTGAAAAATAAACTGGACTGGTCACACAACATCAACACACTGAGAAGATTCAGGTCTTTTGGAGTGCAGGGGGCAGTCCTGAAGACCTTCTACGACTCTGTGTTGGCATCAGCCACCAGGTACGGAGTGGTCCGCTGGGGCAGCGGCATCATGGCAGTCAACAGGAAAAGACTAAACAGGCTAATCAAAAAAGCCAGCTCTGTTCTGAGGCACTGCCTCAACCCAGTGAAAGAGATTAGAGAGAGGAGGATGGTGGCTAAGCTGTCATCTCTGCTGGAGTCCAAATCCTGCCCCATGCGGGACGCGCTAAGTGTACTGAAGAGCTCATTTAGTGGTAGACTGTGCCATCCTAAGTGCTTGAGAGATGGATTCCGCCGGTCCTTCTAACCTACGGCTGTCAGACTTCATAATCTGCGCTGCTCATGGAGACCGTCCATAACACCAGTACTTTGCACAATAGGGATCATTCCCTTCTAATACACTACTAATACAATTACAATTATTATTGAACGTGGCAACAACACTGTTCATTCAACTGTGAAATATGCTGTCTGGATTTGTATTTATATATTGCTGGGTAATTTAACTGTAATGTTGTAAATATAATTTTAACTGCAATGGTCTTGCACTGTGTATAGTATATACTGTGTATATATGTATATTTACTGTTTTTCTACCCAGTTTCTTTATCTTATTTATGATTGCTCTAAGTGCTGCTATTCCTTTGCAGCTGCAATCCTCTATTTTCCCCATTGTGGGACTAATAAAGGTTTATCTTATCTTGTCTTATCTTAACCGACCTTTTTTAAATAATTATTTTTTTTGTGAATTTTTGCCTTTATTGGGCAGATACTGTTGATAAAGACAGGAAATGTGTGAAGAGCAGGGGAGAGAAATGCTGAATGCATCACTTTGGCCAGGAGCAACATGCTCTGATGGAAAGGGTGGTTTCAGGCTACAACATTTGGATCAACTTTACTGGCGTTTTGGCAAACGTCTGGTTCTTCTGCCAAAAGTTGGTAAAAATTAATGATAGTTGGTGTTTGTTGGCAAACATTGGTGAAAGCTGTGCTCAGTTTGTAAAAGTTCCTGAGTGCTGGGCTAAGTTATGCAGAGCTAAGTTAAGCTCTATTGTCAAACATTGACTGAAATGCTGGTAGAAGCAGATGTTTTTAGACCAAAACTCACTTCAGACATGCACGGATTCAAGAGTAATGCGAAGAAGTGTTGCTGTTCATGGCGTGGGAATGCCAAAAGCTGAGAGAAGGGGGAATTTTTTTTTTTTTTTTTAAAAAGGTATATAATCTCCCAAAAATGTGACAGCCCAAAAAGAGAGGGGGAAAAAAAATCTCTTTATTGCGAAATTTACTGTTCTCAATTTTCTGCTCCATGTGTAATCATTCTCCAGAATTTATTGGTTTGGCTTCCATTGTGGAGAATCAAAAAGTGCTGATGTGGTGTCAAAAAGTAAATGACATTTAACAGGATTTTTTGTTATTTTACTGGAGAGTTGTAACAGTCAAAATATAATCACCTGTCATTTTATTTGTATAATGATGATACACTACATAGTTTTTTTTAATTCCATTCACATTTTAATTGTAGACTTACTGTTGGAGTCTATAGATAGACATTATTGTATTTTTTAGAGGAATAAATGAATGAATGAACAGGGAAAAAGGGTATGCAGAAGTAACTACATAGGAATATAAAACAAAAATAAATACTGAAATGTATGCCCAAGGGAGATGTGTTCACTCCAAAAGCAGGTCCAGAATAGCAGAAAGCCTCACAAACACTGATCTTTATATAGTGGCGCCTAATGCTGATGTCAGCTGACCTGTGCTGAAGGTCAAACATAGGCAGCTAACACTGAATGCAATGCTGGCAAATGCTAGCAAAAGTTTGTAAAAGTTGCTGTGCGCTGGATTAAAAAAAATGTCTCTGGTTTTTCAAAACGTCTGTAAAAGTCGGACCAAACTCTATGTTATAAACCCAGCTTAAGAATGCCAGACTACCTGATGCCCTTTCATTTACCTTTTTAAAGGCATCAGGCATCTTAAAAAAAAAAAAAAAAGATGTTTACAGGCATGCTCTGTATCAAAAAATATTCAGTAAAATAGACTGGGTGCTCTCTGGTGTCCAGGGTACATATCCATAAAAGAAAAATGGGGGAAAAACCCTCCAAAAACATTGCTCTCCTGGGTAAAAATGTCTTTTTTATGCTGACATGTAAAAAATTGAGACTACAGGCATCTTTTCCTGATGCAGCTCCCTTTTCAAGCAGTACAGAAGTTGACAAATTTGTTTTCGTCATCACTTAGCAGCATCTAACAACTGGGATAGTAACACAGATTTTAAATAGTGAGTACAAAGAAGAAAAAGAAGCCATCTTTGTTGTCATTCAGTCCATACAGCCAATCATGTACAGTAGAATGAAATTACATTTCTCCTATCTACAATGTTAATCAGATTTAGAATCAGAGGGTTTGCTGCCATGCAAGGCATCGCCACAAACAACTTCTGCTTCCCCCATTGTACTACACTGAGCACCAAGCTAGAAGTACCATTTTTATATGGTCTGTGGTATGACCAGGCCGGGGCTTGAACCCACGACCTCCCGGTTGTGGGGCGGATGGTCTATCAACTAGGCCACCACTCCACATAACCATTTGTTTCTCCTATGCAGAACCTTTTTTTTCTCCACTCCGGCATATAAACTAATATGAAGTTAGTTTTTGTTCTTTTTACTGATGCAATCAATGTAGTAGCTTGTGGTGGACACACATACGTGACCTGTTTTTGGACTCACATTTTAGACCAGAACAATGGCAGAGCTCCCTCGGTGATTACAGGAAGCTGCAAGAGTGTTAGCTTTGGTATGCAAAGCTTGAGACTGTGGGGTATAATTAAAGGATTAAAGAGGGGATGCATTGTAGACAGTGGGGGAGATATCATGGAGAGAAGATGCATTGTCACTGTCATTATAATGCAATGTGGTTGGTGAGACATGTGACTTGTGAACTGTAAGAGTCCTGTTATTTAAGGACGAGAGTTCCCTGCATGGCTCTTTTTTCTGCTTCGTGATGTTGGAGATGTGAATAAAGCTGACTCGAGAGAGAACTCTGTCTCGTCATTCTCACATTCCCACACTGGTGACCCTCTCTGTCTCGTCATTCTCACATTCCCACACTGGTGACCCTAAGAAGTATCATGCAAGAGGAGAATTCCTCCGGTCCAGCCTCGTCAGGAGCCCCCAGCCAAGCGAATGCCGCTACAGTCCAGCTACCGGACTTCTGGCAGAGCAATCCGCGCTCCTGGTTCAACGCGGTTGAGGCGCAGTTCAACCTCCGGGGGATATCGGTAGATGCCACAAGATTCTACCACGTAGTTGCAAAGCTGGACAACAACATGGCCCAGCATGTGGAGAGCCTGATCTACCAGCCGCCGGACAGCGACAAATACGGCACGTTGAAGGCTGCACTCATCCAGCAATTCACCCCCTCGGCGGAGGAGCAAGCAGAGAGGCTCCTGGCTCTGACAGAGTCGGAAAATGACATGCCCGCGAACCTGATGGAGAAGTTGTTGAGGTTGAAAGACTCTGACGACGATCACTTCATTTTCACCCACCTCTTCCTCAGGACTATACCGTCAGCAGCGAGAGCGACCCTGGCCAGTTCACCACTGTTGGCCCAACGGGACTACCGCGCGCTGGGCCAAGAAGCGCAGCGGATTGTCAACGCCACCAAGCAGCGCGCAGACACGGCCGCTGCAGCAGAACTCAGCGCGGCGACCGGAGACAACAGGAGGCCAGAGGCAGCGGTACCAGGCTCACCGACGACGACAGCGGCAGGGGCCAGGGAACGTGGATCGGACGTCCTTTGTTTCTACCATCGCCATTTCGCAGAGAGGGCACGCAAATGTGTACCACCGTGCCAGTTCGGGCATTCGGGAAACGCCAAGACCGGGGGCCGGTAGCAGCCGCGGCCCTCGGGGAGGAGAACAAGCTGCTCTACTTGTCGGACGCACACTCAGGGAGGCAGTTCCTCGTCGACACAGGCTTCCAGTTGAGTTTCATCACACCTTCCTACGCGGACAGACTAGCTGGTTCCGGAGGTCCCCAGGTGACAGCAGCGAACAGCTCGGAGATTAAGACCTTTGGTGAGAAGACTCTGCTCCTGTCTCTACACGGCCGTACATTTGAGTAGACTTTTGTTGTAGCAGCAGTAAATTTCAATATGTTGGGGGCTGATTTTCTGTGCTCACATGGTTTGTTGGTTGATCTTGCTAACAGGCACCTGGTTAATGCACTTTCTTTTGATTCGATCCCCTGCACAGCGCGAGTGGACCCGCCAACAGCACAAGCCAACGTCACAGCTGCAAGCGGTACGTTCCACACACTGCTCACTCAGTTCCCAGCACTCACGGTCCCCAGATTTTCGGCAACAGTCGCTAAGCACAGGGTGGAGCATTTTATTACCACTACCGGACCGCCCGTTTTTGCAAAAGCTCGGCGCTTGGACGCAGTTAAGCTGGCCATAGCGCGTGAGGAGTTTGCCAACCTGGAGAGGGTGGGCATTATCAGACGTTCAAACAGTCCGTGGGCTTCCCTGCTGCACATGGTCCCGAAAGCCAACGGATCATGGCGACCTTGCAGGGATTTCCGCAGGTTAAACAACGCTACAGCGCACGACCGCTACCCAATCCTGCATATCCAAATTTTTCCGTTCATTTGGCAGGGGCGCGCGTTTTTTCTAAAATAGACTTGGTCCGTGGTTACCACCAAGTCCCAGTGCGCGCTGAGGACATACCCAAAACAATGGTAATAACTCCGTTTGGCCTATTCGAGTTTTTACGCATGCCATTCGGACTTAAAGGGGCTGCTCAGACGTTCCAACGCATGATGGACGTGGTGCTTCGCGATCTCCCTTTCGTGTTCGTCTACTTGGACAATATTTTAGTAGCCAGCGCGTCCGAAGACGAACACGAAAAACACCTGGCCACAGTTTTCCGAAGGTTGGGAGATCACGGGTTAATAATCAACCCAGCGAAGTGTCAGTTCGGGGTGGCGCAGATCGATTTTTTTTTTTAGGACACCGCGTCTCCCCCGAAGGAGCAGTTCCGCTTCCTGACAAAGTGCACGTGGTGGCAGATTTTCCCCGGCCGCAGACGGTCAGGGCGTTGCAGGAGTTTTTGGGAATGGTGAATTTTTATAACCATTTTCTCCCCTACGCGGCGCAACTCATGCAGCTGCTGTATGCTGTGCTCAAAAAAAAGAAACCAGCGGATAAGGTCGAGTGGTCCCTGGAGCGGGACCAAGCGTTCTCGGAGGTGAAAGCAGCCTTGGCAAAGGCTGCGTTGTTGGCACACCCAGACCCAACGGCCCGCATAGCGCTCACCACTGACGCATCAGAGGTGGCCATAGGGGCGGTCGTGGAGCAACATGTAGCCGGGGTTTGGCAGCCCCTCGCCTTTTTTCAGCAGGACCTTGCGCGATAGCGAACGTAAAT
This sequence comes from Pholidichthys leucotaenia, assembly GCA_020510985.1. Taxonomy (NCBI): domain Eukaryota; kingdom Metazoa; phylum Chordata; class Actinopteri; order Cichliformes; family Pholidichthyidae; genus Pholidichthys; species Pholidichthys leucotaenia. The sequence goes on along the minus strand of CM035842.1, from coordinate 328,999,312 downwards.
ACAGCGCGTTCAACAGGGAGCTGCTCGCTCTCCATTTGGCCATTCGCCACTTTCAGTTCTGGCTAGAAGGATGCTCTTTCACCGCGTTCGTTGACCACAAACCGCTAACATTCGTGATGGCCAAGGTTTCCGAACCGTGGTCAGGCCGGCAGCAGAGGCAGCTGGCCGCGATATCAGAGTTTACCACTGATATCCAGCATGTGGCGGGCAAACTCAATGTAGTGGCAGATTGCCTCTCGCGCGCCGTAGTGGCCCCAGTCAGCGTAGGAATAGATTACGCAGCCATGGCCGCGGAGCAGGTTAGTGACGCGGATGTGCGCGCACTCCAGTCTGGACCAACAGGGTTAAGGCTGGAGAACAGGGTGCTGCAAGACGGTATGCCCCCCCTAATCTGCGATGTCTCCACGGGACGGCCGCGTCCAGTAGTACCAGCTGCGTGGCGCCGCCGCGTTTTTGACTCGATTCATTCTTTGGCGTACCCGGGAGTGCGTGCGTCGGTCAAAATGGTAGGAGAGAAATTTGTGTGGCCGAGCCTCCACAAACAAGTTAAAGAGTGGGCAGCAGCCTGCACGGCGTGTCAACGAGCCAAAGTACACAGGCACATGAGGGCTCCTTTGGAGCCGTTTCACATTCGGGCCAAGAGGTTTGATCACGTTCATGTGGACCTCGTGGGCCCCCTCCCGCTGTCACAAGGGTGCACACACCTTCTCACAATGGTGGACCGCACCACGCGCTGGCCTGAAGTGGTCCCGCTGGCATCAACCACGGCCGAGGAGGTTGCGCGCGCGTTTTTAACAGCTTGGGTGCCACGCTTCGGCGTTCCATCGGACGTTACGTCTGACAGAGGCCCTCAATTTGTTTCCGAGCTTTGGTCGACAATGGCCCGCAGCCTGGGTGTCACAATTCACCGCACAACCGCGTACAATCCGCAGGCAAACGGGTTATGCGAACGTTTTCATAGGCCATTGAAAGCAGCTCTCAGGGCGTCACTGACGGGTGCAAATTGGGTAGACAAGTTACCGTGGGTGTTATTGGGGTTGCGTTCTGCGCCTAAAGAGGACTTAGAAGCCTCCCCAGCGGAGCTCGTGTTTGCGCAGCCACTCCGGCTCCCTGGGGAGTTTCTCCCAGATAACCCTGCGCCAGACGCCTCCCCATCTCAGTTGTTGTGGAGTAACATAGAATCAAGCTCGCTGCCCGGCCCCGCGCACCACAGTTGTCCGCACGTTTTTGTGCCTAAAACTTTGAAGAACGCAGAGTTTGTTTTTGTCAGACACGATGCGCATCGAACCCCGCTGCGACCGCCTTATGACGGACCCTTCAGAGTGTTAGAAACAGGGGACAAGCAGTTTTTGCTAGATTTGGGGGGTAGGAAAGAGAAAGTGGGCATAAACAGACTCAAACCCGCTTTTGTGGTGGCAGATGAGCAAGTGCTGTTGGCGAGGGCCCCGCGGGGGACTTCGCAAAGTAATGTTTCCCCAGAACTCCCACAGGTGCTGACAAAAGGTTTCCACCCCCAGACGGCAAACCCCCAGCATGACAGCGCTGCGGAGACGTCGAACCCCAGCTACAGCAGATACGGCAGGAGACGGAAGCCCAGACAGCATGTGGACTGATGTGTATTGATACTATCACGGCATGCATGTTGTTATTCCCTTGTTTGTTCTAAAATGCTGGGGGGGCTTTGTGTGGTGGGCACACATACGTGACCTGTTTTTGGACTCACATTTTAGACCAGAACAACGGCAGAGCTCCCTTGGTGATTACAGGAAGCTGCAAGAGTGTTAGCTTTGGTATGCAAAGCTTGAGACTGTGGGGTATAATTAAAGGATTAAAGAGGGGATGCATTATAGACAGTGGGGGTGATATCATGGAGAGAAGATGCATTGTTACTGTCATTATAATGCAATGTGGTTGGTGAGACATGTGACTTGTGAACTGTAAGAGTCCTGTTATTTAAGGACGAGAGTTCCCTGCGTGGCTCTTTTTTCTGCTTCGTGATGTTGGAGATGTGAATAAAGCTGACTCGAGAGAGAACTCTGTCTCGTCATTCTCACATTCCCACAAGCTCATGTTTCATCTGTTTCACAGGGGTGTCCTTTTCCCGCTCTGTATACTCAGATGCTAACAAACTTTCAAATTCATTTGTACATCATCTCAGTCCCTCCAGGACTTTGCAATCGCGCCAACTCACGTGATATCAGCCAATCAGCGCAACTATTGCGAGACCTTGCAACTTTGTCCAATCACCACAACTTTCTCGCAATTTTGGCCAATCCTCGTCAACTTCACTAATTAAATTTGTCTCTGACTGGCGCACAAACGTTCAGTCTAACCAACCAAATACATCGCTGCACCGCATCCACTTCCATGTTTACAGGAGTATTAGCAGAACACATCAGCAAACAAGAGTGTGTGATTTAAAAAAAAAAAAAAAATACTCTCCCGCGAGGTTTCCAACACCGTCCCTTCCTCCGTCTCCCCCAGCCTGCCGATAGACGTCTCACCACGTCTCCGTCCTGACCGTGTGTACGAAATGTTGGGTTTGTGTTAAAAAACGTCCGCCTGCCCCAAAAGCACCCCATCACGGGAGTGCGCATGAGGAGAAACACCATAAAACTATTAACACTACAGCGAGTGTTAACATTTTACACACCTTTAGAGGTAAAACCATTACTACATCTGGTCAGTGAACTTTTAAGCTGTCGATCTCTGGTTTGGACGGACAAACACCCCCATCCCGCCATAAATGAAAGATGTGTGTCAAGACCGATGTGAAGCAGACAGACAGGGAGTAGTTAGGCACAGGAAAGACAGAATATTCTCTGTAATTTATTTATTTATTTTTTTTTTTTAGAAAAGCATAGACTCCTATAGACCATACAGACTAACAGAATAAATTATTTATTTTTCCTCTCTACTCGGTACCAAGTGGTTGGGGACCATAGGGAGTTTTCAAATGAAGGTGCTGCTAATAATTTCAAAATCTCTACTCTTTAACATGCATTCAATGCAATTTAGCTGTTAAAATAGATATTGTGTTAATGTTTGTATTTGCTGTTGCACAAGAGTTTTTCTGTATAGCACAAGTTTCTGCTTAATTTACAAATCACTGTAATCAGAAATTTTTGACAATCCGGTGCTTTTCTTGTATTATTATACAGAATATCACTGCAGTAAATTGGAAAAAAAACATCTGCTTTAAAATTCGTCATTCTTCCCACAACTTTTAGAGCAAAAAAACACTCTAAAAACATTGCAACTTTTATTGCAACTTTTTAAAAAAAAGCTCCTGTGAATTCAGGCTTTTTGGGTCGCAACAATCATAAAAGCAGCCTGCGAAATCTTGGAGGGAGTGTCATTTGTAGTAGGACCATGTGGGGGGAACAATTAGCTGAAAGGCAAAAGCAAAGTTTGTTCATATCCAATGATGATTTTATCATTATGCTATTGAAAGTGGGTTTTAAAACCATTATAGACTTTGAAATATTCATTTAAATACAGAGAACCTGGAAAAGGTATCCATGTCGCCTTTAAGGAAAATGAAACCTTGACAGAACCGTGAATCAGTGGACTTTTATGTGCAATACTTTAATTGTTTGAAGATTTAGTGTTGGAGGAAGTAGCCTAGGGCCAGGGGAGGGGAAAAAATCATAAAATATGACAGTTAGGAGGGGGTCACCCTACTGAAAAGAACTATCACCTGAAGAAAAGAGGATGATGACTTCTGCTCTCAGAAGTGAGGGTGGAACTGCTCTAGCAGGCTCATTCAGGCAGGAGGAGATTATTTTATTTGAGAATATGGATTATAAGCTGTTAAAGATGTCTTTTCTTGCCTCTGCAACTGAGCAAACCACTTCTATCCGTATATAGCTCACTCAACAAACTGTACTGCAATATATTCTGGAATTTTCTTGCAGGCCTAAATAGCAATTTTCATTCATATTGTGTTGGAGAAAAAAGGGTTTGGTGACACTCTGACCACATTCTATTAGCTCACACAGATCTTAAGGAAATGTTTGTAATATATTCTGGTCACATTTTCTTTAATTATTTGATTATTGCAGCATCATTATGAATCATCTTTTGCAGCCTTTATGAGAATGGCTGGTTTCAGTACATGTCTCTTTGAATTGCTAAGGCCACATTTAACTCTGCCTTCCCTTTTACATTATTGTTGCCAATTTTAGTTGGCTAGATACTAGCTCCTAGCTCAGAGCCAACTAATGTAAATTTGTCTTAAAGAATGACTGAAATAATGCAACTGGGAGGCAAGGGGGTGTGGTTTCAGTAGCTGATCAGATGTGACCAGTCTCTGGAGTACAATAAACACAGAAACATACTGTGAGGTAAAAAAGTATTTAGTCAGCCACCAATTGTGCAAGTTCTCCCACTTAAAAGATGAGAGAGGTCTCCAATTTTCATCATAGGTATACCTCAACTATGAGAGACAAAATGAGAAAAAAAAATCCAGAAAATCACATTGAAGGATTTTTAATGAATTAATTGGTAAATTCCCCAGTAAAATAAGTATTTGGTCACCTACAAACAAGCAAGATTTCTGGCTCTCACAGACCTGTAACTTCTTCTTTAAGAGGCTCCTCTGTCCTCCACTCGTTACCTGTATTAATGGCACCTGTTTGAACTCATTATCAGTATAAAAGACACCTGTCCACAACCTCAAACAGTCAGACTCCAAACTCCACTATGGCCAAGACCAAAGAGCTGTCAAAGGACACCAGAAACAAAATTGTAGACCTGCACCAGGCTGGGAAGACTGAATCTGCAATAGGTAAGCCCAGAAGAGCTTCATCCGGCCAACCTACGCTGACCAGCTGGCAGGACCTAGCGGCCCCAGGATGTTGGCAGCAAATGGCTCAGATATTAAGACCTTTGGTGAGAGGACTCTGCTCTTATCTCTACACGGCCGTACATATGAGTGGACTTTTGTCGTAGCAGCACTGAATTACCACATACTGGGGGCTGATTTTCTGTGTGCACATGGTTTACTGGTTGATGTTGCTAACAGGCGCTTGGTTAATGCACTGTCCTTTGACTCTCTCCCCTGTATAGCTCGAGTGACCCAGCCAACAGCACAAGCCAATGTCACAGCTACAGGCGGTAAGTTCCACACACTGCTCACTCAGTTCCCAGCACTCACGGTCCCGACGTTTTCGGCGGCCATCGCTAAACACGGGGTGGAGCACTTTATCACCACCACCGGGCCACCCGTCTTTGCAAGACCTTGGCGCTTGGACGCAGCTAAACTGGCCATAGCGCGCGAGGAGTTCGTCAACCTGGAAAGGTTGGGCATCATCAGGCGCTCGAACAGCCCATGGGCTTCCCCGCTACACATGGTCCCTAAGGCTGAGGGATCGTGGCGACCGTGCGGGGATTTCCGCAGGTTGAACAACGCCACAGCGCACGACCGCTATCCAATTCCCCACATACAGGATTTTTCTGTTCACCTAGCCGGAGCACGCATTTTTTCCAAAATAGACCTGATCCGCGGTTACCAGCAAGTCCCAGTGCGCGCTGAGGACATACCCAAAACAGCAGTAATAACTCTGTTCGCTTTATTCGAGTTCCTGCGCATGCCATTCGGGTTAAAAGGAGCGGCACAGACGTTCCAGCGCATGATGGATGCAGTGCTGCGCGATCTCCCGTTCGTGTTCGTCTACCTGGACGATATCCTGGTAGCCAGTGCATCCGAAGATGAACATGAAACCCATCTCACAACGGTTTTCCGGAGGTTGGAGGAGCACGGGTTAATAATCAACCCGGAGAAATGCCAGTTCGGCGTGACGGAGATTGATTTTTTGGGGCACCGCGTCTCTCCCGAAGGAGCGATCCCGCTGCCCAACAAACTGCGCGCCGTGGCGGATTTTCCCCGGCCTCAGACGGTCAGGGCGCTGCAGGAATTTTTGGGAATGGTGAACTTTTATAACCGTTTCCTTCCCCGCGCGGCGCAGCTCATGCAACCATTATACGCCGCGCTCAAGAAACAGAAACCCACGGATAGGGTCGAATGGACCCCGGAGCGAGAGCGGGCGTTCTCGGAAGTTAAAGCAGCCCTGGCAAACGCCGCACTGCTGGCGCATCCAGACCCGACGGCCCGCATAGCGCTCACCACCAACGCTTCAGATGTGGCCATAGGGGCTGTCGTGGAGCAGCGCATCGCCGGGGCTTGGCAGCCGCTCGCTTTTTTCAGCAGAACTTTCAGCAGAAAACAGAAGGGTGCAGCTTCACCACGTTTGTGGACCACAAGCCGCTAACATTCGCGATGGCCAAGGTTTCAGAACCGTGGTCAGGCCGGCAGCAGAGACAGCTGGCCGCAATCTCAGAGTTTACTACCGATATTCAGCATGTGTCTGGTAAACTGAATGTAGTGGCGGACTGCCTCTCGCGTGCCGTAGTGGCCCCGGTCTGCGTGGGGATAGATTATGCAGCCATGGCCACGGAGCAGATCAGCGAAGCAGACGTGCTCGCGCTCCAGTCTGGACCAACAGGGTTAAGGCTGGAGAGCAGGGTGCTGCAGGATGGCGGCCCCCCCCAATCTGCGATGTCTCCACGGATCGCTCGCGTCCGGTGGTCCCGGCCGTGTGGCGCCGCCGCGTGTTTGAGTCGGTTCACACTCTGGCACACTCAGGAGTGCGCGCGTCGGTCAAAACGGTGGGAGAGAAATTTGTGTGGCCGAGCCTACGCAAACAAGTGAAAGAGTGGGCTGCAGCCTGTGTGGCGTGCCAACGAGCCAAGGTACACAGACACGCGAAGGCTCCCTTGGAGCCGTTTCGTATTCCGGCTAAGAGGTTCGACCTTGTTCACGTGGACCTCGTGGGCCCCCTCCCGCCATCACAGGGGTGCACGCACCTCCTGACAATGGTGGACCGCACCACGCACTGGCCAGAAGTGGTCCCGCTGGCGGCAACTGCGTCCGCGGATGTAGCACGAGCTTTTTTAACAGCACGGGTGGCGCGTTTTGGAGTCCCGTTGGACATTACGTCCGACAGGGGCCCGCAATTTGTTTCCGAACTCTGGTCCGCGATGGCCCACAGCCTGGGTGTTACAATTCACCGCACAACCGCGTACAACCCACAGGCCAATGGGTTATGCGAGCGTTTTCATAGATCACTGAAAGCAGCACTCAGGGCTTCATTGACGGATGCAAATTGGGTAGACAGGCTGCCATGGGTTTAATTGGGGTTGCGCTCCGCGCCGAAAGAGGATCTGGAAGCTTCCCCGGCAGAGCTCGTTTTTGCGCAGCCACTACGGCTGCCCGGGGAATTTCTACCAGATAATCCCGCGCCGGGCAGCTCCCCGTCTCAGCTTTTGCAGCATAGTGCAAACACAGGCACGCTGCCGGGCCCTGCCCACCACAGTTTTCCGCGTGTTTCCGTGCCTAAAACTTTGAAGAGCGCAGAGTTCATGTTTGTCAGACACAACGCCCACCGCCCTCCATTGCGCCCACCCTATGATGGACCGTTCAGAGTGCTGGAAACAGGGGATAAGCATTTTTTGCTAGACTTGGGGGGTAGGAGGGAAAAAATTGGCATAGACAGACTCAAACCCGCTTTCGTTGTGGCGGACGAGCAAGTGCTGTTGGCTAAGGCCCCTCGGCGTGGAAGACCCCCACGGAGAGCTCCCCAGGGAAACGATTCACCAGAGCAGCCACACGGACAGACCGAAGTGCCCCCATCCCCCCCCAGCAACAGCCCACCCGCAGTCAGACACACTCCCAGCAGCCCCCCACCGGCACAGCAGCGCCGCGGAGGCGGTAAACCCCAGTTACAGCAGATACGGGAGGAGACTGAAGCCCAAGCAGCATGTGAACTGATGTTCAATTGTTCTATCACAGCATGTGGACTGTTATTCTATTGTCCTATCTAAGATGCTGGGGGGGGGGTGATGTGTAGCACCTTGGGAGAGCCAGATTGTCTAGCATCTCAGACAGGAGACAGTGGATAAGCTTGGGAGAACAAAGAGCAGGGGATTCCTGGTGAGATAGCAGGAAGGAGTCAAGGATGAGGGGGTTGAATGCAGTGTGATGCAAATGTCATGTTGTGTGTGATGTAAATGCCATGAAACTTAAGAGAGGAGTTTCTGCTTAAGAGTTCAGTCTGCTCCTGCTCTGTGCTTGAAAGATGTGAAAATCAGAAGCGGAATCATTTCAGATGATTTATTACACACTCACATCTTTCAAGCACAGAACAGACTGAACTCTGTATGTGGGGAATTGGGTAGCGGTCGTGCGCTGTGGCGTTGTTCAACCTGCAGAAATCCCCGCACGGTCACCACGATCCCTCAGCCTTAGGGACCATGTGTAGCGGGGAAGCCCATGGGCTGTTCGAGCGCCTGATGATGCCCAACCTTTCCAGGTTGGCGAACTCCTCGTGCGCTATGGCCAGTTTAGCTGCGTCCAAGCGCCGAGGTCTTGCAAAAACGGGCGGCCCGGTGGTGGTGATAAAGTGCTCCACCCCGTGTTTAGCGATGGCCGCCGAAAACGTCGGGACCGTGAGTGCTGGGAACTGAGTGAGCAGTGTGTGGAACTTACCGCCTGTAGCTGTGATGTTGGCTTGTGCTGTTGGCTGAGTCACTCAAGCTATACAGGGGAGACAGTCAAAGGACAGTGCATTAACCAAGCACCTGTTAGCAACATCAACCAGTAAACCATGTGCACACAGAAAATCAGCCCCCAGTATGTGGTAATTCACTGCTGCTACGACAAAAGTCCACTCATATGTATGGCCGTGTAGAGATAAGAGCAGAGTCCTCTCGCCAAAGGTCTTAATATCCGAGCCGTTTGCTGCCAACATCCCGGGGCCTCTAGATTCTGCCAGCCGGTCAGCGTAGGTCGGCCGGATGAAGCTCTTCTGGGCTCCGGTGTCCACGATCCGTTAAGTAGAGCAGCTTGTTCTCTTCACCGAGGGTCGCAGCTGCTACCGACCCCCGGCCTTGGCGTTTTCCTGAGCGCTTGAATTGGCATGGTGGCCCACATCTGCGTGCCTTTTCTCCGAAACGGCGGTGGTAGAAACAGAGCGTGTCTGGTGCTCCTTGGCCCCCGCTGCCGCTACCGTCGGTGGCTCCTCGCCTCCTCTGGTCGTCTCACTGGGCTCCGCCGCTGCCGCGTTGACTGTGATCGCCCTGGTGGTGATGATGATCCGGTCTGCCTCCTGGGCTAGTGCACGGTAGTCGCGCGCAGCCAGCCACGGCGAATTGGCCAGAACCGCTCTTGCCACTGTTGGAAAGTTCCGGAGGAAGAGGTGTGCAAACAGAAAGTGCCCGTCGTCTGTGCCCATTAACGCCAGCATCTTCTCCATCAGGTCTACGGCTGAACCATCTCCTAACTCGGTCCTCGTCAGGAGCCTCTCTGCTCTCTCACATTCCAAGAGTGTGTAGCGCTGGATGAGCGCAGCCTTGAGCGCTTCATATTTGTTGCTGGCTGGTGGCTGATCGAGCAGGCTCGCTACCTGCTGAGCTGTGCAGGCGTCAAGCGCTGCGACCACATGGTAGAATCTGGTATCATCTACCGTTACTCCCCGGAGGGCGAACTGGGCTCGGTAAGGTGGAACCAAGAGCACGGGTTGTGCTGCCAGAAATCTGGTAGATTGACTGAAACCGCACACGCGTGGCTGGGGGTTCCAGTCCTGGCTGTCTGTGGGATGGCTGCCGCCTCGCTGTAGCTTCCTGACCAGGCCAGCTCCGGGGATCTTGCCTCGTGTTCCATAATACGTCTTGGGTCACCAGTGTGGAGTGTGTGAAATCAGAGGTGGAATCATTTCAGACGATTTATTACACACTCACATCTTTCAAGCACAGAACAGACTGAACTCTCAAGCAGAAACTCCTCTCTTAAGTTTCATGGCATTTACATCACACACAACATGGCATTTGCATCACACTGCATTCAACCCCCTCATCCTTGACTCCTTCCTGCTATCTCACCAGGAATCCCCTGCACTTTGTTCTCCCAAGCTTATCCACTGTCTCCTGTCTGAGATGCTAGACAATCTGGCTCTCCCAAGGTGCTACACATCGCTACAGTGTCACAGTAAAATATAACAAAATAAGCCAGAATGTACATGAAATGTATTGTCAACTGTGGATTAGTGAACCAGGCGGAAACAGTGAACTCCATTAGAGTGACTGAAATCTAAAGAAAACAACACTAGAAATGCAAGCTTTCTAGTACCACTGTTAGCTCTTAAGTTAATGCTCTTGGGTCCTCACCCATCTCCATGACAGACAGCTAGGCTGGCCAGTGGGCAGGTATCAAGGCTAGTGACATTTACTTTTTAGTTCCGGTTCCCATTTCTTGACATACAGGAAAATACTTGGAAGGGTCAAAATGGCTTCTTGGAGAGAAAAACAATATAAAGGCTGTGTGTGTTTTTTTGTTTGTTTGTTTTTTAAGAGAAGTCAGTGTTTTGGTATTTTTTTTATAACAGATGCATTTCAGGAGGCTGGAACCTACAAAAACACAGTTTTTCAGTCAATGACCCATTTAATATTAAATCATTTCTAATTAGCTGACAAATACTCTGTCTCAGGTTGCAATCTTTAGTTTGGCTAAGTGTACAAGTTACTGTGTTTAATTTGAGACAGCAAAACCTTTATGCACAACATAATTGGATAACAACCTAATTCCATTCTTACACTACAAAATGAAGTATTTTGTCCTGTGTACATTGTGTTCTGCTGTTAGTATATGAACCTAAACTGCAACATAAAGATTCATCGTGTGTTACCTGGTAATGTTTTGTGTTCCAATAACACCTTCTTATTTCATTATGCTGTACCATTACATTCTAATTTTTAGTTTTCCATTTTCATTTCTGTGACAGTGTGCTCTTAAACTAAATAATACTCCCAATAGTAAGATACTGGTAATAATAATAGTATGATATGACATGAGGTAAAATAAATTTTTAAAAGGGTTTACTCTTGGCCACGCTGCATGTTATTGTTTAACCCTTATTCGGACATGTAAAATTTTAGCCCTAGATCATTGTTGGAAGATATTAGAACATTACTATAATGATTATTATTATTATTGCTAAAGTAATGTTATTAAACGATACTGGGCCAGCTAAATAGTTTGGGAAGTTGGGGACAGCATAAACTGGGGGGTGGTTCTCCTTTTCAAAAAAGAGGGACCAGAGAGTGTGTTTCAATTTTAGAGGGATCACACTCCTCAGCCTCCCTGGGAAGGTCTATGCCAAGGTGCTGAAGAAGAGAGTCTGGCCTTTGGTCAAACCTCAGATTCAGGAGGAACAATGTGGTTTTCATTCTGGTCATGGCACATCGGACCAACTCTTCACCCTTTCAAGGATCCTCAAGGGTTTGTGGGAGTTTGCCCAACCAGTCTACATGCATTTTGGACTTCGGGATAGCATTTGACCATGTTCCTCGTAGTTTCTTGTTGGGGGGGCCTTAAGGAGTGTGGGGTATCAGGCTCGTTGCTACAAGCTGTCCAGTCTATATACGACCATTGTGAGCGTTTGGTTCGTACTGCCACCAATCAGTCGAACTTGTTCCCAGTGAGAGGTGGACTCTGCTAGGGCAGTCCTTTATCACCAATCCTGTGCATAATATTTATGGACAGTATTTCTAGGTGCAGCCAAGGAATGGGGGGTATCATGTTTGGTGACCACAGGATCTCGTCTTTGCTGTATGCAGATGATGTCGTCCTGTTGGCTTTATCGAGAGATGATCTATAGGTCTTACTGGGATAGTTTGCTACTGAGTGTGATGCGGCCAGAATGAGAATAAGCACCTTATTAGTCCATGGTCCTCAATCAGAAAAGGATAGATTGTCCTCTCTGGGCTGGGGCTTGGTCCTGTCCCAAACGGAGGAGTTCAAGTATCGCTGGGTCTTGTTCATGAGTGAGGGGAAAATGGAGCAGGAGATTGACAGATGAATCGGAGCAGCATCTGCAGTGATGCAGATGTTGTACTGGTCTGTCATGGTGAAGAGGGAGCTAAGCTCTAAAGCGAAGCTATCGATTTACTGCTCGATCTATCTTTCTACCCTCTCCTGTGGTCATGAACTTTGGGTAATGACCGAAAGAATGAGATTGCGGATACAGGCAGCTGAAATAAGCTTTCTCCATAGGGTTTCTGGACTCACCCTTAGAGACAGAATGAGGAGCTCAGTTATCTGGGAGAGGTACAGAGTAGAGCCGCTGCTCCTCCACACTGATATGGTTTGGGCATTTAATTAGGATGCCACCTGGATGCCTCCCACTTGAGGCGTTTCAGGCATGTATCACTGGGAGCTACCCCATAATGACAACATGAAAAAAAGTTTTTTTTGAGGTTTTTGAAAATTTATTAAAAATAAAAAACTGAGAAATCACACGTATATAAGTATTCACAGCCTTTGCTCAATATTTTGGTGATACACCTTTGGCAGTAATTACAGCCTCAAGTCTTTTTGAATATGATACCACAAGCTTGGCACACCTATCTTTGGGCAGTTCCGCCCATTCCTCTTTGCAGCACCTCTCAAGCTCCATCAGGTTGGATGGGAAGCATCGGTGCACAGCCATTTTCAGATCTCTCCAGAGATGTTCAATTGGATTCAAGTCTGGGCTCTGGCTGGCCCACTCAAGGACATTCACAGAGTTGCCCTGAAGCCACTCCTTTGATATCTTGACTGTGTGCTTAGGGTCGTTGTCCTGCTGAAAGATGAACTGTCGCCCCAGTCTGAGGTCAAGAGTGCTCTGGAGCAGTTTTCATCCAGGATGTCTCGGTACATTTCTGCATTCATCTTTCCCTCTATCCTAACTAGTCTCCCAGTTCCTGCCACTGAAAAACATCCCCACAGCATGATGCTACCACCACCATGCTTCACTGTAGGGATGGCATTGGCATAGTGATGAGAGTGGTGTCTCGTTTCCTTCAAACATGACACCTGGCATTCATGCCAAAGAGTTCAATCTTTGTCTCCTCAGACCAGAGAATTTTGTTTCTCATGGTCAGAGAGTCCTTCAGGTGCCTTTTGGCAAACTCCAGGTGGGCTGCCATGTGCCTTTTACTAAGGAGTGGCTTCCGTCTGGCCACTCTACCATACAGGTCTGATTGGTGGATTGCTGCAGAGATGGTTGTCCTTCTGGAAGGTTCTCCTCTCTGCACAAAGGAATGCTGGAGCTCTGACAGAGTGACCATCGGGTTCTTGGTCACCTCCCTGACTAAGGCCCTTCTCCCCCGATCGCTCAGTTTAGATGGCCGGCCAGCTCTAGGAAGAGTCCTAGTGGTTCCAACCTTCTTCCATTCATGAATGATGGAGGCCACTGTGCTCACTGGGACATTCAAAGCAGCAGAAAATTTTCTGTACCCTTCCCCAGATTTGTGCCTTGAGACAATTCCTTTGAATTCATGCTTGGTTTGTGCTCTGACATGCAGTCAACTGTGGTACCTTATATAGACAGGTGTGTGCCTTTCCAAATCATGTCCAATCAACTGAATTTACCACAGGTGGACTCCAATTAAGCTGGAGAAACATCACAAGGATGATCAGTGGAAACAGGATGCACCTGAGCTCAATTTTGAGCTTGATGGCAAAGGCTGTGAATACTTATGTACATGTGATTTCTTAGTTTTTTATTTTTAATAAATCTGCAAAAATCTCCCCAAAAAAACTTTTTTCACATTGTCATTATGGGGTATTGTGTGTAGAATGTAGAATTTTGAGGGAAAAATGAATCCACTTTGAAATAATACTGTAACATGACAAAATGTGGAAAAAGTTAAGTGTTGTGAATACTTTCTGGATGCACTGTATTTTTTTCTGGGAACACGCTGCAGCATGACATTCTTCAAAATAAAATGCAAATCTCATGGCTTCAGTATCAGTTTCCCAATTTCACCCCCTGCTCCCTCTACATGGCTGTATTCCATTATTCACGGATGACAGACTTACCAGGGAAAGTCTTGCCCCACTTTTTCTCTCTCCCCCGCTCTTCAAATATGGAAGTAAACTGAAACCAAAACAGCTGAAGACCTCCTCTGTGATCCCATGTAGAACATATTTTTCTGTTGCTGTAATGATAATGAGAATTAACAGGGAATCAGGATTAGCTTGCTGCTGAAAAGCAGGTTATCCTTTCATTGGTGGAAGCTTGGGATGACATGACACAACACCTTGTTTTTTGTTTCCAAATCTGCAGGTGAACAATTGAAGCTGTGCACTGGCATCAGGTGAACAGGAGCTGCCAAACTTGTCTTCTGTGGTCACGGTTTCTTGTTGACGAGAAACAAGCCAAAGTGCAAAAGTGGAGCAAAGAGCTAAATATACTGTAACAAAAACCTGGATTACTGTCCGATGATCAGCGGTGTAGATCCGTTTGAATACATCTCCAATATTCATCTCAAGACCTGAGAGACAGTCAATAATTTAACCTGAAATAAATCAGCTTCTGTGTTGTATACTTTATTAACTTGGGTTCGTCCGTGGACCAGAATACTGTTTATGTACACATCTACAGCTCTGGTGCTGTATCTCTGCAAGATATTGATTCAGTCTTTCCATTAATAATTAATGGCAACATCTGTTTCTGAAATCCTTGTTGAGCACTGAAACTTAAGGCAGCAGGAGTTTGAAGAGCTGTATAATATGTTCTCCTGCTGGGATTTAATTCCCATAATGCACAGCTTTTGTTATTGAGTTTATTTTTTATGTAAATACTGAAGGACAGGGTGTTTCCCCCATTTCTGTGCCAGCTGATTTTACAGACAAAGTTTGGTCTGACCACTTCTAATCAAATGTTTGATGTGCCTTGTAGCACATGCCTTGTAGAAATAATGTGTGCGGATGGATTCAATTTGCACATTAGCTGATAGTCTTCAAGAGAGAATTAGGGTATGGATTTCTAGGGAGGGTTCCATGAACATGATTTCAGCTTACTAATTAAAATTTCATCAAGTAATGAAGTGAACCAAAGACTAACTGAGCATGAAGGTTAATAATCTCTTCAATAGCTCGAAGGTCAGACTTTGTGTATTCTGAATTATGTGTGATATTATGTGTATGCGGTCGCTGTTATTATCCACTATGCTCTGACATGAAACTAATGATCATGTTAATTTTCGGCTGTGACAAGTATTGCTGATTAAAGGTTAATTGATATTTATTAGAGTGTGAATTTGATTGGAAGAACCAACAGCACGACGAATAAATAGTAGTTGTTTATGACCTTGGGGGGATGTGACGGTAAGATTGTGAGGGATAGAGAAAGAGAAACTGCATAAAAATATGTTTATGCGGGTATGCAAGAAACTGCAGACACTTGAGTCCTCTATCCTCTGTAGCTGTGCTCTAAATACCATCTATCTCCTTAAAGTCTTATTTTATTGGAAATGTTGCAGCAATCACTTAATGGTCCATATCCAGCCCCTGGAGTGATCACTCTCTCTCCATTGTTCTATTCTGGTTTCATCCACAGTCATCATGACTCACACCTTTTAAATTAAAAAAGATTTTTCTCAGATTCCTTCCCCATTTTTCTCTTTCTTCAAACAATACCTCCAATTTCCCCTTCAACACTGTGCTCACTTTCTCTTTCATTCTGCTCCTCTCTTGTTCTTGTCTGCTTTTTGCTCGTCCGAGCTTGAAATATGACATAAACATCACATTGTATCGGGCCACCTTGAATTATAAATCAAGTACATGTTGCTTTGTTAGTGTCACAGGGGGAGAGGATGCACGACTATTTATTCAGTGGTCCAAATCCATCAACAACCCCTGAGGCAGAAAAATCAGTCCGCTCTCATTCTGGAGACGTCAAACCAGAGCCACTGGCATATCAGTGCCTACGCAGAAGGTGCCCTTTGGCTGATGCACCAGGCTTCTGCATTGGTTAAGACCGCACAAAGTTGTCTCATAATGACAAGCACTATTACTGCTCTAAAGAGCTTGTTTCAGCCAAGTATTGGTTGCAGCCAAATCTAGCAAAGTGGTTTCTGTCTAAACCTAACAAGGGACAGTAAGTGGGAGAAAAGGGGATAGAATAAAAACACATTTCTACAAGACAAACTGTTGACTCCTGTTCTGGATATGTCAGGAGACATAAAGGTTTTGAAAAATGGCAGCAAGATGCTCTGAATGAAATCAGGTTGGAAACACCACGCCAACACAAACCTGGCAAACAGCTCTACAGTTCTTATACCGAATGTGATTTAATCCCAACAGACTTGTGTTAAAATGTGCATGATTACACCAGCAACAAGCATGTTTATAGCCAGATATGAAAAAAGGTTGCAGTAGGGCTGGTCAATTTGAACTTAAATCAGCATCACAGTTAACTGACCCTTTCATGTCGGTTTTCATTTTTTCTGGGGTTTTTTTTCTCCTTTCTTCTTACTGATAAGGCTTCCAACTAAGCAATATTACACAAGAGTGTGGTATCATATCACTGTGGTGTGGTAGTAAATGAGTATAGTATATGAGGAGGGACTGAAAAGTGCATAGGCTAACATAGGAAGAACTTAAGAAGGAATTGTGCTTGTAGGTGCTGAGCCAGTAGTATTTGTGCTTCAGTGGCCGAGGAACAAGAGCGCAGAGCTGAGGGTGAGAACTGTCAAGAATATGGGTACAATCAATGTTGGGCAAGTTACTAAAAAATAGTAACTAGTTACAGTTACTAGTTACTTCTTTTCAAAAGTAACTGAGTTACTTACCAGTTACTGCATAATTAAAGTAACTAGTTACTTGGAAAAGTAACTTTCACGTTATTTTTAAATGCATACTTAAATCATCTTGCACACATAGCAAGATAAGTGAATTAATGGATTACATTAGGGGCTTATTAATGTGAGGCTGAAAACAGACTGTTTCAGACAGAACTTTTAGAACATGTTCAGTCTCCTTTATCCTGCCTTGAGAGCTCTTAATTTGGGGAAAATCTGAAGAAAATCAACACAAAATTGCCAGTAATTTCCTCATTTTGGAGTGAGAAATAGGATTTGTGGAGTGAGAGAGAGGGAAAAAGAGTGAGTTGGCAACACTGCATAAAGCTATCGGTTTTTACTTTTAATATTATGGATTTAAACCGATGTGCATTGATCCAAAGAAAATGTCCATTATCCACAGTCCAAATGTCTGCTGTGACAGAGACATGATCCAGTCCTTTTGGTGATCAAATCCATTTTTGAATAATCTTTATCCAAGTAGCAAGTAAATGTGTTTTAACTTCAGTGGATAACAGCTGTCTGTTGGAAAATGACCGTTATCAGATCTTCATTCTGTACCAGCGTATCTGGCAATCAGTCGGTTTAATTCTTGCTGGGTCACCAACAGTTCAGATCATACTTGTGCTCGAGATCCAGACGCTGTTCAGATAGCGTAAATCCGCGAACACTGTGTTACCTTAGCATAGCATTAGCACTAGCTTTGCAGGACCTTGTTGCTGTTCTTAGGCACTTCTGGAGATTGCAGTCGGTCTCAAATGCATTTAGCTTGCAACCCACCATGCCTTTATCTTTAACCGCGACAAAGAAAAAATAATCTGTCTATTCCCACAAAAACAAAGTAGCTTCATCTTTTCCCAGCAGCTCCATTTGTGGCTATAGCAGTGAAGAGGCTCTTTGATTGACGGCTCATTGGCTCGGTAAGGTCAGTTTGTATTGCGCTAAAATATCTATCCATATTAATAAAACAACTAACACAAGTAATGCATCTGATCAAATTTCAGTAACTGTAATGCAATACTGAATTTTTAAACAGTAATTTCGTTACACAGCATGTTACTGCAAAAGTAGTGGCATTACAGGAACGCGTTACACGTTACTCCCAACACTGGGTACAATAAAGCACATTTGATTAAGTTTGACCACTGCATCATGGTCAGCCTATGGACTTTTCAGGCCCCCCTCATAATAAATAACAGGTCTATTGTCATTTCACACACAAAATGCTTCCTTTTCCGGCGCCACACAACTTGGCTGCCTTTTGCAACAGCGGCTCAATTCTGAGTCTTTTTATCTTCCTTCTTCTTTCTGATCCGGTGATAACTTTCTGATCCGGCACACCTTTCACTCTATATATATCACGGACGCACAGATCGCCCCAATGGTCTCCCGAGTCGGCGGACGGAGCCTCTGTTTACAGCAGGAGACGATACAGCAGGGAAGAGCTAGCTAGCACTCAACCGCCACCCGGTGCTAACGGAGAAACTCGACATACCGGGGAACTGAAGCGAAAACGACACGGGTGTCGGGCTGGAGTTTAGGCGGCGTGCAAGAAATATAAGACAGAATAATAAAGAGCGATGGCAAGAACCAAGCAGACCGCCCGTAAATCTTCTGGTGGAAAAGCCCCGGCTGCTCGGAAAAGCGCTCCGGCCACCGGCGGAGTGAAGAAGCCTCACCGTTACAGGCCCAGTACCGTGGCTCTGAGAGAGATCCGTTGCTACCAGAAATCCACGGAGCTGCTCATCCGTAAGCTGCCCTTCCAGCGCCTGGTGAGGGAGATCGCTCAGGACTTCAAGACCGACCTGCGCTTCCAGAGCTCCGCCGTCATGGCTCTGCAGGAGGCCAGCGAGGCCTACCTGGTGGGTCTCTTCGAGGACACCAACCTGTGCGCCATCCACGCCAAGAGGGTCACCATCATGCCCAAAGACATCCAGCTGGCCCGCCGCATCCGCGGAGAGAGAGCTTAGACTTTCTGCTGCACATCCACCAACCACAATGCTCCGCACTGTGTGTCATATATATATATATATATATATATATATATATGTACATATGTACAGTGGGGCAAAAAAGTATTTAGTCAGCCACCAATTGTGCAAGTTCTCCCACTTAAAAGATGAGAGAGGTCTCCAATTTTCATCATAGGTATACCTCAACTATGAGAGACAAAATGAGAAAAAAAAATCCAGAAAATCACTTTGAAGGATTTTTAATGAATTAATTGTTAAATTCCTCGGTAAAATAAGTATTTGGTCACCTACAAACAAGCAAGATTTCTGGCTCTCACAGACCTGTAACTTCTTCTTTAAGAGGCTCCTCTGTCCTCCACTCGTTACCTGTATTAATGGAACCTGTTTGAACTCGTTATCAGTATAGCTGTCAAAGGACACCAGAAACAAAATTGTAGACCTGCATCAGGCTGGGAAGACTGAATCTGCAATAGGTAAGCAGCTTGGTGTGAAAAAAATCAACTGTGGGAGCAATTATTAGAAAATGGAAGACATACAAGACCACTGATAATCTCCTCGATCTGGGGCTCCATGCAAGATCTCACCCCATGGGGTCAAAATGATCACAAGAACGGTGAGCAAAAATCCCATAACCACATGGGGGGACCTTGTGAATGACCTGCAGAGAGCCGGGACCAAAGTAACAAAGGCTACCATCAGTAACACACTACGCCGCCAGGGACTCAAATCCTGCAGTGCCAGACGTGTCCCCCTGCTTAAGCCAGTACATGTCCAGGCCCATCTGAAGTTTGCTAGAGAGCATTTGGATGATCCAGAAGAGGACTGGGAGAATGTCATATGGTCAGATGAAACCAAAATAGAACTTTTTGGTAAAAACTCAACTTGTTGTGTTTGGAGGAGAAAGAACACCATACCTACTGTGAAGCATGGGGGTGGAAACATCGTGCTTTGGGGCTGTTTTTCTGCAAAGGGACCAGGACGACTGATCCGTGTAAAGGAAAGAATGAATGGGCCATGTATCGTGAGATTTTAGTGAAAACCTCCTTCCATCAGCAAGGGCATTGAAGATGAAACGTGGCTGGGTCTTTCAGCATGACAATGATCCCAAACATACCACCCAGGCAACGAAGGAGTGTCTTCGTAAGAAGCATTTCAAGGTCCTGGAGTGGCCTAGCCAGTCTCCAGATCTCAACCCCATAGAAAATCTTTGGAGGGAGTTGAAAGTCTGTGTTGCCCAGCGACAGCCCCAAAACATCACTGCTGTAGAGGAGATCTGCATGGAGGAATGGGCCAAAATACCAGCACCAGTGTGTGAAAACCTTGTGAAGATTTACAGAAAACATTTGACCTCTGTCATTGCCAACAAAGGGTATATAACAAAGTATTGAGATGAACTTTTGTTATTGACCAAATACTTATTTTTCACCATAATTTGCAAATAAATTCTTTAAAAATCAGACAATGTGATTTTCTGGATTTTTTTTCTCTCATTTTGTCTCTCATAGTTGAGGTATACCTATGATGGAAATTGGAGACCTCTCTCATCTTTTAAGTGGAAGAACTTGCACAATTGGTGGCTGACTAAATACTTTTTTACCCCACTGTATACTAGCTGCTCTTGTTTTTTCTTGCCTTCTGATTGTTGCTCTGAGTGTTGCTATCCCTGTGCTGTTGCAATCCTGGAATTTCCCCATTGTGTGGCTAATAAAGGCTTATCTTATCTTATCTTATCTTAAAATAAACATTGCCCAGTGTTTACAACACATTTTCACTGTATTAAAGCAGTGCTATGTAACTTTCTTGTTCCAGGTAGGAATACTGAAAACACTACAACAATGGTAACTATGACCTCAGTCCCAACAGCCAATCACAAGGCACATCTGTAGTCACCAGTAACCAAACACTCTGTGATTGGCTGTTGGAACTGAGGCCATAGAATTGAGGTCACAAATGTTCAACTTTTGGAAACTTGGGATTATGCGACTCTTGTTCACTCCATCATGCACATAATAGCCTAAGCTGGAAGTGTTGTAGTAAAGGCCAGACTGAGACCAGAGTCTCCCATGACCACTGTATGTGTATGTCTGGGTCTTAGCTTCGGTTTTGGGAGACTCTGGTCTTGACGAGGTTTTGACTACAACACTAGCAGCTGATTTTATTTGATGGTGAGTGCAACCATCAGTCCTTCCCTGAAATTGAACAGATGGAGATGCAGTTCATTTTGTGACCACAAGATGACACTAAAACCTGAGTGGTGAAAGGGTTCATACAGTACCTTTAATGATGACAACTCCTCCAACTTGCATCTAAAAACAAATCATAAGAATATGGCCAAATGTGCTACCTAGAAGATGCTATGGAGAGCATCCTTCACCCTGTTTCCATGTTTCGAAAGCACTTAAATCTGAGTACAGAGATGGGACTGAGGCAGGAGGTGAATAAAACAGTGGTTTATGAGATTTTACAAATCATTGCCTTAGATTTTACACAGCGTCCCTATCCGTTTGGAATTGGGGTTGTTCTACTTTATGTATTATACAGTACAACATGGATTACTACAGAAACATACGTACCTGCTGCTTCCATTTGTGTGTAATGTACAGCTGACACAAGAATAAACCTGCAAACATTTTCAGCACTATTACCAAGACAAACAAGATGTAATTCTTGTGTACACATCCCGAGGATAATTTGGAGCGCGTCACTGAACGTGTCCACCATGTGTAATCACTGGTTTTGCCAGCAGGGAACAAATTTTGTTCTATAAACACGGAGAACACTGTGTAAAGCCGGCATTCAGTCATGCTTCTTTGAGGCATTTTATGGAGACTGAGCAAAATATCCATCGCTCATTGGGCTTACTAAAGATTCAGCCCCATTTAAAAATTCAGATCATCATTTGCATATCAAGCGATTATTGGTGTGGAAAAGTGATTAAAATCACAGCTCCCTTCAGTGCCAGAAACTTTTTTTTAAATTTCACAGTACCCTTGACACTTTAATTTCAAAATATGAACTACATATCTGCAGGTCCCAATTTCCTTTCAATGACTCATCTCGAAATCAGCCACTTATCATAACACATAATGTATTTTTCTCATTAAGCATGCTGCCATTGTGGCAACTGTGCTCTGAGCACCATGACCACAAGCAATCATTTAATAATTCATAGTGTTTTTCATTCGTGGCCTGCAGTATTGTGGCAAAGTGCTGTGACGCAGAAACCAAAACCAGCCTGCTACACTGTGGTGTGATGAGTATGAGATCTCTCCTGGCAGATGGTGTGTTATTAAAGTAGAAAGAAAAAAACTTTCAATATCTGGTCATAACTTTTTGGCTCAGACATACATTGGTATTTGTAGAACAAACTGCTGCATAGAAAAAGAATATACTGTAGCTGATGTGATAATCATTTGTTTTGCGTTTTATCTTCTCCCCAAACCTTTTAGAAACTCCTGAAGTGAGACAACATGTTCATCAAATCTGATTAGAACCTGTTCTTGTGCGTTTACAAGAGGCCTGATTGGCTCATATAGCAGGAGTGTCATTGACCTGCCTGCAGCTAATGGTCCATGCTGTAATGAATCTGAGGAGACGCTGAGTAATTCCATGCACACCTCTCACTGCTCCAATTTCAGACACACCAGTTTGGAGGTCGCCTCCCTTCATTAATCCTCATCCCTGACCAGGTGTCACGACAAGCATTCTGTTAAAATGAGATGTGGGACATTAAGGCTTAGAGGGCTTGTTGGGTCTGATGTTATTTCAAACTAAAACATTTCATCAAATTGCACAGTTTCACAATGGGACTTCAACTCTAGTACTATTGTAACAACCTTTAGATATCCATTTTCATGAAAATACAGACTAGTATCACTTTATATTAAAGTGTAAAAGATACAGTGCAATGACAGACTGTTCATGTATGCTGCAACTAAACTATTTATTTATTGGTTTATTTAACAAGGACAGTGCACAATAATAAAAATTTTGTAAACGTGGCAGAGTTAGCCAAAAGGATATTTTTTCATCTGTAGTCCCTGGACAAATGTTATGTCACCCTAAAAAGTAAAAACAAATTAATATAATTACAAGACATCGACAAGAGAACTAATTAAAGAGAAATACTAGCATTAATAGAAAAAAATATTAAAACATCCTTATGTTATTTTTAAAAACATCAGATTCGAACATTTAAAGCATGCAACAAAGTGTACTAATCATGCAAGACCATAAGATGATTCTGAGTGGAATAATGCAGTCCCCTCTTGCTGCACCTCTTATGACAATATTCAGCTGTTCTTATGTTAACAAACTGAGTGGAGGAGAGGTATGAATGATCTTATACATATGACAAATATTTACATATTTAAGCTGAAAGTATGCCATAGCCATCCTAAAAGTATGTTGTAAGTGTTATGTTGTGGAGAGTGCAAATAACAGAGGCAAACTCTTGCAGCAGACTACTTTATTCACTCTCACATCAATTATAACAGAAAAAGCATTTTCACAATACACCAGGGTCTCTCCTTTTATATCCTCCACCCATCTCACATCTGCATGACATCTCGCATCACAATACATTCAACCCTTCTCCCCCCACTGTCTCCCAGCTCTCCTTCCTGCTACATTACCATAATCTCTCCCATCTCAATAACTATTGTCCTCATCTGTTTACCCTCTGCATCCAGTCTGAAATGATTCTCTCCCCCCCCCCCCCCCCCCCCCCCCCAGAATCTCAGACCGAGTTTCAGTCTTTTGGCTTTGGTATCTGCTGTAACAGGGGTTCTCTCCGCCTCCGTGGCGCTGCTGTGCCGGTGGGGGGCTCCTGGGGGTGTGTCTGTCTGCGGGTGGGCAATGGCGAGGGGGGGGAACCTTCGACTTGCCCGTGTGGCTGCTCTGATGAATCGTTTACCTGGGGAGTTCTCCGTGGGGGTCTTCCACGCCGAGGGGCCCGAGCCAACATCACTTGCTCGTCCGCCACCACAAAGGCGGGCTTAAGTCTGTCTATACATATTTTCTCCCGACGACCCCCCAAGTCTAACAAAAAAATGTTTGTCCCCTGCTTCCAGCACTCTGAACGGGCCATCGTAGGGTGGGTGCAATGGGGGGCGGTGGGCATTGTGCCTGACAAACACGAAAGACGCGTTCTTCAAAGTTTTTGTCACAAAAGCTCGTGGAAAACAGTGGTGGGCCAGGCCCGGCAGCGTGCCTGTATCTGTGCTATGCTGCTAACGCTGAGACGGATAGTTGTCCGGCGCGGGATTATCTGGCAAAAATCCCCCGGGGAGCCGCAGTGGCTGAGAAAAAACAAGCTCCGCCGGGGAAGCCTCCAAATCCTCTTTTGGTGCGGAACGCAACCCCAACAAAACCCACAGCAACCGGTCTACCCAATTTGCATCTGTCAGCGAAGCCCTGAGCGCTGCTTTCAGTGACCTATGGAAACGCTCGCATAACCCATTGGCCTGTGGGTTGTACGCGGTTGTGCGATAAATTGCAACACCCAGGCTACGGGCCATCGCGGACCAGAGGTCGGAAAGAAACTGAGGGCCCCTATCAGACGTGATGTCCAACGGGATGCCACAACGTGCCACCCATGTTGTCAAAAAAGCACGCACCACGTCAGCAGATGCAGTTGCCGCCAGCGGGACTGCTTCTGGCCAGCGTGTGGTGCGGTCCACCACTGTCAGAAGGTGCGTGCACCCCTGCGATGGCGGGAGGGGACCCACGAGGTCCATGTGAACATGGTTGAACCTCTTAGCCGGTATACGAAACGGTTCCAAAGGAGTCCTTGTTGGCACGCTACGCAGGCTGCGGCCCACTTTCACTTGTTTACGCAGGCCTGGCCATATGAACTTCGCTCCCACCATTTTGACTGACACGCGTACTCCTGGGTGCGCCAGAGCGTGAACTGACTCAAACACTCAGCGGCGCCAAGCAACTGGGACCACCGGGCGCAGGCGTCCTGTGGAGACGTCACAGATTGGGAGGGCTGCCATCTTGCAGTACTCTGCTCTCCAGCCTTAACCCTGTTGGTCCAGACTGGAGCGCACACACGTCCGCATCGCCAATCTGCTCTGTGGCCATGGCTGTATAATCTATCCCCACGCAGACCGGGGCCTCTACTGCACACGAGAGGCAGTCCGCCACCACATTCAGTTTACCCGACACATGCTGAATATCGGTCGTAAACTCTGAGATCGCAGCCAGCTATCTCTGCTGCCGGCCCGACCATGGTTCCGAAACCTTGGCCATAGCGAATATTAGCGGCTTGTGGTCCACAAACGCAGTGAAGCTGCGCCCTTCCAGCCAGAACTGGAAGTGGTGTATGGCCAGGTGGAGAGCCAGCAACTCTCTGTCAAGCGTGCTGTATTTACGCTCACTGTTGCTCAAAGCCCTGCTGAAAAAAGTGAGTGGCTGCCAAGAACCGGCGACGCGTTGCTCCACGACGGCCCCTATGGCCACGTCCGAGGCGTCGGTAGTGAGTGCTATCCGGGCCACCGGGTCCGGGTGCGCCAACAGTGCGGCGTTTGCCAGGGCCGTTTTAACCTCAGAGAACGCCTGCTCCCGCTCCGGAGTCCATTCGACTCTGTCCGCCGGTTTCCGTTTCTTGAGCGCGGCGTACAATGACTGCATGAGCTGAGCTGCGCGGGGGGAGGAACCGGTTATAAAAGTTAACCATCCCCAAAAACTCTTACAGCGCCCTGACCGTCTGAGGCCAGGGAAAATTCGCCATGGCGCACACTTTGTCGGGCAAGGGTATCACTCCCTCCGGTGAGACGCGGTGCACCAAAAAGTCAACCCCCGTCACGCCGAACTGGCATTTCGCCGGGTTGATCATTAACCCGTGCTCCTCCTACCTCCGGAAAACCATCCTGAGGTGGGTTACATGTTCGTCCTCGGATGCGCTGGCCACCAGGATATCATCCAGGTAGACTAACACAAAAGGCAGATCGCGCAACACCGCATTCATCATGCGTTGGAATGTCTGTGCCACGCCTTTTAATCCGAAGGGCATGCATAAAAACTCAAACAAGCCAAACGGAGTTATTACCGCTGTTTTGGGTATGTCCTCCGCGCGCACTGGGACCTGGTGGTAAACACGGACCAGGTCTATTTTAGAAAAAATGCGTGCCCCCGCGAGGTGAACGGAAAAATCTTGAATATGGGGTATCGGGTAGCGATCGTGCGCTGTGGCGTTATTCAACCTGCGGAAATCTCCGCACGGTCGCCATGATCCCTCGGCCTTGGGGACCATGTGTAGCAGGGATGCCCATGGGCTGTTTGAGCGCCTGACGATGCCCAACCTTTCCAAGTTGGCAAACTCGCGCGCTATGGCCAGTTTAGCTGCGTCCAGGCAGCAAGTTCGTGTGAAAACGGGCGGCCCAGTGGTGGTGATAAAGTGTTCCAACCTGTGTTTAGTGCTGGCCGCCGAAACTGGAACTTATCGCCTGGAGCTGTGACGTTGGCTAGTGTTGTTGGCCCAGCCCCTCAAGCTGTACAGGGGAGAGAATCAAAAGACATTGCATTAACCAGGCGCCTGTTAGCAACATCAACTAGCAACCCGTGTGCACACAGAAAATCAGCTCCCAGGATTGGGAAACTCAATGCCGCTATGACAAAAGTCCACTCGTACATACGGCCATGTAGGGATAAAGTCAGTGTTCTCTCACCAAAAGTCTTAATGTCCGAGCCGTTTACGGCTACCAGCTGGAGGCCGCTAGCTCCCGCTAGCCGGTCGGCGTAGGACGGCAGGATGAGGCTCTTTTGGGAGCCGGTGTCTACGAGGAACCGTCTCCCCGAGCGTGAGTCCATCACGTAGAGCAGCTTGCTCTCTTCACCGGCAGTCGCAGCTGCTACTGACTGTCGGCCTTGGTGTTTCCCGAACACTTGAATTGGCACGGTGGCAGACATCTGCGTGCGTTCTCTCCAAAGCGGCGGTGGTAGAAGAAGAGCGTGTCTCTCTGGCGCTTCCTGGCCCCCGCTGCCACTACCGTCGCCGGCTCCTCGCCTCCACTGGTCGTCTCGCTGGGTTCAGACGCCGCCGCGTTCACTGTGAGGGCTCTGGTGGTGAGGATGATCCGATCTCCCTCCTGGACTAACGCCCGGTAGTCACGCTCGGCCAGCAATGGCGAATTGGCAAGGACCGCTCTTGCCTCTGTTGGGGGGTTCCGGAGGAAAAGGTGGGCAAACAGAAAATCCTCGTCTTCCGTGCCCATCAATGCCAACATCTTCTCCATCAGTTCAACCGCCGACCCATCTCCTAACTCGGAGCGCCTCAGGAGCCTCTCTGCTCTCTCACAGTCCGAGAGCGTGTAGCACCGGGTCAGCGCGGCCTTGAGAGCCCCGTATTTGTCGTGGGCTGGAGGCTGTTGGAGCAGGCTCGCTACTTGCTGAGACGTGCGAGCGTCCAGCGCTGCGACCACATAGTAATATCTGGTGTCGTCTGCCATTATTCCCCGGAGGGCGAACTGAGCCTCGGTGTGGTGGAACCAAGACCGCAGGTCGTGCAGCCAAAAGTCCGGTAGTTTGACCGAAACAGCACACGCATTGCTGGGGGTTCCCGTCCAGGCCATCTCTGGGATGCTTGCCGCGTTGCTGGAGCTTCCCGTCCCGGCCAACTCCGGGGTTCTTGCCTCGTGTTCCATAATTCGTCAAGGGGTCACCAGTGTGGAGAGTGCAAATAACGGAGGCAGACTCTTGCAGCAGACTACTTTATTCACTCTCACATCAGTCATAACAGAAAAAGTATTTTCTCAATACACCAGGGTCTCTCCTTTTATATCCTCCACCCATTTCACATCTGCATGACATCTCGCATCACAATACATTCAACCCTTCTCACCCCACTGTCTCCCAGCTCTCCTTCCTGCTACATCACCATAATCTCTCCCATCTCAATAACTTCAGTGGGGCAAAAAAGTATTTAGTCAGCCACCAATTGTGCAAGTTCTCCCACTTAAAAGATGAGAGAGGTCTCCAATTTTCATCATAGGTATACCTCAACTATGAGAGACAAAATGAGGAAAAAAAAATCCAGAAAATCACATTGAAAGATTTTTAATGAATTAATTGGTAAATTCCTCGGTAAAATAAGTATTTGGTCAATAACAAAAATTCATCTCAATACTTTGTTTTAAACCCTTTGTTGGCAATGACAGAGGTCCAATGTTTTCTGTAAGTCTTCACAAGGTTTTCACACACTGTTGCTGGTATTTTGGCCCATTCCTCCATGCAGATCTCCTCTAGAGCAGTGATGTTTTGGGGCTGTCGCTGGGCAACACGGACTTTCAACTCCCTCCAAAGATTTTCTATGGGGTTGAGATCTGGAGACTGGCTAGGCCACTCCAGGACCTTGAAATGCTTCATACAAAGCCACTCCTTCGTTGCCCGGGCGGTGTGTTTGGGATCATTGTCATGCTGAAAGACCCAGCCACATTTCATCTTCAATGCCCTTGCTGATGGAAGGAGGTTTTCACTCAAAATCTCACGATACATGGCCCCATTCATCCTTTCCTTTACACGGATCAGTCGTCCTGGTCCCTTTGCAGAAAAACAGCCCCAAAGCATGATGTTTCCACCCCCATGCTTCACAGTAGGTATGGTGTTCTTTCTCCTCCAAACACGACAAGTTGAGTTTTTACAATAAAGTTCTATTTTGGTTTCATCTGACCATATGACATTCTCCCAGTCCTCTTATGGATCATCCAAATGTTCTCTAGCAAACTTCAGACAGGCCTGGACATGTACTTGCTTAAGCAGGGGGACACGTCTGGCACTGCAGGATTTGAGTCCCTGGCAGCGTAGTGTGTTACTGATGGTAGCCTTTGTTACTTTGGTCCCAGCTCTCTGCAGGTCATTCACTAGGTCCCCCCGTGTGGTTCTGGGATTTTTGCTCACCATTCTCGTGATCATTTTGACCCCACGGGGTGAGCTCTTGTGTGGAGCCCCAGATCGAAGGAGATTATCAGTGGTCTTGTATGTCTTCCATTTTCTAATAATTGCTCCCACAGTTGATTTCTTCACACCAAGCTGCTTACCTATTGCAGATTCAGTCTTCCCAGCCTGATGCAGGTCTACAATTTTGTTTCTGGTGTCCTTTGACAGCTCTTTGGTCTTGGCCATAGTGGACTCTGACTGTTTGAGGTTGTGGACAGGTGTCTTTTATACTGATAACGAGTTCAAACAGGTGCCATTAATACAGGTAACGAGTGGAGGACAGAGGAGCCTCTTAAAGAAGTTGTTACAGGTCTGTGAGAGCCAGAAATCTTGCTTGTTTGTAGGTGACCAAATACTTTTTTTACCGAGGAATTTACCAATTAATTCATTAAAAATTGTTCAGTGTGATTTTCTGGATTTTTTTTTCTCATTTTGTCTCTCATAGTTGAGGTATACCTATGATGAAAATTGGAGACCTCTCTCATCTTTTAAGTGGGAGAACTTGCACAATTGGTGGCTGACTAAATACTTTTTTGCCCCACTGTATTGTCCTCATCTGTTTACCCTCTGCATCCATTCTGAGATGATTAACCCCGCGTCTACACCGTATGTAATTATACTATGAATAATGAGGCCAGGTGCATGACTGAACTTATCTTTACTATGGGCTCCAAACTCCACACACAACCGCCAGGCAGCGGTGTTGGCAAAAGAGACCCGCCCCTCCTGCCTGCTGCTCTTTATAGGCACGGGTGGTGGTAGAAACGGAAGTGCCACCACACCGTGCCATACCTGTCAAGGCATACCTCATGCCTCCCTTACTGGGGGGGGCTTTCACACCTGTACTGAGTACTTAAAAACTGTATTTATCGGCAGATGAAAGAAAACTGAAGCAAAAAAAACCAAACAAAAACCAAACAAACAACAACAATTGCAACATGAACTATTTCAAACATATTTATTCAAATGTACACTTATATGGACACAATCTTGAGCCATAACGTTTTGGTAATGTGAAAATAATAAGCCAAGTAGCACAAAAAAAATAAATTAAAAAATAAATTAAAAAAATTATAATATTAATAATAAATAAATAAAAATAAAAAACAATATTTGTCAAATTTACATTAGCACAAGGTAGATTGCTTAATTTGAAAGTACACAATAAGAATAATTCTGAATATAGTTCTTAATTGTGAGCTAGATATATATACTTGGAATTAAAGAGTTTTTAATTGTCAGCTTTGTTACACTAACACACTTGGATGAACTTGAAACAAGAAAATGATCACTGATGCTGCTTGTTATAGTTCCAAGTAGCAGCCTTTGCTGACGCTAGCATTTCTTTTGAAGGCTTGACCTTGAAGCATAGAGTGTCACAATTCATTTTCACTTGCATGAAAGAAGTCAGAGTTTCTGGGAGCATACTTTTTCTGAAGTCGGTGTGAATTTTCCTGACCATGCTGAAAGCCCTCTCACTGTCAGCATTGCTGTGAGGAAGGCAAAGCAGTGCTGAGTACACTTTGAGGAGCTGGGTGAAGCGGGGCACATCAAGGGCTGTCTTCAAGGCCATCACCTGACCCCAGTAGACATCAACATGGACAGGCTTGCCATCCTTGTCTTGTAGAGGCACTGTGTTTTTTGGCAGCAGTTGCAGGTCCTCCCATTCTTCTTTCAGCTCTTCTGTATCAACAGTGGGGCAAAATGCAGCAGCAAGCTCTACAATGGGGCCATAGGTCAGGGACTCTGTTTTCCTGGGGTCGAGGACAGAGAGGTGTGGCAGAATTTTGTCGTCAAAGGGGAACTTGTTGAGCATCTTTCTCACTACAGCTTCATAGAAGCCTCTTACTGCTTCAAAGAACTTCTGCTCTGTGCCTGGGTCAAGTTCATGGGTTTGTAGGGCTTCTCTGGTTTCCAGTCCAATGGCGATAAACTCATCAGAGTGCTGCAGGTCACTGTCCAGGAAATCCAGCCTTCTTAGGTCATTGGTCGCCTTTACATACTTCATTTGAACAAATTTGACCAATAGTTTTCTCAAGAGACGATCCATTTCAGGGAGGAGACTGCCTATCTTGCTCTCGTCTGCTTGAAAGATGGTGTTGAAGTTGTTGATGATAGGCAGGATGAATTTGAGAAGCAGGAACAAGTCACATACTGTCAGGCTCTTTTGGCTATGTACCAAAAAAAAACCAAGACAACTTCTTTGACAGACTAATCACATAGAATGAAACATACGCCCATCACTATGATACAGAAACTAAAGCCCAGTTGAAGCAATGGAAGCGTTACAACTCACCACCTCTGAAGAAGGCACATGTCCAACCCTTGGCAGGCAAGGTCATGCTCACAGTCTTTTGGGACCAGCATGGAGTAATGATGATGGATTGCCTGGTAAAGGGTACCACAATTACCGGGACTTACTACACTTCACTGCTGCAGAAATTGCAGAAGGTCATCAAAAGCAATCATCATGCTGACCAAAGGTGTCCACTTCCTGCAAGATAATGCCGGGTTCACAACTTACACGTTGCCCAGAGGGAAGCACAGTCCTGCAGCTATTTAATCCTTCCTCACCCCACTTCCCCTCCCTACCTTACACCATTGACTTCCACCTTTTTCCAACAATGAAGTCATTTTTGAAGGGCAAGCCCTTCCAAGACAATGAAATGCTGATTTCCATGGTCAAGTTGTGGCTTCTGGCACAGCCTGCAGACTTCTACAGGTGAGGTCTCCACAGCTGCATAAAGCGATAGGAGAAATGCGTAACCCTTGGTGGTAACTATGCAGAGAAAAACTAATAAATGTGCCAAGGTTGAGTCTTCTCAGTCCATGGAAGATGACTCAGGGGAAATCTCTTATGAACAGCCCTCATAAATGTGTAACATTTCTATATTTTAGCTAAATTATATAAAATTGAAAAGCCTGTTTTTTAGTGCCATAGCTATCATGGAGCAGCATATGCCCTGCTGAATCTGAACAGCGCTTGTCAGTCAAAGATGGTGTTTCCCTATTGTCACCTACTGTAAATCATCACCTTCATTGGGTTTGATCTACTGAAAGCTGAAGTTTGATACTTTATATATCCAGTGTGTCTAGGAAGCATGAAGGACTAAAAAGGTGCCGACCTGCAGTGTGGGTCTGGCTGTCAGGTACGATCTGATGCAGATGAGCGTATTTTCCCTTCTCGAAGCTCGGACTCTCCCATTCTTTTCGGTGATGTCCAGTCCCTCGATTTCCCTTTTCTTCAAGCTTTGTTTTCTTCGCCGGCGGCACGCTGCATGAAACCCTTTTGAAAATCACAAAAAGACTGCTTAGGTAAGATAAGATAAGATAAGATAAGCCTTTATTAGTCCCACAACGGGGAAATTCCAGGATTGCAACAGCGCAGGGATAGCAACACTCAGAGCAACAATCAGAAGGCAAGAAAAAAAAGCAAGCAAGCAAGAGCAGCTAATATACATATGTACATATTACTATAAATATATATATATATATATATATATACACACAGACACACAGTGCAGAGCATTGTAGCTAGATGGGATAAATATATGAGTATATAAACACAGTGCGGAGCATTTTTTTTTTTTTTTTTTTTTTTTTTTTTTTTTTTGTTACTTATTTGTACCCGTAGGTAGACTTGGTTTGCAGTCTGGTGACAAGCCACTGGCTGCTGGTCGCTGCGTGCGCGAGCGCCCTAAACCTACATGTTTTTGGTATGCGGGAGGAAACCGGAGAAATCCCGGAGTAAACCCACGGAACACGGGGAGAACATGCAAACTCCACACAGCTCACTGTTGGTCGGGGGCTGGAATCGAACCCACGATCTCATGATCCCCGCGATCCCCCGGCCAAGGGTAAAACTGTGCTGCCACAGTGCTAAACCACTGCGCCACCGTGCAGCCCATTGTAGCTAGATGGAATAAATATGTAGATATATAAACACCCACAGTACGGAGCATTGCAGCTAGGTGGAATAAATATGTAAATATATAAACACACACAGTGCGGAGCAATGCAGCTAGATGGAATAATATGTAGATATATAAACACACAGTGCGGAGCATTGTAGCTAGATGGAATGACTATATAGATATATAAATATAAACATAAACATAAACACACCCAGTGCGGAGCATTGCAGCTAGATGGAATAAATATGTAAATGTATAAACACACACAGTGCAGAGCACTGTTGCTAGATGGGATGCAACAGCACAACCGTCTACTAGTTATCCTACATGGTATGATTATGTGCCCATACATATTCTCAACCTCCATAGCGACCAGTATTTTCATAGTTGTATGCCGGAGGGGACCATTGTGTAAGTCTATTGCATCTTTGGCATTCAAAAAACTATTAGGTTGTTACGTCTTTTTGCTATCTCTGCGAGCAGCCCTGCTTAGGTTGTACAGTCTGACAGCCGTTGGTAGGAAGGACCTGCGAAACCTCTCGGTTGTGCACCTGGGATGATGTAGTCTGCTGCTAAATGAGCTCCTCAGTGCATTCAGTATGTCCTGCATAGGGTGGAACTCGGACTCCAGCAGAGATGACAGTTTAGCCACCGTCCTTCTCTCTCCTATCTCCTCCACCGGATCAAGGCGCTGCCCCAGGACGGAGCTAGCTTTCTTGATCAGTTTGTTCAGTCTCTTCCTATCGGCTGCAGTAATGCCACTGCCCCAGTAGACCACTCCAAAAGTGATGGCTGATGCCACCACCGTGTCATAGAATGTCTTCAGCAGCGCTCCTTGTACACCAAAAGACCTGAGTCTCCTCAGTAGGAACAGCCTGCGCTGTCCCTTCTTGTAGAGTGCGTCAGTATTGTGTGACCAGTCTAGTTTATTGTTCAGATGAACACCCAGGTACTTGTAGGATGTCACCATCTCAATGTCTGTTCCCTGTATATTTACTGGTGCTGTGAGGGGTTGTCCTTGCCTGCGGCAGTCCACCACCAGCTCCTTAGTTTTCCTCGCATTGATCTGGAGGCAGTTCTGATGGCACCAGTCCACAAAGTCCTGGATAAGCCCTCTGTACTCAGCTTCATCTCCATTGGAGATGAGGCCAACGATCGCAGAGTCATCAGAGAACTTCTGTAGATGGCAGTGTGTTGTGTTGTGTGAGAAGTCCGCAGTATAAAGAGTGAATAGGAAGGGAGCCAACACCGTTCCCTGGGGGGCCCCCGTGCTACCGATGATCGTGTCGGACACACAGTCCCGGGTTCTCACAAACTGAGGCCGGTTCGTGAGGTAGTCCAGGATCCATGATGACAGGTGCTGGTCCACCCCTGCGCGCAGCAGCTTGTCCTTCAGGATCATCGGTTGGATGGTGTTGAAAGCACTGGAGAAGTCAAAGAACATGATCCTCACCACATTCCCGGGCTTCTCCAGGTGGGACAGAGAACGGTGAAGGAGGAAGATCACCGCATCCTCCACCCCAATGCCATGCTGGTAGGCGAACTGGAGTGGATCCATCGCTGGTTCCACCAGGGGGCGGAGGTGAGCAAGGAGCAGTCTCTCCAGGGTCTTCATCAAGTGGGACGTCAAGGCCACCAGTCTGTAGCTGTTCAGGTCTTCGGGGTGGGAAGTTTTTGGTACAGGTACCACACAAGATGTTTTCCACAGCTGTGGTACCCTCCCCAGCTTCAGGCTCAGGTTGAAGATGTACGTCACAATCCCACACAGCTGGTCTGCACAGGACTTGAGGAGCTTTGCGCTGATGCCGTCCAGTCCCGACGTCTTCCTCGCCTTGATCTTCCTCAGCTCCGTCCTCACCTGGGTCCTGGTCAGGGTCAGGATGGGGGGCTGTGTGTTGGGAGTGGGGGGGTGTTGGTGGAGTGGGGAGTGGGCAGCAGGACTTGATGTCTTTAGAGGCAGCAGTGGTTGTTGTACAGTCAGGGGGGAGGGCGGTTGGTCAAACCTATTGAAAAACAGATTCAGATTGTTCGCCCACTCCCTGCCCCCCGTGGCCTGGGGGGAGGTATTCTGGAGCCCAGAGATGGTTTTGAGGTTTCTCCAGACCCCGCTGATGTCGCTCTGTTGCAGCTTGTCCTCCATCTTCCTCCTGAAGCTGTCCTTGCCTTCTCTGATCTTTCTCCTCAGCTCCCTCTGTACGGACTTCAGCATCTCCCTGTTCCCCGACCTAAAGATCCTCTTCTTCTCTCTCAGAAGTGTTTTTATCTCAGGGTTGATCCAGGGTTTGTTGTTTGAGCAACACCGTATGGTCTTGGTGGGAACGGATTTGTCCACACAGAAGCTGAGGTAGCCCGTGAAGGTGTGAGTGAGGCCATCGAT
The DNA here is from genome assembly GCA_020510985.1 of Pholidichthys leucotaenia. NCBI lineage: Eukaryota > Metazoa > Chordata > Actinopteri > Cichliformes > Pholidichthyidae > Pholidichthys > Pholidichthys leucotaenia. Next base: position 328,964,426 of record CM035842.1, on the reverse strand, counting down.
GTCCTCACCATGTGGATCGCAGAGCTGCTTCCAGGCGGTGGCTTCAAAACAGCCCTTTAGAGTGTCCATTGCCTCCTCAGACCATAACATCACTGTGCGCATGGCCGGAGGTTGTCTGTGTACTAGGGGTTTGTACACCGGCCGGAGATGAACCAAGTTGTGATCCGATCTCCCGAGTGGGGGGAGTTGTGATGAGGTATACGCCTCCTTAGTGTTTGCGTAGAATAAGTCCAGTGTTTTATTGTCTCTAGTGTGGCAATTTCGCCAGGCATCGAATTACTGTTCAGTTGATTTTAGGTTCTCTCAATAATTTTTTTTTTTTGCTGTATATTTTTCTTTTTAGAGTACAGAAATGGCAATACGCCCGTATTTGCTAAAACTGCATTATCCCCATATTAAAATACGGCGAAACCGTATCACTTGACGGGTATGCGTGTCTCACAAATAAGAGCATAAGAACTATATAAATAACTATATAACATTCCTCCCCTCCCCTTAGAAAAGTCCAAAACACACACACAATTCAGAACCTCCCCAATTTAGGACCCGAATCATGCACTAAAATAACGGAAAACAATGTACTATAATTGGCCTACCACATTCACACCAAAACAACTAAAACTAGGGGGGACGGGTGGACTGCCATGCCACCCCACACGGCAAGGCAGATTATTCTGCTGCCTGTATTAAATAAAAGTCTATTCATAAACTAAAACTACCGCTGTGTTTCCTAAACTAAACAAAATGCAAAAAATAATCCCCAGAACTACAGACAGATATCATCATCATCATCAACACAACAAAATACTTATTTTTTTTTTTCCACATGCACACAAAGAAACTGAACAATTCCCAACCTATTATTAGAAAAGAAAAACTATCATAACTTCTTTTCACTCGAACAAATAACTTCACACCCATTTCACACAGCTGGAAAGGAAGGAACTTGCTTGTGCGCCCCTCCCCCTTCCCATCTCTCCTTAAGTCTGCCCCTGGAGGCGGCCTGCCTCCCGGACCGCAGCTGATCGCGTAGACCCAGATGCGTCTCCTCTTCCTCATCGGGTGTCCCTCTCGTCTTCCACCTGCAGTCTCCTCCCGGGCACGCCGCAGTACATTTGCGTGGTGCCTCCACGAACCATCTGACAGCTGAAAGTAGGCATCTCCTCATTTGGCCACGATGCACAGCCGCCCTTGGTGATCCCCAGACTGACGCCTGATCCTTACTCGGCGTGGTCACCCCCCCCCCCCCCCCATGAGCCCAAACCAGGTCCGCGACTCCCAGAGGGGCTTTGCTTGGCTTGCAGTGTTTCTGCCTGGCACTCAGTCCCTCCATACCTAACGGTCTGGCCCCAACCTCTTAACTCCGCTGCAGATGTCGCCATTGTAGCCCAATGTTCACCGGTCCACTTTAGTCGAGCTCCGGGAACAACTGGAACCAGCTCCTCGGTGTCGCTCAACATTGCAGGTGCCTCACCATGACACCCAGTATCCTTGTCCAGGGCAACTTGGACTCCGGCATTGAGATCCCCCTGCAACAACCCTGAGCGAGGCTGGTCCTGCTCGTCATCCGGGGTGCTTGGAAACTCTTCGCCCCATACCATATCATCCTCCACTCTCGGAACCAGCCAGTCCCACAGTCCACAGCCCGACCACTCCTCCCCAGCGCTGCTCTTGATGTCGAAATCCAAACCATAAAAAAGGTCACAGCCCATGATATTGTTGCCACGGGCCATCACGGTGAACTCAAGGTTGGCCATCTCGGCCAACTTATACCAGGCCGTCAACACCAGCGTTCCCATCGTGCTCAACCGTCTACCTCCATAGCCATAATGTGGCACTGGGTCTCTTTCAATCCTGTAGTGGGGGAAGAATTTTCTCACCGTAGCCCAATTCGGCAGAGAGCCCTCTGCGCCTGTGTCGATCAGCAACGGCACCTCCACACCATCCGGCTCCACTGTGCAGAACGTGTACCCATTGGTGTTCGGGGACACTGTGGGGACAACCGTCGGGGTCGTGGGGGGGGTGGGGGGGTCGATTCCCTCTGTGGCCTCCCCTGCTCAGACATACGGCACACCCTGGCATAGTGGTTCAAGCGGTCACACTTGCTGCAGCGTTTCACTCTCGCTGCGCAGTCCCTGGCCTTGAAGTGGTGATTCACAGACCTACAACCCAAACACATGGGTTTCCCCGGGACAGACCTAAATTTTGCAGCATTGGCCTCCGCAGTGTCATCTTCCACACTTCCATCGCTGTCTGGGTCCGTTACTTGTGTGGCGGCGGGAAACTCCAGCTGTCATCGTGACAGACGCTCGCTTAGCTCCAGAGCCAGCCTATCCACTGTCTCCAGCTGAAGGGCTAACTCAGTGGCCCTAGCTAGCGTCAAGTCACCTGGGATCGTGAGCAGCTTCGTTCATATTGCAGCGTTGTTGGAATGCTCTGCCAGCTGGTTGCAAACTATCTCCTCCTCTAGCAGCCCAAAACGACACTTACTAACCAGTAGTTTCAGGTTGACGACGAACCGCTAAATAGGCTTGCCCACCTGTGGGCGGCACTGCCGAAACTTGATCCTCCAGACAATGATGCTGTCTGGGGCACGAAAATGGCGTGCCATCAGCTTGACCACATCCTCAAAACCGTCCGAATCACCAAGTGTGCTCAGTATCCACTGGCCCTCAATTCCCAAATAGTGCACCAGTAGAGCACATGTCCTCAGCTTGTCCATCTTGCCCAGATTTAGTGCCACCATGTATGTTTTGAAGGCAGCATACCTTCTCGGACAGGGGACAGGTGGCTCACCCGGGAGCTCCTGAAAAGGCTGAATTGGAGACCCACACGTTACCATAATTTTTATCCTCATTGCCAAATGTTATGTATGTAATTATACTACGAATAATGAGGCCAGGCAGTGGTGTTGGCAAAAGAGACCCGGCCCTCCTGCCTGCTGCTCTTTATAGGCACGGGTGGTGGCAGAAACGGAAGTGAGTGCCACCACACCGTGCCTTATAAATAAGAGCACAAGAACTATATAAATAACTATGTAACAGTAAGTACACTGAAAGTCTGCTTTAAATGCACTGCAAGTATCCTCCAAGTATTCTAAAGGTACACTGCAATGAAAAAGTATGGTGTCAACACACAAAGTACATATGCTGTATGTACTACACTAAAGGTACACTGTAAATAAACTGAAAGTATTCTAAGTATGCTGTCCTTATGCGGTAATTTATTGGTTGTATTGTACCTCCAGAATATATGTTGTATGCCCAAGCAAATACATCTAAAGACAGGATTTTTTTTAAAAAAAGTCTAGCAAATTGGAAGAAATTACATTTAAATTCAGCAAGAAAGATCTTTTTTCACATTATGTGGTTAATTTTAGTTTAAACTAAACAGTTTTGGACAAATTCACATGATTTTAATTGAAACATCTCTGCTAATGTCCAATTATCTATCAGTGCACACTAAGGGTCTGTAAGCCGGTAGTTCCTGGCCTTTAAATTAATTACAATTTGTCTCTCTGGTTTTGGGCCCTCGATAGCACACCCCTAATCAGTTTTTTTTCCTCATCACTCTGCTCTATCCTCTCCAGTGTTGAAACTTCAGGGGGTTCAATGACTGTCTCCTACCTTCAACTGGGATTCAGTTGCTCTTCTTTAAACTGATCTATGTAATAAATGTTCAACTGGCCAAAGGTGAACTGATTTATGTCATCTGTCGTTGTGCCTTTAAAAAGTTAACTACAGTGGTGTGAAAAAGTGTTTGCTCCCTTCCTGATTTCTCATGTTTTTGTATGTTTGTCGCACTTAAATGTTTCAGATTATCAAACAAATTTAAATATTTGACAAAGATAACACAAGTAAACACAAAATGCAGTTTTTTAATGGAGGTGTATATGATTAAGGGAAAAAAAATCCAAACCTACATGGCCCTGTGTGAAAAAGTGATTGCCCCCTAAACCAAATAACTGGTTGGACCACTCTTAGCAGCAACAAATGCAATCAAGTGTTTGCGATAACTGGCAGTGAGTCCTTTACAGTGCTGCGGAGGAATTTTGACCCACTCATCTTTGCAGAATTGTTGTAATTCAGCCACATTGGAGGGTTTTTGAGCATGACATCATGCAGCCACATTCTCATGTGATGAAGGTCCTGGAGAGACTGGTCTTAGCCCACCTGAGGCCGCAGGTGAAGACGTGGCTGGACCCTCTGCAGTTTGCATATCAGCCCCATTTAGGAGTTGAAGATGCTGTCATCTGCCTGCTGCAACGAGCCCACCTGCACCTGGATGGTGGAGGAGATACTGTGAGAATCACTTTTTTTGATTTCTCCAGTGCCTTTAACACCATCCAGCCACTGCTGCTGGGTGAGAAGCTGCGGGTGATGGGGGTTGACAGCTCTGTGATCTCTTGGATTACTGACTACCTGACAGGCAGACCACAGTTTGTCAGGCTGGGCAGTGTCTTGTCTGGAGTGGTGGCTAGTGATACGGGAGCGCCACAGGGGACTGTGCTCTCTCCTTTTCTTTTTACCTTATACACCACTGACTTTCAGTACAACACTGAGTCATGCCACCTGCAAAAATTCTCTGATGACTCAGCTGTTGTGGGGTGTATAAGAGGAGGAGAGGAGGGGGAGTACAGGGCACTGGTAGACAGATTTGTGGAGTGAACGGAGCAGAATCACCTGAGGTTGAATGTCAGCAAGACCAGAGAGATGGTGATTGACTTCAGGAAGAGGAAGGCTCCTTCTCAGCCACTGCAGATTAGGGGGGAGGATGTGGGAGTGATTGAGGACTACAAATATCTGGGTGTCAGGATCAGCAGCGGGTTGGACTGGAGATCCAACACCGATGCTGTGCACAAGAAGGGGATGAACAGACTCTACTTCCTGAGAAAGCTGAGATCCTTCAACATGTGCAGCAGGATGCTGGAGCTTTTCTACCAGACTGTTGTTGCCAGCGCCATCTTCTTTGCTGCGGTCTGTTGGGGTAGCAGTATCAGGGCCAGAGACACCAACAGACTTGACAATGTTGTTTGTCAATTGTGTGTCTGCTTGCACTTATACCCGTGAAGAACTTCTAAATATCAGGACTTTCACCCCCACGGACCTCCTCCCAGTTTTTCTATCCCCTGCCGCCGATCTGGTTTATTGTTTGGCTCGGAAAGTGAGACGGCGGAAGAGAGGAAGACGAGCGGGCGCTCTCGTACGACTTCGCAGGAGAGGCTCGCGAACGGCGCTGCCTGGCATATTTCTGTCCAATACCAACTCTCTCTCGAACAAGGTAGATGAACTGAGACTGCTGATGCGTTTTAAGGACCTCGCCTCCTCAGCTGTCCTCTGCTTTACTGAGACCTGGCTCCGGGAAAATATACCGGACAGCGCGCTGCGCCTCGACGGCTTTCAGCTCTTCCGTGCTGATCGTGACACAGAGCTTTCCGGCAAGACCACAGGAGGCGGTGTCTGCTTCTACATCAACTGCAGCTGGTGCTCTGATGTAACGGTATTTTCCAAACACTGTTCTCCTGCCTTGGAATTTCTTGTTATCAATTGCAAGCCCTTCTATTCCCCGCGGGAGTTTGCTTCTTTCATAATGATCGCTGTGTACGCCCCTCCCGACGCGGACACGCGCGAAGCTCAGCGCGTGCTCGCGGATCACATTCAACACACAGAGCGGAGTTTTCCAGACTCGCTGATTATTGTGGCTGGCGACTTTAATCAGTGCAATCTGAGCCACGATCTCCCCCGCTACAAACAGTTTATTAAATGCCCCACCAGAGGATTAAACACACTGGATCACTGTTACACCACAGTGAAAGACGCATATCGCGCTGTCCCTCGAGCTGCGCTGGGATTATCTGATCACGTGATGGTTCACCTCATTCCCACATACAGACAGAGATTGAAGCTCACTAAACCTGTTGTGAGCACTACGAAGATACGGACCAGTGATGCTGAGGAGAAGCTGGAAACGTGCATGGAAATATCTGACTGGGGCATGCTTAAAGGAGCCACGCATGATCTGGATGAGTACACGGACACTGTGAACTCATATATCCACTTTTGTGAAGAGAACATTCTTCCATCACGCACCAGGGTGAGTTACTCTAATGACAAACCCTGGTTCACAGCTAAGCTCAGACAGATCAGGAAGGAGAAGGAAGCAGCGCTGAAAAGTGGAGACAGGGACTGCTACAGGGAGGTTAAATACCGGTTTAACAGAGAGCTGAAGAGGGCTAAATCTCTATACTCAGAGAGACTCCAGCAGCAGTTCACTGCTAATGATTCGGCTTCCGTGTGGAGAGGACTGAGGCAAATCACCAACTATCGGCCTCAGGCTCCTAAAGGTCAGGATGACAAAGCCCTTTGTCAAAGACTGTCCCAACACTATGCCCGTTTTGACACCTCGTCATCTGTGTCCAACCCCCCCCCCCTCCCTCCAGCTCCACAGCCTCCACATTCCCTACTTCATTTAAGGCACCCCCCCCTCCTCCCCCCCTCCCCTTATCATCAGTGAGCAGGATGTGCTCAAACAGTTCTCCAGACTGAACCCGCGCAAGGCCCCCGGCCCAGACGGCGTGTCTCCCTCCACCCTGAGACTCTGTGCGAAACAGCTGGCTCCTGTATTCACAGACATTTTTAACACCTCCCTTAAGTTATGCCACGTGCCGTCCTGCCTCAAATCCTCCACCATCATCCCTGTCCCCAAGAAGCCACGGATCACTGGACTTAATGACTACAGACCTGTAGCGCTCACCTCTGTAGTCATGAAGTCCTTTGAGCGCCTGGTCCTGTCCCACCTCAAGTCCATCACCACCCCTCTCCTGGACCCGCTGCAGTTTGCCTACCGAGCCAACAGGTCTGTAGACGATGCAGTCAACCTGGCCCTCCACTCCATCCTGCAGCACCTGGACTCCCCGGGAACCTACGCCAGGATCCTGTTTGTGGACTTCAGCTCCGCATTCAACACCATCCGCCCCGCTCTGCTCCGGGACAAGCTATCCCTGCTCAACGTGCCTGACTCCCTCTGCAGGTGGATCATCGACTTCCTGACGGACCGGAGGCAGCATGTGCGGCTGGGAAAGACTGTCTCAGACTATACTAGCATCAGCACCGGATCACCCCAGGGCTGTGTACTTTCCCCCCTACTCTTCTCCCTTTACACCAACTCCTGCACCTCCAGCCACCAGTCTGTCAAGTTGATCAAGTTTGCGGACGACACCACCCTCATCGGGCTCATCTCCAACGGCGACGAGTCCGCCTACAGGAGAGAGGTGGCCCAGCTGGCATCCTGGTGCAGCAATAACAACCTGCAGCTGAACGCTCTGAAGACAGTGGAGATGATTGTAGACTTCAGGAAAGTCACTACTCCTCTGCCCCCCCTCACCCTCTCAGGCTCTCCCATCACCACTGCTGATTCCTTCCGCTTCCTAGGCACTACCATCACCAGGGACCTCAAATGGGAGCTGACCATCAGCTCACTCATCAAAAAAGCCCAGCAGAGGATGTTCTTCCTGCGGCAGCTGAGGAAGCTCAAGCTACCCACCAAGATGTTAGTGCAGTTCTACACAGCCATCATCGAGTCCATCCTCACCACCTCCATAACCATGTGGTACGCAGGAGCCACTGCCAGGGACAGACTAAGGCTGCAGCGCGTCGTGCGCACTGCTGAGAAGGTGATCGGCTGCAAGCTCCCATCTCTCCAGGATCTGTACATCTCCAGGACCCGGAGGCGTGCTGGCCGGATCATAGCCGATCCCTCACACCCTGGTCACGTACTGTTTGCCCCCCTCCCCTCTGGTAGAAGACTTCGGTCCATCCAGACTAAAACCTCCCGTCACATGAACAGCTTCTTCCCCTCTGCCATTAGACTGCTGAACACTAAGTGACTTATTGACTCTCGTGCACCATGTACAGCAGCTCAACCAGACTCATGTCAATCATCACTGTTTTCTTCCTGCATTACCGACTGCACTATATAGTTCTCCACAGTATCTGCTGCTGGCTAATATATATTTTAACTGTTGACCAGTATCACTTAATCTTATCCTACACTTTATTACATGTATAGTTTATTTCTCTTATCTTATCATGTTTAATGTTGCAGCATTGTACCGAGACAAATTCCTAGTTTGTGTACTACATGAACAATGGCAATAAACCTGATTCTGATTCTGATTCTGATTCTGACAAGATTATCAAGAGGGCTGGCTCTGTAATTGGTCTCAGACCAGAGACCTTTGAGACAGTGATGGAGAGGAGAACACTAAATAAACTGCGATCCATCATGGACAATCCTGATCACCCCCTCCACCACACACTAGATAGACAGCGAAGCACTTTCTCCAGTAAACTACTACAGCTTCGTTGTCGAACAGCCAGGTACAGGAAATCTTTCCCGCCACATGCAATTTCACTGTACAATAACTCACTATGATGTTGTATTCTGGCATAGCAAAGCTGCCACACTGCATCTTACAGACTAACTGGTACATCACTTTTCAGTCTGCTCCTGATAGTCCTTCTTTGTGCAATGGGATGATTCATGTGTTTATACGGGTCATCATATATTAAGCTATGATGTATATAGGTTTTATAATTGTGTTAGTTTTTACTTTCCATGGGTAATCCCTTTGTCTGTCATGCGTGTGTTTCTGTTGTTTGGTTGTCAACTGTCATGCTGCTGTTACACTGTAATTTCCCAGTTTGGGATCAATAAAATACATCTATCTACTGTATGTTCATGCCACAGCATCTCAATTGGATTCAGGTCAACACTTTGACTAGGCCACTCCAAAGTCTTCATTTTGTTTTTCTTAAGCCATTCAGAGGTGTACTTGCTGACGTGTTTTGAATCATTGTCCTGCTGCAGAACCCAAGTGCGCTTCAGCTTGAGGTCACGAACAGATTGCCAGACATTCTCCTTCAAGATTTTTTGGTAGACAGCAGAATTCATGGTTCCATTTACCACAGCAAGTCTTCCAGGTCCCAAAGCAGCAAAATAGCCCCAGACCATCACACTACCACCACCATATTCTATGGTTGATGTTCCTTTTCTGAAATGCTGTGTTACTTTTATGCCAGATGTAATGGGACACATACCTTCCAAAAAGTTCAACTTTTGTCTCGTCAGTCCACAGAGTATTTTCCCAAAAGTCTTGGGGATCATCAAGATGTTTTCTGGCAAAACTGAGACGAGCCTTTATGTTCTTTTTGCTCAGCTGTGGTTTTCGTCTTGGAACTCTGCCATGTTCTTTAGCAAGGCAGTGGTCGTCTTGGAGGTGTGTCTGGGGTGGTTATCATGTTGGAATCCTTCCCTGAGGCCCAGTTTACAAAGGGAGGGGATCATGCTCTGCTTCAGTATGTCACAGTACATGTTGGCATTCATGGTTCCCTCAATGAACTGTAGCTCCCCAGTACCGGCAGAACTCATGCAGCCCCAAACCATGGCACTCCCACCACCATGCTTGACTGTAGGCAAGACACACTTGTCTTTGTACTCCTCACCTGGTTGCCGCCACACACGCTTCACACTATCTGAACCAAATAAGTTTATCTTTGTCATCAGACCACAGGACATGGTTGCAGTAATCCATGTCCTTTGTCTGCTTGTCTTCAGCAAACTGCAGGCTTTCTTGTGCATCATCTTTAAAAGAGGCTTTCTTCTGGGATGACATCCATGCAGACCAATTTGATGCAGTGTGTGGCGTATGGTCTGAGTACTGACAGGCTGACCCCCACCCCTTCAACCTCTGCAGCAATGCAGGCAGCACTTGTACATCTATTTTCAAAAGACAGCCTCTGCATATGACGCTGAGCATGTGCACTGAACTTCTTTGGTTTTACTTTTGTTGCCAGCAGTTTAGACATTAATGGCTGTGTTGAGTTATTTTGAGAGGACAGCAAATTTACACAGTTATGCAAGCTGTACACTGACTACTTTACATTGTATCAAAGTGTCATATCTTCAGTGTTGTCCCATGAAAAGATATAATAAAAATATTTATAAAAATGTGAGGGGTGTACTCACTTTTGTGAGATACTGCACATACACTGTATAAAAAATTTTTTTCCCCCTCACTGAGATTAAATCAGACTAAACTTTCCCTGTTTTAGGTCAGTTAGGATTACCAAAATTATTTCTATTTGCTAAATAATTTTAATATTTGCTAAATTTTTTTAAGAGAATTTTTATTTCTTTCATTAAAGTCAGAAGTTTACATACATTGCCGTATTATTTGGGAGCATTACCTTTAAACTGTATGACTTGGGTCAAACATTTTGGGTATCCTTCCACAAACTTCTCACAATAGTTTGCTGGAATTTTGGCCCATTCCTCCAGATAGAACTGGTGTAACTGAGTCAGGTTTGTAGGCTGCCTTGCTCTCACATGTCTTTTCAGGTCTGCCCACAAATTTTCTATGGACTGAGATCAGAGCTTTGTGATGGCCACTCCAAAACACTGACTTTGTTGTCCCTAAGCCACTTTGTAACTAATCTGGTGGTATGCTTAGAGTCATTCTCCATTTAGAAGACCCATTTGTGCCCATGCTTTAACTTCCTGGCTGATATCATCGCAATATAAGGTAATGATACAATGTGGTGACCAGTGCTGGTCAACTGTAACTGTAACTAGTAATTACAGTTACTAGTTACTTCTAGTTACTAGTTACTAGTTACTTCTTTTCAAAAGCAACTGAGTTACTTCACCAATTATTGCATGATTAAAATAACTAGTTACTTGGAAAAGTAACTTTCACGTTGCTTTTAAATGTGTATTTAAATCATCTTGCACACATAGCAAAATAATTTAATTAATGGATTACATTAATAATAATATTAATAATTACATTACATTATGGGCTTATTAATGTGAGGCTGAAAACAGACTGTTTCAGACAGAGCTTTTAGAACATGTTCAGTCTGCTTTATCCTGCCTTGAAAGCTCTTATTGTGGGAAAAGTCTGAAGAAAACCAACAGGATATTGCCAGTAAATTCCTCATTTTGAAGTGAGAGTTGGCAACACTTTTTTTTTTTTTTTTTACATTCACACACACATTCACACACTGATGGCGGCATGCTACCTAACATGGCGCTTCCAGACCCACCAGGAGCAATTGGGGTGAAGTGTCTTGCCCAAGGATACAACAGCAGGATATCCGGAGAGAGCGGGATTTGAACCACTAACCATGCAGTTATTGGACAACCTGTTCTACCCCCTGAGCCACTGCCGCCCCAGCACCGGCCCGGTGGAGGAGTGGTTAGCACTGCGGCAGCACAGCAACTCACCCTTGGCCGGGGGATCCTGGGTTCGATCCCAGCCCCCGACCAACAGTGATCTGTGTGGAGTTTGCATGTTTTCCCTGTGTCTGCATGGGTTTACTCAGGGATTTCTCCAGTTGCCTCCCACATGCCAAAAACATGCAAGTTAGGTTAACTGGCATCAAACTGGAGATTCTAAATTGTCCTTAGGTATGACTGTTAGAGTGAATGGTTGTCTGTCTCTCTGTGTTGGCCCTGTGATGGACTGGCGATCTGTCCAGGGTGTACCCTGCCTCTCGCCCAAAGATGCTGGGATAGGCTCCAGCCCCCCCCCCCCCGCCCCCGCGACCCAAAAAGGATTAAGTGGAAGAAAATGAATGAATGAGTTGGCAACACTGCATAAAGCTGTTCATGTTTATCTTACCTCTATGATATGGATTTAATCCGATGTGCAGTGATCCAAAGAAAATGTCCATTATCCACAGTCCAAATGTCTGCTGTGACAGAGTCATGATACAGTCCCTCAGATTCCCTTTGGAGATCAAAATCCATTTTTGAATAATCTTTATCCAGGTAGCAAATAAATGTTTTAACTTCAGTGGACCACAGTCCAGCTGTCTGATGGAAAGTGACTATTATCACATCTTCAGTCTGTAACAACGTATCTGGCAATCAGTCGGTTTAATTGTTGCTGGGTCACAAACTGTCCAGATGCATACCTGTGCTTGAAATCCAACCATGGCTGTTGAGACAAGAGTATTTCCACTTTACATCCAGCTGTGGCTGTTCAGATAGTGTAGATCCATTAATACGGTGTTGTTAGCATAGCTAGCCCTTACTTAGCACTAGCTTTGTCACAGCTTGTTGCTGTTTTCAGGTGCTTCTGAAGATTGCAGTAGGTCTCATCCAGCACTTTAGCTTGCAACCCAACAAACAGGAACAACAGGAACTGAAAGTTTTTGAATATGCAGATCACAACCCACAGGACGTGGAATATGACATAGACCCTGACAATTTATTTACCTCCATCAATAATAACTGTAGTTACTACACGGATGAACAGTTTAACACAATGATCACATCTGATTTTAATATATCAATGATCTACTTCAACAGCAGAAGTCTCTATGCCAACTTTAATAACATTAAAGATTATTTACATCAGTTTAAAGAGCCATTCAATATAGTGGCAATATCAGAGACGTGGCTCAGTGAAGAGAAAGGAGTGGACTTTACAATGGATGGCTGTGAATTAAATTATATGAATAGAAGAAAAAAGGAGGAGTTGTGTGTGTCTGTCACGTTCATAGGACATCGTAGGATGGCCTATGTCATAGGCAGACAGATCATAGGCCCTATGATCTCTGCCTGAACATCATAGGACATCCTGTGAACTCAGACATCATAGGACACATAGACAAATGTGTCTTTATGATGTCATGTAGACCATGTGTCTTTGAACTCAGACATCATAGGAAGCAAGAAATCTGTGTGTGTGTGTGTCTGTCACGTTCATAGGACATCATAGGACGGCCTATGATCCCTGCCTGAACATCATAGGACGTCCTATGACCTCAGGCATTATAGGACACATAGTTAAATGTGTCTTTATGATGTCATATAGACCATGTGTCTTTGAACTCAGGCATCATAGGACACATAGACAAATGTGTATTTATGATATTGCATAGACCATGTGTCTTTATGATGTCATATAGACACAGAAATCTGTGTGTCATGTTTATAGGACATCATAGGACGGCCTATGATCTCTGCCTGAGCATCATAGGACATCCTATGAACTCAAGCATCATAGGACGACTCGCGATGCCTATATGACGGCACATAGACAAATGTGTTTTTATGATGTCATATACATCAAGCCTGCCTTCATGTCTTTATGATGTCATATACATCGAGGCTGCCTTCATGTCTTTATGATGTCATATACGGTGTGTCCATGCCAGAAAGCCTCTTTTTGCTCAGATCTATTTTCATGATCCTGTCCATGAAAGGGAATTACAACACACCTATCCCTCAACCAGTGGTCTCAACGAAGAAGAAGAAGACCCACCAGATGGAGAGCAATAGAATGACGACAACTGCTGAAAAGGTGCCATGAAGATGAAACACCTGAGGTTCCAGCAGCACATTGCACCCGTCTGAGACAGGAGGACACCCTTCACCAGCATAGGGTACGACAGACTTTAAAGCACGTTTCTAGGACATCATAGGACGGCTCGCCATGCCTACATGATGGCAAATGTGTAACCTTGACAAATGCCAGTTTACACTACAAATGTGTAAAATGCCATGCAAAGATTTTCTCCGGGTGCTCCGGTTCTTGGTTTCTACAGGCATGCACAGGCCTTCCTGAACAGGGTTGAAAGCCACTTTTTCAGGATCGTTCCCATGAATTGGAATTACGACGCACCTATCCCTCAACCAGTGGTCTAAACAAAGAAGACCCACCAGATGGAAAGCAATAGAATGAGGAGAACTGTTGCACGTCAGAAAGGATGCCATAAACATGAAACACCTCAGGTTCCACCAGTACGCCTAAGGCATGACTGTGAAGAACACAGCCGTCTGAGACAGGAGGAGACCCTTCAGCACCGGGCATGCAGAAATACTTGCTTATACTTGGTTTCTACGGGCATGGACGGGTATGCACGGGTATGTACTAGTATGAATAGAAAAGTGAAAAAAGGAGGAGGAAGTGCAATTTATGTTGACAAGTGCTTGCAATACAAAGTTGTTGAAAATTTGTCAGTGACTGGGTGATTTATCTGAATCTATTACAATAGAAATCTGTTTGGACAATATGAAGAATATAGTAGTGAGCTGTATATATAGAACACCTGGATCAAATACTGACTTATTTAAGGACTGGATGGAAAAAAATGTACGCAAAACTTACTCATAAAGTTATGTTCATCTGTGGGGACTTCAATATAGAGCTTATAAACTCAAAACAACATAGTATGACAGAAGACCTTATCAACACAGTGTACAGTATGGACTTACACTCAACAATTACCAGACCTAGTAGAATTGCATCACACAGTGCCACACTAATAGATAACATTCACAAAAATTATGGAAAATAATATCGTGAGTGGGTTTTTATTAAATGATAGTGACCACCTGCCAATTTTTGTTGTCTGTCAATGTAAATATAGGAAGAATAAGTATACCAAAAATATTAAATACAAAAGAATAAGAACTGAAGAATCTATGTATTTACTGGCAAAGGAATTATTAATACAAGACTGGAAGATAGTTTCTGACAAAAAAGATATAAATAAAGCATATGATGAATTTTTACAAATATTTCAATCATTGTACAACAAAAATTGTCCAATAAAACAATACAGTGACAGACAACAAAACAAAAATATTCCATGGGTTACCAAGGGGTTATTAAATGCATGTAAAAAGAAGAATACATTATATAAACGATTCATTAAGTGTAGAACAGCAGAGGCCGAGATCAAATATAAAAGATATAAAAACAAGTTAACTAACATAATGAGGACTTGTAAGAAAGAATACTACAACAGAATATTAGAAGATAATAAAAATAACTTAAGAGGAATATGGCAAGTGCTAAATGGGATTATTAGTAACCGATCAAAGAATGCAAATTATCCAGAATATTTTATTGAAAATGACAATTTGATAAATAATATTGAGAATGTGGTTAGTGGTTTCAATAAATTTTTTGTAAACGCTGGTCCAGAATTAGCAAAAACAATAGTGACACCAGAAACAAATTATAGTGGGTCTGTAAATGAAATAGAAGATAGAAATCCAAACACAATCTTTTTGGGTGCAATAACTGAAAAGGAAATTATCGAGACTATAAGTATATTTAAGAACAAAAAATCAACTGACTGGAATGAAACTGACATGACAATAGTGAAAAAAGTAATTGAAGGAATTGTTAAACCACTCACCCACATCTGTAACCTGTCATTTCAAACTGGTAAATTTCCAAACAAAATGAAAATAGCTAAAGTAATACCAATATACAAAAAAGGAGACAATCATCATTTCACAAATAACAGGCCGGTCTCTTTACTCTCACAATTCTCGAAAATACTTGAAAAAATCTTCACTAGAGACTATCAGTCTCTTACCATACTGACTGTCAGTCAGTATGGTTTTAGAGCGGACAAATCTACATCTTTGGCACTGATTGAACTCAGAGAAAAAATTACTAGTTGTATAGATTAAAAACAGTTTGCTGTAGGAGTATTTATAGATTTAAAGAAAGCTTTTGACACCACTGATCATAGAATTTTACTGAGGAAATTGGAAAGGTATGGAAAAAGAGGGGTCGGACTGAGTTGGGTGGAAAGTTATTTAAGTAACAGACAGCAATTTGTACAAATACGTAGGTGAGCACAAATCACCATTCATGGACATCACTTGTGGGGTGCCCCAGGGGTCAGTTTTGGGACCCAAACTCTTTATCTTATATATAAATGACATATGCCAAGTATCAAAAATTCTGAAATTTATTTTGTTTGCAGATGACACAAATATCCTTTGCACTGGTGAGAATTTGCAGCAGTTTTTACAGGGATGCCAATTTTCCGCTGATCCGCGGATTTCCGCCGATTTATTTTCAAATTGATCATTTCTGTGAATCGTCTAAATCTGTTGAGAAAATTTTAGGGGGGGTAAGCGAAAATCAACACAATTACATAAGCGCTCGGCGCTTCCCCGGTTCAAGTCTCTCGCGATAACCCGGATGTTTTGTACTCAAGCTACTGCTGTATTGTAAACAGCCCTGCGATTGGATAGTTGCAAACGATTGGACCAATCAAATGGCTCGTTGTATGCTTTGTCAAAAATTCATGGCGGCGTGTTCGTCAGGGATGTGATTTTTCTGCTAATTCGCGGAATTCCACTTTTTTTATCTTCCAGGAAGATAAAGTACGTTAAGTACGTTAGCGGCTTGTGGTCCACGAACGCAGTGAAGGTGCGCCCTTTCAGGCAGAACTGGAAGTGGCGTATGGCCAGGTGGAGAGCCAGTAACACTCTGTCGAACACGCTGTATTTACGCTCACTGTTGTGCAAAGACCTGCTAAAAAAGGTGAGCGGCTGCCAAGAACCGGCAACGCATTGCTCCACGACGGCCGCTATGCCCATGTACGAGGCGTCAGCAGCGAGTGCTATCTGAGCCACCGGGTCTGGGTGCGCCAGTAGTGCAGCGTTCGCCAGAGCTGTTTTAACCTCAGAGAACGCCTGCTCCCGCTCAGGAGTCTAGTCGACTCTGTCCGCCGGTTTCCATTTCTTGAGTGCGGCGTACAACGGCTGTATGAGCTGGGCTGTGCGGGGGAAGAAACGGTTCTAAAAGTTAACCATCCCCAAAAACTCCTGCAGCACCCTGACATTGATGTTGAGGAGAAAAAAATAGCAAAACAATTTAGTTAGATTACTTTTATGATTCCAAACAGTTTGAAATTGACAGTGCACAGTGGACATTGACTCATAACTTTTGAATATTTCTAAGACTTGGCTACATCAGTGATTGTACAAAATGAACTGCTCAAGACTCAATGGAGATTGAAACTGGTGATCTGAAATGAATGCTGAAATTATAAAAAGTAATGGTATGAATGAATTTTATTTCTATTATGGAATAGATAAAATTAACTGATTTTGATTTGATCAAGTGTTAAAGCATGTGATGGATAATGCTTGTTGGAATATTTTAGGAATGCTATCTTCTTGGAACATAAGTCAATATTATACAGTAATAAGTGGCATTCAGCTGTTTGTTTTATGTCATTTAAGCACAGTTCTGGTACTTAAAAATCATAAAAATCCAGGAGCTTCAGGGGGCTTCGCCCCCCTTGCCCCTCCACCAGGGCTCTGCCCCGGACTCCACTAGGGGACTATGTCCCCCAGACCCCCTGCTAAATTTTCAGATAATTTCCCCAACCCCAAATCACATCCCTTGTTCGTGTTGGAATTCTGAGCTTTCGGTATCATTTTCAGCGGAATTATGAGATTTTTATCGAAGGATCAGGAGTCATCAGTGCTAGAAATAGGCAAAAATGTCAAAAGTGTCAAAAATAAGTTCCGATGGAATTGGCTTGAGATAAAAGTGACGGTAAAGGTGAAAATTGGCTCAAAGTTCGACGAGGTAACAGAAACACTCGGACAATTTCTGAAGAAACCAGAAAAGGAGATGAAGTTCAAAGTTCAGAGACTGACACAGCTTGCTGCCAAAAGGAAGAAAGTTTCACATTAGAAGTGACTTGGTGACCAGTGTAAATAATGTAATAAACTCTTATAGAACTGTTAAATATGTTGACTAAAGACAGTGAGACAACATTGAAGAAAAAGTAAGTTAACTTTTCATTAAATTTAATGATTTATCTAAGTCTAGTATTTCATTTTTTTTTTAATCATTTTTTTCAGTCTAAATTACTTCTGTTTTACTGAAAACCTCTCAGCTTCAGGGGGGCTGCGCCCCCCCGGTCCCCCCATATGTCAATCGACCAAATTAGATTTCAGCTGAAATCAGAATTTCCTGTTGCCATCCCTGGTTTTACAGGTGGTCACAACCCGTGTTGGGAGTAATGCGTTACAAAGTAATGCATTACTCTAACGCCACTACTTTTGCAGTAACATGCTGTGTAAAGAAATTACTGTTTAAAAATTCACTAATGCATTACAGTTACTGAAATTTGATCAGATGCATTACTCGTGTTATTAATATAGATAGATATTTTAATGCAAATAAACTGACCCTACCAAAGCTGGTGCAGCCGTCTGTCTCCGCGGGTCGGTTTCCTGTCCTGCCCCAGTTCACAAGCAACCAGGTGGCGGCTTCTCATATCAAGCCCTGATCACCTGTTGTCCCAGCAGTGAGTAGCCCGTAACAGCTCCGACCTCTGTGGTTAAACATGAGTATTTTTAGAGCAAGAAACTCGCATTAAATACGTTTAGTTTTCTTACACACAGAGAAAAAGTGACTGATTTCAGCTCCTTGTAAGCGGTGAACTTTCATTTATCTGTGCTTTCTGTTTTATCTCATTCAGTTACATGCTGTTGTGATATGCAACTATTTCATGGAAGTAAATCCTCTAAATATATGTTTTTAATGGGCTGGTCCAGGGGTGTCAAACATATGGCTCGTGGACCAAAAACGGCACACCAGGGGGTCCAAAGTTTTCTCTGTGAATTTATAGCTTTATTTCTTGTAAATTTCTGACTTTCTACTGATTACAATAGTTTGTGGAAATCTGAGACATTTTTTTTTTCTCTAAGATGAGTTTTTTTCTCATCACTTTTCTTTTTCTTCTTTTTTTCTAATGAGAACGAGGGGCCCTTGATTTTGCTATGTGTGCAAGATGATTTAAGTATGTATTAAAAGTAATGTGAAAGTTACTTTTCCAAGTAACTAGTTATTTTAATCATGCAGTAACTCAAAAGTAACTCAGTTACTTTTGAAAAGAAGTAACTAGTAACTGTAACTAGTTACTATTTTTTAGTAACTTGGCCAACACTGGTCATAACAGAAATGAAAAGGTTAACTCAGTGGTTCAACATAAATAAATTATCTCTAAATCTGAAAAAAAAAGATTATGTTGTTTGGAAATTATAAAATAAATCATGAAATAATGGTAATGATAGATGATACCAGAATTAAAATAGTACAGAAAAATAAGTTTCTGGGGGTGACACTAGACAATAAAATCTGCTGGAAACCCCACATCAGTCACATCCGGGCTAAGCTGGCAAAATGTATAGGGATACTGGGGAAGACAAGACACATTTTGGACTATTAATCATTATTCTTACTGTACAATTCTCTGTTTTTACCATTATCTTAACTACTGTGTAGAGGTCTGGGGAAACACCTACAAGATCAGCCTACAGCCAATATGCACATCATTGTCATGTGTGCCCCTCCGGGGCAGAGAAACAGACCCAGGCGCTGAATCGTGTTTGTGCAATTTATTAAAGAAAACAACAAAGTCCAAAGGAGTCCAAAATACAAAAGCAAACAAGGAAACTTACTGAGAGTGGAGAGCTCCAGAGCAGACTAACTCAGGATGGGATGAGAGAATATGCGGAGGGATCAGTCCACACAAATCCAAAGCGAGCATAAGACAACTCAACAGTGCTGCAAAAATAGAATGAACAGGCTGTGCTTAAATAATAGTGACATGACAATATGAGTGATTGCAGGTGTGGTTTCAGGCAAAGGGGAACACTAAAGGAATCAGAATCAGCTGGGAGAGATGAGGGAGGAGCAGCTGGACTGGCAGCTTGACAGATGATGCCCATGCTACACAAACCCAGAAATGTCATCTGCCAGCTGTCAGCCCACATGAGAAATAAACATGACCAAATGCACACTAGGAAATAATCACAAATAAAACGAGACATGGTCAAAACAACTTGAAAACACAACCAAAGAAATAAAAGGCACAAGAATACAATAAATATGTCATGAACTGGATTTGGATGTTTTCCAAGCCGAGCTTCATGGCTTGGTGGCTGTATTGATTTTTCTTGTCTTGTTCTGGCACCTGTTATTTCTCTGTTCATGTTTTGGGTTCCCCTGCCTCCTGTCAGCAGGCTTCCACACCTACCTCTCCAGTTATTGTGTGCAGCTGTATTCAATTACTCTCTGCTTCCTCCTCTCTCCTCAGCCCACATTCACATACATACATACACACACACACACACACACACACACACACACACACACACACACACACACACACTCACACTTGTGCTCACTCAGCTCTGCACTCACACTTACATACATACACACACGCACACACCCTCCCACACCTGTGCTCACTCTGCTCGGCACTCACACACACATACATACACACATGCACACACCCACTCACACCTGTGCTCATTCAGCTCATTATGTCTTGCATTATTTAAGCTCTGCTCGTTCACTTTGTGCTCATCGGTTCATTGGATTGTCTACCCCTTACTCCAGAGCACAGACCGCTCTGTTGAGCTTCTGTAAGTACTGTTTCCCCCCCATTCCGCAGTTTCATCTGCAAACGCCTTGGGTTTTTTCTCCATTATCCCCCCCCCCCCGCTCTGCAGTCTCATCTGCGAGTGCTTTGGGTCCTTTTCCTCTTTGCTTACTCTCCAATGAACTGCTGAGCGTTAGTGTTTGTATTTTGTTTAATGCTCAGTTCGCTCCTTGGAGCTGTGTCATTCTTATGTTCAATAAATACTGTACGCACAACTCTATCCTGTGTTTGTTTTTTCTCTTCTGCCCCAGAGGGGCAGCAATTCATAACAGAATATAAAAATACACGGAAAGAGCCACGACACTGGGTCTGGCAGAAAATCCAGACCCCAGCTCGTGACAATTACAAAAAAAAAAAAAGCTATAAGGGTAATAAATAATCCTACATTATTTAGAGACCACACCAACTCGTTTTTAAAGTCACATGCCATAAAGTTCATGAATTTAGTTAAATTTAAGACAGCACAAGTAATGTACAGGGCAATTAATAATCACTCCCAACTAATATACAAAAAATATTAAAAAAAAGAGTGATTATAATTTGAGAGGAGACTTAAACTTTACAAAACCTAAGGTATGAACAGCAAAGAAAAGTATGTGCATATCTGTCTGTGGGATGGATTTATGGAACAGTCTGGAGCTGGAACTGAAACTATGTGCAAACAGAAGTCAATTCAAAAAGAGGTATAAACATTATTTGCTAAAAGGATATATGTTAGAGGTGTAGTATTAATATGCACGATGCACTAAGCTCACTCTGGGACACTATGGTATGGTAGGTGGGATGGTACTGTGTATATCTGTGTTGTTTGTGGCTGGGTACAGATGTATGGATGGGTGTCAATGTTGATATGTATAAAATATAGTTAATTGTTTACTTGGGGTTCTTAATTGAGGTAATATGTATATATTTCACATGTGTTGTATTTAGGGAAAAGAGGAGTTGGAGTAAATAGCAGTTACAATTACAATGGAGTAAATGGGCAGCACGGTGGTGCAGTGGTTAGCACTGTTGCCTTACAGCTAGAAGGTTCCTGGTTCGAATCCCCAGGTTGGCAGGGGTTGGAACCTTTCTGTGTGGAGTTTGCATGTTCTCCCTGTGCTGCGTGGGTTTACTCCGGGGGCTCCGGTTTTCTCCCACAATCCAAAGACATGCATGTTAGGTTAATTGGCTGTTCTAAATTGTCCCTAGATATCTGTTTCCTATAGGCCCTTAGAATAGAGGTTTAGTATTAGTGAAAGCGCTTTGAGTGGTCTTTGTGACTAGAAAAGAGCTATATAAGTGCAGGCTAGTTAGTTAGTAAATAAGTGTTAACTTCCTTCTCCCTTTCAAGCACTGCACATGGTCACTTTTATTGCACTTGTCATTTGTTTTGTTTTTTTCTTTTTATATTCGAAATAAAGTATATCTCATCTCATCTCATGCCATCTAATGCACCAGTCCCTTTTGCAGCAAAACATCCCCACAACATGATGCTGCCACCCCTGTACTTCATATCTGGGATGGTGTTGAATTGATGTCCATTGATGATGTCACGGACACCAAGACCATCATTGTTCGGGCCAATCAGAAACCATGGCTCACAGGGGAGGTCTACAAGCTCTTGAAACCTCAGAATGCTGCCTTTAGAGCTGGGGACAAGGTGGGCCTGAGGACAGCTAGGGCCAACCTGTCCCATGGCATCAGAGGGGCCAAGAGGCAGTACTCCAGGAGGATAGTCCATCGCTTCAGCGACAGCAGAGACACTCGGAGTCTGTGCCAGAGGATACAGACCATCATGGACTACAAGCCCACACCACAGACCTGCAACAGCTCCACCGTTCTGCTGAACGAGCTGAACAACTTCTTTGCTCACTTCGAGGCACACAACAGTACCCCTGCAGAGAAGTCACCACCTCCTCCTGGTGACCAGGTGATTACACTGTCCTCAGACAGCGTGAGGAGATCTCTTGGCAGGATCAATGCACACAAAGTTCCAGGTCCCGACAACATACCTGGTCGTGTACTGAGAGCCTATGTAGAGGAACTCATAGGTGTCTTCACGGACATCTTCAACATCTCACTGAGACAGGCTGTTGTCCTCGCTCGCTTCAAAGCCACCACCATCATTCTAGTCCCCAAGAAGTCATCGCCCTCCTGCTACAATGACTACCGTCCAGTTGCACTTACTCCCATCATCATGAAGTGCTTCGAGCGGGTGGTCATGCAGCACATCAAGTCTGCCCTGCCCCCCTCCCTAGACCCGTTCCAGTTTGCATACCAGTCCAATCGCTCGACCAATGATGCCATCTCTACTGCCCTTCACTCAGCCCTCACACACCGGGACACAAAGGACTCCTACGTCAGAATGCTGTTCATAGACTTTAGTTAAGCATTCAACACAATCAAGCACCCCGAGGATGTGTGCTGAGCCCCTTCATCTTCACTCTGCTGACTCATAACTGTACACCGACACACAGCTCCAACCTCTTCATCAAGTTTGTGGACAACACAACTGTGGTGGGTCTCATCAACAGCAGAGACGAGACAAACTACAGGAGTGAGGTGAGCCACCTGGCCATGTGGTGCGGAGACAACAATCTCTCTCTGGACATGGAGAAGATGAAGGAGATTGTTGTGGACTTCAGAAGAGCATACACCCAGCATGCTCCCTTGACTATCAATGGTGCTGCTGTGGAGAGGGTGAGCGGCACCAAGTTCCTGGGTGTGCAAATTACAGAGGACCTCTCCTGGACCGCCAATACTGTATCACTGGCCAAGAAAGCTCAGCAGCATCTCTGCTTCTTCCGCAAACTGAGAAGAGCCAAAGCCCCAGCCCCCATCATGTGTACCTTCTACAGAGGCACCATCAAGAGCATCCCGACTAGTTGGATTACCGTTTGGTACAGCGCCTGCACCACGTCCTGCTGCAAGATGCTCCAGCGTATGGTGAGGACAGCTGAGAAGATTATTGGTGCCTCTCTCCCCTCCCTTGAGGCCATCTATAGCACCTGCCTCACCCGTGTAGCATCATCGTCCTCCTCAAAACCAAGACAAGATCACTTCTCTCCAGTTTACAGGAATTTCAATTTATTCATTACACAGGAATATCACCTTTCTGCCTTCTCAGGAATATCACTGGCTTTTTGCTGACTCATGCAGGCTTCTTCCAGACCTGACCAAAGATGCTTGCTTTCCCAGGACCCCAATGTAAACAATTGCCACTTGCAGAGATTGTAAGGATCAGAGTTTGCTTTTAAAGGCTCAAAGGAACATAAAACTCAGGAGACCAGACCTCTCAACATGAACACTGCATTTGATAACGTACCTTTTCACAGGAAACCAATGTTTTTAAAAGAGTCATAAACCACTTAATCTGACGGTTTTATAGCCTATGCTGTCCAGGCCTTCGCCAGATACTAAGGAAATCATCTACAGCTCAACAGTACCTCCTAGCGGATACCTACGGAATGTGTTTTCAGTACGTAGGATGACTTTTAATTTGTTCTAAATATTAAGTTTCTTTCAGCTTATCCTGGATCCTAAGGACACTGAAAATCATCCCCCTTATCACCAACCATGGTTTGCTGCATGTTCTGCTGTTCTAATCTTGACCTAAATGTGAATGCATGTATTATAATTATGTATAAGAAATGTTATATTCATGAGTGTTATTGGAGTAATGGTATAAATGCATGATCACCATATATTAGCCAAGTCATTTAATTTAGTTAGATTTTATATTGAGCATTTATCTTATAAGAACTGACTGTTGATTTTTCCCTCTGAAAATTCATGGGATGGTGTCTCCATTTGGTTGGCTGCTCTCAAACAAAGAAATGTTTTCACATTGGATAACAGCCATTTCAAACTGATTCTGAAAGAGTAGATTGGTCGTTTGACGACTGACCTCATCAGTTTTACGACCCGGCGAGGTAACTTTAAAAGACAGAAGTTAGATTTGAGTACACATGAAAAAAAGACAGAGAAAAAACAGGGTTAACAGTTGAGTCACAGCACAGTTAAGAGTTTTTGAAAAAGTCAGAGATCAGACAACAAGCAGGAAGATTAGCTAGAAATAGAATTAAGAATTAGAAACACAGAAAGAAGAAAGAGATTTTGAGAAAGATTAGGAACTAAATTCAGATTAAAGAAGCAGAATAGTAATCTAGATCTCAGAAGAAGATTTTATTCCACCGTTTCAAGGCCCTGTGAAGTTTTATTTTATTCTGTGTGTTTGTCAAATCTTTTCTTATATTCTGGAAACTGAGGAGAAACCATTTTTCTTTAGAGCTCGTCCCTTTTTAGAGAATCAAATTCTCAAACTTTTTCCTTCACCTCAGAAGCCATTCTTATCCTAGTAAATGTTTTTCTAACACTTTTTTTTAATGACTTTTCACGCCATTAAAGTGGACCTTTAATTTGCCTAGTTAAAGAGAACAGAGACTGAGAAGATTTTCCTTCAGTTTTGGGTCGATCCAGCTACAAGAGACCCCAAATTTGGATTCTTTTCCCAAGGACTTTTCACGCCGCCCTGAGACAAAACCACCCACGGCTGCAAATGTCTCTTTGAAGGGCCCCCAGCTGAGTTATCGCCCCACGGCTGTGAGTGAGGATAGCAGCCGCTTCCTCCCGACGTCCGAGCTTCAAAAAAACCCAGCGGTACCGACCAGCGGGATTTGGACCTACGGCCGTGTGTGAGTGAGACTTATTTCTCCTATTTCTGGGTTAAAACGTGATGTCCTAACAATTAAATTACAATTGAATATTGCCCGTATTTCAGGGCTCAATTAGTCTCAGCCACAGGATAGAACTGTAAACTGAATGAAAACTTTCAGTCATTTTTAAGTAACTGCCCTTAAATTTTGTAGATTAATTCAGGAGTCATTTTTAGATAATTAGCTTATGAATTTTCCTCATAAAATTGCAATGTTTTGTTAAAACATTCCAGTCTCACCGTTGAAACATAAGTCTGTTTCTCCTTGGTTCTGCAGAGGTGTAATGCTGGATTTTATGTTCAGGAACTCAATATCAGTTGATGTGATATTTTACGCTGTCATCATCTGAATCTGTTTATTCATCATTTGAACGCCATGTCGTGTAACCTGAATGATTTTAATAAACGAGTGAATGAGAGCAGTTGAAGCGTTTTTCTTTCGCATATACAGGTTTCCTAATCACAGCAGGACAAAAACTCACTGAAACTTTGAGACTGATTCATTAAGCAATTTAAGGTACAAAATTAATTAAAACTAAAGTTAATTTTATTGTCCGTTAGGACTGGTGCCCCTTTTACGAGTGCTTTTATTTAATTTAGCTGGTGTAGAAGTGATGGTTCAACTCCGCCCCCCTTTCACACCCACTATTAAATAAAATAAATAATTCCTGTACCTTATGACAAATAATTTTATAGGCTCTTCATCCTACATTATTAATGGTGACCCGTTTGTGAGGCCTCTGTAATTGGGAAACGTATATGCAAAAGGAAAATTCATTGAAATCATAATTTGTTCCTGCAAATATTGATCCACTATTTGGCGAGTCTGTGTGTTTGTTTGAGACTGAGGCCTGCATCTCTCCTGCCTGTGTGTGTCTGCTGTGTTTGTGTACCTAACCCCCGCTGGTGGCTGATAGCTGCAAAGGGGGGGTGAGTGATTCGCCCACTAAAAAGTCAACAGTTTTTGATGCATGCAAAGAAGTTTAAACAGTATTATTATATGCTGGATTAAGAAACAAAGGCCTAGAGCGACAGAAACGCGAAGAAAACCGTCCTGTCTCTCGCCAGTTTAACCTTTCGGCGATTATCCCGAAAGGAGTAATTAAACTGGCCAGTTCTGTAATTTAATTACCCAAGCGTGGTGACGTCAGATTAAGCTGGACGCGGTTTGCTCTGGTCACTGAATAAACCGCTGGGGAAAGTAGCGCTAAGCTATACCCGGAATTAAAGGGGTTACATTATTTGTGAAAGTTGGAGATTAAACTCTCATTTTGGAATACAAGGCGTGGCGTTGTCGCTGAGACTCGCGCCCGCGTCGTGTCACGTGAACACGCACAGTCGCGCGCGTGACCGAAAGGCGTGCACGAAAAACTGCGCATGAGCAGAATAAGCGTGCAGACGCCATCTTGAAGGCGCTAAGAGGGAGTCACCCTAGCCGCCATTTTGAGTGAGACCGATAGACCCGCCCAGAGCGACGTCACCAGTGTCTCCTCCCCCTGGGAGGGCAGAGACAACTGCCTCCATCGTGTGGTCAACTATAGGAGTTGCATTTCTTGCATGAATGCACACTCGGATTAAAGCAGAGCAAATCTATTAAGCTGATTTATAATCAAACAGAGCTTCCAAATTGACTTTAAATCAATCCGAATTATCCGGAACAATCTAAATTTAAACCCAATTCAAAGTTTTATCCCAAGAACCAAAAGGAAAAGGAAACTTGTGTGTTTGAAGTTTGTTCTCATTGGTGGAAGAGCTTTTGACTGCATACATACACACTGAAAGAACATAGAAGCATAGACTTTGTATTTACTCACATATGTTAACCACATATTTTAATCTTTTTAGTTAAAAGCATATATTCACACATCTTATGCTAAAAGTCTGCAAACTTTTGAAGCTATATATATGTGTTTTGTTTTAAAGATCACTTTGTGCAATTTCTTTCACAGGAAGCCATTCAACTTAGGGACTCAAATAAATGACAATGTTCATTTAAACTCAAGTTAATGTTACTCCTGTGCATGTTGGTAAAGAATTTAGTGATTTACTAAATATTTAACCAAAATTCTCCAAAATTAGGAAACCACATCCAGCAATTAACACTTGAAAGCTTTAGCTTATTTACAGTCAGTGTTGCTTTTGATTCATATTTCCTCCCCAGGAGAAGGAAAACATTTAACCAGCTCACTATTTCTATCCAGGATTTGAAAGAAGTCAAAAGTGAAAACTTTGACTAGTCTGTAAAATATTTTTAATATTTTTCTCCTCTTTTAAATAATCATTAACTTTAATCCTAAGGAAGCCTTAGTGACAATACGCAAAGACAATTCATTTGTTTCCTAACTTGTAAATATTAAAACATTGAAAGGCTTTAAATGAAGATAAGCTTTAACAAATAGAACAAAGCCAGTTCTAACTTTAAAACAAAGTGAAGACTTATACTGTAACCCTAAAGCCTTAAAGCATTTAACCTTTTCTATTTTTGCTGCTTTCTTTTTCTTTTGTAAATAAAATCATTACTTTCAAGTGAGATTCAACAAAAAATTCACAACCTAGTTGAGGACTATTCCAAAACTACACTTTGATAACTGAACTGAAAGAAGTCAATCAACACAAAAAATTTTTTTGCTTTTGTCTTGTGAAATACAAATCAAAATACAGTGTCAACAAATAAACTAACACCTATTCCACATTTCTAAAGAATTCCAAAATATTTGCTTTCCTTCTTACAAGCCTGGAAGTTGAAACAAACTCCAAAAAGAAGCTTGTAATTACCCTCACTGTAAAACGACACTCAAGGTTAACTCTTGACGCACAATTTTAGCTATAATCAACGAATTGATTTCAAGCTAAGCGTTACACAAACGGTCAAACATGTCGAATCCACTTGACGAATTAAATGACCTTCAAGCAATATTGGAAGAGTTGGCTTCCGACCTTATACCCGGTTTCTCCAAACAAGTTCGGGATACTCTACCAAAAGATTTGAAGCAAATCACGGAAAAACTTTCGGATGAATGCGAAGCTAACCCACCGAAAGCAAAGGAAATCCCCGGTGTGTTAGGAAAGTTTGCACTAGTATTAGTTGCAAGGCTAAAACAAGCCAAAACCCAAGTACTCTACGCCGAAAAGGAACTGGTGAAACGACAAACAACCATCCTTTCTCTTCAGGAAGAGAACAAATCCCTTGTGAAAAAGCAGGAACAAACTCGCATAGAGAAAGAAGACACCCAAGCTACGCTCGATCAGACGTTGCTAGATCTGGAACAAGCAGAGGAAGAAAAGCAACGACTAGAAGACAACAATACCTCACTTCAGCAAGAAAACGAGGAATTGAGAACCACCCTGCTTTACAAAGAGAATCAACTCAAGGAAGTTGAAGGTCAATTGGACGAAACAAGCTCCAATTATGGGAAATGCAAACTGCTCCTACGAGAAGCACAACAAGGTCTTCAGGACGCCCAAGAAGAGCTGGAAGACCACCGCAAACAAAGGGATCTGAGATCAGAATCCATGAACAGGCCGGTTCCCTCGACAAAGGGGGGCATCCCCTCATGGGATGGGGACTCCCCCGGCTCACACTCACCTGACTCGTTCAGACCCGAACGGCAACGTGAAAGACGTGTGCAAATTCCATCCGATGGAGATCTCAATAAGATCACTCGCCACGTCACGAAATTTGACCCCTCAACCAGTGGGTCACCTGATACCAGGGCTTATTTGCAAGACATCGACTACTACTTGCGTAAATACCCTGATGCTACGGTTGACGACCGCATTTATTTGGTCAAGTTGACATCCAACAGGTCGGTATCAAAATTTATAGATCGGCAACCATTTGACATCAAGATGAACCGCCGAAAGCTCTATGAAGCCATCGAAAGAGAGTTTTCCGACGACTGCTTACAGTCAGGGCTAGCGACAGCCCTAGCTGTGAAACAGGGTCGCTTAGAGCCTCCACAGGCATACTACCAGCGACTCCTGCGCGCATATTTTGGATCTCAAAACACGCCTGAGATGGAAGAAGACCACAATTTCAAGGCTCTGTTCATTCAGAATCTCCATCCCACGATTGGACACCACCTTGGAGTCATGGCTAACCCAAAGACAAACTCGATAAACCAACTAAGAGAGTTTGCACATTATGCATTCCAGAAACAGCGACAAAGCAATCAGAAGCATACCGAGTCTACCGCGGTGTTAGCAGTCAACACCGCATCAGACACCCTGGACCTAGAGGGCGCCCCAAGGCCAGCCCCTGTTCCAGCATCTCGGTCACAAATAAAACGACGACAGTCCTCTAGTCAAGATAAGTCGAGTCATGACCCGGAAAAATTTTTGACACCAAGTGCCAAGACAACATCACCAAAACCTGACTACCGTCGGAGACTGAGTCCACCAGGTAAGTCACGAGAATACGGTACGGATACCCGGGATGACAGATATCGATTTCAAAACTCGCATAATCGCGGAAAGTGGTCACCTCCTTCGTACCGCCGGAAAAACTTCAACAGGGAAGCAAGACCTCCCCCTGGAAAGTTTAACTCCAAACCCTGGGAGAAGAAAGAAAAGCCCATTTTCAGCCAAGAAGACCTGGAGACTCTCCAACGCATACTTGACGAACTGAAGAGGAAAAAGGAGGCAAAAGAGGACAAGAAACCAGATGTCCTAGCCATAAATATTGTGACCACCCCAAACGATCCTTTAGGTTTGCCACAAGTCAACCCTGAGGATTCTCCTACTACAAAAGGGAAGGATACCAAAGACACAACCGAGCATCCTCCGCCCGAAACTCAGGAGGAGCTCCAAAATGCAACGCCACCCAGTGCCATTTTGGTAGTCCAGCTACCTGGAAAACCTCACTCGCCCGAAACCGGCGACTCTTTAATCTGCGTTGAACCACCGGTCCAAGAATTTCTGTGTGATTTAACCGAAAGGGGGGTTGCACGGAAATTTTTCCTGTCATTGACCCTGGAAGATGTGATGACGCACGAAGCCCTACTAGATACCGCCGCGGACATCACACTCATGTCGCGTGACCTTTTTGAACACTTACGTGTCACTGCTAATTATGCGCACAAAGACTTGAAACTGAGACCTTGCTCTTTAGCTATTCAACCTTATGCACCCTCAAACACGACTGTGTCACACATGTCATTGATACAAATCTCCATTGGGCCCATGACCTTGATCCACCCGGTCTATGTGTCCAATCTCAACTCAATTCCATTGCTGATAGGCAAGGATCTACTTAATCGCTTTGAGCCTCTGATAGACTTCAAGAATCTCAAGCTATGGGCTCAAGTTCGACAACCTCTTCCAACCACTCTACCTGAAGCAATCGGATCACAGTGCTACACTCTTGACACCTTGGATGTTCCAGGAGTCAACCCACTCGCACTGCTGACCCAACAAAGTTTGACGGAAAGTGACCTTGGGGACCAAGCTGAAACAGACACCCCTTTTCAGGTCACCACATCTGACAACCCAACCTTAAATGAACACAGCTCATTTCTTTGCACCCTAAAACCAGGGGCAGTCGACGAAGAGTACTGCCCCCAAGTGGTCAAAGGACTAGCTATCCAAAGCTCCCACGTAGTAGACGTGGTACTGGCTCTCTGGGCTGATAAATCTGCAATCAACCAGACACTTTTCGACTCTCTACACGAGAAATACCCTGACCTTATGGTCACTAACAAGTCTTCTCATTTCCCTGCTGGGACCAAATCTAACAAAACATTGGTCGCCAGAAGTGTCTGCGCCCTCCACCTTCAGTGGAACCACAGACTGCTAACGCATCCCTTCTTGGTCGTTCCCGACCTGCCACATGCAGTCTACATCGGCAGTGATCTTCTTGTGAGACTTGGAACCCAGGTTGATACCATAAACAATGTCTTATGGTCTCTCACCTCAGTTCGAGACGCTCACTCTAAACCAGATCTTGACACTCTAAAGTCAGGCCAGACCATCCCTGAGGCCTGCCAGGTACTGAACACTCAACATTGTCTCATACCTGCTAATGTCACGTGCTACCCGGTCCAACTATGCATTCAAACAGGACAGAAACTTATGCATCCACAAGCATTTTTCCAACCGGCTCCTTTGCTTGACAATCTAGGCTTAACTCTGGAGGCCATGCCCCTTCTAAGCCTAGAATACAGAACCACCACATTACCGGTTAACAATCCCACGGCAGAGACCATCGTCCTGCCCAAGGCCACGCCTCTTGGCTGGCTCATCACCACAGATTTCCACGATTTTGAACTGACTGTTCCTGTGCTAGGCGGCCTCCCCGATTCTCTTTGGGCCAACTCTCTTGAACCTACAGTCATTTACACTAAGCCTTCTAAGGCCATCGCTCTTGTGCCAATACCAACCCCTGACAAAGAGTCAGTGGGACGAATCGACTTGACCAACAATGACCAAATGCTTGTCCAAGCCATTGAACTCCTTCCATCGGAGTCCGATCAGCAAACCAATAACAATCCCAGCGACGCTCCGCCGAAACTAGTCCTCACTATCGCTGAAGAGGTTGCACAGGTGGTAGCTGATGCTGATGCCCTAACCTCTGACGAAGAACGTGAAAAACTTCACCAAGTTCTTCTTAAGTATGAACAATCCTTCTCCAAAGACTCCTTGGACTGTGGACTGACCACAATCCACTCAGTACGCATTCCTACACCACCTGACGCCCCTCCAACCTACGTCAGGCAGTACAAGATTCCCTTGGCCTCGTACGGCCCAGTACAAGAAATAATCGATGATTTACTGGACCGTGGCATAATCAGGCCATGCAACAGTACCTACTCAGCTCCCTTATGGCCTGTCCTAAAGCCCAATGGTAAGTGGAGACTCACCATTGATTACAGGAAATTGAACACTCAAGTTCCTCTCTCTAGGTGGCCTATGACTCAACTGGAGCAAGAACTCCCTAGAGTCAAAGATGCCAAATACTTCTCAACACTGGACATTACTTCTGGTTTTTGGACTATTCCTGTCCAAGCTGAAGACCAACACAAACTGGCCTTCACGTTCGCGAATCGCCAATACACATTCACCCGATGCCCTTTCGGTTATGCCAACTCTCCTGCAGAGTTCAACATTTTCTTGAACAAAGCATGTCCAGACGCCCGAGACAGAGGTAACCTCATCTATGTTGACGACATTCTCATTCGGAGTCCAACTCTGGACACCCACCTCACTGAAATTGACCATGTCCTTGGCCAGCTCACGCGAGCTGGAGCCAAAATTTCTCTCTCCAAATGCCAATGGTGCAAAACCAAAGTCAACTATGTCGGTCTCTTGGTAGGATCCAAAGGGGTACTACCACAAACGGCACGAATTCAAGGTGTGTTAAACATCAAAGCCCCTACCAACATCTCAGAACTCCGGAGCTTCCTAGGGGTATGCAATTACTCACGTCAGTTCATTGAGGGTTATGCAGACTTGGCAAAACCCCTTACAGACCTCCTACGAAAGGACATCCCTTTCATTTGGTCTGAGGCTCAAGAACAGGCTATGCTAGCGTTGAAGCAAAAGTTATGCACAGCACCATGTTTGGCCTATCCCAACTGCGACCAGCCATTCTTCTTACAAGTGGGATTCTCTGCCAACTGCTTAAGTGCTGGATTATACCAAATCTACGACCACGACAAACGAGTCGTGGCCTATGCCAGCAAAACCCTCTCTGGTCCGGAACTGAAATACTCGGACTGTGAAAAAGCCCTTCTGGCCACTGTATGGGCAGTCAAGCATTTCTCCAACTATGTGGGAGGCCAGAGAATCACAGTTGAGACTCACCACCAACCAGTGGTCTTCCTTAACAGTCAACGCATCAGAGAAGGTGTTGTAACAAATGCCAGAATAGCCTCCTGGTTGATGGCCCTACAAAGCTTTGATGTGGAGGTCCGCTATGCACAAAAGTTGAGAAGCCCTCTCGGCACAGACTTGGCTGCCTGCCAACGGTGCTCTGAGGACACTCCAGGACCATCCATTCATGCAGAGCCACCTACATTCACTGAAGACCCAAACCATCACTACTTTGACCAGAACATCTGTCAAGATATGGTCACCGCCTACGTCGATGGTTGTTCTTTTCACCATGAAACTCACATTCGTGCTGGTGTGGGTGTGGCATGGCTGAACAATCAGCCTTGTGAACCCCACAACTATCAACTGGGTTCCCAATCATCTCAGTATGCGGAAATCGCAGGCGTGCTCATTACACTGCAACTTGCTGTAGACCATGGCATTCGCACATTGGCCATCTGCACTGACTCCAACTACGCACGCCTCAGTTTCACTTGTCATTTAGTACTCTGGAAGGCCAAAGGTTTTGTAACCTCCAACCGCAAACCGGTTAAACATCAAGACCTTTTCAAGGCATGTGATCACCTGGTCACCTCCAACAACCTCCAGGTGTACTGGAAAAAGGTCAGAGGTCACTCGCGCACACCAGGTCAGGACAAACAATGGAATGACCTTGTGGACTCACTTGCAAAACAAGGAGCTATACAAGGCACACCCTGGTCCTTTGATTCTGCTCAGGTGCCGACTTCACAGTCCCACCCACCCACCCCTACAGTCTGCGCAGTCACTAGGGCCCAGACTAACAGGGCCCAGGACACGACACAAACCACAGGTCCCCTTGCGGTTGACCCTGTTTTCACTGACGCTGACCTTATCTCTCTTCAAAACCTTGACCCTGCGGTCCATAAAATGATACAATACATCTCAGATCCTGCAGTTAATGCACCATCCGACTCGGATCTCGCTGACACTCCAGACTTAAAGCCACTTTTTGCCTTAAAGCCACTTTTTGCCGCACGATCATCCTTGCAGCTGCGAAATGGCATTCTAGTTCATGTTTCCGATGAACTCCCTACGCCTGCGCTTGTGGTCCCTCGTAACCAGAGGGGGGTGATGATTGTTCATGCCCATGATCTCCCAACTGCAGGACACAAAGGCGTCAAAGCGACGTACAACGCGCTCAAACAAGTGGCATATTGGCCATACATGCGAAAAGATGTAGCCGACTACATAAAGGGATGTCTCGTATGTTGCCAGTTTCAACCAACCAACCCGATGCATCGAGCACCCCTACAGAAAAGAGGCATTTCATTCCCATGGTCTGACCTCCAAATTGACTGGGTAGGTCCCCTTCCACGGTCAGCCAGAGGAAACAAATACTTCCTCACAGTCACATGTGCTTTCACCAAATGGGTCGAGTGCCTGCCTGCTCCTAATGACACGGCAGAAACCACGGCCTACTTGTTGATGAACCACGTATTCTCTAGGTTTGGTCTGCCAAGCCGAATCAACTCCGACCGCGGCACTCATTTCACCGCCGAAGTCATGCGACAACTGTGGGAAACCTTGGGAGTTAAAGCTAACTTCCATATTAGCCACCACCCACAATCCTCCGGACAGGTTGAAAGAACCCACCGAACTGTGATCAACATACTGAAGAAGTATGTTTCACCACACCAAAAAGACTGGGATGTAAAGCTCCCGCTGGTCTTAATGGCCATCCGAGCCACACCCCATGAAGCTACGGGGGTGTCACCTTTTGAAATGATGACAGGCCGGCAAATGACTTTGCCCCTGCATTTACTCTACCAACCTGGAGAAGCCAGTGTTGCTACAGCTTACACTACTCACCAGTACATGACTGACCTGACCAAACATCTCCGACAGACTTTTGCCTTTGCCCAAAAACATTTGGACCGATCAGCTGAAGGACGCAAAGCCTACTACGATCAGAAAGCCTCACATGACGAACTCCAAGTGGGAGACAAGGTTTTCTATTATGCTTTCATTCCTCAGACAGGACAGACCAACGCACGAGCAGGAAAACTCGCTCGGAAGTTCCTCCCCAGGTGGACAGGTCCACACACGATCACAGATAAACTCTCTCCGGTCGTTTACCAAATCAAAATAAGCAAAGGTCGCCAGGACCCCATCTCCAAATGGGTCCATCGTAATCAAATCAAAGCTTACAAAAACCCCATGGGACTTGTCGGGGACAACACTGTTCCATTAAGTCAGTAAACAAACCTAAATCTTGTTTGCGCCCGATAGATAACTGTTAGCTGACGATCAGCCTCAGACATTCTCGGTCGCATTTCTCTTCCTCAATCAGGTAACTGCATTAAACCTTCAAAAGGAGAAAGTTAACCCAAACTAACTGACTTCCTTAAAATCTAACCTTAAAAGACCCCGCAAAATTTCTTTCAGTATCATCAAGTTACTCTTTCAAAGTAGTACAAACAAAATCAACAACATCACTAGCTTAAGTCAATAATCACAAAACCCTCTAAAGGTGATAAACACTAATAGCTTAGAGCTCAGCCTCTAACAAAGTTGTTCCACCTCTAAGAATAACTTTCACCTACCACTCAGGTACCTCAAGAAAAGGAAAACTGACAAGAAGCTCAAGATTAAAATGACTCACTTCTATTTGTTGGCCAGGACGATGGCCCTCCTGTTTTTCAGTTTAGCCCTCTACCTAGCACTCTCACCTACTTTCGCCCAGTTAGAACTGGACAGAACCCAGACAAGAAGTCAACAATCCTTAAGTAGATTCTCAACCACGGCCTCATCATTAGGGCCCCTTGCTACCCTTAGCACGTCTACTGTTAAATCAGTCAACACCGCTACACTGAAATGCCAGACAGTTGAACCACCAACTGTTACCAAAACTTTGCAAGA
The DNA here is from genome assembly GCA_020510985.1 of Pholidichthys leucotaenia. Lineage (NCBI taxonomy): Eukaryota > Metazoa > Chordata > Actinopteri > Cichliformes > Pholidichthyidae > Pholidichthys > Pholidichthys leucotaenia. The sequence continues at coordinate 328,928,732 of CM035842.1, read as the reverse complement.
TACTGTGTTGGTTTTGAATGTTTGCTCCAAAGCCTCATTCAAACTCAACAAGGTCTTGGACTTGTCACTCTTCATGTTAGAGGGTGACCTTGCTCACCCACATCTAATGTCTGTGTTTCTTCGAAAGGTAGCTAAAAATATTAGACTTTCAGCTAACACTTTGACAACGAGTCTGCCTTCACCGCTTCTTGCCCCTGTTTCAGATGTCACAAAGTTATTCCTCATTGCCACTCAAAGAACAATGATGACTCCCCATGCTCGCTCAGTCTTCCAGAACAAAGGTCTCAAGCACCCTCTGAGTAAGGCCTCTGTGGAACCATGGTTTAGTCCAAATAAACCAATTCAATTCGAACCTCCTTGAATTAACTCAATATTGCTTAACCTAAACATCTACCTCAGATAAGCAATACATTTTTGTTTTGCATTCTTTGTTTTGACTTTTATTTTTCTTTATTTTTAGAATTTTTAAAAGTTATATGCATGCTTATACAGTATACAAACCTATATTTTTATATATAGCTCTTGCACTCCATTTTGATTTTTGTACCCAAACTATTTTTTTTTTTTTTTTTTTTTTTTAAACAACTATGATAGCTATTTCCTCGTGAACCAAAATTCCTACCTCAGGTATGTAAGACTACGCACCTATTTTTGTAGCTAGAATTTTTGAGTCATTTCAAGACCTATGCCTTAGCTTACTACCCCAAGTCAATTTTATAATCTACATTTGTCCGTATTCAAATTATTTTTTTTGAAATTCATGGAAGTCCTTCCAGTAAACCAAAGTCAAAGATCTGTACTTAGTAATAGATACTGTTTGCATGCTAGTGTGTATGGACATCACACAAACCTTTTAACCCAGTATTTAGGTCAAGTGTTGCCAAGGAGACGAAGCTGCCATGGATGTGTACCGACGCTGACCGATGCTCACCATCGCTACAAAGGGGGGAACTGTAGCATCATCGTCCTCCTCAAAACCAAGACAAGATCACTTCTCTCCAGTTTACAGGAATTTCAATTTATTCATTACACAGGAATATCACCTTTCTGCCTTCTCAGGAATATCACTGGCTTTTTGCTGACTCATGCAGGCTTCTTCCAGACCTGACCAAAGATGCTTGCTTTCCCAGGACCCCAATGTAAACAATTGCCGCTTGCAGAGATTGTAAGGATCAGAGTTTGCTTTTAAAGGCTCAAAGGAACATAAAACTCAGGAGACCAGACCTCTCAACATGAACACTGCATTTGATAACGTACCTTTTCACAGGAAACCAATGTTTTTAAAAGAGTCATAAACCACTTAATCTGACGGTTTTATAGCCTATGCTGTCCAGGCCTTCGCCAGATACTAAGGAAATCATCTACAGCTCAACAGTACCTCCTAGCGGATACCTACGGAATGTGTTTTCAGTACGTAGGATGACTTTTAATTTGTTCTAAATATTAAGTTTCTTTCAGCTTATCCTGGATCCTAAGGACACTGAAAATCATCCCCCTTATCACCAACCATGGTTTGCTGCATGTTCTGCTGTTCTAATCTTGACCTAAATGTGAATGCATGTATTATAATTATGTATAAGAAATGTTATATTCATGAGTGTTATTGGAGTAATGGTATAAATGCATGATCACCATATATTAGCCAAGTCATTTAATTTAGTTAGATTTTATATTGAGCATTTATCTTATAAGAACTGACTGTTGATTTTTCCCTCTGAAAATTCATGGGATGGTGTCTCCATTTGGTTGGCTGCTCTCAAACAAAGAAATGTTTTCACATTGGATAACAGCCATTTCAAACTGATTCTGAAAGAGTAGATTGGTCGTTTGACGACTGACCTCATCAGTTTTACGACCCGGCGAGGTAACTTTAAAAGACAGAAGTTAGATTTGAGTACACATGAAAAAAAGACAGAGAAAAAACAGGGTTAACAGTTGAGTCACAGCACAGTTAAGAGTTTTTGAAAAAGTCAGAGATCAGACAACAAGCAGGAAGATTAGCTAGAAATAGAATTAAGAATTAGAAACACAGAAAGAAGAAAGAGATTTTGAGAAAGATTAGGAACTAAATTCAGATTAAAGAAGCAGAATAGTAATCTAGATCTCAGAAGAAGATTTTATTCCACCGTTTCAAGGCCCTGTGAAGTTTTATTTTATTCTGTGTGTTTGTCAAATCTTTTCTTATATTCTGGAAACTGAGGAGAAACCATTTTTCTTTAGAGCTCGTCCCTTTTTAGAGAATCAAATTCTCAAACTTTTTCCTTCACCTCAGAAGCCATTCTTATCCTAGTAAATGTTTTTCTAACACTTTTTTTTTAATGACTTTTCACGCCATTAAAGTGGACCTTTAATTTGCCTAGTTAAAGAGAACAGAGACTGAGAAGATTTTCCTTCAGTTTTGGGTCGATCCAGCTACAAGAGACCCCAAATTTGGATTCTTTTCCCAAGGACTTTTCACGCCGCCCTGAGACAAAACCACCCACGGCTGCAAATGTCTCTTTGAAGGGCCCCCAGCTGAGTTATCGCCCCACGGCTGTGAGTGAGGATAGCAGCCGCTTCCTCCCGACGTCCGAGCTTCAAAAAAACCCAGCGGTACCGACCAGCGGGATTTGGACCTACGGCCGTGTGTGAGTGAGACTTATTTCTCCTATTTCTGGGTTAAAACGTGATGTCCTAACAATTAAATTACAATTGAATATTGCCCGTATTTCAGGGCTCAATTAGTCTCAGCCACAGGATAGAACTGTAAACTGAATGAAAACTTTCAGTCATTTTTAAGTAACTGCCCTTAAATTTTGTAGATTAATTCAGGAGTCATTTTTAGATAATTAGCTTATGAATTTTCCTCATAAAATTGCAATGTTTTGTTAAAACATTCCAGTCTCACCGTTGAAACATAAGTCTGTTTCTCCTTGGTTCTGCAGAGGTGTAATGCTGGATTTTATGTTCAGGAACTCAATATCAGTTGATGTGATATTTTACGCTGTCATCATCTGAATCTGTTTATTCATCATTTGAACGCCATGTCGTGTAACCTGAATGATTTTAATAAACGAGTGAATGAGAGCAGTTGAAGCGTTTTTCTTTCGCATATACACGTTTCCTAATCACAGCAGGACAAAAACTCACTGAAACTTTGAGACTGATTCATTAAGCAATTTAAGGTACAAAATTAATTAAAACTAAAGTTAATTTTATTGTCCATTAGGACTGGTGCCCCTTTTACGAGTGCTTTTATTTAATTTAGCTGGTGTAGAAGTGATGGTTCAACTCCGCCCCCCTTTCACACCCACTATTAAATAAAATAAATAATTCCTGTACCTTATGACAAATAATTTTATAGGCTCTTCATCCTACACCCGCAAAGCCCTCTGCATTGCGGGTGATCCCACCCACCCATCACACAGCTTCTTCAGTCTGCTGCCATCAGAGAGGAGACTGCGGAGTCTCTGGGCCAGGACCAGCAGACTCAAGGACAGCTTCATCCACCAGGCTGTCAGGAAGCTCAACTCTCTCCCTGCTCTGCCCCCCCAAACACATGAATCCTGGACTCTGACCCCCCCCCCCCCCCAACAACTGGACCCTGCCATCCCCAGGTACTGTTCACTCCCACAAACACACACTGATTTCAGGAGCTTCAAAAACTGAACTGTCATCCAGGAACTATTCACTCCAACACATGCACACACACTGATCTCAGGGCTGCACCAGTCATTTTATGCAGCAATAGACTGCTCTCTTTGCACTACAGTATATGCCACTTTAACCCTCTATGTGGCCTGATATGTGCTTTAAGTCAGTACATGCTGTCTTAATTTTTATCATATATAGTTAGTTTGCATACCCTTAGTATTTTTAGTTAGTTTCTGGTTCGGGGCTGGTTTTCTTTGCACTAATGTTTAATGTTTAATGTTTGGTGTTAGATGTTATACTTTATATTGATATTTCCTACTTAGTGTTTACCTTGCTGCACTGTGGGAGTCAGAGTAACGGAATTTCAATTCTCTGTACAGTATGTGCTGTACATATGGCAGAATTGACAATAAAGTTGGCTTTGACTTTGTGTTCTCAGGCTTGTAAGCTTCCCCCTTTTTCCTCCAAATGTAACAATGGTCATTATGGCCAAACGGTTCAATTTTAGTTTCATCAGACCACAAGACATGTCTCCAGAAATTAAGGTCTTTGTCCCTGTGTGCATTTGCAAACTGTAATCTGGCTGTATACAATAACTACCAATTATAATTAATTTGCTTATAACCACTGTCTAAGTGAGGATTTCACATTAAAGATAAAAACCTTTCAAATTTACAAGAGAAAAATGTCACAAATCAAAGATGAAAAAACAAAAAAGCAGCATATCTTGGTTGGAAAAAAGTTGTCAGTTTTATTGGAAAGAGTCACAAATTTATGAGAAAAAAATAATTTATGAAGAAAGGCACACATTTAAGAGAGAAAACAGTTGCAGCTCTACAAGAATTAAACAATATTACACGAGCGGGAGTATGATATCAATGAATATAGTACGTAACTGTGGGTGTGATTTGTCTAATGCCCGACACGTAGTGGAGGGCATGAGACGTATCACACCCATAGTTACTATATTCATTGATATCGTACGACAGGGCTATTCAATCACAAAATCTGAAGGGCCACAATTTGAAACCAAGACATGTAACTGGGCCGCACATGTTCAGCGATCTGTTGAATGTGACAAATTTCAAACCAACACAGATCAATATGACGAAAAATATGCACTTTTTATTCATTGTCTTTGTTTTAAATATGCGCTTGGAATATGACAAAGGCACATCAAAACTGCATAAAAACACAATAACAGTGCTGGGGTTGAGCAGAACTTGAAGTAGTAGAAATATTTTTCCTCTTGAACAGCAATTAAATAAATAGAATGAAAAAATTCTGTAAATAACCATTTTGGTCACATCTTACTCAGGCATATGTCAAAGTGCATAAAAATTCAATGTGCACTGTTAGTAGCATTAACATTTGTTTCCCTTTTAAAATAAAATATACTACATCCTGGTCATAACTGACCTTGGCACATCACAAAGTGCATTTAACTGAATAAAAAATGAGCTGTCAAACACTTCAGTGCACAATCCCCCCAAGAAAAGATTGATAACATTAACAAACATTGTACATCCACATTGTGGTTTGTTTTGTTTTAAATCACCACATGTGTGAGTAGGAACGTCTTTTTATAACTACTCATTCCATTACACACATACCATTCCAGGCAGGGTTAAACCAACGATTTTCATCATCGATGTTATGCTTCAGAGTTGACAATGACATGTTTTAAGGTGCCTTCACACCAAACGCGAACAGGCAAATTTTTCCCGTAGTGTTATTATATTATAACTCAATGTAAACACGCAAATAGACATGAATTCACCATCAGAGTGAGTTGCAGACAGGTGAAGTTGCCTTTATAATTTCTGCAGCTGTGTTCAACCTGCTGTTAAAATCCCCAAAATAATGTCATACTTAGGTTTACATTGTCCGACGGGGGGCTCACCTGGGGAAGGGGGGGGGGGGTCCCTGCCTCCGGGGCTCCGCGGGATGGTGGCCATTTGCGTTGCTGGCGTGCTGGCCTTGTTGGCACGTCCATGGCAGGAGTCCGTGGGTGGGTGGCAGCGGCGTCCCGATTCGGCTGGGGAGCTCCCAATTCAATTCAATTCAATTCAATTCAATTCAGCTTTTATTTATACTGCGCCACATCACAACAAAAGCCGTCTCGTGGTGCCACAGTGCAGAAAAATACCACACAGTCACAGAAAGACCCAGCAATCAGACGATCCCCTATGAGCAAGCACTAGGCGACAGTGGAGAGGAAAAACTCCCATTTGGCAGGAAGAAACCTCTAGCAGAACCAGGCTCAGGGAGGGGCAGTCATCTGCTACGACTGGCTGGGGGTGAGGGGATAGGGAGGATGGAAAGGACAGACATAAAAACATAACAGTAAGATGCCAAGTACATTATTGGAGGTCAACCAGCAGTATGGATCAGATAACAACAGAACAAAAGTAGGGTTAAGAGATACAAAATCCCTCCTTAAGCATCAGCTATATTAAAAAGGAAGGATTTTACCCTGTTCTTAAAAACAGAGACCGAGTCTGACTCCCGGACCCAGAGTGGTAACTGATTCCAGAGAGAAGGGGCTTGGTAGCAGAAGGCTCTGCCTCCCACTGTACTTTTGGAGATTCTGGGCATCACAAGTAAGCCAGCATTTTGGGAGCGTAATGCTCTATTAGGATGGTAAGGTAATATCAGATCTTTTATATACTGGGGGGCCTAATTGTTAAGAGCTTTGAAAGTAAGAAGAAGGATTTTAAACTTGATTCTAAATTCTATGGGAAGCCAATGAAGGGAGGACAGAACCGGGGAGATATGATCTCTTTTTCTAGAACCAGTTAAAACTCTAGCAGCAGCATTTTGAATCAACTGAAGATTTTTTAAGGATACTTTAAGACAACCAGATAATAGCGAATTACAATAATCTAATCGAGAGCTGACAAAGGCGTGAATCAGTTTCTCAGCATCCTTCAGAGACAAGATGCTCCTGATCTTGGCAATATTGCGTAGATGATAGAAGGCAGTCTTAGAAACAGTTTTAATATGTGAATTAAAGGACAAATCTTGATCAAAAATAACTCCAAGGTTCCTCACAGAACTGTTCAGAGTGAGAGTGGCAGCATCTAAATTAAAGGCATAATTTGAAAAGGAATTTCTAAGGTGTTTTGGGCCAACAAGAATGACTTCAGTCTTATCAGAGTTTAATAGTAAAAAAATTACAAGTCATCCAAGCTTTGATGTCCTTAAGACAGGCATCTAACTTGGCTAATTGATTACAATCATCGGGCTTCATTGACAGGTATAGTTGTGTGTCGTCTGCGTAACAGTGAAAATGTATACAGTGCTTTCTGATGATATTACCTAACAGGAGCATATATAGACTAAAAAGAGTAGGGCCCAACACAGACCCCTGTGGAACTCCGTGACTGAGCTTAGAGTTGGAAGAAAATTCATCATTGATATGGACAAACTGAAATCTATCGGACAAATAAGACCTAAACCACTGCAACGGAGTTCCACTCAGTCCAACAAAGTGTTCTAATCTATCAAGTAGAATGCATGATCGATAGTGTCAAAGGCTGCACTAAGATCTAAAAGAACAAGAACAGAGACAAGTCCATTATCAGATGCAGTCAGTAGGTCATTAGTGACCTTGACTAAGGCAGTTTCAGTGCTGTGTTGAGCTCTGAACCCAGATTGAAACACCTCAAACAAACCAACTCCCTGCAAATGGTCAGATAATTACACAGCAACAACTCTTTCCAAGATTTTTGAAATGAAAGGCAAATTAGAGATTGGTCGATAATTAGCCAAAACTCCAGGATTGAGCGTCGTTTTTTTGAGTAAGGGTTTAATTACAGCAGTTTTAAAAGCCAGTGGTACATAACTCAGAGTTACAGAAGAATTAATTATAAGAAGAATACAGCTACCAATAATTGGGAAGATAATTTTAAATAACCTGGAAGGAATAGAGTCCAAAAGGCAAGATGAAGGCTTAGATGAGGAAATTATTTTATCCAACTCTAAGAGGTCGATTGGAGTAAACTTATCTAAGCAGATATCAATTGAGGGAGTTGCAGTAGTTGATGTACTTGAGTTTACGGTAGGAAGAATCTGACTGAATTCATCTCTAATAAATAAAATTTTAAGATTGAAAAAGTTCAGAAAGTCCTGACTAGAAAGCTCAGGGGGGATGTGAGAATTGACCGAGTCCTGGCTCTTTGTAAGCCTGGCTATAGTGTTGAAGAGAAACCTGAGGTTGTTCTTGTTTGCTTCTATTAATGCAGAATAAGAGTGTAACGGATGCCAACTAGTACTGTACGGCGTAGAACGTTAGTAAACCTCCCTCCCAAAGCCTTATACAGTATCGGTAGCGCTGAGCTACCGGTCGGACCTTTAGCTCAGCGCGATCGTGCTGTGTCTCCCATGCTCGAACTGTGTGTTAGTTGACTGAGAGGTCGCGGGTTCGTGTCCCGTGTGGGGCGAACTGCGCAGGATGATCTCTGTCACACTGGTGCCGTGAACCCGGCATGGGAGTGAGGTTTAAGGGGGAGAGTGTAACGGATGCCAACTAGTACTGTACGGCGTAGAACGTTAGTAAACCTCCCTCCCAAAGCCTTATACAGTATCGGTAGCGCTGAGCTACCGGTCGGACCTTTAGCTCAGCGCGATCGTGCTGTGTCTCCCATGCTCGAACTGTGTGTTAGTTGACTGAGAGGTCGCGGGTTCGTGTCCCGTGTGGGGCGAACTGCGCAGGATGATCTCTGTCACAATAGCTTGATCTAGCTTTTCTAAGAGATTTTTTGTAGATTAAGAAATGATTTCTCCACGCTAAGTAGAATTTATCTGAATTAGTTGAATGCCATTTCCTTTCCAGTTGACGAGTTTTCTGTTTTAAGTCACGAGTTTCTGAGTTAAACCAAGGGGTTAGAAATCTCTGGTTAGACTTTTTCTTTTTAAAGGGGCTACCAAATCTAGAGTCTGATGCAGAGAGGCAGTAACACCATCAACCATGCTATCAATCACGAATGGAGCAGACTCTCCATCATTTATTTCAGTTGTTTCTGTTGTGTTGACCCATGGCATAGAGGAGACAATCTGCAAAAATTTAGCAACAACGTCATCAGAAAGACATCTGCTGTAGTAGTATTTTTCTTTAGGAAATAAGTGATCAGAGATAATGAAATCAAAAATTAACAGACAATGGTCAGACAGTATGGGATTATGAGGAGGCACTACCAGATTTTCGATATCTATACCATAAGTCAAAACAAGGTCCAATATATGGTGGAAATACGTAATAGGTAAAATTTTTTTACTTTTTGGGAAAGCCCCATTGAGTCTAAAATTGAATTGAATGCCTTATTAAGACAGTCACTCTCTACATCAACATGTATATTAAAGTCCCCTACAATAATTATTCTATCGGATTTCAGCACTAAATCGGCTAAAAATTCGGCAAATTCCGATAGAAACTCTGAATAGGCCGAGGGAGGACGATAAACTATGACAAAGAGAATTGGGTTCAAGCCAAGATTGCCAGCAGGCCCCACACTGAGGACCAAACCTTCAAAGGAATTAAAACATAATTTTTGCTTAACATTAACTAGTAATTTAGAATGGAAAATTGCCGCCACTCCACCACCACGACCAGAATCTCTGGGGTTATGACAGTTTAAATACCCAGAAGGAGTTGATTCATTCAGACAGACACAATCATCTTGCCCAAGCCAAGTCTCTGTGAGGGATAGTAGATCGAGCTGATGATCAATTAATAGATCATGAACCAGAAGAGACTTAGCAGATAGAGACCTAATGTTTAATAAACCACATTTAGTTTTTAAATTTTGGGGAGGAACAGAGGCCAATTTATTAATTTTATTAATTTTAGGGACTTGAGGCTGGATTAGAATTTTACCAACATTTTGTTTAATCAATCTGGGAAGTTTATGCATTCTATTTTTTTAAACTTTTTTATTAACTTTAGAGGGAGCAGAAAAAGGTTCTCTAAGGGAGGAGATGGGGCAAAGTTGAAGGGTGGTGGATGAGGAGGAGCTGCAGGAGTACGTGTGTTTTTCAAGTTGTGTTGTATTTGTCCTGGGATACAATATTTAGGGCAACGGGAGACAGACTCAATCTCTGTAGGATTATAAATCAAAGGCTGATCCAAATGGTAAAGACCACCTGAATTAATGGGATCGATACAAGAAGTGAGAACAGAACCAGAAAAAGGCAGTTTGGCAAACCCAGAAGCTTCATAGCGAGTAAACATGCCAGGTCCCAGTCACTGTACTAAAAAACACCGAATGGAATAGAATAGACTGTCTCTTAAAACACGTGCACCAAGTCTATTTGGGTGGATGCTATCAGGCCTCATAAGTGATGGGCGGTTCCAAAATAAGTTAAAATTGTCAACAAAACCAATGTTAAAAATAGGACAAGTAAAACACAGCCAAGAATTAAGACTCAGAGTTCTGCTAAAACGATTACAGCCTCGTCTGAGAGGTGCCAAAGGCCCAGAGATGAGTGCACGTCTGCCACAGTTCATAAGAGTGGACAGAAGGCTCCTGAAGTCACTTTTTAAAATCCCCAATGCTTCATCTTGAATGTTATTGCATCCCACATGCACAGTTTGTACGTGAGGGAATTCATTCAGCAGGTCAGGGATAAGAGCCTCAATGTCAGAGACTCTAGCCCCGGGAAAAAATCAAGTGATGCAGTACCTGCTTCTGACGTTCCTCATGATCGAGTCACCAACTACCAGCGTCGTCTGGGGGGTTTTTGTTGGTGAATTCTGACGAGGAGAGTAATTGTGAAGAGGATGATGTTGTTGTTGCGAAGGCAGGGTGATGCGCTCTCTTCTACCTGGAGCTGGTGTGTAATTTGACACACCCAGGGTGGTCTTTATCTGGGGTTTGCGGACATGAGCCGCTGCTGAAGGAGAGGAGGGAGGACGAGGAGCGTCCATGGGCGGATGGCCAGCGTCCAGGTGGGGAAAATCCAGGGAAAGGATATCAAATCTGTTTTCCAAGGACACAGGAAGAGAAGAGGCGCGGCCCATTCTGGTCGATCGACGATGGTTATTAGCTGGTCGAACCAAGGTCCAGGGTGCGGATGGAGGATGAGAGGGACCAACTGAAGCTTTGGGTTTAGCCCCGAGACGAAATCAGTGTTTGTTGCTGAGGTCATGGACGTCTGCAGAGGCTGGAGCAGGAGTGGAGGTAGATGGAGATGCATTGAGCTCACCCAAGTAAGTAGCAGTATCCGCCAGCTGCGAGTCCGTAACCGGAGTCGATGATCACCCAAGAATGATGGTGTTGAGGTGGTCCTCGGCCTCCAGAATCTTATAAAGGTTGGAGAGCCTCGTTTCCAGCTCAGAGACTTTACCGAGGAGCGATAAACAGCGGGTACATGTCGGAGAAGGAGCCATGGCGTTCCAGGCGCTGAGATGGATAGCCAGCCAGCTAGCCAAAAACAGCTAAAATAGCTAAAAACAAGTTAGTTGAAAGTTAGCTAAAAACAGCTAAAAGCTAAAAACAGGCTGGCAGGAAGCCTAGCCCAGTAAAAAGTAGCCCAGCCGGGGAACAGACCTATTCGTGCATCCGAACGGGCTTTTAGGTGAGGCCGATACCGAGCTAACAGTAAACAAAAACTAGTAGCAACAAACAGAGATAAAAAAAAAATTAAAAATGAAATCAATAAAAACAATCAATAAAAACAAACAAAAAACAGAGAAAATTGTACTCTGACACGATGAGTGTCAGACGCAGCTCTCACGCAGCTGTCTCCCAGTCCTTCTTTCTCCAGGTGGGTGGCAGTCTCATTTTCGAGCTGGTTTGCTCTCCACTGTTGATGCTTTTGCTCTGATGATGGCAGAGTCTCGGCACTGGCGCTATCCCTTGGACGCAAGTGCGCGATTTTGCGTGTGCTCGCCTCTTTCCATTGACGTTATGTGCATTCGCGCCGCCCATTGATGTTTGGTGTGGGCTTGGTGTCTTGCCGCTGGCACAGCCACAGTCATAATATAGAGTCCATACTTCGGGGCAGGTGTGCTGCGTTGTGGATTGACGGTTGCCGGGCTGCGTGGAGTGTTGCATTTGTGGTCTGTGGTAATTCATGGATTTCTGCGGTTCTGTGAGGCGTGTTGGCCTTTGTTTCTCTGGCTGGGCCACAGACTGGGCCTGGGCTGCTTGGGGGTTGGTTCTGGGCCACATATGGTCCATGGGCCGCTAATTGAATAGGCCTGCCATACGACCTTGAGTGTAATATTGGTTTTATACAACAGTTCCGCAAGCACAATTTATTAAATGGCAGCAATACTAGACAATATTATGATTTGTTTGTTTAACCAGTTATTTTGTGCAGCTGAGGAAAAAAATAGTCCCTTCTAAATGTAGGCAGTAACTGTTGCTAAACATTTCAATCAGCATTGAAGACGTCCATTATCATTTCACACACATGTAAACAAATTAAACATTGCTAAGTACAAAAGTTTATAAAACATACCGGTCACCTGTTGAGTCAGTACACAGAAGGGCTGAGATCAAAATGTAACTAATGCCGGAGGCTAGTTAGCATGCTAGTGATTTGGCTTCAGCACACTTTGCTTGCTTTTTCTTGGCATTTTCAGATTAAACAAAGAGTCCATCACCACAAAGGTATTGTGGTTTGTTAATTAAGACAATAAATCCAACTCTAGTACTCCCCATTTTTTTTAAACAGACGTGAAATAGCTTAACAATGTTTATACAAGGGAAGACTTTGTAAGCTCAAAGTTTTTTTTCAAAAGGGTGGGATTTCTGGGTCACGGATGTACAATTTCTTGTCAAACAGCACCTCACTGTGGAAATTAAGGAATCCAACACAGTGGTGCAATTCTCAAGTCTACAGACTTGACAGTAAATTACTTAGTAATTAACGGTTACATGAACACCTTTGAAGCGGAGTGATACATATCCAGTAAAATGTTGGAGTGCATTTATCGTGGACTATACTAACTCCTGGAATCCCTATTGTCCAATCAAATTGCTTGGTCGGAACTAACTGTTGTATAACACTGAATATTCAATAGGGGAAAACAACTTTTACTCATAACTTGGCTGATCAGCCTTCATTTTAAGGCTAAAACGAAATTGCTGAAGCAAACATACATTGTTAGTGTGGCAGGCTTGGCAAGAAGTGCTAAATGAAATAGGTGTAATCAAACAAAGTGAATCAGTTAGAGCCATATGAGTGATAAAAAGGATGAGTGCTTTAAAATAATGAGTGGGAAACTGATAACATAAGGGTGGCATTACTCTCCAGAACAGATGAAAGCAATGAGAAATGACTGAAAATGGGAGGAAGGGCAATTATTTTAAAAGAAAATCCAACAAGGGCAGGAGGAGGTCCCAACTAACGGTGAATCTTAATGAAGAATATAAAAGTGATCTAAAGAAGTACAGCTGATATATCAGGTCGTCCTCTGCGTTTCCTTTCTTTCTAAGCCAGCAGAAGGAAATGCTGATATAAGACAAATGCCCAGAATATTCCAAGAGGCTTCCAAAATGAAAACCCCCAGGTCAAAGCCCTCCCAGAGGGGGGCTGGTGCAGTTAGCTCATTCAAATTAATTGTCAGAGAGCAATATGATATGCAGCTAATGCTAAACTCACCATGTGCACTCAGCATATTCCGTAAATCTGAAGTGCACCGAGGACAATAAACTTCAGCAGATAAGTACAGCATGGGAACAGTTAGGGCCAGGAGGTTCATTAGGACACAAGTTTCACTCAAGTTTGTGTGAGATGGAACTAATGAGGAATTGCTGTGTAAGCATAAAAGAGATTCAACTGCTGACATAATGGCGGTAACAAATACAGAAACTGGCTTTTATATTGATGTGCCTTTGTCTCTTGCATCTTGGCTGCTTCTTTTGGTACTCTCTCTCAGAGGCTGAGCAAGCATCCTATAGCTCTCACTGGTCCTGCCTCCACCTCAACATCTGTTCCCTATCGGTGTCCTGTGCCAGGGGCAGCAACACACCAAGACACCCATACACGCTCCACCGCTGCCTGCCAAGCATCTGATCAAAAGAAGACAGCTGCCGAATGGATCTGCATACAAGCCAGCTCTGCTGTATGAATGAGAAATGGACAGATGAAGAAGAGGGGAGGAGGGAGAAAATAAAGTAACAGACACCATCGTCAGCACTGTTCCAACCTGAAAATGTGGCCTGGTCGGTGGACAGCTGAGACCAAACAGGCCAAAGCTTGGAGGCTCTGTAGTCTATTTTTACCCTCAGCAAAGAGAATGAGCTGATCATAGATGGGGGTAATCAAAGGAGTGCAGGGGCATGATGACAAGGAAGTTGGAAAATATATTAGTTTGTGTCCTATAACAGACTCAGAATAAGGGAGAAATGGATTAGTGGGATTGGATGAGGGAGGATAATTACCTCCACCAAGGACGTAACATTTACATGTTAGTTCGTTTGTTAGCAGGATTAGATAAAAGCTACTACACAGATTTTGATGAATTTTTCATCAGAGGTGGCCCTGAGGCTACTGGTGAACCCATTAGATTTTGGAGGTGATCCGGGTCAGGATGTAGATTCTGAATCACTTTTTCACTTTAACATTGCAAGATAGGGCCTTGGTGGAAGTATGCATTCTCTCTTGTTGTTCTTGTATTTGCCTTGTGCGCTGACACAGTTTGTCTCATTCTGAAAACTGCAAAATTGGTTTTAAAGGTTGTAGACGATCAGGGTTATTTTAACTAGAAGATAGTTTATAGACATCGACCAACATTACCAGCAGAAACATGATGTACTACAGCCGTGGACAAAATTGTTGGTACCCCTCTGTTAATGAAAGAAAAACCCACAATTATTTATCTTTTGTTCATGGTCACAGAAATAACTTGAATCTGACAAAAGTGGTAATAAATAAAAATTCTATGAAAATTAACCAATGAAAATCAGACAATGCTTTTGAATTGTGGTTCAACAGAATTATTTTAAAAAACAAACTCATGAAGCAGGCCTGGACAAAAATGATGGTACCCTTAACTTAATATTTTGTTGCACAATCTTTTGAGGCAATCACTGCAATCAAACAATTTCTGTAACTGTCAATGAGACTTCTGCACCTCTCAGCAGGTATTTTGGCCCACTCCTCATGAGCAAACTGCTCCAGTTGTCTCAGGTTTGAAGGGTGCCTTCTCCAGACGGCATGTTTCAGCTCCTTTCACAGATGTTCAATAGAATTTAGATCAGGGCTCATAGAAGGCCACTGTAGAATAGTCCAGTGTTTCGCTCTTAGCCATTCTTGGGTGTTTTTAGCTGTGTGTTTTGGGTCATTATCCTGTTGCAAGACCGATGACCTGCGACTGAGACCAAGCTGTCTGACACTGGGCAGCACATTTCTCTCTAGAATACCTTGATAGTCTTGAGATTTCATTGTACCCTGCACAGATTCAAGACACCCTGTGCCAGATGCAGCAAAGCAGCCCCAGAACATAACAGAACCTCCTCCATGTTTCACAGTAGGGACAGTGTTCTTTTCTTGGTATGGTTCATTTTTGCATCTGTGAACATAGAGCTGATGTGCCTTGCCAAAAAGTTGCAGTTTTGTCTCATCTGTCCATAGGACATTCTCCCAGAAGCTTTGTGGCTTGTCAACACGCAGTTTGGCAAATTCCAGTCTGGCTTTTTTTATGATTTGTTTTCAACAGTGGTGTCCTCCTTGGTCATCTCCCATGAAGTCCACTTTGGCTCAAACAACGACGGATGGTGTGATCTGACACTGATATACCTTGACCTTGGAGTTCACCACGAATGTGTTTAGAGGTTGTTCTGGGCTCTTTTGTTACCATTCGTATTATCCGTCTCCTCCTGCGGCCACGTCCAGGGAAGTTGGCTACAGTCCCGTGGATCTTAAATTTCTGAATAATATGTGCAACTATAGTCACAGGAACATCAAGCTGTTTGGAGATGGTCTTACAGCTTTTACCTTTAACATGCTTGTCTATAATTTTCTTTCTAATCTCCTGAGACAACTCTGTCTTTTACTTCCTCTGGTCCATGTTTAGTGTGGTACACACCATGTCACCAAACAGCACAGTGACTACTTGTCACCCTTTAAATAGGCCGACTGTCTGATTACAAGTTTGTAGACACCTGTGATGTTAATTAGAGGACACATCTTGGTTGAACATGTCCCTATGGTCACATTATTTTCAATCTTTTCTAGGGGTACCATCATTTTTGTCCAGGCCTGTTTCATGAGTTTGTTTTTTAAAGTAATTCTGTTGAACCACAATTCAAAAGCATTGTCTGATTTTCATTGGTTAATTTTCATAGAATTTTTATTTATTACCACTTTTGTCAGATTCAAGTTATTTCTGTGACCATTGTGGGTTTTTTCTTTCATTAACAGAGGGGTACCAACAATTTTGTCCACGTGTACTAAAACAAAATTAAAACAAAATTATGGTTGTCATGAAAAGCGCTATATAAATCAAATACATTAAATCCATTAATAAACAAGTTATTAAAAAAAGCAGCTTAAGTTATTTATAAAGACTATCAGCTGTTTAGAGACAAAAGTACACACCCACACCCACACATTTACAGCGGGGGAAAATAAGTATCAACACAGACAACACAGAGGAGCTGGCCCAAGACTGGCAATGTTGGCACACACTGGTTAACCTGAATGGCTCTATGCATGGTGATGGCCACCCAGCCCTCACCTTGCAGGAGTAGTAAGTAAGTGGTCAAGTCCTGACTGATAGCCTTTAAAAAGGTCTAAATATCAGATTGTCACACCACAGTGAACTCATAATATGTAAGATAAGATAAGATAAGATAAGATAAGCCTTTATTAGTCCCACAACGGGGAAATTCCAGGATTGCAACAGCACAGGGATAGCAACACTCAGAGCAACAATCAGAAGGCAAGAAAAAAAACAAGCAAGCAAGAGCAGCTAATATACATATGTACATATTACTATAAAATATATATATACACACACACACACACAGACACACAGTGCAGAGCATTGTAGCTGGATGGAATAAATATATGAATATATGAACACACAGAAGAAGCAAAGAGCTCTCTCTAGACCTTTGCAACTTTATTGTTGCAAAACATAATGATGGCATTAGATACAGGTGCATTTCTAAACTGCTGAATGTTCCAGTGAGCACTGTTGGGGCCATCAGTCAGAAGGGGAAAGAACATCATTTTACCATAAACCAGCTACGACCAGGAGCTTATCGCAAGATTTCTGACAGAGGAGTCAAAAGAATTATCAGAAGAGTTATCCAAGAGCCAAAGACCACTCATGGAGAGCCCAGACAGACCTGGAGTTAGAAGGTACTGCTGTTTCAAAGAAAACAATAAGTAATGCACTCAACCGACATGGGCTCTATGCCCGCTCACCTCACAAGACTCCATTGCTGAGGAAAAAGCATGCTGAAGCTTGTTTAAAGTTTGCTGCGCAACATTTGGGCAAGTCAGTAAAATACTGGGAAAATATGATCTGGTCAGATGAGACCAAAATTAAACTTTTTGGATGCCTCAACACACAGCATGTCTGGAGGAGAAATAGCACTGCACATCAGCCCCAAAACACTATACCAACAGTGAAGTTTGGAGGTGGGAGCATCATGGCGTGGGGGTGTTTTTCAGAATATGGTACACGCAGAGTTCATATAATTGAAGGAAAGATGAGTGGACAAATGTACAGAGACATCCTTGATAAGAACCTGTTGCCATTTGCCAATATGCTGAAGATGAAACGAGGGTGGACATTTCAGCAAGACAATGATCCAAAACACACAGCCAAGGAAACTCTCAACTGGCTCCAGAGAAGGAAAATAAAGCTGCTAGAATGTCCCAGTCAGTCACCTGACCAGAATCCAATTGAAAATCTATGGAATGAACTGAAGATCGGAGTTCATAGAAGACACCCACAGAACCTTCAAGATTTGAAGACAGTTTGTGCTAAAATCACTCCTGAGCAATGCCTGCACCTAGTTTCTCCATACAGGAGGCATCTGGAAGCTGTTATTACCACCAAAGGCTTTTCTACTAAATATTAAATGAATTTCACCAAACATGTTCAATACTTATTCCCTGTATCATTCCACTTTATTAAATATAACTTGTTTTGTTAACACAGTTGCCTTGATTTCTTTGTATGTATGGATTACTTGGGTTGCTACTGATATCTGGTGAAACTCTCAGGTCAATGGCTCCATCAGAAATATGTTTAATGAGAAAAACGTTGACGTTGTGGAGAGTGTAAATAACGGAGGCAGACTCTTGCAGCAGACGACTTTATTCACTCTCACATCAGTCATAACAGAAAAAGCATTTTTACAATACACCAGGGTCTCTCCTTTTATATCTTCCACCTATCTCACATCTGCATGACAT
The DNA here is from genome assembly GCA_020510985.1 of Pholidichthys leucotaenia. Taxonomy (NCBI): domain Eukaryota; kingdom Metazoa; phylum Chordata; class Actinopteri; order Cichliformes; family Pholidichthyidae; genus Pholidichthys; species Pholidichthys leucotaenia. The sequence goes on along the minus strand of CM035842.1, from coordinate 328,910,714 downwards.
CTTGCATCACAATACATTCAACCCTTCCCCCCCCCACACTGTCTCCCAGCTCTCCTTCCTGCTACATCACCATAATCTCTCCCATCTCAATAACTATTGTCCTCATCTGTTTACCCTCTGCATCCAGTCTGAGATGATTAACCCCGCGTCTACCCCCCCTCCCCAGAATCTCAGACCGAGTTTCAGTCCTCACGTCCTTTTGGCTTCAGTCTCCTCCCGTATCTGCTGTAACGGGGGTTCTCCGCCTCCGTGGCGCTGCTGTTCCAGTGGGGGGCTCCTGGGGGTGTGTCTGTCTGCGGGTGGGCAATGGCGGGGGGGGGGGGACTTCGACTTGCCTGTGTGGCTGCTCTGATGAATTGTTTACATGGGGGTCTTCCACGCCGAGGGACCCGAGCCAACATCACTTGCTCGTCCGTCACCACAAAGGCGGGCTTAAGTCTGTCTATACATATTTTCTCCCGACGACCCCCCAAGTCTAACAAAAAATGTTTGTTCCCTGCTTCCAGCACTCTGAATGGGCCATCGTAGGGTGGGCGAAATGGGGGGCGGTGGGCATCGTGCCTGACAAACACGAACGCTGCGTTCTTCAAAGTTTTTGGCACAAAAGCGCGTGGAAAACAGTGGTGGGCCGGGCCCGGCAGCGTGCCTCTATCTGCGCTATGCTGCAAACGCTGAGACGGACAGTTGTCCGGCGCAGGATTATCTTGCAAAAATTCCCCGGGGAGCCGCAGTGGCTGAGAAAAAACAAGCTCTGCTTGGGAAGCCTCCAAATCCTCTTTTGGTGCAGAACGCAACTCCAACAAAACCCACGGCAACCGGTCTACCCAATTTGCATCCGTCAGCGAAGCCCTGAGCGCTGCTTTCAGTGACCTATGGAAACTCTCACATAACCCACTGGCCTGGGGGTTGTACGAGGTTGTGCAATGAATTGCAACACCCACGCTACGGGCCATCGCAGACCAGAGGTCGGAAACAAACTGAGGGCCCCTATCAGATGTGATGTCTGACGGGATGCAAAAACATGCCACCCATGTTGTCAAAAAAGCGCGCGCCACGTCCGCAGACGTGGTTGCCACCAGCAGGACTGTTTCTGGCCAGCGTGTGGTGCGGTCCACCACTGTCAGAAGGTGGATGCACCCCTGCGATGGCGGGAGGGGGCCCACGAGGTCCACGTGAACATGGTCGAACCTCATAGCCGGTATACGAAACAGTTCCAAAGGAGCCTTCGTGTGTCTGTGTACTTTGGCTCGTTGGCACGCTATGCAGGCTGCGGCCCACTCTTTCACTTGTTTGCGCAGGCCTGGCCATACAAACTTCACTCCCACCATTTTGACTGACGCGTGCACTCCTGGGTGCGCCAGAGCGTGAACTGACTCAAACACTGGGCGGCGCCAAGCAACTGGCACCACCGGGCGCGGGCGTCCCGTGGAGACGTCGCAGATTGGGGGGGCTGCCGTCTTGCAGTACTCTGCTCTCCAGCCTTAACCCTGTTGGTCCAGACTGGAGCGCGTACACGTCCGCATCGCCAGTCTGCTCTGCGGCCATGGCTGTATAATCTATCCCTATGCAGACCGGGGCCACTACTGCGCGCGAGAGGCAGTCCGCCACCACATTCAGTTTACCCGACACATGCTGAATATCGGTCATAAACTCCAAGATCGCGGCCAGCTGTCTCTGCTGCCGGCCCGACCATGGTTCCGAAACCTTGGCCATCGCGAACGTTAGTGGCTTGTGGTCCATGAACGTGGTGAAGCTGCACTCTTCCAGCCAGAACTGGAAGTGGCATATGGCCAGGTGGAGAGCCAGCAACTCTCTGTCGAACGCGCTGTATCTCTCCCTCCGGTGAGACGCGGTGCCCCAAAAAGTCAATGGTAAATGGTAAATGGTAAATGGCACTCACTTATATAGCGCTTTTATTCTCATCTCTTGATGACCAAAGCGCTTTACAGTCCCCGTCACGCCGAACTGGCATTTCGCCGGGTTGATTATTAACCCGTGCTCCTCCAACCTCTGGAAAACCGTCCTGAGGTGGGTTACGTGTTTGTCCTTGGACGCGCTGGCCACCGGGATATCATCCAGGTAGACAAACACAAACGGCAGATCGCGCAACACCGCATCCATCATGCGTTGGAATGTCTGTGCTGCGCCTTTTAATCCGAAGGGCATGCATAAAAACTCCAACAAGCCAAATGGAGTTATTACCGCTGTTTTGGGTATGTCCTCCGCGCACACTGGGACCTGGTAGTAAACACGGACCAGGTCTATTTTAGAAAAAATGTGTGCCCCGGCGAGGTGAATGGAAAAATCCTGAATATGGGGAATCGGGTAGCAGTCGTGCGCTGTGGCGTTATTCAGCCTGCGGAAATCTCTGCACGGTCGCCACGATCCCTCGGCCTTAGGGACCATGTGTAGCGGGGATGCCCATGGGCTGTTTGAGCGCCTGATGATGCCCAACCTTTCCAAGTTGGCAAACTCCTCACGTGCTATGGCCAGTTTAGCAGCGTCCAGGTGCCGAGGTCGTGCGAAAATGGGCGGCCCAGTGGTGGTGATAAAGTGTTCCACCCCGTGTTTAGTGCTGGCCGCCGAAAACGTTGGGACCGTGAGTGCTGGGAACTGAGTGAGCAGTGTGTGGAACTTACCGCCTGGAGTTGTGACGTTGGCTTGTGTTATTGGCCCGGCCCCTCGAGCTGTACAGGGGAGAGAATCAAAAGACACTGCATTAACCAGGCGCCTGTTAGCAACATTGACCAGCAACCCGTGTGCACACAGAAAATCAGCTCCCAGGATTGGGAAACTCAATGCCGCTATGACAAAAGTCCACTCGTACATACGGCCGTGTAGGGATAAAGTCAGTGTTCTCTCACCAAAAGTCTTAATGTCCGAGCCGTTTACGGCTACCAGCTGGGGACCGCTAGCTCCCGCTAGCCGGTTGGTGTAGGACGGCAGGATGAGGCTCTTTTGGGAGCCGGTGTCTACAAGGAACCGTCTCCCCGAACGTGAGTCCGTCACATAGAGCAGCTTGTTCTCTTCACCGGCGGTCGCAGCTGCTACTGACTGCCGGCCTTGGCATTTCCCGGACGCTTGAATTGGCACGGTGGCACACATCTGCGTGCGTTCTCTCCAAAGCTGCGGTGGTAGAAGCAGAGCGTGTCTCTCTGGCGCTTCCTGGCCTGCGCTGCTGCTACCATCGCCGGCTCCTCGCCTCCGCTGGTCGTCTCCCTGGGTTCCAACGCTGCTGCGTTCACTGTGAGGGCTCTGGTGGTGAGGATGATTTGATCTCCCTCCTGGGCTAGCGCCCAGTAGTCACACTCGGCCAGCAACGGCGAATTGGCAAGGACCACTCTTGGCTCTGTTGGGGGGTTCCGGAGGAAAAGGTGGGCAAACAGAAAATGCCCGTCGTCTGTGCCCATCAACGCCAACATCTCCTCCATCAGTTCGACCGCCGACCCATCTCCTAACTCGGAGCGTCTCAGGAGCCTCTCTGCTCTCTCACAGTCCGAGAGCGTGTAGCGCCGGGTCAGCGCGGCCTTGAGAGCCCCGTATTTATCGTGGGCTGGAGGCTGTTGGAGCAGGCTCGCTACTTGCTGAGACGTGCGGGCGTCCAGCGCTGCAACCACATAGTAATATCTGGTGTCGTCTGCCATTATTCCCCGGAGGGCGAACTGAGCCTCGGTGTGGTGGAACCAAGACCGCGGATCGTGCAGCCAAAAGTCCGGTAGTTTGACCGAAACAGCGCACGCGCTGCTGGGGGTTCCCGTCCGGGCCATCTCTGGGATGCTTGCTGCGTTGCTGGGGCTTCCCGTCTGGGCCGACTCCGGGGTTCTTGCCTCGTGTTCCATAATTCGTCAAGGGGTCACCAGTGTGGAGAGTGTAAATAACGGAGGCAGACTCTTGCAGCAGACTACTTTATTCACTCTCACATCAGTCATAACAGAAAAAGCATCTTTACAATACACCAGGGTCTCTCCTTTTATATCCTCCACCCATCTCACATCTGCATGACATCTCGCATCACAATACATTCAACCCTTCTCCCCCCACTGTCTCCCAGCTCTCCTTCCTGCTACATCACCATAATCTCTCCCATCTCAATAACTATTGTCCTCATCTGTTTACCCTCTGCATCCAGTCTGACATGATTAACCCGGTGTCTACAATGTGTTCAATACTTATTTTCTCCGCTGTATATCCATACCATGAGGTAAGAATCACTAATTAACCTAAAAAGTTTGTCTTTGCATTGTGGGAGGAAATTTAAGCAGGAATATAGAAATTCGGGTTCAGGTTCAGGTTACTTTATTTGTACCCGTAGGTAGATTTGTTTTGCAGTCTGGTGGCATCCATATTTACAAGCCACAAATTACATTCAACATAGACACAAACACAGGCACACATGAAGCTGACTATAAACATGATAAAAATACTCAAGGCTCCATCAATCAGGGTATCAAGACAAAGAGATGAGAGAAAAACCAGAGGTATGAGAGAAGGGTCATATTAAAAAGTTAAAAACTAGTCAAAGAGGTTAAAAATTCAAAGGTCTAAAACCCAATAAAATATTTAGAACCCAAATAACATCCTACAAAAATAAGTAAATATAAAATGGAGTTAATAAATAGGTACCTAAATTATGTGCAATATATTGTTACAACTTGTTCAACTCTTTGACAGCAGCAGGAACAAAGCTGTTTTTGTAGCACTGGGTTTTACTTTTTGGGACAGCAAACCTCCGTCTTGAGGGAAGAAGCTGAAAGTTGCAGTGCAAAGGGTGGGAGTCATCATTTAAAATGGCGGTAGCCATCCTCTGTACTTGTCTGGTGTACAGGGATGTCAGGCTCAGCTGTGACTCACCAAGCAAATGACTGGACCATCTAATTACCTGATCCAAGGATTTCCTCTGTTTCAGTCTTATCTGACCAAACCATGACACTGAAGAAAAGGATAAAACAGATTCAATAAAAGCCCGATAAAACATTGTCATTATGGTTTGGTCAATTTGGAAGCGTGCAAGTTTTCTCAAGCAATGCAAATGTTGCTGACCCTTTTTGCACACCCTTTCACAGTTCTCTTCAAAGTTTAAATTACTATCAATAATCGTCCCAAGATATTTGTAGGATTGTACACATTCGGTGGTCTGGCCTTTTAGTAGGGTGACTTTGTGCCTGGGAGTTTTCCTCCTAAAGTCAATAATCATATCTTTAGTTTTTGTCGTATTCAGCTGCAGGTAGGAATCCTCACACCAGTGAACAAAATCATCAACTACTGGGCCGTGGCCACTCTCACCATCCTGGAGGAGACTGACAATAACTGAGTCATCAGCATACTTTATAATGTGTCTGTTGTCATGTCTGCTCCGACACATGTTTGTGTACAGGATGAAGAGTAGTGGTGACAACACACACCCCTGAGGAGAGCCAGTAGAAGAGCACTTTAGGTCAGACAATGTACCATTGACCCTTACTCTCTGCGTCCTGTTGATTAAGAAATCCAGAATCCAACCCACCGGATTATTGCTCAAATCAAATTGTTGCAGGAGCCTTTCAACTACAATATGAGGTTGGATTGTATTAAAGGCGGAGGAAAAGTCCACAAATAAAAGCCTGGCGTGTGTCCCATTAAAATCCAGATGTTTAAAAAGCATGTTAAATAGAGTGACAGTGGCATCCTCCACTCCTCTGTGAGGCCTATAGGCAAACTGCAGAGGATCCAATGCATGCTCAGTCTGCTTTAGGACCTCACATCTGACCAGTTTTTCAAAAATTTTCATTAAAATTGAAGTCAAAGCAACTGGTCTAAGGTCGTTTACCGTTTTAGGACAGCTGGATTTTGGAACGGGAACAACCACGGCTTCTTTCCAGATCTTAGGCACATGTTGTGGCTGTAAGGACTTATTGAAAATGTAATGAAATATAGGACTCAGTTCATGTGCACAGGACTTTACCAAGCACCCACATATATTATCAGGGCCCTGACTTTTGTTCACTTTTACAGTGCAGAACTGCCTTTTAACATCCTGCACCTCAATATTAAAGTGCTGATTGTCTTTTGAGTTTCTGTTTCAAATCTTGGGTTTCTGTGCTAAAATCAAAGGAGTCAAAACGACCATAAAAATAATTAAGAGCATTAGCCAGCTCTGTGTCTGAATTAAAGCCATCTAAAAACACACGATTGCTGCGTTCTGTGCTCTGAAGGCCTGCAATAGTTTTCATACTGACCCAGGCTGAACCAAGTTTCTTTGTTGCCATCTTGCTTTCCAACTCTGATTTATAATTCTGTTTTGCTCTTAAAATTTCAGACTTCAGCTCTTTTGTGGCAACCTGTAGCTCAGAAACAGACCCCTGTTTAAAGGCAAGTGCTTTCCTCTGTAAGCAGGATTTAACTGATTTTGTAACCCATAGCTTGTTGTTGGGATATATTTTGACATGTTTACGTGGAACGATCGTAATTTTACAGAAAGCCATGTATGAGCATGTGACGTCCACCAAAGAGTCCAAATCATCCCCGCAGGACAGTGTGAACATCTCCCAGTCTGTACAGTTAAAGCATTCCTGGAGGCAGTGCACTGAATCCTCTGTCCACACATCTATGTCTCTGGTCTCCACCTTGCCTCTTCTGAGAGCAGTTTTATATGTGGGCAGCAAATGTACACAGTTGTGATCTGAGGATCCTAAAGGAGGAAGGGGGAGTGATTTATAGGCCCTCTCAATGGATCCATAGCACAGGTCCAATGTCTTTTTTTCGCCTGGTTGGGCAGGAGACATACTGATAAAAGTTTTTAAGTGTCTTCTTTAAAGAAACATGGTTAAAATCCCCAAGAATAAAGTTTGGCGCCTCTGGAGAAATTGACTGCAGCCGCTGGACCACATCAAAGACGGTGCTGGAGGCGGAGTCAGCGTCTGCTCTCGGGTGAATGTACACAGTCGTGATGAAAAGTTGGGGGAACTCGCGGGGCAAATAAAAGGGGCGTAGCGATACGGACAGAAGCTCCACATCAGGTGTACAGATGCGCTCTCTGACCATGACAGATGTGCAGTACTGCTTATTAATATATAAACATACGCTGCCCCCCTGACGTTTCCCCATTACTTCTTCCTGCCAATCAGAGCGGAGTGGGGCTCCAAAGCTGTCAATCCACAGGTCTGCGTCCCGGTCATGCGCAGTAAGCCAAGACTCAGTATAAGCCATGACACAGCAGTTCTTAAAGTCCTTCTGGTAGTGTACATTCCCTTGAATTTCATCCACCTTGTTCCTCAGAGATTGTACGTTCCCAAAAATCATAGAAGGAAGAGGAATGTTACCAAACTGACGTCTTCTCAAGCGCAATTTCACGCCTCCACGCTTTCCACGTTTCCTTCTCCCGTCTCTCTTTTCACCGCTGTGTCCATGAACGTCTCTCAAAATAAAGTCCGGCAGTTGCGGCTTAGACTCAATCACAGACGCTGCATCAACCGTGTTTAAATGCAGCAACATGTCCCTGGAATAATGTATTCTGCCGCCATGATCCCGATCGCGTTTACCTCAGAGACAAAGAGCCGGAGGAAAAGTAGCAGCAGTGCAAAAAAGGGGAGGAAGTCCATATTGATGGAATCCATAGTGATTCATCACTGGAAGATCCCTGTCAGCCATTAAAGTTCAATATCAAACTTCCATGACAATGCTCTCCTGTGCCAACATGCATGCACTGAATGTTTCAGGTGCAAGCTACAATGGAAAAATCATAAATTTTGGCTATCAGCACATGGTGGATTCTTTTAGTTCTGCAACCCTCAGTAGTGACCATAGTCCTGCTAATTATGTACCACCCAAACCTTTTCAGTGGTACCTCACTGCATCAATTTCCTTTTTTGTGACATCTAGCAACAGCAGCTAAAACCTGACATGGAAGCTGCAGCATTTTCGGGAAGACATAAATAGTTTTCTTCTTTGCCTCCTTCCAGATCAATGTCATCACTGCAGTAGCTCGTCAGCTCATCTTTTACTGTCTTCCTCCACATGCATACAAAAGAGCAAATGTTCTCTCAGGACCAAGGTGCTTAAACTGGCAGACAGCAAGATCAGACGGAAACGGCGTGGATGTTGAGCTGGAGTAAGACGGCGGGCGAGGAATATAAGGTACAGACCCGTCCTCCCATCCGTTATTATGGGGAATGTTCGATCGCTACTCAGTAAGAATGATGAGCTAGTGGCTATCTCCCGCTACGAGAGCGTCTTCAGAGAGATTAGCTTTGATGTTGTATACCAAGACGTGGCTAACAGAACTAGCAACAGATGCTAACATTGAACTGGAGGGTTTCCACGCAATACAGGCAGACCGGACACCAGACAGTGGGAAGACAAGGGGCAGAGGAGTGATAATATATGTCAATAACAACTGGTGCAGACCGGGACATATCTAGTCTGACAGCCGTAGGTAGAATCAGAATCAGAATCAGAATCAGAATCAGAATCAGAATCAGGTTTATTGCCATTGTTCATGTAGTACACAAACTAGGAATTTGTCTCGGTACAATGCTGCAACATTAAACATGATAGGATAAGAGAAATAAACTATACATGTAATAAAGTGTAGGATAAGATTAAGTGATACTGGTCAACAGTTAAAATATATATTAGCCAGCAGCAGATACTGTGGAGAACTATATAGTGCAGTCGGTAATGCAGGAAGAAAACAGTGATGATTGACATGAGTCTGGTTGAGCTGCTGTACATGGTGCACGAGAGTCAATAAGCCACTTAGTGTTCAGCAGTCTAATGGCAGAGGGGAAGAAGCTGTTCATGTGACGGGAGGTTTTAGTCTGGATGGACCGAAGTCTTCTACCAGAGGGGAGGGGGGCAAACAGTACGTGACCAGGGTGTGAGGGATCGGCTATGATCTGGCCAGCACGCCTCCGGGTCCTGGAGATGTACAGATCCTGGAGAGATGGGAGCTTGCAGCCGATCACCTTCTCAGCAGTGCGCACGACGCGCTGCAGCCTTAGTCTGTCCCTGGCAGTGGCTCCTGCGTACCACACGGTTATGGAGGTGGTGAGGATGGACTCGATGATGGCTGTGTAGAACTGCACTAACATCTTGGTGGGTAGCTTGAGCTTCCTCAGCTGCCGCAGGAAGAACATCCTCTGCTGGGCTTTTTTGATGAGTGAGCTGATGGTCAGCTCCCATTTGAGGTCCCTGGTGATGGTAGTGCCTAGGAAGCGGAAGGAATCAGCAGTGGTGATGGGAGAGCCTGAGAGGGTGAGGGGGGGCAGAGGAGTAGTGACTTTCCTGAAGTCTACAATCATCTCCACTGTCTTCAGAGCGTTCAGCTGCAGGTTGTTATTGCTGCACCAGGACGCCAGCTGGGCCACCTCTCTCCTGTAGGCGGACTCGTCGCCGTTGGAGATGAGCCCGATGAGGGTGGTGTCGTCCGCAAACTTGATCAACTTGACAGACTGGTGGCTGGAGGTGCAGGAGTTGGTGTAAAGGGAGAAGAGTAGGGGGGAAAGTACACAGCCCTGGGGTGATCCGGTGCTGATGCTAGTATAGTCTGAGACAGTCTTTCCCAGCCGCACATGCTGCCTCCGGTCCGTCAGGAAGTCGATGATCCACCTGCAGAGGGAGTCAGGCACGTTGAGCAGGGACAGCTTGTCCCGGAGCAGAGCGGGGCGGATGGTGTTGAATGCGGAGCTGAAGTCCACAAACAGGATCCTGGCGTAGGTTCCCGGGGAGTCCAGGTGCTGCAGGATGGAGTGGAGGGCCAGGTTGACTGCATCGTCTACAGACCTGTTGGCTCGGTAGGCAAACTGCAGCGGGTCCAGGAGAGGGGTGGTGATGGACTTGAGGTGGGACAGGACCAGGCGCTCAAAGGACTTCATGACTACAGAGGTGAGGTAGGAAGGACCTGTGAAGGAAATAGCCAGAAAAGCAAGATACCTGAGAAAGCAGAAAAAGATTCAAAACACCTGGACATCAAACTGTAAAATATACATAAAATTAAATGGATCACCTGAAGAAGCCAAGGTCATTAACATCCGTAACATTATGGAACTGGACAAATATCAATAAATATTATGAACTGGAGTCGACAGCAACAAGAGACAACTGTAGGACACTGAAGGATTATACTCATCTGCATCAGGACTTTTAACAACATGAAACAAAAGATTAACAAACAGGAACAACAGGAACTGAAAGTTTTTGAATATACAGATCACAACCCACAGGACGTAGAATATAACATAGACCCTGATAATAATTTATTTAGCTCCATTAATAATGACTGTAGTTACTACACGGATGAACAGTTTAACACAATGGTCACATCTGATTTCAATATTTCTATGATCCACTTCAACAGCAGAAGTCTCTATGCCAACTTTAATAACATTAAAGGTTATTTACATCAGCTTAAAGAGCCATTCAATATTGTGGCAATATCAGAGACGTGGCTCAGTGAAGAGAAAGGAGTGGATTTTACCATGGATGGCTATGAATTAAATTATATAAATAGAAAAGTGAAAAAAGGAGGAGGAGTTGCAATTTATGTTGACAAGAGCTTGCAATACAAGGTTGTTGAAAATTTGTCAGTAACTGTGGATGATTTATTTGAATGTATAGTGATCCCTCACTTATCGCGGTTAATGGGTTCCAGAACCGACCGCGAAAAGTGAAAAACCGCGAAGTAGCGTCACCCCTAATGACGTCACCCATAAATAATACGTACGTTCATTCTCTCACTCTCTCTCTTATATGATACGTGTGTGTGTGTGTGTGTAAGTGTACATACATACGCAGATGTAAATAAAGTGTACATAAATATGTTTTTAGAACTCTTTTATTCTTATAACAAGATACGTAACTCAAGATGAAGAAGATTTACTGCACAGGTTAATGAGAGCTTTACTGCTCCTCAGGTGACGCCTCATCGTCAGGTGCTAGAGGCGCAGGATCGTCGAGGGCAGCTTCCGATAGAGCTGGAGAAGCTGCAGGAGGCGGCGTAGGGGCTCGACGGGAAGACTATTTCGCACAAAAAGGCACAAGAGAACAGCGAAAAGTTCCACGTGGCAAGACTAAGCAACACGAGTGATAAAGAACAATGAATGCGGTCTTCCTTCGCTGAGTATGGGGGCTCGGCAGGGAGAGAAGCTGGGTAAAACGTCTCGGCCAATCAGCTTGCGAGATTCCCGAGCCGAGCCAACACGAAAACAGCGAACAGAGAGGTGGATTTTGAGTTGTGCGGGCTCTCCGTGTTGATACCCGATGTTCTAATGTAGTCTCCCTGCCTTCTGCTAGTGCCCGCCCATTTTTTCTCAATTTTGAATTTTTGATGAATATTTTTGAAAAATCCGCGATGCACTGAGGGCGCGAAAGGTGAGGCGCGAAGTAGCGAGGGATCACTGTATTACAATAGAAATCTGTCTGGACAATGTGAAGAATATAGTAGTGAGCTGTGTATATAGAACACCTGGATCAAACATTGACTTATTTAAGGACTGGATGGAAAAAATGTATGCAAAACTAACTCATAAAGTTATGTTCATCTGTGGGAATTTTAATATAGATCTTATGAATTCAAAACAACATAGTTTGACAGAAGAATTTATCAACACAATGTACAGTATGGGCTTACATCCAACAATTACCGGACCTAGCAGAATCACGTCACACAGTGCCACACTAATAGATAACATATTCACAAACATTATGGAAAATAATATCAGGAGTGGGCTTTTATTGAATGATATCAGTGACCACCTGCTGATTTTTGTCTATCAATGTGATTATAGGAAGAAAAAGTATACCAAAAATATTAAATATAAAAAAATAAGAACTGAAGAATCTATGTATTTACTGGCAAAGGAATTATTAATACAAGACTAGAAGATAGTTTATGATGAAAATGATATAAATAAAGCATATGATAAATTTTTACAAATATTTCAATCATTGTACAATAAAAACTGTCCTATAAAACAATACAGTGACAGACAACAAAACAAAAATAATCCTTGGGTCACCAAGGGATTACTAAATGCATGTAAAAAAGAAGAATACATTATATAAACAATTCATTAACTGCAGAAGGTGGAGGCTGAGATCAAATATAAAAGATATAAAAATAAGCTTACTAATATAATGAGGACTTGTAAGAAAGAATACTACAACAGAATATTAGAGGATAATAAAAATAACTTAAGAGGAATATGGCAAGTACTCATTGGGGTTATTAGTAATCAACCTAAGAATGCTAATTATCCAGAATATTTTATTGAAAATGGCAATTTAATAAATAATATGGAGGATGTGGTTAGTGGTTTCAATAAATTTTTTGTAAACGTTGGTCCTGAATTAGCAAAATCAATAGTGACAGCAGAAACAAACAACAGTGGTTCTGTAAATGAAATAGAAGATAGAAATCCAAACACAATCTTTTTGGGTGCAGTTACTGAAAAGGAAATTATCGAGACTGTGAGTAAATTTAAGAACAAAAAATCAACGGACTGGAATGAAATTGACATGGCAATAGTGAAAAAAGTAATTGAAGGAATTGTTAAACCACTCACCCACATCTGTAACCTGTCATTTCAAACTGGTAAATTTCCAAACAAAATGAAAATAGCAAAAGTAATACCACTATACAAAACAGGAGACAGTCATTATTTCACAAATTACAGGCCAGTCTCTTTACTCTCACAATTCTCCAAAATACTTGAAAAAATCTTCACTAAGAGACTGGATGATTTCATTGAAAAACACAGCATCCTTACGGAGAGCCAGTATGGTTTTAGAGCAGATAAATCTACATCTTTGGCACTGATCGAACTTATTGAAGAAATTACTAGTTGTATAGATTAAAAAAAGTTTGCTGTAGGAGTATTTATAGATTTAAAGAAAGCTTTTGACACCATTGACCACAGAATTCTACTAAGGAAACTGGAAAGGTATGGGATAAGAGGGGTCGGGCTGAGTTGGGTGGAAAGTTATTTAAGTAACAGACAACAATTTGTACAAATTGGTGAGCACAAATCACCCTTCATGGACATCACTTGTGGTGTGCCCCAGGGGTCAGTTTTGGGACCCAGACTCTTTATCTTATATATAAATAAGTTGGCCCGCTGCATCCGCGGAGAGAGAGCTTAGACTTTCTGCTGCACATTCACCAGCCATAATGCTCTGCACTGTGTGTCTATATATATATATACATTTATAGTAATATGGACATATGTTTACTAGATGTTGTTTTTTTCTTGCCTTCTGATTGTTGCTCTGAGTGTTGCTATCCCTATGCTGTTGCAATCCTGGAATTTCCCCATTGTGGGACTAATAAAGGCTTATCTTATCTTATCTTATCTTATCTTAAATGACATATGCCAAGTATCAAAAATTCTGAAATTTATTTTGTTTGCGGATAACACAAATATCCTTTGCACTGGTGAGAATTTGCAGGAGGTTTTATAGGTGGTCACAACTGAAATGAAAAGGTTAACGCAGTGGTTCAACAAAAATAAATTATCTCTAAATCTGAAAAAAAACAAAGATTATGTTGTCTGGAAATTATAAAATAAATCATGAAATAATGGTAACGATAGATGATACCAGAATAGAAACAGTACAGGAAAATAAGTTTCTGGGGGTGACGCCAGACAATAAAATCTGCTGGAAACCTCACATCAGTCACATCCGGGCCAAGTTGGCAAAATGTATAGGCATACTGGGGAAGACAAGACACATCGTGGACTATAAATCATTGTTCTTACTGTACAATTCACTGTTTCTACCTTATCTTAACTACTGTGTAGAAGTCTGGAGAAGCACCTACAAGACCAACCTACAGTCAATATGCACATTACAAAAAAGAGCTTTAAGGATAATAAATAATGTAGGATATAGAGACCATACCAATTCGTTGTTTTTAAAGTCACATGTCATAAAGTTCATCGATTTAGTTAAATTTAAGACAGCACAAGTCATGTACAGGGCAATTAATAATCAACTCCCAACTAATATACAAAAAATATTTAAAAAAGAGACAATGATCATAATTTGAGAGGAGACTTAAACTTTACAAAACCCAAGATACGGACAACCAAGAAAAGTATGTGCATATCTGTCTGTGGGGTGGATTTGTGGAACAGTCTGGAGCCGGAACTGAAACTATGTAAAAACAGAAATCAATTCAAAAAGAGGTATAAACATTATTTGCTGAAAGAATATATGTTAGAAGGGTAGTATTTATATGTACGATTCACTATGCTCACTCTGGGACACTATGGAATGGTGGGTGGGACAGCACTGTGTATATCTGTGTTGTTTGGGGCTGATTTTGATGTATGGACTGTATGTATGTTGGGATGGATGGGTGTTAATGTTGATATGTACAAAATATAGTTAATTGTTTACTTGGGGTCTTAAATGTGGTAATTTGAATATATTTCACATGGGTGTATTTATGGAAAAGAGGAGTTGGAATTAATAAGTGTTCACTTCTTCCTTCTCCCTTTCGAACACTGTATACTGTTACTTTATTGCACTTGTCATTTGTTTTGTTTTTCTTTTACTTTTTTGTTAGAAATAAAGTATCTATCTATCTATCTATCTAAGCTGGGGAGGGTACCACAGTTGTGGAAAACATCTTGTGTGGTACCTGTACCAAAGACTTCCCACCCCAAAGATCTGAACAGCTACAGACCAGTGGCCCTGACGTCTCACATGATGAAGACCCTGGAGAGACTGCTCCTTGCTCACCTCCGCCCCCTGGTGGGACCAGCGATGGATCCACTACAGTTCACCTACCAGCATGGCATTGGGGTGGAGGATGCAGTGATCTTCCTTCTTCACCGTTCTCTGTCCCACCTGGAGAAGCCCGGGAATGCAGTGAGGATCATGTTTTTTGACTTCTCCAGTGCTTTCAACACCATTCAACCAATGATCCTGAAGGACAAGCTGCTGTGCGCAGGGGTGGACTAGCACCTGTCATCATGGATCCTGGACTACCTCACTAACCGGCCACAGTTTGTGAGAACCCGAGATTGTGTGTCTGACACGATCATCGGTAGCACGGGGGCCCCACAGGGAACAGTTTTGGCTCCCTTCCTGTTCACCCTTTATACTGCGGACTTCTCACACAACACAACACACTGCCATCTACAGAAGTTCTCTGACAATGCTGCAATCGTCGGCCTCATCTCCAACGGAGATGAAGCTGAGTACAGAGGACTTATCCAGGACTTCGTGGACTGGTGCCATCGGAACTGCCTCCAGATCAACGCGAGGAAAACTAAGGAGCTGGTGGTGGACTGCTGCAGGCAAGGACAACCCCTCAGAGCACCAGTAAGCATACAGGGAACAGACATTGAGATGGTGACATCCTACAAGTACCTTGGTGTTCATCTGAACAATAAACTAGACTGGTCACACAATACCGACGCACTCTATAAGAAGGGACAGCGCAAGCTGTTCCTACTGAGGAGGCTCAGGTCTTTTGGTGTACAAGGGGTGCTGCTGAAGACATTCTACGACACAGTGGTGGCATCAGCCATCACTTTTGGTGTGGTCTGCTGGGGCAACGGCATTACAGCAGCCGATAGGAAGAGATTGAACAAACTGATCAAGAAAGCTAGATCTGTCCTGGGGAAACACCTTGACCCAGTGGAGGAGATAGGGGAGAGAAGGATGCTGGCTAATCGTGTGTGTGTGTGTGGCGGGGGGGGGGGGGGTTACGTGCCCTAATGATCCTAGGAGCTATATTCTTAGGGGTAATTTGCCCCTGGTAGGGTTTCCCAAGGAAAATTGGGTCCTGGGTGAAGGGCCAGACCAAGAGCAATCCAGTAGGTCCCGATGAAAAAAACTACATCAAGGACCTAGCGTACCCAAAGCAGCCATGTGGGTCCATCCTCTAGCGGACTCACCACCTGCAGCGGGATCATGGGGATCGTAGTGCTATGTGAACTGGACTGCCGTCTGGGCTACCTTGCTTGGACTGCTTCCCCTGTGACCCAGACTCAGTGCGTCAATAAAGGGCACAAGTGCACCGCCCACTTAGAATATTAAGAGATAGAAGTATTTCCTAAATAAATCACAACATGCAAAATAAATGAAAGACATAGAGTGGTGTGAAAAAGTGTTTGCCCCATTCTTGATTTCTCATTTTTTTTGTATGTTTGTCACACTTAAATGTTTCAGATCATCAAACAAATTTAAATATTAGACAAAGATAACACAAGTAAATACAAAATACAGTTTTTAAATGAAGGTGTTAATTATGAAGGGGGGAAAAAATCCAAACCTATGGCCCTATGTGAAAAAGTGATTGCCCCCGAAACCTAATAACTGGTTGGGCCACCCTGAGCAGTAACAACTGCAATCAAGCGATTGCGATAACTGACAATGAGTTTTTTACAGCTCTGTGGAGGAATTTTGACCCACTCATCTTTGCAGAATTGTTGCAATTCAGCCACATTGGAGGGTTTTTGAGCATGAACCACCTTTTTAAGGTCATACCACAGCATCTCAATTGGATTCAGGTCAGGACTTTGACTAGGCCACTCCAAAATCTTCATTTTGTTTTTCTTAAGCCATTCAGAGGTGGACTTGCTGGTGTGTTCTGGATCACTGTCCTGCTGCAGAACCCAAGTGTGCTTCAGCTTGAGGTCACAAACAGATGGCTGGACATTCTCCTTCAGGACTTTTTGGTAGACAGCAGAATTCATGCATCCATTTACCACAGCAAGTCTTCCAGGCCCTAAAGCAGTAAAACAGCCCCAGACCATCACGCTACCACCACCATATTTTACTGGTATGATGTTCCTTTTCTGAAATACTGTGTTACTTAAGGCGGAAGACAAGAAATATAAGGTACAGACCCACCCTTCCATTCGTTGTCATGGGGAATGTACGATCGTTACTGGGAAAGGTAGATGAGCTAGCGGCTATCTCCCGCTACGATAGCATATACCGGGAATGTAGTCTGTATCTACTCACAGAGACTTGGCTAACTGAATTAGCAGCAGATGTTAACATTGAACTGGAAGGTTTCCACACGATACGGGCAGACCGAACATCAGACAGTGGCAAAGCAAGGGGCGGTGGAGTGATAATGTATGTTAACAACAACTGGTGCAGACCGGGACATATCACTGTTAAACAACGACACTGCAGCAAAGACATTGAGTTGCTAGCTGTTAGGATGCGGCCTACATATCTCCCGAGGGAATACTCACACGTGATCTGCATTGTTGTTTATGCAAATCCGATGGCGAACGCTGGGACAGCGTGTGACGTCATCCATTCAGTAACTGGCAGGCTGCAGACAGAACACCCAGATGCTCTTCTCCTCATCTCAGGCGATTTCAACCATGTTTCACTGTCTCCCATTCTACTCATGTTTACCCAGTATGTCACATGCCACACTAGAGACAATAAAACACTGGACTTATTCTATGCAAACACTAAGGAGGCATACACCTCATCACAACTCCCCCCACTCGGGAGATCGGATCACAACTTGGTTCATCTCCGGCTGGTGTACAAACCCCTAGTGCACAGACAACCTCCGGACATGCGCACAGTGAAGTTATGGTCTGAGGAGGCAATGGACACTCTAAAGGGCTGTTTTGAAACCACCGCCTGGGAGCAGCTCTGCGATCCACATGGTGAGGACATCGATGGCCTCACTCACACCATCACGGACTACATCAGCTTTTGTGTGGACAACGCCGTTCCCACCAAGACCATACGGTGTTGCTCAAACAACAAACCCTGGATCAACCCTGAGATAAAAACATTTCTGAGAGAGGAGAAGAGGATCTTCAGGTCGGGGAACAGGGAGATGCTGAAGTCCGTACAGAGGGAGCTGAGGAGAAAGATCAGAGAAGGCAAGGACAGCTTCAGGAAGAAGATGGAGGACAAGCTGCAACAGAGCGACATCAGCGGGGTCTGGAGAAACCTTAAAATCATCTCTGGGCTCCAGAATACCTCCCCCCAAGCCACGGGGGGCAGGGAGTGGGCGAACAATCTGAATCTGTTTTTCAATAGGTTTGACCAACCGCCCTCCCCCCTGACTGCACAACAACCACTACTGCCTCTAAAGACATCAAGTCCTGCTGCCCACTCCCCACTCCACCAACACCCCCCCACTCCCAACACACAGCCCCCCAACCTGACCCTCACTAAGACCCAGGTGAGGACGGAGCTGAGGAAGATCAAGGCGAGGAAGGCGTCAGGACCAGACGGCATCAGCACAAAGCTCCTCAAGTCCTGTGCAGACCAGCTGTGTGGGATTGTGGAGTACATCTTCAATCTGAGCCTGAAGCTGGGGAGGGTACCACAGCTGTGGAAAACATCTTGTGTGGTACCTGTACCAAAGACTTCCCACCCCAAAGATCTGAACAGCTACAGACCAGTGGCCTTGACGTCCCACATGATGAAGACCCTGGAGAGACTGCTCCTTGCTCACCTCCGCCCCCTGGTGGGACCAGCGATGGATCCACTCCAGTTCGCCTACCAGCATGGCATTGGGGTGGAGGATGCGGTGATCTTCCTCCTTCACCGTTCTCTGTCCCACCTGGAGAAGCCCGGGAATGCAGTGAGGATCATGTTCTTTGACTTCTCCAGTGCTTTCAACACCATCCAACCGATGATCCTGAAGGACAAGCTGCTGTGTGCAGGGGTGGACCAGCACCTGTCATCATGGATCCTGGACTATCTCACAAACCAGCCTCAGTTTGTGAGAACCCGGGACTGTGTGTCCGACACGATCATCGGTAGCACGGGGGCCCCTCAGGGAACGGTTTTTGGCTCCCTTCCTGTTCACCCTTTATACTGCGGACTTCTCACACAACACAACACACTGCCATCTACAGAACTTCTCTGATGACTCTGCGATCGTTGGCCTCATCTCCAATGGAGATGAAGCTGAGTACAGAGGGCTTATCCAGGACTTCGTGGACTGGTGCCATCGGAACTGCCTCCAGATCAACGCGAGGAAAACTAAGGAGCTGGTGGTGGACTGCCGCAGGCAAGGACAACCCCTCACAGCACCAGTAAATATACAGGGAACAGACATCGAGATGGTGACATCCTATAAGTACCTGGGTGTTCATCTGAACAATAAACTAGACTGGTCACACAATACTGACGCACTCTACAAGAAGGGACAGCACAGGCTGTTCCTACTGAGGAGACTCAGGTCTTTCGGTGTACAAGGGGTGCTGCTGAAGACATTCTATGACACGGTGGTGGCATCAGCCATCACTTTTGGAGTGGTCTGCTGGGGCAGTGGCATTACAGCAGCCGATAGGAAGAGACTGAACAAACTGATCAAGAAAGCTAGCTCTGTCCTGGGGAAGCGCCTTGACCCAGTGGAGGAGATAGGAGAGAGAAAGATGGTGGCTAAACTGTCATCTCTGCTGGAGTCCGAGTTCCACCCTATGCAGGACATACTGAATGCACTGAGGAGCCCATTTAGCAGCAAACTACATCATTCTAGGTGCACAACCGAGAGGTTTCGCAGGTCCTTCCTACCAACGGCCGTCAGACTGTACAACCTAAGCAGGGCTGCTCGCAGAGATAGCAAAAAGACGTGACAACCTAATAGTTTTAAATGCAAAAGACGCAATAGACTTACACAATGGTCCCTTCCGGCATACAACTAGGAAAATACCGGTCGCTATGGAGGGTGAGAATATGTATGGGTACATAATCATACCATGTAGGATAACTAAGTAGACGGTTATGCTGTTTATTCCATCTAGCTACAATGCTCTGCACTGTGTGTGTTTATATATTTACATATTTATTCCATCTAGCTACAATGCTCCGCACTGTGTGTTTATATATCTACATATTTATTCCATCTAGCTACAATGCTCCGCACTGTTTATATATTCATATATCTATTCCATCTAGCTACAATGCTCTGCACTGTGTTTATATATCTACATATTATTCCATCTAGCTACAATGCTCCGCACTGTGTGTTTATATATTTACATATTTATTCCATCTAGCTACAATGCTCCGTACTGTGTTTATATATCTACATATTTATTCCCTCTAGCTACAATGCTCCGCACTGTTTATATACTCATATATTTATTCCATCCAGCTACAATGCTCCGCACTGTGTTTATATATTTATATATCTATCCCATCTAGCTACAATGCTCCGTACTGTGTGTCTATATATATATATATTTATATTTATATGTACATATGTATACAGTGGTACCTCTCCTTACGAACGTCTCTACATACAGAATTTTCAGGTTACGAGACGCCTCAACGGGAAAATATTGCCTCTTGTTTCGAAAGAAATTTCAGGATACGAAAGGCAAAAAAGTACGCGCTCCTCACAGCTCCCGTAGTTTACCGAACGTAAACATACCTGTAGCTGCTCTGCCATTGGCTATCGCCTAGCATCTTCCTGGTATCCCATTGGCCACGAAGTGTTCGGGCAGTTTTACGTGTGTGTACAGTACAGTATTAACATTTATTCACTATGGGCCCCAAGAAAGTGATGGAGATAAGTGGAAAAGGAGAAAAGAAGAAGAAGAGAGTTTTTTTGTCCATACAAACAAAGAAAGAGATAATAGAAAGGTATGAAAAGGGGATGCGTTTGGTTGATCTCGCCAAAGAATATGGCCGTAATACATCTACGATCGGCACGGTATTAAAACAAAAGGAAGCCCTAAAAGCAAACGTCCTTGGATCGGTTCTTCACAAAACGTCAGGCAAAAACCACTGATGAGAGAGAACATGAACCAAAGAAGGCAAAAGGTGACGACGACGACGATAGCAGTTAAAAGGTAAATGAACATAATTTTTATTATTCTTTACTTTATACTTTATTCTTTGTTTTTTTAAATTACAACTCTCATTTTATGTTTATTGTGCAGTAATCTAATTGTAACATGTAGTTGTTACATGTTTTGATGCGTTTTTATGATTTATAAAAAATTTATGCCCGAATTTTGGGGGGCTTGGAACGGATTAGGGCATTTACATGTAAAACGCGTCTCTACTTACGGAATTTTCACGTTACGGAAATACTTCCGGAACGAATTAATTTTGTAAGTAGAGGTACCACTGTACTTGCTGCTCTTGTTTTTTTTTTTTCTCTTGCCTTCTGATTGTTGCTCTGAGTGTTGCTATCCCTGTGCTGTTGCAATCCTGGAATTTCCCCATTGTGGGACTAATAAAGGCTCATCTTATCTTACTTTTATGCCAGATGTAACGGGACACACACCTACCAAAAAGTTCAACTTTTGTCTCGTCAGTCCACAGAATATTTTCCCAAAAGTCTTGTAGATCATCAAGATGTTTTCTGGCAAAACTGAGATGATCCTTTATGTTCTTTTTGCTCAGTAGTGGTTTTTGTCTTGGAACTGTGCCATGCAGGCCATTTTTGCCCCGTCTCTTTCTTATGGTGAAGTCATGAACACTGACCTTAACTGAGGCAAGTGAGGCCTGCGGTTTTATGGATGTTGCTGTGGGGTCTTTTGTGAACTCTTGGATGAGTCATCGCTGCGCTCTTGGGGTAATTTTGGTTGGCCAGCCACTCCTGGGAAGGTTCACCACTGCTCCATTGTAGATAATGGCTCTCACTGTGGTTCACTGGAATCCCAAAGCTTTAGAAATGGATTTATAACTTTTTCCAGGCTGATAGATCTCAATTACTTTCTCATTTGTTCCTGAATTTCTTTGGATCGCAGCATGATGTCTAGCTTTTGAAGATCTTTTGGTCTCCTTCACTTTGTCAGGCAGGTCCTATTTAAGTGATTTCTTGATTGAGAACAGGTGTGGCAGTAATCAGGCCTGGGTGTGGCTACAGAAATTGAACTCAGCTTTCCAAAAGATGTGATAAACTAGAGTTAATTTACGTTTTAACGGTGGGGTGGTGGTGGTCACTTTTTCACATAGGGCCATGTAGGTTTGGATTTTTTTTTTTACCCTTAATATACACCTTCATTTAAAAACTGCATTTTGTGTTTACTTGTGTTATCTTTGTCTAATATTTAAATTTGTTTGATGATCTGAAACATTTAAGTATGACATACAAAAAATGAGAAATCAGGAAGGGGGCAAACACTTTTTCATACCACTGTAGCATATCCTTCTGTAGTTGATAGCTATGCTTCTGTAGCAGCAGCCTTTTAAATAACATTTCAATACGTAGTCTTGCTATTAGTCATCAGACCACTTCCAGGTTAAGATCGCCAGTGTAACTAGGATCATTGAAGCCAGCAAACTTTTTTGCGCCATTTGAGCATGAGAAGCTTTTCATTGGGCATCCAAAACTTGATTCTGGGACACATGTCTAGGCACTTTGGATCCAATCCTAAGTTTTTTTGCATTTTTTATCTTAATAAAAAGAGGAGTCAAGGCCATCAATCATCAGATCCCTCCTGCTTTCTGGGAAACTGAAAAAAAAGAGGGATAAAGTTGCTGGGATTGTCCAGATTAAATGATCCAGCAACAGGCCAAAGATGGCAGGAGGACTTATACAAGGAGCTTCTCTCAGAATATGTATGCTAAATGGAGTTTGCTAGTCGGATGTCCAGTGAGTAAGCCTTTGATTTTATATTTGTGTGTTTTGCTTTTGTCTTTGAGGGTCATTGGATGATTTCACCAATCACATCCAAGTGCCCCCCTCCCACCCCCCCAAAAAACACATTTTTTCATCACCCACCGTCACTTCCCAAACCCACGGATAAGCGGTAGAAGATGGATGGATGGATCAATTGATGGAAGGATGGCTAGGCGCAAAGTCGACAAATTAGTAGTTTATAAAGTTGCACTTTAGACCAACAAAAACCATGTCTGAAATCAGCAGTGCATTATGCACAAGATCAAGTGTATTTCCTTTGATATGCGTAGGGCCAGATAGACACAAAACAAAACTAGAAAAGCACTCATAGAGCGCATACCTCCGCCAAGGCTCCTTCGGTTTCTCATGGATCACCTCCAAAATGTAATGGGCTTGTGTGTAGGCCTATCGCCACTTGTGGTGAAAATTGCATCGAAGTCTGTCCATTAGTTTTGGAGTTTTGTGGCTGACAGACTGTGAGAAGAGCCTTGACTGAGGTATGCATTCCCAGATCATCCCCAAAATGTAATGGGTTCCTCTGTAGGCCAAGAACCACCTCTGGTGAAAATGTCATCCAAATCCATCCAGTAGTTTTCGTGTAATCCTGCTGCACAAATACAAAGAAAGCCCTTGGTGGAGGTATGCACTCTCAGATCATCACCAAAATGTAATCATCCACCCTGTGGCACCCTGTGCCATTACACACCTTTCCTGAAAATTTCGTCAAAATCCGTTCATAACTTTTTGAGTTATGTTGGTAACAGACAGACAGACAAATGGCAGTAAAAGCATTACCTCCACTGGACTGAAATGGAATCATACAATTTACCTTTACCTCTTCCCATATTCATATACTCAGATTCGGCAAAAAAATTACAAAAACAAGTTAAAAATCCATTTGTAAAGCATATGATCAAAATATGGTGTGAAGCTAAAAACTATTTAAAAGAACCACAGTTATTGTCACAATTTAGTCCAATATGGGGTAATCAATATTTTAAACCAGGGAGAGCGGACGCTGTATTTAAAGTATGGAATTTAAAAGGGATACAAAAGATTCAGGATTTATATTTGCCATGTGCAGACAACATAATGTCTTTTGAAGAGCTGAGGATCAAATTTAATCTCAATAGAACACATTTTTTTAAATATCTTCAACTTAGAAACTTTATTCGATCAAATCAAAATAAAGCTCTCACTCGACCTATTTATTCATCCTTGGAAAAAATGATGATGAAAGATAGTAAAAGAAAGGGTATTATTTCAGAGTTTTATAACTCATTGACACTATCTTCAAGTGAAAATTCACTGAAAAGATTAAACTACTGGAAAGAAGATCTGCAAATTGAAATTTCGGAGGAACAATGGGAATTGGCTTGTACAGAAGCTCAAACCAAATCAATAAATGCACGCCTTAAATTGATACATTTCAAATGGTTAATGCGGATGTATGTTACACCGGAGGAGTTAAATAGATATAACAAAAATATACCAGATACATGCACAAAATGCATGGAAAGTAAAGGAACCCTATTTCATTGTTTATGGGAATGTAGATTAATAAGAATGTTTTGGGAAGAGGTGAGGGTAACAATTGAAAAAATAATCTCAAAACAAATCATACTGAATCCTAAACTGTTTTTGTTGGGTCTGTACCCAGAAAAGCATAATTTTAATAAAAGTGAAAGAACATTCATAGACCTCAGTTTGCTTAATGCCAAAAAATGTATTGCACTATTATGGAAAAAGACTCATAGACCAGATGTGACTCAGTGGTTAAGACAGATGTTAACAAACCTTCCATTAGAAAGAATAACATATATACTGAAATCAAAGGAAATTGTGTTTGAGAATATATGGAGACCTTTTATTGATTATGTAAAAAATTTAAACATAACTCTTGAAGAAGAAGGTGAATGATGTGTGTGGACCTTGTAAATTCCAAACTGGTGAACATAATATGTATACTTATGTATTGGATTGTCTAGACTAAACAGAGGAGCATTGTTGAAGACTTGATTTTGTTGGTGGTTGTTGGTGTTTTTAGTGCATTTTTTTTTTTTTGTAGTACTTTAGCGTTAGTGTTTGATTGTATCATGTTTGTTAAAAAAAAAAAAAAAAGGTTCAATAAAGATATTGTGGAAAAAAAAAAAGCATTACCTCCTTGGCGGAGGTAATAAACTCAGGTGTTGCTGTTGTGTCCATCTCCTCCATCTTCAAACTCCCAGGCTGCGGGCGTTGCAATTCATCGCACAACCGCGTACAACCCACAGGCCAATGGGTTATGCGAGCGTTTTCATAGATCACTGAAAGCAGCACTCAGGGCTTCACTGACGGATGCAAATTGGGTAGACAGGTTGCTGTGGGTGTTATTGGGGTTGCGCTCCGCGCCAAAAGAGGATTTGGAAGCTTCCCCGGCAGAGAGCTTGTTTTTGCGCAGCCCCTATGGCTGCCCGGGGAATTTCTGCCAAATAATCCCGCGCCAGACAGCTGCCCGTCTCAGCTTTTGCAGCGTAGCGCAAACACAGGCACGCTGCCGGGCCCAGCCCACCACTGTTTTCCACATGCTTTTGTGCCTAAAACTTTGAAGAACGCGGAGTTCGTGTTCGTCAGACACGACGACCAGCGCCCGCCATTGCGCCTGCACACATGTTGAAAATGGCCGTATCTCACAATGTTAAAGAATCCTTTAAAAAATTCCTGTATCCAGACAGTGATCCGGATCATCCCCAAAATTTAATCAGTTCTTCCTTGTACCATTTCCAACAACGCCTGAAAGTTTCATCGAAATCCGTCCAAAACTTTTTGAGTTATCTTGCTAACCAACAGACAGACAGACAGACAGACAGACAACGCTGGCAAAAACATAACCTCCTGCGGCCTGCAGCCTGGCGGAGGTAATCACTATTTAAGTGTCTGCGTGGGTTTCCTCCCACATGCTAAAAACATGCAAGTTAGGTTAATTGGCATCAAACTGGAGATTCTAAATTGTCCTTAGATATGACAGTGAGAGTGAATGGTTGTCTGTCTCTCTGTGTTGGCCCTGCGATGGACTGATGATCTATCCAGGGTGTACCCTGCTGCTCGCCCAAAGATGCTGGGATAGGCTCCAGCCCCCCCCCCCCCCCCCAGCCCCCTCCGGCAACCCGAAAAGGATTAAGTGGAAGAAGCTGGATGGATGGATATTTAAGCAGCACATTTGAAAAACCTGTGGGTGCATGTTATACAACTTTTGGCACTAAGCAGGCTTCACCTCAAAGGGCCCCCGAACAGTGGCTGTCCTGTAAATGTTGTGTATTTTTACTTCATACATGAGAACGTCCATTTCCTCAGTGAAAAACTGATCTGCCCTCCCAGATAAATTATAATTGCACTCCACCATAAATAAATCAAGACACCCCGCCTGTTAAAAGTGAAGTGACGAGCCATTCTGCTTTATTGGATGTTAAAACACACCTCTGAATAATTAATAGTTATGACAACCTTCAATCAAGTCATGTAGATTTGATGAAGAACTGCATCTTTGCAGGATTTAAGTACTTTGGAAGGATTTCTGATAAGTCATGCAATCAGATTATTTCATGAACTAAGTGAAATGAACTTTCATATATAGCCCCCCGTCACATTAATATTAATATATCCTATCCTGTGAGGGATAATCACCACATCTCCCTTGTGTAATGCTTTGTAACTTACAAACTTGCTTCTCTGTACAATCTGGTTCTTGTTGTGCATTAGAGCAATGGGAGTGGTAGGCTAATTAAAGCATCTCAGAGAGCCCAAAGGATGCGAGCAGAGCCAGAATATGTAGTAGCCCCAGATCCAATTAATGTGCACCACTTGACTACTGTTGCATTATTAAAGTGCGGTATGGAAATGCTGGACCACAGATAAGAAATGCCATTGAGAAAAATATAAAACTTATAAAAGGATGAGGAACTTGACCTCTCCGATTATTCAGTGAATGTACACCGAGTCACAACCAAAGATGTGGAAATAACAAGAGATTGGTATCTATGTAATCACTTTTTCCTTAAGGTTACCCACCATGATACACTTGTTGACATTTTGAGATGAGACGATGCAAAAACAGATTTGAGCTGTATTCCAAAAGAAAAAAAAAAGTTGTCATAAAACATGTACTTTTGATCTAGGGGTGGCAATTTTGATATACAGTATAATCCAGACTATCAGGTTGATAAAAAAATTATCAGATTTTTTTACTTCAGCATGTGATATAATCAAGCATTGCACAATCTTAAAGAAATGTGGATAATGAAAGATTGCTGCAATACTAGAAGTGTGTAGAGTTGCTGGGAAAGAAGTTTCTGAAGTGTCTGACTGATATTCGAACAGCCTAATTACCTTTCATTATTCATTCTGAGCTCTCAGCCATAGCTCAGCATGCTCACTGCAAACATATAATAATGATACAACCTCTCTCTCTGCATGATCAATTCGTCTGATAAATAACAACGGCTGGATGACAACCGAGGAGTTGGTGGTAATGAGGCCGATTTCTCTCAAAGCAGGTGCGGGAGCATCGGAGGGAGCGTGACGAATCAGCTTGTGAAATCAGTGATTAAAGTGATTAATCTGTATAACATTTAAATATTTATTGCGTCAATCAAACACTCCAATCCACACAACTTAATGACAAGGAGTAACAACAAAAGCAGCAGCAGCAGCAGATGTGATGTGTTGTTGTTATAAAAAATTTTATTTAGAATAAAACAACGTAGCCATATTACATGTAGTGTGGTCGATCTATTTTACATACCTCAGGAGGAGCGACACAGTTCTGTCATAGTACGGTTCATCATGATCATTAAAGTCATCATCATCATCATCGGTCTACAGTCAGGAGGTTATAGTAGTGTTGTTCATTCTCACAAGTTTTACAGGATAGCATAAAGCACAACAACACAATGCAGTGAGGGACCAGTGCTCGGAGGCCAGTGGATCAACCAACAACAGATAAAATATTACTCATCAGAGCAGGAGGCTAGCATCAGCAGGCCACAGACCCATCGTGGTACAGTAATAGGAAGATATTTTCTACTTGGTGACTCCTCATTGCAGTGTACATCAATACAGTGAGCGAAAGCTTAGAATGCTAAAAACCAGGCTGTTTGCGAGTGATCACAACTGTTTTCAATGAGTTTTACGAACCACAAAAAACAAAACTGTGTCTATAAGTCTGAGGTAGCAAGGCAATCATGGCTTTCCTCTGATTTCTCAACATATATCTCTTAGAAAAAAATCTATTCTACATGATAACGGCGAGCCTCTTATGGAACCCATATTTAGGACAATTTTAGATTTAAATCTATATTTTTTCAAATTCTCTGTCTTTATACACAATCCCACAGTAATTCAGTGACTCATCTGCAACTTCCATGTGTGGAATGCCAAACTGTATAGGCACAGGGGGGTAAAGTTTACATGAAGAAAATCGTCTGCCGGCATATCAATGCTTTAAAGGGGAATTTGACATTGAGCATGCTACAGGACAGATGTCAAAACAAAACAGAAGCAGTAGGAAGCCACAGGGGTCGTTTGTGCTCCCAAAAATCTTAACACACTCTGTGGCGTCTTTCCTTGACAAATGGTAGAAACTAGAGGATGGCTAGATGGCACAAAGCAGTGGAATGATAAAAAATAAATGTAACAGTTTGATTCCCAGTGAAGTTAACAAAAACAGAACAAAAGTCCCAAATAACCCTTTGAGAAACCAAAACGTTGCACAAATCCCTGTATCCATATACTCCTCTTCAAATCTAAATCAATCACTTAGCAAATGTTCGCTCAGGTACAATCTACAGTTCATAAAATATACAGTTTGCATAGAACAAGACAGTGTGGTAAAAGTCATTAAGTTGTCTGCTCCTGTGCGTCTTTGGGCTTTAGGGGGAAGCGGATTGTTGTTTTTTCTGGGAATGGTCTTGCACTCAAGTGTGCGCACACGAAAACAATGCACCCTCAATCTTGTGGTTGGTCCTCACATCACCTGAGGAGAGACACCAAAAACACAAACATTAAACCCCACGTTGGATCAAACAACAAAAAGTTACACAGTTTCAAACACAGAAGAGCTGTAGATGTCTCTCCGGGTTAACGTACACCCACTGATGGCTACAACTCATAGACCAAGTGCTGCAGGTGAACTCGCCTCATTTTTCTTCATTAAGGCGTCACCGCATGGAAATGTCAGAAGTTCGAACAACATAATCTGGTTTGAGAGCTGGGAAATGGACCGCAGTCTCTCAAGCCAGTTATATAGTCCATTAGGAGAGCAGTGACGAGGAGGTGGTGGGTGGTGGTGGGTGGGGAGGAATCTGGAAGATTTTCACAAAACATAACTGTACTTTTAGTAATGGAATTAGGAGCTCAAACCTATTCACCCATGTACTTCTGTGAAAACTAAAGGAAAGTGAACAAACGTGTGGGAGGTGAAGGCATTAGATTTGCTATTAAATTTATGTAGTAATGGTTGCATTGTTTTACATTGCTGCAGTCAGAGAACATTACACATAAGAGGCCCAATGCATTGCAAGTCAGGCAGTAAACAAAACATCACTAACAGTGAATGTGTGCAGCTACCATATACAAGACCATAAATAAAACAAGAGTGAAAACTGTTACTGTCCGTTTTATGAAAGTACTATGCAAGGGTACTTTCCTTGGACAGAAATCATCTAACAATTATAAAAAGCACAAAAAATACATAATCATTATGAAAGTAGGCTTATGTGCAACCCTCCATAAAAAGAGGTCTAGTCCAGTGGTCATAAGCAAAAGCCAAATGTTAATTGAGTGTAACGGTTTGAACCAGAAAGCATACCACAGTGAAATCAAGGTCAAAAGCACACATCATGGTGGCACTGAGTGGGGGGTTCTCCATCCAGAGTCAGAAGCCGGGGGTGGGAGAGATGGAATAGAGAACTGAAGGAGGGAGTGGCACCGGGGGGTCTCAAATGTAACAGAAAGGACTAGCCACGCACCGGGGGAGTCAGGAGACACCAGAGTTTGCTAGAGTATGAGAGGGAGTGAGAAGCAGGGTTTGTGTTCTGTGATGTTAATGTGCCAGACAGGCTTTGTGCACTGATTGTATTGTCTTTGGCTCCCTGGGTCTCATGGGGCAGAAATAAAGTGGTATAAAAGGAGGCACCCCATACCTGTCAAGTGATACGGTTTTACCGTATTTTAATACGGGGAAAATACAATTTTAGCAAATACAGGCGTATTGCCATTTCTGTACGCCAAAAAGAAAAATATACAGTGTAAAAAAAAAATTATTGAGAGAACCTAAAATCAACTGAACAGTAATTCGATGCCTGGCGAAATTGAGCGCACCTAAGCAGTCTTTTTGTGATTTTCAAAATGGCTTCATGCAGCACGCCGCCGGCGAAGAAAACAAAGCTTGAAGAAAAGGGAAATCGAGGGACTGGACGTCACCGAAAAGAATGAGAGAGTCCGAGCTTCGAGAAGGGAAAATACGCTGGATGGATAAAGGCTTCTCCAGAGGACCCTACACACTCCTTCTGTGTTCCATGTAGGAGGAGCATAAAAGTGACTGCATCGGGGATTTTCGACCTGAAGTCGCACTTCGCTACACAGGGCCACAAAAACTGTGTAGCCAAATCGAAAACGTATCGATGGATGGATGAACATTTTCAGCCAGTGAGAGAACCGACGCCTTCCAAATCCAATGCATCACTAGCAGAAGTGATGTTTTGTCATTTTGTGGCAGAGCACAATCTACCCCCATCGGTGGCAGATCACTTCAGTGATTTGGTGTCAGCATTGTTTCCTGAAATTGTTTCCTAAGAACTATATTCAGAATTATTCTTATTGTGTACTTTCAAATTAAGCAATCTACCTTGTGCTAATGTAAATTTGAAAAATATTGTTTTTTTTAATTTATTTTTATTTATTTATTATTAATATTATCATTTATTTTTTTAATTTATTTATTTTTTATTTTTTAATTTATTTTTTTTGTGCTACTTGGCTTATTATTTTCACATTACCAAAAAGTTATGGCTCAAGACTGTGTCCATATAAGTGTACATTTGAATAAATGTTTGAAATAGTTCATGTTGCAATTGTTGTTGTTTGTTTGGTTTTTGTTTGTTTTGTTTTTTTTGCTTCAGTTTTCTTTCATCTGCCGATAAATACAGTTTTTAAGTACTCAGTACAGGTGTGAAAGCCCCCCCAATAAGGGAGGCATGAGGTATGCCTTGACAGGTATGGCACCCAGAGACCCAGGGAAGAGTTTTTTCTGTGTTTTATATTGGAAGGTGAATAAAGTTGGTGTCTCGTCCAGCTCGCTGTCTCGTCTGCTTTCATCTTCCTCAATGGTGACCTTAAGACGTGCAATGGAGAACGAGCTGAGCACCGACCTGGAGACAGCCCAGAGGGAGAACACCAGCGTGGCATGCGCTGTCACAGTCAAGCTCCCGGACTTCTGGCTTCACAATCCGACTGCTTGGTTTCTACATGTGGAAGCCCAATTCGCACTCCGCGGGATCTCCACGGACGACACCAAATATTATAATGTGGTTGCTGTGCTGGATGTGTGCGCCACACAGCAAGTAATGAGCCTGCTCCAGGAGCCGCCAGCCCAGGGGAAATACGACGCGCTCAAGCAGATGCTGCTTCAATGATATACCCTGTCGGTCAGTGAGAGGGCAGAGAAACTCTTCACACGTTCACAGTTGGGTGATAGATCAGCTGTGGAGTTGATGGAGAGCATGTTAGCGCTGAGGGGAAGGACGACGAACCCTTCCTGTTCACCCACCTCTTCCTCAGGAACCTACCAGCTACAGTGAGGGCGATCCTGGCTAACTCACTGCTGTTGGTGTCCAAGTACTACTGCACCCTGGTGCAAGAAGTGGACAGCATCATCCTAGCGAACAGAGCTCTCAGCGTACACGCAATGACACCAGCAGCCATGAAGGACTCTAGCGAGGTCGAGGAACCATTGGGGGTGGCTGGGACGGACGCCAAAAGATGCAGGAACGGGACGCTCTGTTTCTATCACCACCGGTTTGACTTGAATGCCCAATGCTGTCTGCCGCCGTGCCAATTCAAGAAGCCAGGGAAATGGCACGGCCAGCAGTCAGTAGCAGCTGCGACCGCTGGCGGCAGGAACAAGCTGCTTTTCATCACAGACACACGTTCGGGGAGATGTTTCTTAGTGGACTCCGGCTCCCAGAAGAGCCTCATTCTGCCGGTCAATGCAGACAGGTCGGCAGGAGGCAGCAGTCCCAAGCTCACAGCCGCCAATGGATCCAACATCAAGGCGTTTGGCGAACGAACGTTGACAGTATGCTTACATGGATGCAATTACTAGTGGGACTTTGTGGTAGCTGCATGTTCAGTCCCCATTTCAGGTGCTGATTTTTTTATGTGCTTACGGATTATTAGTCGATGTTGCCAACAGACATTTTGTGGATTCTGTTTCCTTTTCCTCCTTGCCCTACACAGCTCAGGGAGTTGGGCCAACAACACAGGTTAACGTTATAGCTCCAGGGGGTAAGTACCAGCATTTGCTTTCACAGTTCACAGCACTCACAGTTCTGACTTTTTCTGCTACGGTAACCAAACACGGGGTCGAGCATTTCATAACAACAAAAGGTCTGCCAGTGTTCGTGCGCCCTCACTAACGCCTCCTTGCTAGCCCACCCTGCCCCGACAGCGCCGATAACACTCACTACGGACGTGTCTGACGTCTGAGCAGTACGCCTCCGGTTCGTGGCAGCCGCTCGCATTTTTCAGCCACACTTTGCACGGCAACGAACACAAATACAGTATGTTTGCCCTCCACCTGGCGATGCGCCACTTCCAGTTTTGGCTAGAAGGGCGCGAGTTCACCGCATTCGTTGATCATAAGCCACTAACATATGCAATATCCAAAGTCTCGGAACCGTGGTCGGCCCGGCAGCAATGACATTTGGCCGCGATCTTGGAGTTCATGATTGACATTCAACACGTAGCCGGTAAGCTTAATGTCGTGGCCGACTGCCTGTCATGCACGTTAGTCTCCCCGGTCTACATGGGAATAGATTTCCCTGCCATGGCCGCAGAACAAACTGGGGATGTGGACATTTGCATGCTCCAGTCCACGCCTACTGGGTTAAAACTGGAGAGCAGGAAATTTGGTGAACAAGGGAATCACTGCATGGAGCATTACGGGAAAAAAAATTTAGAGAGTTTCATAAACATGAGAAGAAAATTTAAACAAGAAAACTCTTTTCTTCTTTTTTTTCTTTAAATATATATATATTTCTTTAAATATGGCTGCACGGTGGCGCAGTGGTTTAGCACTGTGGCAGCACAGTTTTACCCTCGGCCGAGGGACCGCGGGGATCATGAGATCGTGGGTTCGATCCCAGCCCCCGACCAACAGTGAGCTGTGTGGAGTTTGCATGTTCTCCCCGTGTTGCGCGGGTTTACTCCGGGATTTCTCCGGTTTCCTCCCGCACACCAAAAAACATGTAGGTTTAGGGCGCTCGCGCACGCAGCGACCAGCAGCCGGTGGCTTGTCACCAGACTGCAAACCAAGTCTACCTACGGGTACAAATAAGTAACAAAAAAAAAAAAAAAATAGAGATGGAAAATGTTACTGTACAAAGAGTTTCGGACTGTGTTCTGAATGTAATATGAAAAATGAATAAAAAGCAAAGTTACAAAAAACAAACTGGAGAGCAGGGTGGTGCAGGAAGGGTACAAAAAGGGTGCACCCCCCCTTACTCAGCGACATCTCCACCGATCACCCACGCCTGGTGGTTCCAACTCTTGGTGCCGCTGCATTTTTGAGTCAGTCCACTCCCTTTCACATCCCAGCGTGCGCACCTCGGTTAAACTGGTGGGGGTGAAATTTGTCTGGCCTCACTTGTGCAGGGGCAAGAAAGAGTGGGCTGCAGCGTGCATCGCGTGCCAGCGTGCCAAAGTGCAAAAGGACACTGAAGCTCCCCTTGAGCCATTCCAAATCCCGGCCAGGAGGTTCGACCACGTCCACGTGGATTTGGTGGGACCCCTCCTGCTGTCGCAAGGTTTCATGCACCTTTTGACAATCGTGGACCACACCACGCGTTGGCCTGAAGTGGCCCCGCTGGCTTCCACCACATCCGCAGAAGTGGCTTGCGGTTTTTTGTTGGCTTGGGTTGCACGGTTCGGATCCCAGTCGGACATCACTTCCGACAGGAGTCCGCAGTTCATTTCAGAAGTCTGGTCCACGATGGCCCAGGGCCTGGGGGTCAAAATCCACCGCACTACCGTGTACAAACCCTAGGCTAACAGGTTATGCAAATGTTTTCATAGGTTGCTTAAGGCAGCGCTCAGAGCTTCACTCACAGATGCAAAGTGGGTCGACCGCCTGCCCTGGGTCCTGTTAGGTTTGCACTAAGGAGGATCTGGCAGCCTCCCCGGCAGAACTCGTTTTTTCTCAGCCACTGCGGATCCCCGGGGAATTTTTATTGGAAAAGTCCCGCACCTAGGATCAACCCGCCCGTGCAATTTTTATACAGTACAGAGGCTGCTAATGTGCCAGACCCAGCCCACCACTGTTTTCCCCGCACCTTCGACCCGAAGAGCTTACAGAGTGCCAGGTTTGTTTTTGTCAGGCACGATGCATACAGAACCCCTCTGCGCCCACCGCACGACGGACCGTTCAGAGTGCTGGAAACAGGGGCAAAGCATTTTGTGTTAGACTTGGGGGGGTGTAAGGAGACCATTTGCATTGACAGACTGAAGCCCGCTTATGTGTTGGCAGACGAGCAGGTGGTGTTGGCCCAAGCTCCCTGGTGCAGACAGACACCCACCGACGGTGGTTCCGCAAGTTGGTGTTCCCTCGGTAGAGAACTGCACTCGCGAAGCTAACCTGCCCCCCCCCAACCCTCTTCCCCTCCGCAGACTGACGTGCCCTCCCGCACACCTCGCTAGGAGGGCGCTTCGACTGGACCAGCGACCCCCGCTACAGCCGCTATGGGCGTCAGCTCAAGCCCAAGGGACCGGGGGGGTTAGTCCCCTTTCTGGGCATTCGGGGGGGGGGGGGGGTTCTGTGTGGTGGCACTGAGTGGGGGGTTCTCCACCCAGAGTCGGAAGCTGGGGGTGAGATGGAGCAGAGGACTGAAGGAAGAAGTGGCACCGGGGGGTCTCAGATGTAACAGAAAGGACTAGTCACACCCCGGGGAGTCAGGAGACACCGAAGTTCGCTAGAGTATGAGAGGAAGTGAGAAGCAGGGTTCGTGTTCTGTAATGTTAATGTGCCAGACAGGCTTTGTGCACTGTATATATTGTCTTTGGCTCCCTGGGTCTCATGGGGCAGAAATAAAGTGGTATAAAAGGAGGCGCTCAGAGACCCCAGGAAGAGTTTTTTCTGTGTTTTATGTTGGAAGGTGAACAAAGTTGGTGTGTCGTCCAGCTCGCTGTCTTGCCTGCTTTCGTCTTCCAAAACATCAACACTAAAGTTCAATTCAATTCAATTCAATTCAACTTTATTTATATAGCGCCATTTCACAACAACAGTCATCTCATAGCACTATCAACTGTAGGGGGAACCCCCACAGTTGCAGAAAGACCCCAGCAATCAGGTGATCCCCTATGAGCAAGCACTTGGCGACGGTGGAGAGGAAAAACTCCCTTTTAACAGGAAGAAACCTCCAGCAGAACCAGGCTCAGGGAGGGGCAGTCATCTGCTGCGACTGGCTGGGGGGTGAGGGGACAGAGAAGATGAAAAGAACAGACATGTAGAGAGCAACCAGCATGATGGGGACTCAATCTATGGGAGAGAACAAACAAATGTTAATGACCAGCAAAAAAAAAAATATTTCATAGAGAGTGAGGAAAGGAGTGAGGCCCAGTGCATTACTGGAGGTCCCCCGGCTGACTAAACCTATTAGCAGCATAACTAAGGGAGGGTTCAGAAACACATGATCCCTCCCTAATTGTAGGCTATATCAAAAAGGTAGGTTTTAACCCTAATCTTAAAAACAGAGATCGAGTCTGACTCCCGAATCCAGATTGGCAGCTGATTCCACAGGAGAGGAGCTTGATAACTGAAGGCTCTGCCTCCCATTGTACTTTTGGAGTGGTAATGGATTTACTGCCCAGTGTCACTTCACTACAAACATCCTTTGTGTATTATGACTTCTAAACTGCAAGCTGTTCTTGAAAGCCGAAGAATGAAAACAATTCCGTTTTTCATTTATTCACTGCCCCAAAGTATCAATAAACATGTAGCCTGGGTATGCAGAGCTCCCTACAGAACTCCAGGTGGCCAATATGCTGGACATTTAAAGACTATTGTGTAATCCTGACACCTGTCACTTTAAAATGGTATTGCAGTCCAAATTCAAAACAGTGGAGAGTGCCCCCCCCCCCCTTTACCAGTCATCAAGCTGCCAAGATGAGGACAGGACAAAGTTAGAGCACATAATGACTAGCAACAATGACTCCTACACAGTACAGTTGTTCTTTTTAGGTCACATAGAAGTGATCTCTGGTTCCTGTTCTATTTTTCTCAACTGCAGCACTCTATCTCCCCCCCCCCCGCCCCAGAGGTTTTCCTGTCTCTTATCTGGCATTGTATGGGGTCAAAACTGGGAAAAAAAACACAAACCTTTCCAGGACACATTGTGAACTTTACAAATGATATCTAGGTTGTAACTTTGTTGTTGGAGAAGATGTTGCTTTTAGATCTAGTAATAAAACAAATAAGTTCATGGTCATTCTTAAACACTACAATACTTAAGTTGCAACTTGAGAAGAACTCAAATCAGTATTTGTGGAATATTTGTGGCCTTTTATTCACTTTTCATGCATCTTATCAAGCTTACACAGCCACCTAATCATAACTCCTTAATTAGACTGAGGTGTCTTTGAGTTGGAATTCAACAGATACTCAAATAGCACGGCTGCCATACATGTAGAGATACTAATTTAGGAAAGATTTTGCAGTGGTCTGTTATTTTTTTCTCCAGAGCTGCAGAAGGTTGTCAAGAGGCGAGACTTCAGTTTGCCTCAACTTGAAGACGTACTGACCAATCATGTTGTCTGTAATGATGACTGAGGGTATCAACTGCCTATGCTGGCACCCCTGCCCACCCCCCAGATGATAAAAAGAGCATCCAGACTGAAGACCCAACATCATGTATAATAATGATGTATTAAAAAAAAAAATCACTAACGAGGGACTCACTAAGAAATCCTGACAGCTGATGCGGTTATGAATGTCACAAGATGAATAGAAAATATAAATTTAAGAAAAAAAAGTTGAACAAAAAATGTGTCTTTGTTTCACATCAAATATACAAATACATTTTAACTGACATGTAATCATACTGCAAGTCTTTCAGTGAGACCAAGCTGAGCAGCTTAAAAAGATAGTGAGAGGAAGGAGAAATGAAGCAGAACGGAGGGCCACCAGAGCGGGCTAAATAATTACAGTGGGAGGTCAGTGGTAACCGCTTCCACAATACCTCTACCCCAAAATGCACCTCAGCCCAAGACAGGGAATGAGGAGAGCTGCTAATGGCCCTCCCCAGAGATCCATTAGCCACTTCATTCTCACAGGCCACCAACTGCGGAGGGCTCAGGCAGGTGAAGGCTGGATGGAGGGGATGGAGGGGGAGTACTGTTGTGGCAGCATGTGTAATTACTTCTAAAATGTGCTCAGTTAAAACTTCTACCCTTTGACTGGTCCTAAAATCCAAACCCACCAACACAAACAAGCGGCTGATAGACAAAAGTGCATCACAGCTGTGTGAGGAACAGCCTTGACTCACCTGTGGTCTGGGGGAGAGGCTCGAGGCTGCAAGAGACGAAACAAAGAGAAATTAGAGAAGTTTAACACTTGAACTCCCCAGTTCATCTCACTTTTCATAAGTCTACAGTAAATTTTCAGCCTCTGGGTCCCTCCCACGTCCTCGTGCACACACACAAAGCTCAGAGCAGCCAAGTCTCTGTGCCTCAGAGCAATGCAGAATCCAAATTCTAATAATGCTAGAGTGCATGCCAGATGAGAATGGATTTTTAACTAAAACCCTCATAGGAGTCTCAACTCTGAAAAGAATGGAATATAATTTAAAGTTAGAGAACTCTTATACTATATTTATTTTTGTATTTGATTAACATTCTCAAAGGTGAATACTGCTTCAAATTTAGCCATTAATATTAATAAAACTTAATTTTTAGGCTTTATTAACTAAAGAAAAAAAAGCTCAAGGCTGTATTTAAAACCTGAATGTTTGCATAGTGAACCATGAAATGGAGAGATGAATGCACCACACAATTTTTTTTTTGAAATGCACAATAAAGAGATCTTTTCCTACAAGAAAGACTTCTGAATTTGTGACCACAGATATGGAACAGCTACTGCTTACATATGACAGCCAACACACACGTACATAAACACACAAAGCTGAATTGTAGCATGAGGGGAAAAAGAGCAGGAGGTGAAAAAGTGAAGGAAGACCAGGCACTGAGCCAAAGCAAAGAGGGCAACAGAGGAAAAGTAGAAGCTGAAAAACGAGTCCAGCTGAATTTTAAAGTGGGTTATAATGATGATGATTTTGTCAGGAAAAGCACCAAAGTCTCTCCCCTGCATATTTATGACAGAGCTGGTATTTGTGTTCACTTTCATGGGACTGTCTGACTGAACAGGTTAATGTTATGCATCTGCAAATTCAGTAGATGCATGCTACCCTAAAAATCTGCTAGTTGTAGTTTCATTTTTTTTATAACAATGTAGATATGTCAGATGATTAGTACAACAGGATAAACCTTTTTAAAAAGCCATTATTTGAGGTGAAATGTAAAAGGTTATTGATTAATTACAGCTGTCAACTTAAAGACAATTAAATGGCAAAACTTTAAAAACTCATTAATCACCTCACAATACTGTTCTGGCTTTTAGCCGAGAGGGTCATGCCGCTTAACCCGTTCAGCTTGGTTCATTTTAATCTGCCACGGGAGGTCGGGGAGAGACGGTGGGGACAGAAGAGGAGGAAGGCAGAGAAACTTACGACTGCATGCAGGGAAGGAGTTGTTAATCTGCTCCATTACATCTGCCAGGTCAGAGCTGCTGTTGAGGGAGTCCAGCAGCTCGTCTGCACACACGCGCACACACGCACATGCACGCACACACACACACACACAGACACACACACACACACACACACACACACACAGAGGTACAGAGAATTTGATTTTCAGTTTTCAGGCACACTTTAATACGGAACCACAGTGAGAAACAAGTTTCCAATTTGCAGTTAAACCAATCATCGTCTGCTTTGTGAGCAATGATCGGCATTCATTTACTTAATGGTGCAGCAACTGAATTCCAAGGACAGAACTTCATATAGCGAGACTGGTGAGTGAGTGGGTGGGTGGGTTGAGTCTGAGCGTCTCACCTGAGGTTTCACTAAGTGGTCCTCGATCTTGCACAACAGGAGAGGACAGTCCATTTACCCTCGAGTCCACATCCGGCTGATGAAAGACACGGAAAAGGAGAAGGAAACAAAAAACAGCACATTCAGTCATTATGACATAATTATTCTGCTTGGCGTCAGCTTGACACTTTCAAAATTAGTCGTGCTTCACTTAGGCAGATGAACATGGGGGAATACAAGAGGGCGGCAAAATGAGCCTGTTGTCAGGCATACAAAAACA
The DNA here is from genome assembly GCA_020510985.1 of Pholidichthys leucotaenia. Classification (NCBI taxonomy): domain Eukaryota; kingdom Metazoa; phylum Chordata; class Actinopteri; order Cichliformes; family Pholidichthyidae; genus Pholidichthys; species Pholidichthys leucotaenia. The sequence goes on along the minus strand of CM035842.1, from coordinate 328,871,476 downwards.
TTTCTCAGACAAGTGTGCCAATATCCCAAAATGTGTTTTTAACTTGCTTGTGCATGAATCACCTTTAGCGCCCCAAAATGACATCTGCGTAGGCTTTTATTGTTTTAGTCTTATTATATTCCTGAGCACAAATGTTAAAATTTATGAACTGTCAGTGCAAATGATTATACATACCATATTACAAATATTTCTTGTTTTTTTCCTAATCTGTAGATCTGAAGGCTGCACAGAATACAATTTAAAAAAAAAAACAAAAAAAACATTTACTGAAAATGTTTTATGCCCAACATGTTTCCTGACAGGAATGTGGTTGAGAAAAACTTTTGGTTTTGGTTCAAAACTATTTCTGCTGTGATCTGATATATTAACAGAGGAGCTCACCACTTTCTGTGCCTGCAGTGCTGTAAATGTTTCTGAAACCACTGATTCAAGCAAAGGGAAGGATTTAGGTATGTACAGTGGTGTGACAAAGTGTTTGCCCCCTTCCTGATTTCTTTTTTTTTTTTGCACGTTTGTCACACTTAAATGTTTCAGATCATCAAACAAATTTAAATATGAGACAAAGATAACACAAGCAAACACAAAACGCAGTTTTTAAATGGTGTTTATTATTAAGGGAAACAAAAATCCAAACCTACATGGCTCTGTGTGAAAAAGTGATTGCTCCCTAAACCTAACAACTGGTTGGTTCACCCTTAGCAGAAACAGCTGCAATCAAGCATCTGCGATAACTGGCAGTGAGTCCTTTACAGCGCTGCGGAGGAATTTTGGCCGACTCATCTTTGCAGAATTGTTGTAATTCAGCCACATCGGAGGGTTTTCGAACATGAACCGCCTTTTTAAGGTCATGCCACAGCATCTCAGTCAGATTCAGGTCAGGACTTTGACTAGGCCACTCCAAAGTCTTCATCTGGTTTTTCTTAAGCCATTCAGAGGTGGACTTGCTGGTGTGTTCTGGATCATTGTACTGCTGCAGAACCCAAGTGCACTTCAGCTTGAGGTCACGAACAGATGGCCGGACATTCTCCTTCAGGATTTTTTGGTAGACAGCAGAATTCATGCTTCCATTTACCACAGCAAGTCTTCCAGGTCCTGAAGCAGCAAAAAAGCCCCAGACCATCACACTACCACCACCATATTTTACTGTTGGTATGATGTTCATTTTCTGAGATGCTGTGTTACTTTTACACCAGATGTAATGGGACACACACCTTCCAAAAAGTTCAACATTTGTCTCGTCAGTCCACAGAGTATTTTCCCAAAAGTCTTGAGAATCATCAAGATGTTTTCTGGCCAAACTGAGATGAACCTTTATGGGGTTTTTTCCTCAGCAGTGGTTTCTGTCTTGGAACTTTGCCATGCAGGCCATTTTTGCCCAGTCTCTTCTTATGGTGAAGTCATGAACACTGACCTTAACTGAGGCAAATGAGGCCTGCAGTTCAGTTCTTTGGATGTTGTTGTGGGGTCTTTGTGGCCTCTTGGATGAGTCGTTGCTGTGCTCTTGGGGTAATTTTGGTTGGCTGGCCACTCCTGGGAAGGTTCACCACTGTTCCATGTTTTCGTCATTTGTAGATAATGGCTCTCACTGTGGCTCACTGGAGTCCCAAACCTTTAGAAATGGCTTTATAAGCTTTTCCAGACTGATAGATCTCATTACTTTGTTTCTCATTTGTTCCTGAATTTCTTTGGGTTACAGCATGATGTCTAGCTTTTGAGGATCTTTTGGTCTACTTCACTTTGTCAGGCAGGTCCTATTTAAGTGATTTCTTGATTGAGAACAGGTGTGGCAGTAATCAGGCCTGGGTGTGGCTGGAGAAATTGAACTCAGCTTTCCAAAGATGTGATAAACCACAGTTACTTTATGTTTTAACAGGAAGTGGGGGCAATTACTTTTTCACACAGGGCCATGTAGGTTCAGATTTTTTTTTACCCTTAATAATAAACACCTTCATTTAAAAACTGCATTTTGTGTTTACTTGTGTTATCTTTGTCTAATATTTAAATTTGTTTGATGATCTGAAACATTTAAGTGTGACAAACATACAAAAAAATAGAAATCCGGAAGGGGGCAAACACTTTTTCCACACCATTGTATACTGAGTTAGGCAAATAGACTGAAATATGAAATCCAATTACTAATAATTACTAAAATAATTCTGATTTGGATTCAAGCCATTGCTGATAAGGAGATTTGGCTGAAACAACCAGTTCTTCAGATGCACAGAAGTGTTTACTTAATATCCAGTGACATTTACGGCAGAACCCCATATTCCCTTTGGCTTTTCAACTTCAAGAGAACAAATCAATGTTGCCGTTTCCCCGTCTCATGCCCCTCTGCCGCCCCTTCTTCTCCTTCATTTCCTCGAGCCCGCAGCATTAGTGAAGGCTAACATGTTGGAAGCGTTTCCACAGCACAACTAAGTGTCTTGAGGCCCATCTCAGAATAGCTCAGGTCGAGGCTTTGGTCAGTCTTCAGGAGTGTGAATTTAATGCGTGCCATCAGGCTGGCTCACTTTATTACTCTGCAGCTTGGCAGTAACAGTGCAGTTGATGGAAAAACCTGTTGACAAACAGACAGGTCTCCAGGGAGCTCTGACTTACTGCATGTGTGCAGGTGTGAGTGTGCATGCCAACACTGTTACCAAATCCGCATTGTAATCAATTTACCTCACCTTGTGGTGGAAGGTTTAAAAGAGTTAAATTTATGTAATGACGCATAAACTTGACCATTTACAGCACTGACCAAAGTACAGAAAGTAAGATAGACCTATTTATTTTTTTCTTTATATTGTTTGATGTGGATAATATTAATATAATGCTCATATTAACCCCTTGCACTCTGGTCAATTTCCCTAAAAACGCCTAAAAATAACGTACCCAAAGTAAATCAAAAGCTGTTCTTCAACCCTTTGCAGCATCTTCATGGGGTTGGTCTCATTTAAAAGAAAACACTTTGAATTTTTTGGCAAAACAGTCATAATCTCTCTAAGTGCTCCTGCCACTGAGTAACAGTCATCTAAACACACTGAACTTGAAGAAAATAAATTTCGCCTGGGTGTTTTTTTGGATACAAATGCTTGCCAATAACACACAGCTGTCAGATCCGGGCTGGAAAATGCAACAGAAATGTAGAACCAAGTGTTATCCAGCTGAGGTCAAAATTTTGTAACAATACCACAAAAAATGAATATATTACACAGCTTTTTTCTTAGGTTGTTGTCAGGCGTTTTTGAACTGTGCCAAATTGTGCCAAATGGCAGAGTTTGGAAAAATGTCTGTAACTTTTGAATGATTCAATATAGAAGCTTCATCTTGGGCTCTAATGAAAGGTGAAGGGCTGTGTGTGTGTGTGTGGGGGGGGGGGGTTGTTTATTCATTCATTCATCAATGAATGAACAAACAAGCCCCCACACACAAAGAAGCATGCCACGTAAAAAATGTGTGGCTTTTTTTTACAAGAAAAAATAACCTACAGTGCACTAAAAATTATACTAAAATATCTGTAATGTAGAAGAAAACAACTCCCACCCACCCCCGCTACAGAGGACGGACATCGCCCATCGCTACATGACGGACCGCGGGGACTGTGCGCCGCGGTCTACTACGCACAGTTGTACTAAAATATCTGCAATAATATCTGCAATCCGCTACAGAAGAGTAGTGGGGGGGTGGCGTTCACGGTCCGGACGCGGCGCACGAACCGTGTCCAGTCCGTGCGCCGCGGTCTACTACGCACAGTTGTAATTTACCGATCGGTCAAAAGTCATTTTGATTACAATTTTCAGGGATAAAGAATAATTTAGCTTATAACACTTACCTGTCCACAACAGCAGTGTCGCTGGCGAACTTCTCTTCCTCATTGTCAGACGAACATGACGCTGGTCCGCTTGTTACGGACTCGTGGTTCTGGTCACGCGACCCGGTCAAACCATAATTCCATTATTGCGGTTTTGGCGAATGATTTTTCAAAACAAATAAGAACAGTAGTAAGAAAAAAAGACTGGCGAACGCGTGTGTGTCACCCAGCGGCTTACACAAAACAGATTTTGCAAGGGAGGCACGCTTTCGAACTACTGTGCTTCAATTGGCTGGCTGTATTCGCAGCCGTTGGTAGGCGGGTCCTTCTTGCTAGGTTTTCAGTCACTGGTTCTTCAAGGTTTCAGAAACCCAATTCAAGGCTCTTATTAGTCGAATGAGAGGTCAATCACATCTAAACCAATCAAAGCACTCCTTTGGCTTTCTGTTCGCGGCTGTGTCTGTAATGGAAGAAGGGAAATGCAGGGTTTTTTTTCTCAGCGCGCACTAGGACGCACAGTGTGGGTCCTAGGGTGCCCTCGTGAACCCTAGGACGCAGAGACGTGCCCGCCCGCGGTACACCGGAGTGCAAGAGGTGAAATATGGCCAAGAGCTTAAACAAGAAATTTACAAGCAACCCCTATGGGCCAAAATGTCAGGCTTCAAACCACTCTGTAGCCCTATTTCCAACACATTTTTCTATTTATTTGTATTTCAAGTGTGTAGATGAGAGATCATCTCATAAGAGCATCCCAGGCAAAAAGCTGACGCGTTGCCACACCTGTTTGATAATGAAACTTTCAGTTTTTAAGGGTCAGCCAATCAGAAGAAAGTAAACAAAATCATGCAGTTCAACTTTAATTATTATTTTTCTGCAGTGGCCCAGTTTGAAAACTCCTGATACCACGGCAGTGATGTGAACTGGTGAAATGTTGGGGGTTGCCTTTCAGCACAGTTGGGAAACTGCAGCTAAAATTTTAAGTATTATGTGGGGGGTCTCTTGTAACAGAAGGAAAGCTTCATTAAATACATTTTTCAGTGTTCTGTCAACATGCTAATTATCATTGTCCATTAAAAATCTGCTGAGTCATGTCAGCTGCTTTTTTATTGTTATGAGTGATTACCATGCATCCACAGAGCCACTGGGGCAGCCCTGTGTTTGCTCAGTCTACTTTGTCAGGACACTGCTTGGCTTCAGGGGTGTGTATTTCTTACTTGGCATAAACAAATATGGTTTTATTGACAGAGTGAGTGGAGGCAGCTGCTGGATGGAATGATGATGTGATGTGATTAAGATCTAATCTGAGAGTTCTTGTCATTCAGAGTCACAACAAGCTATGGATAATACCAGGATGTTTTACTGCACGGATGTGGGGGGCTGCAAGAAAGAATTACCTTAATTTCCTTTTAAATATTTTCATCATTATTTTTATGAGTTTCTCTGTGAGAATAACTTTCTGCTGGTGTGCGTGAGTCAGTGTGTCAACTGTGATTGCTGCCCTGCTGCACCTCAGAAACAAGCCTAATGATCTAAGAAGAAAGTCAATGGGAACAAATTATGAGGAAAATAAACTTTTAAATCACAGTGGCATATGTGGTATGCTTCCAAAGTGTGAAAATAGGAACAAAAAAAAAGTTTGTTCAAACCTATTTTCCATTATTAGACCAATCAGATATGTTATTTGAGTGTCTGACTGTTCATAATGCGCTGAAATAATAACACAGAGAAAGCAAACATTTGAATTACATTACGTTTGATTTTCCCATTTACTGATATTTACTCCCATTTACTTTCAACAGAGCATTATGACTTTTGCAATTATCTGTCCTCTTTTGTTCACTGTACTCTGGCCCAGTGTGTCCTGTTCTTTTTTCATCCAAAGCTGTGGTAAACACTGCTCATTACATAGTCATGAGGACAACTACTAAACCCGCAACTGAAAATAAGTTGAGACTGGAAAGAAAGTGACTGCTGATGCTTTTATGCCAAATGTTTCACATTTTCAGACTGCTACAGTAGTCATCATCCTATCCAAAAAGGAATCCCTATGCTCTTGCAACAACTACACTCAAGAGAGATACAGAGCCATGCCCTGGAGCCCTATCCTAATTGGGATGGAAGTCAATGGCAAATTCTGCCTCACTCCCTATTAAGGAGAATGTCCAGATTAAACGGAATCAAATCCTACCAATCTTCATGGTCAAAGGCAGGGTCAAGGTCATTTCATGTTTGGATGTTGTATGGCATTATAGCTTATCTTCAAATTCTGCTAGCAATAAACCTGATAATAAAGTCACTATTAGCCAAAATTGATTTTGACATTTGTGACCTTGAGACCCCAAAAACATAGCAACACATGTTAAGCCGGTTCACCCATATACCAAGTTTAGTGACCCGAGCTTCATTCTTTCTCATTATAGTCTGAATTCAGACAAACAGAGGCAACCACCCTACCTACGCCTTGACTCTGTCAGCGCGGGTAAAAATGGATTACAGAGATATGTGTACAGATTGACATGTTTACACCTTTTTACTCCCAATAAAGCTGAAAAAATGGGAGGTGCATGGCAAGCCAAAATGGCCCCAAAATGCATCGGGAGCATGGATGATATCAATTTTGTTATGTACCATCATGTGGAAGCACAACAGCAGCTAGGTGTGAACACTGTCACCTGGTGCAGTAGCTGTCGTAGTCGATGAAGCTGAGACTCCAGCTGCTTGTTGTGTTCCTCCAGGATGTGCATGCGGGCCTCCAGTCGACCTTTATGTTGCCGAAGCAGTTTGGCTTCAGCTAAAAGATCGGCTTCGTCTGGATGGGTGGAGGAGCCCTCCGATTCCCTGGAGCTTGCAGCAGGGGTCCCTCGCTGGCTGTGCTGCTCCTTCAACTGCTCATATTCTCTCTGCAGCATCCTTGTGAAAGATGGAAAAAACAAATAAGGCTGCGTGTCCACCAAACGCGTTTTTTCCACTCTGGGCAGCTATTTTCCATTCATTCTCTATGTAGTCCAGTATTTACAGCGCTGAGCGCCCTCGGAACAGAAACGCTCTTGGTGGTGGCCGTTTTTTGTTGCGGCACTCAGAGCTGAAAAAAGTTCAACTTTTCAGAGACTGCAGCTGAGCTTGTCAATGTCAGACCAAGCAGCCAATCAGAACTGCTGCGTGGGCGGGACATAAGACGCCGGTACTAGTCTGTACTCAGACTCCTGCTTTCCGGGTCATCATATTCTACATCCAGAGCTGCTAGAAAACATTTCCCGTCCATTGTTATTTTGAGACTGCTATTAAAAAAATCAGTAGAAAGTCTAACAATAGGAAAAGCGGAAGAGCTAAGCTGAGAGTGACAAGCTGTTGCTGGGATACAGGGCACAGACTTTTTTTTCCCCAAAGCGCAGCACACAAACGCTGAAAAAAACCACTCAGGGTGGTCAGGAGGCAAAAAACGTGTTTGGTGGACACGCAGCTTAAATAAGCCAAGAAACAACAAATGTTAACGCTTGTATACACAAACTACTGTTCATTAAATGTATAAAATAACATAAATTACACCCTATGGTTTAATGGTTCTAAATTGTAAATGATTACCCACCTGAAAACCTAAATAATCTGCACAAAAATCAAAGTAAAATTATCCCCTGAAGACTAAAGAAAACAACATTAAAAGCCTCTTTGGGAACATCCTCAGAGGGGTGTCCACAAAAATACCACACTCATGTTTACCTCAGCCTCTTGTGTGAAAGCTTGTCTGAAGTGAACAGACAAAGCCAAATCGCTCACCTCACTTTCTGTTCACCATCTCTCACACTGCAGAGCCCCAAGCTGCAGCACTTTACTTAAGTTGGCATTTACGATTTTGGCAGGAAAGCTCCTTCCCGCCCTGTATTTGCTCATCCAGAGAGCGTGTGTATGTGTGTGCGTGCGTAATCAGTGTTAACTCACTCCGGTCGAGCCACTGGCCATGCAAAAGCATCTCTGCCACAATAGATTGTGCAGTCACTCGGTCTCTGAACCATCTCCATTTACAAATCAAAACAGGGAATTGCTTGGCGTGTGAAATACACTGGAGGGGGGGACAGGAAGTGTGTACATTTGTATAATGTGCACTGGAGTGTGACAGTGAGCACATGTCCACAAATGATACCATGGAACTGTAAGTGTGACAAAAACAAACTAACAAAAAAAGATTTTCTATTTTCACAAACTTGACTTTTTTGGTAGCCTGATATCAACCATCAGCTTCTATTTTATCTAAAAGAAATATGCAGCGAGAGATGATTAATTAAAAAAGGCACGTAGGTAGTATTTTTTTGTAACGCCCCACCTCTGCTCCTCCTCCAGACGAGCTATAACCCGCTCCAACTCGCCACGCTCCTCCCTCTCCACGGCCTGTAGGATCTGGGCAGGACTCTGGGGTTGACTGCATGGGGAGGCCTCTCCTCCAAGTGTCTGGCAGTACTGAAGGATCAGGGCATGCTCATCATCCCTGTGGAAAGTGTAGAGGTATGCAATGAGTGAGGAGCCTCGACATCTTGTCACTGTTAGTTTAATTCACCTTCTGTTCAGTTAAAGAGGGGCGGCTTAATTTTGCTATATAACAGAATTATGGTAACTACTTATAACAAATCATTATGCTTTAAATTACTTAGAATGTGTACTGAGAAATTAGCATATAAGACAGCACCGCTCAGCAGGAGACAGCAACACTTATAGAAGAATGGGTATAGATGAAAAGGTTTGTAATTTTCAACTCCTTAACATGTGGGAAGGTTATACTGCTTTATTATTCCTGCTCAAGCTGTTTAAAGGCCTGTCTCTCTGTGTTCTTGTCCATTAAGCTAACAGTTTGCTTATAAACAATTCATAGTCAGAGGGATTAAATACATCTCTTGTGTGCTGCCTGTTGCTACAATTTAGTACACTGATCATCACTAAATAAGACATTACTTTGAGTAGGACTTAGCTGGGTTTTCCATATACAGATTCTGGTCAGTCAGTTGAAATAAATTATTTTTCAATAACATTTTACATATAAAAAAACTCATAGGAAGATAGCCACATTAGTGAATGCATGCAAAACTACAGCTGATCCAAATCTCACCCATCTTATATTTTTCTGTACAATATTTTACCACTGTTTGCAAAAACTCATACATTTATCAGTTGTTACTATCCCCGGGCGTTAAATGGCAGCTCTATATTTTGAAAGGTTAATTGAAATCTTGAAGATAACCAACAGCAAAATGTCATTTAGTGACGCAGCTGAACTTATTAACTTGGGTCAGAGGACATTCGCGGGATGATGACAGTAAGGAGACTCCTGTGTGACACAAGAATGGCAGCTTCCAATTTGAACAAAGACTGTGTTAGCTGCCATCATGATAGATCTTAAACAATCGTATGTCAGGTACACTGTAAGCTCCACAATCCCCGACGAACCACAGATGTTTCAGTGTCCTCTATCTGATACCTGAAAAAAGGGTCAGCTGTGAGGAGATGGAGGGAGCAGAGAGGAGAGGAAGCTTGGCAGATGGATGAAAAGATATGGAAGAAAGATATGCTGTTGTGTAGCTGCATGTGTGCGATCCATCTTTCTCTTTATGTGCTGAATGACATCAAAAGAAGTGCCGTTCCTCGCTAAAGCATAGCTGTCAACTTCACTCTAAAACAATCTTCCGGAGTAACACCTGACAGCAACACACACAAAGAATGGCATATGGTTACTGAGTTCTCTTCATTGCTAAAAAGACAGTCATTTCCAGAGGAAGTCGGTCAGCATTACAAAGAATCTGGTCAACAATGTGGGGTTGCATTGTAGCTCTTCTTCTTAGGGGTTGCCACAGCAGATCATCTGCCCCCATCTCACCCTATCCCTTGCATCTTCTTCTGTAGCACCACCTCTCCATGTCCTCCTTCACTACATCCATGAATCTTCTCTGTGGTCTTCCTCTTTTCCTCCGGAGAGCTCCATCTTAAACATCCTTTGTCCAATGTCTCCACTATCCCTCCTCTGCGAATGACCAAACCATCTCAGCCTTGCCTCTCTTACTTTGTCTCCAAACCGCTCAACCTGAGCTGTCCCTCTGATATACACATTTCTAACTGTGTCACTCCCAATGAGAATCTTAGCATCTTCAACTCTGCCACCTCCAGCCCCACCTCCTGTCTTTTTGTCAGCACCACCGTCCCCAAACCATACATCACTACTGTCTTGTAAATCTTCCCTTTCACTTGAGCTGCTCTTTCTGTCACAAATCACCCCTGACACTCGTCTCCACCCACTCCACCCTGCCTGCACTCTCTTCTTCACCTCTCTTGTGCATTTTCCATTAGTTGGGATGGTTGACCCCAGGTATTTAAACTCATCTACTTTCACTACCGCTACTCTTACTATCTTCACACTCATGTATTCTGTCTTGCTTCTACTGACTTTCATTCCACTTCTCTCCAGAGCATACCTCCACCTCTCCAGGTTCTCTTCTACCTGACCCCTACTCCCACTACAGACCACAATGTCGTCTGCAAACATCATGGTCCAAGAAGACTCCTGCCTGGCTGCGTCTGTCAGCCTGTCTATCACCATGGCAAACAATAAGGGACTGAGAGTTGATCCCTGATGTAATCCCACCCCCCACCTTGAATCCATCTGTCACTCCTACAGCACACCAGACCGTCTCGCTGTCTTCATACATGTCCTGCACCACCCTTACATACTTCTCTGCCACTCCTGACTTTTTCATACAGTACCACACTTCCTCTCTTGGCACCCTATCATATGCTTTCTCTTGATCCACAAAGACAGTGCAACTCCTCCTGACCTTCTCTATACTTCTCCATCAACACTCTTGGAGCAAACATTGCATCTGTAGTACTCTTTCTTGGCATGAAACTGTACTACTGCTCACTGACTGTCACTTCTCCTCTTAACCTGGCTTCAACAATTCTTTCCTATATCTTCATAGTGTGGCTGATCAACTTTATGCCTCTGTAGTTACTACAGCTCTGAGTATCACCTTTGTTTTTGAAAATTGGTACTAAAACACTTCTTCTCCACTCCAGAGGCATCTTCTCACTCTCCAAGATTAACAATCTGGATAATAAATCCACTGCCATCTCTCCTAAACATCTCCATACCCCCACAAGTATGTCATCTGAACAAACCCGCTTTCCATTCTTCATCCTCTTCAAAACTGCCCTCACTTCTGCCTTGCTAATCCTCGGGATTTCCTTGTTCACCATCTTTCCTTCATCCATCCCCCGCTCTCTCATTTTCTTCATTCATCAGCTCCTCAAAGTACTCCTTCCACCTTCTCAACACACTCTTGTCATTTGTTAGTACATTACCATTTCTGTCTTTAATCAGCCTAATCTGCTGCACATCCTTTCCAGCTCGATCTCTCTGTCCACCCAATCGATACAAGTCCTTTTCTCCTTCCTTAGTGTTAAGCCTCTCATACAACTCACTATATGCCTTTTCATTTGCCACCTCTTCTCTTTGCCATGCGCCTAGATTCCAAACACTCCTGTCTACTTTCTTCATCTCCCTGACTATCTCACTTTTTCTTTGCTAACCTCTTCCTTTGAATGCTTTCCTGTACCTCCTCATTCCACCACCAAGTATCCTTGTCTTCCTTCCTCCATTCAGAGGATACACCACATACTTTTCTAAAGTATCCTTGTCTTCCTTCCTCTGTTCAGAGGATACACCACATACTTTTCTACCCGTTTCCCTTAATACTTTTGCTGTACTTTCCCAGTCATCTGGTAATTCTTCCCTACTATTCAGAGCCTGTATCAACTCCTTCCTGAACTCTGTGTGACCTTCTTCCTTCTGTAACTTCCCCTACTTAATCTCTGGCTCTGTCTTCACTCTCTTCCTCTTCTTTCTTTCCAAAGACATCCTACAGACTACCATCCGATGCTACCTTGCTACATTTTCCCCTGCCACCACCTTGCAGTCTCCTATCTCTTTCAGATTTCGGCTTCTGCATAGGATGTGGTCCACCTGTGCACACCTTCCTCCACTCTTGTAAGTCACCCGATGTTCCTCTCTCTTCTTGAAGTATGTGTTCGCCACAGTCATTTCCATCCTTTCAGCAAAATCCACAACCTGTGTCCCACAGCTCTCTCTTTAAACCATACCTATGCAGAACCTCCTCATTACCTCTGTTCCCTTCACCTACATGCCCATTAAAATCCGCTCCAATCACCACTCTCTACCCCTTGGGAACGCTCTCTACCCTTCACCCAACTTAGTCCAGAATTCCTCTTTCTCTTCTACCTGACATCCAACTTGTGGGGCATACGCCTGACAACATTCAACATCACACCTTTAATTTCCATCTTCAAACTCATGATTCTGTCTGACTCCCTCCTTACCTCCTGAACACTCTTCATATACTCTTAACTTCAAGATTACTTCTACTCCATTCTCTTCCTATCTACACCATGGTAGAACAGTTTAAATCCACCTCCAATACTCCAAGCCTTGCTTCCCTTCCATCAGGTTTCTTGAACACACAGTATATCTACCTTCCTTCTTTCCATCATGTCAGCCAACTTTCTGCCTTTACCAGTCATAGTCCTTACATTTAAGTCCCTACTCTCACCTCCACACTTCTACCTTTCCTTTTCTCTCTTTCTCTCCTAACACGCCTTCCCCCTCTTCTCCTCCTCGATCTTTGACCAACAGTAGCCCAATTTCCACCAGCACCCTGTCAGTTAACAGCACCGGTGGCGGTCGTTGCTAACCTGGGCCTTGACCAATCCGGTATGAAAGTCTCATTCATCATGATCCGCATGTTTGATTTGCCAAAGGTTTTACGTTGGATGCCCTTCCTGACACAACCCTCCCCATTTACCCGGGCTTGGGACCGGTACTAGGCGTACACTGGCTTGTGCACCCCCTGTGGCTGGACTGTGAACAGTCTACTGTAAATATTTAAATTTAGTGTTAATGCTTCAATTCTGGTGCTAAGATTGTGCTTTTATCCAACATTTAAAACAATTTACCATTTCTGAATCAGGTTAAAACCAAAAATACTGTTACAAACTAGCAGGCACTCAGAGATTGCGTATCTCAGTCAAGACCTTATCGCGCAGAATGTTGGTGCTTGTCTGTCTGTTTGTTAGTAGGATGATGCAAAAACTATTGGACAGATTTAGATTAAACTTTCACCAAAGATGGCTCTTGGGTTATGGAGGAACCTACTAGATTTTGAAGGTGATCCAGGTCACTATGAGGTTTCTGGATCACTTTTTCACTTTCTTTAACATTGTGAGATAGAGAGGCATATGCTCTCTGAGGTCCCTCTATTTCATTACATACCATGAGCGTATACTCAGAGAGTGCATACCTCCGCAACGGTCAGTCTGTCTGTACCTTTGTACCCCCAAATTCATCCAGTAGTTTTTGCGTAATCCTGCTGATGGATGGATGGACAGATGATCACAATACATTGCGAGATAGGGCCTTGGTGGAGGAATGCGCTCATGCATCACCTCCATAATCTAATGGGTTCATCCGTAGCCCAAGGGCCACCTCTGGTGAAAATCTTATCAGAATCCATCCAGTAGTTTTTGCGTAATTCTGCTGAGAGACATACAGACAAACCGCCCCAATTACACTGTCTCCATGGCAGAGGCAATTAATCTGACAATCAATTTAAGGAATGCAACTATTTTTTCCACTAGGGAAAACACCAATGACAAAAACTAAGCATCTTACTATGTTTTTTGTTTGTTTTACCAGCATCATTTCATTTATATCCATAAGCTGAAAACATCTTCCTCAGTATTATACAGGCATGTGCCTTAAATAAAAGGTCTACTTCAGAGTGAGAACTGAATGTAAAAAGTCTAATACTTGACTATAATGGGATAATTTAATAAAATATAAATTCAAGATTAAGCTGCTAAACTTGAATGTCTCAATTTTCAGATTTAAGTCTTCAATAAGGATTTAATTATTACCAAATGCACAACAAGAGATTTTAGAAATAGGAAGCTTTTCTTTCTTCCTCAAAGATGACAGTAATAAAACTATTTCACTAACAAGGTCTGGGTTTCATGGAAAGCTAATAAAAATGTGTACCAATGCAGTACAGTGCCAACAGCTTTCCTTGTATAGTGAAGCGAAAGGGCTTTTTTGTGATTAACCAGCCCAGAACAGCATCTTGTGTGATGTGACGTTGAAATTCTGAGTGTTCCTTTCCTTAGGTAATGGATTTGGGTCTAGTTCAACATTTTTTTTTCCACAATATCTTTATTGAACTTTTTTTTTTTTTTAACAAACATGATACAAACAATCAAACACTAACACTAAAGTACTACAAAAAAAAAAAGATGCACTAAAAACACCAACAACCACCAGCAAAATCAAATCTTCAACAATGCTCCTCTGTTTAGTCTAGACAATCCAATACATAAGTATACATATTATGTTCACCAGTTTGGAATTTACAAGGTCCACACACATCATTCACCTTCTTCTTCAAAAGCTATGTTTAAATTTTTTACATAATCAATAAAAGGTCTCCATATATTCTCAAACACAATTTCCTTTGATTTCAGTATATATGTTATTCTTTCTAATGGAAGGTTTGTTAACATCTGTCTTAACCACTGAGTCACATCTGGTCTATGAGTCTTTTTCCATAATAGTGCAATACATTTTTTGGCATTAAGCAAACTGAGGTCTATGAATGTTCTTTCACTTTTATTAAAATTATGCTTTTCTGGGTACAGACCCAACAAAAACAATTTAGGATTCAATATGATTTGTTTTGAGATTATTTTTTCAATTGTTACCCTCACCTCTTCCCAAAACATTCTTATTAATCTACATTCCCATACACAATGAAATAGAGTTCCTTTACTTTCCATGCATTTTGTGCATGTATCTGGTATATTTTTGTTATATTTATTTAACTCCTCCGGTGTAACATACATCCGCATTAACCATTTGAAATGTATCAATTTAAGGCGTACATTTATTGATTTGGTTTGAGCTTCTGTACAAGCCAATTCCCATTGTTCCTCTGAAATTTCAGTTTGCAGATCTTCTTTCCAGTAGTTTAATCTTTTCAGTGAATTTTCACTTGAAGATAGTGTCAATGAGTTATAAAACTCTGAAATAATACCCTTTCTTTTACTATCTTTCATCATCATTTTTTCCAAGGATGAATAAATAGGTCGAGTGAGAGCTTTATTTTGATTTGATCGAATATATATGTATATACTGTATATATTTTATAGTAATATGTACATATGTATATTAGCTGCTCTTGCTTGCTTGTTTTTTTTTCTTGCCTTCTGATTGTTGCTCTGAGTGTTGCTATCCCTGTGCTGTTGCAATCCTGGAATTTCCCCATTGTGGGACTAATAAAGGCTTATCTTATCTTATCTTATCTTATAAAGTTTCTAAGTTGAAGATATTTAAAAAAATGTGTTCTATTGAGATTAAATTTGATCCTCAGCTCTTCAAAAGACATTATGTTATCTGCACATGGCAAATATAAATCCTGAATCTTTTGTATCCCTTTTAAATTCCATACTTTAAATACAGCGTCCGCTCTCCCTGGTTTAAAATATTGATTACCCCATATTGGACTAAATTGTGACAATAACTGTGGTTCTTTTAAATAGTTTTTAGCTTCACACCATATTTTGATCATATGCTTTACAAATGGATTTTTTAACTTGTTTTTGTAATTTTTTTGCCGAATCTGAGTGTATGAATATGGGAAGAGGTAAAGGTAAATTGTATGATTCCATTTCAGTCCAGTGAGGGAGATCATTTGATGAAAAATAATATGTCATAGACCTCAGTTGTGCCGACCAATAATACAACATAAAATTTGGACATTTCAGACCTCCACGATCAAATGGTAAATATAATAAAGACAGACGTAATCTAGCCCTCCTGTTGTTCCATATAAATTCCACTAACTTTTTTTTTATTCTTGAGAATAAATCTAAAGGTGGTGATAAGGGAATGTATTGAAATAAATAAAGTATTTTAGGTAAAATATTACTTTTAAGTATATTGATTCTCCCGATCATCGACATTGGTAGTGACATCCATCTCTGAGTTAACTCATTGATATCTGTCATTAAGGCTTCATAGTTGACACTGGCGACTGATTCTAGCTTAGGCACAATTTGGATTCCTAAATATTTAAACTGATTTACAACATTGAATTGATTTACCTCAGGGGCTGGGTAATTTCTCTGGGTCTCATTTAGCATTAATATTGAAGATTTAGTTTTATTTATTTTATATCCTGATATTTCCCCAAAATTCTTTATTAAATTCAACAAGGTTGGAATTGATTTTTTTAGATTCGACATAAACAAAATTATGTCATCTGCGTACAGGGAGATTTTATGTTCTGTTGGTCCAACTTTAATTCCATATATTTGTGAATGTAAACGTATCGCTATCGCTAAAGGTTCAATTGCCATAGTAAACAGTAAAGGTGAAAGTGGACAGCCTTGTCGACATCCTCTATTGATTTTTATTGGTTTTGAAATATTGTTATTTGTTAGGATTTCTGCTGTAGCATTATTGTATATTATTTGAACCCATTTTATGAAATTATTTCCAAGTCCAAACCTTTGTAGGACTTCAAAAAGAAAGGGCCATTCAACTCTATCAAAGGCCTTTTCGGCGTCCAGTGATAGGAGAGCTGTATCCGGTGCTTCTTTATTAAAATAAATAATATTAAATAGTCTTCTTACATTATGGAAGCCTTGTCTTCCCTTTATAAAGCCATTCTGATCTCGATTAATAATATTTGGTAAAATTTCTTGTATTCGTCTTGCTAAAATTTTACAGATTATCTTAAGGTCGGCGTTTAATAGGCTTATTGGTCTCATATTTTCACATTTATTAGAGGGCTTACCTGGTTTTGGCAGCAGTATAATTAAGGCATTATTTATGTATGATGGTAAATTATTATTTTGAAATGCTTCTAAAACCATTTCCAAAAAAGGTTTTATTAATTTATTCTTAAATTGTTTATAAAGGTCAACTGGAAGACCATCTGGTCCTGCACTTTTTCCTGATTTCATATTATCAATGGCTAGCCCAACTTCTTCTTGACTAATTTTAGACTCCAATATCTCCCTGTTTTCATTTGGAATACACGGTATAGATAGTTCGTTCAAAAACCCATTTAGTTTTGTTAAATCAAATTCATTTTTAGTATCATATAATTTTTCATAGTAATCTCTAAAGGCTCTGTTAATTTCTAAAGGATCTATAACTACCTGTCCGTTACTTATAATACTAGTAATTGGTGTTTTAATTTCTAATTGTTTAATCTGCCATGCCAATAATTTTCCTGATTTTTCACCTTGTTCATAAAAAGATTGTTTCAATCTTAGAAGACTCGAGGCAGCTCTATTCGCTGATTTTTTGTCGTATTCAGCTCTCAAAATCAGTAATTCATTCTCCAACCTTGGATCACTTCCTGCATACACTTTTTCCTGAAGACTTTTCATTTTATGTTCCAATTTAACTCTCTCCTCTCGAGTCTTCTTAGATTTTGATCCTGTATAACTAATAATATGTCCCCTAATAAAAGCTTTGAAAGCCTCCCACTTTACACATGCTGATGTTTGTGTAGTATTGATGTCAAAGTACTCGTCTATCTGTTTTTCTATATACTTGACAAATTCCTCATCCTGAAGCCATTTATGCTGAAATTGCCATCTACCTGATTCCTTTGTCAATTTTTTATCTACATATATTAGACAACAGGGTGCATGATCAGAGATCATGATGTTATCATAAAAGCAGTTTTGAATCTTGGATCTTAATTCTGTGGAAATCAAAAAATAATCAATACGTGAGAATGTCTTGTAGGTACTGGAATAACAAGAATAGGCTTTAACTTGTGGTTTCATTTCTCTCCATATATCTAACAATCTCAATTCTTTCATAAAATGATTAATAGTCATCCTACATCCATTGTGCGTACAATCCAGTCCTGTTGATCTATCTATACCTGGATTCAATGTACAATTAAAATCCCCTGCTATTATATGTTGCCCTGTAAGTGATGATAAAATAAGAAATAAATTAGCAAAGAACTTTTGGTCATCTATATTGGGACCATATAAGTTCACAAGATTTATATTTTCTAATAGCAAAAAACCTTGAATGATTACATATCTTCCAAGTTTGTCTCCAATTACATTTTTCACTTGAAAAGGGACTGATTTATGTATGAGAGTCATAACTCCCCTGGCCCGGGATGAGAATGAGGTGAAGACACTTCCTTGCCATCTACTCCTAATTCTTTTTATATCCTCCTCTATTAGATGAGTTTCTTGTAAAAACACAATTTTTGAACCCATGTCTTTTATTTTATTCATAACTTGTTTAAGGTTTTTTAAATTTTGTAGACCTCTGCAATTCCATGAAGTTAAATTAAGATTAACACTTTGGTTTATGATCAATAGAGAGTTTGGGATTACCTTGCAGTGTAAACATGCTCATACAGAGAAGCAAAAACATGAGTGGTTGAACATTCATCCTACAAACTACACACAAACAAATTCCCCCTTCCCACACTTGTGGCGAACCCCCCAAAATCAAAAGAAAAATTCCGTCTCCCGATATAGCCATCGACCGCTCCACACCCACAGGGAACAGCCTAAGCCACTCCTTCTTCATCCTCCCAATCACCCTAACTCTACTGCTTTTAATGACGTAACATTAACTCTCCTCTGTAGTTTTCCAACTTAACTCCAAAATTTTTAACAACTTTGTACATCATAGTTTTTTTTTGTTTGTTTTGTTTTTGTTTGTTTTTTAATATATAATACAATCTATATTTTGTAAACTTGCTATTTACTTCAAGTCAGTCAGATGCCTGTGCAAATGCTTAATTATTCTACCTTATATTTTGTTCATGCTTAGCTCCCACCAGTCTCTTCTTCTTCTTTGATCTTCTTGATGAACTCCTGCGCCTCCTCTGGGGTCTTGAAGATGTGGGTTCTGCCCTCATACGTGGTCAGCAGTCTCGCAGGATAGATTACACCATGACGAATCCCAAGGTTGCGCAGCTCCTTACGTATGGGATCAAACTGCTTCCTCAATTGTTGGATTCCTGTGGCCAAATCTGGGTAGAACCGCACCTGCTGATCCTGGTGTTTAATCTCTCCTTTAGCTCGTGCAGCGTTGAAGATCTTCATCCTGTCTCTGTTGCTAAGAAACTTCATAATTAAGGTCCTCGGCGGTCCCTTATCTCTCCGTGGGCCAATACGATGTGCTTTTTCCAGAACCACTGCTGATTGCAACTCCTCGCTTCCCAGCACCTCCGGAATCCACTTTTCCAGAAAGGGACCCACCAGCCTCAAGTTATTCTGTCTCGACCGAGATTCCAAATCCAAAATATTATCTTCTAGACATTTATTTTTTTTTCCAAAGTGCGCACCTTTAATTGAAGACGGGTGACGTCATCTTCAGCACTAGCGAGACGGAGCTCCATCTGCGCCGTTCGTTCTACACAGTCACCCAATTCCTTTCTTATTCCTTCCAACGCTGTCATAATCCCATCAAATCTAGAGGAAAAGTCCGCTCTCATTGAACTCATGGCAGCCATCAGCGCATCTGCGCCGCTCCCCGCAGATATCGCACCGTTGCCAGCCTCCTCCACCATATATGGAGTTTTGTTTGCTGCGTCACAGACCTGAAAGTCCGTTAATTTGGACTGTTTCGGCGGCTCGCTTTTTCCTTTACCTGATTTTCCAGCCTTAGGCTTCGCCGACATATCCTCGCCCAAACGCTGGGATACGTTCTGTCCCAAATGAGAGAGTTATTTGCCGATTTTTTTCTCCAGGAGCAGAGCAGAGTGAGACACGTCCGTCTTACGTGGCAGCCATAACCGGAAGAGGGTCTAGTTCAACATTTGATGTATTTTGCAAAAAATAAAGGGACCAATGATAAAAGAGACTTGAAATATTTTTTTTACGTGGTGAAAGCAGTATGTTTTGAAGCTTTCTGTGCTCTCACTTATGGAAGAAAACACATTGTTTTTTTTAATCTCTTGCAACTGGCAGCCCTTTCTTATATTCTCTTTATACTATTTATTCCAAACATCCTTAATGCAGTCATTGCTTTTAGGTCTACTTTTAGACATAAAATCAAACCTTCTAAAATCTCTTATGCTTATTTTGTCAAATGTAAGGACTAGGTGTGTAATGATTCTCATATTAGGCTTTGATTCCCCCCCCCTTTTTAATGTCTGTTTTTACCTCTTTTTTCCTTTAGAAGGGATAAATATCAAAAAGTTGGAAAATAAATCTTACAATTTGAACAGACATTATTACTGAACAGACATTAAATGATACAGCTTTCACCAGACTTGCATGTAGTGATAAGCCAAATACAGCTATGAGTTTGTCAAATAAATATGGGAAGAAAACTGTGATTCAAATATTTTGGTGGTTTTGCATTTTTGGTTACTTGTACCCGTTGTTATCCATCAATCTCATTAAAGTGAGACTTGAAGCTAATGCAACGACACAGTTATTGGAAAATAGACAGTGATGGTGAAGACAGACGGTCAAGTGTAAATGGGCTACTGTTGCAGCCTAAAGTAACAAACAGTGGTGTGAGAAAGTGTTTGTCCCCTTCCTGATTTCTAATTTTTTGTATGTTTGTCACACTTGAATGTTTCAGATCATCAAAAAAATTAAATATTAGACAAAGATAACACAAGTAAACACAAAATGCAGTTTTTAAATTAAGGTGTTTATTATTAAGGGGAAAAAAATCCAAACCTACATGGCCCTGGGTGAAAAAGTGATTGCCCCCCCCCAATCCCAGTTAAAACATAAGGCCTGATTACTGCCACACATGTTCTCAATCAAGAAATCACTTAAATAGCACCTGCCTGACAAAGTGAAGTAGACCAAAAGATCCTCAAAAGCTAGACATCATGCTGCGATCTAAAGAAATTCAGGAACAAATGAGAAAAAGTAATTGAGATCTATCAGTCTGGAAAAGGTTATAAAGCCATTTCTAAAGCTTTGGGACTCCAGTGAACCACAGTGAGAGCCATTATCCACAAATGGCGAAAACATAGAACAGTGGTGAACCTTCCCAGGTGTGGCCGGCCGACCAAAATTACCCCAAGAGCGCAGCGACGACTCATCCAAGCAGTCACAAAAGACCCCACAACAACATCCAAAGAACTGCAGGCCTCACTTGCCTCACTTAAGGTCAGTGTTCATGACTCCACCATAAGACAGAGACTGGGCAAAAATGGCCTGCATGGCAGAGTCCCAAGACAAAAACAACTACTGAGCAAAAAGAACATAAAGGTTTGTCTCAGTTTTGCCAGAAAACATCTTGATGACCCCCAAGACTTTTGGGAAAATACTCTGTGGACTGACGAGACAAAAGGTGAACTTTTTGGAAGGTGTGTGTTCCATTACATCTGGCGTAAAAGTAACACAGCATTTCAGAAAATGAACATCATACCACCAGTAAAATATGGTGGTGGTAGTGTGATGGTCTGGGGCTGTTTTGCTGCTTCAGGACCTGGAAGACTTGCTGTGGTAAATGGAAGCATGAATTCTGCTGTCTACCAAAAATTCCTGAAGGAGAATGTTCGGCCATCTGTTCGTGACCTCAAGCTGAAGTGCACTTGGGTTCTGCAGCAGTACAATGATCCAGAACACACCAGCAAGTCCACCTCTGAATGGCTTAAGAAAAACAAAATGAAGACTTTGGAGTGGCCTAGTCAAAGTCCTGACCTGAATCTGACTGAGATGCTGTGGCATGACCTTAAAAAGGCGGTTTATGCTTGAAAACCCTCCAATGTGGCTGAATTACAACAATTCTGCAAAGATGAGTGGGCCAAAATTCCTCCACAGCGCTGTAAAGGACTCATTGCCAGTTATCGCAGATGCTTGATTGCAGCTGTTTGTGCTAAGGATGGTCCAACCAGTTATTAGGTTTAGGGGGCAATCATTTTTTCCACACAGGGCCATGTAGATTTGGATTTATGTTTCCCTTAATAATAAATGCATTCATTTAAAAAGTGCATTTTGTGTTTACTTGTGTTATCTTTGTCTAATACTTAAATTTGTCTGATGATCTGAAACAATTAAGTGTGACAAACATACGAAAAAATGAGAAATCAGGAAGGGGCAAACACTTTTTCACACCACTGTACTGCCACACAGCTGTCTCACACACAGCTGTGTTGGGACACGATAGACAGAAATAATAATACGGAAAGGTTTCGTTGCCACAGAGAAATGTAAAAATGTGTGGTAGTGTTGTCTGCTGGGGTCAGGAACAGGAGTCCTGCAAAATGAGTGAGCAATTTGGCAGGACTGTAACAACAGAAAGCTGCAGCAGACATTATAAGTGGCAGAGAGATCCCATAGAAATGCAGGAAGGGGATCATTACATGTGAAAATGGGGACTACAGGGGGTAAATCTGAGTCACAAACCACCTGCTCTGTTACTCTGGGAGAAGGAGGAAATGCAATGGAAAGTCTGGAGGCTAAAGCAGCGTGGGGGCTGGCTGAAGAGAAAGAGACTTAGAAATGAAGGTGGTGACAGAGGATGAGAGCATCCGTGTAGCAAGAAAATTAAATGTGAGTAATGGCAATGAATGCCAAGGCCATTAGCTTCCTATAGCTGCAGCACAGTGTGAATATGAGAGCTTGGTGAGAGTGAGTGGAGGAAAAGCCTGTAGGGACTTTTATAGTTTATAACCAACAACAATAGTCTCTGGGCCTGATGCCTAGCTAACATATCACAAAGCAAGCAGCACCTCTCAGCCTTCATAGTGCCATCAGCTTTCTTGACTAAACCGAGAAGCAGATAAAGACAGAGGGAAACTGGGGAAGGAGAAACAGGGAAATCAAGAGTACCAGAGAAAACAAGGCAAAAGGATAAAAGAGGGGCAGGGGGAACATATCTTTTGTTCTCCCTCTGGCGAGATACACTAAAACCTTGCTTTCAAATGTGCAGCAACTCATTGGAGATGTGTTGCTCATTCGGGGCTCCATAAACATGTCAGTGTTTTACTGTTTGCAGTATTTAATCTGAAGGTTGCCTTGGCTCAAAGGTAGGACACATTTAGAATACAACTAAAACTAATGGGTACAAAGAAAAAAAAGCTGTTTTAAAAAAGTAAAAGACTGAGGAAACCAAAGACAGCAGAGACAGGATTAAAGGACAGAATATAAAAGAAAGGGAAATGGGACAACACTTGGGTAAAAACTGCAAAAGGGGAGATAAGAAAAACATAAAGAAATAGGTTAAAAAAAAATCCAAAAACAAAAGGGAAGCGGACAGTCCAGCTTCTCTGTGACGTCCCCAGGCATTGACGACAACAGTATGCTTTGGCTGCAGGTTAGAGAAAAGCGGCAACACTAATTTCCTAATTAAGGATTTCCTTTTAGATAAAAGCAATGCAAAACTAAAAGGACACAACCACAGAAGCCACAAGAGCGCACGCGCGCACGCACACACACGCACGCACGCACGCACACACAAACTGATATCAATGCACAGCTCACAGTGAGTCCAGCCTCAAAAACTATCAAACCAAGAGTCAAACATGCATGTAATTGGCAAGTGCAGTCAACCAGGTTATATTATGCATGTTTTCATGAACTGAAATACTGCTGCTTCCTCAAGTGATGGGGATAATTTCAGTAAGTGTCCTCATAAAGAACCAGATGGAGAGTTGTGATAGACAAAAGAAGCTTGGGTGAAATTAGCTGCAGGCAGAAAATAGTAAATCTCACAAAAAGAGAGACAATCAAGAACTCCAGCAGCAACAAAGAGGAGGCATGTGGCTGAGTGGGCTGTTTCACTGTAGTGGTGTCTATGAAACAATACTGCTATTTTTACATGAGCTTTTTATGCCACTAATGGCCACACAGTGCTGTGTAATACTGCTACTGGAACTGCTAAAAGCATTAATTTGCTACTCATGTGAATGACATTCTACTGCATCGCAACAGTGTTTCATCTGACATTTATATCATGGCACACTCAAGCTGCAAAGACCTTCTGCAAACATGAACCAAATTATTTTTAGGGAAATTAAGCTTGCTATAATGATGACTGTTTTCAATCCCGGCCCCCGACCAACAGTGATCTGTGTGGAGTTTGCATGTTCTCCCCGTGTCTGCGTGGGTTTACTCTGGGATTTCTCCGGTTTCCTCCCACATGCCAAAAACATGCAAGTTAGGGTAATTGGCATCAAACTGGGGATTCTAAAATTGTCCTTAGGTATGACTGTGAGAGTGAATGGTTGTCTGTCTCTCTGTGTTGGCCCTGCGATGGACTGGTGATCTGTCCAGGGTGTACCCTGCCTCTCGCCCAAAGATGCTGGGATAGGCTCCAGCCCCCCCGCGACCCGAAAAGGATTAAGCAGAAGAAAATGAATGAATGAATTTCCACAACAAAATAACCCAGCATCATTAGTCTAAAGCAGAGTTAAAATGGGAGGAAAACAGAAGCGTTGAAAGAAAGCCATTTTCCTTGTCAAGAAATAAAAGTTTGTATCAAGACTACATGTCTGTGTTGTTTAGAGCCTGAATATTTAAGTGCAATAGTAATTAGAGTTGGTGATTATTGGATTAAATTACATAAATAGTCAACATGACCATTTTTGTCCTGACATTTAAAGTCTGCAGAGGGTTGCTTCATGCTTAGACAAACAGTGGTATTGTCCACAATATGTACTGAAAACATACTTTTCATCTACAAGCAATTCTGTTCTTTATAGCATTTAAAAGTACTCACTCTCCTCACATTTGCACTGAGTCACAATTATGGCAGAGAAAGTACAACTATGACTGTCTTAAAGGAGGTTTTCTCTCTGCCATTAAACCCATTAGCCTTCATCAAACCACCATCTTCCTCAGCTCATTACAGCCCTACGCACTTCTGTGTCGAGCGATTGTGGGGTTTTTTTTTCCAAAGCTGGAAAAAGATAATGGCTTCTTTTTTAAAAAATAGGCCTGAGAACAAAACACAAAAGAGAGAGTGAGGAGGAGTGATAATGTGTTTGTCCCGTGTTACGAAAGCTCTAAGAGGAAAATAAATCCACCTCTGATTCCACCTCCCTTGCTCAACGGCACTTCTTGTCTCTCTGTTCTTTCGTCCACCTATTGAGAGCAACTTTTGGGAGCCTTCAATCGAACTTGTGTTCTGTGTCTAAAACTGCTATTGTAAGCATCAAGGTTGCATGAAGGTGAAGAGTGGGAGCAGCAGTCTGCACGATGCATGCACGTCAGCCAGGGAACCACCTACAACAAACCAAAGTTTGACGCTTCACTCGAGCTTTAGAAGTTTTAACCATCTTCCCTTGTGGCTTTTCCAGTCCAGTGGGGTAAACCATGCTTTTCAGAAGAATAATCCACAAAACTAATTCCTTTTTTTTTGTTAGAGCAGTTGGGAGATTTTCTCTACTCTCCAGGTGCACAACCGACAACACTTTTGAAAAGATGTTTTTGGGGCTAACTGCAGCCTAAAAGTTTTCTTTATTTAATCATGAATCCTTGCATGCACAGATCTAAATCCATCAAGATGATGTGTGATTCAGGAAATCGTAGAACCCTACAAATGTCTCACCAAAACAGGCAGACAAAAGGAAAAAAGCAGGTCCCTCCAAAGAATACAAAACAGTGACCTGTGTGCCTGTGTGAGTTTGTGCAGTTATTGGTGTCCATGAACTCGGTGGCTATTTCAACCTCAAGAGCTCATTCCCCTGATTACGATCTTAGTCAGGGAAAGGAACTAATATGCCCTTCATCTTGAATGGTCTGCCGAAGACACACACACAATCAGGAACCTCAGTGTGCATGATCCTCATCAGCTTTTCTCTCCCTTTTTTGTGATTTCTTTTTCACGGTTTGTAATGTTCTCATCTCCTCTGATCAAAGATAGACCCTGAAAGCAGTCACGCTCTCTCGCTCTGTGTGTGTGTGTTGACACTATTATACATTACTTTTCCTCTCAAGCCCCCTTTTCTCAATCTATTCCGCCCTCTCTATTATCTTCTTCCCCTGATTTTACACTCCTTTTGCTCTCAAATTTCTCTAAAACCATCTCCTGATTTCTGTCCAGGAATGTAGAAACCCACATGTGGGAACTTGACAGGATTTTGCTTATTTGTGCGCCATTTCTTTTGATACACTGAAGCCAGGCAAAGTGGGGTTTTGAACAAGAGTGATGGGTAAATGGTGATCTTGAAGAGGGTGCATTAAGTATTATGTACCTGCACCAATCACTGCATCTATTTGTGTCCAATATGGCTGTAGTTCAATTGCTCCTGTGTGACTGTTGAAAATGGGCAAAATGGGCACAATTGAGGCAGAGGAGTATGCAGACACAAAAAAAAAAAGCCTGGAGTTGTCATTTGCAGAGGTATTGTTAAGTATTAAGAGCCAGAGGAATGTGGAAGGAGGATGCAGTGAGAGGTGGTGGCCCTCTGTGTTTAGCCATGACATACTGGAAAGTGTTGGCTCACAAAAGAAAGTCAGGGGGCTTTGTATCTACTCTAGCTATGCCGCATTTCCTTTTACCTCTTTTCACGACCATTTGTATTTTCACACTTCATAATACAATTTTTTTTTGCAGTGTCAACAACCAACACCACTTGCATACACATCCTTCTGTAACCCCTGTACCTCCTAATACCTTCTGATATGCTATATTGCCAAAAATATTGGGACACCCCTCCAAGCAAGGACCATAAAAACATGGATGAGTGAGTTTGGTGCGAAAGAACTTGACTGGCCTCCACAGAGCCCCTGCGCATACTCATAAACCTTGTGGAAAGCCAACCTTTACAGCTATAACAGCTTTAACTCTTCAGGGAAGGCTTTCCATAAGTTTTAGGAGTGTGTTTATGGGAATTTTTGACCATTCTTCTAGAAGCGAATGTGTGAGGTCAGGCACTGATGTTGGACAACAAGGCCTGGCTCACAGTCTCCACTCTAATTCATCCCAAAAGTGTTCTATTGCGTTGAGATCAGGGGTTTGTGGAGGCCAGTCGAGTTCCTCCACACCAAACTCGCTCATCCATGTCTTTATGGACCTTGCTTTGTGCATTGGTGCCCATTCATTTGGAGGAATGTCCCAATACTTTTGGCAATATAGTATACCTCATAGCCACAACATAATACTGTCTTTAGAAGTGGAAGGATGTAAGCTGTTGATGTTGATAGTATCTTAGATTTTCAGTCAGTGCAACATAAGCTTTCGCATTAAAATAAAGCTAAATCAATAAAATATATATTTTTAAAAACTTACATGCTGCCCGTGGCAGAGCTGCTGTCGGTGGGCAGGGAGCCATTGGAGCGTTCCATCTGAGCCAACCTGAGAAATAATCAATGGAAAAATTACCAACCAAACCTGGAGCATTTAAAAGTTGGTGACATTACATTAAAATGCAAAACACCAGTGCCAGCAAATGACAGTAATACCATAATAACGCCATTATCAAAGTTTAAAGCACGTAGCATGTTAAACAAACACAACAAGTTTAAACTCTGTGTGTGTGTGTGTGTGTGTGTGTGTGTGTGTGTGTGTGTGTGTGTGTGTGTGTGTGTGTGTGTGTGCGCACGCGTGCGCATATAAACACCAGAGATGCGTTAATGTGTGTACCACATGAGGTTGCGGGGAAAATATTTCATGCCGCCTTGATGATGAATACAGTTAAAACAGCCATGCTAATGGCACACTTGCTCACATCAAAGCACGTCATCACTAAACTCAGTAATGTAGAAGGAGCAGGGATGGCCTCATGCTATCATTAATCGTACAAATGAACTACACCACTACAAAAAGAAAGCTGCACACTTTAAAATTTCATTGGACTTTAGCCTTTGGCATCACTTATGACAAGCATTCGGTGTGCCATAATTTCATTAAGTTTATGCAGTGTCACAGTGTTTTATTTCTAGAGTTGTATTCATTTTTCACCAAGATTTTATACTGACAATGATGGAGATGATGGGTCATCACTTTCCTTCAAAGCTTTAACAATGCATTGGACAGTTCTTAACCCAATTTTAGCAGTTTCAGAAATCTTTTTAGTTGTTTTCTGTGCTTTGCTGAAGCTCAATAATCTGACCCTTGTCAGAGTAACATCTTATTCATGACCACAGAATAAAACAGCTGGTAACAAGTTAATTAACCCTGACTGGATTTTGTGTGACCAATGGATGACTGTAAGGAGGGTGAGCAGTGCTCAGGAATTGTATATTCAGAGTTGTTACTCATAGTTTATACAGTAGATATACTGTAGAGTGAAAATGGCATTTAGACAGATTAGAAACTTTTTATTAGTGGCAAAGTTGTGATTCAAGTATGACATTTATGGTTCTTAAAACTGAAATAATAATAATAAAAATCAAACATGACAGGATCAATGAAGCTTTACTTCATTTTGGTGCTGTTGTCAATGATTAACTACAGCACAAAAGCTTTGCCTATGAGGTTATATTCATGTACACCACAAGATCATTAAAAGTGGACGGCTGAAAACAGCTATCAAGCTGATTTGTAACTTATCTGATCTACCATAATGTCACCAGCCACAGTGATGGCTGGCTGCTTGTCTTCTGAGACCTTCATCTGACATTTAATGCAAGCAATCTGCATCACAGAATTTAATAATAAAACATGCTACGCAAAATTTAAGGCATATTGTTTGCACATTTCTTGGCAACTATTTCTCTTTGTAATTAATGTTTTACTTAAAAGGATTCCTCAAGTTCAGATAATATTAATGAAAAACCGACTTCTAGCTGGTTATAATCACTTGTTCTACCATATATGAAGGAACATCAGGAAATAACTCGGACTATTCCTGTTTGTATGAGGCAGGTTGCACATAAATGAGGAGAAATTTAGTTCCTTAATTTTTGTCTCCAACTGAGCAAGAAATATACCATTTCCATCTGTCTGCCTATGTCGGTTTCAGCTTAATAGTCTGTTTCCAAAAGGAACAGGCTTCTTTAATAGACATTGACCGAGTTTACCGTTTGTTTTTCTGAGCCTGAAGAGTCATTAGAGAGGTGTTTCATTGTGTAATGAGAATTAACAGCCAAAGAAAAGCAGCCATTGGATTAGTTAAGGTGGACCCACTATGCTCATTTTCAACTCAGTATCTTAAGTCTTGGAAGAGAATAGCTGAGTAATTAATCTGTGTTAGTTCATCTGCTGTTTTAGCTTATGTCCACACTATATATAGTGACAAAATACAGATATTATTGATTGTGATCAGTTGCTATGGATAACTATTTCTATTGTTCTCATTTTCAGGAGACAGATTTCACTCATGGCACCTAAATGAAGTTTTATTGCTTAGTTTTTTTACTTCAAATTTAGTAAAATTTCCATTTTTTAAAAATAATGTTCCAGCTCAATATACGGGCAAGTGCTTCAAAACAAAGCAACAGGTACTCAAGTAACAGATACTAGACATAATATGCTTTAACTGGATTTCTTTCAGAGCCTCAAGAGTCAAGTGAGATGCACTTCATTTTGTAATAATGAACAGCAAAAGAAAATAAAGCTTTTCCTTATATCAAAACATCCGTACAACTATCAAATCACATTTACAGGTGCATCTCAATAAATTAGAATGTTAACAAAAAGTTGATTTATTTAGGTAATTCAATTAAAAAAAATTTAACTTCTATATTATATAGAGTCATTACACAGAGAGTGATATATTTCAAATGTTTATTTATTTTAATTTTGATGATTATGGCTTACAGCCCATGAAAACCCCAAATTCAGTTTCTCAAAAAAATTAGAATATTACATAAAATTAATTTTAAAAATAGTTTTTTAATACAAATGTGGACCGACTGAAAAGTATGTCCATGCACACACTCAATACTTGGTCGGGGCTCCTTCTGGATTAATTACTGTATCAATGTGGCGTGGCATGGAGGTGATCAATCTGTGGCACTGCTGAGGTGTTATGAAGGTCCAGGTTGCTTTGATAGTGGCCTTCAGCTCATCTGCGTTGTTGGGTCTGGAGTCTCTCATCTTCCTCTTCATCTTGACAATACTCCATAGATTCTCTATGGGGAGAGAATCTATGGTCTTGATAAAACACAGTGGACCAACACCAGCAGATGACATGGTTCCTCAAATCATCACTGACTGTGGAAACTTCACACTAAACCTCAAGCAACTTAGATTCTGTGCCTCTCCACTCTTTCTCCAGACTCTGGGACTTTGATTTCCAATTGAAATGCAAAATTTACTTTTATCTGAACAGAGGTCATCTGCTGGTGTTGGTCCACTGTGTTTTATCAAGACCAAAGTCAGCACAGTTGTCTACCAGGAAATTTTACAGCACTTCACGCTTCCTTCTGCTGACAAGCTTTATGGAGAAGCTGATTTCATTTTCCAGCAGGACTTGGCACCCCCCCCCCCCACACTGCCAAAAGTATCAAAGCCTGGTTTAATCACCTTGGCATCACTATGTTTGATTGGCCAGCAAACTCTCCTGACCTAAAGCCCACAGAGAATCTATGGAGTATTGTCAAGAGGAAGATGAGAGACACCAGACCCAACAATGCAGACGAGCTGAAGGTCACTATCAAAGCAACCTGGACCTTCATAACACCTCAGCAGTGCCACAAGCTGATCACCTCCATGCCACACCACATTGATACAGTAATTAATCCAAAAGGAGCCCTGACCAAGTACTGAGTGTGTACATGGACATACTTTTCAGTCGGCCAACACTTCTATTAAAAAAACTATTTTTTGAAATTAATTTTATGTAATATTTTAATTTTTTGAGAAACTGTATTTGGGGTTTTCATGGGCTGTAAGCCATAATCATCAAAATTAAAATAAACACTTGAAATGTATTACTCTCTGTGTAATGACTCTATATAATATAGAAGTTTAATTTTTTTGAATTGAATTACCTTTAAATACATCAACTTTTTGTTGACATTCTAATTTATTGAGATGCACCTGTATAAATGATTAGAAATGATTTACAAATACATTTAACAACAAACTTCTATGCATAAGTGTTTTTTTCACAATAAGGACTTGATTTCACTGTAGTATCTGCATCTATTTACATATATCATTGTTAATACAAACTGAGAAGAAGAACCTTCCTTGTGGAGTAGTCTGCAATAATAGCACAAGCATGCATTCACTGGGCTCCTCAATGCAGTTATTAGATCCTTACATGTGTATTTTTTGGGATGCAGTACGATGACACGGTGATTGGAGAATGCGGTGCATACCTGCTGGCATAATGCTCTATCCTGGAATGGGTATCATCATGAGAGAGCTGGGGTGACTGGGTCAGCCTGGAAATGAATGGGGTAATGGAGATGAATGACATTTAAGATGTCCACAAGGTCTCATTAAGAGAAATATATTCACAGGCACATGCACAGGTGCACATACACAACCTAAAAGCCTGTCTCAACTTCATCTAGAAAACAAATCTGATGGTCCAAGACAGAAAAGTAGGAGAGGAAGATAATCTACGGAGCAGCTGAACAGTTTTCGACAACCCTGCCAGATGAGTAAATGACTGCTAGTTGGATGTTTTTAACAAGGAGAAGAAGGTGACGGTAAGCTGACAGGGTGGAGGTGAGGTTTTTCTATCCCATGTTCAGCCAGTGGATCAGACAGGCAGGTGGATGGATAGGCAACATGCAGTGCAGTTACGGGTAGCTGGTGTAAGGATGTGGGGGAGGAGAGAATGCAGTAAAGGAGGGGCTGTTTAAAGGCATTCTGGTCTGGAGACGAGGTGATACTGGGGTTGCGGGTAGCGCAGATACTCACTCGTACTGCTCCGGACACATGCTGATGAGGGTAACAGGACTGTAAGAAAATTGGAGGGGAGGGAATGGGAGTAAAGGCACCACAAAACATTTCAGGGTCAAAACTACTTGATGGATCACAAGTTAAAAAAAAAAAAACCCCACAAAGGAATAAGTTGAGGGAAAAGTCAGTCCATCTGTAGAGTGGAGGGGAAGTCTGACTTGAGGCTTTTTCTTTTTCTACATTTTCTTTTCTTATTTCCATTTCACCCAATCATGCAGAACCTTTCTTATTGAAAGCATTGTGGGTAAAACTTCTCCCAGGTGCTTAAAGCACAGGTAAACCAATTTCAAGGGCCACCCACATGGCAACCTTTCTCTCCCAAACTGGCAAACTTTTCTTCCAGTATGACCTTTCATCCACACAGTGCTGGGTTTTCCAGAGTGTGAAACTGTAAACATTTGAATCTGGGCTCCAGAGTGTTTTTTTTTTTTTTTTTGCTGTGGCATTTCTGCCACCCACATGTACAGGCAAATGCAGAGGAACATTCACACTGAAGCCTGTGTGACACCCCCCCCCCCCCCCCCCGGTGAGGTCTACATGTGGATACAGATTTTTTTTTCCCCAGTTTCAGTTAAACAGTTGTCACATGGACAATCCCTAAAAGATGTGCAACACACCCTGTGAACTGGTGATTATAACATAATTTCCAATATGCTTAAAAAAAAAGTCTTGTGGCACAGCTTCAAAAGGGTAAAAATGTGGATATGAATCCGCCAACGCACTTATACATGCAGATTTTGTGTAACACTCAGAGTTTGGTTTTCTGCTGTAAGACACATTTCAATAAAGTAATTTTGCAGTTCCTCCTACATATAGATAAGACCTAGATTCATTCCATCTTTTTCCTTACAGGATTTACTGACATAGCACGGAATTAAAAAAACAAACAAAAAAGCAGTACAGTAGAACCTATTTTCTAGTTAGTCTGCTATTGAGTGCAATACAGTGTTATATCAATAGAACTAAAAAAAACGATCCCACAAACTGATTCTGGTCTGAGAATTTACTATAAATAAAATAACAAATGAGCAGGATGTGTACCAAATCTTTTCAAGTTTCTCCTTTCTAGCCCACAATAATTGCTGATATTTTTAGAGTATAGTTATTGTAAGCAGATGAGAAAACTTCCTTATCTAAAAAAATAAAGAAATGTGCTGTTTTCACAGACGGGGCTGACTAGAAATTGGTAAGATAACAGCAGAGGTTGACATCCTTTTGCCTCATGCTTTTGTTCCCACATTAAAGCAAAGCAAATCAGGGAAACATGGGGCATGGTGACTGTTTCTCGCAGCGGGGCAGCCAGTGCATAGTCACACTTCTGTAGCTGCGAGGAGAATTTAAAATATAACAGCAAATTCAGACAGAACAGAAAGGCAAGAAAACATGAGGAAAAAAAGAGATCGGGATCTGAGACGCAGACTGAGCTACCTTCTCAAAGTGTACTGCAGCACTTTGTGCACCCCCACTAAAATCTCTGCCTCAAGGCAGACTCACCATGTTTATTTTTCTTTCAGGAGAGTAATGCCAGTCTTTATCCTTGCAAAAATTGTTAACTTTGTAAAGTGCAAATGGTATTCCTTTCACCTTATTTTATCTGACTTGCACTTAAAGAGATGCGTCCAGTGAAACTTGTGTAAAAGAGAGAAGAGGACAGGGAGAGCTGTGGTCATCTCTGACTTCCTGTAGTACTAGGCTGAATATTAGAACAAGAAAAGTACGCATCCATAACACAGACTCATCATTTTTTGTGTAGCATCTTTATTTTGGACATGCTACCCCCCCGTAAGGTATTATTTGAAGCTATGGATAATACTGTCAACCTGCTAAACTATAAAGTTAGTAGGGGTGGGACAAAAGATCAATTCAGTGATGGATCACGATACTTGACACTAACGGTGATCCACCAATCCCTAAACGGATGGATCGATCTTATATTATTTATATATACTCATATAACGTTGCATACTCTTGGGTATTAATCAGTCAATTGCGTTTTCAGTCCACTAGATGGCGTAAAGCAAGCACTCAGTCAAGTGCAGTTATATTTCGCGAGATTTGCAGCCAGCTTTGAAAGTTAGAAAGCAGTTAAATGCAGAAAAAAGTTAGCTCAAATATCGGGCCTTTTTTGGATTTTATAATAAAGATGGAATGGAAGACCTTGGCATGACACACAACCTGCAAGAAGCACTACATGGAAAAAAACAAAAAACAAAAACACTAACACGAGGCACAACGGCCAGCACACGTCTCAGAGTAGTGTTAGCAACTAAGATAAAAACACCGGCGTGTAGCTTTCTTTTCCTTCGAGCTGCGCTGACCAGCAAACTCTGGAGACCTGCCACCATTAGTCTGTGTACAGAGATGTGTCTCCGCAGAAAATGAACCCGCAGAAAATGAACCTGAGAATGTCAGCAGCAGAAAGGACCACAACAACTGCAGGACTGAGAGCCAGCAGCCACCACAACAAAAGTGGCCATGGTGAGTTGAAAAGAGATAAAACTTTACATCAAACTGAAATTGACATTGTACTTCCGGGACACAATTTGACGTTGACATGGGAACGGGGATGTATGGTATCGTGGTGGATCATAATAGTGATGGGATTGTGATAGATGACGATAGTATTGGATTGTGACCCAAGTATCACGATCTGAATCGGATCGTGAGGTCCTTCGCGATTCCCATCACTTGGAAATTTCTGAAAATCATGAACAGCAAATAGAATCCACAAAAACACATTCTTGGCCACAACTATGACTGCCAGTGTCCATCTTGATGAATTCATTCTTACCAATTTCTTTTAAAATAAAAATGGAATTGACAAGGATCCGTTCAGTCAACTTACTACAGCTACTATTTTATCAAGAACTCTTGTTCACATCATTCTAACAGTTCGTTTAGAATACACCAAGTCTTAGCTCTTGCCCACACAAAGGTATTTTTTTTTTTAAATCTCACTTTTAAAATAGTCTTGTACAAATAAATTATACCTTAGAGCTTGTTTTTTTATTTGGTATAAATCAATACTGAGAAAAAATTCCAAGATAACTATACTGAAGTATGTTTTTTTATGATTTAATAAACTCACATACTATAAAACCTGTGTATGAGGGCATGAAAGAGCTGGTTCAGGTAACATTACCAACTTAACTCGTAACTTGGGTGCTTTCTATTTCTCTAGAAAACTTAGAATTGCTGACTGACATAAAACTTGGAAAACTGACAAACTGGTGCCTTTTGTCATCTCCACAAGTATTTGTCAGAGTCATGCAGCATGCGTTTCACTTTTTGGTGAATTCCCTGAAAGGTTTCTAAAGATCAGTTTAGTACATCATGCTGCAGTAGTCACTTTGTCAGTTAAGATTGCTTCTCTTCCCCTGTCCTCTGTTTTATCTGCCGGGGGGGGAGACCATCTGCACATGCTGACACTTAACTGTCTGAGAGACAGTTTAAAGGGCCAGAAAGAAAAACAATGTGGAAATGAGCATGGCACACAGATATAGCTTTACCACTGGGTATGTGTATGCACTTAGAAAGATCAGAAGAAGGCTACTCAAATGAATAGTTTAGAAGAAACTTTTGGGGAAAATACAATGGAGAATGTCATTTACAGAGTAAATGACAATGGATGAAAAAGGGGAACTGGAATAAAGAATGGGGTTTAAATTGTCCACTTAACTGTTAAAATATGTCAGCAGACTTACTAATATTGTTACTGAATGCACAGTTTCCATACTCACTCTCACTTCGTAAAAAAAAAAAAAGGAAAGATAGAAAAACTGTTCACACCAACTTTTTACACATAGATAATCAGGATTCATAAGGAAAGTGATAAAGTGTTCAATAATCATAAATGGTAGATGATATAAATGTAGCCAATAGTAATGATTCTGATTATACCAGAAAGCCCTGATAGTTGTGAAAAATAGTGAAAAATTTGAAGTTTATGGTCATAATTTAGAGTTACTACAGCAGACTTTTCATATTAAAAACCAGGGAGGTTCTATTAAGAAGTCTGCCTGCTCTGACGAGTCAAATCTCTTCAGCATTTGCAGGTAAATCAATGTTACAATTGCATGTTCAACTGTCATTTACTGAGTGGAAATGATCATTCCAAGGGGCAGCTGTGATGCCGATGTAGTGTGGCTGACTACTAATTGGAGGGTCAGGGGTTTGATTCCCGCTCTGTCTGCAGTCTGCATGCCAAAGTGTCCTTGAGCAAAACACTGAACCCCCAGCTGCTCCTGGTGGGTCAGGCCAGCACCTGTGCATGGCAGCTCTGCTGCCATCAGTGTGTGAATGTGAGAGTGAATGGGTGGATAGCAGAATCTGTGTTTGGTTATCTAGAGATGAGAAAAAGTGCTAAATAAGTGAACGCCATTTACCATTTTACCATTAAGAAATAAGAAAAAAATAGCTGCTCTTTTCAGAGTCACCAGACTACTTAAAATCACAATTTACCTTCACATACAAACTGGAGTCTGTGACTTTAACCTATTAATGTTCGGTGCTGTCAAATGGTCGTCAGTTGTCTGTCAACAGGTAAAGTGATGAAAATTACTGAAATACACCATACAATTAAACCCACATTTTTCTTGAAGAAGCTAAATTCCTGACAATATTTCTACTGACTGTCTATAGCACTGCATATTCTGCTGTCTGAGTTGTCTGGTGTGTATGAAAAGCCCTTTGAGTATTTAATTTTATACATGCACCATCCTGGCAGCATGGTGGCGCAGTGGTTAGCACAATGGCAGCACAGCAAGAAGGTCATGGGATCGATTCCACCCTTGACCATCATGGGTTCAATCCCACCTCCAGACCATAAGTGACCCTTCTGTGTAGAGTTTGCATGTTCTCCCCGTGTCTGCATGGGTTTACTCCAGGTATTCCGGTTTCCTCCCACATGCCAAAGACATGCAGGTGAGGTTAATTGGCATCAACTGGGGATTCTAAATTGTCCTTAGGTATGGATGTGAGAGTGAATGGTTGTCTGTCTCTCTGTGTTGGCCCTGTGATGGACTGGCGATCTGTCCAGGGTGTACCCTGCCTCTCGCCCAAAGATGCTGGGATAGGCTCCAGCCCCCCCGCGACCCGAAAAGGATTAAGCGGTAGAAGATGGATGGATGGATGGATGGATGGACGTGCACCATCTGCATTCTCCTGCGCTGAAAGGCCAAAGCAACAAATTTTTGGAGCTCTCATTAGATAAATAAATAAATAAATAAATAAATAAATAAATAAATAAATAAGACCCCTAGTCTAAATCTGAAAAAAAAAAAACAACATCCATCTTTGATGATGCCCCAAAAGACAAACACACATAAATGGGTGAAACATAACTCTGGAGGTGGTCATTCCAACAGTTTGGTATTGATTTAAAAGGGGAACAGTCTCCAAATTTGGTCTTTGTATTGTCTTTAGAATCACATCCAGACTAAAGTGTTATTAGAGAATCCTGGTAAGTACTGATTCATCGTCATAAATAGTTCAATATCAACGCTGGTATCAAAAACTCTTCCTAGGCTATTGACATACGAGAGCACTCTGAAGCAAGTGCAAAATCCCCCCGCTTCCATTTTCTTTGAAGATCCCAATATGTTACTGAACAACAAAAATAATTTTATACAACCCACAGCTGTAGGTCAGGATCCAAAGGTGAAACTGTGTACCAAGTTTGGTGACCCTGAAGACCTTTACTCATTATATTGTAAGAGGGCATAGGGAATACTAACCTTGACCTTTAGACCCCAAACCCACAGTCAGAGATCATGGTCTCAGGCTGAACCTGCGTACCAAGATTGGTGACCGCAGCTTTACTCGCTCTGTAGTAACAGTGCAAAGGGAATGTTAGCATTGACCTTTAACCTTGTGACCACAAACCCAGAGTCAGAGGTCAGCATCCTAAGGTGAACCTGTGTATCAAGTTTGGTGACCATAGAGAGCTCTACGCATTCTATAGTAAGAGGGCATAGGGAATGCTAATCTTGACCTTTCGATCCTAAACCAATAATCAGAGGTCATGTCTCAGGGTGAACTTGTGTACCAAGTTTGGTGACCCTAGCGTTCCTTGTTGTTCAGATATAGTTTATATGCCATGTCAACATTGACATCTGATCTTGCGATCCCAAATCCATAGTCACACTGTGAACCTGTGTACAATGTTTGGTGACCCTACCTTTACTCGTTGTATAGTAATAGAGCACAGGGAATGCCAGCCTTGACCTATGATTGTTTGGCCCCAAACCAATAGTCACAGTTCAGGGTCACTGTGTACAAGGTTTGGTGATCCTAGCTTTACTTGTACTACAGTAATAGCAGCGATCAGGTTTACAAGATTTAGGGAAAATCTGACTTCTGACCTTGATGTAAAGGTTTATAATTCCTGCAAAAATCATCCGATCAGAGTCCAATTGCAATATGTACATCATCAGTGTATATCAAACGCTGGTATCATGGTTCTGAACATTTGGAACAAAACTGTAGTAGTAGTTGATTTCACAAGACAGTTACTGTCCATTAACTGAGGTGAAATAGGAGATCATAAGTCAGGGGCTATAACTCCTGCAAAAATCATTCAATCAGAGCAAAATTGCACCATACACATCATTGGTGTACAGTGGTGTGAAAAAGTGTTTGCCCCTTCCTGATTTCTCATTTTTTTGTATTTTTGTCACACTTAAATGTTTCAGATCATCAAACAAATTTAAATATTAGACAAAGATAACATAAGTAAACACAAAATGCACTTTTTAAATGAAGGTGTTTATTATTAAGGGGAAAAAAAATCCAAACCTACATGGCCCTGTGTGAAAAAGTGATTGCCCCCGAAACCTAATAACTGGTTGGGCCACCCTTAGCAGCAACAACTGCAATCAAACATTTGCGATAACTGGCATCGAGTCTTTTAGAGCGATGTGGAGGAATTTTGGCCCACTCATCTTTGCAGAATTGTTGTAATTCAGCCACATTAGAGAGTTTTCGAGCACGAACCGCCTTTTTAAAGTCATGCCACAACATCTCAATTGGATTCAGGTCAGGACTTTGACTAAGCCACTCCAAAGTCTTCATTTGTTTTTTCTTAAGCCATTCAGAGGTGGACTTGCTGGTGTGTTTTGGATCACTGTCCTGCTGCAGAACCCAAGTGCGCTTCAGCTTGAGGTCACAAACAGATGGCCGGACATTCTCCTTCAGGATTTTTTGGTAGACAGCAGAATTCATGCTTCCATTTACCACAGCAAGTCTTCCAGGTCCTGAAGCAGCAAAACAGCCCCAGACCATCACACTACCACCACCATATTTTACTGCTGGTACAATGTTCCTTTTCTGAAATGCTGTGTTACTTTTACGCCGGATGTAAAGGGACACACACCTTCCAGAAAGTTCAACTTTTGTCTCATCAGTCCACAGAGTATTTTCCCAAAAGTCTTGGCGATCATCAAGATATTTTCTGGCAAAACTAAGACAAACCTTTATGTTCTTTTTGCTCAGCAGTGGTTTTCGTCTCTTTCTTATGATGGAGTCATCAACACTGACCTTAACTGAGGCAAGTGAGGCCTGCAGTTCTTTGGATGCTGTTGTGGGGTCTTTTGTGACCTCTTGGATGAGTCGTCACTGCGCTCTTGGGGTAATTTTGGTCGGCCAGCCACTCCTGGGAAGGTTCACCACTGTTCATGTTTTTGCCATTTGTGGATAATGGCTGTCACTGTGGTTCGCTGGAGTCCCAAAGCTTTAGAAATGGCTTTATAACCTTTTCCAGTCTGATAGATCTCAATTACTTTGTTTCTCATTTTTCCTGAATTTCTTTAACAATGTCTAGCTTTTGAGGATCTTTTGGTCTACTTCACTTTGTCAGGCAGGTCCCATTTAAGTGATTTCTTGATTGAGAACAGGTGTGGCAGTAATCAGGCCTGGGTGTGGCTAGAGAAACTGAACTCAGCTTTCCAAAGATGTGATAAGCCACAGTTAGTTTATGTTTTAACAGGGGGGGGGGGGATCGCTTTTTCACACAGGGCCATGTGGGTTTGGATTTTTTTTACCCTTAATAATAAACACCTTCATTTAAAAACTGCATTTTGTGTTTACTTGCATTCTCTTTGTCTAGTATTTAAATTTGTTTGATGATCTGAAAGATTTAAGTGTGACAAAAATATTTTTAAAAAAAAGAGAAATCAGGAAGGGGGCAAACACTTTTTCACACCACTGTATACCAAACCCTGGTACCAAATTTCAAAACAATCAGAGAAAAGCTGTAGAAGGAACGGATTTCACAAAAGCAGGAGAGACGGATGGACCACCCCATACCATAATCGCCATTTAGCCAGAGGTGTAGCCAGAGGTACAAAGTCTAGGGATAATACACTGTTTTTTCTAGTCTCAAAGACTACTCAAAGCATTTCACTGCTAACTATACTAACTTTCTGTTCTAAGGGCCTATCAGAGTCAGATGCCTAGGGACAATTTAATCACCAATTAGCCTAACATTCATGTCTCCGGATCGTGGGAGGAAACCAGAGCACCTGGAGTCGACTCACACAGCACAGGGAGAACATGCAAACTCCACACAGAAAGGTTCCCACCTCTGCCAGCCTAGGGAATCGAACCTGCAGCCTTCTAGCTGTGAGGCAACAGTGTCAACTACTGTCCTAACTACCTCCTAATACAAAATTTTAATGGCTCTCATAAACAATGGAAACAAGAAGAAGATCCCTCCTTCCACCTACCCATCCTCATGTAACAACATTTATAATGAAAAGCTACTTTGCAGAGATATAATATAGGAAATATTTCAATCTGACTTTCTTATTCAGCTTTTGAATTCTAATAAGTTGTGTCTACTTGGACTTTTGAGGGAAAAAGAAAGTTATCATATCAAATCTTTTTTTACATTAAAGATTTCATGACAAGTTTTCAAATTTCATGCATTAACCTTTCTGCTAGCGCTAATGGAGCAGAAGCTCATCTCCGCCATCTGGTTCTGTCGGGTCAAAAAAAAAAAAAAACAACACTGAGAAGGTTCTTTCAAATGATCAAATATAGCTGTGACGAATCAAAAATCCTATCTGGTGTGAAATGAAGCAAAGATTTAAGTGGAAGGGGAGAGTAGGTGGTGTTTTGCTCTCTCACTCCAGGTGGAGAGAAATAGAGTGGGTGGAATTAAAAAAAAGAAAAAATAATGTTATAAGAGGGGAGGGGGGGTGAGTGAGTGCATTAGGGAGACCAATTATTCAGCAGACAATCTAATTTTCCTTTCTGCTGCTAGAGTACTTAAAGAATTACAAATTCTAAGAAGTTCCCTTTGCTATTATGACCATTGGCGTAAGTGAATTGAAAGAGTTTTTTTTAAACACAAGTCTTCAATTTTAAACATAATTTCTAAAATATATTCAGAATTCTAGCTTATGTAAATGTAATATTTACATAATTCATGTGCGATACAAAAAAGGGAGCAATAGCAGCACTTTTATCTAATCTGTATTATGCCAAATGTTAAGTAGAATTCTGGATACTGTTCCAATTACAGAAAAATCCATTTCAATTTAGGCCCCTGAATTAATTTTAGTGACATAAAAATGGCAGAAGCCACCAGACTATAACATTATAGAGCTAAAATGAATGTAAGCACTTCTTAACAAGGACTCTGCTTGAGGCAAATCTCATAGGCTGTCTAAAAGCTTCTTGACAGTGTACACAAGCCTGTGGCAGTGGACGGGCACGAGACAAAATGATGACCACGAAATAGCCTTAAATTCCTTTCAGTCTTTATTCTTTCCTGCCATATTTTCAAAAGATCTCTGCACTTTGCCACAATTTCACTGGCTTTTAGAGACATTTATCAGCTAGGCAGCACTGCAGGAGTAATTTTTCAGAGAGGAAGAGAAGTGAGAACGAAGCAAGGTGGGAGGTGATGAGGACAGGCGAGGATGGGAGGGATGAAAGAAGCAGAGCAATCCATCTAAGGAGTGACTGCGTGCAACTGGAGGCTGAAGAGAACCACTGTGACTCATTGTGTGTGTATAGAGGGACATCTATCCAAAAGTTATTGGTGCTTTAGAAGATGCAAAGCTACTCTGTGCAAAAAAGAAATGTGAGAATGTAACTTTAGGGGAGAATGCATTAGGGTAAATTCAACAGGAACAGTGAAAGAGAAAAGAAAAGAGTGGTTGGAGGTGTCAAAGCTGGGTCTACCATGCTGTTATTTTAAAAAGACACCACACTCTTGGGTAGAATGTGTGGCACACCTAGGGACAGCTACATAATCTGAGCTATGTAGTTTAACAACTCTCCAGGGACGTTTATGGCTGGAAGCAGAGGGGACATAAATCAGACATATTCAATAGGTTCGGTGCTGCAAATGGAAGAATTACAGTGCAGGACAA
Source organism: Pholidichthys leucotaenia (assembly GCA_020510985.1). Classification (NCBI taxonomy): domain Eukaryota; kingdom Metazoa; phylum Chordata; class Actinopteri; order Cichliformes; family Pholidichthyidae; genus Pholidichthys; species Pholidichthys leucotaenia. The sequence continues at coordinate 328,829,430 of CM035842.1, read as the reverse complement.
AACCTGTATCAACAGCTAAATAAACACATAAACTAAATGGAAAGTTAACACTCACCACTCACTACAAGCAGATTAAGACTTTTAAATTGTTATTTATTTAAAAATCTTATTTCTTGTCTCTCTCAAATAACTAAATATTACTCGTCATTTTTCAAAATCAGTTCTTCAAAGTAAGCCAAAAATGTGACAAACATCAATTTTTAAGCAACTCTAGACAAGCTGAAAGGCATTCTTGAGATGAGAGAAACAGGAAAGTGTCCTTTACACCCCAGCAGAACTGCTAAAACCCTGGATGGACTCGAGTGCAGACGGAGCAACAACCAATCAGACAACACACTGCTACAGACAGCAGAAAAAAAAAATCAGAAGGCACTGCAACCTCTTAAGAAAACGACTATATGGGTTTAAGTGTGAACACTGTAATGAACATTTTCCCAAAGGACAGTAGGCTGCTCCCCACATTTAAAGGTAGACGTAACCAAGTATGCAACAGACTTCAGTTATTATACAGAGCCTGGAGGCTTTGAAATGAGCAGTTCATTGTGAAATGGTCATTTACACTCAAACAACTGTGGATGTGCAATTTTAACATCAATATACCAACAAACTCTGGGTTAATTCTAGCTGGATGGGGAGTCTGGGTGCAAAGTGCTGTTATAATTACCATTACCAAATACTCACCAAAAATGCTTTACATGGGTTTATCAAGAGCTAAAAGACAATGAAAAAATTCCCGGGGCATCTGGTGGTCTAACGGCTATGATGCCTGCCACAAGAGCAAGTTGTTTATCTCAGTGATCCCTGATTTGATTCCCAGTCAGATTGAGCATTTCTGTGTCTTTTTCCTGTTCTTCACTCCTGTCTCTCTCGTCTTGCTATCTGTCTAATAAAGGCAAAATACCCCAAAATAAAGGCTGTCTATTCATCCATAATTCTGTTCATTTCTTCTGTTTCAAATTTTGTTACACCAATTGCAAAACTTTGTTTACATGGATTTATTATAAAGTCAGAGTAAAATTCAGTAAATATTATTCTATAAAAATTTGTGGTGATTTCTGAAAATGTAATTAAAATTCTTCCACACAAAACTAATTACATATACATGGAGTACAAGATGGCACCGTTAGGTAGAAGATATGCTCTGCCCAAATGCAGGACTAACAAATTTGAGAATTAATTTGTTCTTGCTGCTATCGTTTCCTCAACAGTAATGTGTAACTCCCCTATAACTTCTGTCTCTTTTATGTTTTGCAGTATGTGGATCTTGGACATGTGTATTATTGTTTCTGAATTGTTGTTTTGGAGCAAGTCGCCCCAGGTGGGCATAATAAAGTTTACTTTGATTTTATTAATTAATGTGAACTAGTTAATGTGACAAACAATAATGCTTACAGTGAATTCCTGTTATGTTACTATGGGTTACCAAACAGAATTCTTAAGTATGACTGATGGGGAAAAATAAGCTGTTGCTTCAGCCTACACAGTTGAGTCTCCACATTTATACTGTAAGATTAATAATGCCTTTCTAAGGCATCAGCGGAGGTGCTTTGTTGGGTATGTACAAAATAAATAAAAACAGTGAAATGAATCTGAAACTTAGGAAGCACTGTGGCACACTTAAGGACGACTTACGTTTCCATGTTGTCGCCCTCTAATACCGTCTGGACTGGCAGGTACCCTAGTCGTGGATGCTTGGCAAAGTACTTCTTAGAGCGAAATTTGTTTTTCAGCACTTTGGTGAAATCCCTCATGTCCTCACCTGACGTCGTCTATAAGGAGAAAACGGAAAGAGAGAAAGAGGCAGATAGAGTGTTTTTATATAATGTGTTGTGCTGTGCAGGGATTCTTTATTCTTTTATGTCTTCTGTGCACACATTAATACCATAGGTATTTGTGTGGAAAAGATTGTTTACTAATTAGATGCTTAGTGAAGGTATTTCACAGAAGCATTTCTGCCATGCAAGCAAACAACAAATTACCATAAGAGCCTGACCAGAGGGACAGAAAATCCCTTTCAACACGATTCAAACAACCACTGCAACACACACAAATACCCAACTCACACAGCTGACAGATATGTACAAATGAACTGACTATACGGTTCACTTGGCTTACTGACTAATCCACACAATTTAAGATGGTAGCTTAAGCAAACCAACAACAATTACAGAAGAGTTATACTAAAGCTGGAGGAGAGTTGGGTATATGCATGCATGTGCGTGTGTGTGTTCCTTCCAGAGAGGCTTAAGATGTATTTCTCCTTTTTCTTCTTCCTTTATTAAACTGTGAAAAGGTAGCTATAGATACAAGACATCAGTGACAGGCCAAAAGAGAAAATGGAGCCGTAATGTGCAGCACAGACCTCAAGCTAAACCAGAATTGAGAATGTGCAGGGTTTTTTTTTTCATGGGGCCACTGGGATGCCCTCTACTGTGACACAGTGGGACAAGGATAAAAATGTTCATTTCAACAAAATGACACCAGATATGCCAGACTGAGGCAGGAACACCCAAATCCAAAAAAGTCTGCCTTTAGAAAAATTAAACAAAGTTAAAATTATAGTGATCAATACGTCATTTTACCTCTTCAATATCACCAGCAAATCCAATTAAAACTATATAGATGCCAATTCCATAAAAATCACAGTCTAATAAAAAAAGCAATATTGCACCATAAAGTAAACAGTACAACAAAGATGAGAAAAAAAATCTTATTAAATGATCGTAGTGGGTCTTACAAAAGCCAATATCAACCTGTAACTCTGCAACATCTCTTTATTACTCAGTATGGACTTTATGTTTCAAAGAAATAAAACTGAATCACAATTCAGCTCGAGGACCAGGAGAAGAATAACTACATATAATTACATACCATCCTGATAGTTTCAGAGGAAAAAAAAGAAGAGAAAGAAGTTGAATAAAGTTGTGTTCTACAGCAGGTTTAACGCGACACATTGTGGGTGTAACTGAGTTTTTTGTTAAAATTCCCTATGGCAGGAAAAACAAATTTCTGTCTAACACTTTGGATCTGATAGATCTGGAAGGTATAAATCATCCAGATTTCTACCTGCCTCTAGTATCTTAAAGTTCAACAAGAGCACGCTGAGGTGAGTGCAATATCCCCCGCCTCCGTTTTCTTTGAAGATCCCAATACTTACTGACAGAGAGCAGTTTTCAACTTTTCAATATAATTACAGGACCAAATTATGATAAGCCCATCATCCATGAACATACAACAAAGTATACAACCCATAGTTGTAGGTCAGGATCCCAAGGTGAACCTGTGTAGCAAGTATGGTGACCCTAGAGAGCTGTACACATTCTATAGTAAGAGATCACAGTGAATGCCAACCTTGACCTTTGACCTTTTGACCCCAAACCTGTAGTCAGAGGTTATGGTCTCAGAATAAACCTGTGTACCAGGTTTGGTGACCCTAGCTTTTTTTGTTGTTGAGATATAGTTTATAAGCCATGTTGATGTTGACCTTAGATCCCAAAACCACAGTCATACTTCAGGGACACAGGGTGAACCTGTGTACCAAGTTTGGTGGCCCTAGCTTTACTCGTACAGGAATAAGGCATAAGGAATGTTAACCTTGACCTTTTGACCCCAAACCCATAGTCAAAGGTCAGGATCCCAAGGTGAACCTGTGTACCAAGCATGGTGGCCCTAGTTTTCTTTGTTGCTGAGATATAGTTGATAAGCCATTTTGATGTTCACCTTTGACCTTGTGATCCCAAAACCATAGTCACATTTCAGGATCACAGGGTGAGCCTGTGTTCCAAGTTTGGTGAACCCTAACTTTACTCACTGTACAGTAATAAGGGATAGGAAATGTTAACCTTGACCTTTGGACCCCAAACCCATAGTCAGAGGTCAGGATCTCAAGGTGAACCTGTGTACCAGGTTTGGTGGCTGAAGTTTTACTTGCACAGTAATAAGGCACAAGAAATGCTAACTTTGACCTTTTGACCCCAAAGTCATAGTCAGAGGTCAGGACCCCAAGGTTAACCTGTACACCAGGTTTGGTGGCCCTAGCTGTACTCGTTTTATAGCAATAGTAAATGTAGCATTTACCATAGTGCAACTGCAATGTTAACTTTGAACCTTTGACCCCTTGACCCCAAACCTATAGTTAGGTGAGGGAGTAAGTCGTCAAAGATGTGTATTAGCTACAACTACTGTATTGATTTGAAAAACCTACATCATTTCTTTCAGTAGTCACCGTGTTTAGAAGATTTAGGGAAAAATCTGACCCGACCTTTGACCTCAAGGTCATCCGATGAGAGGGAAAATGCAATATGCACCTCATCAGAGTATATCAAACCATGGTGCCAAGTTTCAAAACCATTGGAACAAAACTGTAGGAGGAGTTGATTTCACAAGACAGTTACTGTCTATGAAGTGAGGTGAAACAGGAGGTTATAGGTCAGGGGCTACAACTCCCGCAAAAATCATCCGATCAGAACCAAATTGCAATATGCGTATCCTCAGTGTACATAAAACCATGGTACCAAGTTTCAAAACAATCAAACCAAAACTGTAGGAGGAGTTGATTTCACAAAAGTGGGACAGACGGATAGGCAGACTGACCCATAACATAATCCCCCTTCGGTCTTCGGTCAAAGAGCTCTTCGACCCTTTTGGGCTTCAACCAGTGGGGGATAAAAAAACTCTGTAAAACTGTGATTATGAACCCGAATTTCCAGAACTACGTATGATTCAATGCAAAACTTTTCAAGATGGTTTTTTTTTGAGTGGTCTTTGTGACTAGAAAAGCGCTATATAAGTGCAGGTTAGTTAGTTAGTTAGTTAGTTCTTATGCATCTTTTTATTGATCTGGCTGTATTGTTAAGTCAATGTTTGAACAGAACAAGGTTGCATCACTCTAAGGAGTAATTGGCTCAGCACAGTAATGCATCTTCTATTTTTGGGCTGCATCTGGCTAATTCATTGCCTACTTAGTGTTCCTGCATCTTACAGATGTTTTTTGGTGCTGAAAAGCCACTGCTGTCATATCTTTTAAATTAGTGATGGTGATAGTCACAGCTCTTTCCTGGCAGACCCAAAGCCTAAGCTTGTGATAAGTTAAAACATTCCTTTAATCATTTACACATTTTTTTCAGCTTTCAAGTTGCTGTCTCGAGCATCTCTTCCCTCAAAACAGAGTCAATCTCTGCCACACTGATAACAGTGCTTCTGGCAAGAAGTGCCAATGCAACTCTTTCCTCAGCTTGGCCCTTGATTTCCCAGCCAAGTCTGAAAAGAAGCTGCAGGGATTGCTGGTAGACCCTTTGTCTTGTTTATTTGCACAAAAAAGACTTTGAAATAAAGGTGTCACATTCTAAGATTTAACAGTTAAAATGGTGATTAGTAAAAGGCAAATTGTCAAGACAGCTGAATGCAGTTTGAATGATTGTTTGGTTGTATCTTTTAAGTAAATAATATAAATAGCAAACTACCGAGAGATTAATGCAGCCTATACACAAGCAATAACATTTAACCCACAGTTTCAGCGATCAAAAGCAAAACATCATTTTTAAGGAAGGCAGCTGCTGGGCATCTCAACTCTTAGAAGAGGGATCACTTCTCCCCCCTAGCTACTTCTCCAAAGTCAATATCTATCCCATTTGCAAAATTGAAAGGGCAAATTAAAAGAGAGAAATGAGAAATGTAGGGAGAAAGTTGAGATACTCAAAGCATAGCATTAAGGAATATTAAAAATAGCTGGCCCACAAGTGTGAGATCCTAAAAGAGAATGGTCAAGTTTGCCAAGCTCCCACTATTCTTCTCTCACCATAGCAGTAAAATGAAATATTGCTTTCTGTCAGAAATTATAAAAAGACCCAAGAGAGAGCCTCTAGTGTTTTACAACATGTGAATTCAAATAAAACCAGAAGTCCTTCGGAAGGACTGACTCAATCGTATGCCTGTTTGCTTCAATTACAGTGAGGAAATAAAAATGTATTTACAGAATCAGAATGGTGTCTGCTGACCGACATCCTACTTGTGGGGAAAACAAATCCCTAAAAGGGTTGGCATGTGATTTACCAACTGTATGAATGGTATACATTTTAGAATGAAGAAAATAAATTACCAGTGTATTGACAGAGGCTTGTAAATAATTTTGTTACAATTACAGTGGTGCTTGAAAGTTTGGGAACCCTTTAGAATTTTCTATATTTCTGAATAATTTTGACTTAAAACATCAACAGACTTTCACACAAGTCCTAAAAGTAGATAAAGAGAACTCAGTAAATAAGAAAAAAAAAATTACCTTTTCATTTATTTATTGAGGAAAATGATCCAATATTACATATCTGTGAGTGGCAAAAGTGTGTGAACCTTTGATTTCAGTATCTGGTGTGACCCCTTTTGCAGCAATAACTGCAACTAAATGTTTTCAGTAACTGTTGATCAGTCCTGCACATCAGCTTGGAGGATTTTTAGCCCAGTCCTCCGTACAGAACAGCTTCAACTCTGGGATGCTGGTGGGTTTCCTCACATGAACTGCTCGCTTCAAGTCCTTCCACAACATCTCAGTTGAATTAAGGTTAGGACTTTGACTTGGTCATTCCAAAACATTAACTTTATTCTTCTTTAACCATTCTTTGGCAGAACAACTTGTGTTTTTAGGATTGTTGTATTGCTGCACGACCCACTTTCTCTTGAGATTCAGTTCATGGACAGATGTCCTGGCATATTCTTTTAGTATTTGCTGGTAAAATTCAGAATTCATTGTTCCATCAATGATTCAAAGATTTTTATTTGTCAGTACTTCTATACGTACAGGACATACAGGAGAATTGAAATACTGTTTCTCTCTTAGTGGTGTGCGCAATATATAAGAAAAGAAGGAATAATGATGAAAAACAACAACAGCAGTCTATGTACAGTAATGCCACCAACAGTGCAAATAAAGATAAGAATAAAACCCAGCAATCCTATATACAAAAAAAGTGGAGCCGTAATACCCATAATTGCAAGTTCAATGTGGTAGTGTAGGTGCAGACAGTGACAGCATGGACTGTCCATGATCAATACTGCAATAACAGATAGACAGCAGCAGGTATGGTGTTGTGTAAATGGCATTCACTTGTATAGCGCTTTTATTTTCATCTCTAGATGACCAAAGCACTTTACAGATCCTGCTATCCACCCATTCACACACACATTCACACACTGATGGCGGCATAGCTGCCCAACATGGCGCTGTCCAGACCCACCAGGAGCAATTGGGGGTAAAGTGTCTTGCCCAGGGACACAATGGCAGGACATCTGGGGAGAGCGGGATTCGAACCGCCAACTATCTGGTTATTGGACGACCTGCTCTACCTCCTGAGCCACTGCCGCCCACTTGTGTGGGTGAGTGTGTTACGGTCCAGGGGTGGGGGAGTGGGAAGAGTTCAGGGTCCTGATGACCTGCTGAACAAAGCTGTTTAGCAGTCTTGTGGAGTGGGCCCGGAGGCTCCGGTACCATTTCCCCGAGGGCAGAGGGCTGAAGAGGGAGTTTGAGGGTTGGGAGGTGTTGCCTGCAATGTTGATGGCTGTGTAGGTGAGGCAGGTGTGGTAGATGTCCGGGGGGGGGGGGGGGCAGAGGGGCACCGATGATCTTGCTGGCTGCTTTCACTGTGCGTTGTAGTGTCTTCAGTAGTACCCTGGTAGAATGAGCACATGATGAGGGTGGGACTCGTGCTCTCCTCAGTTTGCGGAGGAAATAGGGGCAAGTTTGAGCCTTCTTGGTCAGTGATGTGGTGTTGTTGGACCAGGAGAGGTCCTCAGAGATGTCCACCCCCCAGGAATTTGGTGCTGCTCACCCTCTCCACAGCTGCTCCATTGAAGATTGGAGGGGATGCTGTGTGTGTCCTCTCCTGAAGTCGACCATAATCTCCTTGATTTTTCCCACATTCAGCAAGAGATTATTGGTGAGCCAACTGGACCAGTTGGCTCACCTCATTTCTGTAGTTGGCCTCATCATTGTTTGTGATGAGGCCCACCACCGTTGTGTTGTCCACAAACTTGATGATGTAGTTGGTGCTGTAGTCTGGTACGCAGCCATGGAGTCAGCAGGGTGAAGAGCAGCAGACTGAGCACACACCTTTGTGGGGCCCCTGTGCTCAGTGTGATCATCTTGTAGATGTTGTTGCCGACCTGCACGTTCTGTGGCCTCCCTGTGAGAAAGTCCAGCACCCAGTTACAGAGAGGTTTTGAGTCCCAAGTGTCTGAGTTTTTGTATTAGGTGCTGGGGGATGATTGTGTTGAATGCTGAACTGAAGTCCAAGAACAGCTTTCGCATATAGGAGTTCCTCGAGTCCAGGTGGGTGAGGGGTGGATGGAGAGCAGCAGTGATGGCATCTCCTATGGATTTGTTTGACCTGTATGCAAACTAAGATGGGTCGTGGGAAAGAGAGAGGGTGGACTTGATGTTCTGCATGACCAGCCGCTTGAAGTACTTCATTATGATGGTCAGTGCTACAGGATGGTAATCATTATTGGGCTGCACGGTGGCGCAGTGGTTTAGCACTGTGGCAGCACAGTTTACCCTCGGCCGGGGGATCGCGGGGATCATGAGATCGTGGGTTCGATCCCAGCCCCCGACCAACAGTGAGCTGTGTGGAGTTTGCATGTTCTCCCCGTGTTGCGTGGGTTTACTCCGGGATTTCTCCAGTTTCCTCCCGCATACCAAAAACATGTAGGTTTAGGGCGCTCGCACACGCAGCGACCGGCAGCCGGTGGCTTGTCACCAGACTGCAAACCAAATCTACCTACGGGTAACAAATAAGTAACAAAAAAAAAAAAAAAATTATAGCTGAATGGGACGGGCTTTTTTGGGACTGGTATTATGGTGGCAGTTTTGAAACATGTGGGGACAACAGCATGACTCAGGGAGATGCTGAAGATGTCTGTCAGGACATTCTTGAGCTCAGTCCTTCAGAATGCGACCTGGTATGTTGTCTGGTCCAGCTGCCTTGCGTGGGCTGATCCTTAAGAGGGTCCTTTTCATGCTAGCTGGATCCAGACTTATAGCCTGCTCATCTGGGGGAGGAGTGGTCTTCTGCGCTGATGTGCTGTTTTGTGCTTCAAAGCAGCCAAAGAAGTCATTTAAGTTGTTAAGCAGTGTGATGTCACTCGCACAGGTCTGAGGTGGAGGTTTGTAGTTGGTGAGGGTCTGTATGCCACACCAGAGAGATTTTGCATCTCTGGCGTTGCTGAAGTGTCCAGATATTTTCTTGCAGTATTGTTGTTTGCCTCCTTGATACCACAGGACAGGATGGCCCTAGCTGTTGTTAGTTCTGCAGTGTCACTGGCCTTGAAGGCTGTGTCCTGAGCCCTTAGGAGCCTGTGGACCTCTGCTGTCATCTATGGCTTCTGGTTAGCACGAACAGTGATGGTTTTGCAGTGAGTGACATCATCAATGCATTAAGCTATGTATGCTACAACAACCTCAGTGTACTCCTCTATATTTGTGTGTTCATTGTGAGAGGCTGTATGCTTGAAAATGTCCCAGTCTGTAGTGCTAAAGCAGTCTTTCAGAGCATCCGAGGCCCCCTCTGGCCACACACGTACCTGCTTTTTTGTTGGTCTGATAGCTTTCACTCTGGGTCTGTATGCAGACCTTAGCAAGATGGTGATGTGATCAGAGAGACCCAGGTGGGGAAGGGGGGGGAGGCTTTGTATGCATTCTTGTGAGTTGTGTACACCAGGTCCAGCAAGTTGTCTCCTCTTGTTGGAAAGTCCACATGTTGGTGTAGTTTTGGTAGGAGGGCCTTTAAATCTGCATGGCTGAAGTCTCCTGCTGTGATGAGGAATCCGTCTGGATGTGTTGGTTGCCTCACTGATGACCTGATAAGAGTTCATTTAGCGCTTTACTCCTCTCGCCGATGGCGGTGGGCGGGACATACACGGCGACTAGCAGAATAGATGTAATTTCCCTTGGTAAGTAGAAGGGTCAGCGCTTGATGATCATAAATTCCACCAACGGACAACAGTGTTTGTGCACAACAGTTGCGTCTTGTAACAAAGCGTCACTGATGTAAACACACACCCCTCCGCCGCGGGTCTTCCCTCCTGCCATGAACACCCGATTAGCATGATGACATGGTAGCCCCGCTAACTGAACAGCAGAGTCTGGGATATTGTCATTTGGCCATGTTTTCACAAAGATAAAAGCACAATAGTTCCACGCGTCACGCTGCGTAAATCTCAGGAGCTGTATGTGGTCTATTTTGCTGTCTAGTGAGCGTATGTTGGCCAGAATGAGGGAAGGAATCGGGAGTCTGTGTGGGCTAGCGGCTAGCTTTGTTTGGATACCTCCACGTTTACCTTTCTTTCGTCTTCGCTCACACCGTCTACGGCATCTCCACTTGGGATGGGACACAGCAGTCAAGGCTTGGGGTGTGGAGGTCTGGTGGAGAAGTCCTGGGCCACAGAGTTCCTCTGTAATGCTCTGGTCCAGGGCGTAATGTCTGGTCATATTCCTGATCTCCAGAAGGCTGTGGCGACTGTAATTTGTGCGTAGCATCATATGCAGACATTAAACACACAAATATAAATTTAGGCATAATTTAAACAACACTAAACGGTACAAAACACAAATAGAGAAGGGAAGCCGCTGTGTGTTCACGCGCCACCTAGTGTCAAGATGAATGCAAGCCATTCTGATCCAGATGCAACAAAATGGGCCCAAACTATGATATTACCACCATGTTTCACAGATGGAATAAGGTTCTTATGTTGGAATTCAGTGTCTTCCTTTCTTCAAACATAACGCTTCTCATTCAAACCAAAAAGTTCTATTCTGGGCTCATCTGTCCACAAGACATTTTTTTCAACCGCCTTCAGGCTTGTCCATGTGATCATTAGCAAACTGTAGATGAGCAGCAATGTTCTTTTTGGAGAGTAGTGGCTTTCTCCTTGCAACTCTGCCATGCACACTATTGTTGTTCAGTGTTCTCTTGATGGTGGACTCATGAACATTAAAGACTCATTCTGATGTCTATAAATCCCCTATAAAAATAATCTATATTGTCTATAATAGTATCTTATGCCCTTTTTTCTATAAACAAATCTTTCTATCCCCTCACCCCCCAGCCAGTCGAAGCAGATGACTGCCCCTCTCTGAGCCTGGTTCTGCTGGAGGTTTCTTCCTGTTAAAAGGGAATTTTTCCTCTCCACCGTTGCCAAATGCTTGCTTACTGAGGATCGCCTGATTGCTGGGGTCTTTCTGCAATTGTGGGGGTTTCCCCTACAGTTGAAAGTGCTATGAGATGACTGTTGTGAAATGGCGCTATATAAATAAAGTTGAATTGAATCATTGTCTTTCAGTTTCGTGTCAACATCTTTTCACAAACATGGGTTGACACTTTGATAGATTTTTAAATAAAACAGGGTGCCAATCATAGCTGATTGTCATCACAATGTTTGAAAACACCTGACTAACTTCACCTTCAAATTACCTGCTCATCCTACAGGTTCACAAACTTCTGTCACTCACAGATATGTAATAGTGGATCATTTTCCTCAATAAATAAATGACAAAGTAAAATCGTGCTGTCTCATTTATTTAACTGGGTTCTCTTGATCTACATTTAGGACTTGTATGAAAATCTAATGATGTTTCAGGTCATATTTATGCAGAAATGTAGAAAATTCTAAAAGGTCCACAAACTTTCAAGCATCACTGTATAGACCAAGTTAAAAATTGACAATGCCTCTACATATGTCTGAAAAGTGAGGCCAAGGCATAGTTCTTTTAAACCAGCATTCTTGCAGTGGTGACTGCACTGCTTGTGAAATTAAGTCTGGTTCTCTTTATAACTTATCCATATGTTTCTTGTTTCTACAAAATGTTGGGAAAAGCAGAGTGGTCTTGTCCGTCTGATGTACAGCATGTAAAATTTTGTGTTCAAAAAACAACTTGAGTCTGTTTATGGTTTAAGACTTTAGACCTGGATACTAGAGAATAAAGCCGATTTTACACTGGTGTGACAAAAAATTGGTGCAGCACTATGGAGAATCTCCAAGAATTTTTTCCTGCATATCAATTATTCACACTAGGGCTGAGCGATTAACCAAAACAAAACCGAAACAGACGTTTGGGTGTAAAACTGACGTAATCTTGCTCATTTCAGTTTTTTCCCTCTCCTTGTTGTGCGCCTGTGTATATGACAGCTTTCATGTCCTTCGCCTTTAATGTACATGGTTACGTGACTCCACACTCCGGACGCTGCGCAGTTAGCACTGTTTGGAAGCAGCAGAACAATAAATAAATAAAAATAAAATGGCTTGTATCTAAAAGAAATGCAGTGTCTGTCCACACAGTATGTGATAATAGACTCTTTACAACATTTGAAGATGCCAATAGTGCTTAAAATAAGTAAAAACAATCTCTAGCAAGTGATATTCTTTTATATAAAAAAACTGCATGAGAAGAAGAAATATCTTGTCACATAAAAAACAAGCATCGGTAGCCTTGATTTCAGATATTACTTACAGTGGTGTGAAAAAGTGTTTGCCCCCTTTCTGATTTCTATTTTTTGTATGTTTGTCACACTTAAATGTTTCAGATCATCAAACAAATTTAAATATTAGACAAAGATAACACAAGTAAACACAAAATGCAGTTTATAAATGAAGGTGTTTATTATTAAGGGAAACAAAAATCCAAACCTACATGGCCCTGTGTGAAAAAGTGATTGCCCCTGAAACCTAATAACTGGTTGGGCCACCCTTAGCAGCAACAACTGCAATCAAGCCTTTGCAATAACTGGCAATGAGTCCTTTACAGCGCTGTGGAGGAATTTTGGCCCACTCACCTTTGCAGAATTGTTGTAATTCAGCCACATTAGAGGGTTTTCGAGGATGAACCGCCTTTTTAAAGTCATGCCACATCATCTCAATTGGATTCAGGTCAGGACTTTGACTAGGCCACTCCAAAGTCTTCATTTGGTTTTTCTTAAGCCATTCAGAGGTGGACTTGCTGGTGTGTTTTGGATCATTGTTCTGCTGCAGAACCCAAGTACGCTTCAGCTTGAGGTCACGAACAGATAGCCGGACATTCTCCTTCAGGATTTTTTGGTAGACAGCAGAATTCATGCTTCCATTTACCACAGCAAGTCTTCCAGGTCCTGAAGCAGCAAGAAAGCCCCAGACCATCACACTTCCATCACCATATTTTACTGTTGGTATGATGTTTCTTTTCTGAAATGCTGTGTTACTTTTACGCCAGACGTAATGGAACACGTCTGGCGTGGTCAGATCACGGTGTGGTCTTGTTGCCCACACCGTGGAAGCGCTCCAGCGTCTCATCAACTGCTTTGCTCGTGCCTGCTCTGAGTTTGGCCTCACCATCAGCCTTAAAAAGACCGAGGTCATGGGCCAGGATGTCAGCAGTGCTCCCAATATCAATATCGGCGACCACACACTTGCGGTGGTGGACAAGTTCACCTACCTCGGGTCGATCATCTCCAGCAATCTCTCCCTAGACGCCGAACTGAACGCCCGTATCGGCAAGGCATCGACGGTGATGGCCCGTCTGGCGAAGCGAGTCTGGGACAACTCTATGCTAACCATCAACACCAAGATAAGAGTCTACATGGCCTGTGTACTGAGTACTCTCCTATACGGCAGTGAAGCTTGGACCCTCTACTCCTGCCAGGAACGCCGACTGAACGCCTTCCACCAGCGCTGCCTTCGCAGACTACTGCACATCACTTGGCAGGACCGTGTCTCCAACATCGACGTCCTGGCCAGAGCAGATGTGCCCAGTATGTTTGCCATCCTGACAAAGAGACGCTTGCGATGGCTTGGCCACGTCAACCGAATGGAGGATGGCCGCATCCCCAAAGACTTACTGTATGGGGAGCTGGCTACTGGAACTAGATCAAAGGGACGCCCAACTCTCAGATTCAAGGATGTTTGCAAGCGTGACCTCAAGGCTGGAGGCTTTAACCCCTCCGACCTGGAGTCAGCCGCCTCCGTCCGCTCCAACTGGCGGACCATCACCCAGGATGTCATCCGAACAGCAGAGGAAAGAAGAGACACTCGCTGGGGGGAGAAGAGACTCCGCAGACAGAGGAGACTGTCGAGACCCCCACTACACTGTGAAGAATTCATCTTCAACGGCTGCGGCAGGACCTGCAGATCCCGTATCGGCCTCTACAGCCACGCCCGATGGTGCAGCTCCCTGAATGATGACCCAAGGCACAAAACCCCCCCATGATCTTTCGAGATCGATGGAGCCAATGATGATGATGATGATGAATGGAACACACACCTTCCAAAAACTTCAACTTTTTTTTCATCAGTTCAGAGTATTTTCCCAAAAGGATTGGGTGAAGGATCGTCACTTCCTTGTGGTAACGTATCGTCACTTCCTGTTTTGCTGTCTGCCTGTGTGGTTTGCTCTCCAGCTCTCGAGCCACTAGCTATGGCTACTAGCTCTCTTTCCTCTCCTCCTCTGGTGTGCTCTCTCTGTCAGATGTTTAGCTACACCTCTGCCTCTTTTAGTGATAACGGTAAATGTAATAAATGTTGTCTTTTTGAGGCGCTCGAGGCGAGGTTGTCTGATTTGGAATCCCGGCTCCGCTGCATTGAAACACCGTCTGCGCCAGTTAATCTCGACGGACGCCCATTAGCTGCAGCGGAGCTAGCTAGCTTAGGCCCCCCTGTCACCGGTTCCCCGGCTCTCCTCAGCAGCGAGGAGACTGGGTGGGTGACGGTGAGAAGGAAGCCTAGTCGCAAAGCCCCGGTTCACCACCAACCTGTTCACGTTTCTAATCGTTTTTCCCCGCTCAGCGACACACCCGCTGAGGAAAAAACTCTGATCATTGGCGACTCTGTAGTCAGAAACGTGAACCTAGAGACTCCAGCGGCCATAGTCACATGCATTCCTGGGGCCAGAGCAGGCGACATCGAGTCAAATTTGAAAATGCTGGCTAAAAGTAACTGTAAATATTCCACAATTGTTATTCACGCCGGCATTAATGACATCCGTCTCCGGCAGTCGGAAGTCACGAAACTTAATATAGAATCGGTGTGTGACTTTGCAAAAACGATGTCAGCCACTGTAGTATTCTCTGGGCCCCTCCCCAATCTGACCAGTGATGACATGTTTAGTCGCTCGTCATCCTTGAACCGCTGGCTGTCTGTGTGGTGTCCTAAAAATGACGTGGGCTACATTGACAATTGGAGCTCTTTTTGGGGAAAACCTGGTCTTATGAGACGAGACAGCATTCATCCCACTTTGGATGGTGCTTCTCATTTATCTAACAATCTGGCATCTTTTTTATCCAAATTTCCAAAACCCTGACTACTCAGAGTTGGGACCAGGAAGCAGAGTCACAGTCTTACACGCCTCTCTGCAGCTCCTCTTCATCCGCCACCCCTCAGCTTAGCCCCTGTCTTCCCCATCAGAGAATCGTTGTCTGCTCCCTCCAAAGTAAATAAAAATATAATGTATAAGCATCCCAAAGTGATAAAGCAAAATATTGGTAAAACTCAAATTAAACATAAAGCCTCTAAATTGAATGATTTGGCCTCTGTTCCTCCTCATAATTTAAAAATTAAATGTGGTTTATTAAATATTAGGTCTCTAACTCCCAAGTCTCTGTTAGTCCATGATCTGTTAATTGATCATCAGATTGATTTAATTTCCCTTACAGAGACTTGGTTAGGACAAGAGGATTATGTTGGTTTAAATGAATCAACTCCCTCTGGTTATTTAAACTGTCAAAATCCCAGAAGTTCTGGTCGTGGAGGAGGAGTAGCAACAATTTACCATTCCAAATTACTAGTTAATGTAAAGCAAAAAACATGTTATAATTCCTTTGAGGGCCTGGTCCTCAGTGTTGGGCACTTTAGCAATTTCAGGTTAAACCCAATTTTATTTGCCATAGTTTATCGTCCCCCATCAACCTATTCAGAATTTTTATCCGAATTTCCTGATTTCTTAGCTGATTTAGTGCTGAAATCTGATAGAATAATTATAGTAGGGGACTTTAATATACATGTGGATGTAGATAGTGACTGCCTTAATGTGGCTTTTAATTCAATATTAGACTCGATTGGGTTTTCTCAGAAAGTAGGAAATTCTACTCATTACCTCCACCATACATTGGACCTTGTTCTGACATATGGCATAGAAATAGAAAATCTTGTAGTGTCTCCTCATAACCCTGTACTGTCAGACCATTGTCTGTTAACCTTTGATTTTACTATTTCTGACTATTTGGCTCCTAAAGAAAAATATTATCACAGTAGATGCCTCTCAGATGATGCTGTTTCCAAATTTATGCAGATTGTTTCCTCTATGCCATGTGTCAACACAACGGAAATAAGCTATAGACAGCTTGCTCCTTCTGTAATTGATAACATGGTGGATAGTGTTTCAGCTTCTCTGCATCAGGCTCTAGACTTGGTGGCCCCCTTAAAAAAGAAAAAGTCTAATCAGAGATTTTTAACTCCTTGGTTCAACACAGAAACTCGTAGCTTAAAACAGAAGACTCGTCAATTAGAAAGAAAATGGCGCTCTACTAATTTAGATGAAATCTATTTAGCTTGGAGAAATCATCTTTTAATTTATAAAAAATCTCTTAGAAAAGCTAGAACGAGTTATTACTCTGCATTAATAGAAGAGAACAAGAATAATCCCAGGTTTCTTTTCAGTACTGTAGCCAGGTTGACAAAGAGTCAGGACTCTGTCAATCCTAGCATCCCCTTAGAGCTTACTAGTCAGGACTTTATGAACTTTTTCAATAATAAAATTTCATCCATCAGAGATAAAATCAATCAGATTCTTCCCACAGTTAACTTAAATACTGTAACTACTACAACTCCTTCTATTGATGTCTGTCTTGATGAGTTTACTCCAATCGACCTTTGTGAGTTAGACAAAATAGTTTCCTCATCCAAACCTTCAACTTGTCTTTTAGACCCTATTCCTACCAGGTTATTTAAAGAAGTCTTCCCACTTATTGGTAGCTTTATTCTTCATATAATCAATTCTTCATTAACTTTAGGCCATGTACCGCAGGCTTTTAAAACGGCTGTAATTAAACCCTTACTCAAAAAGCCAACGCTAGATCCAGGAGCTTTAGCTAACTATAGACCAATCTCTAATCTCCCTTTCATTTCAAAAATCTTAGAAAGAGTTGTTGCTACGCAATTATTTGACCACCTGCAGGGAAATGGTTTATTTGAGGAGTGTCAATCTGGGTTTAGAATCCATCATAGCACTGAAACAGCCTTAGCGAAGGTCACTAACGACCTCCTCATTGCATCTGATAATGGACTAGTTTCTGTACTTGTCCTTTTAGATCTTAGTGCAGCTTTTGATACTATTGATCATAATATTCTACTTGATAGATTAGAACACTATGTTGGACTTAATGGAACTTCGTTGCAGTGGTTTAGATCTTATTTATCTGATAGGTTCCAGTTTGTTCATGTAAATGATGAGTTTTCTCTCAGCTCAAAGCTTAGTCATGGAGTTCCACAGGGATCTGTGCTTGGCCCTACTCTTTTTAGTTTATATATGCTTCCGTTAGGCAACATTATTAGAAAGCACTGTATACATTTTCACTGTTATGCAGATGACACACAATTATACCTGTCAATGAAGCCAGATGATACTAATCAATTAGCCAAGTTAGAAGCCTGTCTTAAGGAAATCAAAGTTTGGATGACTTGTAATTTCCTGCTATTAAATTCAGATAAGACTGAAGTCATTCTTGTTGGTCCAAAAAACCTTAGAAATTCCTTTCCAAATCAAACTTTCAGTTTGGATGCAGTTACTCTTTCTCTTAATAGCTCTGTGAGGAACCTTGGAGTTATTTTTGATCAGGATTTGTCCTTCAATTCACATATTAAATTTGTTTCTAAGACTGCCTTCTATCATTTGCGTAATATTGCCAAGATTAGGAGCATCTTGTCTCAGAGTGATGCTGAGAAGCTGATCCACGCTTTTGTTAGCTCGAGATTAGATTATTGTAATTCTTTATTATCAGGCTGTCCTAAAACATCTTTAAAAAGTCTTCAGCTGATCCAAAATGCTGCAGCAAGAGTTTTAACAGGTACTAGAAAGAGAGATCATATCTCTCCGGTTCTGGCCTCCCTTCATTGGCTTCCCATAGAGTTTAGAATTAAGTTTAAAATCCTTCTTCTTACTTACAAAGCTCTAAACAATCAGGCTCCTTTTTATTTAAAAGATCTGATACTACCGTATCATCCTAACAGAGCACTACGCTCCCAAAATGCAGGTTTACTTGTAATACCTAGAATCTCCAAAAGTACAATGGGAGGCAGAGCCTTCAGTTATCAAGCTCCTCTCCTGTGGAATCAGCTGCCAATCTGGATTCGGGAGTCAGACTCGATCTCTGTTTTTAAGAATAGGGCTAAAACCTACCTTTTTGATATAGCCTACAATTAGGGAGGGATCATGTGTTTCTGAACCCTCCCTTAGTTATGCTGCTAATAGGTTTAGTCAGCCGGGGGACCTCCAGTAATGTACTGGGCCTCACTCCTTTCCTCACTCTCTATGAAATATTTTTTTTTTGCTGGTCATTAACATTTGTTTGTTCTCTCCCATAGATTGAGTCCCCATCGTGCTGTTTGCTCTCTACATGTCTGTTCTTTTCTTCTTCTCTGTCCCCTCACCCCCCAGCCAGTCGCAGCAGATGACTGCCCCTCCCTGAGCCTGGTTCTGCTGGAGGTTTCTTCCTGTTAAAAGGGAGTTTTTCCTCTCCACCGTCGCCAAGTGCTTGCTCACAGGGGATCGCCTGATTGCTGGGGTCTTTCTGCAACTGTGGGGGTCCTCCCTACAGTTGATAGTGCTATGAGATGACTGTTGTTGTGAAATGGCGCTATATAAATAAAGTTGAATTGAATTGAATTGAATTGAAAAGTCTTGGGGGTCATCAAGATGTTTTCTGGCAAATCTGAGATGAGCCTTTATGTTCCTTTTGCTCAGTGGTGGCTTTTGTCTTGGAACTCTGCCATGCAGGCCATTTTTGCCCAGTCTCTTTCTTATGGTGGAGTCTTGAACACTGACCTTAACTGAGGCAAGTGAGGCCTGCAGTTCTTTGGACCTTGTTGTGGGGTCTTTTGTGACCTCTTGGATGAGTCGTTGCTGCGCTCTTGGGGTAATTTTGGTCTGCTGGCCACTCCTGGGAAGGTTCACCACTGTTCCATGTTTTTGCCATTTGTGGATAATGGCTCTCACTGTGGTTCGCTGGAGTCCCAAAGCTTTAGAAATTGCTTTATAATCTTTTCCAGACTGATAATGACTTATCCAGGACTTCGTGGACTGGAGCCATCAGAACTGCCTCCAGATCAACGCGAGGAAAACTAAGGAGCTGGTGGTGGACTGCCGCAGGCAAGGACAGCCCCTCACAGCACCAGTAAACATACAGGGAACAGACATTGAGATGGTGACATCCTACAAGTACAGTGGGGCAAAAAAGTATTTAGTCAGCCACCAATTGTGCAAGTTCTACCACTTAAAAGATGAGAGAGGTCTCCAATTTTCATCATAGGTATACCTCAACTATGAGAGACAAAATGAGAAAAAAAAATCCAGAAAATCACATTGTCTGATTTTTAAAGAATTTATTTGCAAATTATGGTGGAAAATAAGTATTTGGTCACCTACAAACAAGCAAGATTTCTGGCTCTCACAGACCTGTAACTTCTTCTTTAAGAGGCTCCTCTGTCCTCCACTCGTTATCGGTATTAATGACACCTGTTTGAACTCATTATCAGTATAAAAGACACCTGTCCACAACCTCAAACAGTCAGACTCCAAACTCCGCTATGGCCAAGACCAAAGAGCTGTCAAAGGACACCAGAAACAAAATTGTACACCTGCACCAGGCTGGGAAGACTGAATCTGCAATAGGTAAGCAGCTTGGTGTGAAGAAATCAACTGTGGGAGCAATTATTAGAGAATGGAAGACATACAAGACCACTGAAAATCTCCCTCGATCTGGGGCTCCACACAAGATCTCACCCCATGGGGTCAAAATGATCACGAGAACGGTGAGCAAAAATCTCAGAACCACACGGGGGGACCTAGTGAATGACCTGCAGAGAGCTGGGACCAAAGTAACAAAGGCTACCATCAGTAACACACTACGCCGTTAGGGACTCAAATCCTGCAGTGCCAGACGTGTCCCCCTGCTTAAGCCAGTACATGTCCAGGCCTGTCTGAAGTTTGCTAGAGAGCATTTGGATGATCCAGAAGAGGACTGGGAGAATGTCATATGGTCAGATGAAACCAAAATAGAACTTTATTGTAAAAACTCAACTTGTCGTGTTTGGAGGAGAAAGAACACCATACCTACTGTGAAGGATGGGGGTGGAAACATCATGCTTTGGGGCTGTTTTTCTGCAAAGGGACCAGGACGACTGATCCGTGTAAAGGAAAGAATGAATGGGGCCATGTATCGTGAGATTTTGAGTGAAAACCTCCTTCCATCAGCAAGGGCATTGAAGATGAAACGTGGCTGGGTCTTTCTGCATGACAATGATCCCAAACATACCGCCCGGGCAACGAAGGAGTGGCTTCGTAAGAAGCATTTCAAGGTCCTGGAGTGGCCTAGCCAGTCTCCAGATCTCAACCCCATAGAAAATCTTTGGAGGGAGTTGAAAGTCCGTGTTGCCCAGCGACAGCCCCAAAACATCACTGCTCTAGAGGAGATCTGCATGGAGGAATGGGCCAAAATACCAGCAACAGTGTGTGAAAACCTTGTGAAGACTTACAGAAAACATTTGACCTCTGTCATTGCCAACAAAGGGTATATAACAAAGTATTGAGATGAACTTTTGTTATTTACTAAATACTTATTTTCCACCATAATTTGCAAATAAATTCTTTAAAAATCAGACAATGTGATTTTCTGGATTTTTTTTTTTTCTCATTTTGTCTCTCATAGTTGAGGTATACATATGATGAAAACTGGAGACCTCTCTCATCTTTTAAGTGGGAGAACTTGCACAGTTGGTGGCTGACTAAATACTTTTTTACCCCACTGTACCTTGGTGTTCATCTGAACAATAAACTAGACTGGTCACACAATAGCGACGCACTCTACAAGAAGGGACAGCGCAGGCTGTTCCTACTGAGGAGGCTCAGGTCTTTTGGTGTACAAGGGGCGCTGCTGAAGACATTCTACGACATGGTGGTGGTATCAGCCATCACTTTTGGAGTGGTCTGCTGGGGCAACGGCATTATAGCAGCCGATAGGAAGAGACTGAACAAACTGATCAAGAAAGCTAGATCTGTCCTGGGGCAACGCCTTGACCCAGTGGAGGAGATAGGAGAGAGAAGGATGGTGGCTAAACTGTCATCTCTGCTGGAGTCCGAGTCCCACCCTATGCAGGACATACTGAACGCACTGAGGAGCTCATTTAGCAGTAGACTACATCAGCCTAGGTGCGCAACCGAGAGGTTTCGCAGGTCCTTCCTACCTACGGCTGTCAGACTGTATAACCTAAGCAGGGCTGCTCGCAGAGATAGCAAAAAAACGTGACGACCTAATAGTATTGAATGCAAAAGACGCAACAGACTTACACAAATGGTCCTCTCCAGTATACAACTAAGACAATATCAGTTGCTACGGAGGGTGACAATATGTATGGGTACATATTCATACTATGTAGGATAACTAAGTAGACGGTTATGCTGTTTATTCCATCTTGCTACAATGCTCCGCACTTTGTATATACATATATTTATGTGTACATATGTATATACGCTGCTCTTATTTATATTTTTCGTATCTTCTTAACCCCTTGCACTCCGGGCAATTTTCCTAAAAATGCCAAAAAACAACGTGCCCAAAGTAAATCGAAAGCTGTTCTTCAACCCTTTGCAGCATCTTCATGGGGTTGGTCTCATTTAAAAGAAAACACTTTGAATTTTTTGGCAAAAAAAACAATCTCTCTACGTGCTCCGGCCACTGAGTTACAGTCATCTAAACATACTGAACTTGAAGAAAATAAATTTGGCCACCGTGTTTTTTTTGGATACAAATGCTTGCAAATAACACACAGCTGTCCAATCCGGCTGGAAAATGCAACAGAAATGTAGAACCAAGTGTTATCAAGCTGAGATCCAAATTTGGTAACGATACCACAAAAAATGAATATATTACACAGCTTTGTTCTCAGGTAGTTCCCAGGCATTTTGGAACTGTGCCAAATTGTGCCAAATGGCACAGTTTGGAAAAACGTCTGTAACTTTTGAATAATTCAATGTAGAATCTTCATTTTGGGCTCTAATGAAAGGTCACATTCAGGGCTGTGTCTGTGTGTGTGTGTGGGGAGGGGTTGTCCCCCCCCCCCCCCCGCTACAAAGGACGGAGTTCGGCCCTCGCTACATGACGGATTACACTCGTTGCATGTTTCCACAGCAACGCTGTCACAGCGGCTTCCCCCCCCCTCGCTACTGTGTGTGTGTGGGGGGGGGGGGTTGTCCCCCCCCTCGCTACAGAGGACGGCCATCGCTACATGACGGAATAGACTCATATGCTTCCCCCCGCAGACCGGGGGGCGTTCGGACCGTGAACGCCCCACCCCCCCACCCCGCTCCTCTTCTGCAGCCGGGGGGGGGAGGGGGGCGTTCACGGTCCGAACACGGCAAATTAACCGTTTATCGCGGCGCACGCACTTCGTACTTCGTGCGCCGTACAGTTGTAATTTACCGATCGGTCAAAAGTCATTTTTTGATTACAATTTTCAGGGATAAATAATAAATTTAGCTTATAACACCTTACCTCTTCACAGCAGCAGAGTCCTGGCGAACTTCTCTTCCCCACTGTCAGACGAACGCGACGCTGGTCCGCTCGTGGATCCCGGTCAAAACATAATTCCATTATTGCCGTTTTGGTGAATGATTTACGACTTTTGTCATCGGCCTCCGTCGGTCTATGATGACGGAAGAGAATCCTAAACGTCTATTCTGCTGGAATGAGTGCAGGTCCCACTTGTGGGTGTTCTCCATGCTGCTGGGTCTGTAGCAAGTTCGTCCAGCGTCCTTTTTTTTTCGTCAGCTGCAACAGTAAATCTCTCTTCACCCAGCCCGAACTTCTGTGCTTCAATTGGCTCCTGCATTCACAGTAGGCGGGTCCTCCTTCCTAGGTTTTCATTCATTGGTTCTTCAAGGTTTCAGAAACCCAATTCAAGGCTCTTATTAGTCGAATGAGAGGTCAATCAGATGAACTAATCTGTTCGCGGCTGTGTCTGCAGCTTTTTTTTTTCAGTGGCGCTTGGAGGCCACACCACCTACATCACCACCATCAGTATCTCTATCATGCGTCATGCGTCCGAGGGCGCACGAGTGCGCTCTCGTGCGCCCTCGTGCGCCCTAGGACGCAGAGACTTGCCCGCCCGCGGAACAACGGAGCGCAAGTGGTTAATTATTGCTCTGAGTGTTGCTATCCCTGTGCTGTTGCAATCCTGGAATTTCCCCATTGTGGGACTAATAAAGGCTTATCTTATCTTACAGATCTCAATTACTTTGTTTCTCATTTCTTCCTGAACTTCTTTGGATCACAGCATGATGTCTAGCTTTGAGGAGCTTTTGGTCAACTTCACTTTTTCAGGCAGTTCCTATTTAAGTGATTTCTTGATTGAGCACAGGTGTGGCAGTAATCAGGCTTGGGTGTGGCTGGAGAAATTGAACTCAGCTTGCCAAAGATGTGATAAACCACAGTTAATTTATGTTTTAACGGGGGGGGGGGGGTCACTTCTTCACACAGGGCCATGTAGGTTTGGATTTTTTTTTGCCTTTAATAATAAACACCTTCATTTAAAAACTGCATTTTGTGTTTACCTGTGCCATCTTTGTCTAATATTTAAATTTGTTTGATGATCTGAAACATTTAAGTGTGACAAACATACAAAAAAATGAGAAATCAGGAAAGGGCAAACACTTTTTCACACCACTGTAGATTTCTCTTTTTGCAGTCCAACAGTCAATTGAGAAATTTCCAGCATACAGAATTCCATTTTTGCCCAGGTTCTGCTGTTTAAGGCTTCCTGTTGGACTACTACCCTCCAGGTCATTTGAGTTTCATGAACTGTGGCCCAAAAAGTTCCCTGTGAACCTCACATTTACGCTAGCTGTTGTGCTGTTAAGCTCCCTTCTGTACCAACATACAAAGTTTCCAAGTGAACATTTGCTACATATATCATAGTGTAGCTTCCTGGTGATCTCGAGTCGTATCCTTGGACTCATGCAAGTACTTGTGTTTTTTGCCATTTTGACCTCACATCACCTGAAAAAACATTTCATCAGGCCAGCGTATTAATCTGCTGAGATCAAGGTCAGCACAACTGTTCCACAGCAGTGTTAATATTTTAATAAAAACCTGTCTAAATTAATTTCCATGCATCTTTTGGATGAAAATCTGGGGTTTGGTGTAAAATAGCTTTAAGATTTTACTAGCTAAATTTAGTTAGTGCAAAGCTTCAGAGGTCCCTGAATTTGAGCATGGTCAGCATGAATATCCAAGGACTGAGAGAGTGTGATTTACATTGGCATTAGGGCAGGAACAGATTTAATGAAAGATGCGTTAGGAGGTAAACAATAGTCTGAAGTCTGTCTGATGTGAGAATTTGTGTTATTTCATTAAATGGGCGAGTGGAATGTGTGAGCATGTAGAAAAAAAACAGTAGCTGAGCTTGTGAACAGTGCGTGTCTGCATGCGTTACTTCATTACCGGTGTGCAGTACTCCACCATTGGATAGTTAAGCTTGTGGCCCTTGGCTGTGCGCCCAGAAAAGAAGCAACTCTGACACACGTCGTAGTTGAAATGCTTCAGACTCCGATACCTAGAGAGGGAGACACAGACGGAGGAAGAGGTGAGAACACAGATAAGTTGAGAAGGGAAGGAGTGTATGTAGACATCACTTTTGTTTCATAAGGGTGTGTTTGCCTGTGTGTTCATGTGAAACTGAAATCTCAACCCTATACTGGAGTCACCTGAGAGCTGTTGACTTCCACTATCATTCTGTCACAGAACACTGTGTGAATACTCATGTATTTATATATTTGTATATCAATATTCATACACAACCTAAGCACCCCACACACAATGCTGACAGTGTCTGAGACAGTTGGATTTCCACCAAAGCACAACAATGTGACAACAACTGTTGGGATGTTGTCCATGGCAGCAGCTGTAGCCAGAGGGCCATTTAACAGTTAAATTGAGACAGGAGCCATTCAGACATAATAGCTTAAGTCTTTTATCTTTCTCTCCTTCCAGCTCTCCCAAGGTTAGCTGACTGATGAGTTGCAAAAGAGAGCCATATATCAAAGGATGCAACTGTGCAAATGACACCACCAAGTCAAATGTGCCATTATGTTCTGACACACAGCATATTATTATAAAGAGGGAACATTAAGTCACCTTCACTCAGATGCTGTTGAGATGGCCCACAATTAATAAGTTGATCCACTTTCTTTACGTTCCTTATTTGAAGTGTATGGTGTTTTATAAGAAGAATTAGGAACACTTTTGGATTCATAAACATTATTAAAAAACAAAAAAAATGTTAATGGAATACGAACAAAGAAAAAAGCAACAGACACTAACAGGAAAGTAAAGCTAAAATTAAAATGTATCCTTAAAAGTCCACTTGTGGCTGGTTCCAGAACTGATGACATTTCTATAGAAAATGGCCAATTTTACAGCAAAAATAAATACACTACTTACAAAAAGTTAGGGGTATTCGGCTTTCGGGTGAAATTTCAAGATGCGCCTAAAGTGCACTGTAACCTTTACAGGTGAACTTAATTTGACCTTCTCTAACCTTTTGAATGCACATGTCCAACTGTTCAATGTTTCAGTACTTTTTGCATAACTTGCTGTTCTCTAACAAGGTGCTTAATAGCAAAATTCACAGTAGGTGCTTGGTCCATGAATCAATAAATACATTTTCTGCTTCAATTAGAATTGGTATGTAAACAGTCCTCTTCATCATGCTGTTCACATTTTGACATCATGAGACCAAAACAACACCTAACAACTGATCAACAGTACCTCGCCATTGCAAAGCTTCAAACAGGATGTTCTCAGAGGGAAGTGGCCACTGAGCTTAGAGTGCCACAGAGTGTCATCACCAGGTTGCAACAGAGATACAGAGAGACTGGAAGAGTCACAGAAAGGCATAGAAGTGGATGCCCTTTGGCCATATCCCACGCTGATGACTGTTTCATTGTGAACAGTGCCCTGCGGAACCGGATGATGAATGCCACTCAACTCCAGGCACATTTAAGGGAGCTGAGAGGCACCCAAGTGTCATGTCAGACCATTCGAAATGTTTACATCAGTGTGGTCTGCGTGCTAGACGACCTGCAAGGGTACCTGACCACACCACCAAGCATGGGCGTCATCGTTTGCATGGGCCAAGGAGCATTTACGCTGGACAAGGGGCCCGTGGGCTTCAGTGCTGTCCTCTGATGAAAGTCGATTCACGTTGAGCAGAAATGATGGCCACCAATGATGTTGGAGACGTCAAGGAGAGCGCTATGCATCAGCCACTGTTGTCACCATGTTACAGTCTGGGCAGGTGTGTCTAGTCAATACAGAACTGCCCTACACCTTGTGAAGGGTACAGTGACAAGCCAATACTATCTGAATAACATAATTAATCCCGTCATTGTGCCCCTGCATGAATAACACAGGCCTAATTTCATCTTCATGGACGACAATGCTCCAGCTCATCGAGGTGACACCATTTGGGAATGGCTACTGGAGGCTGCGGTACCTCAGATGGAGTGGCCTGAGCTTTCTCCAGACCTGAATCCCATAGAAAACCTATGGGATCAGCTGAGTAGACGTGTAGAGGCTCGTAACCCTGCACCCCACAACCTCAATGACCTGAGGGCCGCCCTTCAAGAAGAGTGGAATGCCATGCCTCAGCAGACAATAAGTCAATTTGTAAACAGCATGAGACGTTGTTATCAAGCTGTAATTGATGCTCAAGGGCACATGGCAAGTTATTGAGACATTGACTTTTTTGTTGTGGTATACCCACCACTGTCGTTGGCTTTTGTTTCAATAAATTATTTGAGATGAGGAAATCACCATTGCATGCTTCTACTTAAATGCCCTACTTTCATGGTGTTATATCACTGTAGCGTGAACTTTTTACATTTTCCATAAATTTCAAACGAAAGCCAAATATCCCTAACTTTTTCTGAGTAGTGTGTATACTAAAAGGCTGAAAAAAAGACAAATCAAGTTTTGATAAGCTACTTTTCTATCTATATACTTATTTTTCAAACAACTCCCCAGCCAAAAAGGTATTAAAGCAATAAGTCATTTTCAAGCAATTTACTTGTTTTTACCCAACAGTGAAAAAAACAAAACAAACTAGAAAAGCACTCAGAGAGTGCATATAGGCTCCTTCCCTCCCTCCTTTAAGGTGCATTCAGACCAAATGCGAGCGGACAAATTTTTCGTGCAGCGCGATTACATTTTAACTCAATGTAAATATGTGAATGGACATGAATTCACAGTCTGAGTGAGTAGCAGAAAGGCGAAGTTGCCTTTTTAACCTCTGCAGCTGTGTTCAACCTGCTATGGAAATCCCCGAAACACCGTCATGCTTAGGTTTACATTATCCAACGGGGTCTCACCTGAAAAAAATTGTCTCTGCCTCCAAAATTTTACCTGGATGATGGGTTGTTTACATTGTTAGCCTGCTAGCCTTGTTAGCATGTCCGTGGCAGGAGTCAGTAGGTAAAAAACTCTGACACGCTGATTCAGCTGCAGAGCTCCCGTCCATCTGTCTCCAGTTGAGTGTCGGTCTCATTTTCAAATGAGTTTACTCTCCAATGTTGATACTTTTACTCTGGTGATGGCAGAATTTCAAGGCCATTACTAGCTAGCGCTATCCCTTGGACGTGAACATGCGAATGTGTGAGATTCGCGCATGCTCACCTCTTTCCATTAGGGCTGCAACTAACGATTATTTTGGTAGCCGACTAATCTAATGACTACTTTTTCGATTAATCGACTAATCGCGATTATTTCTCTCATGTCCGCCAGCTCAGCTTCATGCTGGCACGGTCCCTGTTCGGGGCTCTAGGTCATGTTTTACTTCACCTGTTTAAGCCTGCACAGCTGTGAAAATCACTTTGTTGTCAGTCTCTGTCTTAATATAATGTAGCCTATTATAAAAAGTTGCCATAGCTAAATAAAATGACCCATCAAACATGAGTTGGAAACTTGAACTTGACAGCTTAATCAGAAGTGTTTGTAGCAACACAATTAAATAACAGATGATAAGGTGTAAAAACTCAAATAGCAGCTCTGCTGCTCCATAAAGGCTTTTGTAACTGCGTGTTAAAAACAAACTAGAGTAATATTCAACTCCATTAAAGTCAAAAAAAAGAAAATAACAAGTTAGTCCATCCTGTTTGAAACCTTGCTGGGTCTAGAAGGTTAAAAGTTAATTAGGCTTCAGATGAAAATTAAAAGAACTTCTTCCAGTCCAAAATTTAAAAAAAACACTTTAAATAGCAGTGCAGGAATGTGAGCCTTCACTACACATACAGTGAAATATTTTAGCCGTTTTAAATTTATTTGTGATGATCATGGTTATCTTTTTAATGAAATTACAAATCATGGTATTCTAATTTACCAAGATGCACTAATATTCAGAATGAAGGCTGATATTATGGTGACAATAATAAAGAATACGAAAAAGAGTAAGTTGCTCATGTAATTCACCCATTTACTGCAGTTAATGTATAGCTAGCATAACGGAAGCAGCTCAGCTGTCAGCAACCATCGTGAGATGGATTACCATCCAACAACAGGTAAACCCTTTAAACAGCATGTACTAATAGTGTGGTCAGTTTTCTAAAGCTGAGAGAGTCACCCATTGAAAATAAGAAGCACTAACTTTACTTACTAACCTTACTGGTGCAGTCCGCTGACAGGTGACTGGAGACGGAGGAATGGAGAGGAGGGGGGAATGGATGCATTGCTGTCGTGCAGCTGTGATATGACAACACTGCTTTACAGTCTACATTTAACTTATTTCATTTATTAATTTTTGGTAAAATCCTCCTATACTCTGGAATCTTTTGGCCTTCTCCGTGATTTTCTCTCCGTGTCGCCATGATGCGTTCTTCTTCTTCTTCGCTTGAATAGTTAAACTGAACATTTCCGCGGCATGCATACAATATAAACATTATAATTAAATGATTTGTTGACAATAAAAATCTGTGTTAACAAATTTTTATGATTGGCATTATTGACAACGTCGACTAATTGTTTCAGCTCTACTTTCCATTGACTGTGTATGCATTCATGCCCTGCGAATTTCATCTGTCCATCCATCTGTCCAGGTCCATCCATCTGTACATACCTCGATGCCTCCATTCTTGCCTACATTGCAAGATAAGACTTTGGATGGAGGCATGCGTTCATGGATCACCTCCAAAATCTAATGGGTTTGTCTGTAGCCCAAGGGTCACAGCTGGTGACCATTTTATCAAAATCCATCCAGTAGTTTTTGCATAATCCTGCTAAACCATTGCTAGAAGACTGGGCCTTGGTGGAGGTATGCACTCATGGATCACCTCCAAAATGTAATGGGTTCGTGTGTAGCCCAAGAGCCACCTCTGGTCAAAATTTCGTCAAATTCTGTCCAGTAGTTTTTGAGTAATCTTGCTTATACCCCCTTTACATAGATGTAGCGATCATTGTGAGATCTGGCCATTTTCTGATTTCTCAATGATCTTCAGCGATCTCCACAGCTGCCACGGTCTCCTCAACATGCTGACTCAGTCCAAAACACAAAATCATCTCCAAAATGATTCCAGAGATCAAAAATTGGCCCAATCTCTTAACAATCTCCATGCTGTGTAAAGGGGCCCTAACACATTATAAGAAGACAGAGCCTTGGCAGAGGTAGGCACTCTCAGATCATCACCCAAATCTAATGGGTACCTCTGTAGCCCAAGGACCACTTCTGGTGAAAATTTCATCCAAATCTGTCCAGTAGGTTTTGTGTAAACCCGCTAAAAGTCAAACAAACAAACGCTGGCAAAAATATAACCTCCTTGGTGGAGATAATTAAGAAAACAAAAACAAAAAACAGTTTATCAGTTGGCCTACACACATATTAATTACCAGGCTATCAAAACATATCGCATAAAGAAATGCCCTCAAGGTTCTTTGGCTCACTGTCATTTTTTTTATGTAGAAGCAATTAAGTTATAATTAGTGCAGTCAAATCCAACACTGGCAAGTAAATACGTAAATGTAATGTGTGCAAAAGACAAGTCTGCTTGAATACACATGAAATTGGGTATGATGAAAGCAGTTCAGCGTCTTGTTCACTTCCCCACTAATTTGCAGCTGTTAACATTTACCAAATGCAACATTAAATCCTTCGAGTGTGTGAAAGATCACCTGTATTAGCGGTACAAAAACTAATGAACAAAAGATGACTACTTGTAACACAGTTGGTGTTGTGTCTGAAGACCACACAAAATGCTTGCTATGCATTTTTCTTCCCGTTTCAGTTTTGCTTGGTGCCTTCCTTTCCTACCATCACCCGCTCTCATCGATCAATGACACGACTTGGGAGATGTGTGCTTCGTCAAAAGTCTGAGTGTATTTTTTTTCTGCTGGCAAAGCAAGGGATTTGAAGGGAACCATCCGGCCCCCTAATTCACTTAGTATGTTGTTATACCATCATCCCCAGCCACAGAAAACACTTTTCTCTACAAGGATGGTCAACAGAAAAAAATATATGTGAAACGACAAGAGCTGTTTATCTTTCTATACCTGCTGTTAGTATATGAGTGTAATTCATCATGAACCAAATAAAACAAAAGCACCTTCAAGAGTGTTTGTCGCTGTGTATCAGAGGGCAGTGTGTTAAAGATTGTTTGCCAGATGACTGGCTCATTGTGCACTGGATTGTATGTTACAAATGTGTGTGGTAGCTGCCGCCCTGCAAAACTCAGACTGGTATTTAGGCTGAGCGGCATCAGCTGCTGACATTTAGATAAATGCCCTACCCTCCAGAGCAGATCTGCCCTTTATGCTGAACCAGGAGAAAACAATGAAAATCAGTGCAATATTTGGTGTATGTTCAACCTGTTACAAGTTACAGACTTTATCACCTTTTTATTTCACAAATGTTGACACACAAGCTAAATACGAGCGTGTGTGTGTACCTGAAGCCAACGATGGGACACTCCTTGCAGATGTTACACTTAGCCTGATGTTTTGCCGTCTCCGCAGCAGCAACTCTGTGCAGGACAGGAAGCCAGACCATAGACTGGGGCTCCAGGCGCATCCAGTCAATAAACTTGCTTGGCTCTAGCTCTACCTTATTGGTTACCTGGGCATAAAAGAGGCATGATCAAAAGTTAGGGCCCAGTAAATGAGAAGTTAGATATACAGCATCTCCATAAAAGTTCTGAAACAGAGCTGATAAACCGAATGAAGGGGCTTTGTTGACTATGACATAAACATGGAGAATAGACATGAATATCAGATTGTAACTTCAGACTTGTTACCAAACACACAAAGATGCACACAAATTTAACATAACCATACACATTAAAATGATAGATATGCAAGGTGCATTATGGCCTTGAATTGTGAGTCAAGACTAAATAACTTTTATAAGTTCCTTATTCATGTTTATTGGTTGAAACATCACAATAAACAGTGATTGATTTTATAACCTTTGCTGCTCTCATTCTACATGCGCATAACTTTACTAGCAGCTATCCACCATGCGCTCTGTCCACCCAGATATCAAAGTTACTCCGACTCAAAACTGTTGCTCTATACTTTTGAAGGTGGCTCTTTATATAACTTGCACTTGTACGTAGTTACAGTTAGAATGCAATCTATTATTTGAATCACTTTAGTTTTCTTTTAATATGTATAAATCTATATGTGCCTATCATATTCAACAAGGTGAAGTTCACAGAGAATTTTTCAGCGGTTCAGCAGTTCTTCTAGTATAGATTATAATGAGCCCATTGAAAACGCCAACATAAGGTGAGCAGCTTATACTTGGCTCCTATTACAGTGAAGCAAATCAAAGGCAACCTTTCCATCATCTCAGGTGCACAAAAAGGGCAGCAAATGTAGAAAAGGGCAGAATACATTTGCAATAATAGAAAAGAATAATCAAAAGGAATAGAATGCAGTGTGTGCATTTCCCTGAACCATTCCCATAAAGCATTTTCATTAGCATATGCTTCTGAAAATGAACAAGCAGAGCAAACAAGAAAGAAAAAAACATATTCCATTCTGAAATGTGGAATCGTGGATATAATTTTTAAATTTACATTCACAGTTAGTTCTCAACATAAAAACAGAATAATAGGGCACATGGTGGAATAATGACTATAATGAATACCACAGGAGCGCAGTGCTCAAATGCAGTGGTTCCTGGTTTGATTCTCAGCCAAAGCAATTGTTCCTACATGTCTCTCCCCTGACCTTCAGTCCATTTCTCTCTTTTCTGTCATATAAAGGCAAAATGCCAAAAACTAATGTTAAAAATTGAATATTTTGCCCATGTTGAGGTTTTTTTAACTTTTCAATTTCACCTTTATTTAACCAGGTAAAAATCCCATTGAGATTAAAAACCTCTTTTCCAAGGGAGACCTGGCCAAGAATGGCAGCATCATATAAAAACACAAGGTTACACAAAGTTACTTTTATGAGTCCTAGCAAACATGTGCCAATGTAAAGAATACAGTGGCCTGGGCATGTAGTGGGCAGAGATGCTTGACAGAAGTGGGTCAAGACTACAAACAAAATATTTTCTTCCCAATTAGCATATAACTGCTTACCTTACCATGCAACAGTAACATTTTTAAAAATGCTCAGCTTGCTAACATTAATGGGATAGTATACTGTCCAGCAGCTGCTGTGGTCACACATAATAACTCCTCAATAACTTAAGAGTTATGAAATTTCAAATTACTAAAGCCAGGGCAACCACATAACTATAAACACTAAAGAACCACAAACTGAACACTGGTGGCAGGCAGCCTTATGTTTTGTAGGACTGAACGTAACGGTCAGCACAGTCAATAATGTCTACATTTCATTCCAAATGAAAATATCAAGAACCTTTTCAAAAGATTACATTCAGTTGTGGGTTTTAAAGCAGTTAAATGTAATCTTGATAATAAAAAAGAAAATTTCAGTGACATGAAATAGTTTAAAGTAAAGCAGGAGCATAAAGTAGTTAAGCATGCTTACTCCAATAGCTGTCATTGCCTAATACCACGCTGCTGTCAGAAGCAGACATTATTCATCTGTCACTGGCCACCGCAGTAATGGCAAAACAACAAGATGGCAAAACGCACAAATCAGTCACCAGCTTGCTCTACTATTTATCATTCAGTTACTTATTATGCAAATGAAAAGGTTCAACATATGGGAATGATGACTGATGATTTTATTCATATATTAATTTTATTAATTCCTGTGTGTATATTTGATTGCGGCAGATGAAGGAAACAAGACCATTTAAATGTACTGCAGATGTGGTTTAAGTCTTTGTTATTCATTCATTCATTCATCTTCTTCCGCTTAATCCTTTTCGGGTCGCGGGGGGGCTGGAGCCTATCCCAGCATCTTTGGGTGAGAGGCAGGGTGCACCCTGGACAGATCGCCAGTCCATCGCAGGGCCAACACAGAGAGACAGACAACCATTCACTCTCACAGTCATACCTAAGGACAATTTAGAATCCCCAGTTTGATGCCAGTTAACCTAACTTGCATGTTTTTTGGCATGTGGGAGGAAACCGGAGAAATCCCGGAGTAAACCCACGCAGACACGGGGAGAACATGCAAACTCAATTTTAAAAAAAAATAAACAAAAGATCTTTCAAAAAGTGAGGTAGCAAATAATGTGCAGTCTTTAATTATATTTCAAACAAATTAATACCCAAAGATTTTGGGATTCACCCAGCTATAATTGGCCTTCCATCTGCACAATCTTTTGGTCACTGCTTTCCCATATGATATCCTCAATTTTCTTCTCTCCCTCCTCTAATGGCAGAATTATAGCACTTAGAGATTAATTGCTGCCTTGTTAAAAGGATGACTGGAGAGACGGACGGATGGATAAATGAAGGAAAGTGACAAAGGAACAGTGAAAAGGGAGATATTTACGTCACTGCGACTCATTCATCACAGAGACCCATTAAAACAAATGGACTGGGTTACTGCACTGTCACCAGCAGGGCAGACTGACACAGGTGGCACAGGGCTTTGCTTGTCTATGCACATGGATCCATAAATGAGACAGAAATGCAGAGGGAGAAGTGGGGGTTCTGTCTGCTTTCTACTTGCTAAGCTGGTTGGTTGAATGATTGAATGATTAATGAGCAACTTTACGACAGTTCACACAGCAATTCATGAACGAGTCTGTGAGCAAATTGTATCTGCATGTTCGTGTGTATCGTCATCTCTCTATGTGCGTGAGTATATCAATATGACATAAAGAGGTTGAATTGTAGATAAAGCATCTAAGTGCTTATGTCTTAGCATTGAGTAGCAAAATTAAAAGTGAGAAACTTTAAAAACGCCTCTCTCTACTATATTGGGAAGTGCAATGCAGGAAATCGGTGAAATTTATAGCTTAGTAATTTTAATGTTTGGCTCCCATTTATGGCTGCAGAATCATGAGCCAGAGGAGACAGAGAGAAAAATGAGACGGTGATTCTCAGGGGAATGAAGACATTAAAAGCCAGTAACGTCCAGAGATAAACCAGAGGAAAATGGTTAGCTGGCTGCAATAAAACACTGAAGGACAGCCAGCAGAGGACTGGAAACCATTTGAGGCTTCACGGTTGGTTAGCAGAGCTTAAATATTGAAGCACTTTCAACAAAAGTAAGAGATGTTTGTGCTGGTAACTGAGGTAGGTGGAAGCAACTGAAGCGCTAAATGACATGACTAGTTGTGCTGATTCTACATTTCTTTTACATGAAATCCACAAAAAGCTAGACAGAACTTTTGGATTACTATTAAAGACAAACAAAACCAGAGCCAGTTTCAGCTCTTTACAGTGTAAAGCAACAGTTTAGAGTGCTCAGGTTTTTGTATCTTGCTTCAAACAGATAGACAGCATTTACTTTGATATCTGGGACATTAAACATATTTATTATCAGTAACTTCAAGCTAAAACAGAGAGTACCTGCAAACTGGAATTTAAAAAAGATAAAAATAAATGAAAGGCAGTGGCTAAGGATACATAAGATGTAGCCATCGAATGTTTTCTACAGATATGGCCCGAATCAGAATGGCCAGTTAGTGTCACGTGATTCTGCATGTTGTACCTCATTCACAAAAATCTACGAATGCATTCTATTAATGCCGTGTCTTCTGCGGGAGCGGCTATGGATACAGAACCGTACCTGTAGAACTGCTTGCTCCACATACGGCTAGAATCTGATTGTGTCATCTGACACGCTGTACGGCATTCACAAAAATCTACAAATACGTTATAATAATGCCGTTGCCCTACATTCATTGTCTACTGCTATTAAGAGTTGATCAATCTGACAAAACTTTCAAATCACATCAAAGCCGCTGTAGTGTAGGGGAAAAGTGTGGTCTACCTGTGATCCAAAAGTGAGGAGCTCATCTCCCCCTGTCTTTGTAATGAGTGTGTGTGATTATGAGATTTGTACAAATGGGAAGATAATCAATCAAATCTGTTAAACACTTTGGTCATCCAGCAGTTTTTTTTAAGACTTATATAAAAGAAAGCCATTTTATTTTTACATGAGATTGAATTTAGAATCCTAAAGGAACATTAAGAGGTTAGCCTTTAGGATTTACGAAAGGGTAAAGTTAAAAAGGTAATAAATAGATATTATTTACATACAGATATCCGTCTGTTTTTAAACTGGACCTGTGAGTCCGTTTGGAGAAACGTCTTCCGTACCTGCAGACCACAGAGGCTGGAGTTACGGAAATTGAAGGCTTTTATCAACAACTGAAGAAAGGTATTTCTCATGTTAATATGTAGGACCTCAAATGTGTGTAGTGAGGTTTTGGTGGAGAACAAAGACAAGTTATCAGAATGGGCAGGTATAATCCTGCAGTATTTTATTACACAACGACCCCCTGAAGAAACACTACAATAACACAGAAGTGTTACATTAACCCATATTTTGTTTCGATTTTTAAAATTAATATCTACTTTTTAACCTAACCCTTTCCCAAATCCTAGCCTCTTTATGTTAATTTGGGAGTCTAAATTCCATCTCATGTAAAAGTAAAACGGCATTTGTTTATATAGCTCTTGTTTTAAATTTCTGGATGACCAAAGCACTTAACAGACACGGTTACCTACCCAGTCACAAATATATCACATATTCATGCACAACATTACAAAGACAGGGAGCGGCGACAGCAGGAGACAAACCCCTCACCTGTTGATCACAGGCACACTACACTCTTCCCCTACACTTACAGCGGCGGCGGTGGGGGTGAGCTGATCTGAAAAGGTTTTGTCGGACTGATCAACTCTCCTGTAACAATAGACAATGTGTATTGGGCTCCGGTTTACGTATCCATAGACAGTGCGTAAATGAAATTACAAAGCAGATTCATAGGTCATGCAGCTCTGGAAAAAAAAAAGAAATGACTGCAAAATGATCACTTTATCTGGTTTTACTATTTATACATATGTGTTTGAGTCAAATGAACAATTTTGTTTTAATCTCTAACCACCTTAAAAAACAACTTACCAAAATTCCAAGTCAAAAATCATCATTTACAGCATATATTTACAGAAAATGACAACTGGCCAAAACAACAAAGATGTTGCTTTTAGATCAAATAATGCAAAGAAAACAAATTCATGTTCAAATTTAAACAATACAGTTGTTTAAAATTTAAGAAATCTGTATTTGTGGAGTAACTGATTTGCATTCACAGCTTCAAGTGTCTTACTGTGCTTAGATGACCACCTAATCAGTACCTCCGTAAGTAGACTGAGGTGTCTTCTGTTGGAATTCAACAGATACTCAAATTAAATGGCTGCCATATGTGTAGCAATGCTAATTTAGGAAAGATTTTGCAGTGGTCTCATTTATTTTCCAGAGCTGAATGTTGCCATAAACAGGAATTATGTTGCCTTGAGAGTTTTATTTTTGTACAACATTTCAGTCTGTGGCTGTATGCCACAGATAAAAATGTCTAGTGCTACCTGAGGAAGAAACCAATGTTTCAAGAAGTAGACTGTTGTGGAAATAATTTCATGGATGTGATAAAACTTGGGTCTGAAGGAGACAGAAAACTTGATTACTGCAGAATATGTACATACGAGGGGGGGGGGGCTAAAAAGTTCATAGTGGTTAAATTTGACCAAGTGTGGTTTATTTTTCAACATAGTCTCTCCTTCGGTTGAAAAATAAACCACATTTGGTCAAATTTGACCACTATGAACTTTTCAGACCGCCCTCGTATTATTGTTCATGTCAGTGATTCTCAACCTAGGGGTCCCAACCCCAATGGGGTTGTGAGACAATTTCCCAGGGTTGTGATGGCTGTGGAGAAAAAAAAAAATACAACTCCATCTCTTGGCTTGCACCTATCCAGAACTTTATTCTGGAGACTTTCTGACAGTGCCTTGCCACCCATAATTGAATGTTTGCCTCAGATGCACTGCCAAGGATGTAAACACTCCAGAAATAGCTCTTTTTACGCTGAGCTAATCAAAATGGCCACAATTGATCACAGGTGGAATTTAAAGGGCTTGGTGTGCCACTGAAACAGTGATTAACTACCTGATAGAGTTGACAAATCATTGTGAGGAGGGGAGCGATCTTTTATCACACTCAGTGATTCAGCTTTTTTTCCCTGACCTGTTGCTATGATATCTTTCAACTGGATGTTATAACTTGCACTGAGTAAATACAGATGGATAAAGCAAAAATATTTTTGTCTTCATTTCAGGCTGCAACACAACGAAATGTTATCATTCTGAAGGGATTTGGAAAAGGGGGGGGGGGGGGTCCCCGCATCTCCTTCTTCCATAACCCTAAGCTGAACACAGGCAGCTGTGTGTTAAGCTCCAGTCCCCATTCTATCCAGGCTGGGCACCAAGCTGAAATCCAGAAAGCACAATTTTTCTGTAGTATTTCTGGTGTGACCCATGAACCCACAGCCTCCAACTGCGGCGCCATGCTGTACCACTTGTACACCACTCCAGTGAGTCAAATCACAGCGATGTAGTATATATAAAGAGCCCTCCACAAATATTGACACTGAGCAAAAATGACTAAAATCCCACTCTAATAATACAACCCGTGTCAAAACTTGTGGAAGGCACTCAGCATGTACAGTGTAAATGCTTGTGTAGATTTTTGTGTGAACTTACGTGCTGGAAGCAGCTGCGGACACTGGGCTCGATGTTGGAGCCTCCAAAGGCAGCCACCTCCCCCAGCTGTCTCGGGATCTGAATGGCTTCATGAAGCAGCAGACCAAGCTGCCGCTGGTCACATGTGTCGCCTGCTGATGCTACCTGGCTGAATAGATCTATAGAGAAAGGGTAGGGTGGAGGAGTATGGTAGAGTCAGAAAAGAAAAATCATAAAAAATAAGTTTGTATTTGTGAGCAAGCAGCTCAGCACGTGGGTGAGGTTTTAAATAAAAGAGTTTATACATAGGTACAGAAGAGAAAGAGTGATGATATAGCAGCGAGTGGGAGGAAAAGAGTTCATATATGTGTGTATGGGTGGGAGGTGGTAGAAAAGACAGAAAAAGAGTCAGGGAACAGATGCATTTTTAATCTTTCTGTCTTAGTTCTTTCATGCCAAGCTTTCCCCCCTCTAATCTCTCCCTGCCTGCCTCCATCTCTACACCACTTCTTGCTGAGATTGACAGAGCTGTACTGGATATGGATGCCTGCCTAGTGACATGCAGCCACGGCCAGTAAACATGTTGACAGCATTTTTTTTTAAGATGTAGTTATGAAACATCACCAGAGCACATGCACAAAATGAGCAAAGAAGGGAAAGAGAGAGAGAGAGAGAGAGAGAGAGAGAGAGAGAGAGAGAGAGAGAGAGAGAGAGCGAGACAGGGCATGACAGGACTTTCTGCTCTGCTTGCAGCAGTCTTTGATCCCTGTGTGAGACCTGGCCCTGATGCCAGCTTCTGTTAAACATGTGTGCACATACGTATATGGTGCATGCATAAAAAAAAAAACAGTAGTTAAGTGCTTTGGTGACCCTCCCTAGTTCTAGACCCACCACAGACTTTGTGTGTGTGTGTGTGCGCGCGCGCGTGCATGCGCGCAAAAAGATTATATTTGACATTCACAACTCTTACAAAAAAAGAGGGTCAAATGACAGAACACCTAGTTAGGGCAGTGTGCAATGCAGGGCAGCTATATGCATAGGAGTGAGTCAATGAGACTCTGAAAGAGCAAAGGAGGAAGGATGCAATCAACCGTGCTAGATACCCTTCTCAGGCTAATAGAAACTGCCACTGGAACGAATAGGCTCAGGGATAGAGTCCATGCCATGGCAATGGAAAAAGAGGAGAGGGAGAGGAATGAGGATGGGAAAGTGAGAGTGAGCAAGATAGGAGGAAAGACAAAGAGGAACTGTTAGAAGGAAGAACAGTGGTATGAACGGTGACGAGAGAGAGAGAGATAAAGCATCAAACACAAAGAGGAGTAAGCTAAATGACGGTCTCCTCCCCAAGCAGCATGCCTATATTCATGTTCCTTAATCCTAAAAAATAAGTCAGAGTAGAAAATTAAATAAAGAATAGGGGGAAAGCGTAGGTGGTCTCGCAGCCAATTAAATGGCCTGTTTTTAAAATCCTTATTCTCTCGCTGTGAGTCTGATTAACACTGCTGAGAGTACAGCTGTGATGGAGCAGTATGGGGTAGACACACAGCACACTGGTCAGCACAGAGGGGGATGGAATGACAGTGGGTTTAAGTACAAAAACTCTCACCTCCTAAATTGGCACTTACATTTATATTTCTCCTCCAGGTGTCCCTTGGAGAGCGACAGCAGGCCAATCTTCATAGACAGGACGCGGATCTTTCCACTGCGACCTCTGCACATACACACATAAAAGGTGAGTACAGTGATTCAGGTATATTTTGGAAGGTATAACTTTCTGCACATAGTAAGGTTATGGGTATTTAGTTGAATCAGATATCAATTATATGCAACACCAGTGGCCGAATATCATTAATTGCCTAGAAAGAGAATCATTTCCAACTGTGTGAGGTCTTTTGCATTTAGTATGTGTGAGGTTGCAATTGCATTTCCTGTATATTCACAACCACTATTTGCAGCAATAAAAGTGTTTTATATTTCTGTGTTGTTTAGGATAGTGAAGTGTGTATTTGCAAAGGGGGGTATGCATGTCTTTTCCCTGGCAAAACAATGTGTGCAACAGACATTTGCATGCTATGTATACTGATACATGTATTTGGCATTGTATATTTTTAGAATATACAGAAAAGCAATCATACGGATTCACAGTGCTAAATCTCACTTTGATGCAGACTGATTTAATACGTCTGACGCAATGCAAAGGTTAAATCCATAAATCAGCAAAAGCATGACGAACCAAATACCATTACAGTAGATCAAAGCACTGCAGTATTCATCTGTTGCATTTTCAAAAAGCCGGGATGCAAATGGCAATATGCAGACTAATCCACAACAACAGATGGCATACGCACGTGTCGTAAACATTGAGAAGCCAGTTGAGGCACATGTCCACACAGAGAGGCACATTGACAAGGTCTTTGTGCTCCTGCTCCAGGCCGTCGTAGATGGACGTCAGGCAGTTGATGACGTCAGGAACGGACAAAAGCTGGCTGTTGTTGGTGAGTTTGTGCTGCTCGAAGGTGTTCTGGGCAACGTTGAGATCCAGCAGGTCCACTGCTCATGAGACAGTGAGATAATCGGGACAGAAGGGAAGGAAACAATGGGGAGGAATGAAAGAAAGACGTGAGTAGAGATGTGAGGGGAGTGGGGGAAGGTTAACAAGCACGGAGAAAAGGAAAGACAGGAGCATTAGTAACCTTTTCCACTTGTTCACTAGGCTTTCAGTAGCAGCTCAGATTTTTCTACAAATGCCAACAAATCCGAAAAGGATGATGAGTTGAAAATGGCAAAGACTATTCACAGATGTACTTCAAAACTGCAGACTTGACTCATATTTTTGTCCAAAGTAGTTCAAAAAAGAATGAGTCTTCTGGGATTAGAGACAGTGAGCAGACAGATAATTGTAGCGAAATAAGAATATGACGGAGAATTTTGTGCAGAGCTAGACAAATGTGGAAGCCTGGAAGCAGTTGAGGCTTTTGATTTTACGCTCTACACTGTAGCTGCAAATGGAAAGTGATGGAGAACATTATACAAGGCATTAAATAATCCTGAACATTCAACCTCATCAGAAAAAAACAAAGTAAAAGAAATAGTGCAAGACAGATAATGCTATTTTGGAAAAGAACTCTTCATTTTAATGCTATTTTAACTATTACTGCATTATTTTTCTTAAGATAAACCAAACTTTTGCCAGATTAAAAAGATAAAAATCAATTTCTTATATAAAAGAACATCAAGAGCTTGTTCTTGAATCTTATGACAGCTGAATCTCAAAATAAAAAACTTAAATGCATATTTTTATGTTCATCCTAAGCATGTAGATGAGATATCATGCTAATTTCAATCTATTTATAACACTACACAAAGCTGTTGATCAGCTTCACAAAACATCTGTCTCTGCCCAAAGGAAATGAAATTCTACTTACCAGCATCTTTCAAGGTTACTAATTAACGCACCGCGCCTCATTTATTTGTCAGCAAAACAGACATGAAGGTCTGCCACAATATTATACCCTCTCTCTGAACAATTGCTTAACTGTAAAGAATTTACAGATAACTCAGTTAATGAAGGTATACGTTTATGACCCCATTTCTTCAGTGTTGAACCTCAAATCTTTATTGGAGATCTAATTAGTGCTTGATTCAAAGTCCACTGAATGGGTATTTATCTCAAACTACAAATAATTCCACACAGTAATAAACACACAATCTGAAATATTTTCTAGCAGTTTTATAGGTACACCCGTTTGCGTTTTACTTCCATTTCCATTAAACCCTTAACAAATTTTCATTAAAAAAAATCAAGTGGGTCAAAGGCTTTTTTTGTACACCAGAACAAGAAACAATGATTTAATGTATTGATAAAGTTTGCATCCTTAGTGGAGTTCTCATCAATTATGAGTGCTCTCACTAACACTTTCACACTATATATAAACTCTGCTCCTTCCATTTCAACTCACCTCTTCTTTTCATATGTGGCATCTAGCTCCTGTCCAGAGACAGCACTAATTACTCTGGTAACCCACATGGAGTGGGCACAGCAGGGCACCAATGCTATCACAACACAAAACTTTAGTTCTCTCCACATTTCTCTACAAACCTTGATATGAAGCTAAAGGCTATGGCACATTAGTGAGATGGCACGCAAGCTCATTCGGTCTTCTCCACCCCGATGGGACAGACTTAACCCAATTAGTCACTTTTATACTAAGCTTGTCATGCATGTACTGGTGCATGCAGCTTGCTTTCTCACATAAACATATAATCCCAAACATTCATACGGTCACAAACAGGTCCTCAAGCACAGATTTCACATGAATCCAGGGTAATAACTAATAACTACAGATCTCTTTGTTGTGTCAGTGTACGTGTTAGTATGTGTGCCGTGACTGCTCTAATCTAATGAATGAAACTGAATTGCACTGCCCCAAGTCGAACTCACTCGGGTTAATGCATTCCCGTCACAAACACAAGTGTGCGATAGGGGAGGCAATATGAGGTAGCAAACTGAAACGCCTGAATCATTCAAACTCATTAACAACCAACAACCACAATGACACACTTTGATATCCATTGCAGCACAACATGCACACACGCCAACCTATGTGAGGTATGGTATAGTATCA
Source organism: Pholidichthys leucotaenia (assembly GCA_020510985.1). Classification (NCBI taxonomy): domain Eukaryota; kingdom Metazoa; phylum Chordata; class Actinopteri; order Cichliformes; family Pholidichthyidae; genus Pholidichthys; species Pholidichthys leucotaenia. The sequence continues at coordinate 328,786,425 of CM035842.1, read as the reverse complement.
CTGTGTGCAATTAGTTTTGGACACACACAGAACTTCCTCCGAACAGCAGGATGTTAATGAGCACTGTAGTCTCATAGTGTGAGTTGTCAACAGCTGGTTAATAGTTAACATTTGTCATTGCTATTCTGTTGCACTGAGCCCATGTAGCTGCTGCCCTGCTGGTTAAAATCTCACATGAGGAGAGTCTACATGCACCTTAAGTGTGCATTAGATGATGATGATAGCCACCCGAGACAGCAGGTAATAGCCACCTTTATCAAAGCTTCCATTACAAATGGAAAAGCAGCCACTCTCGTGTTGAGAAAAATGTTTTTAAAAAGCTCAGCCTCGAAAAAGAATTCCACCTGTGCCCACCAAATGAGGCTTATGCTCAACAGGCTTAACACAAGCACCAGCTGTGCCTGTGTACTGACAAAACCACACACACAAGCATCAATGCTGTGTGTGCAAATCCAAAAATATCTCTGGCTCCTGTTCTGTTCTGGCACCGCATCTGGCAAAGCTTCAAATCATTACTGCAACCCCCTGTTGTACCCAAACATCAAAAAGAAGATGACCACTGATGTAAGTACAGAGGTGTCTGGAGGTGTGCGTGTGCCTCACTTACAGCACAGTGCTTTCTGTAGCCTGCGAATCTTCATGGCTGTTCGGTATGCCGAGAATCTCACATTGTTCAAGTCAGCTGCAGGCAGGGAAAAAGACAAGGGAGATGAGAGGCAAATGGACAAGAAGAAACAAAGGCAGACGATCACAAAACAAAGAGCAACAGAAATCTGTCTTCTGGGCATAACATGCAACCTCTGTCTACAGTGAAATCTGACTTCTGTTAGTGACTGTCAGCGGAGACAGCTGCGGGGACAGCGTACTAATGTGGACTGTGTAATTAGGTTAGTGAGTTCTATCTCACTGGGGTCTGCTGCTATTTGTTGAGCTGCTGGCCTACAGCAAACGCTCCCAAAGTTTCACAGGTTATTACTTATCGGGCAGCTCATTAACAAAACAGTCATACTGGCCATCCCACAGGGCCACTTATATGCATATGGATATGAGGAAGTAAAGAGAGACGGGAAAGATCAGAGTACAACATTAATGAAATTGGATGTAAAGAGTAAATGAACAAATAAGGATGGGTCTGTATGATTTTAGTGATCGCTGAACTGAAACCAGGCTCGTTACATGTACAGTTACATGTAATCACCACTCTTCGTATTTCATACTGCTATGATTTTTGAGAGATGTCTCACTGAACCAAAGACATTTTCATACCAACTGGTGCACAAGTATCAGAGTCATGGTTAATTATGTTTTGTTGACTAAACTTAACCCCTTAATGCCTGAATTTATTTCCAATTATGAAAAAAAAAAATTAACTTGTGTTTTTGCTTTCAAGTAGATGCTAAATTAAGTTGAGAAAGTTAATTTGACTATAGCACATAAAATAGATATAATTTTAGGTATGATGCAAATTAGCGAAAACAGGCATCTATGGTAAAAAAAAAATGGTAAAAAAAAGCACCTGTTCCCATCTCAAGTATGAAGAATCTTTTATTTATGCAACAAAGTTATTTTCAGTATTTTCAACTCTCATGACTGCCTAACCCTAACCCTAACCCTAGCAATCAGGAAATGGATGGTGCTCCATCACTGACCGTTCCCACGAGAAACTAATGCTTGCAAAAGGTTCCTAGGTATGTGTTGGAAGTGCTCCAACCGGAAGTGGAGGAATACAGACGGTATTTTGGTTGCATTTGGAGCGGAAGCAGTTTGATGCAAATTCGCGACAACAGGCGTCAAGGGGTTAATACATCACAGCTGCAGAATGTAAAAATGATCATTTACCTGTATCAGCTAAATTCAATGGGCTCTTCTGAAGGGGGTTTCCCTTTGATTTTTTGTCCAGCAGTTGTATAATTTTAACATATCTTCAATTTCACATCTACAGTTCCCTCTGACTGACGCCTTTTTTATCCTGTGTTGTATAAATCACCTTCACCAATGCTAGCCACTTGTCAGACAGAGTATTAGCTGTCCAAACACCTAAATTTACACCCAAAAAGTTAATGAAGTTTTGGGACAACATTTGACCTTTGCAAGTCTTACATTTATGGGAGTTTGTTGGCAGAAGAGAAAAATGTTAGGAAATGTTGGCACCTTGTCCTACAACCTTGCCATTAAACAGGCAACAGTATCTATCAAAAAATTACTTAAGCCAGTTTTTCCCTGACTCATCTTTAGCACTAGTTGGCTACACTTTACTTGCGGGCTTATAGAATTGACAGATTACATTTACAAAACTCAACAGCATTCAAAAGCATAAGCAGCATCTCTTCGGGATCAGCAACCTCACTTCTTTGCATAATGTGCAGAACACACTGTGAAAAATTTGTGCTTTTAAAAACAGCTGACAGTAAAGTCTGTAGATAATCCGAAGTCACAAAAACACTGTATCTGTAGAAATGTTGCTTTGTGTTTCAGAGTTGCAATAACTACCTTGCAATGCAGGTATGACTCTCAGAGAGCAAAAACATCTCATTACTCTTGTAGCATCATCTCACTTTGGCTCAGCAATAATTATTCTCCTGCTTAAAGACATTTTTGTTTCATCCAGGAATAACGCAAATAAATGGATTTTCTTCCCCCAGGCCACAGCTGAAATCCCCTTTTGTTAAAACCAGCCTAAGGAATTTCCCCAATGTCCGGCTTCACTTTTATTGCCCCCATAAAACCTACACAGATCCACGACTCAGCTAATTTCCTTAAACTGTGGACATGCTGGATTTAAACAACTTTAAAGTACATTATTACAAACTCAATTCTAAACCTTCATTCTTTTCAGAACTATGAAAATGCAGATGGACTCTGATGTGTTTGATGTGGAAAATCAATAATATGTGTGAAATGCATTAATCTGTGATTATGCATGTTAATGTTAAATGAATGTTTATTCCTGCATGTTGATTTAGAAGCACTGCTTATAAGATACACTAAGGTTAGTTTAGTTATACATAAGTTTGTAACAATACATTCCAATGTATTTAAAACTGTGTATTCCTGTGGACTGATATCACATGTCACCAGTCTTCATAGAACCCCAGCTTCTTCATCCTATTGGTCTCTCACAGACAAGGCCTGTTATTGGACTAAAGGTTCATCGAGCCCGCCCACGAAGGACGCTCATTGGCTGAGATTCCGGTCAGGCCAGAAACCCGCGAAACTCAACAGAGCTTATATAAAGGAGAGAGACTCCAGCTTCAGCCTCTTTTTTCGTCAGACTCTGCTTCTCTCTTTTTCGTCAGCCCTCTTTCTGCTCTGGACGCTCTTTCCGCCTCTCTCTTTTCGGCTGCTCTCATTGTCTACACACAGCAAGGAAGAACAAAAGGACTTCGACCACATGTCGCTTTTCTGAACACAGAGCAGATAACTTGTAATTTATGTAACTTGGTATTTTCTTTTTCTCTTAAATACCTAGGAATTCCTATTTCTTTGAGCTCAATTCTTAATCGGAGTTAAACTCCAATTTTTATTCATCACTTTTTCTTTGTTAAACTTTCTGTAAAACCACCGTTTGATTTTAATGTAAACTTAATCTTGACTTTATTTTTATAATATTTTTCTTGACCAAGCACCCACCAGAAGCTACTATTTTTATCTAAAGTCCGAAGCCTTTTTAATTTGAGATCGGATTAGATATCTTTTAATTATTCCCGAAGACCTGCAGCGCTTGTCTACCAGGAAGAAAAGACGCAGCTCTCCACATCACGCGCAGCTGAGGAATCAGCGCGCTTCTGCAGCATCTCAACCATCGAGATCCAACTTACGATCTCACGAATATCATTAATCGTCAAGAGAATATTTGCGGGACAAATATTCTGGGTTTTGCCCCTGAACAACACTTCAAAACTTCATGAGGACGACGACAGAACTATCATCGACCGAGGAACACGTGAGCTGCAAACTTTAATTCCACTGCTGAATTAACGTCTGAGGTTCGGTAATAATTTGTATATCTAATCAGATGCAAATTAAGAAGCCCTTAACATAACTCTTCTTTTCATTAAAATTCCGTTTTTATTTTCTTAAGATTAATTTAGGACTTTTTCATAATCAGTAAACTTTCTCCATAAATTTGCGTTGTTTTTAATAATCTGTTAACTCAAACTGATAGAAATTCGTTTCTCAGTTTAACCCTGGTTCCGAAAATATTGACATTGTTAATCTATCATTTACAAGACTGATTTTATAATTATTAATGAAATTACTACAATGTCTGTTAATCATTTCGTTTAATAAATATTTAAAAATGAGAAGTTGTTGGGAATTTATTTCATTCTGAGTCTGTTTCAAGCCCAGGTATCGAATTCACGGAAAATTTTTGAGACTGATTATTGATTAATTTATTGAGTGATCAAACAGGTATAAAGTGAAATTAAAGATCAAATTGCTTCTTAAATATAGAAGCTGGTGCCCCTTACTAGTGTTTAACTTTTCTGATGTATATGAAATGAGATTTGAGCTCAGATTCCAATACATCAATATAAATTAAATAATTCATACCTGATCATATTTATTATTTATTAATATTCCCATTTTACATTACACTCTTAATAATTTTGCATACTAACAAGATTTAAAGAGGAGAACAGCTAACACTTTCAAGACCCAAAGTTTCAGGTAACTGTGTGTTTTGTACCTAATGACTGGTAGAGTTCTGTCATTTTGGGGTGATCCCAGCAGGTTGTCTGTGTCTGGTGACTGTAAAGCACACAAAAACGAAGAATTAGTTAAAAATACACAAAACATAAAGGCTGACTCACAAACAGAGCAGGAGCCACTGACGTCAAAACACACACTCACACAAACACTTCCCACTCATTCAAGGCTCATCACAAATAAGAACAAGAACAGACAAAGGAACTAGTACAAACGCAAAAACACAGCAAGAGGACACACACAAGTTAAAGTCACTTTTATTATCATTGTTCAGAGGTGCACACACACTGTAGATGCTTTCAGAGGAAAATCTTTTGTCAATGCCTCTGAATTTGAGTCAGAGGCTACAAACAAACCATAAATCACACACACGGGCATTATAAAAAAAGTTCCCTAAAGGAAACGAGAAGACTCACATACACAAACAACAGGCACACACTGTAAAAACTGTCATCGCCACAGAATCCATCTTTTTAAACCGCAATGACAATGAACATAAGGGACCTTGAGTCTAAACTCCTTGTTTACATATTCTGCTGCACACAGAAGTCATGCCGCAAAAAAACTGCAAAACCCGATCAAACATGGCTGCTTCCACAAACACAGGACAGCCTATTTTCTGAGGCTGCCAATCAGTTGTTCTGTTGGCGTCCACATCTGTCTGTGTGTGTGTGTGTGTGTGTGTGTGTGTGTGTGTGTGTCTTATATGTTTCTAGAAGACATCTGAGCTGTCAAAAGCCAAACTCAGATCTTCATGGGATGCTTGAGAAGATTTCTAGTTTTTGAAATAGAAGTCTATTTTTGAATGCAGAGGCTCCCCTGTGGATTCTGCAATGGCTCACTCTCTGCTGACAGTGGGCATGAAGTAAAAACCAGGTGCCAACAGAGAGCTGCAGTGGCGAAGTGGATGGCTCAAGCCCTCTCCAAACGCAAATGCTCATCACTATTCAACAACTGCACCGAGTGATGACCCCTTTCACACCTGAGCAGGCATTTCTAATTCCTGGACTGCTCCATGTTGAGGATCTAACTGAATTATCGAAGACTTTTGAAGAATTCAAGAAATGGGATTTGTTGAAATTTGCTTCACAAAACACAGAATAAGGAGGCAAAGTCCTGGTTTCACTGCTGACTAAAATCACCTTAAAATGTGTCTAAATTTGTACAGTGATGGACTATTTCTGTAACTTACCACATATTAAAAAAATCTGTATCATATTTAATTTAATTAGCAAAAACAATTTAGGGTTCAGGAATACAATAATGTGAACAGTTATCAAGTTTAACTGCACTTGAAAATTTCCCCTCAACATATTTCCTTTGTTACACCTATACAGTCCTTTTCTTTCATGCATAAGGGGGAAAATCCAAGTGATGACAGTTACAACATACTGTAGCTGTTAAAATTTAGATAATGCAATAGAAAACATTCATAGACTACAGTGGAGGTTACAGGCAGAAGAGGAAAAGAGAGAGAATCTGGCCAATATTCAAAATGTCCTCTGCCTACAGGAAGAGGACAAATATCAACTGAGTTCAGAACAAAAAACACCAATAAGATCGAAGTGCACCACAGACTGACAAACTGTGACAAATTCTTGAGTCAAATAAGTATGAGAAGGGGTCACCAGGGCATCACACATGAGCGACTAGTTACACCCAAAATTTCACCTGTCAGGGTTCTAGTGATGCTGGATAATCGAGCAGTTCTCACAATTAAATCAATATATATATATACAGTGATGTGAGAACGTGTTCAGCCCTTTCCTGATTTCTCATTTTTTTGTATGTTTGTCACACTTAAATGTTTCAGATCATCAAACAAATTTAAATATTAGACAAAGATAACACAAGTAAACACAAAATGCAGTTTTAAAATGAAGGTGTTTATTATTAAGGGAAACAAAAATCCAAACCAACATGGCTCTGTGTGGAAAAGTGATTGCCCCCGAAACCTAATAACTGGTTGGGCCACCCTTAGCAGCAACAACTGCAATCAAGCGTTTACAATAACTGGCAATGAGTCTTTTACAGTGCTGTGGAGGAATTTTGTCCTACTCATCTTTGAAGAATTTTGAAGAATTATTGTAATTCAGCCATATTGGAGGGTTTTTGAGCATGAACCGCCTTTTTATTGGATTCAGGTCAGGACTTTGACTAGGCCACCCCAAAGTCTTCATTTTGTTTTTCTTAAGCCATTCAGAGGTGGACTTGCCGGTGTGTTTTCGATCATTGTCCTATTGCAGAACCCAAGTGCGCGTCAGCTTGAGGTCATGAACAGATGGCCGGACATTCTCCTTCAGGATTTTTTGGTAGACAGCAGAATTCATGCTTCCATTTACCACAGCAAGTCTTCCAGGACCTGAAGCAGCAAAACAGCCCCAGACCATCACACTACCACCACCATATTTTACTGTTGGTATGATGTTCCTTTTCTGAAATACTGTGTTACTTTTACGCCAGATGTAATGGACACACTTTCTAAAAAGTTCAACTTTTGTCTTGTCAGTCCACAGAGTATTTTCCCAAAAGTCTTGGGGACAATCAAAATGTTTTCTGGCAAAACTGAGACGAGCCTTTAAGTTGTTTTTGCTCAGCAGTGGTTTTCACCTTGGAACTCTGCCCTGCACGCCATTTTTGCCCAGTCTCTTTCTTATGGTGAAGTCATGAACACTGACCTTAACTGAGGCAAGTGAGGCCTGCAGTTCTTTGGATGTTGTTGTGGGGTCTTTTGTGACCTCTTGAATGAGTCATTGCTGCGCTCTTGGGGTAATTTTGGTTGGCCGGCCACTCCTGGGAAGGGTCACCACTGTTCCATGTTTTCGCCATTTGTGGATAATGGCTCTCACTGTGGTTTTCTGGAGTCCCAAAGCTTTAGAAATGGCTTTATAACCTTTTCCAGACTGACAGATCGCAATTACTTTGTTTATCATTTGTTCATGAATTTCTTTGGATCACAGCATGATGTCTAGCTTTTGAGGATCTTTTGGTCTACTTCACTTTGTCAGGCAGGTCCTATTTAAGTGATTTCTTGATTGAGAACAGGTGTGGCAGTAATCAGGCCTGAGTGTGGCTAGAGAAACTGAAGTCAGCTTTCCAAAGATGTGATAAACCACAGTTAATTTATGTTTTAATGGGATGGGGGGCAATCACTTTTTCACATAGGACCATGTAGTTTTGGATTTTTTTACCCTTAATAATAAACACCTTCATTTAAAAACTGCATTTTGTGTTTGCTTGTGTTATCTTTGTCTAATATTTAAATTTGTTTGATGATCTGAAACATTTAAATGTGACAAACATACAAAAAAATGAGAAATCAGGAAGGGGCCAAATACTTTTTCATACCACTGGCACTGTAACTTATTTATAATTTGGAAAATGGGGTAGAATTTGATATTTATAGTTATAGATTGGAGTCTTTCCAAGTAAAACAAAAAATGCTTTCTCCCTTTGCTGTCCTTTGGTACAGCGGCACCCAGCCCCTCCACCCCTGACTTAAAGTTAACACTCCTCAGAGTATGTAGTTATGTTAATGTTAAAACTGTATGTTCACAATTGTCAGTTGATTTTCTGAGTGAAAATGATCTTTAAAACAAGCTGCACATTTCAAAGGCTTGAGTCTTCTTAAAATGGCAAAATTAGCTTCACATACAAACTAAGTCTGCAACACAATTTGTGAACTGTGATGGCTGTCAGTTCTCTGTCGGCATGTAAAGTGATGAAAATATTCTAAACATAGTATACACTACTGGGACACCGGCCAAGCAGGCCCTCTCTGCCAGCGCTCGTCTCCCCCCCCATCCCCCCCAAGGTCTGGCATCGCCCCCGAGGTCGGCCCAGACTGTCCTGGACGACCCAAGTTGCAATGATAGGACCTCTGGCTGACCTCATTGCCCTAGCCCAAGATCGCCCTGCCTTCTGATGATTGGTCGCAAAGGTCACTTAAAGTGTCTGTGACAGGATGTAGGAAGTATGGCTCAATATTCAGTATGAATTTATCTTCAGTTGTCCACAAAGTTGGTTCTGTTGACTTAGAATGCTAAATAAGTGGAAAAATATTTCTCAGTGAATTTAAATTTAGCACTGTGTTGCAGTAACGCGATATCCGGCGACTCGCCTCGTTTCTGGATATGACGTCATGAGAGGAGTTTAATCTCGGCTGATCCATGTGCTATCAATGTGAACAAGCTGCTTAGCTTCTGTATCAGCAAAGAAATGCCGAAACATTGCGTGGCAGCTGGGTGTTCTAATTGTCCCAGTGAACATATAAGCCTGTTCTCATTCCCAAAAGATCCCGATCTTCTTAAAAAGTTGGCAAAGCAAGTACAGAGAACAAGGGGCAAATGGCATCTAACACCATCTTCTGTACTCTGGAGTGATCATTTCACTACAGACAGTTTTGAGGAGGCGCCTGCTATACAGGAATCTTTAGGCATGAAAGTTCGTTACAAACGAGTTCTAAAACCGGCTGCCATACTACGGTTTTTAAACGAAAACCCACAGCTTAAGACGATATCAACATATCAAAACAGTGCAGAGAAGCAACACTGTCAAAACTCGCCCGGAAAAGAGTAAGTCCCTTTGTTTATGTTTTAGGGTGTGACAGAGGTGTGTGTGCACATCAGATCTGCAAAACAATTGGGGTGTATAGTTACAATCTCAAAACCAGAAACACATTATGGATATTTTATCTGTAGTTTTGTCATTAGTGTCATTATTTCTTTAACCTGTAAACCTATATATATATACAGTATATATACAGTATATATACAGTATATATATATATATATATATATATATATATATATATATATATATATATATATATATATATATATATATATATATATACTGTATATATATACAGTATGAGTTTGTTTTCTGGGTGAAATATTTTGGGCTTTTGTCCCCGCTTAAGAGTGTGTAATATTGCAATTAATTATTTCATTTTGGAAGTCTCAGAACTGCTGACAAAAAAGCCAGACATTATAATCACTAGTGAAGAACTTCAAGAGGAAGATGAAGAGGCAGGCTTATCTTCAAGTGACATTTTTCAACCTACATATCTGCACATTATGAAGGTAAAGACCCATAAGTAATGTCGTATAACATATGATTCAAGACCTTTAACAATTAGGCGAGACCGGCTCTCGGCCATCTAGCCACTTCGATTTACAACACAGCAAAGGTGCATGATCAAAGTTGCACATCCAGTTCTTTTAGATCTATCTGTATATTACCATTCAGTGTTTTGGAGGCGACTGATGTCCATCTCTAACCTTTCACCGTCGGACCATTCATTCTCTGAAACGTGCGAGTCATCGTCGCTTCCTGAACAATATGGTTCAAATAAATAGGGTTGCAGTCCTTCATTAGAACCAACTCGCTCTTCTTCATCACTGGGTCCTGCTTCTTCCTCAAAAACTATCGACAAATCGCTCAAATCTTTGCTGAAATCGCTCACAGCTTCCTCCACTTCAGTGTACTTAGCCATGCTTGTTTACATATTGGGTTCCTCTCATGACGTCACAATATGGAGGCCCCATCTGACCCAATTTCGACAAACGAACATCGCAATCTGCTGCATCATGATGTAATTTATGGTAGTATATGGGAAAAAAAATTATTGAATTTTTTTTTTGTCTACACAGAATAAAAACACAGTAGTTCTTTCTAATAGAATAGAATAGACTTTATTTGTCATTATACCAAGTACAACAAAATTAAAAATGATGTCTTGGTTGAATTACAGTGGGGCAAAAAAGTATTTAGTCAGCCACCAATTGTGCAAGATCTCCCACTTAAAAGATGAGAGAGGTCTCCAATTTTCATCATAGGTATACCTCAACTATGAGAGACAAAATGAGGGGAAAAAAATCCAGAAAATCACATTGAAGGATTTTTAATGAATTAATTGGTAAATTCCTCGGTAAAATAAGTATTTGGTCACCTACAAACAAGCAAGATTTCTGGCTCTCACAGACATGTAACTTCTTCTTTAAGAGGCTCCTCTGTCCTCCACTCGTTACCTGTATTAATGGCACCTGTTTGAACTCATTATCAGTATAAAAGACACCTGTCCACAACCTCAAACAGTTAGACTCCAAACTCCACTATGGCCAAGACCAAAGAGCTGTCAAAGGACACCAGAAACAAAATTGTAGACCTGCACCAGGCTGGGAAGACTGAATCTGCAATAGGTAAGCAGCTTGGTGTGAAGAAATCAACTGTGGGAGCAATTATTAGAAAATGGAAGACATACAAGACCACTGATAATCTCCCTCGATCTGGGGCTCTACACAAGATCTCACCCTGTAGGGTCAAAATGATCACGAGAACGGTGAGCAAAAATCCCAGAACCACATGGGGGGACCTAGTGAATGACCTGCAGAAAGCTGGGACCAAAGTAACAAAGGCTACCATCAGTAACACACTACGCCGCCAGGGACTCAAATCCTGCAGTGCCAGACGTGTCCCCCTGCTTAAGCCAGTACACGTCCAGGCCCGTCTGAAGTTTGCTAGAGAGCATTTGGATGATCCAGAAGAGGACTGGGAGAATGTCATATGGTCAGATGAAACCAAAATAGAACTTTTTGGTAAAAACTCAACTTGTCGTGTTTGGAGGAGAAAGAACACCATACCTACTGTGAAGCATGGGGGTGGAAACATCATGCTTTGGGGCTGTTTTTCTGCAAAGGGACCAGGACGACTGATCTGTGTAAAGGAAAGAATGAATGGGGCCATGTATCGTGAGATTTTGAGTGAAAACCTCCTTCCATCAGCAAGGGCATTGAAGATGAAACGTGGCTGGGTCCTTCAGCATGACAATGATCCCAAACACACCACCCGGGCAATGAAGGAGTGGCTTCGTAAGAAGCATTTCAAGGTCCTGGAGTGGCCTAGCCAGTCTCCAGATCTCAACCCCATAGAAAATCTTTGGAGGGAGTTGAAAGTCAGTGTTGCCCAGCGATAACCCCAAAACATCACTGCTCTAGAGGAGATCTGAATGGGCCAAAATACCAGCAACAATGTGTGAAAACCTTGTGAAGACTTACAGAAAACGTCTGACCTCTGTCATTGCCAACAAAGGGTATATAACAAAGTATTGAGATGAACTTTTGTTATTGACCAAATACTTATTTTACTGAGGAATTTACCAATTAATTCATTAAAAATCCTTCATTGCGATTTTCTGGGTTTTTTTTTTCTCATTTTGTCTCTCATAGTTGAAGTATACCTATGATGAAAATTGGAGACCTCTCTCATCTTTTAAGTGGGAGAACTTGCACAACTGGTAGCTGACTAAATACTTTTTTGCCCCACTGTATGTCACAGACTCTTTAAGTGGCTGATGGTGAATGATTAAAAAAATCCACTTCAACCTATATTCAGTTGAATACACTACAAAGACAAGATATTTAATGTTCAAAATGATAACCTTATTGGTTTTTTGCAAATATTTGCTCATTTTGAATTTGATTCCTGCAACACATTCCAAAAGTGCTGGGACAGGGGCAAGAAAAGACTGGGAAAGTTGACGAACGCTCAAAAAATACCTTTTTGGAACATTCCACAGGTGAACAGACTAATTGGAAACGGCTGAGTATCATGACTGGGCATCCCCGAAAGTTGTTCACAAGCAAGGATGGAGCGAGGTTCACCACTTTGTGAACAACTGCGTGTGCAAATAGTCCAACAATTTAAAAATATTTCTCAATGTATAATTGCAAGGAATTTAGCGATTTCATCATCTACAGTCCATATGATCATCAAAAGATTCAGAGAACCTGGAGAACTTTCTGCACGTAAGTGACAAGGCCGAAAACCAACACTGAATGCCTGTGACCTTCAATCCCTGAGGCGGCGACAATATGTTAAAAACAGGCATCATGACTTCCGGTTATGGCTGCCACGTAGGACGGACGTGTCTCGCTCTGCTCTGCTCCTGGAGAAAAAAATCGGCAAATAACTCTCTCATTTGGGACAGAACGTATCCCAGCATTTGGGCGAGGATATGTCGGCGAAGCCTAAGGCTGGAAAACCAGGAAAAGGAAAAAGCGAGCCGCCGAAACAGTCCAAATTAACGGACTTTCAGGTCTGTGACGCAGCAAACAAGGCTCCATATATGGCGGAGGAGGCTGGCGGCGGCGCGATTTCTGCGGGGAATGGCGCAGATGCGCTGATGGCTGCCATGAGTTCAATGAGAGCGGACTTTTCCTCAAGATTTGATGGGATTATGACAGCGCTGGAAGGAATAAGAAAGGAATTGGGTGACTGTGTAGAACGAACGGCGCAGATGGAGCTCCGTCTCGCTAGTGCTGAAGATGACGTCACCCGTCTTCAATTAAAGGTGCGCACTTTGGAAAAAAAAAATAAATCTCTGGAAGATAATATTCTGGATTTGGAATCTCGGTCGAGACAGAATAATTTGAGGCTGGTGGGTCTTCCAGAGGAATCAGAAGGTCGGGACGTATGTTCCTTTCTGGAAAAGTGGATTCCGGAGGTGCTGGGCAGCGAGGAGTTGCAATCAGCAGTGGTTCTGGAAAAAGCACATCGTATTGGCCCACGGAGAGATGGGGGACCGCCGAGGACCTTAATTATGAAGTTTCTTAGCAACAGAGACAGGATGAAGATCTTCAACGCTGCACGTGCTAAAGGAGAGATTAAACACCAGGACCAGCAGGTGCGGTTCTACCCAGATTTGGCCACAGGAATCCAGCAATTGAGGAAGCAGTTTGATCCCGTACGTAAGGAGCTGCGCAACCTTGGGATTCGTCATGGTGTAATCTATCCTGCGAGACTGCTGACCACGTATGAGGGCAGAACCCACATCTTCAAGACCCCAGAGGAGGCGCAGGAGTTCATCAAGAAGATCAAAGAAGAAGAAGAGACTGGTGGGAGCTAAGCATGAACAAAATATAAGGTAGAATAATTAAGCATTTGCACAGGCATCTGACTGACTTGAAGTAAATAGTAAGTTTACAAAATATAGATTGTATTATATATTAAAAAAACAAAACAAACAAAAAAAAACTATGATGTACAAAGTTGTTAAAAATTTTGGAGTTAAGTTGGAAAACTACAGAGGAGAGTTAATGTTACGTCATTAAAAGCAGTAGAGTTAGGGTGATTGGGAGGATGAAGAAGGAGTGGCTTAGGCTGTTCCCCGTGGGTGTGGAACAGTCGATGGCTATATCGGGAGACAGAATTTTTCTTTTGATTTTGGGGGGTTTGCCACAAGTGTGGGAAGGGGAAATCTGTTTGTGTGTAGTTTGTAGGATGAATGTTCAACCACTCATGTTTTTGCTTCTCTGTATGAGCATGTTTACACTGCAAGGTAATCCCAAACTCTCTATTGATCATGGACCAAAGTGTTAATCTTAATTTAACTTCATGGAATTGCAGAGGTCTACAAAATTTAAAAAAACTTAAACAAGTTATGAATAAAATAAAGGACATGGGTTCAAGAATTGTGTTTTTACAAGAAACTCATCTGATAGAGGAGGATGTTAAAAGAATTAGGAGTAGATGGCAGGGAAGTGTATTCACCTCTTCATTTTCATCCCGAGCCAGGGGAGTTATGACTCTCATACATAAATCAGTTCCTTTTCAAGTGAAAAATGTAATTGGAGACAAATTTGGAAGATATGTAATCATTCAAGGTTCTTTGCTATTAGAAAATATAAATCTTGTGAACTTATATGGTCCCAATATAGATGATCAGAAGTTCTTTGCTAATTTATTTCTCATCTTATCATCACTTACAGGGCAACATATAATAGCAGGGGATTTTAATTGTACATTGAATCCAGGTGTGGATAGATCAACAGGCCTGGATTGTACGCACATTGGATGTAGGATGACTATTAATCATTTTATGAAAGAATTGAGATTGTTAGATATATGGAGAGAAATGAAACCACAAGTTAAAGCCTATTCTTGTTATTCCAGTACCCACAAGACATTCTCTCGTATTGATTATTTTTTGATTTCCACAGAATTAAGGTCCAAGATTCAAAACTGCTTTTATGATAACATCGTGATCTCTGATCATGCACCCTGTTGTCTAATATATGTAGATAAAAAATTGACAAAGGAATCAGGTAGATGGCAATTTCAGCATAAATGGCTTCAGGATGAGGAATTTGTCAAGTATATAGAAAAACAGATAGACGAGTTCTTTGACATCAATACTACACAAACATCAGCATGTGTAAAGTGGGAGGCTTTCAAAGCTTTTATTAGGGGACATATTATTAGTTATACAGGATCAAAATCTAAGAAGACTCGAGAGGAGAGAGCTAAATTGGAACATAAAATAAAAAATCTTCAGGAAAAAGTGTATGCAGGAAGTGACCCAAGGTTGGAGAATGAATTACTGATTTTGAGAGCTGAATACGACAAAAAATCAGCGAATAGAGCTGCCTCGAGTCTTCTAAGATTGAAACAATCTTTTTATGAACAAGGTGAAAAATCAGGAAAATTATTAGCATGGCAGATTAAACAATTGGAAATTAAAACACCAATTACCAGTATTATAAGTAATGGACAGGTAGTTATAGATCCTTTAGAAATTAATAGAGCCTTTAGAGATTACTATGAAAAATTATATGATACCAAAAATGAACCTGATTTAACAAAACTAAATGGGTTTTTGAACGAACTATCTATACCGTGTATTCCAAATGAAAACAGGGAGATATTGGAGTCTAAAATTAGTCAAGAAGAAGTTGGGCTAGCCATTGATAATATGAAATCAGGAAAAAGTGCAGGACCAGATGGTCTTCCAGTTGACCTTTATAAAAAATTTAAGAATAAATTAATAAAACCTTTTTTGGAAATGGTTTTAGAAGCATTTCAAAATAATAATTTACCATCATACATAAATAATGCCTTAATTATACTGCTGCCAAAACCAGGTAAGCCCTCTAATAAATGTGAAAATATGAGACCAATAAGCCTATTAAACGCCGACCTTAAGATAATCTGTAAAATTTTAGCAAGACGAATACAAGAAATTTTACCAAATATTATTAATCGAGATCAGAATGGCTTTATAAAGGGTAGACAAGGCTTCCATAATGTAAGAAGACTATTTAATATTATTTATTTTAATAAAGAAGCACCGGATACAGCTCTCCTATCATTGGACGCCGAAAAAGCCTTTGATAGAGTTGAATGGCCCTTTCTTTTTGAAGTCCTACAAAGGTTTGGACTTGGAAATAATTTCATAAAATGGGTTCAAATAATATACAATAATGCTACAGCAGAAATCCTAACAAATAACAATATTTCAAAACCAATAAAAATCAATAGAGGATGTCGACAAGGCTGTCCACTTTCACCTTTACTGTTTACTATGGCAATTGAACCTTTAGCGATAGCGATACGTTTACATTCACAAATATATGGAATTAAAGTTGGACCAACAGAACATAAAATCTCCCTGTACGCCGATGACATAATTTTGTTTATGTCGAATCTAAAAAAATCAATTCCAACCTTGTTGAATTTAATAAAGAATTTTGGGGAAATATCAGGATATAAAATAAATAAAACTAAATCTTCAATATTAATGCTAAATGAGACCCAGAGAAATTACCCAGCCCCTGAGGTAAATCAATTCAATGTTGTTAATCAGTTTAAATATCTAGGAATCCAAATTATGCCTAAGCTAGAATCAGTCGCCAGTGTCAACTATGAAGCCTTAATGTCAGATATCAATGAGTTAACTCAGAGATGGATGTCACTACCAATGTCGATGATCGGGAGAATCAATATACTTAAAAGTAATATTTTACCTAAAATACTTTATTTATTTCAATACATTCCCTTATCACCACCTTTAGATCTATTCTCAAGAATAAAAAAAAAGTTAGTGGAATTTATATGGAACAACAGGAGGGCTAGATTACGTTTGTCTTTATTATATTTACCATTTGATCGTGGAGGTCTGAAATGTCCAAATTTTATGTTGTATTATTGGTCGGCACAACTGAGGTCTATGACATATTATTTTTCATCAAATGATCTCCCTCACTGGACTGAAATGGAATCATACAATTTACCTTTACCTCTTCCCATATTCATATACTCAGATTCGGCAAAAAAATTACAAAAACAAGTTAAAAATCCATTTGTAAAGCATATGATCAAAATATGGTGTGAAGCTAAAAACTATTTAAAAGAACCACAGTTATTGTCACAATTTAGTCCAATATGGGGTAATCAATATTTTAAACCAGGGAGAGCGGACGCTGTATTTAAAGTATGGAATTTAAAAGGGATACAAAAGATTCAGGATTTATATTTGCCATGTGCAGACAACATAATGTCTTTTGAAGAGCTGAGGATCAAATTTAATCTCAATAGAACACATTTTTTTAAATATCTTCAACTTAGAAACTTTATTCGATCAAATCAAAATAAAGCTCTCACTCGACCTATTTATTCATCCTTGGAAAAAATGATGATGAAAGATAGTAAAAGAAAGGGTATTATTTCAGAGTTTTATAACTCACTGACACTATCTTCAAGTGAAAATTCACTGAAAAGATTAAACTACTGGAAAGAAGATCTGCAAATTGAAATTTCAGAGGAACAATGGGAATTGGCTTGTACAGAAGCTCAAACCAAATCAATAAATGCACGCCTTAAATTGATACATTTCAAATGGTTAATGCGGATGTATGTTACACCGGAGGAGTTAAATAGATATAACAAAAATATACCAGATACATGCACAAAATGCATGGAAAGTAAAGGAACCCTATTTCATTGTTTATGGGAATGTAGATTAATAAGAATGTTTTGGGAAGAGGTGAGGGTAACAATTGAAAAAATAATCTCAAAACAAATCATATTGAATCCTAAACTGTTTTTGTTGGGTCTGTACCCAGAAAAGCATAATTTTAATAAAAGTGAAAGAACATTCATAGACCTCAGTTTGCTTAATGCCAAAAAATGTATTGCACTATTATGGAAAAAGACTCATAGACCAGATGTGACTCAGTGGTTAAGACAGATGTTAACAAACCTTCCATTAGAAAGAATAACATATATACTAAAATCAAAGGAAATTGTGTTTGAGAATATATGGAGACCTTTTATTGATTATGTAAAAAATTTAAACATAACTCTTGAAGAAGAAGGTGAATGATGTGTGTGGACCTTGTAAATTCCAAACTGGTGAACATAATATGTATACTTATGTATTGGATTGTCTAGACTAAACAGAGGAGCATTGTTGAAGACTTGATTTTGTTGGTGGTTGTTGGTGTTTTTAGTGCATTTTTTTTTTTTTGTAGTACTTTAGTGTTAGTGTTTGATTGTTTGTATCATGTTTGTTAAAAAAAAAAAAAAAAAAAAAAAGGTTCAATAAAGATATTGTGGAAAAAAAAAAAAAAACAGGCATCATTCTGTAAAGGATATTACACCACGCGGGCTAAGAAACACTTCAGAAAACCACTGTCACTTAACACAGTTTGTCATTACATCTGCAAGTGCAAGTTAAACCGAAAGCCTTATATCAACAACACCCAGAAACGCTGCAAGTTGCTCTAGGCCCAAGCTCATCTGAGATGGTCTGACACAAAGTGGAAAAGTGTGCTGCAGTCTGATGAGTCCACATTTCACATTGTTTTTGGAAATCATGGACGTACTGTTCACCGGACTAATGAGGAAACCCACCATCCAGATTATTATCAGCATTAAGTTCAAAAGTCAGCATCTGTGATGGTATTGGGGTGTGTTAGTGCCCATGGTATGGGTAACTTGCACATCTGTGAAGGCACCATTATTGCTGAATGGTACATACAGGTTTTGGAGCAACCTATGCTGCCATCCAAGCAATGTCTTTTTCAAGGATGTCCCTGCTTACTTCAGAAAGACAATGAAAGCCCCATTCTGCACGTGTTACAACAGCATGCACATTATGAAGTGCAAAATATGACAACGGAGACCCCAGATTTTTGGGCAACTGAAGTTGTCCATCAAGCCAAAATGGGAAAGAATTCCACCTACAAAGCTTCAGTGTTGTTGGGTGTATAAGAGGGGGGAGAGGAGGGGGAGTACAGGGCACTGGTAAACAGATTTGTGGAGTGGACCAAGCAGAATCACCTGAGGCTGAACGTCAGCAAGACCAGAGAGATGGTGATTGACTTCAGGAAGAAGAGGACACCTTCACAGCCATTGCAGATTAGAGGGGAGGATGTGTAGGTAGTGGAGGACGACAAATATATGGGTGTCATGATCAGCAATGGACTGGACTAGAAATCTAACACCGATACTGCATACAAGAAGGGGATGAGCAGACTCTACTTTCTGAGGAAGCTGAGATCCTTCAACGTGTGCAACGGGATGCTGGAGCTTTTCTTCCAGGCCGTTGTCACCAGTGCCATCTTCTTTGCTGCTGTCTGTTGTGGTAGCATTATCAGAGCCAGTGACACCAACAGACTTGACAAGATTATCAAGAGGGCTGGCACTGTGATTGGTCTCAGACCAGAGACCTTTGAGACCGTGGTGGAGAGGAGGACACTAAACAAACTGCGATTCATCATGGACAATCCTGATCACCACCTCCACCACATGCTGGGCAGACAGCGGAGCATTTTCTTGAGCAGACTGCTACAGCTTTGCTGCTGAATGGCTAGGTACAGAAAATCTTTCCTGCCACACGCCATTTCACTGTACAATAACTCACTCTGATGTTGAATTCTGGTCATGGCTATGCTGCCATACTGTACCCTGCAGTCTAATTGGTACCTCACATTTCACCCTGCACCTGATAGTCCTGCATTGTACAGCGGGTATGATTCATGTATCTATGCGGGTCATCATCTATTCAGCTACAGTGTATACAAGTTATTCAGGCAGTTTTACTTTCCATGGGTAATTCCTTTTTCTTTTATGCTGTGTGTGTTTCTGTCGTTTTGGTCATCTATTGTCATGCTGCTGTTACACTGTAATTTCCCAGTTTGGGATCAATAAACTGACTGACTTGACTGTGGGGTTTTTCTCTGCACTCTGGTGCCATGAGACGGCCTCTGTTGTGATGTGGTGCAGTATAAATAAAGCTGAACTGAACTGAATTGAAATTGAATAAAGTACATCTATCTATCTCTCTCTCTCTCTCTCTATCTAGCTTCAACAATATAGTGTCCTCAGTTCTTAAATGCTTATTGAGTGTTGTTAAAAGGAAAGGTGATGTAACACAGTGGTAAATACACTACCGTTCAAAAGTTTGGGGTCACCTAGACAATTATTTTGTGTTTTCCATGAAAAGTCACACGCATTTACCACCATGAGTTGTAAAATGAATAGAAAATATAGTCAAGACATTGACAAGGTTAGAAATAATGATTTGTATTTGAAATAATAATTTTTTCCAGATACTCAACCTGCTCAAAGGAAGGTCAGTTTTATAGCTTCTCTAACCAGCTAAACTGTTTTCAGCTGTGCTAACATGATTGCACAAGGGTTTTCTAATCATCCATTAGCCTTCTGACGCAATGAGCAAACACACTGTACTATTAGGACACTGGAGTGATAGTTGCTGGAAATGGGCCTCTATACACCTATGTAGATATTGCACCAAAATCCAGACATTTGCAGCTAGAATAGTCATTTACCACATTAGCAATGTATATTAGATATTAGAGTGTATTTCTGATTAAAGTTATCTTCATTGAAAAAAAACAGTGCTTTTCTTTCAAAAATAAGGAAATTTCTAAGTGACCCCAAACTTTTGAACGGTAGCGTATGCCCTTGTCACAGCTTTTTTTGAACGTGTTGCATGCATCAAATTCAAAATGAGTGATTATTTGGGAAAAAAAAAAAGTGTATCAGTTTGAACATTAAGGGCCGTATTACAATGACGCAGTCCATAATCTGTTCTCACTGATGCAGAACGCCTTTATGGGGGTTTCCAAGTTCATTTCCTTATCACAGTGGTGCAAAAAACATTTTTTTTCCAGGTGTAAGGCATAAAAGAGGCTGGTCTAATTATTCAGAGGTGTGTTTTGGATAATCCAATCCAAAGTGCTCCTACCCATCTCTTTAATGCACAGAAGCGCATTATCTAAAGTGAACTCTGATCATGATGGCTTGTTAAGGATGGGTTTTTGCGTTGGCCAAAGGGCATGCGTGTAAGCAAAAATGCACACGATAGTAATGCTGCTTGGTAATAAGGAAGATATCAATCACAGTTGATACCCAGTTAGTTATTTTAGAGAGAAGAAACGTGTAAGAGATAATGCTGGGCTGAAAAATTGAACTGAATGACTTAATGTTGTGCACAAGGATGCAACACAGACATGAATGGATGTGAAACTTCAGGAAAAGAGGATGATGCCTGTGCAAACTTTCAGAAAATGGAAAGACCATTAACGGTGGCGTGGAAATTGCTCCCAACCCATGGGGAGATGGAATGTTTCCTCTCCTGTTGCTTTCGCCAACCGAGGGTCTCCCCATCTTGTGTGGAGGTCTGCCAAGATTTGTGGCTCTCTGTCCCAATCCTTCCTAGGTGGGAGAGACAGAGCATGGTGTGGTGCGGGCGGCCTTGGTCCGGTTGGAAACCCAAGGGCACGCAACTGCAGGCAAATGTGGACACATCACACACACAAGAAGGACTGAAGATGGCTGCCACCGGATTAAAAAGTGGGCTGATGGGCACCACTAATAAGCCTTCTCTACTTCTCTACTTCCTCTTCGTTTTGTCTTTGTGTGTCTGGACCTGCAACAAGAAGGATTTTCCGACAAACTCAACCAAAGGTGAAGTTAAAAAGTTTTATCTGTATGGATTTGGGCTTGGACATCTCACCCTACACTCTATGTGGTCTTTAAAAGCCCTGAGCAAAAACTTCCAAATTAAGGCAAACATGGCTGTTAAGCAAAAATCACAATATGGCAGAGGATATACAGTTAAAGTTCTGTTAGTTCTGCTACTTCTGGCAGGAGATATTCACCTTAACCCTGGACCTGCCACTATTAAACAGCAGACCACTGGGTTAGCACAAAACCGAGCTGTACAAAAGCAAAAACAACATTTATTTTTCCAAACTGTTAATCATGCACGAGTTCTTTGGGACACCAAGGCTAAACCAAAGGGGATCCTCGGCGGTCATTTAAACATACGGAGCATAATCCCCAAAAGAGATGAGATTTCGGTGTTGCTGTTGGACTCAAATCTGGACTACCTTTGTCTCTCAGAAAGCTGGCTACACAGGAACATAGACACTAATATGATCGATATTGTGGGCTACCAGTGTTTTAGAAAAGACAGGCAGGTAGGGAGGGGAGGAGGTGTTTTAATTTACATCAAAGAGAAATATAAATGTCAACTGGTTGATTTGAATACTTCACTTGAATGTTTAGCTGTTAATGTATGTCTCTCTCCGGTAATGAATTTCAACATTGCAGTAGTGTACAACCCACCGTCACACAACTCTTCCTTTTATAATGAATTAAGTGATCTGGTTAAACAACTTGAGAAGAACAGAGAAACAATAATTCATGGTGACTTTAATATCAACTGGTCTGATAAAAAAGACAAACAAAAACTGAAAAGCCTCATGACTAAATTTAATTACCAGCAAATCATCAAAGGACCCACCAGGATAACCAAACAATCCAGAACACTTATTGACATGGTATTTACTAATAAACCAGAACGAATAACCAGAACCTATAATCTTGTAACTGGTCTCTCAGATCATAACATGGTTCTTGCTGTCAGGAAACTTACTAAAAAGCGACTACAGTATTTTGGGGGAGTCGATATTGACAAATCAAATTTTATTATCCCCAAATCAAAAAATGAGGAGTTTGAACATTACTTAGAGAATCAAAATTGGGAGCAGCTCATGGCAACATGTGAAGTAGATGATTGTTGTAATTTTATAACTGCAACAATCACAAAGTCTATAGAAAAATTTTCAAAGCAAATTAAAAGTAGACAACAGAAGATTAGCCTACCATGGTTAAATAATGAAATAAGAAAACTTATGAAGAGGCGAGACTATGCACTGAAAACATCACTAACCTCCAAACTACAAAATGATCACCTTGTGTACAAAAGTTTAAGAAATAAAGTGGTACATGAGCTGCGAAAATCAAAAATATCTTATTACAATAAACTGATAGATCATGCAAAGGGTAACAACAGTTCCCTATGGAGGCATTTAAATAACTTAACTAATAAAAAAAACGATCAGAAGGGGGTAAAGGAACTTAGAATCAATGGCAAGACCGTCAGTGACAAGGCTACTTTGGCAAATGAATTTAATTCACACTTTGTGGGCTCTGTGGAAGACTTAACAAAAATTTTTGTGCTGCCAAATGTGCTCAACAACACAAATTCCATACTCCCAACAGATACTTTTCACATCGATGAGGTAAATGAGAAGTTAATTGCTGGTATTGTTAAAACACTGTCAAACTCAAAAACTAGTGATATCTACAATATGAGCACCTCCTTTCTCAAAATGCACAGCAAAATATTAATCAAACCACTGACTCATCTCATTAATCTCTCCATTAGGTCTAGTACATTTCCATCTGGCTGGAAAAAAGCTGTCGTCATACCAGTTCATAAATCAGGCAGTAAAGACGATATATGCAATTACCGCCCAATCTCTATCTTACCAGTCCTATCTAAGGTTCTTGAAAAAGTTGTAGCTACACAGCTGATAGACTACTTACAAGACAGTCAACTTCTTCATCCACATCAATTTGGTTTTAGACCAGGATACTCAACAGAAACAGCAAATTGTTGCCTTATTGAAAACGTCAAACAGTCCTTGGACAGGGGTAATGTGGTAGGAGCTGTTTTTCTAGATCTCAAAAAGGCTTTCGATACTGTAAACCACAGTTTGCTTTTATCCAAAATGGTATCTTTTAACTTCTCCCCAAATACATTAGAATGGTTTGCATCTTATCTCCAGAATAGAGAACAGTGTGTAAAAGTTCACCAGGATAAATCCTCATTTTTAAACAACCGCATGGGTATCCCACAAGGGTCCATTCTTGGTCCTTTACTTTTCAGCATTTTTATTAATGACTTGCCGTTACACTGCTCAGCTGCAACATGCCAACTTTATGCAGATGATGCAGTTATTTACACAGCTGCCAAGACTCCAGCACAGGCTGCAGATGTACTGTCTACAAGTATGGTTGATGTCCAAGAGTGGCTCCTCAAGAACCATCTATTGCTGAACCTTCAGAAAACAGTCTCAATGTGCTTTTCAATCAAAAAATGTAACCTGCAACATTTTAAAGTTAATATACATGATCATGACATCAGTTTAGCTACAGAATTCAAATACCTTGGCATTGTACTAGATCCTCAACTCAAATTTAATCTTCATATAAAGAAAATTTCAAAAACAGTAAAAAAAAATCTGAACTGCTTTAAATTAATTAGATATTACATACCTTACAAAGCAGCTGCACTGTATATGCATTCTATGGTTTTTTCTCATATATCATACTGTTTGACAGTCTGGGCTCAAGCAGCCCCTTCCACAATAAGACATATAGGTTCATTATATAATCAAACCCTAAAAATCTTGGACAAAAAGCCCATTAGGTGGCATCACTGTAATGTTTTAAAAAAATACAACCTATTGAGTTTTGAGAGCTTCATTGACCTCTGTCTTCTGAAATTAACGTTCAAATGTTTCCATAAATCAGCACCCGAGCCACTTGCTGGTTTTGTCCAAAGACAGGACAGCAGCAGAGCCACCAGGAGTTCTGTTAACAATAACTGTAAAATATTCCACCGCAGAACCACATTTGGACAAACAGCTTTCTCTATAAAGGGCAGTCACATCTGGAACACAATGCCAAATGAAATTAAAATAATAACGGGACTTCCGGTTATGGCTGCCACGTAGGACGGACGTGTCTCGCTCTGCTCTGCTCCTGGAGAAAAAAAATCGGCAAATAACTCTCTCATTTGGGACAGAACGTATCTCAGCATTTGGGCGAGGATATGTCGGCGAAGCCTAAGGCTGGAAAACCAGGAAAAGGAAAAAGCGAGCCGCCGAAACAGTCCAAATTAACGGACTTTCAGGTCTGTGACGCAGCAAACAAAACTCCATATATGGCGGAGGAGGCTGGCAACGGTGCGATGTCTGCGCGGGGAGGCGCAGATGCGCTGATGGCTGCCATGAGTTCAATGAGAGCGGACTTTTCCTCTAGATTTGATGGGATTATGACAGCGTTGGAAGGAATAAGAAAGGAATTGGGTGAATGTGTAGAACGAACGGCGCAGATGGAGCTCCGTCTCGCTAGTGCTGAAGATGACGTCACCCGTCTTCAATTAAAGGTGCGCACTTTGGAAAAAAAAAAAAAATCTCTGGAAGATAATATTTTGGATTTGGAATCTCGGTCTAGACAGAATAATTTGAGGCTGGTGGGTCTTCCAGAGGAATCAGAAGGTCGGGACGTATGTTCCTTTCTGGAAAAGTGGATTCCGGAGGTGCTGGGCAGCGAGGAGTTGCAATCAGCAGTGGTTCTGGAAAAAGCACATCGTATTGGCCCACGGAGAGATAAGGGACCGCCGAGGACCTTAATTATGAAGTTTCTTAGCAACAGAGACAGGATGAAGATCTTCAACGCTGCACGTGCTAAAGGAGAGATTAAACACCAGGACCAGCAGGTGCGGTTCTACCCAGATTTGGCCACAGGAATCCAGAAATTGAGGAAGCAGTTTGATCCCGTACGTAAGGAGCTGCGCAACCTTGGGATTCGTCATGGTGTAATCTATCCTGCGAGACTGCTGACCACGTATGAGGGCAGAACCCACATCTTCAAGACCCCAGAGGAGGCGCAGGAGTTCATCAAGAAGATCAAAGAAGAAGAAGAGACTGGTGGGAGCTAAGCATGAACAAAATATAAGGTAGAATAATTAAGCATTTGCACAGGCATCTGACTGACTTGAAGTAAATAGTAAGTTTACAAAATATAGATTGTATTATATATTTAAAAAACAAAACAAAAACAAAACAAACAAAAAAAAAAACTATGATGTACAAAGTTGTTAAAAATTTTGGAGTTAAGTTGGAAAACTACAGAGGAGAGTTAATGTTACGTCATTAAAAGCAGTAGAGTTAGGGTGATTGGGAGGATGAAGAAGGAGTGGCTTAGGCTGTTCCCCGTGGGTGTGGAACGGTCGATGGCTATATCGGGAGACAGAATTTTTCTTTTGATTTTGGGGGGTTTGCCACAAGTGTGGGAAGGGGAAATTTGTTTGTGTGTAGTTTGTAGGATGAATGTTCAACCACTCATGTTTTTGCTTCTCTGTATGAGCATGTTTACACTGCAAGGTAATCCCAAACTCTCTATTGATCATGGACCAAAGTGTTAATCTTAATTTAACTTCATGGAATTGCAGAGGTCTACAAAATTTAAAAAAACTTAAACAAGTTATGAATAAAATAAAGGACATGGGTTCAAGAATTGTGTTTTTACAAGAAACTCATCTGATAGAGGAGGATGTTAAAAGAATTAGGAGTAGATGGCAGGGAAGTGTATTCACCTCTTCATTTTCATCCCGAGCCAGGGGAGTTATGACTCTCATACATAAATCAGTTCCTTTTCAAGTGAAAAATGTAATTGGAGACAAATTTGGAAGATATGTAATCATTCAAGGTTCTTTGCTATTAGAAAATATAAATCTTGTGAACTTATATGGTCCCAATATAGATGATCAGAAGTTCTTTGCTAATTTATTTCTCATCTTATCATCACTTACAGGGCAACATATAATAGCAGGGGATTTTAATTGTACATTGAATCCAGGTGTGGATAGATCAACAGGACTGGATTGTACGCACATTGGATGTAGGATGACTATTAATCATTTTATGAAAGAATTGAGATTGTTAGATATATGGAGAGAAATGAAACCACAAGTTAAAGCCTATTCTTGTTATTCCAGTACCTACAAGACATTCTCACGTATTGATTATTTTTTGATTTCCACAGAATTAAGGTCCAAGATTCAAAACTGCTTTTATGATAACATCGTGATCTCTGATCATGCACCCTGTTGTCTAATATATGTAGATAAAAAATTGACAAAGGAATCAGGCAGATGGCAATTTCAGCATAAATGGCTTCAGGATGAGGAATTTGTCAAGTATATAGAAAAACAGATAGACGAGTTCTTTGACATCAATACTACACAAACATCAGCATGTGTAAAGTGGGAGGCTTTCAAAGCTTTTATTAGGGGACATATTATTAGTTATACAGGATCAAAATCTAAGAAGACTCGAGAGGAGAGAGCTAAATTGGAACATAAAATAAAAAGTCTTCAGGAAAAAGTGTATGCAGGAAGAGATCCAAGGTTGGAGAATGAATTACTGATTTTGAGAGCTGAATACGACAAAAAATCAGCGAATAGAGCTGCCTCGAGTCTTCTAAGATTGAAACAATCTTTTTATGAACAAGGTGAAAAATCAGGAAAATTATTAGCATGGCAGATTAAACAATTGGAAATTAAAACACCAATAACCAGTATTATAAGTAACGGACAGGTAGTTATAGATCCTTTAGAAATTAATAGAGCCTTTAGAGATTACTATGAAAAATTATATGATACCAAAAATGAACCTGATTTAACAAAACTAAATGGGTTTTTGAACGAACTATCTATACCGTGTATTCCAAATGAAAACAGGGAGATATTGGAGTCTAAAATTAGTCAAGAAGAAGTTGGGCTAGCCATTGATAATATGAAATCAGGAAAAAGTGCAGGACCAGATGGTCTTCCAGTTGACCTTTATAAAAAATTTAAGAATAAATTAATAAAACCTTTTTTGGAAATGGTTTTAGAAGCATTTCAAAATAATAATTTACCATCATACATAAATAATGCCTTAATTATACTGCTGCCAAAACCAGGTAAGCCCTCTAATAAATGTGAAAATATGAGACCAATAAGCCTATTAAACGCCGACCTTAAGATAATCTGTAAAATTTTAGCAAGACAAATACAAGAAATTTTACCAAATATTATTAATCGAGATCAGAATGGCTTTATAAAGGGTAGACAAGGCTTCCATAATGTAAGAAGACTATTTAATATTATTTATTTTAATAAAGAAGCACCGGATACAGCTCTCCTATCATTGGACGCCGAAAAGGCCTTTGATAGAGTTGAATGGCCCTTTCTTTTTGAAGTCCTACAAAGGTTTGGACTTGGAAATAATTTCATAAAATGGGTTCAAATAATATACAATAATGCTACAGCAGAAATCCTAACAAATAACAATATTTCAAAACCAATAAAAATCAATAGAGGATGTCGACAAGGCTGTCCACTTTCACCTTTACTGTTTACTATGGCAATTGAACCTTTAGCGATAGCGATACGTTTACATTCACAAATATATGGAATTAAAGTTGGACCAACAGAACATAAAATCTCCCTGTACGCCGATGATATAATTTTGTTTATGTCGAATCTAAAAAAATCAATTCCAACCTTGTTGAATTTAATAAAGAATTTTGGGGAAATATCAGGATATAAAATAAATAAAACTAAATCTTCAATATTAATGCTAAATGAGACCCAGAGAAATTACCCAGCCCCTGAGGTAAATCAATTCAATGTTGTAAATCAGTTTAAATATTTAGGAATCCAAATTATGCCTAAGCTAGAATCAGTCGCCAGTGTCAACTATGAAGCCTTAATGTCAGATATCAATGAGTTAACTCAGAGATGGATGTCACTACCAATGTCAATGATCGGGAGAATCAATATACTTAAAAGTAATATTTTACCTAAAATACTTTATTTATTTCAATACATTCCCTTATCACCACCTTTAGATCTATTCTCAAGAATAAAA
Organism: Pholidichthys leucotaenia; assembly: GCA_020510985.1. NCBI lineage: Eukaryota > Metazoa > Chordata > Actinopteri > Cichliformes > Pholidichthyidae > Pholidichthys > Pholidichthys leucotaenia. Next base: position 328,757,854 of record CM035842.1, on the reverse strand, counting down.
AAAAAGTTAGTGGAATTTATATGGAACAACAGGAGGGCTAGATTACGTCTGTCTTTATTATATTTACCATTTGATCGTGGAGGTCTGAAATGTCCAAATTTTATGTTGTATTATTGGTCGGCACAACTGAGGTCTATGACATATTATTTTTCATCAAATGATCTCCCTCACTGGACTGAAATGGAATCATACAATTTACCTTTACCTCTTCCCATATTCATATACTCAGATTCGGCAAAAAAATTACAAAAACAAGTTAAAAATCCATTTGTAAAGCATATGATCAAAATATGGTGTGAAGCTAAAAACTATTTAAAAGAACCACAGTTATTGTCACAATTTAGTCCAATATGGGGTAATCAATATTTTAAACCAGGGAGAGCGGACGCTGTATTTAAAGTATGGAATTTAAAAGGGATACAAAAGATTCAGGATTTATATTTGCCATGTGCAGATAACATAATGTCTTTTGAAGAGCTGAGGATCAAATTTAATCTCAATAGAACACATTTTTTTAAATATCTTCAACTTAGAAACTTTATTCGATCAAATCAAAATAAAGCTCTCACTCGACCTATTTATTCATCCTTGGAAAAAATGATGATGAAAGATAGTAAAAGAAAGGGTATTATTTCAGAGTTTTATAACTCATTGACACTATCTTCAAGTGAAAATTCACTGAAAAGATTAAACTACTGGAAAGAAGATCTGCAAATTGAAATTTCAGAGGAACAATGGGAATTGGCTTGTACAGAAGCTCAAACCAAATCAATAAATGCACGCCTTAAATTGATACATTTCAAATGGTTAATGCGGATGTATGTTACACCGGAGGAGTTAAATAGATACAACAAAAATATACCAGATACATGCACAAAATGCATGGAAAGTAAAGGAACCCTATTTCATTGTTTATGGGAATGTAGATTAATAAGAATGTTTTGGGAAGAGGTGAGGGTAACAATTGAAAAAATAATCTCAAAACAAATCATATTGAATCCTAAACTGTTTTTGTTGGGTCTGTACCCAGAAAAGCATAATTTCAATAAAAGTGAAAGAACATTCATAGACCTCAGTTTGCTTAATGCCAAAAAATGTATTGCACTATTATGGAAAAAGACTCATAGACCAGATGTGACTCAGTGGTTAAGACAGATGTTAACAAACCTTCCATTAGAAAGAATAACATATATACTGAAATCAAAGGAAATTGTGTTTGAGAATATATGGAGACCTTTTATTGATTATGTAAAAAATTTAAACATAACTCTTGAAGAAGAAGGTGAATGATGTGTGTGGACCTTGTAAATTCCAAACTGGTGAACATAATATGTATACTTATGTATTGGATTGTCTAGACTAAACAGAGGAGCATTGTTGAAGACTTGATTTTGTTGGTGGTTGTTGGTGTTTTTAGTGCATTTTTTTTTTTTGTAGTACTTTAGTGTTAGTGTTTGATTGTTTGTATCATGTTTGTTAAAAAAAAAAAAGGTTCAATAAAGATATTGTGGAAAAAAAAAATAATAACGGACTTTAAAACATTCACTAAAAATGTTAAAAACTGGCTGAAAAATAAACAAGAATGTACTCATGTATGAATTATTTGTCTGCAAAGTGAGAGTGAATGAAGGGAAGGAATAAATGTGTTTGTTTATAGTGAGTGACGGAGGGAGGAAGGCCTGAAATAGGCAAATGTGAGTTATGTTATATGTGTTAAATGTGAGTCAGGCTGTTATATTTGTGTATTTATAATATTTATGTTAAAGGTGAGTCAGGCTGTTATATTTGTGTATTTATAATATTTATAATATTTATAATTGTGTATTTATAATTTTTCTGCATTGATGTATGTGGTTATTGTGTATATTTTTATCTTGATTCTTTTTTCTAAAGCCCATCCAGGGACAAGAGTTGCAAATTAGCTAATAGCTATACACTCTATGTGCAACACATCAGATTGATTGTCTTTGATTAATTGTCTATGTTTATTGCACTGTCCCTGTCAAATAAACTAATCTACTACTACTACTATCTCCTGTCTCATCATTGTATTTTGTTATTTACATTTTACACAACATCCCAACTTTACCAGAATTGGAGCTGTAGCTAAAATCCTAATATTACTACTACTACAGCATTATGTTTTCTGTTGTCTAAGTTGTTTGGTGCTCTGTCTACAATCTTCTACATCCAGGGCTGTAACACCAAACTTTGGAGATCAGGGGCAGCAATAAATATGGCACACCACATTAACGCCTCAAAAGTAGCCCCTGGATCCAAAGAGGTTGCAGACCCTTGAGTTAGAGGTTTATCTCGGTAACCTCATATCCACTTAACAGGCGTCTCTCAAATACAAATGAATGTGTGGCCAAAAAACCCCCTCAGTTTTTACATAAAGTAGCTTTTAAAGATCCAACCTACAAATCCAGGACAGAGCATGACTTAAAAAGCATATTTCAAAGAGAATGAACTAGAGGGCTGTACCAAGATCCAGTTTTACATAAACACTATATGTTAAAATGTGAGTAATCTAAAACTACTCAAGTAGGAACAAAAACTAGAATCATCTGAAATTTGAAACAATAGGTCTACTTTCTTCATACATTATCCAAGCATTAGAAAGGGTGTTATACTGTATTGTTTTAAATTTCAGATTCATGCTTCCTTATCTACTGTTTCACTGGTCAAAGGACCTGCTTAAAAAAAAAAAAAAACTGTTTTGAAGTTGACTGACATTCTCCTTGGACCAATATCAGAGAAGATTACTAGCTTTTACACCAGCCAGAGTTGAACATACGAGAGTTCCTCTGAACCAAATTCAACAGGTGCACTGGCCAGCCACATCTATGATCACAGACTGGTGTTGACTTTTAGGTTATAAGCCTGTCCTCCAAATCATTGTTCCTCTCTGGCTTTCATATCTGGTCCTTGTTCATTACCAAGCTGCAAATAAAAACAATAGACAGGCACTACTGCAACTCTTCCTTTGTCTAAATGTTATTTTCATCACACAAATTCAGCTGCTTTTAAATAATAATGCTTCTTCTTCTTCTTCTTTTAGATTTGACTGGCAGTTGGCAACCAGCCCACAGGTGCATTACCGCCACTGACTTGATTATCATCACTCTATATCTTTGTATATGGAGTTCTTATCAGGAGTTCTGAACAACTCCTTATGTGTGAAAAAATTATCCGTCTTGGCCGTAGCCAGATTCCCAGCCAGGAACTGGTCCCAAATGATGATGCTGATAAATACATTTCTTTGACAAAAATCCAAGGAGAATTTTTCTTTCCAATATTTCAGTAACCAAAATTAGCATAACAGCCTATCCATCCGTATCCAATTAAAAACAAATTATACTAGAAACATGGAAATTACAGCAGCCCATGATCAGAAATGGTGGTTGTCCTGATTTGTCAGGCAGGAGAGAGACAGAGAGAGAGAGAGAGAGAGAGAGAGAGCGCATCTGGAGAAGAAACCACTTGGGACTTATGTAATGCATGTGACATTTTACTTCAGTCATGTCATTAAATGACATATCAGAATACACATTAACAAACTGAATAACATCATGCAGGGGGGATACTGCAGCAGCCAAAAGAGGGTGAAATTTATGCAGCCTCTAGGGTACTGTGAGGGGGAAAATAACCTTTTACAAGATGCTTTTTGCGAGAGTTCAGCTTAAGTAAGCAAAACCAGCAGCTGACAGTCAATGGCCTGACCCGCTAAGAATACAGTGCATCCGGAAAGTATTCACAACACTTAACTTCTTCCACATTTTGTTATGTTACAGCTTTATTCCAAAAAGGATTAAATTCATTTTTTTTCCTCAAAATTCTACAGACAATACCCCATAATGACAATGTGAAAAAAGGTTGTTTTTTTTTTAGATTTTTGCAAATTTATTAAAAATAAAAAACTAAGAAATCACATGTACATAAATATTCACAGCCTGCACGGTGGCACAGTGGTTAGCACTGTGGCAGCACAGTTTACCCTCGGCCGGGGGATTGCGGGGATCGTGAGATCGTGGGTTCGATCCCAGCCCCCGACCAACAGTGATCTGTGTGGAGTTTGCATGTTCTCCCCGTGTTGCGTGGGTTTACTCCGGGATTTCTCCGGTTTCCTCCCACATGCCAAAAACATGCAGGTTAGGGATACGGGGCGCTTGCGCACGCAGCGACCGGTAGCTGGTGTCTTGTCACCAGACTGCAAAACAAGTCTACCTACGGGTACAAAACAAGTAACAGAAAACAAAAAAAAAACAGCCTTTGCCATCAAGCTCAAAATTGAGCTCAGGTGCATCTTGTTTCCACTGATCATCCTTGAGATGTTTCTACAGCTTAATTGGAGTCCACCTGTGGTAAATTCAGTTGATTGGGCATGAGTTGGAAAGGCACAAACCTATTTATATAAGGTCCCACAGTTGACAATGCATGTCAGAGCACAAGTCAAAGGAACTGTCTGTAGACCTCCGAGATAGGGCTGTCTCGAGGCACAAATCTGGGGAAGGGTACAGAAAATTTCTGCTGCTTTGAAGGTCCCAGTGAGCACAGTGGCCTCCATCATCCGTCAGTGGAAGAAGTTCGGACCCACCAGCACTCTTACTTGGGCTGGCCGGCAGTCTAAACTGGGCAATCGGGGGAGAAGAGCCTTATTCAGGGGGGGTGACCAAGAACCCGATGGTCACTCTGCCAGCACTCCAGCGTTGCTCTATGAAGAGAAGAGAACCTTCCAGAAAGACAACCATCTCTGCAGCAATCCACCAATCAGGCCTGTATGGTAGAGTGGCCAGAAGGAAGCCACTCCTTAGTAAAAGGCACATGGCAGCCTACCTGGAGTTTGCCAAAAGGCACCTGAAGGACTCTCAGACCATGAGAAACCAAATTCTCTGGTCTGATGAGACAAAGATTGAACTCTTTGGCGTGAATGCCTGGCATCATGTTTGAAGGAAACCAGGCACCGCTCATAACCACGCCAATGTTGACAGCAGCATCATGCTGTGGGGATGTTTTTCAGCGGCAGGAACTGGGAGATTAGTCAGGATAGAGGGAAAGATGAATGCAGCAATGTACAGAGCCTTCCTGGATGAAAACCTGCTCCAGAGCACTCTTGACCTCAGACTGGGGCAACGGTTCATCTTTCAGCAGGATGACGACCCCAAGAACACAGCCAAGATATCAAAGGAGTGGCTTCAGGACAACTCTGTGAATGTCCTTGAGTGGTCCAGCCAGAGCTCAGACTTGAATCCAATTGAACCTACAGTATCTGGAGAGATCTGAAAATGGCTGTGCACCAACACTTCCCATCCAACCTGACAGAGCTTGAGAGGTGTTGCAAAGACGAATGGGCAAAACTGCCCAAAGACAGGTGTGCCAAGCTTGTGGCATTATATTCAAAAAAATCTTGAGGCTGTAATTGCTGCCAAAGGTGCATCAACAATGTATTGCGCAAAGGCTGTGAATACTTATGTACATGTGATTTCTTAGTTTTTTATTTTTAATAAATTTGCAAAAATTTCTGAAAAGCTTTTTTCACGTTGTCATTATGGGATATTGTGTGTAGAATTTTGAGGGAAAAAATTAATTTAATCCCTTTTGGAATAAGGCTGTAACATAACAAAATGTGGAAAAAATGAAGCGCTGTGAATACTTTCTGGATGTACTGTAACGGATCGCCACAATAACACCTCAGCTTATCAGGCATGGTGCAATGATACCGCTTCCAGCTCATCAGAGTCTCGCTGAATGTTAAAATGGTTCCACTAAGTATTACTTCTCTGCTGATTCCCAATTAACCATAACCAAACTGCTACAATGATTTCCACTTACCTTAAAAAATAAAATTTCCCCACACATTCCCCATGGGGAACACAAGCACTCTGAGGTGAGTGCAATATCTCCCACCTCTGTTTTCTTTGAAGACACCAATGCTTACTGATGGAGAGCAGTTTTCAACTTTTCAATATAATTAATGTGGCAGAACCAAATCATGATAAACCCATCATCCATGAATATACAACAAAGTATACAACACATAGTTGTAGGGCAGGATCCCAAAGTGAACCTGTGTAGCGTTTGGTGACCCTAGAGAGCTTTACATGTTCTATAGCAAGAGGGCATAGGAAGTACCTTTGACCTTTTCACCCCAAACCTGTAGTCAGAGGTCATGGTTTAAATTTTGAATTTTCATGTATATTAATGAGTGCCCTTTAAAGGGTTAACTTTAACCTTTTGACCCCAAACCCATAGTCAGGTCAGGGTGCAAGTCATCCAAGATGTGTTTTAGATACAACTACTGTATCGATTTGAAAAGCCTACATCATTTCTTTCAGTAGTTATTGCGTTGACAAGATTTATGTAAAATATGACCTGTGACCTTTGACCTCAAGACCATCCAATGAGAGTCAAATTGCAATATGTGCATCATCAGTGTATAGCAAACCTTGGTACCAAGTTTCAAAACAATCGGAGCAAAACTGTAGGAGGAGTTGCTTTCACAAAAGTGGGACAGACGGACGGACTGGCCCATAACATAATCCCCCTTTAGGCTTCGACCGCCAGGGGATAATAAAAAAAGACCGTCTTCCACAGTTGTAAAATGGTTCAGGAAGATGCCATGAAAACTAATGGCAGCACGCTGGCCACACATATGTCTACACAACACTTGCTGTGCTGGTGGGAGTTTGTCACTGTCACACACTTGGACACATCCATAAATAATCATGAGGGTGCCGGTGAAAGATTACTACCCTATCTGGATATCCAAAGAGACAGAATTAGTCAAATATCTGTGCAAGAAAGATTTCCAGAACTTTTTTCCTCCACTGACTGCTGCCTGCTAGGCTTATCACCAAGCGTCTGTGACAGGTGATAAGTGCCTGCATTCACCAGCTGACATCTTCTGTCTTTCACAGGCTTTCACTGCTCCACCTCTGAACTCTATTTCTGCTTTTTTTTTTTTTTAAAGCATCCCCCATCTTTCTTATAATAGCAGCCTTATTTTTTGAGCACCCACTTTTGAGTTGCAGTTCAAATAGTTTAGCATTCCAATTAAAACTTCTTAAACAAGGCATCCTGAGGAGAACATTGTCCTCCCCCAAAAAATGAATGGCTGTTTTCTCTGCAAGGCACAACTCCAAATATCTCTTTACAGACACAAACGCAGTCAGACAGTACAACCAGAGAAGCCTTGGTATGTAGAAAGCAGTGCCAGTGGTGAAATAGCAATGCATATGAGGTTACCGGCATGAAGCGGCATACACAGAAATTAGTGGAATCCATTTCATTTTTCCCTCCAATACGTCTCTCGAACACCGCACTACAGGGGGTGGACAATCCATCGTTTTAATCAGAGAGCCTTTGTCAGCTCGAGGAAAAAGAGGAAGAGTATGAAAGGAGATGGAAGAGAGGACCAGGAGGGGTTAGGGAAAATGAATGTGTCAAGGAGTGATGCGAGTGTCCCAAGGATGTCACAACTTTGAAAGTGGCCTGTGATTACTGCAGGAGATGGATTTAGGGTTCAAAGAGAAAATTAAGTGGGTTTTCAGGACTGTGCAGAATCCTGCTAAATTATTTGGGTGTACGGGATGAGTATAAACCAGACTAGGGACACTAAAGACAGTTTTGAAGAGGATATTTGAGATGACTTTTTTTTGAGAGATAATAATATGAAATGGTACCGCAGAAAAGGAAAGCCTTGTCCAGCATGCCCAGATGCGGTGTATGTATGTGTGTAAAGGCTCAAACACACAGCCTCTCCTCTATTCATTTTCAACAACACACGATACTCCTACTTGTAAAATTTGGGGTTTGTGGACATCTATCTACTGACAATAACCAATCATCATCAGTTTCACTTAAAAGCCAATGAAGTAACAGTACAAGTTCACTTCTGCACAGCATGAACATGAATGAGAATCTACTGTAATCCTTGTGGTTTCTCATTTTCTCAAATATTTTGCCATCTCTAGAAAGGAATACAGAGATGTAAACAAAAAAGCAACTGCATGGGAATTTGCTGGCACCAGAGCATGTATTCCACTAAAGTTTACATTAGTTTAGGTGTTTGTTTTCCTTTTCTTTAAAATGACATTTACTCAACACAAAAACATCAGGACAGTCATCTCAAAACAATCAACTACGTGATCAATTTCTGATTTGCTTTTGTTTGCATTACTTTTTATGTCTGCATATGAATTTGTGTGTACTGTATTGTGTGCTTTATCTTTGTGAGTGGACAGAATCATATTCATTGGATGGGTACTAAATGTGATCTGTGGTGTCCCATGTCATTGCCTTTCATCTCTGAACCCTCTCTAATATCAAGCAAAAGAACCAAAATCAAGTGCCCCCTGCTTATTTTGTGTATACATCAACTGCTAATGGTTGAATCAGCATTATTTTTAATAAAAAGAAATAAGATTCTTGTAAAACATTGTAGAACAGGCCTAATCAATTACTGGCCCACGGGCCACATGCGGCCCAGAACCAACCCCCAAGCGGCCCAGGCCCAGTCCGTGGCCCAGCCAGAGAAGCAAAGGCCAACACGCCCCACAGAACCGCAGAAATCCATCAATTACCACAGACAGCAAATGCAACACTCTGTGCAGCCCGACAACTGTCAACCCACAACGCAGCGCACCTGCCCCAAAGCATGGGCTCTATATTATGACTGTGGCTGTGAAAGCGGCAAGACACCAAGCCTACACCAAACGCTAACGGGCACTGCAAATACACACAAAGTCAATGGAAAGAGGCAAGCATACATCGAATCGCACACTCGTGTCCAAGGGGCAGTGCCAGCCCCGAGACTCTGCCATCATCGGAGCAAAAGCATCAACATTGGAGAGCAAACCAGCTCGAAAACGAGACTGCCACCCACCCAGAGAAAGAAGGACTGGGAGCTCCACAGCCAAATTGGGACGCCGCAGCCACCCACCCACAGACTCCTGCCACGGACATGCCAACAAGGCCAGCAACACAAACGCCCACCATCCTGCAAAGCCCCGGAGGCAGGGACAACCTTCCCCAGGGGAGCCCCCTGTTGGATAATGTAAACCTAAGCATGACATTATTTTCAGGATTTCAGCAGCAGGTTGAACACAGCTGCATAAGTTATAAAGGCAACTTCACTTGTCTGCAACTCACTCAGATGGTAAATTCATGTCTATTCACGTGTTTATATTGAGTTATAATGTAATCGCGTCACACAAAAAATTCACCCATTCGCATTTGGTGTGAAGGCACCTTAAAACATGTCAATGACCCCGTTTACATGGTCATGAGTAAACCGATTATAATCAGCTTTCTGGAGTTACGTGATTATTCAAACTGTCATGTAAACAGAGTAATCCAATTACCTTTATCAGTTAAAGGCCATTATCGGTTTATGAGAAAACAGATTAACACACCTAGTTTATTTGTCCAATAAACCATTTACTAGGTACATGTAAACACCATAAGCCGTTTATTACCTTTATCGGTTTACTTCAGTAATCGGTTTACTCCTGACCATGTAAACAGGGTCATTGTCAACTCTTAAGTGTAAAACTGATGATGAAAATCATCCGTTTGGACTGATACCACAATACTGGATGTGCAGTGTTTGTTAATGTTATCAATCTTTTTCTTGGGGGGGGGGGTTGTGCACTGAAGTGTTTGACAGGTTTTTTTTAATTCAGCTAAATGCACTTTGTGATGTGCCAAGGTCAGTTAGGACCAGGATGTAGTATATTTTATTTCAAAAGGGAAACAAATATTAATGCTACTAACAGCGCACACTGAGTTTTTATGCACTTTGCGATATGCCTGAGTAAGATGTGACCAAAATGGTTATTTACAGAATTTTATTTTTTTCCCCCATTCTATTTATTTAATTGCTGTCCAAGAGGAAAAATATTTCTACTACTTCAAGTTCTGCTCAACCCCAGCACTGTTGTTGTGTTTTTATACACTTTTGATATGCCTTTGTCATGTGCCAAGTGCAAATTTAAAACCAAGACAATGAATAAAAAGTGCATATTTTTCATCATATTGATCTGTGTTGGTTTGAAATTTGTCATATTCAACAGATTGTTGAACATGGGCAGCCCAGTTACATGTCTTGATTTCAAATTGTGGCCCTACTGATTCTGTATTTGAATAACCCTGTTGTAGAACTTTATGGAAATGTTTCTCTGATACAAATCTAGCCCCATAAATCTTCATTGCTGAGACTTTTATTGTGGGTAGTGCTGTGGACAATGACATAAGTGCATTTTTTTCCTTCTCAATAGCCATTTGATATTTTTAAACGAGAAAGTGACATTTCAACTGAGGGCATGATGATGATTTAGGAGGTTAAGTTAAAAAAAAAACAAAAAAACTATTTCATCATGCTAAGTGTCAAATTCAGGCAGAGTCAGTGCTATAACAGAAACGAGGAGAAGACTGCAGAACTGACAGCTAAGTGAAACTGCTACCCAAGGATATTTTCTAACTTCCAGGGAAAATATGGTCAAATTCATAGTCGTTTAGGCAGCAGTTTGCGGCAATGGAGTCAGGTATTTTCTCGATAATGAGGGCCTTCAAACTTTAAAAATTGACAATTCTTGATCAGCATAAAATATGTCAAAGGAGCTACCAACACACTTCCTTTTCAGTCTGTTCTAGGAGATAAGCTGCTGTTTGGCCTAATTTGGCAAAAATTAGGATGAGAAGCAAGATGTCAAGTCGAAGCCATTATAGTCACTGTTCGAGCATGGGAGGTTGTCCTGGGATTCAGCTGGGTATTACCTATTCAAAAGGTGCTAACCATGAACTGAATGTAAAATGTGCAGGTGCAACTGCATGAATGTTAATTTACAAAGAAAAGCAATCATCAGAAAGAAACTTTTTTATAGAGAGAAATGAGCTGCACAAAAGATAAAAGAAAAGTACCAGGCCATACATAGGTGATGTATACTAGAGCTGGCACTTAAAAAAAGATAACAGGCTAGTTCATAGTCAGCTATGAAGAATAAAAATAAATATTTTCCATGTCCACTATGCTGCATTTAGATCTATTACGATTTCTTTAATAGCAAAACCAAACTGCTAAACATAAACTGCTGCAGACAGAAAGACAATCTTCTTTTGGAAATAACTCTCTGGGACTCAACTGTATTAAGGCATCATATGCAATACAAACAAGAAGTATAAGATGGAAGTTGAAAATATTAATGTCTGTTTTCTTTCCAAAAATATCGAAATTTGTCTGTTTTATGTGCCTTATTCACACTAGGGGTGGAAATCAACAGAGGCCGCACGATACAATACTGTGACAATAATTGGGCTGTGATGCCATATTATCATGATCTTGCAATATGCTTTAGTATTATGATATCATATATTGCCATTTTCCATCTCAATCTTTGTCTTGTTGAACTCCAGGATAGATCTCAGGAATCACTACTTTGCTGTGCTGACCAAATCAGACAGTGAGACTTTAGCACCATCTAGTGGACTGAAAAGTCAGTTGATTCTTATTACTCTGGTACCTAAATAGGGAAGTTTCTATTTGCAACATTATCTATCTATAAATGCAAGAAATCTCAGTCTGTGTGCTTGCCTGTCTGTTCCACGCATATCTCTTGAACCATTCGTCAGACTGGCCTCAGATTTTAAACGTGGCTTCCTAAGGTTATGAGGGTGTGCGTCCCCGAATATGGAGTCGCTCAGTCAAAATATGTAATTTCTGTCAATAAAAGTTTTAGCCACCACTCGGTCTCTCTTTATGAGCTGGCTTTAAGAAGTGTGGGCGGGGTTTCAGATTGACTGTATGCTGATTGGACAATACGCAGCATCACAACCATGCTGATTGGATAACACACAGCATCATGACCTGTCAGTCACTACAGTGTTCCCGGGAAAAACAAAGAAATGAAAGTTATAAAGAATATAAATATTCTTATAAAGAAAAAGATAATACTGAAGATTTAATGCTTAAAAAAATATAAAGCTGCCGTGATTGCGTAGGTTTAAAGGATAATTCGCCATATGTGGAGAATGAGGTGCGTGAGCACACTGGGCGGAGCATCAGCGGGGACCAGGTCTGACAAATCAACACAGAATATGCCGGGAGAAGCAGCAACCAGACCTGGCTCAAAGGCATGCTAACTGATGACGATAAAAAAAAGTTATTTTCAATTAAGTGAAAAAAGATAATGCATGGAGTGTGTTTTTGCCCTGAGGCTGATTTATCACGGAAAACAGTTGAGCTCTGTGGTTCGAGCGATCAGCTGATTGGATCCATCAGTGTTCTGACGCCATATCTATCAGAATAGCTGATATACATGCAGGACATACAGGAGAATTGAAATGGCGTTTCTTTCTCTCTTCAGTGATATGCGGCGCAATATAAGAAAAGAAAAGGAATGAGGCTGGAAAAACAACAACAGCAGTCCATGTACAGTAATGCTACCTGTAGTGCAAATAGTGACAAAAGATAGACTTAAGGTTTAATGCTTAAAGAATTATACCATAAAGTTGCTATGATTGCGTAGGTCTAATGGATAATGAGGCGTGAAGAACACCAGGTGTGCCGGGGGAGGAGCAGCCACTGAACTGGTGGACTGCAGTCCTTCGGAGGCACACGGCTAAAGCAGCAGCCAATGTGTCTCAAATATTTGTAAACATGCCCTGTTATAGAACTCCAGGAGTTTATTGACAATACACAGAAGAAATTCAATATCACACTGAACTCCTTCACTGAACAGTGATATAAACTAAAATAATAATGATGACTCAACAACTCCCATTCCCCAAAGTGCAACATACACTATTATCTTGAATAAGTGATAAAAGATCACACAAATAAGTGATCTGACAAACAAATAAACAAGGGATCTGAAACGGTCGCCAATATTGGATGTCTCATTCATTTTCAATAATTAGGTATTCTGTAATTAATATTCACAAGATCAAATAAATCTTAGTACCATTTACTCCCTTTCATATTTGTCAAAGTCTAACATGTGATTTCCTACATATAGCCTACATCTCTTTGTATTCCACTTTCAAACACAGCCTACATTTGGACCTGTAAAGCCTGATTGGGATATCCGTTTCAGACAGGAATACTTGCATTCTACGGGCAATGCACTAGTTCTTAATAAAGTATCACAATGGTGGTGTCTCTGATTCGCCACCACAAAGTATCACAATACAAAGATCTCTCTCTCTAGATGCCATGCCTAAAGACGTGGGTAATCATGGTTCGATAGCTGTCTCTATTCCTCCCAATGTGCAGGTTACTGTTTGGCGTTTCCTGCAGCCAGCTACTTAGGCCGTTGAAGAGCTTCTTTCTCCGTCTGCCTCTGCTCCGTTTTTCACTGATCTTTCCAGTAGTGACAAGATGTTCGACCTTTATTCTACTCAGGACATGCCCATGAAATAATGCTTGTCAAATCAAATCAACCTTTATTGTCATGTTGCTGTACATACAACTGTAGTGCAGGCAAAATGAAATTAAGTTTCTCTAGGCGTCCATATAAGTAAAAAGAACATAATTTAAGACACACTCACACACCCCCTCACCCCCCACCCCAACACAGCCATTCACCCATCCCTGAGACATACTTGAAACTAACTAGAACTATATACATATAATATACATAATGTCCATAAGGTGCAGTAGTATGTATGAAAGATTCCGGATCAACTGTTCAGCATCCTAACAGCTTGTGGAAGGAAGCTGTTAATCAGTCTGGTGGTTCTGCCTCTGATGCTCCGGAATCGTTTGCCAGATGGCAGCAGTTTAAAGTGTTTATGCAGAGGGTGAGAGTGATCCTTGACAATGTTCAGTGCCCTGCTCCTACAACGGCTCTGAAAAAGTTCTTGGACAGAGGGGAGGGAAACTCCAATTACCCTCTCAGCTCCCTTAACTATCCTCTGCAGGGCTTTTTTGTCTGACATACTGCAGCTGGAGTACCATGTTGCAATGCAGTACGTTCTCTCCTGATATTACGGTAAAGGATTTTCTTCTGTCCCACTCTTCTCAGTACTTCTTGATTTGTTAAGGTGCATTCATACCAAACACCAACAGGCAAATTTTTCGCGTGGCACAATTACATTATAACTCAATGTAAACATGTGAACAGACATGGATAGTGAGATGCAGGTAGGCGAAGTTGTCTTTAAAACTTCTGCAGCAGTGTTCAACCTGCTGTTGAAATTCCCAAAATAACGTCATGCTTAGGTTTACATTATCCGACCGGGGGCTCACCTGAAAATGTTGTCTCATGCCTCCAAAACTTCACAGATGATGGGTGTTTACATTGCTAGCTTGCTAGCACGTCTGTGGCTGGAAATCGTGGGTAAATAACTCCAAAATCCCGATTCAGCTGAAGAGTTCCCAGTCCTCCTGTCTCCCGGTGAGTGAGTTTCATTTTCAAACTAGTTTACTCTGCAATGGTGATAATTTCACTCTGGTGACAGCAGATTCTTAAAGCTAGCTAGCAAATGCATGTACTTGCGTCTTCCCATTCACTTTATATGGATTCGCACCGCCTGTTTGCGTTTGGTCTGAACGCACCTTTATTCTTTGAATGTAAGATATTCTTTGCATCTTTCTGAGACACCACATTTCTGTTGCACTGATGGTATTCAAAGCTGTCTTGTTGATGGTCCAAGCTTCACTGCCATATTTCAGGATGGGAGTAATATAACAATCCAAAACTCTTTTTCTGGTCTTGATGAGAGGTGGGAATTGGTAAGAATCTTTGAAAGGTCAAAGAAAGCTTTCTTTAACTGGGCTATTCTTATCTTAATCTTTTTTTATGTTTTCCATCACTGCTGATGGAAGAACCGAGATATGTGAAGCTCTCAACTTGTTCTGATGGAATTCTTCAGTTTGATATTGCAAGGATGAAGGATCGTCACTTCCTTGTGGTAACGTATCGTCACTTCCTGTTTTGCTGTCTGCCTGTGTGGTTTGCTCTCTAGCCATTAGCTATGGCTACTAGCTCTCCTTCCTCTCCTCCTCTGGTGTGCTCTCTCTGTCAGATGTTTAGCTACACCTCTGCCTCTTTTAGTGATAACGGTAAATGTAATAAATGTTGTCTTTTTGAGGCGCTCGAGGCGAGGTTGTCTGATTTGGAATCCCGGCTCCGCTGCATTGAAACACCGTCTGCGCCAGTTAATCTTGACGGACGCCCATTAGCTGCAGCGGAGCTAGCTAGCTTAGGTCCCCCTGTCAGCGGTTCCCCGGCTCTCCTCAGCAGCGAGGAGACTGGGTGGGTGACGGTGAGAAGGAAGCCTAGTCGCAAAGCCCCGGTACACCACCAACCTGTTCACGTTTCTAATAGTTTTTCCCCGCTCAGCGACATACCCGCTGAGGAAAAAACTCTGATCATTGGCGACTCTGTAGTCAGAAACGTGAACCTAGAGACTCCAGCGGCCATAGTCAAATGCATCCCTGGGGCCAGAGCAGGCGACATCGAGTCAAATTTGAAAATGCTGGCTAAAAGTAACTGTAAATATTCCACAATTGTTATTCACGCCGGCATTAATGACATCAGTCTCCGGCAGTCGGAAGTCACGAAACTTAATATAGAATCGGTGTGTGACTTTGCAAAAACGATGTCAACCACTGTAGTATTCTCTGGGCCCCTCCCCAATCTGACCAGTGATGACATGCTTAGCCGCTCGTCATCCTTGAACCGCTGGCTGTCTGTGTGGTGTCCTAAAAATGACGTGGGCTACATTGACAATTGGAGCTCTTTTTGGGGAAAACTTGGTCTTATGAGACGAGACAGCATTCATCCCACTTTGGATGGTGCTTCTCATTTATCTAACAATCTGGCATCTTTTTTATCCAAATTTCCAAAACCATGACTACTCAGAGTTGGGACCAGGAACCAGTCTTACACGCCTCTCTGCAGCTCCTCTTCATCCGCCACCCCTCAGCTTAGCCCCTGTCTTCCCCATCAGAGAATCTTTGTCTGCTCCCTCCAAAGTGAATAAAAATATAATGTATAAGCATCCCAAAGTGATAAAGCAAAATATTGGTAAAACTCAAATTAAACATAAAGCCTCTAAATTGAATGATTTGGCCTCTGTTCCTCCTCATAATTTAAAAATTAAATGTGGTTTATTAAATATTAGGTCTCTAACTCCCAAGTCTCTGTTAGTCCATGATTTGTTAATTGATCATCAGATTGATTTAATTTCCCTTACAGAGACTTGGTTAGGACAAGAGGATTATGTTGGTTTAAATGAATCAACTCCCTCTGGTTATTTAAACTGTCAAAATCCCATAAGTTCTGGTCGTGGAGGAGGAGTAGCAACAATTTACCATTCCAAATTACTAGTTAATGTAAAGCAAAAAACATGTTATAATTCCTTTGAGGGCCTGGTCCTCAGTATTGGGCACTTTAGCAATTTTAGGTTAAACCCAATTTTATTTGCCATGGTTTATCGTCCACCATCAACCTACTCAGAATTTTTATCCGAATTTGCTGATTTCTTAGCTGATTTAGTGCTGAAATCTGATAGAATAATTATAGTAGGGGACTTTAATATACATGTGGATGTAGATATTGACTGCCTTAATGTGGCATTCAATTCAATCTTAGATTCGATTGGGTTTTCTCAGAAAGTAGGAAATTCTACTCATTACCTCCACCATACATTGGACCTTGTTTTGACATATGGCATAGAAATAGAAAATCTTGTAGTGTCTCCTCATAACCCTGTACTGTCAGACCATTGTCTGTTAACCTTTGATTTTACTATTTCTGACTATTTGGCTCCTAAAGAAAAATATTATTACAGTAGATGCCTCTCAGATGATGCTGTTTCCAAATTTATGCAGATTGTTTCCTCTATGCCATGTGTCAACACAACGGAAATAAGCTATAGACAGCTTGCTCCTTCTGTAATTGATAACATGGTGGATAGTGTTTCAGCTTCTCTGCATCAGACTCTAGACTTGGTGGCCCCCTTAAAAAAGAAAAAGTCTAATCAGAGATTTCTAACTCCTTGGTTCAACACAGAAACTCGTACCTTAAAACAGAAGACTCGTCAATTAGAAAGAAAATGGCGCTCTACTAATTTAGATGAAATCTATTTAGCTTGGAGAAATCATCTTTTAATTTATAAAAAATCTCTTAGAAAAGCTAGAACGAGTTATTACTCTGCATTAATAGAAGAGAACAAGAATAATCCCAGGTTTCTTTTCAGTCCTGTAGCCAGGTTGACAAAGAGTCAGGACTCTGTCAATCCTAGCATTCCCTTAGAGCTTACTAGTCAGGACTTTATGAACTTTTTCAATAATAAAATTTCATCCATCAGAGATAAAATCAATCAGATTCTTCCCACAATTTTACAGTTAAATGCTGTAACTGCTACAACTCCTTCTATTGATGTCTGTCTTGATGAGTTTACTCCAATCAACCTTTGTGAGTTAGACAAAATAGTTTCCTCATCCAAACCTTCAACTTGTCTTTTAGACCCTATTCCTACCAGGTTATTTAAAGAAGTCTTCCCACTTATTGGTAGCTTTATTCTTCATATAATCAATTCTTCATTAACTTTAGGCCATGTACCGCAGGCTTTTAAAACGGCTGTAATTAAACCCTTACTCAAAAAGCCAACGCTAGATCCAGGAGCTTTAGCTAACTATAGACCAATCTCTAATCTCCCTTTCATTTCAAAAATCTTAGAAAGAGTTGTTGCTACGCAATTATTTGACCACCTGCAGGGAAATGGTTTACTTGAAGAGTTTCAATCTGGGTTTAGAATCCATCATAGTACTGAAACAGCCTTAGCGAAGGTCACTAACTGCCTCCTCATTGCATCTGATAATGGACTAGTTTCTGTACTTGTCCTTTTAGACCTTAGTGCAGCTTTTGATACTATCGATCATAATATTCTACTTGATAGATTAGAACACTATGTTGGACTTAATGGAACTTCGTTGCAATGGTTTAGATCTTATTTATCTGATAGGTTCCAGTTTGTTCATGTAAATAATGAGTTTTCTTTCAACTCAAAGCTTAGTCATGGAGTTCCACAGGGATCTGTGCTAGGCCCTACTCTTTTTAGTTTATATATGCTTCCGTTAGGCAACATTATTAGAAAGCACTGTATACATTTTCATTGTTATGCAGATGACACACAATTATACCTGTCAATGAAGCCTGATGATAGTAATCAATTAGCCAAGTTAGAAGCCTGTGTTTAGGAAATCAAAGCTTGGATGACTTGTAATTTCCTGCTATTAAATTCAGATAAGACTGAAGTCATTCTTGTTGGTCCAAAAAACCTTAGAAATTCCTTTCCAAATCAAATTTTCAGTTTGGATGCGGTTACTCTTTCTCTTAATAGCTCTGTGAGGAACCTTGGAGTTATTTTTGATCAGGATTTGTCCTTCAATTCACATATTAAATTTGTTTCTAAGACTGCCTTCTATCATTTGCGTAATATTGCCAAGATTAGGAGCATCTTGTCTCAGAGTGATGCTGAGAAACTGATCCACGCTTTTGTTAGCTCGAGATTAGATTATTGTAATTCTTTATTATCAGGCTGTCCTAAAACATCTTTAAAAAGTCTTCAGCTGATCCAAAATGCTGCAGCAAGAGTTTTAACAGGTACTAGAAAGAGAGATCATATCTCTCCGGTTCTGGCCTCCCTTCATTGGCTTCCCATAGAGTTTAGAATTAAGTTTAAAATCCTTCTTCTTACTTACAAAGCTCTAAACAATCAGGCTCCTTTTTATTTAAAAGATCTGATACTACCGTATTATCCTAACAGAGCACTACGCTCCCAAAATGCAGGATTACTTGTAATACCTAGAATCTCCAAAAGTACAATGGGAGGCAGAGCCTTCAGTTATCAAGCTCCTCTCCTGTGGAATCAGCTGCCAATCTGGATTCGGGAGTCAGACTCGATCTCTGTTTTTAAGAATAGGGCTAAAACCTACCTTTTTGATATAGCCTACAATTAGGGAGGGCTCATGTGTTTCTGAACCCTCCCTTAGTTATGCTGCTAATAGGTTTAGTCAGCCGGGGGACCTCCAGTAATGCACTGGGCCTCACTCCTTTCCTCACTCTCTATGAAATATTTTTTTTTGCTGGTCATTAACATCTGTTTGTTCTCTCCCATAGATTGAGTCCCCATCGTGCTGTTTGCTCTCTACATGTCTGTTCTTTTCTTCTTCTCTATCCCCTCCCCCCCCCAGCCAGTCGCAGCAGATGACTGCCCCTCCCTGAGCCTGGTTCTGCTGGAGGTTTCTTCCTGTTAAAAGGGAGTTTTTCCTCTCCACCGTCGCCAAGTGCTTGCTCACAGGGGATCGCCTGATTGCTGGAGTCTTTCTGCAACTGTGGGGGTTCCCCCCTACAGTTGATAGTGCTATGAGATGACTGTTGTTGTGAAATGGCGCTATATAAATAAAGTTGAATTGAATTGAATTGAATTGAATTGCATGTTGGTGAATCTTGCATCTTGGAGGTGACCATAGTTACAATTTTCTTGGTGCTAAGTTACTCTCTTTGTCTTTAATAGTTTCTGTAGTTCTTTCTCAATTGCAATGAGCACTGTGTTGTCAGTGTGTTGGAGGATGCTGATGTTGTGGCCTCCAATGTTGATTCCAGGGAGTCCTTCAATTTCTCGCATGATGTGCTTGCTGTACAGGGAGAACAAATCTGGTGACAAGACGCATCCTTATCTGACTCCTCTCCTGATCTTCATCGACTCGCCCAGCTGATTCTCATACCTAATCAGTCCCTCCAGGATTTCACGGGATGTTTTCATAATTGTTGCGGCCCAAAAAGCCTGAATTCGCGGGAGCTTTTTTAAAAAGTTGCAATGTTTTGAGAGTTTTTTTTTGCACTAAAAGTTATGGGAAGAATTACAAATTTTAAAGCAGATTTTTTTTTTCCAGTTTACTACAGTGATATTCTATATAACAATACAAGAAACGCACAGGATTGTCAAAAATTTCCTATTACAGTGATTTATAAATTAAGCAGAAACTTCTACTGTACAGAAAAACTCTTGTGCAACAGCAAATACAGACTTTAACACAATATCCATTACAACAGCTAAATTGCATTGAATGCATGTTAAAGAGTATACAGTAGATTGGAAATTATTGGTCGCACCTTCATTTGAAAACTCCCTACAGTCCCAAACCACTCGGTACCGAGCGGAGAGGAAAAAATAAACAATTTATTCTGTTGCTCTGTATTGTCTATTGGCATCTGTGTTTTTCCTGAAAAAAAAAATAAAAATAAAATACAGACAATATTATCTCTCTTTCTGTGCCTAACCCCTACCTGTCTATCTGCTGGGCATCTTGACACACACACTTGTCTCTTCAGACACACATCTTTCATTAAGGGTGGTGGTGGTGGTGGGGGGGGGTTCTCCGTGGCCAGACCAACGATTCACAGATTTAAAGCTCACTGACAAGATGTAGTCATAATTTTACCTCTAAACATATATAAATGTTCAAACACCAGCTGTAGTGTTAGATTTTCTTGTTTTGTTTGTGGTTTTACGGAGTCTTTCCTCATGTGCGCTCCCGTGACGGGGTGCTTTTGGGGCAGGCAGATGTTTTTCCAACATAAACCCAGCACTTCGAACACGTGGTCAGGATGGAGACGTAGCGAGATGTCTGTCGGCAGACTGGAGGAGACGGAGGAAGGGACAGTGTTGGAAAACTCATGGGTGGGTGTTTTTTTTAAATCACACACTTTTTTTGCTGATGTGTTCCGTTAATACTTACTGTAAACATGGAAGTGAACGCGATGCAGCAAAGCATTTGATTGGTTAGACTGAGCGTTTCAGCGCCAGTCAGAGACAAATCTGACTGGTGAAATTGGTGGAAGTTGACGAGGATTGGCCAAAATTGTGAGAAAGTTGTGGTGATTGGACAAAGTTGCAAGGTCGTGCAATAGTCGCACTGATTGGTTGATTTCGCATGAACTGACGTGATCGCAACATCACAAAATCCTGGAGGGACTGCCTAATGGTGGCAGTCTGCTGCCAGTATAGGTTCTTGATTATTCTAGGATCTTTTCCATCAATGTTCAAAGCTTTCAGTAAATCAATCAGATGCTCATGCTTGATGGTGTCAAAGGCTTTGGTATAGTTTGTGAAACAGATGTTTTGTTGCATTGTGCACTGTGTCTGATACCATCATCTACAGCACGGGGACCCCCGGGGAACAGTTCTGGCTCCCTTCCTGTTCACCTTCTACACTGCTGATTTTTCACACAACACACTACACTGCCATCTACAGAAGTTCTCTGATGACTCTGTGATCATCGGCCTCATCTCTGGAGTACAGAGCACTTATCCAGGACTTCGTCGACTGGTGCCTAGGAACTGCCTCCAGATCAATGCGAGGAAAACTAAGGAACTGGTGGTGGACTGCCGCAGGCGAGGACAACCCCCCCACAGCACCGGTAAACATCCAAGGGATTCAAAGATTTTATTGTCAATACTACTATACGTGCAGGACATACAGGAGAATTGAAATGGCGTTTCTCTCTCTCTACATTGGTGTGCACCGTCATGAATGCCCCTATGGGGAAGAAAAACAAACGCAAGTGCTGAATTGTATTTGTAACATTTATTAACAAAAATAACAAAGTCCAAAAAAGGTGTAGACAATACAAAAATGTAACAAATAACAACTTACAAGGCTGAGCCTCAGAGCAGGGAGCGCTCTGGAGAAGTAGAGGAGACACTTCAGAGGCTGGGAGAAGTGGAGTGATCAGAAGTTGATTCGATATTGCCACAGTACAACAGTGAACAGGCAGTGCTTAAATATACAGGGGAAAATGAGCTGCAGGTGTGAGTCAATGAGCAAGCAGGTGACCTAAATTGACCAACTGCTCACAGCTGAGCTGAGAGGGGAGCAGACTGTGAGCAGTTAGAGGGAGTGTCTGGGAAAGGGGAGGCACAAGTGTAAACAAATCCAAAATATATACAGAAAACTAACAAAATCAAATTAATCAGACATACAATACTTAGAAATAAAGTGAGGGTCTGAGCTCAGTGAAAACATGAGCTCAGACACATGACATGCATTTTATAAAAAGAAAGGAATTAGGCTGGATTAAAAAAAGAAATACAAGAACAAACAGCGACAGCAGCAGTCTATGTACAGTCTTTATACAGTGATGCAATCTGTGGTGCCAGTGGCAGCCAGAAGGACTCTGACCTCCATAGACGTAAACAATTAGTTTAGGTAAACGATTAGTGGTAATAAACCCAGCAATCCTATATTCAGACAGCTAGAGATGAATGCCCGTAGTGTAGTGCATTTCAATGCGGTAGTGTAGGTACAGATAGTGACAGATATGACTGCACATGATCAGTATTGCAGTGATATACAGACAGCAGCAGATATGGCATTTGTGCAAATGGTTGTGGTTAATGTGCAAAGACATATAGCAGCGAAAGTACAACAGAACAACAGTATTATTGTTGGTGTGCTAGTCTTTCTGTGCCAACATCTGAGGTGGTTATTGTGCAGGTGTTACCATCTGGAGGGGGTGGGGGTGAACAGAGTTCAGGGTCCTGATGGCCTGATGAACGAAGCTGTTCAGCCGTCTTGTGGAGCGGGCCTGGAGGCTATGCTATCTTTTCCCCAAGGGCAGGGGGCTGAAAAGGGAGTGTAGGGGATGGGAGATGTCGCCTGTGATGTTGATGGCTCTGCGGGTGAGGCGGGTGTGGTAGATGTCTGATGGGGGGGCAGGGGGGCACCGATGATCTTGCTGGCTGCATCCACTATGCGCTGTAGTTTCTTCCGGCAGGCAGCAGTGCAGCTTCCATACCACACCGTGATGCAGTTGGTTAGGATGTTCTCAATAGTGCCCCGGTAGAAAGACTACATGATGTGGGGTGGGACTCGTGCTCTCCTCAGTCTGAGGAGGAAATGGAGGCGAGTTTGGGCCTTCTTGGCCAGTGATGAGGTGTTATTGGTCCAGGTGAGGTCCTCAGAGATGGGCACCCCCAGGAACTTGGTGCTGTCCACCTTCTCCACAACTGCACCGTCGATGATCAGAGGTGGGTGCTGTGTGTGACCCCTCCTGAAGTCGACCACAATCTCCTTGGTTTTTCCCACATTCAGGAAGAGGTTGTTGTCTTTACACCACTGGACCAGTTGGCTGACCTCATTTCTGTAATTGGCCTCGTCATTGTTGGCGATGAGGCCAACTATTGTTGTGTCGTCCGCAAACTTGATGATGTGGTTGGTGTGGTAGGCTGGCATGCAGCCATGGGTCGGCAGGGTGAAGAGCAGTGGGCTGAGCATGCACCCTTGTGGGGCCCCTATGCACAGTGTGATGGTCTGGGAGGTGTTGCTGCCAACCCGCACGTTCTGTGGCCTCCCAGTGAGAAAGTCCAGCAGCCAGTTACAGAGAGAGGTTTTGAGTCCCAAGTGTCTGAGTTTTTGTATTAGGTGCTGGGGGATGATTGTGTTGAATGCTGAGCTGAAGTCCAAGAACAGCACACGCACGTATGAGTTTTTTGAATCCAGGTGGGTGAGGGCTGGATGGAGAGCAGCAGCGATGGCATCTTCTGTGGATCTGTTCAACCTGTAGGCAAATTGGAATGGGTCGTGAGAGGCAGGAAGGGTGGACTTGATGTGCTGCATGACTAGCTGCTCGAAGCACTTCATTATAGTGGGGGTCAGTGCTACCGGCCGGTAATCATTGTAGATGGATGGGACAGGCTTCTTTGGGACTGGTATTATGGCAGCAGTCTTGAAGCATGTGGGGACAACAGCTTGAGACAGGGAGATGTTGAAAATGTTGGCCAGGACATTCTTAAGCTCCTTTGCGCAGTCCTTCAGGACGTGACCCGGTATGTTGTCTGGGCCAGCTGCCTTGTGTGGGTTCATCCTGCAGACGGTCCGCTTCACGCTAGCTGGATCCAGACTCAAGGCCAGCTCGTCCGGAGGAGGAGTGGTCTTCTGTGCTGGTCTGCTGTTTTGTGCTTCAAATTGGCCAAAGAAGTCATTTAGATTGTTGAGCAGTGTGATGTCACTCGCACAGGTCTGAGGTGGAGGTTTGTAGTTGGTGAGGGTCTGTATGCCACGCCAGAGAGAACATGCATCTCTGGTGTTGCTGAAGTGTCCGGATATTTCCTTGCTGCACTGTTGTTTTGCCTCCTTGATGCCACGGGACAGGTTGGCCCTAGCTGGTTGTTAGTCCTGCAGTGTTGCCAGCCCTGAAGGCTGCGTCCTGAGCTCTCAGGAGTCTGTGGACCTCTGCTGTCATCCATGGCTTCTGGTTGCCACAAACAGTGATAGTATTGCAGTAACATCATGAATGCATTTGGCTCTGTATGCCACAACAACCTCAGTGTACTCCTCTAGGTTTGTGTGTCCATTATGAGTGCCCACATGCTTGAAAATATCCCAGTCTGTGGTGCTGAAGCAGTCTTTCAGAGCATCATAGGCCCCCTCTGGCCACACACGTACCTGCTTCTTTGTTGGTCTGATGGCTTTCACTCTGGGTTTGTATGCCGGCCTTAACAGGATGGTGATGTGATCAGAGAGGCTCTGAGGGGGGAGGGTTTGTATGCATTCTTATGGGTTGTGTACACCAGATCCAGCAGGTTGTCTCCCCTCATTGCAAAGTTTATATGTTGATATACTGTAGATTCGGTTGGAGGGCCTTTAAATTTGCGTGGTTGAAGTCTCCTGCTGTGATGAGAAATCCATCCGGATGCGCTGTTTGTGTCTCACTTATAGCTTGATAGAGTACTTTCAGTGCTTCCCTCCTCTCACTGGCGCCGGTGGGCAGGACATACACAGCGGCAAGTAGAACCGATGAAATTTCTCTTGGCGTGTAAAAGGGTCTGCCCTTGATGATCATAAACCCTACCAAAGGAGAGCAATGCCTGAACAACAACAAAGTCACAGCACCAGACATCACTGATGTACACACACACATGCCTCCACCTCGGGTTTTTGCTCCTACCGTTAGCACTCTGTTGCTGCAATAGCATGTTAGCCCAGCTAGGTGAATGGCAGAGTCCGGTATATTGTCATTTAACCACGTTTCCATAAAGATAAAAACACAGCAGTTCCGCGCATCACGTTGTGTGGATCTCAGGAGCTGTATGTGGTCTATCTTGTTATCAAGTGAGCACACGTTGGCCAGAATCAGTGAAGGGATCGGGGGTTTGTGTGGGTTAGCAGTTAGTGTTGTCCGTATACCTCCGCATTTACCCCGCTTCCGTCTCCTCTCACACTGTCTACGGTATCTCCATCTGGAATGGAGCACAGCAGTCAAGTCCGAGGATGTGGAAGACTGGCGGAGGATCCCTAGGCCACGAAGCTCCTCTTTACTGCTTTCACCCAGGACGTAATCTGTAGCTTTACTCCTTATCTCCAGAAGGGTGTGGTGACTGTAATGCGTGTGCAGCATTGTATATGTACAATAAACAGTTTAACAACACTAAGTGGCACAAAACACGAAAAATAGAGAGAAAACCTGAAGAGAGGAGAGAGAGAGGCTGCTGCATGTTCACACGCCACCTAATCATTAAGCCAGGGAACAGACATTGAGCTGGTGACATCTTATAAGTATCTGGGTGTTCACCTGAACAATAAGCTGGGCTGGCCACACAACACCAACACGCTCTACAAGAAGCGGCAGCACAGGCTGTTCCTCCAGAGGAGACTCAGGTCTTTTGGAGTGTAAGGGGCACTCCTGAAGACCTTCTACAATTCGGTGGTGGCATCAACCATCACATTTGGAGTAGTCTGCTGGGGCATTGGCATCACGGCAGCCGACAGGAAGAGACTGAACAGGCTAGCTCTGTTCTGGGGAGACGCCTTGATTCAGTGGAGGTGATAGGAGAGAGGAGGATGGTGGCTAAGCTGTCATCTCTGCTGGAGTCCGAGTCCCACCCCATGCAAGACACGCTGAATGCACTGAGGAGCTCATTTAGCGGTAAGCTATGCCATCCAAAAACATGTAGGTTTAGGGCGCTCGCGCACGCAGCGACCAGCGGCCGGTGGCTTGTCACCAGACTGCAAACCAAGTCTACCTACGGGTACAAATAAGTAACAAAAAACAAAAAAAAAAAAATCCTAGGTGCATGATGGAGAGGTTCTGCAGGTCCTTCCTACCTATGGCTGTTAGACTTTATAACCTAACCAGGGCTGCTCATAGAGGTCATATTAAATGTACTAAACATAACAACTTTGCACAAGAGATTGTTCCCTCCAACACACAACTAGGACAATAACAATCATTTCTGAGGGTGGCAACAACACTGTTGATTCAAATGCGAAATATACCGTCTGGGTACATATTCACATTCTGCAGGGTAATTTAACAAACCGTAATGCTGTTTATTCTATCTAGCTGCAATGCTCCTACACTGTGTAGATATCTGTGTACATGTACACTCACCGGCCACTTTATTAGGTACACCTGTCCAACTGCTCGTTAACACTTAATTTCTAATCAGCCAATCACATGGCGGCAACTCAGTGCATTTAGGCATGAAGACATGGTCAAGACAATCTCCTGCAGTTCAAACCGAGCATCAGTATGGGGAAGAAAGGTGATTTGAGTGACTTTGAACGTGGCATGGTTGTTGGTGCCAGAAGGGCTGGTCTGAGTATTTCAGAAACTGCTGATCTACTGGGATTTTCACGCACAACCATCTCTAGGGTTTACAGAGAATGGTCCGAAAAAGAAAAAATATCCAGTGAGCGGCAGTTCTGTGGGCGGAAATGCCTTGTTGATGCCAGAGGTCAGAGGAGAATGGCCAGACTGGTTCGAGCTGATAGAAAGGCAACAGTGACTCAAATAACCACCCGTTACAACCAAGGTAGGCAGAAGAGCATCTCTGAACGCACAGTACGTCGAACTTTGAGGCAGATGGGCTACAGCAGCAGAAGACCACGCCGGGTGCCACTCCTTTCAGCTAAGAACAGGAAACTGAGGCTACAATTTGCACAAGCTCATCGAAATTGGACAATAGAAGATTGGAAAAACGTTGCCTGGTCTGATGAGTCTCGATTTCTGCTGCGACATTCGGATGGTAGGGTCAGAATTTGGCGTCAACAACATGAAAGCATGGATCCATCCTGCCTTGTATCAATGGTTCAGGCTGGTGGTGGTGGTGTAATGGTGTGGGGAATATTTTCTTGGCACTCTTTGGGCCCCTTGGTACCAATTGAGCATCGTTGCAACGCTACAGCCTACCTGAGTATTGTTGCTGACCATGTCCATCCCTTTATGACCACAATGTACCCAACTTCTGATGGCTACTTTCAGCAGGATAATGTGCCATGTCATAAAGCTGGAATCATCTCAGACTGGTTTCTTGAACATGACAATGAGTTCACTGTACTCAAATGGCCTCCACAGTCACCAGATCTCAATCCAATAGAGCATCTTTGGGATGTGGTGGAACGGGAGATTCGCATCATGGATGTGCAGCCGACAAATCTGCGCCAACTGTGTGATGCCATCATGTCAATATGGACCAAACTCTCTGAGGAATGCTTCCAGCACCTTGTTGAATCTATGCCACAAAGAATTGAGGCAGTTCTGAAGGCAAAAGGGGGTCCAACCCGTTACTAGCATGGTGTACCTAATAAAGTGGCCGGTGAGTGTATATTCATTTACTGCTTTGGCTAACCAGTTATTATTATCTTATTTGCTATTGTTCTGAGTGCTGCTATCCCGTTGCTACTGTAATCCTGGCATTTCCCCATTGTGGGACTAATAAAGGCTTATCTTATCGTATCTTTATCTTATTTCAGCTCTTTCAGCGAGTGTCCTCAGGATGAACATGGTGTTCCTTGTACCTTTATCCTCAACAAAGCCACATTGCTCCTCTGCTACTTCAGGACCAATCTTGTTCCTGATGACTGGGATATGATCACTTCCACAACCTGCTAGATATGCTTTGGCTGATTTGAGAGTGTTTCTGGACCTCTCTTTAATCTAGATATAATCAATCTGGTTTCTGATGTTGTGCTCATGGCTTCTTCATGTCCATCTCCTACATTTGGGTAGTCTGAATCAGATGTTTCCAATGAAAAAAGTTGTTTTGCTTAGTCCCACTGTGTCAGATGTTTTCCTCTCTCATTTGAGGTTCCCAGTCTGTATGGACTAATGGTGTTCTTTCTTCCAGGGTATTGGGCACTGACGTCATGCCGCGCTGCATTCTGGGCCGTTGTTGCCATCATCATGGTCTGGCTTCTTTGTTTACCTGTAGTCTAGGCAACTGCTAACAGGAACAGACATACGGGCAATGGAACGGAGCAAAGAGAAAATTAAAATTCCTTATTCAGAAAAGCTGAATAAGGACGCAAAGTAGCGCTACCTCTAAAAAATTTAAGAAATAAACGGGACTGATCGATACGAGTACAAGAAATGAACCACAGATCTCAACCAACCGCCTCGAGTCATGCTGTCAGATGTGCTTGCCTGCCTGGTTTGTGGGGTGAACGCATAAACCCATGAGCAATTTAAAAACTATAAATCATCCATTGGTTAACTGAACAGGCTCATGTTCAATTAACCAATGAATGGGTCCAGCCGCCTCAAATATTCCGGGTGAATGACCAGAAAACCATCATTTAACACAAAGGTAAGCAGTCATTGTTTCTACAGTTTTCTGCACTAGCATGTGTCTGCAACTACAGACATGTTTAAGTCCCAGTGGTGAAATGTTGGATTTATGTTCAAATTTATCATATGATGCTTGATAAGTATATACACATTATTATCAACAGGACGTTAAATACTAATCCAGCAATGTGAGCTGATTTATGTTCAAATTTATCATATGATGCTTGATAAGTATATACACATTATTATCAACAGGACGTTAAATACTAATCCAGCAATGTGAGCTGATGCTCATGTACCAAAAAAAATTACCGATATAATTAGCTGTTATAAAAACATACTAAACCAGTACAGTGATGTTTTTATAGTCACCTGAAAGAGGAGAATCTGCTTAATTTAATGATATCAAACATTCTATGGACTTCATTCCCCAGCTGATATTAAATCCATGCGTAATGAAGGAAACAAGTAATCACAACTTAAAGAAAAATCAAAGAAAATCAGCAACACTGAAAAGCTCTCATTAAAAAAACAACCAAAAAAAACCCAAAAAAACACTGCTCCGAATTTCTAAGTCCGAGCAGTGAGATATTGGATTTATTTTCAAATTTGTCATATGATGCTTGATAAGTACATACACATTATTACCAACAGGATATTAAATACTAATCCAGTAATGTGATAAGTCCGACCCTTGCGCTGGCGCACTGAAAAAAATTACCGGTATAATTAGCTGCTATAAAAACATACTAAATCAGGACAGTGACATCTTTATAGTCACTTGAAAGAGGAGACTCTGCTTAATTTAACAATGCCAAACATTCTATGGACTTCAGTCACCAGCTGATATTAAATCCATGCATAATGAATGCAATAAGTAATCAACTTCAGAAAAATGGAAGAAATCCCCACACCGAAAAGCTCCCATTAAAAAACAAAACTGCTCCAGATTAGCAAGAGAAATGTGGAATAGCAGAGATGATGTGGGGAAATTATTTGATTTTGCCCTGTGCATTTTTACACATTATTGAGAGATGACAGAGCTGTGGCTGAGGTGCAGCCAAAGCGTGCGGCACGCAAGACAGCTGCTCTGGAGAGGGGATGTCTTTCTGCACTTCTAAATATTTTTTTAAATCACAACTTACCTTCGTGAAAATGCCGTGAACACATGACCATGTGTGCAGGAATATTGTCGAAGCTGATGTCTTTCCTTCTGACCACTGCAATCCATTCCATCCAACAGCTCTTTGTTAGCTCTGAGACCCGATTCTCTTCACTTTTCTTCCGTCGGGAAGTTAAGAAAAGCATATGCTTTTACCAGTCTTTTTCCACGCCAATCGTGAGAGCAGTTGTTGCATTTGATAACGCAGAAAAACTTCCCCATTCTAACGTTGCATGGTGTTCGGAGAAATAATAATGTGATTGAAAGGACCACATTGGCAATAAGTGCTTTCACTTTCATGTGTCATCCTGATTTTGTATGACATTTTTATATGTATATTTACATTTCCTATGTCTGTCTCTCTGTGTTGGCCCTGCGATGGACTGGCGATCTGTCTAGGGTGTACCCTGCCTCTCACCCAAAGATGCTGGGATAGGCTCCAGCCCCCTCGTGACCCGAAAAGGATTAAGCGGAAGAAGATGGATGGATGTTTGTATACCATATTCAGTGTCATTTTATCCAATTAAATAAATAAAAATAAATAAATAACAGACTGAAGAAACCCTCTCAAAAACTTCAGCTTAACCACATTTGTTGCTTTCTACTAAGCAGAGACAGGAAGAATACTTTTCCCACAATTTCTTGTAGTTTTTCCGTCAGGTGATGTCACACGGCCATTCTTAATTCCCCTGGGATTCACACTGCTTCATTGCTTTCTCGCTCTTTTCATAGAACTCCTCCAGTTCTTCACTACTTTCACTCATGGGAGCGTACATTTGAATGACGTTCATTGAGAAAAAGCTTAGCCTGCAGCTTTATCAAGATAACTGTCAGAAAGGGCTCAGAATACTTTCGGCGCTTTCGCATGATTTTGGTCCAGGATGACATCAATTCCTCTTATTTTTTTATTTAACCTTTATTTATACAGGGTAGTTCCACTGAGAGGCAACCTCTCTTTTTCAAGGATTCCCTGTTCACACTCACACAGTTACACATTCGCACCTGGAAGCTGCCCAGTACAACTACAGACTGACCTGTGACCACTGAGCAGCTCCACTGGAGCAGTTCGGGTTAAGGGGGGTAGGGCAAACACTGTTATGTCATCTGTCCCATCCAGACCTGGTCCTGCTGGTCCTGGGATTGAACCAGCAACCCTCCGCTCACTAGTCCACATCCCTAACCATTAGGCCACCACTGCCCCTTGCATGATGTTGACCACCTGAGTAAATGACCAGATGCCCATCTGCTGCTGTTGTCTGACCTACATTGGTCCACCTTCCTTCTGAGAGTCCTAAGATGTTGACACTTAAACTATCCATTTCTCTCAAGATGTGATACTGTGATGCATCGATTTTTTCCCCACCCTTACGCCACACAGTCACTAACATACACAAACACAGATACACGTACACACAAACAGTTCACAAAAGGATGTAATGAGTGCAGTTAAAACGGTTTCTGTCCACTTACTTGATGTAATAAGGAACCTTATTCTGAGAAACTGCTCGCTGCCAGGGGAGCTGTACAGATGCTGCAGACAGAAAGCAAAAAGATGGGGGGAAAGGCAAAAAGTCAAGAAGTTAAAATCCAAATGGCATTTTAATAAATGCTGCACAACACTACCATGGAGTATCATAATTCATTTAGCATTTATGCCTTGACTTTAAATAATTCAAACAACACATAATAGCATTGTTCCGCTGCATGTGGAAGACTCTTACAGAGTATGAAATTGGGGAAAGAAAAGTGAATGGATATCGTTTTCTCAGCAGATAAATGGGTGGAGATAAACGACAGGGGATAAAGGGGAAAAAGAAAATATCTGAGCACTAGACAAGACAATAAATACAGACAAGACAATGAAAAATAAACAGACTGGAAAGGGAAATCCTGAAAATGACAAGCTGATACGGTGTTACAATCGGCCACAACATAACACTTGAGAGGCTCTCAGAAGTAATAAGAGAAGGAAATGTTACTTGATTTATTGCCCTCCCACTTTCCCTCCTCCTTGACACAGCTCTACACCCAGATAGAGAGATGAAAAGACAGTAAGAGAAAGAGATTAAGCCAGATTGGGAGATATACGAGATGGCGAAGGTGAGATAAGAATGCACTACTTTGTTGATCCCTGAGGGAATATTAAGCTACTAGTGTAATGAGAGTGAATGTGTGATGGAGCAGATAGTGTCACAGTGCCAGGAAGATGAAAGACGAAATGGAGTGGTGTTTTGTCTGGTTCTGTCGCCAAGCTCTCAGGACCGCTTGCTTTGTAAATTTGTGCCTATTTGTGACACAGCATGGCCATGCTACTACCTGCTTAGAGTTGCACGCCGTCCATTTTGTCTCCGTGCCAGTCAGCCAGCAAAGCAAATCAGGAGGAGTGGGAGGAACAGAAAAGGATGTATGATTATAGAAAATGACTAAAAAGATAGAAAAAGGAGGGAGGCACAAGAGTCTGACAGCTTTGTTTAATGTTAGCGCTTCTACATTTGTCTTTCCTCTTCAGCTTCGTCTCCAACTTTCTCTGCTTCACTAATGACCACAATAAAGAGTAAGGAGGAGGAAGAAGTAAGCGCAGAGCTGTAATTAAGCCTGGCATTATTCACAAGTGAAGTGGCTCATCTGTTGACTGTGTGTATGTGAGCGTGCACTGAGCATGCATGACTGAAGCATGTGGCTGAGGATGAGAAGCAGTGGACAAGAGGAAAAAAAATAGCAAAAAAAAAAAAAAAGGAGGATGTGCAACTGAAGAGAAATGAATCAAGTTGTCCAGAATTCCTAATTCCCAAAGAGAAATAATTGGCCTGGTACTCACTGGAGAGGAAATGTTGGGAGGAGGGGCCAAAATCTCTGTGTGCTTCCTGAAGGAGTTTCAGTCTGTCCTCCACTGCCACCTGTACAATGACAACACACACACACACACACCAGTCAGTCAGCTGTTGGGTGGAACTTCACAGTGGCTTGAGCTGGCTTCATGGTTGGAATGAACTTAATTTCAGTGCAATTAACTCAAAAGTGGATTTCCTGTTAAAGCCCTAGCTCACCTTAATATACTGCGTGTACACACACACCCACACCCTATATATATATTACAAAAAATAAACTTGCAGGTCCTCATTTAGGCACCCAGTGTAGATATTTGTATTTCTACAAATATAGATAATTACCACAATTTCTGCCTCTTATGTCTGTGGTCTTAACTACAACATTTACTGACAACAATATATTATACATGCAAAATATATACTGTATCTATGAGTGTTCTAATACGATGTATGGCCCCTGTTCACTGATGTCAGACTGAAATTGATTTCTTGTCATACGAGTTTTACATTTATTTTTCAAAAATAGTGGGATGTTAAGCCTTCAAAACAGGTCAAGACTTGCCCCCATTAGGAATCTGTAGGGATGCTTATAAGAAGTCAGATTAAGCACAGTAAAGGAAGCACAAACAAGCCCCTTTTTCAAACTGTTTTTTAACAAGTCAAAATTCAACCACTTGCCTATAAAAATTTGTTAGTGAAAACTGCTTTTTTTCCCCACATTGAGAGTAAAATTGAAGCTTCATCCTGGTTTAAATTATCAATCACTTAAACTTTCACCTCAACTCTCCTGTGAAAGCTGGGGATTGACCACTCAGGCAGTGCACCTGTGCCCTGCTTTGCAAGGCTGTCGGTTTGCTTTGCTTAATCTCTTTGACTAGCAGGACTTTATTGGCAGTCTGTAATATTGAGACTCGCACATACACACAGGTGCTCTGGGCATGATAGCAGCCAGATCACAGACGGAGCCAGGAAATAGGCACAGAAAGGACAATAGCTCAGTTTCTTTTTGGCCCCTTTATGTCTTTTGTGCTCTGCATCCCCCAGCAAGGAAGACACCAACTGTCTGGATATGAAAACGAAATCATCAAACTACAAAGTGTGACCTTGCTTATTAGTGAAGCTACTGCTTTCCAGCAGACTGAAAGGCATCAAGACTCAGTGTGCAGTCCACTGCCCACATCTGAGTTACGGCCATTC
This sequence comes from Pholidichthys leucotaenia, assembly GCA_020510985.1. Classification (NCBI taxonomy): domain Eukaryota; kingdom Metazoa; phylum Chordata; class Actinopteri; order Cichliformes; family Pholidichthyidae; genus Pholidichthys; species Pholidichthys leucotaenia. The sequence continues at coordinate 328,724,087 of CM035842.1, read as the reverse complement.
TTCAGGCTAAAAAAACTGTTAGTGGGTGGGAAATATCAAAAGGCTACAAATTAACTCAGATACCCAATTTTGCTCTGCAACCCTGCCACACTTAAAAGGGGCGTCTTTAGTTTTCTTTCTTTTGCTGATGTGGTTTCATCTCACAACCCCTTTCCCCTGCCGACAACTACATCTTATTATGCCTTGGTGAAAACAGAGGCATACGGAAATCACTCAATGCGTCTGTATCTGTCTGTCTGTCTGTCCGCCTGTCTGTTTCAGCTCACCTGATCAAAATTAAGTGTAACTAAAGGCTTGTATCATTATACTGCCATATTTTCTCGACTTTTAATTTGCCAGAATTCCGAGATAAGGCTTTGTTTTCTAAATAGACAAAATTAACTCACCTGTACCGTCATCATCATCATCATCAGGGGCGACAGTGACTGTTTCATTTAGGTCTGATCAGATTCCTACGCAGCTCTGTAATTTGCCTTCCGCTGCCAGGAACTCCTGACCTTGTTAACCCGGGCGACATCCAAGCCGGTATGAGTTACTCTCTGACTGACCATTTCATGAAACTGCTTGCAAAGTATTTGAGTACCGCTAGCTTTTGCTGGACTAGTGACACATTCTTGGCAGATAGAGGTATTATCAGTGGCAAGGACAGGCCAAGACAAACTGACTCCAGTATCTGTTGCAGTGACTGACCAGATGATAGGTTTGTTTATCTCTGCTCTTTGTGTAGTGCATGTCACACTGCACCTACTGGCAAAAGTCCACCACAGACCTTGCGACAAGATGTGCTTATCTGCCAGGATGTCCAGTCTCATTTACCCCACTCAGAACTCACAGCCAGAGACTGCTCAATCTCATTAATGGAGCCGGGAAAAAAGGTATTGTAATAACTATGCCAGACCACTAGAGGCGGCAGTGTGACTTTTTTTACAGCACAACACTGCACTTTTTTTTTTTTTTTTTTTTTTTTTTTTACAGTACATGGAGCTGAAAATAGCAGTTACTGGGAAAAAAAAAAAAAAAAAAAAAACACATTCAGCAACTACACCAGACATGTCAAACTCAAGGCCCGTGGGCCAGAAGCGGCCCGCAGGACAACTGTATCCGGCCGGTGAGATAATATCTTATGTCTATTACATCTGGCCCGCAGATACAGTATATTGTGCAGGCATCACTAATACTACAAGTCCCAGAATGCATTGAAATTACTACAGCGTGTGGCTGTGTCAGTAGCATTGCGTCAGCCCCGCCTGCGCCAGCTCTCCCCCACCTTTTCCACACATTCAGCGGCCCCCATGCAGCATCTTCTTGTTCCAGAGTGAAATTTAAGCTAGCTCATAAAAAATGGCCAAATGAAAAGTGGACTTTGAAAACCGTGGCTTTTAAGACAGGTGGGAGTTAGAGTACCTGTTTACTGATATAAAAGGGAAACCTGTTTCCCTTGTGTGAGGGCTGATGTTGCTGTAATTAAAGAGGATGAAACAAAGCATCAGGGTAAGTTCAAAGATATAAGATAAGATAAGATAAGATAAGCTTTTATTAGTCCCACAATGGGGAAATTCCAGGATTGCAACAGCACAGGGAAAGCAACACTCAGAGCAACAATCAAGAAGACAAGAAAAACAAGAGCAGCAAATATACATATGTACATATAAACATAGTGCGGAGCATTGTAGCTAGATGGAATAAATATATAAATATATATACACACAGTGCGGAGCATTGTAGCTAGATGGAATAAACAGCATAACCGTCTACTTAGTTATCCTACATAGTATGAATATGTACCCATACATATTGTCACCCTCCGTAGCGACCGATATTGTCCTAGTTGTATACTGGAGGGGACATTGTGTAAGTCTATTGCGTCTTTTGCATTCAATACTATTAGGTCGTCACGTTTTTTTGCTATCTCTGCGAGCAGCCCTGCTTAGGTTATACAGTCTGACAGCCGTAGGTAGGAAGGACCTGCGAAACCTCTCGGTTGCGCACCTAGGATGATGTAGTCTGCTGCTAAATGAGCTCCTCAGTGCGTTCAGTATGTCCTGCATAGGGTGGGACTCGGACTCCAGCAGAAATGACAGTTTAGCCACCATCCTTCTCTCTCCCATCTCCTCTACTGGGTCAAGGCGCTGCCCCAGGACAGAGCTAGCTTTCTTGATCAGTTTGTTCAGTCTCTTCCTATCGGCTGCTGTAATGCCACTGCCCCAGCAGACCACTCCAAAAGTGATGGCTGATGCCACCACCGTGTCGTAGAATGTCTTCAGCAACGCCCCTTGTACACCAAAAGACCCGAGTCTCCTCAGTAGGAACAGCCTGCGCTGTCCCTTCTTGTAGAGTGCGTCGGTATTGTGTGACCAGTCTAGTTCATTGTTCAGATGAACACCCAGGTACTTGTAGGATGTCACCATCTCAATGTCTGTTCCCTGTATGTTTACTGGTGCTGTGAGGGGTTGTCCTTGCCTGCGGCAGTCCACCACCAGCTCCTTAGTTTTCCTCGCGTTGATCTGGAGGCAGTTCCGATGGCACCAGTCCACGAAGTCCTGGATAAGTTCTCTGTACTCAGCTTCATCTCCGTTGGAGATGAGGCCGACGATCGCAGAGTCGTCAGAGAACTTCTGTAGATAGCAGTGTGTTGTGTTGTGTGTTGAAACTGGTTTTATTGTGGCAGAAAAAATAGCTAAAGCAGCCCAGCCATTTACAGAGGGTTTGTGAAACAGTGCATGATTAAAGTGTGCGACGACGCATGTCTGAACAAAAAACAAGTATCTTTTTAAATGTTGGCCTGACCAGAAATTCCATTGCTGATCATGCATGTGAGCTTGTCACTAATCTACAAAATCAGCTGGTGGTAAAGGGAAAAAAAAAACTTGGTTGCATATTCTCTTGCCATGGATGAGAGCAGCAACACAACTGATACTGTCCAGCTGTCAATTTTCATCTGCTGCATGGACTCCAGTTTTTGTGTTATGGAGGAACTTTTGGGAATTAAATCACTCCATGGCACAACCATGGGAAAAGATATCTGAAGACGTATCTCAATGTGCTGGTGAAATGAAGCTGCCTAGGGACAAACTGGTTGGACTAACAAAAGATGGAGTGCCCGTGATGTGCAGTGAAAAGAGTGGATTAGTGGACAGGATGTGGGAGAACTGTACAGGTGAGCTGATTGTTTAGCACTGCATAATACACCAGGAATCACTGTGTGGTAAAGCCCTGAAAATGCAACATGCAATGAACACAGCAACACATGCAGTCAATTTCACAAGAGTCAAAGGTTTAAATCACTGCCAATTTAAGGCAAACGTGCATAAGAGCAGTGTGTGCTTAAATGTATGAGTTCTTTCTGTGTAATTTAGTCATGTAACCACAACTCTGGGTGGGGATTTATTTATTAGGGCCAGAGCCACTGACAACGTCAGTGGGCGAGAGCCGTTGTAATTGTTAGATTTTTTTTCTCCATCTAAGATCTCATTTTTGGGGTGGTCAGTGTGCATGGAAACTCATCACTTTTTGCAGGGACCTCAAGACAGCCGAAAAATTGAATATTTTGGAAGAAATATGAATGACCCCACAAAAATGGCTCTACAGTGCCACCTAACATGTGAAGTCAATGGGGAGTGGCACACGCTTACTTTCGCATAGAAAGAAGAAAATCAGGTGAGATGTTTATCATGTCAAGACATGTAAAAAACTCAATAGAAGTGATGGTCTACACCCAACAGGAAGTCGGCCATTTTGGCAGGAAGTGGCGATGACCAAATTTCCACCTCACACATTTGATCAAACTCGTCTTAAGGTTTTAGTCTGACTGAGCTCATTTGTGGTTTTTGATTGATTGATTGATTTTTATTTGAACATTGTTAAAGAAAGAAAAAAGAGTTCAAAACACAACAAAAAAACAAACCAAAATAAAATGTTCAAAAGGAGTGGGAAGAAGCCAACGCTTATACAGTCCCACCCCTTCTCCACACCAAACAAATTACAGTATTACTCATAATCATCTATGGTTCGTGGTGACAATCATCTATACCCATGTGCCATTAAAAGTAATTGAAAACTTTTCACGACGCTCGACGGTTTGGCCGTAGGGGCGTGGCAAAATTTGATGCCTCGCCATGATCATTCTATGACCATTGTGATGGCAATAACATGGTTCCGGTTCCGCCGGACCGGCGGCGCCACACGAGTCGGCTGCCTGTTGCAACAGCCTTTTTTTTTTTTTTTTTTTTTTATCTTCCTTCTTCTTTCTACACCTTTCACTCTGTATATATATCACGGACGCACGGATCGCCCCGGGGGTCTCCCGGGTCGGCGGACGGAGCCACGGTTTGCAGCGGGAGACGTTACAGCGGGGAGGAGCTAGTGCTAGCTAGCACTTGGCCGCCGCCCGGTGCTAATGGGAAACTCGACATACCGGGAGCTGTAGCGAAAACGATGCGGGTGCCGGGCTGGAGTTTAGGCGGCGTGAAAGAAATATAAGACAGAATAATAAAGAGCGATGGCAAGAACCAAGCTGACCGCCCGTAAAATCTACTGGAGGAAGAAGCCCCCCCCCAGGAGACAGCTAGCCACCAGGGCTGCTCAGAGAGGCGCTCTGGCCACCGGCAGAGTGAAGAGGCCTCGCCGTCACAGGCCCGTGCTCTGAGAGACATCCGTCGCTACCAGAAATCCACGGAGCTGCTCATCCGTAAGCTGCCCGTCCAGCGCCTGGTGAGGGAGATCGCTCAGGACTTCAAGACCGTCCTGCGTTTCCTGAGCTTCGCCGTCATGGCTCTGCAGGAGACCTGCGAGGCCAACCTGGTGGGTCTCTTCTTCGCTAAGGGGGTCACCATCATGCCCAAAGACTTCCAGCTGGCCCGCTGCATCCGCGGAGAGAGAGCTTAGACTTTCTGCTGCACATTCACCAGCCATAATGCTCTGCACTGTGTGTCTATATATATACATTTATAGTAATATGGACATATGTTTACTAGATGTTGTTTTTTTCTTGCCTTCTGATTGTTGCTCTGAGTGTTGCTATCCCTGTGCTGTTGCAATCCTGGAATTTCCCCATTGTGGGACTAATAAAGGCTTATCTTATCTTATCTTATCTTAATAACTCCGGTATGCACTGTCGGATTTCAACCAAATTCAATATGATGGATATTGGTCCAATTCCAAACAGTTCTATAGGACAATATTCATAGAAATCTACAGCGCCACCTATTGAAGGCAGAAAGTTTTGCATCAGAAAGTTGCCAATACTGATAATTTCTATAATAAAGAATGACGCATAGTGACAGTGCCCCCTACCGCCAATGAACAGGAAGTTGCCATAACTCACATGCCATACTCACACGCCACTTGCCAGAATGACGTGCAATTTTCTGAGGTTTATCAGACCCCCTGGTTGATCATAACTGCACATCACCTTTAGCATGGCGTCACTGCTGTTACCATGAACAAGCCCTCCTCGCCATTCAATCTGTGATTTTGTTGGGATGGTTGGGAATGACCTGGAGTCATGAAATCTGGAACATAGGTTGAGGTGACTGTCATATGTAGTCCTATATGGGTGGGCAACACATAACTGACAAGGAAGTGTTGCCATAGCGAAGGTCGACTCCTCGCCATGGAACATCGGAAAGTTGTAACTTGGACAAACTTTGTCTGATTTTCACCAAATTTTCTACAATGGCTATTAGTCCCACCCTGAACACTCCTATATAAAAATAATTAACAAAAGTTAAAGCGCCACCTCGTGGTTAGACCATCGGATATTTGTAACTTAGACAAACTTCATCCGATTTTCACCAAATTTTCTATGATGGATATTAGTCCCATCCTGCACGCTCCTATGTACAAATAATTTACAAAAGTTATAGCACCAATTATTGGACCAAACTTTGCACAAATCATACTAATCCCACTCTGAACACGTCTGTATTTCAATATTCACAAAATTGTCACAGCACCACCTAGTGCTGACATGTGGTACTGCACAAAATTGTATCAAATTTTACACAAAGACCAGTAGTCAGAATGACATGACATTTTCAGAGGTTTCTCAGAGCGCACTGAATTACACTCAGTGGAAGTCACTTTTGTCATGCGATCATCACAGTTGCCAAAATCCACTCCTCACCATTCAGTACATTTTTTATTTTGGAAGGTTGGGAAAGTCCGAGCATCACGAAATGGGGAATGTAAGTCAAGGTAACTCTCTTCTGTAATCCTATATGGGTCGGCAACACGTACCTAACACATAAGCACTGCCACATGCTGAAATTTCCCTCCTGGCAATACGTCAGACAGCTGTAACTTGGACAAACTTTGTCCAATTTACCCCATAATTGCAACAATGGATCTTAGGCCCGTCCCGCACGCTCCTACATAAAAATGATTGACAAAGGTTATAGCGCCACCTACTGCTCACAAGAAAGTACTTCGCCAAACGGTTTTCATTTTTATTAATTCAGGGCTTGCTGCAACAACGGGAAATTTGCAGGGTCCGACGGGCAGCGGGGTCCGCGGGCGAGGGCCTGCTTGCAGCTTTAATTTTTTCTTATTTTTTTTCTTCTTGTAAAGAAAACAATACATATATTGGCTGTTTTCATAGCCTGGAAGAAATTCATGCTACTACAAGTCAAAAAAGAAAAACTGATGAAAGTCAGGAGGGCATACAAATAATGCCATTGATAGGTCTTTTATTTTAAAATATTAATCTACCACCAAGGTTTGGTTTATTCTGACTCTGAAAAACGGTTTGTCCTGAAAACCTGGTCAATTTTAAGTTTCTTTTTCCTTTTTTAATAAATATTTACACAGTTTGGCCCTCGGCTCGGACTCAGTTTTTAAATTTGGCTCCTGGTGAAATTGAGTTTGACACCCCTGAACTACACCATTTAGAGTGGTGTGAAAAAGTGTTTGCCCCCTTTCTGATTTCTTATTTTTCTGTATGTTTGTCACACTTAAATGTTTCAGATCAAACAAATTTTAAATATTAGACAAAGATAACACAAGTAAACACAAAATGCAGTTTTTAAATGAAGGTGTTTATCATTTAGGGAAAATAAAATCCAAACCTATATGGCCCTGTGTGAAAAAGTGATTGCCCCCGAAACCTAATAACTGGTTGGGCCACCCGTAGCAGCAACAACTGCAATCAAGCATTTGCGATAACTGGCAATGACTCTTTTACAGTGCTGTGGAGGAATTTTGGCTCACTCATCTTTGTAGAATTGTTGTAATTCAGCCACAATGGACGGTTTTTGAGCATGAACAGCCTTTTTCAGGTCATGCCACAGTATCTCAATCGGATTTAGGTCAGAACTTTGATGAGGTCACTCCAAAGTCTTCATTTTGTTTTTCTTATGCCATTCAGAGGTGGACTTGCCGGTGTGTTATGGATCATTGTCCTGCTGCAGAACCCAAGTAGGCTTCAGCTTGAGGTCACAAACAGATGGCCGGACATTCTCCTACAGGATTTTTTGGTAGACAGCAGAATTCATGCTTCCATTTACCACAGCACGTCTTCCAGGTCCTGAAGCAGCAAAAAAGCCCCAAACCATCACACTACCACCACCATATTTTACTGCTGGCCAGATGTTCCTTTTCTGAAATGTTGTGTTACTTTTATGCTAGATGTGATGGGACACAGACCTTCCAAAAAGTTTAACTTTTGTCTCGTCAGTCCACAGAGTATTTTCTCAAAAGTTTTGGGGATCATCAAGATGTTTTCTGGCAAAACTGAGATGAGCCTTTATGTTCATTTTGCTCAGCTGTGGTTTTCGTCTTGGAACTCTGCCATGCAGGCCATTTTTGCCCAGTCTCTTTCTTATGATGGAGTCATGAACACTGACCTAAACTGAGGCAAGTGAGGCCTGCAGTTCTTTGCATGTTGTTGTTGGGTCTTTTGTGACCTCTTGGATGAGTCATTGCTGTGCTCTTGGGGTAATTTTGGTTGGCCGGTCACTCCTGGGAAGGTTCACCACTGTTCTATGTTTTCGCCATTTGTGGATAATGGCTCTCTCTGTAGTTCGCTGGAGTCCCAAAGCTTTAGAAATGGCTTTATAACCTTTTCCAGACTGATAGATCTCAATTACTTTGTTTATCATTTGTTCATGAATTTCTTTGGATCGCAGCATGATGTCTAGCTTTTGTGGATCTTTTGGTCTACTTCACTTTGTCAGGCAGGTCCTATTTAAGTGATTTCTTGATTGAGAACATGTGTGGCAGTAATCAGGCCTGGGTGTGGCTAGAGAAATTGAACTCAGCTTTCCAAAGATGTAATAAACCACAGTTAATTTCTGTTTTAACAGGATTTTGGAAGGGGGGGGGGGTCACTTTTTCACACAGGGCCATGTACGTTTGGATTTTATTTTCCCCTAATAATAAACACCTTCATTTAAAAACTGCATTTTGTGTTTACTTTTGCTATCTTTGTCTAATATTTAAATTTGTTTGATGATCTGAAACATTTAAGTGTGACAAACATACAAAAAATGAGAAATCAGGAAGGGGGCAAACACTTTTTCACACCACTGTATTCATTACATCGATTGCTTTCACACAGGTTTTGCTGTTTAGCTTTGCAGAGGAAGGACGAGGTAAAACTCGTTAAAAACTCACTAAAAACTACAAGTCCCAACATTCCTCGCACGCGGTTGCAATGAACTGTGCATGCGCCCAGAAACTCCCGCCAGAGGTAAGTACTGAGCAATTTGCCAACACTGGGTGAACAAATGTCCGTCTTTTTGCCCGTCTGTTTTCTTCCTCTGCTACTAAACAGCAAAAGCTCCTGTTCATCTTGACTGTCATTGTATTCACATACAGTACCTCCATTGCCTCCGACATTTAAAACATCTGCCACTGTGCCCTTCTTTTGTGTTTGGATTGCAGATGTTCAAATCAGTTTGATGGCTCTTGGCTGCCACCAACAGTGCAGGCATGTGAACTGCAGATTATTTTCACTGCGCATGCGTGTACTCCAAAACTACTGGCTGGATTTGTATGAAATTTTTTACCAGAGGTGGTCCTTGGGCTAGAGAGGAACCCATAACATTTTGGTGATGATCAGAGAACACATACTTCCACCAAGGCTCTGGCACTGAGGCATCAGAACCTTGGTGCTTTCATTTATCTACAGCAACAATGCTCTGTGACGGACTTCCGGTTATGGCGGCCGCCTAGAAGGACACGTATCACTCTGCTCTGCCCTTGGATATAAAAATTCGGCAAATAACTCTCTCATTTGGAACAGAACTTTTCCCAGCGTTTGGGTGAGGATATGCCGGTGAAGACTAAGGCTGGGAAATCAGGAGGGGGAAAAACTGAATCGCCGAAGCAGTCCAAATTAACGGACTTTAAAGTTTGTGGCGCAGTAGAAAAAGCTGCGGATATGGCGGATGAAACTAGCGGTGGTGCGGTAACTGCTGCTGCTGACGATGGCGGCACAGGTGCAGTGCTGGCTGCCATTAGCTCAATGAGAGCAGACTTTTCCGCTAAACTTGATGGGATTATGGCAGCGTTGGATGCAATGAGAAAGGAGTTGGGTGACTGCGTGGAGCGAGTGACGCAGGCGGAGCTTCGTGTTTCAAGTGCGGAGGATGAAATTAGCGGACTTCAAATAAAGGTGCGCACTTTGGAAAAAAAAAATAAAGATCTGGAAAATAGCGTTCTGGACTTGGAATCTCGGTCCAGAAGGAACAACCTGAGGCTGGTGGGTCTACCGGAGGGAGCCGAAGGTCGTGATTCATGCTCCTTTTTGGAGGGGTGGATCCCGGAGGCGCTGAACAACGCGGAGCTAAAATCATCAGTCGTCTTGGAAAGCTCCCACCGAATTGGCCCACCGAGAGGTAACAAGGCAGCACCGAGGACGCTAATTATGAAGTTTCTCAGCTACAGAGACAGGATGACGATCTCCAACGCGGTGCGGGCCAAAGGAGAAATTAAATACCAAGATCAGCAGGTGCGGTTCTACCCAGATCTGGCCTCAGGAATCCAACAATTAAGGAAGCAGTTTGACCCCATCCGCAAAGAACTGCGCAACCTTGAGATTCGTCATGGAGTGATTCACCCTGCAAGACTTCTGGTCACATATGAGGGCAGAACATGCATCTTCAAGACCCCCGAGGAGGCGCAGGAGCTCATCAAGAAGATCCAGGAAGAGACTGGTGGGAGCTAAGCATGAACAGAATATAGGGTAGAATATTTGAGCATTTAACTGATTAGAAGCATATAACAAGATTACAAAATATAGAATGTATTACATATTAAAAAAAAAAAGTACAAAATTGCTAAAAAAAATTTGGAGTTAAATTGGAAAATTACAGAAGAGAGTTAATGTTACGTTATTAAAAGCAGTAGAGTTAGGGTGATTGGGAGGATGAAGAAGGAGTGGCTTTGGCTGTTCCTCGTGGGTGTGGAACGGTCGATGGCTATATCGGGAGACGGAATTTTTCTTTTGCTTTTGGGGGGATTGCCACAAATGTGGGAAGGGGGAATTTGTTTGTGTGGAGTTTGTAGGGTGAATGTTCAACCACTCATTTTTTTGCTTTTCTGTTTGAGCATGTTTACACTGCAAGGTAATCCCAAACTCCCTATTGATTATAAATCAAAGCGTTAATCTTAATTTAACTTCATGGAATTGCAGAGGTCTACAAAATTTAAAAAAACTTAAACAAGTTATGAATAAAATAAAAGACATGGGTTCAAAAATTGTGTTTTTACAAGAAACTCATCTAATAGAGCAAGATGTAAAAAGAATTAGGAGTAGATGGCAAGGAAATGTTTTCACCTCATCATTTTCATCCCGAGCCAGGGGAGTTATGACTCTCATACATAAATCAGTCCCATTTCAAGTGAAAAATGTAATTGGAGACAAATTTGGAAGATATGTAATCATTCAAGGATCTTTGCTATTAGAAAACATAAATTTGGTGAACTTATATGGTCCCAATATAGATGATCAAAAGTTCTTTGCCAATTTATTTCTTATCTTATCATCACTTACAGGGCAACATATAATAGCAGGGGATTTTAATTGTACATTGAATCCCAGTATAGATAGATCAACAGGACTGGACTGTACGCACAATGGATGTAGGATGACCATTAATCATTTTATGAAAGAATTGAAATTGATAGATATATGGAGAGAAATGAAACCACAAGTTAAAGCATACTCTTGTTATTCCAATACCTACAAGACATTCTCACGTATAGATTATTTTTTGATCTCCACAGAATTAAGGTCCAAGATTCAAAACTGTTTTTATGATAACATCGTGATCTCTGATCATGCACCCTGCTGTCTAATGTATGTAGATAAGAAATTGACAAAGGAACCAGGTAGATGGCCATTTCAGCATAAATGGCTTCAGGATGAGGAATTTGTTAAGTATATAGAAAAACAGATAGATGAGTTCTTTGATATCAATACTACACAAACATCAGCATGTGTAAAGTGGGAGGCTTTCAAAGCTTTTATTAGGGGACATATTATTAGTTATACAGGTTCAAAATCTAAGAAGACTCGAGAGGAGAGAGTCCAATTGGAACATAAAATAAAAATTCTTCAAGAAAGAGTATATGCAGGAAGAGATCCAAGGTTGGAGAACGAATTACTGATTTTGAGAGCTGAATATGACAAAAAATCAGCGAATAGAGCTGCCTCGAGTCTTCTAAGATTGAAACAATCTTTTTATGAACAAGGTGAAAAATCAGGAAAGTTATTGGCATGGCAGATTAAACAATTAGAATCTAAAACACCAATTACCAGTATTATAAGTAACGGACAGGTAGTTATAGATCCTTCAGAAATTAATAGAGCCTTTAGAGATTACTATGAAAAATTATATGATACCAAAAATGAATCTGACTTAACAAAACTACATGGGTTTTTGAATGAACTATTTATACCGTGTATTCCAAATGAAAATAGGGAGATATTGGAGTCTAAAATTAGTCAAGAAGAAGTTGGACTAGCCATTGATAATATGAAATCAGGAAAAAGTGCAGGACCAGATGGTTTTCCAGTTGACCTTTATAAAAAATTTAAGAATAAATTAACAAAACCTTTTTTGGAAATGGTTTTAGAAGCATTTCAGAATAGTAATTTACCATCATATATGAATAATGCCTTAATTATACTGTTGCCAAAACCAGGTAAGCCCTCTAATAAATGTGAAAATATGAGACCAATAAGCCTATTAAATGCCGACCTTAAGATAATTTGTAAAATTTTAGCAAGACGAATACAAGAAATTTTACCAAATATTATTAATCGAGATCAGAATGGCTTTATAAAGGGAAGACAAGGCTTCCATAATGTAAGAAGACTATTTAATATTATTTATTCTAATAAAGAAGCACCGGATACAGCTCTCTTATCACTGGATGCCGAAAAAGCCTTTGATAGAGTTGAATGGCCCTTTCTTTTTGAAGTCTTACAAAGGTTTGGACTTGGAAATAATTTTATAAAATGGGTTCAGATAATATATAATAATGCTACTGCAGAAATTCTAACAAATAACAATATTTCAAAATCAATAAAAATCAATAGAGGATGTCGACAAGGCTGTCCACTTTCACCTTTACTGTTTACTATGGCAATTGAACCTTTAGCGATGGCGATACGTCTACAGTCACAAATATATGGAATTAAAGTTGGACCAACAGAACATAAAATCTCCCTGTATGCCGATGACATAATTTTGTTTATGTCGAATCTTAAAAAATCAATTCCGACCTTGTTGAATTTAATAAAGAATTTCGGGGAAATATCAGGATATAAAATAAATAAAACTAAATCTTCAATATTAATGCTAAATGAGACCCAGAGAAATTACCCAGCCCCTGAGGTAAATCAATTCAATGTTGTAAATCAGTTCAAATATTTAGGAATCCAAATTGTGCCTAAGCTAGAATCAGTCGCCAGTGTCAATTATGAAGCCTTAATGACAGATATTGATGAGTTACTTCAGAGATGGATGTCACTACCAATGTCGATGATCGGGAGAATTAATATACTTAAAAGTAATATCTTACCTAAAATACTTTATTTATTTCAATACATTCCCTTACCACCACCTTTAGATTTATTCTCAAGAATTAAAAAAAAGTTAGTGGAATTTATATGGAACAACAGGAGGGCTAGATTACGTCTGTCTTTATTATATTTACCATTTGATCGTGGAGGTCTGAAATGTCCAAATTTTATGTTGTATTATTGGTCGGCACAACTGAGGTCTATGACATATTATTTTTCATCAAATGATCTCCCTCACTGGACTGAAATGGAATCATACAATTTACCTTTACCTCTTCCCATATTCATATACTCAGATTCGGCAAAAAAATTACAAAAACAAGTTAAAAATCCATTTGTAAAGCATATGATCAAAATATGGTGTGAAGCTAAAAACTATTTAAAAGAACCACAGTTATTGTCACAATTTAGTCCAATATGGGGTAATCAATATTTTAAACCAGGAAGAGCGGACGCTGTATTTAAAGTATGGAATTTAAAAGGGATACAAAAGATTCAGGATTTATATTTGCCATGTGCAGAAAACATAATGTCTTTTGAAGAGTTGAGGATCAAATTTAATCTCAATAGAACACATTTTTTTAAATATCTTCAACTTAGAAACTTTATTCGATCAAATCAAAATAAAGCTCTCACTCGACCTATCTATTCATCCTTGGAAAAAATGTTGATGAAAGACAGTAAAAGAAAGGGTATTATTTCAGAGTTTTATAACTCATTGACACTATTTTCAAGTGAAAATTCACTGAAAAGATTAAACTACTGGAAAGAAGATCTGCAAACTGAAATTCCAGAGGAACAATGGGAATTGGCTTGTACAGAAGCTCAAACCAAATCAATAAATGTACGCCTTAAATTGATACATTTCAAATGGTTAATGCGGATGTATGTTACACCGGAGGAGTTAAATAGATATAACAAAAATATACCAGATACGTGCACAAAATGTATGGAAAGTAAAGGAACTCTATTTCATTGTGTATGGGAATGTAGATTAATAAGAATGTTTTGGGAAGAGGTGAGGGTAACAATTGAAAAAATAATCTCAAAACAAATCATATTGAATCCTAAACTGTTTTTGTTGGGTCTGTACCCAGAAAAGCATAATTTTAATAAAAGTGAAAGAACATTCATAGACCTCAGTTTGCTTAATGCCAAAAAATGTATTGCACTATTATGGAAAAAGACTTATAGACCAGATGTGACTCAGTGGTTAAGACAGATGTTAACAAACCTTCCATTAGAAAGAATAACATACTGTATATACTGAAATCAAAGGAAATTGTGTTTGAGAATATATGGAGACCTTTTATTGATTATGTAAAAAATTTAAACATAACTCTTGAAGAAGAAGGTGAATGATATGTGCGGACCTTGTAAATTCCAAACTGGTGAACATAATATGTATACTTATGTGTTGGATTGTCTAGACTAAACAGAGGAGCATTGTTGAAGATTTGATTTTGTTGGTGGTTGTTGGTGTTTTTTAGTGCATTTTTTTTTTTTTTGTAGTACTTTAGTGTTAGTGTTTGATTGTTTGTATCATGTTTGTTTAAAAAAAAAAAAAAAAAAGGTTCAATAAAGATATTGTGGGAAAAAAACAATGCTCTGTGACTGTATATAAAGAAAACTTCACAAATTAGACATCTGTAGCTTTGAATCTGTCCATCCAAATTTTAAGGCAAGAGTTATCTGGTCTTTGGATGCATTCAGACTAAACTCTATCGCACAAATTTTTCAGATGGCGTGACTACATGTTAACTCAAAGACAACATGCAAACAGATGCGCATTGGCATCTGACCAAGTTGGAGACGGGCAGAATTGCCTTCATAACTTCTGCAGCTGCTTTTTACATACTGCAGAAATCAAAAAAACACTGTCATGTTTAAGTTTACAATGTTATCCAGTGGGGCTCCCACCTGAGAAAATGTCACTGCCTTCTCCAAAATTGCACCTGGATGACGGTTGTTTACAGTGCTAGCCCTTGTTAGCACATCTGTAGCAGAAGGGTGGATAAACAACAGACACTCCATTTCAGCTGCACAGCTTTTGATCCATCTGTCGGCAGGTGAATGGCAGTCTCATTTTCAAACTACTTTACTCTCCAGTGTTGATACTTTTATTCCGGTGACAGCAGAATTTCAAGGCTGATTACTAGCTATTGCTACCAAATCCCTTGGACACAAATGTGCGAATTTGCATGTATTCATGGGTTTACATTGAATTAATTAATTGAAATTAAAGATGCTGGGATAGGCTCCAGCCCCCCCGTGACCCAAAAAGGATTATGCGGAAGAAGATGGATGGATGGATGAAATTGAAATTAATTAATATGTATTAGTTAATTAATTGAATTAATACGTATTTGCACTGTGCGGAAAAATTTGCTTCGTGTTTGGTGTGAATGCACCTTTGGTCAAGTATCTTAACCACTTGCGCTCCGTTGTTCCGCGGGCGGGCAAGTCTCTGCGTCCTAGGGCGCACGAGAGCGCTCTCGTGCGCGCTCGGACGCATGATGCATGATATACTGATGATGGTGCAGATGGAGATGGTGCTGGCCTCCAAGCGCCACTGAAAAAAAAAGCTGCAGACAGCCGCGAACAGATTAGTTCATCTCATTGACCTCTCATTCGACTAATAAGAGCCTTGAATTGGGTTTCTGAAACCATGAAGAGCCAATGAATGAAAACCTAGGAAGGAGGACCCGCCTACTGTGAATGCAGGAGCCAACTGAAGCACAGAAATTCGGGCTGGGTGAAGAGATATTTACTGTTGCAGCAGATGAAAACAAAGGACGCTGGACGAATCTGCTACAGACCCAGGCTCACCCAGCAGCATGGAGAACACCCACAAGTGGGACCTGCACTCATTCCAGCAGAATAGACGTTTAGGATTCTCTTCCGTCATCATAGACCGACGGAGGCCGACGACAAAGGTCGTAAATCATTCACCAAAACCGCAATATTGGAATTATGTTTTGATCGGGATCCACGAGCGGAGCAGCGTCGCGTTCGTCTGACAATGGGGAAGAGAAGTTCGCCACGACTCTGCTGCTGTGAAGAGGTAAGGTGTTATAAGCTAAATTATTATTTCTCCCTGAAAACTGTAATCCAAAAATGACTTTTGACCGATCAGTAAATTACAACTGTACCGCGCACGAAGTACGAAGTGCATGCGCCGCGATAAACGGTTCATTTGCCGTGTTCGGACCGTGAACGCCCCCCCGCTGCAGAAGAGGAGTGGGGGGGGGCGTTCACGGTCCGAACGCCCCCGGTCCGCGGGGGGAAGCATATGAGTCTATTCCATCATGTAGCGATGGCCATCTTCTGTAGCGAGCGGGGGGGACAACCCCCCCCACACACACACACAGTAGCGGGGGGGGGGAGCCGCTGTGACAGCGTTGCTGTGGAAACATGCAAGGAGTGTAATCCGTCATGTAGCAAGGGCCGAACTCCGTCCTTTGTTGCGGGGGGGAACAACCCCCCCCCCCCACACACACACAGACCTGAATGTGACCTTTCATTAGAGCCCTAAATGAAGATTCTACATTGAATTATTCAAAAGTTAGACATTTTTCCAAACTGTGCCATTTGGCACAATTTGGCACAGTTCCAAAACGCCTGGGAACAGCCTGAGAACAAAGCTGTGTAAAATATTCATTTTTTGTGGTATTGTTACCAAATTTGGATCTCAGCTGGATAACACTTGGTTCTACATTTCTGTTGCATTTTCCAGCCGGATCGGACAGCTGTGTGTTATTTGCAAGCATTTGTATCCCAAAAAAACACCGTGGCCAAATTTATTTTCTTCAAGTTCAGTATGTTTAGATGACTGTAACTCAGTGGCTGGAGCACGTAGAGAGATCATGTTTTTTTTGCCAAAAAATTCAAAGTGTTTTCTTTTAAATGAGACCAACCCCATGAAGATGCTGCAAAGGGTTGAATAACAGCTTTCGATTTACTTTGGGCACGTTTTTTTTTTGGCATTTTTAGGAAAATTGCCCGGAGTGCAAGGGGTTAAAGCAGCACAATGCGGATCCAGTCAGGCTATGGTGGAAGTGAAATTCACCCAGTCAAGAGGTTGATGTACCATCAAAATAATTTTGGAAACATTATTTTAAGGTGAAAATCTTACATAGTGCTGCTTTAACGGCTCCAAAGAAAAATTCTTGAATATATGTCAATTGAGTCTCTTCTTAATGCAATAAACAAGCAACTTCAGCAGATGACTTTACTTCCTCTAATAACTGAAAGCAATCAGAAAATGGTACCAATCACTATAAACTTGATTATGATCAATCAGTGATAAAAATTTATTGTTAAAAAACAATTAAAAAATAACATACATTGAAAACGATGTGTCTGAACAAATTATTCACAACACACTTCTCTCCCTCAATCAAACCAGCCCCTCCTTTCTTTTGCCATGCGCTCTCCTAAAATCTCACTCTTTGGGCTTGGGACATGTTCCACTCAGATATTCAGCTAGTCCCACAGCGGATTAGAGCAAGACTATCAAGCACAAAGAGAGCCAAGAATGTGACTGGTGCACTGTGAGAATAGTGTCCATTGATGTGTAGTGACAAAGTGTCGCACTGAACACAGAGATGTTCAAATAAAACAACTGCACAGGTAGAGGGACAACTCCAAATCCCCTGTGTGTTTGGCTGACACAAAGTAAAATCATCAAAGAGACAAACTGGAACAGATAGACATACAGTAAGATAGAAAAAAGCAAATTGTACAGTCTTCTTCAAAGACTGCATTCATTTTGGCATTTTGACAAAATGCTGAGAGAGACAACAGGCATACAGAAATCCACACCAGCTTTAATATAAGCAGATATTCAGAGGGATTCCATGTACCTGTAGAAGTTTCCATCTCATATTAAGTTGGTCCAGTTGTCTGGAGGCAGTGGACGACAACTGGATGTCCAGTGGTGTCAGCTCTGCAGAGAGCTCATTAACAACCCGAACATCCTGACGTAGTGGGGCGATCTCCTCTCTGAAAGCCTGGGTGGAAACCAAAAATTTCTGTTACTGCAGTGTGGAAGATGATAATGTAATTATTTACCTAAACTATATCTCTTTCCTCTCTGACAACATAATGCTGTAACCTCAGATAAATTCACTTTGAAACTGAGATTTGCAGTGTTATATGTACAATTTAAGTCCCCATTTGGACTGTCGATTAATGCAATTATATTTGGTGATGTGTTGCTTTGACTGCAATGCAATGTTTTAATTGATGTTTATAAGAAGTGAACCCCTAAATGACATGAATTAAATAATAAGTATAAAGAATAAAGATAAGACTATCCACACCATAGGAAAGGGATCATTGAACTTAGAGCTGTAACAGTGGCCAAAACTGATTTTGTCTATCTCTGTGCCACTTCTCTTTTCTCTATTGTCACTCCTGAATTAGGTGTTTACTGTTCACTGGGAAATGCTGTCATTTTTCTGCTTGTTAACAGAATTTGTTGCTTGTTTTCTTGCTCAGGACTTCTTGGGAAAAGACATCTTTAAATTTGATGAGATGAATTTGAAAAAAAAAACAAAAAACAAGGCATGATCAAACCCAGTACACTCGGAAATGAAGCAACATTTTGTTTAAAAAAACAGAGACCTGGAGTCTCATGTACAAAGGGTGCTTACGCACAAAAACATGGTGACTACAATGAAAGCCAGTAGAAGCAAGACAGAACACATGAGTGTGAATGAGAGGGAGGCAGGTTAACGGTGAAGATGCAAGGAGTAGAGGTAGTCAAAGTAGATGCGTTTAAATACATGGGGTCAACCATCCAAAGCAATGGAAAATGCACAAGAGAGGTGAAGAAGAGAGCGCAGGCAGGGTGGAGTGGGTGGAGACCAGTGTCAGGGGTGAGTTGTGATAGAAGGGTTGCAGCAAGAGTGAAAAGGAAGATTTACCTGAATGTAGTGAGACCTGCTATGATGTATGGTTTGGAGACGGTGGCGCTGACAAAAAGACAGGAGATGGAGCTGGCAGAGTTGAAGACGCTAAGATTTTCATTGGGAGTGACTAGGATGGACAAGATTAGAAATGAGTATATCAGAGGGACTGCTCAGGTTGAGCAGTTTGGAGACAAAGTAAGAGAGACAAGGCTGAGATGGTTTGGACATGTGCAGAGAAGGGATAGTGGATATATTGGACAAAGGATGTTGAAGATGGAGCTGCCAGGCAGGAGGAGAAGAGGAAGACCGCAGAGAAGATTCATGGATGTAGTGAAGGAGGACATGGAGAGGGTTGGTGTTACAGAGGAAGATGCAAGAGATAGGGTAAGATGGAGACAGAATAGCTCTATATTTAAAAGAAGAGTGCGGTGTGTGTGTTAACTTTTTTCAGAGGGAGCCGTCACGGACAAATAGAAGAGCAAAGGTGCCCGTTAAAGAGAGGTGAACCGGGCACCGGGATGTAGAAACGAGCACAGAGCGGAGCTGAAAAAGGAACGCGCCGAGCCATTGTCTCCAGCAGCCAAGACGGTCTGAGCACTGCAGACTCCATGCGGGAGTGAATAAAAAAGTGCCCTTTTTTCTTCTTGCTCTCACACCCTGATATTTCTGTAATTGTGACATACATGTTTGCTGCAGCTTCAAAATTAATCTAATTTGGCAGATTCATGTCCACTCTGTTGTTTTGCTGTGACTGTTGTCTCTTCACCAACCACTACAATATTAAGTAATTTTTGTTCATTATTATGTATCTCTGGCAACTTACAATGACCAAAATTCACAAAATTGGTGACTTAAATCCATTGACAGCCTCCAGACAAACTAAACCTGCCAACATTTAGATTTCAAAAATATGGGAGGTTTTTCCTGTTGTCTGGTTGGCCAGGAGTCTTCTAAAAAATTGTAAATACAGAAAAATATTACAACAGATCATTTTGTTTGACTTTATTTCATTAAACATAATTTTATTAATACTTTTATATTTCTTTGAAATCAGAGTTGAAGTTAGTGTTCCATTCTGGCACTGCAAAATTACGATCAAAAGTTTCAATCATGAAAAAAAAAATAAACTGTTTCAGATTTATTAGAAAAAAAGAGTAATTTCATTATAAAATAGACAAAAATTAGCCATAACAATCCATAAATTAATGATAATAAAGTCTCAAATGTACAAGAAGAGTCATAATTTTACAAGAGGAAATTACAAATTTATGAGGAAAATAGTTGCAAATTTTGGTAAAAACAAATTTACATAGAAAAAAGCAGAAAACTCAAATAAATAATTATAAATTTAGGAGAAAAATCTCAAACTTTCAAGACTAAGTCAGTACTCAAATATTTTTTTAAGTGGGTGCTTTAGTACGCTTACTCAACATTTCTTTCTTTCTTTCTTTAATATGGACATAACAAATTACATTAGTACAATCACAAGGAGAGACCAGATGTTTTGCATAGGTGCATATAGCACAAGTGCTAATTCTCAACACCAGTCCATAGGTGGCTTATATAGGTCATAAATTAGGCTGTACATACAAAATTTACAAGTTAATTAAAATTACAAATACATTACAAATTATAAATAGAGCAAGAGATCCATGATCACAACAAACACAATTCAGACTAGATATGCACACATTGCTGGTGGGATTTTAGCATAACTAGTAATTTTCTGGGTGTCTACTTTTAATTATTAATTTAATAAGACAACATTGCTTTTACAGTTTATATAGTATATATACAGTATGTATACTATACTATATAGTATAGTATATATATAGTAGCCAGTTTCTGGCTACTATATATACTATACTATATAGTATAGTATATATAGTAGCCAGTTTCTGGCTAGTATACCCACCTCTCAACATATAATCTAAGAGGTTAACCTCTTAACACTCTGGTGTCCCGCCCGTGGGACGTTTTACATTGGCTGGACATTGGTTGGAATGGTATGAATGTTTTTTCACTTTGAGTGCCACGTGTTTTCTCATGTTCACACACACTTCACATACACCTCCCCCCCAAAAAATTAATATATGTTGCCATGCCAAAGTCTTTAAGCCAGAGGAAACACTGCTCAGTATTGCACACGTGTTTTGTGGATGCACAGTTTTTGCTGATGCATTTACTTGATCAAACTGAAATTGAATCAGTCATTGCAACAGCATTTTCAAAGAGTGTACAAAGCAAAAACGTGATGCCTTCAAGAAGCTTTGACGCCTCTTTGATGTCTCCTGAGTTAATGACAGTGGTGCAATAATTACATTTCTCTATGACTCACCATGGTTTTATCAATGTGGTCCTGGAGAGAGTCGATAAGAAGATCACCCACAGGCTGCCAGGTAGCTTTGGCCTCCTCAGCCCGAGTCAGCCACAGGTCAAGTTGGTCCATGGAGCTCTGCAGTTCCTGGAGTCGCTCCAGGGCTCGTTCCACCTGACTCTGCCAGCCACCCACGTGCCCATTCAAACGTTCCCACCGTTCTCTCACTTCACCAGACTGCCTACGGATAGCCCGAGCCAACCCTCGAGCCTTCTCCTCGGGGGTGAGGTCTGAAGGAAAGCAAGTCAAGCAAAAAATAAGCAATTCTTAATGTGTAAATATGACCTTTAACATTACCACATTTTCAAAATGTTAAAATAGCGGATGCTGAGAGTAAACATACTCAAAGTGACTATATAAGATTCGGGTACTGTTTGTAAAAATGAAACTATTTATGTTAGACAAAACTAGATGTAAAAAAATAGACCAAAAACTTAAAAAAAAAAAAAAGTGAATGGTTGGGATGGATAGAAGTACACACTAGAATAGAGAGAAATCAAGGTGGTCAAATCAAGATGAAAATGCCAAAAAGAAAAGAAGGAGAAATGTTTAGAGAAAAACACTCCGGGGGAATGAGAAAGAAAGGAAAGGTGAGAGGATGGGATAATTGTAACATATCTGTGGATGCAGTAAGTGAAGAAAGAATGAGCACAAGAGAAAACCCAACTCCCAAGGTACACATCTTAAGTGCAAAAGGAACATGAGCAGCTTTTAAGAGCCCTTAGCTCTCATTTCCTTCACTTATTGCACTTCTGCAATCTTGCCCATTCCCTCAAAACATGGAAACACAAGTCTGACAACTGCAAGACAAATGTATACCACCTCACAGTGATAAACGGTATGGTGGAGTCCATCTTTTTTAATGAAGGCTTACTTTAAAAAATGCTATGTTAATTTAGCAACATTTACAAAACAAAAATACTAAGAGACATTCCAAAACAATTCAGGTTGCTGAAAGCTTCTCAGTCCCACTCAAAGAAATTCTATGTCTGATCACACAACAGACATACATAGGTTCTGATCTTAAATTAGTTTTTTTCTTATCTATTTACTGCATACAATGACATGATTCTTTGATATCTACATCAAAGATCACAGACAACAAGGATATCAAGCCAGGCTCTGAAGCTTCGCCACACCCGTACATGGGCCCCTTGGGTTGGTTTAATTATTTACACAGTAGGGATTTAGTTTGAGCGGAAATGTGCTGACCGAACCAACACTTCCCTACCGCATCCAACAGTGAGGCGGAGAGGGAATGTGGAGTTGGTACATGTTTAATTCTTTGCAGTTCTGCAATGTACTTGTATTACTACCAACCCTAGTTTTTTTTATTTTAAATAATGTACTCAAAAAGCTATAAACTTAGATTTTATTTAAATACAAGAAAGGTTTGCTGTTTTAAATAGTTTTACTTTAGATAAAATCTTTTGTTTTATCACATCCTCAAGTCAGGGCTGGGCAATGTGACCTAAAATCAAATTCACAATTAAATGAACCTTTTAATTCAGTTTCTGAAAATTTTTTTCTCTCCTTTCTTCTGAAAGGGTTATGAAAAGTTAGCGTGCCAAAATAATAATTCTGTAGGTAATCTCCCATTATGCTCTACACATATTCTGTTTGCATTCTTATGAACGAATATGTTGTGTTAAACTCTGATAAACAGGAATTAGGCAGAGCTATAAGAGCCCTCTTTCTTCTCTCTCTCTCACTTCTTTTAGTCAGGTCTATTACATTAGTTACACACCCAAACCAACACTCACATACACACGTTTTATAGTACATCTTAGGAGATAGTTAACGTGAATAGCGGATGGCCTGTTCATGTCAGAGTTAAACTGGCCAGTCAGACAGTTGCGTACAAGCCCATCTTATTGTATGGGGTTGGTCCAACTAACCTGAGATGATGAATGTAAGTTGCACCCAGAAGTCGGGGTGTTTGGTGATGCTCCCGAGGGGGTTGCGTCACGCTGAACCCAGCGCTGCTTGCTTTATATGTGACCTCCGAATAAATGTTGCATCTTTGAATTGAAGAATTCTCCGGCTTATTATTGGATCTTTCAATCAAAGAATCGGGACTTTAACACTTCTTCTCCCTCATAATTCACTGACAAGGCTCATAAGTGTAAATATGTTCAAATATTAAAGCTGGGATATATTTTCTAATGAAAAACTTAATGTGCATGCACATTTAAGTTAGTACCACATCTTGTGACACCATAAGATTATGGAGACCCTGGTATCAGTTCCCGTCAGGAAAGAAGGTCTGCCAGGTTCTCCGGTCCACTGACTATCGAGTACACACACACACACACACACACACACACACACACACACACACACACACACACACACACACTCTATCAGTCGAACGGGACCCTTACCCACTATGATAATTCCACACCATACATATCGTAGCAAGCGGACCCAACTGCCTCACCTTTGTGTCCCTGACAAATCACACACGATTTATGACAGGGGTTTAGAAAAATAAATGACACCATCAGGATATAAGGTGTGGAAATTGCTGTGAATGGTAGATGTGTCTCGGCTGGTGAACTCCGGCTGTAAGATGAGCAGCTGCCACCAGTGACAGGAGCAAGACTCCTGCTGAAACAGTCTCCTCCTCTCAAGAAATCTCATGTGGTTGTTTTTCCAAGTTAATCATAGCCCAAACAATTCACAGTACTTGTTTTGTTTCCTAATGTTCATTTTAACAGTTTACAGTGTCTACATTTGACTTAGTTTTGCCTGGGGTAATCTTCACTGAAGCCATAATATGGCTAAACGAAGAACACCACATTTCTTTTTGGTAAGTTGTATACATATGTACATATGTATACTCGCTGCTCTTGTTTTTCTCTTGTCTTCTGATTGTTGCTCTGAGTGTTGCTATCCCTGTGCTGTTGCAATCCTGGAATTTCCCCATTGTGGGACTAATAAAGGCTTATCTTATCTTAAGTTAGTTTTAGTGTTCTCCTTCATATTGCTTCCAAGTTGCAGACTGGATGAAAAGGAGTCACATGACCGTAGTTTTAAAGGGACAGCACAAGAAAGTGCACGTGTACACACACGCACACACACGACAGGGGAGAGGAGAAAAAAAAAATCGAAGTAACTGACATGGCAAGATTATGTTGGTTAAAGGTTCCAAATGTTGGTTTTGGTTATTTTCAATTTAATCACCCTGCCCTAACTCAATAATAATAATAATAATAATAATAATAATAATAATGATAATAATGGATAATATTGGATTAGATTTATATGGTGCTTTACATGTCGAGTGACATCTCAAAGCGCTTACAGTGAATCTATTATTCATTCACTCCAGAAAGACACTGATAGTGGTAAGCTACCTCTGTAGCCACAGCTGCCTTGGGGCAGAGTGACAGAAATGTAGCTGCCAAGTTGCGCCAACAGCCTCTCCGACCACTACCGAACATTTATACACATTCATACCCAGTGTCATGGACACTGGAGGCAAGGTGGGTAAAGTGTCTTACCCAGGGACACAATGGCAGGATGGCTGTGGAGAGCAGGATCCGAACTGCCAACCCTCCGGTTATTGGATGACCTGTTCTACTTCCTGAGCGACTGCCACCCCTCAAGATAACTGTGGCAACTTTAAGAGGCTCCATAAAATATGCAATAACAAAAATATGCTATGTCAAAGAGATAGCTCACCCCTGAAACAAATTTGCACATTTTACTTCTGAGCTGCAGTGCTATTTATTGTTTTAGTGTGAGCTGCTTAGCTGTGGCAATATCATCTGACCATATCTCTGACTCTTTAGTGGAAAAATGTACAGTTAGGCCCATAAGTATGTGGACACTGACACAGGTTTTGTTATTTTAGTTGTATACAGATGTATAGATGTATATTCATCTCTCGGCGCCACACCAGTCGGCTGCCTTTTGCAACAGCGGCTCGATTCCGAGTTTTTTTTTTCCCTTCCTCTCTCTTTTGATCACTCTTTTTTTTTTTTTTTTTTTTTTTTTTCACCCCACTTATATCACGGACACACAGATCGTCCCAAATGTCTCCTGAGCCGGTGGACGGAGCCACTGTTTATAGCAGGATTCGATACAACAGGGAAGAGCTGCTAGCATTTAACCGCCACCCGGTCCCACTGGAAAAACTCGACATACCGAGAGAACTGAGGCGAAAACGCCGCGGCTGCCGGGCTGGAGTAAGGCGGAGGACAAAAAATATAAGGTACAGACCCTCCCTTCCATCTGTTGTCATGGGAAATGTACGGTCGATACTGGGAAAGTTAGATGAGCTAGCGGCTATCTCCCGTTATGATAGCACTTACCGGGAGTGCTCTCTCCTTTTGTTTACTGAGACGTGGCTAACTGAACTAGCAGCAGATGCTAACATTGAGCTGGAGGGTTTTCACATGATACGAGCTGACCGAACACCAGAGAGTGGCAAAACTAGGGGCGGTGGAGTGATAATGTATGTTAACAACAACTGGTGCAGACCGGGACATATCATTGTTAAACAACGACACTGCAGCAAAGACATTGAGTTGCTAGCTGTTAGCATGAGGCCTACATATCTCCCGAGAGAACACTCACACGTGATCTGCATTGTTGTTTATGCAAATCCGACGGCGAACGCTGGGACAGCACGTGACGTCATCCATTCAGTAACCAGCAGGCTGCAGACAGAACACCCAGATGCTCTTCTCCTCATCTCAGGTGATTTCAACCACGTTTCACTGTCTCCCATTCTGCCCACTTTCACCCAGTATGTCACATGCCACACTAGAGACAATAAAACACTGGATTTGTTCTACGCAAACACTAAGGAGGCGTACACCTCATCACAACTCCCCCCACTTGGGAGATCGGATCACAACTTGGTTCATCTCCGACCGGTGTACAAACCCCTAGTGCACAGACAACCTCCGGCCATGCACACTGTGGAGTTATGGTCTGAGGAGACAATGGACACTCTAAAGGACTGTTTTGAAGCCACTGCCTGGAAGCAGCTCTGCGATCCACATGGTGAGGACATCGATGGCCTCATTCACACCTTCACGGGCTACCTCAGCTTCTGTGTGGACAAATCCGTTCCCACCAAGACCATACGGCGTCACTCAAACAACAAACCCTGGATCAACCCTGAGATAAAAACACTTCTGAGAGAGAAGAAGAGGATCTTTAGGTCGGGGAACAGGGAGATGCTGAAGTCCGTACAGAGGGAGCTGAGGAGAAAGATCAGAGAAGGCAAGGACAGCTTCAGGAAGAAGATGGAGGACAAGCTGCAACAGAGCGACATCAGCGGGGTCTGGAGAAACCTCAAAACCATCTCGGGGCTCCAGAATACCTCCCCCCAGGCCACGGGGGGCAGGGAGTGGGCGAACAACCTGAATCTGTTTTTCAATAGATTTGACCAACCGCCCTCCCCCCTGTCTGCACAACAACCACTGCTGCCTCTAAGAAATCAAGTCCTGCTACCCACTCCCCACTCCACCGACACCCCCCCCACTCCCAACACACAGCCCCCCATCCTGACCCTGACCAAGACCCAGGTGAGGACGGAGCTGAGGAAGATCAAGGCGAGGAAGGCGTCGGGACCGGACGGCATCAGCGCAAAGCTCCCCAAGTCCTGTGCAGACCAGCTGTGTGGGATTGTGACATATATCTTCAACATGAGCCTGAAACTGGGGAGGGTACCACAGCTGTGGAAAACATCTTGTGTGGTACCTGTACCAAAAACTTCCCACCCCAAAGACCTGAACAGCTTCAGACCGGTGGCCTTGACGTCCCACTTGATGAAGACCCTGGAGAGACTGCTCCTTGCTCATCTCCGCCCCCTGGTGGAACCAGCGATGGATCCACTCCAGTTCGCCTACCAGCATGGCATTGGGGTGGAGGATGCGGTGATCTTCCTCCTTCACCGTTCTCTGTCCCACCTGGAGAAGCCCGGGAATATGGTGAGGATCATGTTCTTTGACTTCTCCAGTGCTTTCAACACCATCCAACCGATGATCCTGAAGGACAAGCTGCTGCGCGCAGGGGTGGACCAGCACCTGTCATCATGGATCCTGGACTACCTCACGAACCGGCCTCAGTTTGTGAGAACCCGGGACTGTGTTTCCGACACGATCATCAGTAGCACGGGGGCCCCCCAGGGAACGGTGCTGGCTCCCTTCCTGTTCACTCTTTATACTGCGGACTTCTCACACAACACAACACATTGCCATCTACAGAAGTTCTCTGATGACTCTGCGATCGTTGGTCTCATCTCCAGCGGAGATGAAGCTGAGTACAGAGGGCTTATCCAGGACTTTGTGGACTGGTGCCATCGGAACTGCCTCCAGATCAACGCGAGGAAAACTAAGGAGCTGGTGGTGGACTGCCGCAGGCATGGGCAGCCCCTCACAGCACCAGTAAATATACAGGGAACAGACATCGAGATGGTGACATCCTACAAGTACCTGGGTATTCATCTGAACAATAAACTAGACTGGTCACACAATACTGACGCACTCTACAAGAAGGGACAGCGCAGGCTGTTCCTGCTGAGGAGACTCAGGTCTTTTGGTGTACAAGGGGCGCTGCTGAAGTCATTCTATGACACGGTGGTGGCATCAGCCATCACTTTTGGAGTGGTCTGCTGGGGCAGTGGCATTACTGCAGCCGATAGGAAGAGACTGAACAAACTGATTAAGAAAGCTAGCTCTGTCCTGGGGCAACGCCTTGATCCGATGGAGGAGATAGGAGAGAGAAGGACGGTGGCTAAACTGTCATCTCTGCTGGAGTCCGAGTTCCACCCTATGCAGGACATACTGGATGCACTGAGGAGCTCATTTAGCAGCAGACTACATCATCCCAGGTGCACAACCGAGAGGTTTCGTAGGTCCTTCCTACCAACGGCTGTCAGACTGTACAACCTAAGCAGGGCTGCTCGCAGAGATAGCAAAAAGACGTAACAAACTAATAGTTTTTTGAATGCAAAAGATGCAATAGACTTACACAATGGTCCTCTCCGGCATACAACTAGGAACATACCGGTCGCTATGGAGGGTGAGAATATGTATGGGCACATAATCATACCATGTAGGATAACTAAATAGACGGTTATGCTGTTTCATCCCACCTAGCAACAATGCTCTGCACTGTGTGTGTTTATACTATATTTACATATTTATTCCATCTAGCTACAATGCTCTGCACTGGGTGTGTTTATATTTATATATCTATCTATTTATTCCATCTAGCTACAATGCTCAGCACTGGGTGTGTTTATATTTATATATCTATATATTTATTCCATCTAGCTACAATGCTCCGCACTGTGTTTTTATATATCTACATATTATTCCATCTAGCTACATTGCTCCGCACTGTGTGTGTTTATATACTTGCATATTTATTCCACCTAGCTGCAATGCTCCGTACTGTGGGTGTTTATATATTTACATATTTATTCCATCTAGCTACAATGCTCTGCACTGTGTGTTCATATATTCATATATTTATTCCATCCAGCTACAATGCTCTGCACTGTGTGTCTGTGTGTGTGTGTGTGTATATATATATTTTATAGTAATATGTACATATGTATATTAGCTGCTCTTGCTTGCTTGTTTTTTTTTCTTGCCTTCTGATTGTTGCTCTGAGTGTTGCTATCCCTGTGCTGTTGCAATCCTGGAATTTCCCCGTTGTGGGACTAATAAAGGCTTATCTTATCTTATCTTATCTTATCTTACAAAACCATATTCAACATACAGTTATATAATCAATATGGGCTTAAAGTGCAGGATCTCAGCTTTAATTTGAGGCTATTAACATCCAAATTGGACTTATGGTTTAGGAATTACAATGATGATTTTTTTTTTTTTTAAATCTCATTTCAGAGGCTCAACAGTAATTTAACAACTGACTGAAAAGCTATTTCATAGGCTGCATGGTCTAGTCCCTTGTTATTTCATTATCAATCAAGCAAGTAAAAGGTCTGGAGTTGATTCCAGGTGTGCTAATGCTGCTGCCTTGAACCCACAGCATTCGGTCAAAGGAGCTCTCAGTGGAAATGAAACCGACCATCCTTAGGCTGAATATTTTTTTTTAAAACCTTTATTAGTCCCACAATGGGTAAAAATTACAGGGCATCCACATGAGTGGATGAGGCAGCCACTGGTGCGGCACCCAACCCTTTCACCATTGACACACAAATTCGCACCTGGGTCCACTTTAGAGTCTCCAATAAGCGACTTTCGCATCTCGGCTCACGCAAAGCATCATGGGAACGTGGCTGCCAAGCATGCTCTATCGATACATTTAATTTATGGAAAGTTCCTGATCTACGAGCATATTGTATGCGTAGGGGTCTTCCCGGTTGTACCCGCAAACGCAAGGATCACCTAGTTGCATGTATTCACGGTCACCTTGCAGAAATTGGCCAAAATGGCCCCCCTGTATGTATGCTGACATGGCAGATTTTTTGTTGTCAAAGAACCAAGCACCCTTACTTGCAAGACTCCGAAACAACTACAAAGAAGGTAAGCGAGTGGTTTGACAACTCAACTTTGGTTTTGTCATTTTGAGTAAATTTCACTACAAGGCATAGCCTGCTTACTTAGATCTATAGGTCAATACTACTATAGTTTAAGTACCACACATTTTCAATGATTTGCAATTTTATTTTATACCAGCCTACTTATCAATGGCCTTAATTACATGTGTGTGTAGATCAAGCTTCATTACCAATATACAAAGAACTATCCAGGCCTGCCTGTCCGTACCTACTACTTCAGGGTTTAGACTCGTGTCAGTTAGGCTAGAACTTGAACAATACACAACACCATTTAATTATGCTATAATATAGACTTACTGCTGACTTACTGCTATACTGTAATATTACTCCAGTAATATTACTGGATTACTGCTTTAATCCAACAATTACGTCCGTCCAGATCCTTCAGCTCCATGGGGAATGTATATAATATGAATGGTGGCGGACTTGTGCACACTCTGGTCCTGAAGTTACACACATGTATGCTGCAAGTTTTCTTTTTCCACCGCTCCAGATGATACGTGCTGTTCCCACACTTAACTACGGCACAATGTGCACCTAGCATAACGACGATTGAGAACTTGAAGCACTTTAAAACGGCAATTGTTCAGGTGTGACAGCACTGTCTCTATACAAAATCAAGGCAGCTACCAGAATGTTTGGTAGTCGTGAACTTTGAACTCACATAGTCTGCACATGCGCACTCGTAATGCAAAAGTCGCTTATTAACCTAAATTGCATGGTTTTTTTTGGCATGTGGGAGGAAACTGGAGAAATCCTGTAGTAAACCCACACAGACATGGGGAGAACATGCAAACTTCACACAGATCATTGTTGGTCAGGGGCTGGGATCGAACCCAGGATCCCCCGGCCAAGGGTGAGTTGCTGTGCTGTCGCAGTGCTAACCACTCCACCACCGCGCTGCCCAAAAGCCACCACCACCGCACTGAAAAAAAAGAAAAAATCCATCAGGGAGATGACAAAAATTTTAGGAGGGACCAAATCAACAGTTTGGTACATTCTAAGGAAAAAAGAGCACATTGGTGAGTTCAGGAACTCCAAAAGGCCTAGACGTCCACAGAAGACAACAGTAGTGGATGATCGCAGGACTCTTTTCATGGTGAAGAAAAATGCCTTCACAACATCCACCTACTCTCCAGGAAGTAGGTGTGTCAGTATCCAAGTCTACCATAATAAAAGAAAAATTCATGAGAACAGAGGGTTCACCTCAAGGTGCAAACCAGTAATCAACTCAAAAATAGAAGGGCCAGATTAGACTTTGTAAAAAACATCTAAAGGGCCAACAAAGATCTAGAATAGCATTCTTTAGATAGATGAAACCAAGATCAACCTTGACCAGAATGAAGGGAAGAAGAAAGTATGGAGAAGTCTTAAAACAGCTCATCATCCAAAGCACACCACATCTTCTGTAAAATATGGTGGTGGCAATGTGATGCATCAGCATGCGTAGCTTCCAATTTCACTGGGTCACTCGTGTTTATTGATGATGTGACAGAAGACAGAAGCAGTGGGATGAATTCTGAAGCACATAGGGGTATACTGACTGCTTGGTTTCAGCCAAATTGACAAAGACCCAAAACATACTGCGAAAGCAACCCAAGATTTTTTTAGGGCAAAAAAGTGGAATATTCTGCAATGGCCATGTCAATCAAACAAACAACAACTGAAGGCAGCTGCAGTAAAGGCCTGGCAAAGCATCACAAAGGAGGAAACCTAGTGTTTGGTGATGTCTATGGGTTCCAGACTTCAGGCAGTCATTGCCTGCAAAGGATTCTCAGCAAAGTATTAAAAATGAACATTTTATTTATGGTAAAGTTAATATGTCCATTTACTTTTGAGCCTCTGAAATGAGGTTGTTGGTTTTGTTTTTTATGGTTGTAAATCCTAAACTGTAACTCCAATTTGGATATGAACACCCTCAAATTAAAACTGAGATTCTGCACTTTAAGCCCATATTAATTACTCAGGAGCAAGTATGCTTTTCCAGAAATTATGACCTTTTCACTTATAAAACATCTACAAACCACAGTTTGAAAAAAAAATGTTTTTTTTAATGGATGTAATGTAAAGAAAATAGTTTCCACATAAATCAACCCACTGCAGGATCTGAATCATTCTTCAATAACTACATCATGATTTGATGAGTTCCATTATATTCAGGACAACACAGACAATCAAAATTTCTAAAAAGCTGATGAAAATGAAGAATAAATAGATCTTATATAGACAAGGTAGATAAAATACAGGCTAATAGGAGACTAGTGACCGTCTAGCATAGAAATAAAGGAGTGATTTTTGCAAGACTGCCATGCTACAAGATTAGACTGCCTAAAGCTTATTATGAGCTCTGATTTCTTTAAGAAATTGCTGAATTAGGAGGTGGGAAAGTAAATGATTGATTATGTGGCGCTTTAATGGAATTTTAAGCAACATTCATCATCTCAAAATGTATTTCCAAGACTTGTAATGTTTTTACATTATGTTAGAACGCATGTACAGATGGTTATTATGAAGTTGAAACAAACCGGTCTTTGGCTGGAGGTTTTTGCGTGGCTCTCCTGGACCCTCGATTGGCTGGTCAGCAAGAAACATCTTCGCCTGATCCAAAGTAGTGATCACCAAATGCTCACGTTCTTTCAGCTCTGACTGCAATGTCTGTGGATGAAATAGAGAGCAAAGAGAGATAATGGATGATGAGATGAGAAAAGGACACATTTTTAAGCAAAATCTTTGCTAAAAAGAGTATACATGTTATTAGCAGGGACAATGATTTTCTGACTCCCGTTTCTGGATTTACATCAATCAACTCCAAATGAACCATGTGCATTTCAAACAGGTTACCTCTGCCCACACAAATACAGTATATACTAATCAACCAGTTCTGCTTAAATCAGCCCTCAGTCTTTCATTATATCACAAAAGAGCCACTTATGATTAACATACACTCACACATATGATGAAAGAGCAAAATCAGATGTTTGCATCAGCTATTCTAAGAGATAAACAACACCTTCAATGGCTAATTAGGTGACTGCTGCAGAGCAGAACAGTTTACATGCCCCGTTTCCACTAATTAAAGTAGAAAAGTAAGTGGTAAGATAGCATGAGTGTCAGGGATATTGAGCGATCCAACAACAGGGCAGAGACTGAAGATGAGAGCACAGGGTTATACATGGCCACCTTGGTGTCTGGGTGAAATTATGCACAGACTGAAGCAAGTCACTGGGCGCTGTAACTCTGCAGGAATTATCACTACAGAGTCAGATAGTAATACCACATATCCCACTTATCCTCTTCCAGAAAAGCTCACACACAACATATGGTCATTCCCAGGCACACAGAATCCAGCATCTGAGGCCAACAAACGCAAAGCAAATGCTAAGCTTTTAACCTCATGTCATTTTTTTTAAATTTATTTTTAAAATAGGACAACGCATATTAATGAACATTTCACATGTAAATCTACAAGATTATAGCAAAGCAGCTAATTTCCATCTTCAGTCCCATGGGTAGGTTAATGTCAAAGAATAAAAGACGATAGAGATAAAAACAACAAAAACAAACTAATACAAAAGAAGAGCAGACAACATAATGCAGATCATAACATACATAATGGGTTAAAAGTTGGGGAATCACAAAAAGGCTATTTGCACATAGTTATAGAGTGTTAAATGATACTGCACAATGCCCATAGCACACCACTGCATCCGATTGTATTGCACAATGCTCAAGGACCATACTTATGATTATTTTGCATGATCCCCATAGCACACATTAGCACATACAGATGTGTGCATAGATATTACTGCAGTGTGTCATGTTCAGGTGAGTGCGTGCCCCCTCCTTCCTGTTAGAGATTCCCCGACTCCACAGGTAATCATTACACCTACGTGAGTGGATGCACCTACTGCTTCTGCCTTGCCAGCGCATAAAAGGATCATCGAGTGAATACTTCATCGCTGGCTCGTTGGGTATATTGCCTACAACTAGCAAGTGCCTCAGCATTTAAAACTGAGGAAGTGAAAATTAATTCCTCTCCTTTTCGCTCTCCCTTCAGGTTGCTGCCATCCGTGCGGTGCAACTCCGGGGATTGTTGTGCACTCACCTGCCTCATCATCCTCATCTCCGCCTCAGCCACTTGTCTCCACCCGGTCAGACATCATCCCCAGCTCCTCTCCAATTCTACTACCTGCCAGCCTCACCCCGCTGGTTCGTCTATTTCTGCTGGATTTCTGCCGGGCTTTCTGCTCAACTCCTGTAAGTGGCAATTTGTTTCACACTTTCCCTGATCTCTCTCCTCCTATTAATTAGCTCTCATCTCCTCTCCATAGGCTGAGTCTTCCTCTGGCGAGTGACGTATTTTCTCCTAACTCTGCTGGTTTTTGGATGAATAAATTGTTTAAACTTAGCTTCTCTGTGTCATGTGTTTTCTCTGGTGTGGCACCTACACGTGAGCTGACCATTGTATCATTATGACACACTGAATTGGAATATCATACATACATGCAATATGTACACACTATTATGCTAAGTTAGTCCCAAGGTCCCAAGAGCAAGGTCTCTCTGCGTCATCAGTGACCGTATGTTCTCATTTATCCAAGGGAGATAGTTCTCTTGATGGTTTTACATTAATTTTTAAAAAAAATAAAAGTAGATGCTGTTTCTTGAATGACAGTAATAAATACATTACAGTTATTGTTGACATGTTTATGGGTAAGGTGATCAGCCCAGTTGATGTTATTTAGTGCCTGTGTCAGATTAGGGATCTCCCTCCTTGGCATTCTCATTTGCTCAAATATTTTTCTCTGTGGGCAAGGCAGTCTACTATTGCACAGTTTTGTAGTGAATAAAAATAAGTTGTGGTCTGATAAGCCAGTAACTATGTTATATGGTTTTAAATTTTCTTATTACTAAAAACATGATCTATACAAGTCTCAGATGAAGTAGTTAAACTGGTAGGTCCTTTAATTAATTGAGTGAAGTTAAATTTATCTAATAAGGATTTTAATTGCTTCCGATTAGTTTTAACAAGCCAGTTAATATTTAAGTCACCAGCTAAAGTAATTTAAGTAAAACCTGTAGTTCCTCATAGAAAACATCAGAGGTGGATGGAGGTCTATACATCCCAATGAGAGTTAGACATTTTTTGAGAAAGTGTTAAGATCAATACATTCAAGGTGGTTTATACAGTGGTGTGAAAAAGTGTTTGCCCCCTTCCTGACTTCTCATTTTTACCTCCGCCAAGGAGGTTATGTTTTCATCAGCGTTGGTTTGTCTGTCTGTTTGTTTGTTTGTTTGTTTGTTAGCAAGATAACTCAAAACGTTATGGACGGATTTTCATGAAATTTTCACAGATTGTCAGAAATGGGGTATCCTACAGATGATTACATTTTGGTGGTGATCCGGAAAACCGCCATTATGCGAAATGCGATTTTCCTGAATAACTACTGAACCACTAATCCTATCCATGTGAATCCAATTGCTACTCATATGTTTTCATGGTCAAGGAATCTGAAAACGTACACACAATAAATGTAGGATTAATATTTATGATGTAAAACACTGTATGGGGGGAACTGTGGCGCTTGGCGGAGGTCTGCGCTCTCCAAGTGCTTTTCTAGTTTTTTTATATGTTTGTCACACTTCTACCGCTTTTCCGGAGGTCCGGGTCGCGGAGGCAGCAGTTCAAGCAGAGAAGCCCAGACTTCCCTCTCCCCAGCCACCTGCTCCAGCTCTTCAGAGAGGATACCAAGGCGTTCCCAGACCAGCTGGGAGACATAGTCTCTCCACCAAGTCCTGGGTCTGCCCCGGGGTCTCCTCCCAGTGGGACGTGCCTGAAACACCTCAAGTGGGAGGCATCCAGGAGGCATCAGATGCCCTAAGATAGACCCCAAGATACTTAAACTCCTCCACTTGGGGCAGGAGCCTGTCCCCAACCCAGAGAGGACAATCCACCTTTTTCCGGCTGAGGACCATGGACTCGGACTCGGACTTGGAGGTGCTGATTCTCATCCCAGCCGCTTCACACTCAGTGGCAAACCGTCCCAGCAAGAGCTGTAGGTCATTGCTGGATGAAGCCAACAGGACAACATCATCTGCAAACAACAGAGATGAGATCCTGTGGTCACCAAGCAGGACACCCTCCATTCCCTGGCTGCGCCTAGAAATCCTGTCCATAAAAATTATGAACAGGATCGGTGACAAAGGGCAGCCCTGGCGGAGTCCAACTCTCACTGGGAATGACTCCGACCGAGTGTTGGCAATACGAACTAAACTCTCACAACGGTCGTACAGAGACCGAATAGCTCGTAACAACAAGCCCGATACCCCATACTCCCGAAGCACCCCCCACAAAAATCCACGAGGGACGCGGTCAAATGCCTTCTCCAAGTCCACAAAACACATGTAAACTGGTTGGGCAAACTCCCACGAACCCTCAAGAATTCTCGAGAGGGTAAAGAGCTGGTCTGATGTGCCACGGCCAGGACGAAAACCACATTGCTCCTCCTGAATCCGAGGTTCGACCAACGGCCGGACTCTCCTCTCCAGTACCTTGGCATAGACCTTCCCAGGGAGGCTGAGGAGTGTGATCCCTCTAAAGTTGGAGCACACCCTGTTTCAGATCATCAAACAAATTTAAATATTAAACAATAACACAAGTAAACACAAAATGCAGTTTTTACATGAAGGTGTTTATTATTAAGGTTAAAAAAAATCCAAACCTACATGGTTCTGTGTGGAAAAAGTGACCCCCACCCCCCAGTTAAAACATAAATTAACTGTGGTTTATCACATCTTTGGAAAGCTGAATTCAATTTCTCTAGTCACACCCAGGCCTGATTACCGCCACACCTGTTCTCAATCAAAAAATTACTTAAATAGGACCTGCCTTACAAAGTGAAGTAGACCAAAAGATCCTCAAAAGCTAGACATCATGCTGCGATCCAAAGAAATTCAGGAACAAATGATCTGTCAGTCTGGAAAAGGTTATAAAGCCATTTCTA
Organism: Pholidichthys leucotaenia; assembly: GCA_020510985.1. NCBI lineage: Eukaryota > Metazoa > Chordata > Actinopteri > Cichliformes > Pholidichthyidae > Pholidichthys > Pholidichthys leucotaenia. Next base: position 328,687,210 of record CM035842.1, on the reverse strand, counting down.
AAGCTTTGGGACTCCAGTGGACCACAGTAAGAGCCACTATCCACAAATGGCAAAAACATGGAACAGTGGTGAACCTTCCCAGGAGTGGCCGGCCGACCAAAAGCGCAGCGACAATTCATCCAAGAGGTCACAAAAGACCCCACAACAACATCCAAAGAACTGCAGGCCGCACTTAAGGCCAGTGTTCATGACTCCACCATAAGAAAGAGACTGGGGAAAAAATGGCCTGCATGGCACAGTTCCAAGACGAAAACCACAGCTGAGCAAAAAGAACATAAAGGCTCATCTCAGTTTTGCCAGAAAATGTCTTGATGCTCCACAAGACTTTTGGGAAAATACTCTGTGGACTGACAAGACAAAAGTTGAACTTTCTGGAAGGTGTGTGTCCCATTACATTTGGCGTAAGAGTAACACAGCATTTCATAAAAGGAACATCATACCAACAGTAAAATATGGTGGTGGTAGTGTGATGGTCTGGGGCTGTCTTGCTGCTTCAGGACCTGGAAGACTTGCTGTGGTATATGGAAGCATGAATTCTGCTGTCTACCAAAAAATCCTGAAGGAGAATGTCCAGTCATCTGTTTGCAACCTCAAGCTGAAGCACACTTGGGTTCTGCACCAGGACAATGATCCAAAACACATCAGCAAGTCCACCTCTGAATGGCTTAAGAAAAACAAAATGAAGACTTTGGAGTGGCCTAGTCAAAGTCCTGACCTAAATCCAATTGAGATGCTGTGGCATGACCTGAAAATGGCGGTCAATGCTCAAAAACCCTCCAATGTGGCTGAATTACAACAATTGTGCAAAGATGAGTGAGCCAAAATTCCTCCACAGCGCTGTAAAAGACTCATTGCCAGTTATTGCAAATGTTTGATTGCAGTTGTTGCTGCTAACGGTGGCCCAACCAGTTATTAGGTTTAGGGGGCAATCACTTCTTCACACAGGGCCATGTAGATTTGGATTTTTTTTTTACCCTTAATAATAAACACCTTCATGTAAAAACTGCATTTTGTGTTTACTTGTGTTATCTTTGTCTAATATTTAAATCTGCTTGATGGTCTGAAACATTTAAGTGTGACAAACATACAAAAAAATGAGAAATCAGAAAGGGGGCAAACACTTTATCAAAACAATGTACAATCCCATTCAATTGGAGTAGATTTTAGATGTTCCCTTATATAGAACATTACTCCTCCACCCCTGCTCTCCACCCTATCTTTCCTAAAAATATTGTAGCCTGGTACCTGTAGCCCAGCCATGGGAGAATTATTATTTAGCCCAGTCTCAGACAGACATAGGAAGTCCAGGTTGCAGTAAATGGTGAACTTGATCACACTTCGGCAAGATGCTTTGAATATTTAAATGTACACCAAGTATTCCCCTTGGTTTACATTGTGGGTCCCAGATCACCTCGGCTTGATTAAGGGTGGGATAAAGTTTTATGGAACATAATTTTTTAAACACAGGGTTTCTACAGGTGACTCTACTCCTAGACTGGCCCACAGCTATGCTGATGGTATCCATTGGTGTGCGCGGAATTAGTGGATTGCCACGATCCCCAAATTGATCAGCTGTTTGCTCTCAGCACGGCCCTGCAACGTAAGCCATCACTGCGCCAGTAACACCCAGGTGCAGCAGTCCATTGTTAAGACTCCAGTCATTGGGCTGCCAGTCCCCGGGATGGCCCCAGCGGATGCATCGCTGTCGTGCTGATGGTACATGGGTGCAACAGCCCACCGCTGGCCCACAGGCGCTAGGCCCCCATCTCCTGGGACTGCCCCACACAGCTTGTCGCTGCTGCGCTCTCCAGATGTTGACCACAGCCTCCAGCTGCTGGACCGTCTGCCCTCGCCAGAGCCCCAGTAGGTGAGCAGATATTGTGTTGATAGTGGTGACTGGATGTGGTAATGCTAACCACAGTAGGTTTGGTTTGGTGTAGGTTTCGAAAGTAGTCAGGTTAATTGAGGAGGCCTACTGTCTGAGGCTGCAAAAGTAGTGGGGAAGGTTGACTTGCCCGGGTTGTGGCATTACCCGGTTGTGGTCCAGTGTTAACCTACACATCACCAGCCAAAAGTGCCACAAATGTCAAATAAAAAAGCATTAGGGTAACGTTGACTGTGCTGGTTTGCTCACATTTCATAGAGGGCACCCTGGGTCATCCATTTTTTAGGAATACGGAGTACAGAAGGTGCTGGCTCCCAAATGTCGAACAGTAGATGACGCCATCACTAAATTTCGCAGGCTTTTACAAAAGCTTACTTTTGATGATTAGTCGCTGTCGTGTAGATAATAAGAGTAAGCATATCGTAAAAGCAGCACTAAATACCCAACTATAAGGTAGAGTTGATGTTCGCTTGATGGCTGATGGTTTCTTGAGCACACACGCAGCACCTGCCACACTGTGTGTGTGTGCACGCGCGTGCGCAGTGGCCATCTTCCTCTCGTCCATAACAAAGTGTCCATTAGATGCCCATTAGATAAAGACCAAGAAGAGAAACACTGATCATGCCAAATATGGAGAGCGCTGCCTAAAAATAAGCATTGTCCGCAGGCTTGTAGTTCTCGATAACCCAAGCAGTCATCCTTGCCTCCATTCACAGCAGGAGATAAAACTACACAAAGGGAGTGAGCGTGGCATGTAACAGTATAATTATTCTTGTTTTAATATACGTGTGACCCCCATGGGACTTCATTGCCTATCGGACTGTGTGATTGCTTTTTGAAGGGGCAATGTAGTTTAAAACAAGAGGCAAGCTGATTAGATGGGATGACTCACTTTGATAACACGTCACACTTATCAGACTTGCCAAACAGCCAAATTTGGAGAAAACAAGATGCAAAAAACTGATAACAGGTCATAGGGTTCAGTGAAATGATAATAATGCTACATGTCCACTGGATCCATCGTTTTTCCGCTTCCCATTCATTGTGTATTGGAAACACAAAGGAAAGCATTTGGCTCTAGTGCAGTAAAAATCGGACTGCGGTGTGTTGAGTAGCCCATGGTTTCCCCTACCGCTCATTTGCATAAACATTCTTCTTCTTTTAGATTTGAATGGCGGTTGGCAACCAGCTCACAGGTGCATTACCGCCAATGACTTTATTTTCATCACTCTCCATCTCTGCACAAGGAGTTCCCACAAGGAGCTCCGAACAACTCCCCATGTGTGAAAAAATTATCCGTTCTTGGACTGGACTGTGTCCTCCACTACCATCGCTGGCCTCCTCCACTATTACACACCGGCATGCACCGAAGGCAGCAATCTTGTCCTGAACGTTTAAACCAGCAGTTTTTGATGTCAAATAACGACAGATTCATTAACTGAACCTACTATTTCTCGCATGAAGTGATGTTAGAAACACTTTTCGCTGGTTTGTTTAAAATATATGGAGATCAACTATGCCATATTGTCAGGTAGCAGTCCAGGGGCTTAAGACTGCCCACGAATGGATCTGTTGACCAATCCAGTGGAACCAGCGCTCAGCTGGAGAGGACAAGAGAGGAGGGGGGAGAAGATGAGCAGATCTGAACGCTACCTGTTTTTGTGAAGACATGGAAGAGAAACCACTGTTTCAGGCTACCCGATACTGTATGACCAGTCCTTGAAATCATATAGAAACAATATACAAAGGAACAAAGCATGGAGATCAGTGCCCAGCATTTTTGGTTTATCTGGTGAGTACAAAACTTTGCTGAAAACTTTTGTGTTTCCATGCCTTATTTCCAAAACAACTAACTAGCACATGTTCGGCATGCCCTTTGCGGGTCTGGAGGATTGGGCAAACCCAAAACCGGCAATGACGACAACGACGTAATCGCCTTTTGTAGTGCAAATATACCAGTGCTATTAAAAACAACCTTATCAATCTGCTCATGGTTAATAATGGCTATTCCAGTATTTCCTCCTGGATTGCTCTGACTCCACCTATCCGAGAACTATACCGCCCAATTCTTTCCGACAAAAAAGAACCAGTGGACATGTAGCATCACAGTTGGCACTTAAAGACAGAAGAAGAGATGAAAAGAGGGCTATGGCTTTAGATCCACATTTATGTAAAATTGTGTCATCACTTATGCATATGCTTATGGGGATCTTGACTCTCTGACCATCAAATCATGCTCAGTTTATACCAGCCCAAACGGGGAAAAAAAGTAATTTCAGTGAGCAACTTAATGCTAAAGTTACATTTACACCAGTGCAATGACAATTTCACACGGCATCCTCCAGACAAATGTACTCTCACGCTGAAATGGAGTATCCTGCTGAACACAAATTAGGTTATCCTGGCTAATAAATGGTTTGCTTCATTCCAATGATTTTCCCCCCAGTTTGCATGGAGGAAACAAAATAGGCAGGTAGCTCAGAGAGGGGACCTTGAAATAAAGGTGAGGTGATTGAGGAAAAGGAAAAGGCGTGTGAGCACAGATAAGACTGAGAGGGTGGGGGGACGAGACTGTGAGAAAACTAAGAGGAGAAACAACCTCATGATTTCCATTTTTTTTTTTTCCACGACAGATTTGACACGGTCTAAATAAGGCTTTTGAAAGGATTAAATTGAGTGTGGAGATGTTGTTTTTCACATGTTCTCTAAATATTATTCAGAGTTTACCAAGTATTCTGCTATCAGTTTTGTAGAGAGACAAATAATTTCTCTTTCTTGTTAACCCCTTGAACTCTGTGAATTCCACGGGCGGTCACGTCTCTGCATCTTAGAGCGTCTCAGTGCGCACTGAAAAAAAAGCTGTATTTCCGGTCTTCCAGTACAGACACAGCCTTGTTACAACCTGAGAAAAAAGCTGTGTAATATATTCATTTTTTGTGGTATTGTTACAAAATTTTGACCTGAGCTTGAAAACACTTGGTTCTACATTTCTGTTGTGTTTTCCAGCCAGTATCCGACAGCTGTATGTTATTTGCAAGCATTTGTATCTAAAAAAATACCCAGGCGAACCTTCTTGTTACTCAGCGGCAGGAGCACTTAAGAGAGATTATGACTGTTTTGCCAAAAAATTCAGAGTGTTTTCTTTTAAATGAGACTAACCCCATGAAGATGCTGCAAAGGGTTGAAGAACAACTTTTGATATACTTTGGGCATGTTATTTTTAGGCGTTTTTAGGGAAGTTGAACAGAGTTCAACAGGTTAAAGCAGGCTACATCTTCAGAAAAGGACAAACAGCCTCCTGGTGGAAACATCCATGGTTGAAAAAAAATCCAATAATGCAAAGTGTACTGGTTATACTTTAGATGTATCAAAAAGTAAATTACATACAATATATTATCTTTAATGATAAGTTATTATAACAAATAAAATAGTTTAGAGTAGATATATTTTGCAATGAATAAACTGGTAATGTGATTTTTGAAAAAAGAGAAAATTTTAATGCAGGGGTGTCCAATCATGTGCCATGGAGGGCCAAGACCCTTCAGGTTTTCTCTTCTACCCAGTCTCTTTGGCAGATGTTTCCACTTATCAGCAATCAGTGGGAAGAAATTCAGTGGAATCTGCTGATGAAGACACTGGTTGGAGGTAAAGCCTGCAGGGTCTTGGCCCTCCATGACACACTATTGGACACCCCTGTTTTAATGAGTTCCCTGACTCGTATTTACATTGGAAAGTGAAATACAATCAAATTATGAGGCTATAAAAAGAATTGCAGTTAAATAACATTCAAATTGGCTGTTGGCAAATTCCTTTAAAGGTCTTATATTATGCAAAACTGCGTTTTTGTGGGTTTTAACCTTATAAAATACAGCCATGAGTCACATGTCCATCCATTTTCTACCACTTTTCTGGAGGTCCAGGTTGTGGAGGAAGTAGCTCAAGCAGCGAAGCCACTTCCCTCTCCCTGGCCACCTGCTCCAGCGCATCACATTTTTTACTGCTTTTTATGCACACATTTTAAGCTCAAATTGTTGAAGTGTCATAATGCTCTAAAAAGTGGAACATAGTTTTAGTACACTCTGCATGGATGCCACAGTGCACCCCTTAGCGCAGCGCACAGTCCAGTGTGCAATCTGTACCATCCTTGTCTATAGTGTAACACGGGCATGTATGGGTTTGAGAGTGGAACACAGAACCTATGTGAAAGCAGATTTTAGGTTCCAAAACTGTAAAAATACGTTTTACAATATAGCATTACTTTCAGGACTATATGCAGTTTATTCACATGCTGTGTCTTCAAATTGGTCGCTGCAAGAGGAACATCTGCTACAGCAACTAATCTGACAATTTTCTTTCATTAGTAATGGTCCTTTGATTCTGCTACTGATGCTTCTTAGGCTGTATTCACACCAGAATAGTCCAGGAGTCTCGGTTCGACTCGGCGGGGGATGATGAGAATTTTCACACCTTCGTTTGGTTCGGTTTGCATTCACACAGCACTTCACTCAAGCAGACCAAACTGCTTGGACAACATCACACAGTTACAACTGCTGCTCGTTTGTGACGCTGTAGCTGAAGCCACCACTGACCAGGAAGAAAAAATCTCGGTGAAGAAGAGAAATCCGGCTCATCGATTGGCCAGGACTGGTGTTATGCCGAGAATTGCTCGCTTGCCAAGAACTGCATCCCATCCACCAAAACTATATAACATTACAGCCAGGCTTGTAACCATTTGTGCATTTTTAGAAGTACCCATTATACATTTTTAGAAGTAAAAATTGTTATTACCTCTTGTAAATTATCTTTAAATTATGTTTATTTGAGGATGGGATGCAATTCTCGGCAAACAAGCAATTCTCAGCATAACACCGTTCCCTTCAGTAAGGTGTTTATGCGCCACAAACTAATAAAAATGAAAAGCTCCGCTGTCTGTATGAACCCCCGTGCCACCATCATGTAGCTAAACGTTTTAAAAACATCGGTATTCTTGTGTGCAGCCACAAACAGCTGAGAAATCTGGTTCTCAGACCAAATATCTATCAGAGCCTGCATCTCACTCCTCACTACTCCAAGTTCAAGAGACTTTTTTTTTTAAACTTCTAATTGGTTTTCTCCAGTAAAAGTATTTCTTGGATCTGCGTGGTTGACTTTAGTATTTTCTACCCAAAATGGAGGCTGAAGAACAAGGACCTCTTCAGCTGAATCGGGATGTTGGATTTATTTACCCACGAATTCCTACCACGGACATGCTGCCAGCAAACACACATCAAGTTTTCAACAGGGACAACTTTTTCAGGTGAGTGGGAACTTCGCCTGTCTGCATCTCACCCAGACAGTGAATTAATGTCTTTTCATGTATTTACATTGAGCTATAATGTAATCGTGCTGCATGAAAAATTTGCCCATTTGCGTTTGATGTGAAGGCACCTAGTAAACGCCACTTTCTCTTCTCACTGTGCGTTGCTGTGGTTACACAAACGCAGAGGGGCACATCCACCCTTTGGTCTGCTGGATACTCTGTTTGCATTCACACGGCAAGCGAAACGTACCAGACTGCGTTTGCAAGCGAATAGAGAACACCCTTTTCAGGAGGACCAGAGTTCGCTTGTTTGGTGCTGCACCAGAGTTCCAGGCACATTCGTACGGCGCCAAACGAACCGAACTATCCCTGGAATACACTCTTTGGTCCTTTAGTCCAGACCAAACAGTGGCCATGTGAATGTGCCCTTACATTATATTTTTTTTAATCTCAGACAGGAGAACTTCAGTTTTGCTGGAGAACTTTTCCCCCCTTGGACGTTGAAGCCATTTTTGTGAATGAAACTCTGGGAATTCCTGGTCAGACACAGGGGAAGCGTGGCCTTGTGTGGAAGTTTTGGAATGTCAATTACGCAAATCTTCAGTTTTCAAGAATGCACACTCGCTGACACACGTGATTTACACATGCTGTTTGCACATATTTGTAGGGCATGCAAGCAGTTTGTTGACTGGCTGGAGGTGCTCATTAGTACTAACATGGTTTACTAACAGAATGCACGACTTATATATACAGTGTATGCGGAAAGTATTCACAGCGCTTCCCTTTTCCCACATTTTGTTATGCTACAGCCTTATTCCAAAAGAGACACTCAGTAACTGGCAGGCTGCAGACAGAACACCCAGATGCCCTTGTCCTCATCTCAGGCGATTTCAACCATGTTTCACTGTCTCCCATTCTACCCACGTTTACCCAGTATGTCACATGTCACACTAGAGACAATAAAACCCTGGACTTATTCTACGCAAACTCTAAGGAGGCGTACACCTCATCACAACTCCCCCCACTTGGGAGATCGGATCACAACTTGGTTCATCTCCGGACGGTGTACAAACCCCTAGTGCACAGACAACCTCCGGCCATGCGCACAGTGAAGTTATGGTCTGAGGAGGCAAGGGACGCTCTAAAGGGCTGTTTTGAAACCACCGCCTGGGAGCAGCTCTGCGATCCACATGGTGAGGACATCGATGGCCTCACTCACACCTTCACGGACTACATCAGCTTCTGTGTGGACAACACCGTTCCCACCAAGACCATACGGTGTTGCTCAAACAACAAACCCTGGATCAACCCTGAGATAAAAACACTTCTGAGAGAGAAGAAGAGGATCTTCAGGTCGGGGAACAGGGAGATGCTGAAGTCCGTACAGAGGGAGCTGAGGAGAAAGATCAGAGAAGGCAAGGACAGCTTCAGGAAGAAGATGGAGGACAAGCTGCAACAGAGCGACATCAGCGGGGTCTGGAGAAACCTTAAAACCATCTCTGGGCTCCAGAATACCTCCCCCCAGGCCACGGGGGGCAGGGAGTGGGCGAACAATCTGAATCTGTTTTTTAATAGGTTTGACCAACCGCCCTCCCCCCTGACTGCACAACAACCACTGCTGCCTCTGAAGACATCAAGTCCTGCTGCCCACTCCCCACTCCACCATCACCCCCCCCACTCCCAACACACAGCCCCCCAACCTGACCCTCACTAAGACCCAGGTGAGGACGGAGCTGAGGAAGCTCAAGGCGAGGAAGGCATCGGGACCGGACGGCATCAGTGCAAAGCTCCTCAAGTCCTGTGCAAACCAGCTGTGTGGGATTGTGGAGTACATCTTCAACCTGAGCCTGAAGCTGGGGAGGGTACCACAGTTGTGGAAAACATCTTGTGTGGTACTTGTACCAAAGATTTCCCACCCCAAAGATCTGAACAGCTACAGACCAGTGGCCCTGACGTCTCACATGATGAAGACCCTGGAGAGACTGCTCCTTGCTCACCTCCGCCCCCTGGTGGGACCAGCGATGGATCCACTCCAGTTCGCCTACCAGCATGGTATTGGGGTGGAGGATATGGTCATCTTCCTCCTTCACCGTTCTCTGTTCCACCTGGAGAAGCCCGGGAATGCAGTGAGGATCATGTACTTTGACTTCTCCAGTGCTTTCAACACCATCCAACCAATGATCCTGAAGGACAAGCTGCTGTGTGCAGGGGTGGACCAGCACCTGTCATCATGGATCCTGGACTACCTCACAAACCGGCCACAGTTAGTGAGAACCCGGGACTGTGTGTCCGACACGATCATCGGTAGCACGGGGGCCCCCCCAGGGAACGGTTTTGTCTCCCTTCCCGTTCACCCTTTATACTGCGGACTTCTCACACAACACAACACACTGCCATCTATAGAAGTTCTCTGACGACTCTGCGATCGTTGGCCTCATCTCCAACGGAGATGAAGCTGAGTACAGAGGGTTTATCCAGGACTTCGTGGACTGGTGCCATCGGAACTGCCTCCAGATCAACGCGAGGAAAACTAAGGAGCTGGTGGTGGACTGCCGCAGGCAAGGACAACCCCTCACAGCACCAGTAAATATACAGGGAACAGACATCGAGATGGTGACATCCTACAAGTACCTGGGTGTTCATCTGAACAATAAGCTAGACTGGTCACGCAATACTGACGCACTCTACAAGAAGGAACAGCGCAGGCTGTTCCTACTGAGGAGACTCAGGTCTTTTGGTGTACAAGGGGCGCTGCTGAAGACATTCTACGACACGGTGGTGGCATCAGCCATCACTTTTGGAGTGGTCTGCTGGGGCAGTGGCATTACAGCAGCCGATAGGAAGAGACTGAACAAACTGATCAAGAAAGCTAGCTCTGTCCTGGGGCAGCGCCTTGACCCAGTGGAGGAGATGGGAGAGAGAAAGATGGTGGCTAAACTGTCATCTCTGCTGGAGTCCGAGTTCCACCCTATGCAGGACACACTGAATGCATTAAGGAGCTCATTTAGCAGCAGACTACATCATCCTAGGTGCACAACCGAGAGGTTTCGCAGGTCCTTCATACCAATGGCTGTCAGACTGTATAACCTAAGCAGGGCTGCTCGCAGAGATAGCAAAAAGACGTGACAACCTAATAGTATTGAATGCAAAAAGACGCAATAGACTTACACAATGGTCCCCTCCGGTATACAACTAGGAAAATACCGGTAGCTACGGAGGGTGACAATATGTATGGGTACATAATCATACCATGTAGGATAACTAAGTAGACGGTTATGCTGTTTAATTCCATCTAGCTACAATGCTCCGCACTGTGTGTGTTTATATATTTATATATTTGTTCCATCTAGCGACAATGCTCCACACTGTGTGTTTATATATTTATTCCATCTAGCTACAATGCTCCGCACTGTGTGTGTTTATATATTTACATATTTATTCCATCTAGCTACAATGCTCCGCACTGTGTGTGTTTATATATTCATATATTTATTCCATCTAGCTACAACGCCCCACACTGTGTGTGTGTTTATATATTCACATATTTATTCCATCTAGCTACAATGATCCGCACGGTGTGTTTATATATTTATATATTTATTCCATCTAGCTACAATGCTCCGCACTGTGTGTCTATATATTTGTTTATATGTACATATGTATACTCACTGCCCTTGTTTTTTCTTGCCTTCTGATTGTTGCTCTGAGTGTTGCTATCCCTGTGCTGTTGCAATCCTGGAATTTCCCCATTGTGGGACTAATAAAGGCTTATCTTATCTTAAAATCCTTTTTTTCCTCAAAATTCTTCACACAATACCCCATAATGACAATGTGAAAAAAGTTTTTTTTTTTAGATTTTTGCAAATTTATTAAAAATAAAAAACTAAGAAATCACATGTACATAAGTATTCTCAGCCTTTGCCATGAAACTCAAAATTGAGCTCAGGTGCATCCTGTTTCTACAGCTTAACTGGAGTTCCCCTGTGGTAAATTCATTTGATTGGACATGATTTGGAAAGGCACACACCTGTCTATATAAGGTCCCACAGTTGACAGTGCATGTCAGAGCACAAACCAAGCATGAAGTCAAAGGAATTGTCTGTCGACTTCCAAGACAGGGTTGTCTCAAGGCACAAATATGGGGAAGGGTACAGAAAAATTTCTGCTGCTTTGAAGGTCCCAATGAGCAGAGTGGCCTCCATCATCCGTAAATGGAAGAAATTCGGAACCACCAGGACTCTTCCTAGAGCTGGTCAGCCGTCTAAACTGAGCCATCGGGGGAGAAGGGCCTTATTCAGGGAGATGACCAAGAACCCGATGGTCACTTTGTCAGAGCTCCAGCGTTGCTCTGTGAAGAGAGGAGATCCTTCCAGGAGGACAACCATCTCTTCCGCAATCCACCAATCAGGCCTGTATGGTAGAGTGGCCAGACGGAAGCCACTCCTTAGTAAAAGGCTCATGGCAGCCCACTTGGAGTTTGCCAAAAGGCACCTGAAGGACTCTCAGACCATGAGAAACAAAATTCTCTGGTCTGATGAGACAAAGATTGAACTCTTTGGCGTGAATGCCAGGCGCCATGTTTGGAGGAAACCAGGCACCGCGCATAACCATGCCAATGGTGGTGGTAGCATCATGCTGTGGGGATGTTTTTCAGCAGCAGGAACTGGGAGATTAGTTAGGATAGAGGGAAAGATGAATGCAACAATGTACAGAGACATCCTACATGAAAACCTGCTCCAGAGCGCTCTTGACCTCAGACTGGAGCAACGGTTCATCTTTCACCAGGACAACAACCCTAAGCACACAGCCAAGATATCAAAGGAGTGGCTTCAGGACAACTCTGTGAATGTCCTTGAGTAGCCCAGCCAGATTCAAGACTTGAATCCAATTGAACATCTTTGGAGAGATCTGAAAACAGCTGTGCACAGACACCTCTTATCTAACCTGATGGAGCTTGAGAGGTGCTACAAAGAGGAATGGCCAAAACTGCCCAAAGATAGGTGTGCCAAGCTTGTGGCATCATATTCAAAAAGACTTGAGGCTGTAATTGCTGCCAAAGGTGCATCAGCAAAGTATTGAGCAAAGGCTGTGAATACTTACGTATATGTGATTTCTTAGTTTTTTAAATTTTTAATAAATTTGCAAAAATCTAAAAAAAAACAAAACCTTTTTTCATATTGCCATTATGGGGTGTTGTGTGTAGAATTTTGAGGAAAAAAATGAATTTAATCCCTTTTGGAATAAGGCTGTAACATAAAATGTGGAGAAAGTGAAGCGCTGTGAATACTTTCCGGATGCACTGTGTTAATACTAACATGTTCTTGCAAGAGGCCCAGTGTGTGGTGGCTTCAGAGATGCTCTCCTGTGTACCTGAGTTGTAGTAAGTAGTTATTTGAGTTACTGTTGTCTTTCTGTCAGTTGGAGCCAGTCTGGCCATTCTCTACTAAGACCTCAAGCATCAACAAGGCAATTGGCCCCAGAGAACGGCTGCTCACTAAATACTTCTTTTTTCCAGACCATTCTCTCTAAACGCTAGAGACTGTTGCGTTTGAAAATCCCAGCAGATCAGCAGTTTCTGATTTAGTCAGACCAGCCCATCTTGCAACAACAACCATGTATTCAATGCCATTTAACAACTCCCCAAGACTGGCCAATTAAATATTTGCTGTAATAAACAGTCCAACAGATATTATTATTGTTTATCATTCTAATTAGTCGTGAAAAAATGCACAATATGGGGCCTTTAAAATACCCTTACTATTCCAGACAGTATCCAGCCAATATAAAACATCCCATGAGTGAGACACAGGAATAGTAAAAGGTTAATGCACATTAGTGATTGCTTTGTTTGCTTTTGTCAATACTAACTGCCAATTTATTAACATCAGAATTATTCAAAAAGAATAGTAAAAGGAAGTTATTTTTAAAACCTCAAAATACATGATAAACAAACCATTTACAAGGATACTTTAATTATCTATATTCTATGTCAGTCCCTTTGAAGTTTCCCTGTCTTAAAAAAAAGGAAAAGTAGCATTAATGCCAAATAAGTCTCTTTGCTAGATACAGCTTCTGTGTCTGTCATCCAGCCCCTGGGTATTGCAGTACAGAGAGACAGCAACACAAAACACCCTTTACCCCACACACAAATGATTTTAGATTAGGGATGTATGATATATATCGGCATGCTACTAGTATTGACCGGTACAGCATTTAAAATGATCAATTAGCTATCAGCAAAAATTAATATTTACAACCGATAGAATATTACAGTATACAGTCTCGAGTGAAGCTCTGCTGCTTTTCCCTCGGTGTGAAGGACTGACATCATGATATCAGACAAGCGTATCTCAACTAACATGGCTGCCCCCACAAAGCCGGCTTGTTGCAGCTCTGTACGCAGTCCAACAATGCTGCATATATTTGTATTACTTTTTGTGGTTAAACGCTGTTTAAGTATATCAAACATCTTCTACAGCAGAAAGGAATTACTGCACAATCGGGAGAATATATGCCAAGTATCGGCATACTGGTGACAGAGGCAACGATGTAAACAGAAGTGGGGAAGCCAGTCTGGTTATTTGGCTCGGCTAAGAGGGATCCTAACAGATGAACGTTGCCTAGTCTTTTTGGCGCAAATACTTGGTCCCTTGGAAACAAGACTGACAGACTAAAACTGGATATATAACCTGACCCACCATAGGAGACAGCTCTGTGATGATCATCATTCAAAGCTGGCCACACTCCAAGGTCACATGCTGCCAACTACACCAAAGATGAGAGGTGTAGAAGCAGAATTTGTATATATCAGAATCAGAATCAGAATCAGAATCAGCTTTATTGGCCAAGTACGCACAACACATACAAGGAATTTGACTTTGGCTAAAAACTTGCTCTCGTTGTCCAGGTGGAGGATTTAAATAAGGATTCAATGACAACAGAGTATGTACAGTAAATTACAGTCTGTCCACGTTTCTATAAAAGGATGCAAATATATACAGGAATATATGCAGTTATTTACTCAGACTAACCACACTTTGCAGAAATATATGAAAAAATATACAGTCACACAGTATTTCAATGTGAACTCAGATTCAGTGATATAATGTGAATGAAGTAAAAAGCAGTGTGAGAGTTATGTGCAATGTAATAATGGATGAAAGTCATGAGTACAGCAACAGGTAGGACTAGGTGAATGTTAGGAGTTCATCAGAGTGATGGCTTGAGGAAAGAAACTGTTCCTGTGACGGGTGGTTTTGACCTTCAGTGATCTGTAACGACGACCAGAAGATAGAAATTCAAACAGTTTGTGGCCGGGGTGTGATGGGTCAGCACAGATGTTTCCTGCCCGTTTCCTGGTTATGGACCGATATAAGTTCTCAATGGAGGGTAGGTCGGTACCAATGATCCTCTCTGCAGACTTAACGATCCGCTGCAGTCTGATCTTGTCCTGTTTAGTGGCAGATCCAAACCAGACAGTGATGGAAAAGCAGAGGACAGATTGGATGATGGCGGTGTAGAAGACAACCAGCAGCTCCTGAGGCAAATCAAACTTCTTGAGCTGACGCAGAAAAAACAACCTCTGCTGGGTCTTTTTCCGGACAGTGTCTATATGGGAGGACCACTTCAGGTTCCGGGAGATTGTGGTACCCAGAAACTTGAAGGAGTCCACAGTGGACACTGTGCTGTTGAGGATGGTGAGTGGGGGGAATGAAGGGGGGTGTCGCCTGAAATCCACAGTCGTCTCCACCGTTTTGGCTGGGTTAAGTTCAAGATGGTTCTGGCTGCACCAGAGGATCAGCTGCTCCACCTCCCGCCTGTATGCAGACTCATCATCATCCTGGATCAAACCGATGACTGTGGTGTCGTCCGCAAACTTCAGGAACTTCACCGAAGGGTCCTCTGAGGTGCAGTCGTTGGAGTAGAGGGAGAAGAGCAGTGGGGAAAGGACACATCCTTGGGGGGTGCCAGTACTAATTTTTCGGGAGCTGGATGTAAATCTCCCTAGCTTCACTTGTTGCCACCTGTCAGTCAGAAAGCTGGAGATCCACTGGCAGGTGGAGGGGGGCACCTTGAGGTGGAGGAGTTTCTGATGAAGAATGCCTGGGATGATGGTGTTGAACGCTGAGCTGAAGTCGACAAACAGGATCCTGGCATACGTCCCTGGGGAGTCGAGGTGTCGCAGGATGTAGTGTAGTCCCATATTCACTGCATCATCCACTGACCTGTTTGACCGGTAGGCAAACTGCAGTGGGTCCATCAGGGGGCCTGTGATGACCTTCAGGTGGTTCAGCACCAATCTCTCCAAGGATTTCATGACCACAGAGGTCCGGGCAACAGGTCTGTAGTCGTTTAATCCTGTAACAGAGGGTTTCTTGGGAACTGGAATGATGATGGAGCGTTTGAAGCAGGAAGGCACTTCACGCAGCTCCAGTGATCTGTTAAAGATCTGGGTGAAGATGGGGGCGAACTCGTTGGAGCAGACTCTCAGGCAGGACAGAGACACACCATCAGGTCCTGCAACCTTCTTGATCTTTTGTCTCTGAAAGACCCGGCGCACCTCCTCTTCACAGATCGTTAGTGCTGGTGGGAGGTCAGAGTGGAGGAGGGATGGAGTTCCTGGGGCTGCAGATAATCCTTTTGTGTGGGTGGGAGGTGAGAACTGTAGGTTCTTTTCAAACCTGCAGTAAAAGCTGTTTAGGTCGTTAGCCAGCTGGAGGTTTTCCACAGGGTGGGGGGATGGTCTCCTGTAGTTGGTGATATTCCGTAGGCCTCTCCAGACAGAAGCAGAGTTGTTGGCTGAGAAGTTTTTTTGTAACTTCACACTGTAGCTCCTCTTAGCAAGCCTGATCTCCTTCGTCAGCATGTTTCTGGCCCGCTTGTACAGAGTCCAGTCACCAGTCCTGTAGGCCTCCTCCTTGTGAAGGCCCTTATGTGAATAAGGGCTTGTTTATGTACAAACCCTGTGGTCATCGATTAAGTACTGCTCACTGGACCTGTAGTTGCTGGCAGTTTTTGTCTGCCACGGGAGTTTTCTGTTGCTGTTGTAATAGCGGTCCAGATGCTAATGCTGATTTACCATTCGGCTATGTGCTAGCAGCCATTGACAAGCAGCAGGCCTGGTTTTGATCAACATACTGTATTAAGTGGAGATAACACTGGAGTGTGTATATTCTAATATTATAAAGGGATACAGAGCCTCCCTCCCCTCGTGCATTTGTCTGAAAATATATAAAACATTTATTTTCATATTAAGTTGAGATAGTTGTCTTATTTTCCTTGGGGAATGTGTCTTTATATGCCAGTTAAGATAAGATAAGCCTTTATTAGTCCCACAATGGGGAAATTCCAGGATTGCAACAGCACAGGGATAGCAACACTCAGAGCAATAATTAAGAAGATACGAAAAATATAAATAAGAGCAGTGGATATACATACGTACACATAAATATATAAATATATATATACAAAGTACGGAGCATTGTAGCAAGATGGAATAAACAGCATAACCGTCTACTTAGTTATCCTACATAGTATGAGTATGTACCCATACATATTGTCACCCTCCGTAGCAACTGATATTGTCCTAGTTGTATACTGGAGGGGACCATCTGTGTAAGTCTGTTGCGTCTTTTGCATTCAATACTATTAGGTCGTCACGTTTTTTTGCTATCTCTGCGAGCAGCCCTGCTTAGGTTATACAGTCTGACAGCCGTAGGTAGGAAGGACCTGCGAAACTTCTCGGTTGCGCACCTAGGATGATGTAGTCTACTGCTAAATGAGCTCCTCAGTGCGTTCAGTATGTCCTGCATAGGGTGGGACTCGGACTCCAGCAGAGATGACAGTTTAGCCACCATCCTTTTCTCTCCTATCTCCTCCACTGGGTCAAGGCGTTGCCCCAGGACAGAGCTAGCTTTCTTGATTAGTTTGTTCAGTCTCTTCCTATCGGCTGCTGTAATGCCGTTGCCCCGGCAGACCACTCCAAAAGTGATGGCTGATACCACTACCATGTCGTAGAATGTCTTCAGCAGCGCCCCTTGTACACCAAAAGACCTGAGCCTCCTCAGTAGGAACAGCGTGCGCTGTCCCTTAGTTAGTGATCACTGTAAGACAAAGGTGATGTAAATAGATTGGGGGGATTGTGTGTATACTGGTATTGTCAATGGCAATTGGCAAAAACTAGTTTTAAACTATTGGCATATCGGCAAAATTTCTACTATTGTGCATCCCTGCTTTAGATCAACCTCAGCATCATCCATACATTACACAACATTCATTCATTCATCTTCTTCCACTTAGTCCTTTTCGGGTCGCGGGGGGGCTGGAGCCTTTCCCAGCATGTTTGGGCGAGAGGCAGGGTACACCCTGGACAGATCGCCAGTCCATCGCAGGGCCAACACAGAGAGAGAGACAACCATTCACTCTCGCAGTCATACTTAAGGACAATTTAGAATCCCCAGTTTTGATGCAAATTAACCTAACTTGCATGTTTTTGGCAGGTGTGAGGAAACCGGAGAAATCCCAGAGTAAACCCACACAGACATGGGGAGAACATGCAAACTCCACACAGATCACTGTTGGTCAGGGGCTGGGATCGAACTCAGGATCCCCCGGCCAAGGGTGAGTTGCTGTGCTGCCGCAGTGCTAACCACTGCGCCACCGTGCCACCCACATCAGTTGAAAAAACACAGACAACTTACAAAAAAATTATTTTTGTTATACATTACACAACATAACAAAAATAATTTTTTTGTAAGTTGTCTGTGTTTTTTTAACTGATTAAAAACAATTTTGCACCACTGAATCTGAAAATGACATCCATTTCTCTTGATCAGGTCAGGTTTTTATGCTAAGTTGTAAGCAGTTGTACAGTTGTACTGTAAATTGAATAGTAGACATTGATAAAGGTAAGTACATGTAAATTGAATGTTATGTCATCATTGTTCAAAATTCAAAGAATTTCAAGAAATAAAAAAGAATTTTGCATCATATAAAGCGAAAATACCCGTACATGTAAACAAAAACGTAAAAAACCTGGCCATAGTTCAAAACGTTGACCTGATTGAGCAAAACCAATGTGATTTTTGGATTCAGCACATCAAAACTGTCCTAAATCAGCTAAAAAAAACTTAGACAATAATTTTGGTGTTGACCAGTGTTATCAAGGATGTTACAGAGGGACATACTTGTCACAGGAACCGTGCAAAATAAATCTAAGACAAAAGTGCAGCTGTCAAATTTTTTTCTTCCCAGGCAAATCCCAGCTAGCCTATGAATGTTCAGACATGGCTGCTGATGTCAAAGATAAAACAGGGTCATCACTTTGCTCCTCTTTATCATTTTCTAACAGCAGTACATCAGAATAAGGTCCAAATTTTGTCAAAGAAGACGCTCTTGTCAGCCCCACATTGCTTATGGTTTTTACCTTGTAGCAATGAGTGACCGTGACCTTGGCTCTGTGTGTGTGCATTTCTCTGTCTGGATGATTATGTCTGCGTACAGGTCGGTGAGAGTGTGTGGCGTGTGTGTGTGTGGCTGTAGGAGCACAACAAAGTCTTATCGCTAAGTGCCCAGTGCTGTGGCGCCAATAAGATAACATCACAACACAGCTTCTTTCAGGGCTATGCCAAACATCCCTCTTCCTGCTCTCAAAGCCCTGCTATCTCATCCTCTCTGCAATATTACCACAGCCCTCATCTTCTTCCAGAAAAAAAAGATTCCCAAAAGAACCTTTTCAATATGTAGCATCTCTCAACATAAGGGAATCACCTGACAGGAAGTCAAGGAGCTTTAACAATGAGTTCACTCACATCCAGAGTAGCAAGACACAGATGATTTTTTATTCCCATCAATTTTTAGAGAAAGGCAATGTTTAAACTTCTGTTGTCTGGGCCATATTAGACTTAGCAAGTGCTTACACTTATAATTCAATTCAATTCAGCTTTATTTATATAGCGCCATGTCACAACAGAAGTCATTTCATAGCACTATCAAAAGTAGGGAAAACCCCACAATTGCAGAAAGACCCAGCAATAAGACAATCCTCTGTGAGCAAGCACTTAGCGATGGTGGAGAGGAAAAACTCCCATTTAACAGGAAGAAACCTCTAGCACAGCCGGGCTAAGGGAGGGGCAGTCATCTGCTGCTACTGGCCGGGGGTGAGGGGATAGAGAAGAAGAAAAGAGCAGACATAAAGAGAGCAAACATTAACGGTGAGAAGCCAAGTACATTATTGGAGGTCACCCGGCAGTCTGAATCTATTAACAGTAAAACAAAAGGGGGGTTAAGAGACACAAGATCCCTCCCTAATCGTAGGCTATACTGAAAAGGAAGGTTTCTACTCTATTCTTAAAAACAGAGATCGAGTCTGACTCCTGGACCCAGAGTGGTAACTGGTTCCACAGGAAAGGAGCTTGATAGCAGAAGGCTCTGCCCCCCATTGTACTTCTGGAGATTCTGGGTATTACAAGAAATCCAGTATTTTGGGAGCGTAGTGCTCCGTTAGGATGATAAAGTATAAGGGGGCCTGATTATTGAGAGCTTTGTAAGTGAGAAGAAGGATTTTAAACTTAATTCTGAACTCTATGGGAAGCCAATGAAGGGAGGCCAGAACCGGAGAGATATGATCTCTCTTCCTGGAACCCGTTAAAACTCTTGCAGCAGCATTTTGGATCAACTGAAGACTTTTTAAAGATATTTTAGGACAACCTGAAAATGACAAATTACAATAATCTAATCTAGAACTAACAAAAGCGTGGATCAGTTTCTCAGCATCATTCAGAGACAAGATACTCCTAATCTTGGCAATATTGTGCAGATGATAGAAGGCAGTCTTAGAGACAAATTTAATATGTGAATTAAAGCACAGATCTTGATCAAAAATAACTCCAAGGTTCCTCACAGAACTATTCAGAGTGAGAGTAGCGGCATCCAAATTAAGAGTTTGATTTGGAAAGGTATTTCTAAGGTTTTTTGGACCAACAAGAATGACTTCAGTCTTATCTGGGTTTAATAGCAGAAAATTACAAGTCATCCAAGCTTTTTTTTTTTTTTTTTTGTTACTTATTTGTACCCGTAGGTAGACTTGGTTTGCAGTCTGGTGACAAGCCACTGGCTGCTGGTCGCTGCGTGCGCGAGCGCCCTAAACCTACATGTTTTTGGTGTGTGGGAGGAAACCGGAGAAATCCCGGAGTAAACCCGCGCAACACGGGGAGAACATGCAAACTCCACACAGCTCACTGTTGGTCGGGGGCTGGGATCGAACCCACGATCTCATGATCCCCGCGGTCCCCTGGCCGAGGGTAAAACTGTGCTGCCACAGTGCTAAACCACTGCGCCACCGTGCAGCCCAGCTTTGATTTCCTTAAGACAGGCATCTAACTCGGCTAATTGATTACAATCATCGGGCTTCATTGACAGGTATAATTGTGTGTCATCTGCGTAACAATGAAAATGTATACAGTGCTTTCTAATGATATTGCCTAACGGAAGCATATATAAACTAAAAAGAGTAGGGCCAAACACAGATCCTTGCTGAACTCCGTGACTGAGCTTAGAGTTGGAAGAAAACTCATCATTGATGTGAACAAACTGAAGTCTATCGGACAAATAAGATCTAAACCACAGCAGGGAAGATCCATTTAGTCCAACATAGTGTTCTAATCTATCAAGTAGAATGTCATGATCGATAGTATCAAAGGCTGCACTAAGATCTAAAAGCACAAGTACAGAAACAAGTCCATTATCAGATGCGATAAGGAGGTCATTAGTGACCTTCACTAAGGCTGTTTCAGTGCTGTGATGAACTCTGAACCCAGATTGAAACTCTTCAACTAAACCATTTCCCTGCAAATGGTCAAACAATTGTGCAGCAACAACTCTAAGATTTTTGAAATGAAAGGCAGATTAGAGATTGGTCGATAGTTAGCCAAAACTCCTGGATCGAGCGTGGGCTTTTTGAGTAAGGGTTTAATTACAACAATTTTAAAAGCCTGTGGTACATAACTCAAAGTTAAAGAAGAATTAATTATATGAAGAATACGGCTACCAATAATTGGGAAGACTATTAAATAACTTGGTAGGGATAGGGACTAAAAAAACAGGATGAAGGCTTGGATGAGGAGATAATTTTATCTAACTCTAAAAGGTCAACTGGAGTAAACTTATCTAAACAGATATCAATTGAAGGAGTTTTGGTAGTTGCTGTACTTAGGTTTACGGTGGGGAGAATCTGACTGATTTTATCTCTAATAGATAAAATTTTATGATTGAAAAATTTCAAAAAGTCCTGACAAGAAAGCTCTGGGGGGATGCGAGGATTGACCGAGTCCTGACTCTTTGTCAGCCTGGCTATAGTGCTGAAAAGAAACCTGGGATTATTCTTATTCTCTTCTATTAATGCAGAGTAATAACTTGTTCTAGCTTTTCTAAGAGATTTTTCGTAAATTAAGAGATGATTTCTCCGCGTTAAATAGAATTCATCTAAATTAGTAGAACACCATTTTCTTTCTAATTGACGAGTCTTCTGTTTTAAGCTACGAGTTTCTGTGTTAAACCAAGGGGTTAAAAATCTCTGGTTAGACTTTTTCTTTTTTAAAGGGGCCACCAAATCTAGAGTCTGATGCAGAGAGGCTGTAACACTATCTACCATGCTATCAATTACAGAAGGAGCAGGCGCTCCATCTTTTATTTCCATTGTGTTGACCCATGGCATAGAGGAGACAATGTGCAAAAATTTGGTAACAACGTCATCTGAAAGACATCTGCTGTAGTAATATTTTTCTTTAGGAGTCAAATAATCAGAAATAGTGAAATCGAAGGTTAACAGACAATGGGTCTGACAGTACAGGATTATGAGGAGACACTACCAGATTTTCTATTTCTATACCATAAGTCAGAACAAGGTCCAATGTGTGGTGGAGATAATGGGTAGAATTTTCAACTTTCTGGGAAAACCCCATTGAGTCTAAAATTGAATGCCTTATTGAGACAGTCACTGTCTACATCAACATGTATATTAAAGGCCAAATGTCACGTAACAGGGTACTTTAAATGTCTTGAAACTAGATATAAAAGGGAACCGATCCGTTCGGGTCTTGGTGCATATGCTTCAGTAACGCCGGAATATTCGTTAATTTAAAACTGCCGCGCTTGGCCTGACGTTCCTACTCACGGCCCCTGGAATCGCCTGGGGAAGAAGGTGGAAGTGACGAAATAGATTGTACCCTAGTTTGATGCTTGGGGTATTTCGATTGATTGTTTATATGGAGACTGGAAGATTGAAGTGAGCAACAAGAAAGAAAAAATTGGATATTTCACCCATACCTTAAAACGGGACTATCAGGGACAGCTGGGTAATAAGGGACATTTCTCCGGGAAATGTTTTCATACCTGTCAAGTGAGACGTTTTCGCCGTATTTTAATACCGTAAAACGCGGCTATAAGGGACAGCGGAGTAATAAGGGACACTTTTCTGGGAAATGTTTTAAATGTAATTAGTGTTGTTATTGTCAAATATTTTAAGGATTCATGGATATTTGACAATAACAACACAACTCAGCGTCCGGCACAGAATAAAAAAAAGCAGAATTCTGTATTTGTAAGGCAATTCCTCTCTGTTCCACAGCCGCAGCACAGCTGAAAGTGTTAAACCATTATCCTAATGACTTCTCATTGTAGTGATAATAGCTCCCGCTGAGCGATCTGCCCACCCCGACAATCAGACTAATGATTGAGTCCACACTTCTCAATGTAGTGATAATAGCTCCCGCTGAGCGATCTGCCCGCCGCGGCCATCAGACTAATGATTGAGCCTACACTTCTCAATGTAGTGCGAATAGCTCAGGCTGAGCCATCTGCCAGCACCCTAGCTGTGGGGGATCACACACACGATGTGCTCCTCAACACACTCAATTTTTTTTCCCGTATATTTTTCTTTTGGGCGTACAGAAATGGCAATACGCCCGTTTTTGCTAAAATTGCATTTTCCTCGTATTTTCCTTAAAATATTTGACAATAACAACACGAATTACATTTAAAACATTTCCCAGAAAAGTGTCCCTTATTACTCCGCCGTCCCTTATAGCCGCGTTTTACGGTATTAAAATATGGCGAAAACGTCTCACTTGACGGGTATGAAAACATTTCCCAGAGAAATGTCCATTATTTTTTTTTCCACAATATCTTTATTGAACCTTTTTTTTTAACAAACATGATACAAACAATCAAACACTAACACTAAAGTACTACAAAAAAAAAATGCACTAAAAAACACCAACAACCACCAACAAAATCAAATCTTCAACAATGCTCCTCTGTTTAGTCTAGACAATCCAATACATAAGTATACATATTATGTTCACCAGTTTGGAATTTACAAGGTCCACACACATCATTCACCTTCTTCTTCAAGAGTTATGTTTAAATTTTTTACATAATCAATAAAAGGTCTCCATATATTCTCAAACACAATTTCCTTTGATTTCAGTATATATGTTATTCTTTCTAATGGAAGGTTTGTTAACATCTGTCTTAACCACTGAGTCACATCTGGTCTATAAGTCTTTTTCCATAATAGTGCAATACATTTTTTGGCATTAAGCAAACTGAGGTCTATGAATGTTCTTTCACTTTTATTAAAATTATGCTTTTCTGGGTACAGACCCAACAAAAACAGTTTAGGATTCAATATGATTTGTTTTGAGATTATTTTTTCAATTGTTACCCTCACCTCTTCCCAAAACATTCTTATTAATCTACATTCCCATACACAATGAAATAGAGTTCCTTTACTTTCCATGCATTTTGTGCATGTATCTGGTATATTTTTATTATATCTATTTAACTCCTCCGGTGTAACATACATCCGCATTAACCATTTGAAATGTATCAATTTAAGGCGTACATTTATTGATTTGGTTTGAGCTTCTGTACAAGCCAATTCCCATTGTTCCTCTGAAATTTCAGTTTGCAGATCTTCTTTCCAGTAGTTTAATCTTTTCAGTGAATTTTCACTTGAAAATAGTGTCAATGAGTTATAAAACTCTGAAATAATACCCTTTCTTTTACTATCTTTCATCAACATTTTTTCCAAGGATGAATAGATAGGTCGAGTGAGAGCTTTATTTTGATTTGATCGAATAAAGTTTCTAAGTTGAAGATATTTAAAAAAATGTGTTCTATTGAGATTAAATTTGATCCTCAGCTCTTCAAAAGACATTATGTTTTCTGCACATGGCAAATATAAATCCTGAATCTTTTGTATCCCTTTTAAATTCCATACTTTAAATACAGCGTCCGCTCTCCCTGGTTTAAAATATTGATTACCCCATATTGGGCTAAATTGTGACAATAACTGTGGTTCTTTTAAATAGTTTTTAGCTTCACACCATATTTTGATCATATGCTTTACAAATGGATTTTTAACTTGTTTTTGTAATTTTTTTGCAGAATCTGAGTATATGAATATGGGAAGAGGTAAAGGCAAATTGTATGATTCCATTTCAGTCCAGTGAGGGAGATCATTTGATGAAAAATAATATGTCATAGACCTCAGTTGTGCCGACCAATAATACAACATAAAATTTGGACATTTCAGACCTCCACGATCAAATGGTAAATATAATAAAGACAGACGTAATCTAGCCCTCCTGTTGTTCCATATAAATTCCACTAACTTTTTTTTAATTCTTGAGAATAAATCTAAAGGTGGTGGTAAGGGAATGTATTGAAATAAATAAAGTATTTTAGGTAAAATATTACTTTTAAGTATATTAATTCTCCCGATCATCGACATTGGTAGTGACATCCATCTCTGAAGTAACTCATCAATATCTGTCATTAAGGCTTCATAATTGACACTGGCGATTGATTCTAGCTTAGGCACAATTTGGATTCCTAAATATTTAAACTGATTTACAACATTGAATTGATTTACCTCAGGGGCTGGGTAATTTCTCTGGGTCTCATTTAGCATTAATATTGAAGATTTAGTTTTATTTATTTTATATCTTGATATTTCCCCAAAATTCTTTATTAAATTCAACAAGGTCGGAATTGATTTTTTAAGATTCGACATAAACAAAATTATGCCATCGGCATAAAGGGAGATTTTATGTTCTGTTGGTCCAACTTTAATTCCATATATTTGTGACTGTAGACGTATCGCCATCGCTAAAGGTTCAATTGCCATAGTAAACAGTAAAGGTGAAAGTGGACAGCCTTGTCGACATCCTCTATTGATTTTTATTGATTTTGAAATATTGTTATTTGTTAGGATTTCTGCAGTAGCATTATTATATATTATCTGAACCCATTTTATGAAATTATTTCCAAGTCCAAACCTTTGTAAGACTTCAAAAAGAAAGGGCCATTCAACTCTATCAAAGGCTTTTTCGGCATCCAGTGATAAGAGAGCTGTATCCGGTGCTTCTTTATTAGAATAAATAATATTAAAAAGTCTTCTTACATTATGGAAGCCTTGTCTTCCCTTTATAAAGCCATTCTGATCTCGATTAATAATATTTGGTAAAATTTCTTGTATTCGTCTTGCTAAAATTTTACAGATTATCTTAAGGTCGGCATTTAATAGGCTTATTGGTCTCATATTTTCACATTTATTAGAGGGCTTACCTGGTTTTGGCAACAGTATAATTAAGGCATTATTCATATATGATGGTAAATTACTATTTTGAAATGCTTCTAAAACCATTTCCAAAAAAGGTTTTAATTTATTTTTAAAATTTTTTATAAAGGTCAACTGGAAGACCATCTGGTCCTGCACTTTTTCCTGATTTCATATTATCAATAGCTAGTCCAACTTCTTCTTGACTAATTTTAGACTCCAGTATCTCCCTATTTTCATTTGGAATACACGGTATAAATAGTTCGTTCAGAAACCCATGTAGTTTTGTTAAGTCAGATTCATTTTTGGTATCATATAATTTTTCATAGTAATCTCTAAAGGCTCTATTAATTTCTAAAGGATCTATAACTACCTGTCCGTTACTTATAATACTGGTAATTGGTGTTTTAGATTCTAATTGTTTAATCTGCCATGCCAATAACTTTCCTGATTTTTCACCTTGTTCATAAAAAGATTGTTTCAATCTTAGAAGACTCGAGGCAGCTCTATTCGCTGATTTTTTGTCATATTCAGCTCTCAAAATCAGTAATTCGTTCTCCAACCTTGGATCTCTTCCTGCATATACTCTTTCTTGAAGAATTTTTATTTTATGTTCCAGTTGGACTCTCTCCTCTCGAGTCTTCTTAGATTTTGAACCTGTATAACTAATAATGTGTCCCCTAATAAAAGCTTTGAAAGCCTCCCACTTTACACATGCTGATGTTTGTGTAGTATTGATGTCAAAGAACTCATCTATCTGTTTTTCTATGTATTTAACAAATTCCTCATCCTGAAGCCATTTATGCTGAAATTGCCATCTACCTGGTTCCTTTGTCAATTTCTTATCTACATATATTAGACAGCAGGGTGCATGATCAGAGATCACGATGTTATCATAAAAACAGTTTTGAATCTTGGACCTTAATTCTGTGGAGATCAAAAAATAATCTATACGTGAGAATGTCTTGTAGGTATTGGAATAACAAGAGTATGCTTTAACTTGTGGTTTCATTTCTCTCCATATATCTATCAATTTCAATTCTTTCATAAAATGATTAATGGTCATCCTACATCCATTGTGCGTACAGTCCAGTCCTGTTGATCTATCTATACCGGGATTCAATGTACAATTAAAATCCCCTGCTATTATATGTCGCCCTGTAAGTGATGATAAGATAAGAAATAAATTAGCAAAGAACTTTTGATCATCTATATTGGGACCATATAAGTTCACCAAATTTATGTTTTCTAATAGCAAAGATCCTTGAATGATTACATATCTTCCAAATTTGTCTCCAATTACATTTTTCACTTGAAATGGGACTGATTTATGTATGAGAGTCATAACTCCCCTGGCTCGGGATGAAAATGATGAGGTGAAAACATTTCCTTGCCATCTACTCCTAATTCTTTTTAGATCTTCCTCTATTAGATGAGTTTCTTGTAAAAACACAATTTTTGAACCCATGTCTTTTATTTTATTCATAACTTGTTTAAGTTTTTTTAAATTTTGTAGACCTCTGCAATTCCATGAAGTTAAGTTAAGATTAACGCTTTGATTTATGATCAATAGGGAGTTTGGGATTACCTAGCAGTGTAAACATGCTCAAACAGAAAAGCAAAAAAATGAGTGGTTGAACATTCACCCTACAAACTCCACACAAACAAATTCCCCCTTCCCACATTTGTGGCAATCCCCCCAAAAGCAAAAGAAAAATTCCGTCTCCCGATATAGCCATCGACCGTTCCACACCCACGAGGAACAGCCAAAGCCACTCCTTCATCCTCCCAATCACCCTAACTCTACTGCTTTTAATAACGTAACATTAACTCTCTTCTGTAATTTTCCAATTTAACTCCAAAATTTTTTAGCAATTTTGTACTTTTTTTTTTTTTAATATGTAATACAATCTATATTTTGTAATCTTGTTATATGCTTCTAATCAGTTAAATGCTCAAATATTCTACCCTATATTCTGTTCATGCTTAGCTCCCACCAGTCTCTTCCTGGATCTTCTTGATGAGCTCCTGCGCCTCCTCGGGGGTCTTGAAGATGTGTGTTCTGCCCTCATATGTGACCAGAAGTCTTGCAGGGTGAATCACTCCATGACGAATCTCAAGGTTGCGCAGTTCTTTGCGGATGGGGTCAAACTGCTTCCTTAATTGTTGGATTCCTGAGGCCAAATCTGGGTAGAACCGCACCTGCTGATCTTGATATTTAATTTCTCCTTTGGCCCGCACCGCGTTGGAGATCGTCATCCTGTCTCTGTAGCTGAGAAACTTCATAATTAACGTCCTCGGTGCTGCCTTGTTACCTCTCGGTGGGCCAATTCGGTGGGAGCTTTCCAAGACGACTGATGATTTTAGCTCCGCGTTGTTCAGCGCCTCCGGGATCCACCCCTCCAAAAAGGAGCATGAATCACGACCTTCGGCTCCCTCCGGTAAACCCACCAGCCTCAGGTTGTTCCGTCTGGACCGAGATTCCAAATCCAAAACGCTATTTCCCAGATCTTTATTTTTTTTTTCCAAAGTGCGCACCTTTATTTGAAGTCCGCTAATTTCATCCTCCGCACTTGAAACACGAAGCTCCGCCTGCGTCACTCGCTCCACGCAGTCACCCAACTCCTTTCTCATTGCATCCAACGCTGCCATAATCCCATCAAGTTTAGCGGAAAAGTCTGCTCTCATTGAGCTAATGGCAGCCAGCACTGCACCTGTGCCGCCATCGTCAGCAGTTACCGCATCACCGCTAGTTTCATCCGCCATATCCGCAGCTTTTTCTACTGCGCCACAAACTTTAAAGTCCGTTAATTTGGACTGCTTCGGCGATTCAATTTTTCCCCCTCCTGATTTCCCAGCCTTAGTCTTCACCGGCATATCCTCACCCAAACACTGGGAAAAGTTCTGTTCCGAATGAGAGAGTTATTTGCCGAATTTTTATTTCCAGGAGCAGAGCAGAGTGATACGTGTCCTTCTAGGCGGCCGCCATAACCGGAAGCGAAATGTCCATTATTACTCCGCCGTCCCTTATAGCCGCGTTTTACGGTATTAAAATACGGCGAAAACGTCTCACTTGACAGGTATGCGCCTCCATTTTCATATTGATCTGGTCAATTTCTTGACAGCAGCGGCTCTCCTCCACTGTAATAATAATG
This sequence comes from Pholidichthys leucotaenia, assembly GCA_020510985.1. NCBI lineage: Eukaryota > Metazoa > Chordata > Actinopteri > Cichliformes > Pholidichthyidae > Pholidichthys > Pholidichthys leucotaenia. The sequence goes on along the minus strand of CM035842.1, from coordinate 328,658,249 downwards.
GCTTCCGAAAAATCAATATTTATGGGGCGCCCTTGACAGACCCCCTTCGGCTTCCCAATTCTGGAGGCGATTAATGTCCAGTTCAATGACATTTTCCACTGGTTCTGCTCTCTGGTCATTTGTCTGTTGTCATCAGACAAAGCATCTGATTCCGTCTCGGACGGCTCGAACCTGTAAGGTTCTATGCCTCTGTCACTGTCTGAACCACTGACAAAAAAAAGACAAAAAAAAAAAAAAAGACAAAACTAAACTAATTTGTTCACAATCGCTGTCACTTTCCGTCATGATTGTCCAATGTTGGTAAGTGTGAAAGTGGATAGGCAGGGCAGCCAGGGTACAACTTGTGACGTCAAAAACATGGGCGTGGTCTGGATTGGCTGTCACAAGCCAGCGAGCAAGGTGGGGACTTCACCTGGTGTATTTTGTGCAATTATGTAAATACAGGTGGGTGATATGGTCTCCGGTATGAATATTTGGTTTAAGCTATGTGTATTTTATCTAAATTCGTTGTCATTTAGAAAAAAAAATTACGTGACATTTGGCCTTTAAAATCCCCTACTATAATTATTCTGATTTCAGCACTAAATCAGCTAAAAATTCAGCAAATTCGGATAAAAACTCAGAGTAGGCCGAGAGAGGATGGTAAACTATGGCGAAGAAAACTAGGTTCAAGCCAAGACAGCCAACATGCCCCACACTGAGGACCAGGCCCTCAAAGGAATTAAAACATGATTTTTGCTTTACATTAACTTGTAATTTAGAATGGAAAATTGCTGCTAGTCCACCTCCACGACCAGAACTTCTGGGATTATGATAGTTTAGATAACCAGAGGGAGCTGATTCATTCAAACCAACATAATCATCTTGCCGTAGCCAAGTCTCTGTAAGGGATATTAAATCGATCTGATGATCAATTAATAGATCATGAACTAGTAGAGACTTGGGAGTTAGAGACCTAATATTTAACAAACCACATTTAGTTTTTAAATTATGAGGAGGAACAGAGGCCAAATTATTAAATTTAGAGACTTGAGGTTTGATTTGGGTTTTACCAACATTTTGTTTAATCACTTTGGGATGTTTATGCATTGTATTTTTATTAACTTTAGGGGAAGTAGACAAAGGTTCTCTAAGGGAGAAGACAGGGGCAAAGTTGAGGGGTGGTGGATGAGGAGGAGCTGCAGAAAGACATGTATTTATCAAGTTGTGTTGTATTTGTCTTGGGTTACAATATTTTGGGTAACGGGAGACAGACACAATCTCTATGGGGTTACAAATTGAAGACTGATCTAAACAGTGAGGATTAAGTGGATTAATAGGATTAATATGAGAAGTGGGAACAAAAAAGGGCTGGTTGGCAGACCCTGGAACTTCGGAGTGAGTTAACGCACCAAATTTCAGTCACTGTATTAAAAAACACTGAATGGAATAGAACAGATTGTCCCTTAAAACACGTGCACCAAGTCTATTTGGATGGATGCCATCTGGCCTCATAAGATAAGATAAGATAAGATAAGATAAGATAAGCCTTTATTAGTCCCACAACGGGGAAATTCCAGGATTGCAACAGCACAGGGATAGCAACACTCAGAGCAACAATCAGAAGGCAAGAAAAAACAAGCAAGCAAGAGCAGCTAATATACATATGTACATATTACTATAAAATATATATACACACACACACACACACACACACACACACACAGTGCAGAGCATTGTAGCTGGATGGAATAAATATATGAATATATGAACACACAGTGCAGAGCATTGTAGCTAGATGGAATAAATATGTAAATATATAAACACCCACAGTATGGAGCATTGCAGCTAGGTGGAATAATTATGCAAGTATATAAACACACACAGTGCGGAGCAATGTAGCTAGATGGAATAATATGTAGATATATAAAAACACAGTGCGGAGCATTGTAGCTAGATGGAATAAATATATAGATATATAAATATAAACACACCCAGTGCAGAGCATTGTAGCTAGATGGAATAAATATGTAAATATATAAACACACACAGTGCAGAGCATTGTTGCTAGGTGGGATGAAACAGCATAACCGTCTATTTAGTTATCCTACATGGTATGATTATGTGCCCATACATATTCTCACCCTCCATAGCGACCGGTATGTTCCTAGTTGTATGCCGGAGAGGACCATTGTGTAAGTCTATTGCATCTTTTGCATTCAAAAAAAAAAACAAAAAAAAAAAAACTATTAGTTTGTTACGTCTTTTTGCTATCTCTGCGAGCAGCCCTGCTTAGGTTGTACAGTCTGACAGCCGTTGGTAGGAAGGACCTACGAAACCTCTCGGTTGTGCACCTGGGATGATGTAGTCTGCTGCTAAATGAGCTCCTCAGTGCATCCAGTATGTCCTGCATAGGGTGGAACTCGGACTCCAGCAGAGATGACAGTTTAGCCACCGTCCTTCTCTCTCCTATCTCCTCCATCGGATCAAGGCGTTGCCCCAGGACAGAGCTAGCTTTCTTAATCAGTTTGTTCAGTCTCTTCCTATCGGCTGCAGTAATGCCACTGCCCCAGCAGACCACTCCAAAAGTGATGGCTGATGCCACCACCGTGTCATAGAATGACTTCAGCAGCGCCCCTTGTACACCAAAAGACCTGAGTCTCCTCAGCAGGAACAGCCTGCGCTGTCCCTTCTGATGGGCGGGTCCAAAACAGGTTGAAATTGTCAATAAAACCAATGTTAAAAGTAGGACATGTAGAACACAACCAAGTATTAAGACTAAGAGTTCTGCTAAAATAATTACAACCTCGTCTGAAAGGGGCCAAAGGCCCAGAGATAAACACACGTCTGCCACAGTTCGTAAGAGTGGACAGAAGGCTCCTGAAGTCACTCTAAGATCTCTGACGCTTCATCAGGGATGTTGTTGCATCCAACATGAACTATGACAGTTTTAGCGTGGGGGAATTCATTTAATAGGTCAGGGGTAAGAGCCTCAATATCAGACACTTTAGCCCCAGGAAAAAATTTAGTGATACAGTACCTGCTTCCGACGCTCCTCATAATCGAGTCACCAATTACCAGCGTTGTCTGGGGGAGGGGGGGGGCCCTTTGTCGGTGGTTTCTGAAGTGGTGGATAATTTTGTCAATGTTGTTGTTGTGATGGTGGGGTGATGCGCTCTCTTCTTTTAGGAGCTGGTGTGTAATGTGGCACACCTAAAGTAGTCTTAATCCGGGGTTTGCGGGTTTGAGCCGCTGCTGAAGGAGGAGGAGGGGCGGTCATGGGCAGATGGTCTGTGTCCAGGTGGGGAAAATCTTCCAGAGAAAGGATGTCGAATCTGTTTTCCAAAAGCAAGGGAAGAGAAGAGGCGCGGCCCTGTCTGGTCGATCGTCGATGATTACTAGTTGGCCCAACCACGGTCTAGGGCGTGCACTGAGGATGCAAAAAACCACCTGGGGCTTTGAGTTTAGCTCCGAGTTGAAGCCAGTGATTATTGCTGTGGTCGTGGACATCTGAAGAGACCGGAGCAGGGGTGGAAGTGGATGGCGATGCGCTGAATTCACCCAGGTAAGTAGCCGTCTCTGCCAGCTGCGAGTCGGTAATACACTTCATAAAGGAGCCTAAGACTGAGTCTGCTGGAAATTTAATTGCCCCTATGCCCCTTACGTTCAGTGTTATCGCAGAATAGCTCAAAACTAGTGAGAGTATATGGTGGTTGTTTGAGGCCAATTTTTTTAAATGCTGCTTTCATCCTCTGCCATTTTTAAAACTAGAAAAGCACTCGGAGAGCGCAGACCTCCGCCAAGCGCCACAATTCCCCCCATACAGTGTTTGTGGGTACGTTTTCAGATTCCTTGAGCATGTAAACATATGACTAGCAATTGGATTCACAATGATTATTTGTTTATTTGACAGGGACAGTGCAATAAACACACAATTAATCAATGACAATCAATCTGATAGTGATAGGATTAGTGGTTCAGTAGTAAAAGCATTGCCTCCTTGGCGGAGGTAATAAACTGAAGTGTTGCTGTTGTGTCCATCTCCTCCACTGACGGATGCAAATTGGGTAGACAGCTTGCCGTGGGTTTTATATTATATTGTAACGTGCTGCTCGACATGGCAACGTCCCACCGGGAGGTTCGAACTCACGCCTCCCGCTCCGGAGTCCCGCACTCTACCTGTGTCGCCAATAGGGTCAACCCACTTGGCAAGCCAAGTAGGGTGCTCATATTGATTTCGCTACAATATTATTTTTTGGGGGGTTGCGCTCCGCGGCAAACGAGAATTTAGAAGCTTCGCCGGCAGAGAGCTCGTTTTTGCGCAGCGCCTATGGCTGGCCGGTGAATTTCTGCCAAATGCGCAGCTCCTATGGCTGGCCGGGGAATTTCTGCCAAAGAATTCGTCGGCGGACAGCTGCCCGTGTGAGGTTTTGCAGTTTGACAGGCACGCTGGCGGGCCCAGGCCAGCAGTGTTTTCCGCGTCCTTTTGTGCCTAAAACGTTGAAGAACGCAGAGTTTGTGTTGCAGACACGACGACCAGCGCCCTCCATTGCGCCTGCGCACATGTTGAAAATGGCTGTATGTCACAGTGTTGAATGAAAAATGCTTTAAAAAATTCCTGTATCCAGACGGTGAACCGGATCACCCCCAAAATTTAATCAGTTCTTCCTTGTACCATTTCCAACAACGCCTTAAAGTTTCATGAAAATCCGTCCAAGATTTTTTGAGTTATCTTGCTAACCAACAGACAGACAGACAGACAGACAGACAGACAGACAAACACACAGACAAACCCCGGCAAAAACATAACCTCCTCCTGGCCTTTTCGGCCTGGCGGAGGTAATCAGTAAAATACCCACAGGCAGTAAAATGAGTGCATATGCAACAGAAATCAACTTGTAACTACAATAAATTTAAAGACTGGAAAAATAAATCATTCTAAAAATGTATTACCTTTCATTAAATGGAACATATTATGTGCTTTTTAGCATACGTTGACAGTTCCCAAAGGTTTTGATAAAATGTCAAAATGCTTCAGGGATTAATTATTGCTGTACCATTTTGACACATCTTATACAAACTTCTTCAAAATGGCTCATCTTGGTTATGTCCAAGTTCACACCACCTTCCTTCTTTCGTCACTGCTGAGGTCCGTAGACAGAATATTGCTAATGTTAGCTGACTTGCTCTTAGCTCTGGTAGCAAATGCAGTTTGAGCCAACTAACATAAAATTGGCTAAAAGAATAATTTAAATGAAACAACTTCAGTGAGCAAGCTCACATACCCCACATATCTGTATATTAGGGGCCCCTAATGAGAACTGTGATCACCATAAAATGGACTGGAAAAAAATAAGTCCCCTTCCCCCAAAATGGAGTCCTTCATTTCAGTTAAAGCTTCTACATAAATGTGAAGTCAATCCAATCAGAAATGTAGAAGCTATAGTCATGACAACATAAAAAGACCCCCCCCCCAAAAAAAAATACATGGAACCTCTCATTAGGTGTGTGTGAAAATCAAATGCATCCAAGGTATTGAGTTACAAGTTTGTGTACAAATTTGAAATCAATCTGATCAAAAATGTAGAGGCTGGAGTGACGACAACATGCCAAACTAGAAAAGCACTCATAGAGAGCATACCTCCGCCAAGGCTCCTTCCGTTTCTCATGGATCACCTCCAAAATGTAATGGGTTTGTGTGTAGGCCTATAGCCACTTGTGGTGAAAATTGCATCAAAGTCTGTCCATCCGTTTTGGAGTATTGTTGCCAACACACTGTGAGAAGATAAGAGCCTTGGCTGAGGTATGCATTCTCAGATCATCACCAAAATATAATGGGCTCCTCTCTAGCCCAAGAACCACCTCTGGTAAAATTTCATCCAAATCCATGCAACAGTTTTTGTGTAATCCTGCTGCACAAATACAAACAAAGCCCTTGGTGGAGGTATGCCCTCTCAGATCATCACCAAAATCTAATCATCTGTAGGATACCCCATTTCTGACAATCTCTGAAAATTTCATGAAAATCCGTCCATAACTTTTTGAGTTATCTTGCTAACAAACAAACAGACAGACAGACAGTCAAACCAACGCCGATGAAAACATAACCTCCTTGGCGGAGGTAACAAATGAACGGATAGGTCAAAAACATCACAGCCTCTTCAACTTTGCTGCAAAGGGTAAACCAAAGCATCATTGGGGGGCAGGGATGTGTGTTTTTAATGGTCAATAGTATATGACCAGTGCCTGGAGTAAAATAAGCACAGAAACTGTACTGGAATGATTGAGTGAATGGGCAACTACTAACGACAGCAAACGGCCACTGGTCCTGGCCAGAGTATAATAAACTGTAGTACTATAATGTCTAAGAAGGAAATATATGGTCATGTGTTGGTCGATGAACAAGGATGTCTAGAAAGTGTACACTGACAGAAAATAACGATAAGACCCCACCAAAATCTGATAGTTATAGTGCGAGGCACAGTTACGTGCACAGAGATATCGGGGGCAGGTGCACAACCAAAAAAAGGGGGACTCCAAAATACGGTCACACCGAAGTAATTGGATGTCAAGATATAGTTATCAGACATTAAAACAGATCTGACTGGCAATTAGTGGAACATTAAAATCTGTAATACCTTTAAAAAAAACAAGGGCAGAAGGCAAAAGAGCAGGTGCTAGAACACCGCATGAGGTCTATTTGTGCATGTGCCTAGCTAGGTGCTCTAACCTAACAGTCTCTCCCACCAAGACGAGTTCTAAAGCTTCATTAATGGAAACATATCCATGTAATTGCATCCTTTGTGACAAAACATGGTCAGCAGAAGGTCCATGCAGATCGACCACTTGCAGCCCAAATTTTGTGACCATGCACACAGCACACAAGGGATCCACACTGAGCTCCACATGTGCCAGGGTTCTTGTGTTCTTATATTCTCGTACTGAGTTGAATACGTTTTTGACTATTAACGACGTGTTTAGAAACCTCCTCAGCTGCCATCAATGACAAAGAGAAAAGCTCCTAAATGTCAGACTTTTGCAATCATTAATAGGGAAACGAGCACCCTCGTGGTCCTTCTCCTCATTTTGTTTAATTGTGAGTGCTCAAATCAGCTTGTGGATTTCTGTCATCTAATTTGTGGATATATGAACCACAGATTATATTTTAGCATGACTGCAGGTAGATGGCTTCAGGGCCTGAAAACTACTTTGAACGAGAGCTGGGAGACATGTCCTATGGATAGAAAATGTCAGATTTTTTGGTGTTGTTTTCCTTTTTTTAACTACAAGACAAGGAATTATTGTTGTAGTATACTGGTGGTATTACCACTAGTGAACAATAAATGTTTGCTGCTTGTGGGGAACTAGAAAACAGTTTCCAGTGAGTAGAGACAGTCAAGACACTGAGTCAAATATTATGAAAATGCAAGGGCAAATGAAGCAGAAAAACACAATTAAGAGTTACTCAAAGATAGCCACTGGGGAGTTTAAAAGTGTTCCCCTTCTAGAAGAGACCCTCAGGTAAAGTCCACCACAGCACTTTATCCATTTCATTCACCTTTACTACTTGTCTGTTCAAGTGCAAATGGCACTAATCTATCATGCAGGCATGATAATTAAGACGGGTTCTGAAGCAGATTGCTGCACCCTACGTGCTTTAGACTGCACCTTCTACTTCACCATCCCAGGGACAATAAGAAAACAAAGACAACCAAATTTAAAGCAAGTCCCATTTTTCCTGTTTGCCTTCAAACAGACTGAAGCATCAGGATAAAGCTCTTGAAAAAATCTAACACTGTGGGCAAGAAACCAACTGCTTCTGAAAGATAAGAGTCGTTAAAGATGCCCACAAGCTTTTGGCCTCTTGTTCCCGCTCCATGATCTAAAAGCTGCAAATTTAATAGAACTGACTGATGAGTTTAATCAGCTTGACGCTGACAACGGCCTTTTACTGGGTAATTGAATGTGCAATTAATAAATGCTATTATGGCCATTTTAGAGGAAGAAAAAAAAACCCACAGGCACAGATCAATACACAAAAAAGGAGAAATTCAGTCAAGTAAGCCTGGAAAATACCCCTGCATCCCTTTAACACTTCAAACATTTCAACCAAAAAACAACTTCTCTCTAGTAGAAAATAATGTAGCTGTTGCTGTGCAACTGAAAATGGATCATAACCACTGATTATACTTCAATATTTTACACTTCTTGCGTTCTTGTTCAATTTTGTCTCAAGCTTCCTGTCCATCATGTTTTTTTGTGATTGTTCAGACCATTGCTCGCTCACATTTCTATTCTCGCTGATTCTTCAATAACAGCAATATCCATTTCTCTCTGGTGGGCTAAGTGGCTTAGCTTTCATCCTCCATCTCTCAGTGTCTCCCAAAACAAAAAAAGGAGAAAGAGAAAAGTTTTCCCCCCATACTTTACACTTCCAAGCCTTCCCTATCTCAGATATCAATTTCTATGTACGTATCTACACACATTTCCACCAACTCTCAGACAGAGCACTTGGTGTATGCATTCCTGGTTGTTTGTAACACATGGGAGTTGCAACTGTGTGTCCACCACTGTAAGCGATTAATAAAGCATGATGTGAAGAGCCCCGGCTCTTTGTCCTTCTCAAAACCCTGATCCCTCTGAGGGTCAGCAAGACCTCCAGGCCAATCTATTAAGAACACAGTGGAGAGCAAAGTGAAGGAAATGAATAACACTCAAAAAAGAAAAGTAAGGTTTTCTCACTTTCAACTCTCCTGTTGAACTGTCTCCTGCTTCTCTGAGCTGGAGATAAACAAGGAAGCAAAAGACACCCAAATGTGAAGGAAAGAAATGAGTGTGGGGAAAAAAAAGAGAAGCTAAGGGTGGAGCCCGTCAGCAGGGCAAAAACTACTGAGAAAAACCCTGATTACAAATCTGATCTGTTTCAGTGACTCCCTTCTCTCCTCTAAGTCATGGAGTGAGACAACATCATCTGAAACCAACAAGAACAAATTCTGACTGACCTATAGAGTAGTTCATTATAGAGCTGCTTCTTCATCTCATTACTTCATTTGTTTTTGAATAATGAATCTTCAATAAACCATTAAAGACTAAACAGGCTTTACAGCAGCCAAGATATTGATTGTGTGTTGTTGAAAGTCAAGTTCGTCTCTATATCAGATCAGTTATTTGTCGTGCTAGATACCTCACCTCTAAAATAAGAACAGGAATTTTTGTTCCTCTTTATTGACTTCAGGCTTATTCTTGAATTATTATTACTTCATTTTTTTGTTTTATAATAGTGTTTCCTACATTATATTTCAAATGTTATACTTTATAGTTACTTTAAGGGTTGGGCGATATAGCTTAAAAAATGTATCGCAATATAATTTCTCTATATTGTGATATATGATATATATCGTGATATGTCTTTTGTGTACTGAACGTCTTTTAAATATATATATTCTTCTTATTCTTATTCTTTTGGCTGCTCCCTTTAGGGGTCGCCACAGTGGATCATCTGTCGCCATCTCACTCTATCCCTTACATCTTCCTCTGTAACACCAACCCTCTCCATGTCCTCCTTCACTACATCCATGAATCTTCTTTGTGGTCTTCCTCTTTTCCTCCTGCCTGGCAGCTCCATCTTCAACATCCTTTGTCCCAATATATCCACTATCCCTCCTCTGCACATGTCCAAACAATCTCAGCCTTGCCTCTCTTACTTTGTCTCTAAACTGCTGTCCCTCTGATACACTCATTTCTAACCTTGTCCCTCCTAGTCACTCCCAATGAAAATCTTAGCATCTTCAACTCTGCCACCTCCAGCTCTATCTCTTTTTGTCAGTGCCACCGTCTACAAACCATACATCATAGTAGGTCTCGCTACCGTCTTGCAAATCTTCCCTTTCACTCTTGCTGCTACCTTTCTATCACAAATCACCCATGACACTCGTCTCCACCCACTCCACCCTGCCTGCACTCTCTTCTTCACCTCTCTTGTGCATTTCCCATTGCTTTGGGGCTGGAGCTTGGCCTTTTCTGGAGTTGCCCCAGGCGAGAGGCGACGAGCAGGGGTGGGTATTCTTGTATCCCCCCACCTTGCTGCCTCTATATTGGAGTTTTCCCCAGTGGATGAAAGGGTTGCTTCCCTGCGCCTTCAGGTTGGGAAACGGGTCCTGACCATCATTTGTGCCTATGCACCAAATGATGTTTCAGAGTACCCACCCTTTGTGGAGTCTGTGACTGGGGTGCTGGAGGGTGCTCCTCTTGGAGACTCCATTGTCCTACTGCTTTGGATGGTTGACACCAGGTATTTAAACTCATCTATTTTCACTACCGCTACTCCTTCCATCTTCACCGTTGCACCTGCCTCCCTCCCTCCCCGGAGGTGGCAGAGTTGAAGATGCCAAGATTCTCACTGGGAGTGACCAGGAGATTACAGGATTAGAAATGAGTATATCAGAGGGGCAGCTCAGGATGGGCAGTTTGGAGACAAAGTAAAGGTGGATTCACACTACAACATTTGGACCGACTTTTACTGACATTTTGGCAAACGTCTGGCTTTGCTGGCCAAAGTTAATGAAAGTTGGTGTTTGTTGGCAAATGCTGGCGAAAGTGGTGTTCTTTGAAAATTTTCAGCATGCTGAAAATTTGCAGACGTTTGGAAATGCACGTTGGTGAAAGTTGTGCTCAGTTTGTAAAAGTTCTTGAGCGCTGGGCTAAGTTATGCAGAATTTACTTAAGTCAATCTAAGTTAAAGCTGGGTTCACACTATAGCGTTTGGACCAACTTTTACAGTAGTCTTGAAAAATCAGAGAAATTAGTCTAACCGTCGGTGAAATTACATTTGTGAGCAGTTTTTTTTTTGTAGTTTTTTTTTTATCCAGTGCATACCAACTTTTACAAACTTTTGCTAGCATTTCCCAGCATTGCATTCAGCGTTGACAAACTTTTGCCAACTTAGGCTAGTGTATCAGAATCAGAATCAGCTTTATTGCCAAGTATATTTACAAGTAAACACACAAGGAATTTGACTTGACATTGGGCGCGCACATTAGGCGCATCCAAAGACACGGCAGCCATAGAGGCGCCTGTCAGCTATGTGTAGCTGTTGCCAACTTCGGTTAACTTAAACAAATGAATACTCAGCGCAGGTCAGCTCACATCAGCGTCAGGTGACGCTCATATAAAGATCAGCATTTGTGGAGGCTTCCTGCCATTCTGGACCTGCTTTTGGAGTGAACACAACTCCCTTGGGCATACGTTTCAGTATTTGTTTTCGTTTTATATTCCTGTGTAGTTACTTCTGCATACCCTTTTCCCCTGTCCATTCATTCATTCCTCTAAAAAAATAATATAATAATGCCTATAGACTCCAACAGTAAGTATGCAATTAAAATGTGAATGTGGATGGAATAAAATAACTATTTAATGTATCATCATATAAATAAAATGATAGGTGATTATATTTTGACTGTTACAACTCCCTCCATTAAAATAACATAAAATCCTGTTAAATGTCATTTACTTTTTGACACCACATTAGCGTGGTTTGATTCCCCACAATGAAAGCCGAACCAATCAATCCTCCATTTCTCTTTCGTCCCTGCATGTCTGAAGTGAGTTTTGGTCTCAAAACATCTGCTTTCACTGGCATTTCAGCCAACGTTTGCCAATGGAGCTTAACTTAGGCCGACTTAGGTAAACTCTGCATAACTTCGGCCAGCACTCAAGAACTTTTACAAACTGAGCACAACTTTTAACGTTTATTTACAAATGTCGGCACATTTTCAGCATGCTGAAAATTTTCAAGTAATACAGTTTTCTCCAGCATTTGCTAACAAACACCAACTATCATTAACTTTTATCAACTTTTGCCAGCAGAGCCAGACATTTGCCAAAACGTCAGTAAAAGTTGGTCCAAACACTGTAGTGTGAATCCATCCACAAAAGTAGATCCAAAATGGCAGCAAGCCTCCACAAACGCTGATCTTTATATGAGCATCGCCTGATGCTGATGTCAGCTGACCCGCGCTGAGTATTCGTTTGCTTAAGTTAACCTAAGTTGGGAACAGCTACACATACACTAGCCTAAGTTGGCAAAAGTTTGCCAACACTGAATGCAACACTGGCAAATGCTAGTAGAAGTTCATAAAAGTTTGTAAAAATTCGTAAAAGTTGGTGTGTGCTGGATTTTAAAAAAAACTTGATCACGAACATAATTTTAACCAACATTTGGACTAATTTCTCTGATTTTTCAAAACGTCTGTAAAAGTTGGTCCAAACGCTATAATATAAACCCAGCTTAAGAGAGGCAAGACTGAGATGGTTTGGACATGTGAAGAGGAGGGATAGTGGATATATTCGACAAAGGATGTTGAAGATGGAGCTGCCAAGCAGGAGAAAAAGAGGAAGACCACAGAGAAGATTCATGGGTGTGGTGAAGGAGGACATGGAGAGGGTTGGTGTTATAGAAGAAGATGCAAAACATAGGGTGAGATGGAGGCAGATGAGCCACTGTGGCAACCCCTAAAGGGAGCAGCCAAAAGAAGAAGAAGAAATATGGTGTGACAAAAGACTAAATACTTCAAAACAGTTCAGTTAGGTCTTAAAATGCATAGTTTTTACTTCCCTGCCATTAAACAGAACAATCAGTATCAGCCAAATTATTATTTTAGACATCAGTATCATCCAAAATTTTACAATCTGGGCATCCCTAGCCAGAACTCTCATGAGACGATATATTCATGATAAAAATGTTTGTCAAACATCAACATTAGTAGTAGATTAGTTTATTTGACAGGGACAGTGCAATAAACATAGACAATTAATCAAAGACAATCAATCTGATGTGTTGCACATAGAGTGTATAGCTATTAGCTAATTTGCAACTCTTGTCCCTGGATGGGCTTTAGAAAAAAGAATCAAGATAAACAATATACACAATAACCACATACATCAATGCAGAAAAATTATAAATACACAATTATAAATATTATAAATACACAAATATAACAGCCTGACTCACATACATAAGCATATGCAGCCTATAATAAAGTAGATGAAAAGAAATGCCTATATACAGGTACAAATATGTGTTTTGTTGTTTTTTTTTTAACTTAGACCTAGCAACAATCCTGTCTCCACTGCACACAAACAATATGCGGTGTGTATCCCTCAATGCATTTGCTGATCTGTCACAGTGTGTCTGTGATCCTTCGCTAGCACATGGCTGCATGGGTTTTCTCTCAAGGCATTTTGGGGAGCAAAATAATAGTGTGGTGAACGGGGTGCCGCGAAATGCATTACGATGTCAACAGCAGCAGCAGCCAGCAGACTGGGAGTAAACAGCAGCCACAGGGACAGTCATTTATCTCAACGCAATTACATTCCAATGCACTATCACAATAACCAGTGGTTACAATAAATAATACAGTGGGGAACACAATGACAAATAACAGCAAGGGCATAGGTGTGAATGGGTCAGCACAATAAAGGTATTGATTGTTCGTTAGAATAAATGATTCTGTGTGAGTAAAGGTGGCAAGCATCAATAATTCTGAGAATGAAAAAAGGTGCAACAGCAGTAGTGATTGCATGGCAGTGATTTTAATACTTGTATTTATTTTTTCACTGACAGAAGGTTAACCTACTAAATATAGTGAAATAAGATCAAGGCCAACTTACTGCATTCTGTCAGACCTATTATGACTGATGTTTTTAAACAAAAAAAAAAGTCTCTTTAGAATTACGCTTTTAGTAACACCTGCACAATAATGTTTCTGTCGTACACTTTATATTTGTGCTATGTGCATGAGTCCGCTTCAAACAACATATTACCAGGTGCTTTCCTTTGTAACGGTTAATTCTTAACCATGAACTCTCTGCTCGGGTTTAAGAGTTTAAATTCCTGTAAGCCTATTGTGAAGTCACATCTACAGTGCTCAGTATAAATGAGCACACCTTAACAGATATGTCAGAAAACCTTCAGTTTCCTATTCTATACTACATTTCCATACTTAAAAAAATACTCCCATAAATCTGGTACGTGAATATTGATTACAAATAAGATTTGTCAAAGCACAAAAGTGAAACATTTCTAACAAAATTATTTGAGAATTTTGCAAAAATGAGTACACTTACAGTTGTGTTCAAAATAATAGCAGTCCCACATCACTAGCAAGATAAATCACTGTTTTTGTTAGAATTTCAACTTCTACACTGCAAGTAAGTTTCTAGAAGGTTTAGTACAGGTATTGAAAACCAACAGACCCAACAGGCATGACGTGCATGCTGCTGATTCTGTGAAACTGAATCATTAACTAAAAGGGGCGTGTTCAAAAAAATAGCAGTGCTGAGTTCACTTAGTGAGGTCATTGATTCTGTGAAAAAAAATAGGTGTTAAACAGGTGGCCCTTATTTAAAGGCCAAATGTCATGTAACAGGGTACTTTAAATATCTTGAAACTAGATATAAAAGGGAACCGATCCGTTCGGGTCTTGGTGCATATGCTTCAGTAACAACGGAATATTCGTTAATTTAAAACTGCCGTGCTTGGCCTGACACGGCCCCTGGAATCGCCTGGGGAAGAAGGCGGAAGTGACGAAATCGATTGTACCCTAGTTTGATGCTTGGGGTATTTCAATTGATTGTTTCTATGGAGACTGGAAGGTTGAAGTGAGCAACAAGAAAGAAAAAATTGGATATTTCACCCATACCTTAAAACGGGACTATCAGGGACAGCTGGGTAATAAGGGACACTTCTCTGGGAAATGTTTTCATACCTGTCAAGTGAGACGTTTTCGCCGTACTTCAACACCGTAAAAAGCGGCTATAACGAACGGCGGAGCAACAAAGGACACCTCTCTGGGATCTCTGTCTGTTCCGCAACCGCTGCACAGCTCAACGTGTTAAACCATTGTCCTAATGACTTCTCATTGTAGTGAGAACAGCTCAAGCTGAGCGATCAGCCCGCCCAGACAATTAAACTAATGAGTGACTCCACACTTCTCATGGTAGTGCGAATAGCTCACGCTGAGCGATCAGCCCGCCCAGACAATTAAACTAATGAGTGACTCCACACTTCTCATGGTAGTGCGAATAGCTGACGCTGAGCGATCTGCCAGCACCAGCTGTGGCTGATCACACACAGGAGTGCTCCGCAAAACACTCAATTTTTTTTCCAGTATATTTTTCCTTTTGGGCGTACAGAAATGGCAATACGCCCGTTTTTGCTAAAATTGCATTTTCCCCGTATTTTCCTTAAAATATTTGACAATAACAACACGAACTACATTTAAAACATTTCCCAGAAAAGTGTCCACCACCACTCCGCCCACCAAAATACGGCGAAAACGTCTCCCTTGACAGGTATGCGCCTCCATTTTCATATTGATCTGGTCAATTTCTTGACAGCAGCGGCTCTCCTCCACTGTAATAATAATGGCTTCTGAAAAATCAATATTTATGGGGCGCCCTCGACAGACCCCCTTCGGCTTCGCAATTCTGGAGGCGATTAATGTCCAGTTCAATGACATTTTCCACTGGTTCTGCTCTCTGGTCATCGGTGGAACTGTTGTCATCAGACAAAGCATCTGATTCTGTCTCGAACGGCTCGAACCTGTAAGGTTCTATGCCTCTGTCACTGTCTGAACCACTGACAAAAAAAAAGACAAAAAAAAAAAAGACAAAACTAAACTAATTTGTTCACAATCGTTGTCACTTTCCGTCATGATTGTCCAATGTTGATAAGTGTGAATGTGGATAGGCAGGGCAGCCAGGGTACAACTGGTGATGTCAAAAACATGGGCGTGGTCTGGACTGGCTGTCACAAGCCAGCAAGCAAGGTGGGGCCTTCACCTGGTGTATTTTGTGCAATTATGTAAATACAGGTGGGTGATATGGTCTCCGGTATGAATATTTGGTTTAAGCTATGTGTATTTTATCTAAATTCGTTGTCATTTAGAAAAAAAAATTACGTGACATTTGGCCTTTAAGGATCAAGGCAACTGACGCTGCATATGCTGGCTGTGCATTTGTCCTTGAAAAACAGAGTAAAATGGGTCGTTCAAGACACTGTTCAGAAGAAGAGCATTCTTTGATTAAGAAATTAATAAAAGAGGGGAAAACCTATAAAAAAGTGCAGAAAATGATAGGCTGTTCAGCTAAAATGATATCCAACGCTTTAAAATGGCAGCCAAAACCAGAAAGGTGAGGAAGAAAAAGAAAAACGACTATTCGAATGGATCGGAGAATAACCAAACTGGCAAAGGCTCAGCCAATGATCAGCTCCAGGAGGATCAAAGAAGATCTACGGTTGCCTGTGAGTACTGTAACAATCAGACGACGTCTATGTGAAGCCAAGCTACCAGCAAGAAGCCCCCACAAAGTCCCATCATTTAAAAAAAGACGTGTGCTGAAGCGGTTACAATTTGCATTGACTGGCCTAAAAAGAAATGGCGTAATATTTTGTGGACTGATGGGAGTAAGATTGTTCTTTTTGGGTCTAAGGGCCAGAGACAGTTTGTCAGACATCCTGCAAACACTGAATTCAAGCCACAGTACACAATGAAGACGGTGAAGCATGGTGGTGCAAGCATCATGATATGGGGATGTTTCTCATACTATGGTGTTGGTCCTATTTATCGCATACCAGGGATCATGGATCAGTTTGAGTACATCAGAATACTGGAAGAAGTCATGTTGCCATATGCTGAAGAGGAAATGCCTTTGAAATGGGTGTTTCAACAAGACAATGACCCCAAACACACTAAAGACAAATGTCAACACTGCTATTTTTTGAACATTATATTTCTTGACTTTCTGTAAAATATTATTAAATTCAATTACTTTTTCCAATTTTCTTGCTTTGAAATAGAATGTGCAGTATCCCCAATGCATTTGTGTTCATTAAAATACAATTTATTTGAAGAATTTTGACGTTCATTCACATTTTTCAACACATTGCTATTATTTTGAACACAACTGTATATGGAGGTCTTGGGAGTAAAACTTTGAAAACTGCAAAATTCTAACCAAAAAGACGATCAACAGGTGAGTCTAATCAGTCATCACACTGGTGGCCACCATACAATGGACTATAAAAAAGCAGTTTTGAATTAAGACAATCCCCTCCCATTCAATGGAAGATAAATGCTACAAGACATGAGGGGAAAAAGTAATTTCTTTACACAAAAAAGGTGAAGGTTACAAGAAAATTAGTAAGACACTGCTTGTCAGTCAATACAATAGAAACAGTGATCCAAAAATTCAAAAATGATGAATTTGTGGCACCTCACTAAGTCTACAAAAGCAAAAAAAAAAGTGTGGTGATCTGCTCTACGTGCCTGCTGTCCTAATTGCCTCCACAGCTGCACGCACACCTGACCCACTCATCAAGCAGCCTTCTTAAGCAGTGCTGTCCTTTTGGTCTGCACGGAGACATCAACGCTCCTTCGGACTGAAATCATCTCCACGCCTGGAATCTCTTCCTCCTGCTATTTGGGAGTTCCTCCTCCTGTATTGTTACTTGCTCCGTCAGGCTCTCTGGGAGCTCGCTTTCCCCAACGTCAAGTAAGCCATCAGGTTTCCAAATCTCTCTTCTCCTCTCCTTTTCCCCTGTGCACAGGTGGAGATCTCTGGGCGGCCCTCCACCTCCTGGTGGCGGACGGGGACCTCCACCTGCACACTGCATACTCACCTGTACAATCTCACCTACACCTTCGGTGGCGGCACAGACTCATTACGGACAGTGGTGGGCGAATGGAACAACCTGGGAGTTCTTCTGCGCTTCAGCTCCTCACCCGACTAGTAAGACTGTACATAACTTGTTTATTCAACCAGCCTGCAGTGAACTCATACATCCATTCTCTCTCTCTCCTAGGGTTGCCAGTTTGGTCCGTGCTCTGCTCGCCCCGCTGCTCACATCCACACTCTCATGCTTGCACACATTCAATCACTCCTTCAATAAAGGATAATTGTATTTATTCTGAGTCAGGAGTCTGCTTCTGGGTTCTCCAAACATGTCAGGATGTCTCCGTCAGACAAACCCAGCAGACAGTGCTCTTGCATAGAGATTAAACACCATCGAGGCTCATTTAGATCAATTATCCTATCAGCAGCAAGTCACACTCTCACAGCTGATGCAGATTAACACCTGTCTCGATCTCCTCTCTCAGACACGGATCACTCCACCTGCTCCGGGGGGGGGGGGGGGCAGCTATGCCCACCCCTCATCCCTCCCAGCAATCTCGGCTAACTCCAGTCCCTACTCCCACATGATTCAGTGGTAAGCTTGGTGAGGCAGGTGGATTTTTGCTACAATGTAGTATTGTCTTTCATCGGGTGCCGGGGGATTTTCCCACAGATCACAGCCGTATAGGATATGCTGTCAATCTTTTGGAAGGGCGGGCCTTAGCTTGGGTTTATGCCGTCATGGCTCAGCCCGACTATGCTAATATTGCTTACGATCAGTTTGTGGCTGAATTTAACGAGGCTTTTGACCATTCTGACCGGGACAGTGTGCCACCACCCAGCTGCTTTATCTCAAACAAGGGGTCAAATCAGTCGCTGATTATTCAGTAGATTTCGGGGTGGTGGCAGCAGAGCTGGGGTGGGAGGATGCCTCTCTCTGCAGTACAGTGGTACCTCTACTTACGAATTTAATTCGTTCCGGAAGAATTCTCGTAACGTGAAAAATTCGTAAGTAGAGGCGCGTTTTACATGTAAATGCCGTAATCCGTTCCAAGCCCCCAAAATTCGGGCATAAATTTTTTATAAATCGTAAAAACGCATCAAAACATGTAACAAATACATGTTACAATTAGATTACTGCACAATAAACATAAAATGAGAGTTTAAAATGAGAGAAAGAATAATAAAAGAGAATAATAAAAGAGAAAGAATAATAAAAATTATGTTCATTTACCCTTTAACTGCTATCGTCGTCGACGTCGTCACCTTTTGCCTTCTTTGGTTCATGTTCTGATCCAAGGACGTTTGCTTTTGTCGGCTTGTAAGTGCTTCGTTTTGTTTTAATACCGTGCTGATCGTTGATGTATTACGGCCATATTCTTTGGCGAGATCAACCAAACGCATAAAGTTTTGGAAAAAAAAAACAAACTTCGTGGCCAATGGGATACCAGGAAGATGCTAGGCGATAGCCAATGGCAGAGCAGCTACAGGTATGTTTACGTTCGGTAAACTATGGAAGCTGCGAGGAGCGCGTACTTTTTTGCCTTTCGTATCCTGAAATTTCGTTCGTAACTAGAGGCAATATTTTCCCGTTGAGGCGTCTCGTAACCTGAAAATTCCGTATGTAGAGACGTTCGTAAGTAGAGGTACCACTGTATATTTATTCGCAGTCTTAGCCCGAGTCTGAGGGATGAATTGGCCCGTATTGAGCAACCTACTAAGTTGAATGATCTAATCTCCCTCACTATTAGCATAGATAACTGGCTAAGGGAGCGAGCTAGTGAGTGTCAATCCTCCGGTCGTCCGGACTCACAGTTTCGCCGCTTCCCACAGCCTCCCTTGTTAGCCCTTCCCCCCTCTGATTCCTTGGAGGCTGAGGAGCCCATGGTGATGGGTCAATCTAAGCTCCCCCCGGCTGAAAAAAACACCGTCGTGATCTTGGTTTGTGCCTGTACTGTGCCAGTGAGGAGCACGAGCTGGCTTCCTGTCCTATTCGGCCAAAAGAGGGGGTCCGTGCGTCACAGTAGGGGGACTCACGGACTCACCCCGGGATAAATCCCTTACTAGCTTCCTGCTTCCCATTCACTTTCAACACAACCTCACTGAAATATCCACTCACACACTAGTTGATTCCGGGGCCGAGCAGAGTTTAATTTCAGATAATCTGGCAATAAGGCTGGGACTTCGTTGTTACCGGCTGAAGACTCCGATTAAGCTGACTGCACTGTCTAAAGTTTCGCTAGCTACTGTGGTAAAACAGACTGCCCCCGTTTCAGTGTTGGTGTCAGGCAATCACTGGGAGCAGATCAGCTTTTTTGTGCTTCCTGTTTCTGCTTCCTCTGTTATTCTCGGCTACCCTTGGCTTCAGCTGCACAACCTGGTGATCGATTGGCGATCAGGAAGCATCATCTCCTGGAGTTCATTCTGCCTGAGTGCCTGTCTGCAGTCCGCGGCTTGCTCTCCCTCTGTTCCCCTCTGTCCTCCTGACACATCCCCCCCCGCCTGACCTGTTATTGGTGCCCCCCCCCCCCGCCGAGTATCATGACCTGGGCCCCATCTTCAGCAAGGCTAAAGCACTGTCGCTTCCCCACCACCGCCCCCATGATTGTGCCATTAACCTCCTGCCTGGGGCTCCATTGCCATCCAGTCGGCTTTACAGCCTCTCTGCCCTGGAGCGGGAGGTGATGGATAAGTATATCAAGGAGTCCTTGAGTTCCGGCATCATCAGGCCGTCATCTTCAGCGGTGGGGGTGGGATTTTTTTTTTGTGGGAAAGAAGGAAGGTTCGCTTAGGCCTTGTATTGATTTCAGGGAGTTCAATAACATCATGGTCAAGGATAAATACACTCTCCCGTTGATTAACACAGTCTTCGATTCCCTCCAGGGGGCCTCAGTGTTCTCCAAGTTGGACCTGCGCAACGCTTATCACCTGGTTCGGATTAAACAGGGGGATGAGTGGAAGACGGGGTTCCGCACCCCCAGTGGGCATTTCAAGTATCTGGTAATGTCTTTCGGATTAACCAATGCTCCAGCAATTTTTCAACAACTTATCAATGATGTGTTGAGAGATTTTTTTGGACTCTTTTGTGTTTATCTCGACATCTTGATTTTTTTCCCAGTCCCTCGAAGAACACCGGGTGCATGTCAGGCGGGTTCTGCAGCACCTATTGGAGAACAAGTTGTACGTCAAGGCCGAAAAGTGTGAATTTCATACCTCATCCACCACGTTCCTCGGGTTCATCATCTCCCATAACAAAATCACTGCAGATCCTGACAAGGTGAAGGCAGTGGTAGATGGCCGATTCCATCATCCTGGAAACAAATGCAGCAGTTTTTGGGTTTCGCCAACTTCTATCGTCAATTTGTCAGGGACTACAGCATCATTGCCTTACCCCTCTCTCGCCTCACCCCCACCAAGGTGCCTTTCTGGTGGACAAAGGAGGCGGGGGCGGCCTTTGCTAAATTAAAGTCTGTGTTCTCCTCTCCTCCTATCTTGGCTCAGGTGGATCCCGTGCTGCAGTGTCTGGTGGAGGTGGACGCTTCTGACTCCGGGGTGGGGGCTGTTTTGTCTCAGCCCTCTCCCACCGACGACAAGATCCGCCCCTGCGCCTTCTTCTCCCGCCGCCTATCCCCTGCAGAGCGTAATTATGACATCGGGGACAGGGAGCTGCTGGCGGTCAAGTTGGCCTTGGAGGAGTGGCACCACTGGCTGGAGTGGGCCTCCCAGCCTTTTGTCGTTTGGACCAATCATAAGAATTTGAGTATCTCAGGACGGCCAAATGGCTCAATTCCCAGCAAGCCCGTTGGTCCCTATTCTTCGGCAGATTCAACTTTACCATCACCTATCGCCCTGGGTCAAAGAACATCAAACCTGACGCGCTCTCCAGACAATTTTCCCCTGATGAACCTGAAGTACCGCCACATCCCATCGTGCCTTCTTCATGCATCGTTGGAGCCCTCTCGTGGAGCATCAAGGAGAGGGTTAGAAGAGCGCAGGAGACCGAGGCTGACCTGGGCGGGGGGCCAACGGGTCGGATGTATGTGCCCTCTACGGTCCGGGGTGAGGTCATCAATTAGGCACACACCTCCAAGCTGCTATGTCACCCGGGGATGGCGCGTACGGTGGCTCAGCTGCAAAGGACGTTCTGGTGGCCGTTGCTATGGAGGGATGTCAAGGAATATATCCGAGCTTGTCCCCAGTGCGCCACCTGTAAGTCATCCTCCTCTCCACCGTCGGGCCTGCTACATCCCCTCCCCATTCCCAGCAGACTCGACTTTGTCACCAGCCTTCCTCCCTCTGCAGGCAACACCGCGGTTCTCACGATCGTGGATAGGTTCTCCAAGGCGGCTCACTTCATCCCCTACAGGGGCAACTCTCATCCTAATAATATAATTGACCATACGTTTATATTATTAATTTAAAAAAAAAAAAACTGTTTAACAAAACTCAATTTTGTCAAAATTCTGCAAATTATTCTGGTGTTAACCACTTGTGCTCCGTTGTTCCGCGGGCGGGCAAGTCTCTGCGTCCTAGGACACACTCGGACGCATAGTCCAGATAGTGGTGATGTAGGTGGTGATGGTGATGTAGTGGCGTTCAAGCGCCACTAAAAAAAAACTGCAGACACAGCCGCGAACAGATTAGTTCATCTGATTGACCTCTCATTCGACTAATAAGAGCCTTGAATTGGGTTTCTGAAACCTTGAAGAGCCAATGAATGAAAACCTAGGAAGGAGGACCCGCCTACTGTGAATGCAGGAGCCAATTGAAGCACAGAAATTCAGGCTGGGTGAAGAGAGATTTACTGCTGCAGCAGATGAAAACAAAGGACGCTGGACGAATCTGCTACAGACCCAGGCTCACCCAGCAGCATGGAGAACACCCACAAGTGGGACCTGCACTCATTCCAGCAGAATAGACGTTTAGGATTCTCTTCCGTCATCATAGACCGGCGGAGGCCGACGACAAAGGTCGTAAATCATTCACCAAAACCGCAATATTGGAATTATGTTTTGATCGGGATCCACGAGCGGAGCAGCGTCGCGTTCGTCTGACAATGGGGAAGAGAAGTTCGCCACGACTCTGCTGCTGTGAAGAGGTAAGGTGTTATAAGCTAAATTATTATTTCTCCCTGAAAACTGTAATCCAAAAATGACTTTTGACTGATCGGTAAATTACAACTGTACTGCGCATGAAGTACAAAGTGCGTGCGCCGCGATAAACGGTTCATTTGCCGTGTTCGGACCGTGAACCCCCCCCCCCCCCCCGCTGCAGAAGAGGAGCGGGGGGGGGCCGCTGTGAAAACATGCAAGGAGTGTAATCCATCATGTAGCGAGGGCCGAACTCCCGTCTTTTGTAGCGGGGGGGGGGACAACCCCCCCCCCCCCACACACACACACAGACACAGCCCTGAGTGTGACCTTTCATTAGAGCCCAAAATGAAGATTCTACATTGAATTATTCAAAAGTTAGACATTTTTCCAAACTGTGCCATTTGGCACAATTTGGCACAGTTCCAAAACGCCTGGGAACAGCCTGAGAACAAAGCTGTGTAAAATATTCATTTTTTGTAGTATTGTTACCAAATTTGGATCTCAGCTTGATAACACTTGGTTCTACATTTCTGTTGCATTTTCCAGCCGGATCGGACAGCTGTGTGTTATTTGCAAGCATTTGTATCCAAAAAAAGTGTCCAAATTTATTTTCTTCAAGTTCAGTATGTTTAGATGACTGTAACTCAGTGGCCGGAGCACGTAGAGAGATTATGTTTTTATTGCCAAAAAATTCAAAGTGTTTTCTTTTAAATGAGACCAACCCCATGAAGATGCTGCAAAGGGTTGAATAACAGCTTTCGATTTACTTTGGGCACGTTATTTTTTGGCATTTTTAGGAAAATTGCCCGGAGTGCAAGGGGTTAACTGAGAAATGGATAAAAATCTTACTCTTCAAAGGTGATGTACTCATTTAAGATGAGCACTGTATACAGAAACTATAATTGTGTGCACTTAAAAGGAGAAAATTATAAAGCCAAATCAGAAAGAATGCGATTATCCACACAAGCGAAATTTTTTTTTTTAGCAAAATACCAAATAAATACAAAGCTGGAAAATACTGTACAGTCCTTTCCTTTAGCAGTTGTTAACACATAACTTGTTAGCTCACAAAATGTTCAAATATTCCTTAACATGTGAAGAAAAAAAAACCCCACACATCCCTTTTTAAAGAGTATCAAAATGTAAAAACACAGAAACTTTAACTTTTTGGTAACCTGAAGGAAACGGAGTGACACAGCATGATAAATCTTGCACAGCATGGCAGGAACACTGCCTGCAGCAACAGTACGTACCATGCAGTGGTTTT
Source organism: Pholidichthys leucotaenia (assembly GCA_020510985.1). Classification (NCBI taxonomy): domain Eukaryota; kingdom Metazoa; phylum Chordata; class Actinopteri; order Cichliformes; family Pholidichthyidae; genus Pholidichthys; species Pholidichthys leucotaenia. Next base: position 328,634,237 of record CM035842.1, on the reverse strand, counting down.
GCTGTTGCAGCAGAGTGGGCACATCTCCTCCGATGGGCATCTGCCTGGCCAGCTCTTCATCCTTCATGCAGATCCACCTCCACAGCTCCTCCAAGAGGCCCAGCAGACGTGACCAGCGCTCCGCACTCGCCTCCAGATGGGCTCTGCCAACATGCACCGTCCACTCAATTAGTGCATTACTTTGACTGCATCCTCAGAACATTTTCATGTCCAACTGTCTGGTGCATTTATTCACATACAGTTAGGCCCAGAAATATTTGGACAGTGACACAATCTTCATGATTTGGGCTCTGCATTCCACCACATTGGATTTGAAATGAAACAACTACAACAGAATTGAAGTGCAGACTTTAAGGTTTAATTCAAGGGGCTGAACAAAAATATATGATTAAACATGTAGGAATTGTAGCTATTTTTATACAAACGCTCCTCATTTCAGGGGCTCAAAAGTAATTGGACAAATAAACATAACCTGAAGTAAAATGTTACTTTTCAATATTTTGTTGAGAATCCTTTGCAGGCAATGACTGCCTGAAGTCTGGAACCCATGGACATCACCAAACGCTGGAATTCCTCCTTTGTGATGCTTTGCCAGGCCTTTACTGCAGCTGTCTTCAGTTGTTGCTTGTTTGCGGGTCTTTCTACCTTAAGTTTTGTCTTGAGCAAGTGAAATGCATGCTCGATTGGGTTGAGATCTGGTGATTGACTCGGCCATTGCAGAATATTCTACTTCTTTGCTTTAAAAAACTCCTGGGTTGCTTTTGCAGTATGTTTTGGATCATTGGTGAAGCGCCGTCCAATCAACTTTGCTGCATTTGGCTGAATCTGAGCAGAAAGTATATCCCTATACACTTCAGAATTCATCGGCTGCTTCTGTATTTTGTCACATCATCAATAAACACAAGTGACCCAGTGCCATTGGAAGCCATGCATGCCCATGCCATCACACTGCCTCCACCATGTTTTACAGAAGATGCAGTGCTTTGGATCATGAGCTGCTCCAATTCTTCTCCAAACTTTCTTCTTCCCATCATTCTGATACAGGTTGATCTTAGTCTCATCTGTCCAAAGAATGCTGTTCCAGAACTGGGCTGGCTTCTTCAGGTGTTTTTTGGCAAAGTCAATTCTGGCCTTCCTGTTTTTGAGGCTGATTAATGGTTTGCACCTTGTGGTGAATCCTTCGTATTTACTCTCATGAAGTCTTCTCTTTATGGTAGACTTAGATACTGATACACCTACTTCCTGGAGAGTGTTCTTCACTTGAGTGGATGTTGTGAAGGGGTTGTGAAAGGATTCTGCGATCATCCACCACTGTTGTCTTCCGTGGACATCCAGGCCTTTTTGAGTTCCCAAGCTCACCAGTGCACTCTTTTTTTCTCAGAATGTACCAAACTGTTGATTTGGCCACTCCTAACATTTCTGCTATCTCTCTAATGGATTTCTTCTTTTTTTTCAGCCTCAGGATGGTCTGTTTCACCTCCATTGAGAGCTCCTTTGACCGCATGTTGTGTGTTCACAGCAACAGCTTCCAAATGCAAACGCCACACCTGGAATCAACTCCAGACCTTTTAACTGCTTAACTGATGACAGGTTAACGAGGGAAGAGCCCATGCAACCTTGTTATTTTTTTTTTTTTTTGCAGCCTTCTGAGTCAATTGTCCAATTACTTTTGGTCCCTTGAAAAAGAGGCGGCTACGTATTAAAGAGCTGTAATTCCTAAACCCTTGCTCCAATTTGGATGTGAATACTCTCAAATTACAGCTGAGAGTCTGCACTTTAAGCCCATATTGATTATATAATTGTATCCTGAATATGTTTTCGTAAACAGCTAAAATAACAAAATTTGTGTCACTGTCCAGATATTTTTGGGCCTAACTGTATTTATCCCTGCAAAATCTTTCTACTTTTAGAAGATCATTTTATGCTATTTTTGCCATTTTTGTCAGTGTTGAACTACATCATACTGACACTTCTATTTGAATACAAATAGATATACAGTATATACAGCTAAAAATCATTGTAAAAACCTGATTGTTAACCACTCAAGGGAGGCTCCTTCCCCTCAGGATTAGATGCAATTTTGAGAAGGGGACACAGTTGGCTGCTAACAGTGTGTGCATGCAATGTGTGTTGATAAGCAGTTTAGTTTTTTTCTACTCTCTGGGCATAATGCATCTGAACTTTGTGTAGAGAGACCTCCGATTGCCACTCATCAAATCGACCTTAATTACACATGTACTGCAATTAAGGAATAATGGGTTGTATGCAATCATTGCACATTATCCCACCTTCTACACACACTCACACACAACACAGATTTCTTGTCTATTTTTCTTCTTTCTTTTTTGTCCTTGGCAACAAGTGTTATGCCTGCCATTAGCGATCTCCATTTTTCCACATAAAGTGAACCATTTTTAAAGCACAATTATTTGCACTTTTTTTTTTTTAAATTTCCCCTTGTATAACCTGCCTTAACCTTTCCCTTTCATAGCTTTGTTGTGCTCTAGTACAGCTCCTCTCCATCCTCCTTCCTTCCATATTGAACATCTCCATCTGGGCCTGTCATCATCACTTCTACATTCACTTTCTTCACAGTCTACTCATCACCAATCTTCTTTGTTTATGCCAAGGTTGTGGCTGACACGGTACTATCTGAGTCCTCAGAAGTTTATGCACCACTGTCTTGCTACCTGGTCCTTCTCCAGCTGTATTTCTCTCCCTGACCTTTGGGATGAAAAAGCCTGGTACAGCTGCTGTGTACAGCCTTCTCCTTTAAAGTAGAGCAAAAGATTTTTTAATATATCTTTGTTATCTACATAATTATAAACCTCTCTTTTATGTGGTTCAGTTTTTGCTCACCTGAATGAGTCAACAGTTGTGTACACAGTGTACACGGGATTTACTCAGTCCTTGAGCTATCTGATTGTTAGTCAAATTGCAACTATAAAGAAAAACAGTTTTTCAGTAATTCTGTGAAAGTGCTCTGAATTCATGTACAAGCCCCAACAATCTGAAACACAGTGCAAAATGTCAACGCCTTACTGATCATTTAAATTGTACAAAAATAGAAACACAGTCATTATGAATTCAGCGCACCCTTCAAGAAGCAGCTTTTTACCGGTATGTTGCATCACTTCTTGTTTTAGCAATTCTCTGCAACCACTGGGGACCTGTAAAGACCTCTACTGTAGTTCTAGAAACAAAATGTTTTCCCATCCATGCTTGTATGTAGTTTAAATATATGCAGGATGTGGTGCCCTGAGAGGGCATATATTGTTCAAAATCATGTATATATTGCTCTGCCATATCGGTGTCTTCACAAATGTCCCTAGCTCCCACTAGGGCTGCACCAATAATAGAGAAGTATGAGGGCAAAATCTCAACAAAACAACACCTCTTCCATCATTTTTGCATGATGGTGACACTTTCAATCAAATATTGCAGTATGAAAAAGTGATACAGCCTTCAACGTCCTTCTTGTGTATAATATGCATAATATATTTTAGGAAGGTATTACAATGTATTTGCACCAACCAAAAACTGCAAGAGATTGCTGCTCAAGGTTAATGGTATATGGTAATCTGAAATCTCTTATTTAAAGGTTCCATTCTCTAAAAAATGCTGTTTTTGTAGGTTTTAACCTTTTGAAATGTGCCTGTTGGTCATGTGATTATCTAAAAAAGAAAAAAATCAAAATGCTCACTTCTCTTCAAAAATTACACAGCCTTTATATCATCTCTGTGTCCAATTAGCCATTTTAACTCTTCTGGGTTTGTTCCTCTACATCAAGAAAAGGTAAGCCCAGTCTTCATATGTGTCGCTGCTCTATTATGGGAAAGCATAAGTGTCTGTCTGCACAAATAGATGGCAAGGAGGCAATGCTAACTGTGCTAGGGAGTTAGCTTACCAAGCGCAGCTTAAGCTGGTATTTTCTTTATATTTCACTCACCTTAACTGACATCCCTGTTTCCACCTGATTCACTAATTCACAGTCGATAATACCTCTCACGTCATTCTGGCTTATTTTATTATATTTTTGCAGTGATGCTACTTCGATCCATTAGCTTGGCTAGGCAGTCAGCAGCTAGCTGAAACTAGCAGTTTAGTCTCTCCTTCACAAATATTTCTGTATTCATTCATCTTATGTCAATTTACACAACTTAGTAAAGATTTCTGAATTTAAGTCTATAGTTGCCGCACTAATAAATGAGTCCTTCACTGTTTGTTTGTGCCACTTGTAATGACCTGATAATTAGATACTTGGGGCAGATTTACTAAGGCAGCGCAAATCAGTGAGTGCACAATTTAGACAGAACACCTAAGGGAGTAGCCAATTTTTGCCAGTGATCTACTAACAACATATAAAACTAGAAAAGCACTCATAGAGCGCATACCTCCGCCAAGGCTCCTTCCGTTTCTCATGGATCACCTCCAAAATGTAATGACTTTGTGTGTAGGCCTACAGCCACTTGTGGTGAAAATTGCATCAAAGTCTGTCCATCAGTTTTGGAGTATTGTTGCTAACACACTGTAAGAAGATAAGAGTCTTGGCTGAGGTATGCATTCTCAGATCATCACCAAAATGTAATGGGTTCCTCTCTAGGCCAAGAAGCACCTCTGTGAAAATTTCATCCAAATCCATCCAGTAGTTTATGTGTAATCCTGCTGCACAAATACAAACAAAGCCCTTGGTGGAGGTATGCACTCTCAGATAATCACCAAAATGTAATCATCTGTAGGATACCCCATTTCTGACAATGTGTGAAAATTTCATGAAAATCCGTCCATAACTTTTTGAGTTATCTTGCTAACAAACAAACAGACAGACAAACCAACGCTGATGAAAACATAACCTCCTTGGCGGAGGTAATAATTATGAACACAGATACAGTCACTTCAATTCAATAATGACCACCCATCCACCAACAGCACTGCAAAATTGTGCACAGGCACACCTGCTGAGGAAGTGGGTCATCAACACAGGCACAACCAGTTCGGAGAAACATAATATAGGAGTTTTTTAGAGCTTTTTTCAGCTTTTGTTTAACCGTAAAACCTAAAACAGTTTATTTTTGCTCATCATATTGCAAAGTTTTGATTTTCATTTCACATGGCAGACTCTTTTTTTTAATATGTATAAATTAAGTATTTGTATATATAGACTACTCATGAATAAATTGATTATTTGACCAATATGCTTATTTTATTAACACAAGAACCATCAAGATGGTTTGATAGAGACTCTGGGGTTTTATTATATGAATAATAACAAAATCTACAGGTCTCCCAGTTCATGACTTTTTATAAATATGTGCGTTTTCTGTTTTCTGAAGTGTGGAATATAATAAATTTAAACACACTTTTTCCTCGGACAGCAGTGATGTCATCGAGTTACTATGATGTTGCAATTTTGGAGGACGTTTCTATGGATCTGTGCTCTTTTTTTTTTTTTTTTTTTTTAGTAATCTCTTTGTTGTTTTCCTCCTACTGTGTATCCTGAACTGGGAGAGAGAAATAGAGAGAAGACGGAACTGAATTACTGTTTGCACAGCAAAAAGAAACAAATATAGAAATGTGGATAGAGAAAAAAAACAAAAAACAACTGACAATGTGGAAGAGTTTTTGTTCCGAGGAAGGGGGAGTCTGATTTGGATGGAGAAGAGCGGAAACTCCAGACTCCGAGTCTGAACCTTGGCAGAAAAGAAAAAAAATAAGTCACTGTCCGCTGACACATCTGTATGTATTTTTATGGATACGAATTTATTTAGTAGACTATATATAAACAAATGAAATTTAAAAAAACCTCTGCCGGCTGATGTCCAGTTCAGCATAACACTGATCTCTGTGAGATTGTTTCTGTTCATATAGTCTGTTCTGTCATGCCAAATAAAGTAACGTGCAGAGAGAAGCTTCTGTCTCTTCGGCCACACGCCCTGGGTTCTCGCCAGTGTCTCAGCACCAACGACTGCTGTCATGTCAGGCACAGATGAAAGAATTTTTTTAGCGTTAAATCCTGGCGCATTTAGCAGGAGATTGACAACCACAAACCTTAGTAAATCACCTTGCACCAGTCATTTAAATACTCTCCTCTCTCAAATTTGCACTTTGACATGACAACTCCTACAAATACATATGCAATGAGACCAGGAACAAAATTAACATTGTCCACACCTTTCCATCGCTAACTTTGCCCTGCGGCCAAAAGTAAAACTCGGCAGTAGTTTTCTAACACCAAAATAGGGTTTTGCGATGGCACAGTACATTAGTAAATCCACCCCTTGATATTTGTTTTATTGTTTTTTTAGAATTATTATTATCTGTTTTTATGTATTTATTCATTTTTATCCTGTATTGTTTTGTAATTGGTTGTTTTTATAAGTGCTGCCATCTTGGCCAGGGCACCATTGTGAAAGAGGTCCTTAGCTCAATTGATTTTATCCCTGGTAAAATAAAGGTTAAATAAGAATAAATAAAATAAAATTGTACTCCAGGAACCAGTCATATCGCATCATCTAGTGAAACCACACACCTAGAGCTGTGCGATTTGACCATAATTTCATATCCCGATAAGTAATCTTATATCCTTGTGACAAAGTGTTTGCCCCCTTCCTGATTTCTCATTTTTTCTGTTTGTCACATTTAAATGTTTCAGATCATCAAACAAATTTAAATATTAGACAAAGATAACACAAGTAAACACAAAATGCAGTTTTTAAATGAAGGTATTTATTATTAAGGGGAAAAAAATCCAAACCTACATGGCCCTGTGTGAAAAAGTGATTGCCCCCGAAACCTAATAACTGCTTGGGCCACCCTTAGCAGTAACAACTGCAATCAAGCGTTTGCGATAACTGGCAATGAGCCTTTTACAGTGTTGTGGAGGAATTTTGGCCCACTCATCAGTGCAGAATTGTTGTAATTCAGCCACATTGGAGGGTTTTCGAACATGAACCGCCTTTTAAAGATCATGCCACAGCATCTCAATTAGATTCACATCAGGACTTTGATTACGCCACTCCAAAGTCTTCATTTTGTTTTTCTTAAGCCGTTCAGAGGTGGACTTGCTGGTGTGTTTTGGATCATTGTCCTGCTGCAGAACCCAAGTGCGCTTCAGCTTGAGGTCACAAACAGATGTCCAGACATTCTCCTTCAGGATTTTTTGGTAGACAGCAGAATACATGGTTCCATTTACCACAGCAAGTCTTCCAGGTCCTGAAGCAGCAAAAAAGCCCCAGACCATCACACTACCACCACCATATTTTACTGCTGGTATGATGTTCCTTTTCTGAAATGCTGTTACTTTTACGCCAGATGTAATGGGGGACACACCTTCCAAAAAGTTCAACTTCTATCTCGCCAGTCCACAAAGTATTTTCCCAAAAGTCTTGGGGATCATCAAGATGCTTTCTGGCAAAACTGAGACCAGCCTTTATGTTCTTTTTGCTCAGCAGTGGTTTTTATCCTGGAACTCTGCCATGCAGGCCATTTTTGCCCAGCCTCTTTCTTATTTTTTTTTTTTTTTTTTTTTTTTTTTTTTTGTTACTTATTTGTACCCGTAGGTAGACTTGGTTTGCAGTCTGGTGACAAGCCACCGGCTGCTGGTCGCTGCGTGCGCGAGCGCCCTAAACCTACATGTTTTTGGTGTGCGGGAGGAAACCGGAGAAATCCCGGAGTAAACCCGCGCAACACGGGGAGAACATGCAAACTCCACACAGCACACTGTTGGTCGGGGGCTGGGATCGAACCCACGATCTCATGATCCCCGCGGTCCCCCGGCCGAGGGTAAAACTGTGCTGCCACAGTGCTAAACCACTGCGCCACCGTGCAGCCAAAGTGGCCTTAAGTGAAGCCTGCAGTTCTTTGGATGTTGTTGTGGGGTCTTTTGTGACCTCTTGAATGAGTCGTCGCTGCGCTCTTGGGGTAATTTTGGTTGGCCGGCCACTCCTGGGAAGGGTCACCACTTTTCCATGTTTTCGCCATTTGTGAATAATGGCTCTCACTGTGGCTCACTGGAGTCACAAAGCTTTAGAAATGGCTTTATAACCGTTCCCAGACTGATAGATCTCAATTACTTTGTTTCTCATTTGTTCCTGAATTTCTTTGGATCACAGCATGATGTCTAGCCTTTGGGGATTTTTTGGTCTACTTCACTTTGTCAGGCAGATCCTATTTTCTTGATTGAGAACAGGTGTGGCAGTAATAAGGCCTGGGTGTGGCTAGAGTAATTGAACTCAGCTTTCTAAAGATGTGATAAACCACAGTTAATTTATGTTTTAATGGGGGAGGGGGGCAATCACTTTTTCACACAGGGCCATATACAGTCATGTGAAAAAATTAGGACACCTTGTATAAGCCTGTGTGTTTTTTTAACATATTTGGACATATGGATATTGAATATCAATGTTAAAAATACTGGGAGATTCACGTAATACAACTAAACAATTAAAAATGAATTAAAAGACTTTTTTCAAATTTTCTATAAAGTGTAATTCTAAACAAATAGTAAGGAATAAATTAGGATACCCCCATCTTTTTTAGGACACCCCCAAATTCATTCACACTTAAAATGACTTAAATTAAATGTTAAAAAAAATGCAAATAAAAACAAAAACAAGGTTAGGCATAGATATGTGAACGTTTTTTAATAAAGGACTGAATATTTAATGGGGTGTCCTAATTTTTTAACATGACTTTAGGTTTGGATTTTTTTACCCTTAATAATAAACACCTTCACTTAAAAACTGCATTTTGTGTTGACTTGTGTTATCTTTGTCTAATATTTAAGTTTGTTTGATGATCTAAATCATTTACAGTTGGCAAAAAAGTATTTAGTCAGCCACCAATTATGCAAGTTCTCCCACTTAAAAGATGAGAGAGGTCTCCAATTTTCATCATAGGTATACCTCAACTATGAGAGACAAAATGAGAAGAAAAAAAAATCCAGAAAATCACATTGTCTGATTTTTAAAGAATTTATTTGCAAAAATAAGTATTTGGTCAATAACAAAAGTTCATCTCAATACTTTGTTATATACCCTTTGTTGGCAATGACAGAGGTCAAACGTTTTCTGTAAGTCTTCACAAGGTTTTCAAACACTGTTGCTGGTATTTTGGCCCATTCCTCCATGCAGATCTCCTCTAGAGCAGTGATGTTTTGGGGCTGTTGCTGGGCAACATAGACTTTCAACTCCCTCCAAAGATTTTCTATGGGGTTGAGATCTGGAGACTGGCTAGGCCACTCCAGGACCTTGAAATGCTTCTTACGAAGCCACTCCTTCATTGCCCGGGCGGTGTGTTTGGGATCATTGTCATGCTGAAAGACCCAGCCACGTTTCATCTTCAATGCCCTTGCTGATGGAAGGAGGTTTTCACTCAAATCTCACGATACATGGCCCCATTCATTCTTTCCTTTACACGGATCAGTCGTCCTGGTCCCTTTGCAGAGAAACAGCCCCCAAATATGATGTTTCCACCCCCATGCTTCACAGTAGGTATGGTGTTCTTTCTCCTTCAAACACAAGTTGAGTTTTTACCTAAAAGTTCTATTTTGGTTTCATCTGACCATATGACATTCTCCCAATCCTCTTCTGGATCATCCAAATGCTCTCTAGCAAACTTCAGAAAGGCCTGGACATGTATTGGCTTAAGCAGGGGGACACGTCTGGCACTGCTAGATTTGAGTCCCTGGTGGCGTAGTGTGTTACTGATGGTAGCCTTTGTTACTTTGGTCCCAGCTCTCTGCAGGTCATTCACTAGGTCCCCCCGTGTGGTTCTGGGATTTTTGCTCATCGTTCTCGTGATCATTTTGACCCCACAGGGTGAGATCTTGCGTGGAGCCCCAGATCAAGGGAGATTATCAGTGGTCTTGTATGTCTTCCATTTTCTAATAATTGCTCCCACGGTTGATTTCTTCACACCAAGCTGCTTACCTATTGCAGATTCAGTCTTCCCAGCCTGGTGCAGGTCTACAATTTTGTTTCTGGTGTCCTTTGACAGCTCTTTGGTCTTGGCCATAGTGGAGTTTGGAGTCTGACTGTTTGAGGTTGTGGACAGGTGTCTTTTATACTGATAACGAGTTCAAACAGGTGCCATTAATACAGGTAACGAGTGGAGGACAGAAGAGCCTCTTAAAGAAGAAGTTACAGGTCTGTGAGAGCCAGAAATCTTGCTTGTTTGTAGGTGACCAAATACTTATTTTCCACCATAATTTGCAAATAAATTCTTTAAAAATCAGACAATGTGATTTTCTGGATTTTTTTTTTTCTCATTTTGTCTCTCATAGTTGAGGTATACCTATGACGAAAATTGGAGACCTCTCTCATCTTTTAAGTGGGAGAACTTGCACAATTGGTGGCTGACTAAATACTTTTTTGCCCCACTGTATATACTGCTCAAAAAAATAAAAGGAACACTTTGAAAACACATCAGATTTTAATGGGAAAAAATAAGCTGGATATCTACACTGATATGGACTGGATAATGTGTTAAGAATGAAAAGATGCCACATCTTTTGACGGAAATGAAACTTAACCTACAACCTACAGAGGGCTGAATTCAAAACACTCCAAAACTTACTCAGATTAAAAAAAGTTCCTTTTATTTTTTTGAGCAGTATATTTTCTTTTTTTTTTTTTTAAATTCCCCCTTCTCTCCATTTCTCTTTCATTCCTGCATGTCTGAACTGAGTTTTGATCTAAAAACATCTGTTTTCACCAGCAATTCAGTCAACGTTTGCCAATGAAGCTTAACTTAGACCGACTTAGGCAAACTCTGCATAACTTAGCCCAGCGCTCAGGAACTATTACAAACTGAGGACAACTTTCACCAACGTTTATTTTCCAAATGTCAGCAAATTTTCAGCATGATGAAAATTCTCAGCAAATACAACTTTCGCCTGCGTTTGCCAACAAACACCAACTTTTATCAACTTTTGTCACCAGAGCCAGACGTTTGCCAAAACGTTAGTAAAAGTTGGTCCAAACATTGTAATATGAATCCACCCAAAAAAGCAGGTCCAGGATGGCAGGAAGCCTCCACAAACGCTGATCTTTATAGCAAAAATCTCAAAAAACTTTTTTCACGTCGTCATTATGGTGTATTGTGTGTAGAATTTTGAGGGAAAAAAATGAATTTAAAAACGAATTTAATCCATTTTGGAATAAGGCTGTAACATAAAATGTGGAAAAAGTGAAGCACTGTGAATATTTTCTGGATGCACTGTATTCTCTGGATGTAATACTAAAACTGTTTAATGCTACTGATTGGTTTTGTTTTCTGTTTATTGCTTGTGTTTTATTGTGAAGCACTAGTGATTTTCATTCAAGAAAGCTGCTATATAAATAAATACTTAAAAAAAAAAACTTTACACTGCTTACTTAGTGACACTCCACCAAAAAACTTTTTTTTTCATTAACACGTCTGTAACATGATTTACAAGACATATCAAAAGCAAAATCACTCAAATATCTCATGTCTCTGTTTCTTTTGCTGTGAAATTTAAATTAATCTCCACCCCCTGAAAAAAGGCGAGTTCAGACAGAGCATTTTTGGTGATATACAGTCATGTAAAAAAATTAGGACACCTTTGGACATATAGGTATTTAATATCAATATTAAAATACTGGGAGATTCATGTAATACAACTAAACAATTAAAAATGAATTAAACACTTTTTTCAAATTTTCTGTAAATTGTAATTCTAAACAAATAGTGAGGAATAAATTAGGACACCCCCATATTCATTCCCACTTAAAATGGCTAAAATAAATGTTAAAAAATGCAAATAAAAACAAAAACAAGGTTAGACACAGATATGTGAACATTTCTTAATAAAGAACGGAATATTTAAAGGGGTGTCCAAATTTTTTCACATGACTAACTATAACAGGTCCGTAATATTGAGTCAGTCCTCAGGGGAAGATGGTGGAACTAAAGACTGAAGTTAGCCTTTAGGGCCAGTTCGTATTTTTGGACAGCTGCTTTGGAAACTTACCCAAATTAGCCCTTCAGAGAGAGCAGTCGCCCTGTTCCCATTCTGCTGACAGGCGCGTCACTGATGCTGCTGCGTCACTGAAAATGTCAACTATGTCGTTCTCAGTGTCAAGTCAAATCCCTCGTATATTTATCAGTTATTTACTGTGAATGTACTTGGCAATAAATCTTTTCTGAGTTCTGAGTTCTGATGGGTTTTACCATTAAACTGCTTTTAAGAACTGATGCAGTTTCGGTCATTACCCTGGGCCACCGTGCATGTTTTTCAATCTGTAAGTCTTTTTATCACAGGATTTATTCTGTTTAATGTAGCGCTAGCCATCATTAGCCCTGCAGAATGTAAGTGGAATAGTCACATATCCTGGTATTTGAAGGAGGAAACGTGAAAAGATTTTTACACAAAACTGTAAGACAATGAAATTTTTTTTGTAGAAAAAAGAACATAAGATGCCATTTTAGACAATGTAGATTTGTTTTTATAGGGGATTTATATCCACCACAGTCCATCGTTAAAGAGGCTTTCTCCTGTGCTATGCATCAAAACAAAAGGAAAAGAGGAGAATGGGGTCTGGAAAATACTTACAAGCTTGAACTACTACTACTTGAAGCACTACCCTGAGAAAGTTACTTTTGTCAAGGTTTTCCTTCCAAAATTGACGGCAGAAAAATAGAAGAAAAGGTGCCATTTCAAATTCATGACTGAACAGAATTGCTTCAAATACATTTTTACTGACCGGATGTTGGCTGATTTGGCCTTCAGATCACTCCAGCGTTGGTTCATGTCATCCAGTCTGTGTTGGAGGAACACAGCCTCTTCTGAGCTGCCCAGTGCTTTGACCATCTTTGACTTGTTCCCATCCACACTCTTGTAGATGTCATTGTGAGCATCAATCTCAGCCTGGATGTCCTACAAAGCAGAAAAAAAGATTTTCTTTAAAGAAAATTAAGGTTCTGGGCCAGGTCAAGGACTCCAGGAAAAAAAAGCTCATATCACCAACACCACCAGAAACTGGACCTCACAGAATTGTCATTGAACCGAAGGTACGTCTGGATCAAAAATCCTGGGGGAGTTCATATCATAAAGCCTTCAACATTTTCAGAGGGCAGAACAGTTTGTATTTTCAAGAATTATGCACAAGGTTGCACAAGGTGCAACGACTAAAAACACTTTTACATTTCTTCTGTGTGAGTGACTTAGAAAGCCCATGCAAACCAAGAGCAAATCCCAGAGCAATTTTTTTTTTTTTTTTTGTTACTTATTTGTACCCGTAGGTAGATTTGGTTTGCAGTCTGGTGACAAGCCACCGGCTGCTGGTCGCTGCGTGCGCGAGCGCCCTAAACCTACATGTTTTCGGTATGCGGGAGGAAACCGGAGAAATCCCGGAGTAAACCCACGCAACACGGGGAGAACATGCAAACTCCACACAGCTCACTGTTGGTCGGGAGATGGGATCGAACCCACGATCTCATGATCCCCGCGATCCCCTGGCCGAGGGTAAAACTGTGCTGCCACAGTGCTAACCCACTGCGCCACCGTGCAGCCCGGTGACTGCCTGTACCATGACTGCCTTCATGGTAATGCTGCATTAGAATATACCAGCTCTATAACCAAGTTTCACTTATATTTATGCTGGGACAGATTATATAATCTGAATGTAGTTTATTACTTCCTAAAATACCATGCATACGTGAATGTGATACCCCAAGATGCCACCACACTCAGAGTGATGGAGCATTTTCACATTTGAATGAGTTCACCAGAGATCTATTACAGACACAGATCTCAAAGAGTACACATGTAGGGGTTGAACCACAAAAAGGGGGATGGGGGGTGGGGTGACACAAGCAGAGTATCCTGTCAAATGTTTTATTTTTAGATGTGTAAAACTGTTCCATTTTCTTCTCTCCCTCATTCTCTCTACTGGGAGTCCCCTCAATTCAACCCATTTCAACTGCAGATACAAAAAATACTCTAAAGAATGCCATATGGACGAAAGTAACTCCCTGAAGCACAGACATGTGCAAAAGAGACAGTGCACATAGTGTAATTGGACCTATAGCCTAAATGTAGTATTAAAAAAATGCATGCAGCATTTTATTCATCTCTGTTTTTCATATTAAATTCAAAGTCACCAGACAGATGTTTGGATATCAACTATTTGTTGTTTTAAGACAGTAAGTCATATCCTCCATGTGCAGTGTGCAATATAATGAATTGTCATCGTGGCATTAAATGAACTCTTTTCAGTCAAAAATGCACACACAACAAATAGGTACTCACAAACGGTTTGAGTATGAAAAATATTTGATCAATACTGGCTTATCACTGATGGATCACTATTGACACATACAGGGAAAGTGTGTATACAGTACATCACACAATAACTGATGATAAATATAGCATATGACACCTATTCAAAACTATGAAAATGTGTGGAAAAAATGCTGTCCAGCAAGAGTGCAACCAGAGTCATTTGTGCCACTGGGCTGCTATTCACACAATTCCAATAGACCCTTCATAAATGCCAAAGCAAATCCCTCTGTGTCAATAAGCCATTGAATAATTATCCTTGCAGAACACGGCAAATAAAATATACCTTAAATGTCAAAGAAAAGACGTGAGAGAGGCTGACAGAAGACAAAAAAATGGACAAAGAAGAAAAGACAGATGGACACACAGAAAATAAATGCAGTGAGACATTAGAATACTAAGCCAGCTGGCTGTGTTTCAAGTCATTACCCAAGTGCTTTCATTTTATTTTTCTTTAGCACTTCCACTACTTCCACTGAGAGCACACTGTACAAACACGCATACACACAAGCACATTCACATGACATAGAAAGCAGTGACTGTGGGGGAACACAAAGAAGCATATATCCATTTACAAAACCCCTTTAGACTTTATTTCACTTAGTGAAAGACTACTTTGGAGCGAGTGGTTTCTGTGAGTCAATGTGTATCCTGAGGTGCCTAAGCGAACTGATGGATCATTTTTTTCTCTCGCTCAATCAACTCACACACACAAAAAGCATTTGTATGCCACAGGTCGTCATGTCAACAAGGACTGGTTCTAGTTTTCTGTTATTCTCCTTTACTTATGGTGCAGTGCCTTACATGTAGAAATCTTGTAAAAGGATCTGAAATGTTCTTGTAATCTTTAAACTCACAGTGATCAGAGACAGACACAGCTGAAAGAAAGCAGATAGGTTAATTGCTCCTGGAACTTTAGCACACTGTAGTAAGTGAGAGCTCTGACAGCTGTGGGGGTAGGAGGGGGTGCATGCTGGATCCAAATTGGTCACATTGGAACCTGAAGCCAACTACTTTATAGGTTATGAATGGCAGAAAGCAATCAACATGGCATTAAGCTGGTGCTGAACTACAGTATAGTAATTTTGATGACAAATTTCACCTAAAGCAACTATTTTACAGGGACAAAAATGACTTACTGAGCCAAGCCTGGTTTATCTTCAGCTTTTAATAAAGTGATACATATAAAAGACTAGTTAATGAAATAATGCTGATTTGAGGGCTCTAGGTCTCATTTTACACTAATTAGCTCGCTTTCATTTTAATGAGTTCAATAATGACTGCTTAGACTTCATAAAGCTGGCAAACTTAGATCCACAAAAGACAGAGAAAAAAAAGGATCCTAAACTCTGCAGATGCATATATACCTGTTCAAACTTTCCAAGCAGCTCCTGCAAGCTGAAGTTCAAGCCAATCATTCTGGAGTGTCCTCTAGCTCCTCCCATTCCGTCCTGTCCCTACATCTTCCTTATTGTCATATAGGTCAAAGGACGCTAAAAACTATGGACATGCAGATGAGTCCTCCAGTGGTTACGGTCAAAGGCAGATCTTTCAAGATCAGATCAATGGGAAATCCAGAGTTTGGAAAATCCTGAATGTGGCAACAAAAAATCCTGGCACTGATTTTAAAAACGAAAATGGTAACACCCAAAAACGGTGTTTTACACAACTTCTGGCAGCCCATGCATGTCGGTGTGCATGCTTCCACATTCCCACCACATGTTCGTGGCATCCTCCTCTGAAAGGTAGACTGAGTGGCGAGTTACACCGCAGTCATGCTTCAGAGCTGGGACAGGGATTTAAGGAAGAGTGGTCCCACTAAAGGTTTAACAAAGTAAGAGCTAGAGGCTGATAGTCGAGTTCTTCTGGCCAAGAATGGGGCTCTAAAACCAGCAAAGAAATCCAACAAAATCTTAGGAGGAAGCCTGCAAACTGTCGATAACACCAAGTGTCTTGGGGGACGACCAGACTGATATAAACCTCAGAACAGGTCTGCCACTCGCTTACAGGTCTACTTTGTTTTCCTTCATCAACTTCCCTTCTTGGTATAAAGGAAGACTTTATGCGTCGTGTCCAGCAGTCCAAAGCATGGCAGGGAACACAAAAAAGTTTGCTCTGAACTCCTCAGAAAAGGACTCTATTCCTGGCAGTCACCCAACTTCAAGAGGTAAGGCTGAGACACAAGGGAGCACATGAATTGCCCACTCCTTTCTGTCAGTAAATGTAACACAGAATCTGAGAGGCAGAGTCACCTCACTGTCTCCAGCTCCAGTCTGCTCTCCCTCTATCACACCCTCCTAATCACTGCCATGACTGGGCCACTTAGTCAAAGAATGCAGACTTCTTTTCGTTGGAGCCACATGTTCAAAAAGAACTGCTATGAGGCTCTGCGTCTCAATCCTGGGCTTCGCATCTGACTTGGTGGCCTTAGAGTTGGAGCACTGCTGCCTGTCACATCCCATCCTGGGAAGGCGAACAAGAAAATTTTGATTTATAAGCCATTCCGTCTGCTTTTCTTCCCGACAAAGAGGAAATTTTTCTTAAGGTTAGCCATCTTCTTTGCCTTTTTTGTTCCCACTGTGGGTTACAAAAACACCCTGACATGTACCCCCATTCCCCTCTTCCTCTGTTGCTCTCGCTCTTTCTGGCCACTGGCCCCACTCTATCACAGCTGTTTATTATTTTAATCAGTATCCTCCCTTTCCCCTCCTCTCTCTACCCCTCTCTCACTCTCCCTACACCAATTCAACACACTGCACACCCACTTCCTGAGGCCTGCATGGGCACAGAGTCTGGTAAGGAGGGTGCTATAGAAAAGTAAGGATTCCTGACAAGTAAAATGAGCAAAAATGAAATGGTTATAAGATTTGAGGAAAACGGGCACAGAAATGGAACAATAAAAAAAGGGATTGCTGGCAGGTTAAGCGAAAGAAAGGGAGGGCAGAGGGCCAAGAGTGCAGGTGGATTTTTTTTTTTTTTCAGCCGTTTGGCTCAAGAGTGATGAAAAACCAGTGGATGTTTTGTTCAGAGGAGAGGAAAAAAGAGAAAGTGATGGCAATTTGGGAAGGTGGGGTGTCTGGGTGTCAGGACAGGGCAGACATCTTGTGTTGTACAAAGAACTTTATTCATTCTTCATGCATTTTAATCAATGAAGAAATGCCTGTCCTTGACAGCTCTTATTCAAATTATTAGGACTACTGAACTGCTAAAGGCAGTCACTGCTCAGATCCCCACAATTTGAATATCATCCTCATGCAACAAACTGCATTAAGCAAAGCTTGAAATTTCTACCATTGTGTAAAAGCTAGACACTTTGAAGAGGCTTGGGTACAGGCTGTGATCTATAAGGTTATGATAAATAGGTGGATGCATTAAAATTGATTACATATATCAAACCTGTGTGTTTGTGCAACTACTTGAGCATTTGGGTGTGTGTTGGCATTTTTAGCAGCAGGGCAGACATGTGGTGTGCATCAAAGGCATGCAGACAGATGGCTGTCAACGAGAAAAAAAAATACAATGCAACTATGCATATTCATGAGAAAAAAAGACTTTGAAGTGCACTTAGCTAATTAAGAATATTTACATACTTGGAGCCATTATGTAGCCTTTCTGATTCATGCTGACTAAATTTATGTTGTTCGAGGGATTTCTGGTAAAGGATGTGAAATTAACTGTTGTGAATCGGCACATGTGACAAGCAAGGCTAATTCAACAATTGGTGCAAGCTGAGATTAAAGAAAAAGTGTTGTAATGTGTCTTAAAAACTGCCTCATCGTGTGATTGGCAATTTAACTTTGTGCTGTCGACTTGAGGAGCGTTTTCCACAAAAACAGACACAAACACGCAGATAAATGCAGCTTCAAGCAGAGCGTGTGTGGGGTTAATGTTTGGCTACATTACTAAGCTAAGTGGATTAAAACCATTACAGGGGCAAAAATGTAACACATCCATTTCCAATCCCTTGAGTGAAATGAGTAGAAAGGGAAAAAATTAGTTTACTGAATGAGCAGAGCGACAGCACTAACACAAACATGACAAAGATATGAGGGTAATAAAATATGGAAGATGATGTGAAAATTGGCAAGGAAGAAAATGAGGGAAAATATATCCGAAAAAGCAAGAGTTTCATATATTTCTGGCAATCAGAGGTTAAAAAAAAGATGACAAACAAGGTTAAACCATCTAACAAAGAGTTCTCATCATCCAAATATACAAGTCTGTGGTTTTATTCTTTTAGTGTATCTTAACATAATCTACAATTCAAAACAATCTGGAACAAGTGCTTTTAAGGGTTCTCTAATTTTAAGGCGGAGTTCTTTCTGCAAACATTACTGCATTACGCAGCTCAATAAAAAAGAAAAAAAAAGAAAGTTCTTTAACTCCACATTGGCTTAAGAGACTTTACTTTTCAGGCCAGAGAGGCTCTACATGTGACATCAGCACAAATGTGATCGACTCATTCATAACGACCTTCAAGTCAAAGAGGAGTTTTTATCCAAAAATTTTAAAGCTGAAAAACTCAATGAACTTGCACTTAAAAGTTTTCAATGAAAAAGACAAATCCAAACATTCCAATGCTGGTTTGGCCAAGATTGCTTTAAAAATGTGTTTTTAAATCCCATAAACTAACATACAGCTCTATAAGAGATTAATTTAGGTATGGGTATAATGGCACAAAATTCAACAAAAAGAACAGAACTTCTTAACCTCTTGCACTCCGTTGTACCGCGGGCGGGCAAGTCTCTGCGTCCCAGAGCGCACAAGGGCGCTCTCGTGCGCTCTAGGACGCACGAGGGCACTGCCTCCAAGCGCGCACTGAAAAAAAAAAAAAAAAGTTCTTCCACTACAGACACAGCCGCGAACAGATCAGATATGATTGACCTCTTATTCGACTAATAAGAGCCTTGAATTGGGTTTCTGAAACCTTGAAGAACCAATGACTGAAAACCTAGCAAGAAGGACCCGCCTACCAACGCTGTGAATGCAGCGAGCCAATTGAAGCACAGGAATTTGCGAGCTTTTTTGTGTAAGGCTGGGTGAAGAGAGACTGACTGCAGCAGCAGATGAAAAAAAGGACCCGCAGGAAGAACCCCACAGACCCAGCAGCACGGAGACCGTCCACAAGTGCAACCTGTGTGACAGGGACTGCCATTCGCGCATCGGCATGTTTGGCCACAGGCGGTGCTTTTTTTGTTTTTGTCCCAGCAGAGTAGACGTTAGGATTGTCTTCCATGGTTATCATAGACCGACAGAGGCCGACGACGAAGGCTGAGTGACACACACACATTCGCCAGTCTATTTTTAATTACTACTGTTATTTGTTTTGAAAAGTCGTTCGCCAAAAACTGCAATCATGGAAGCGCAAAACCACAATAATGGAATTGTGCTTTGATCGGGTCGCGAGACCAGCGTCGCGAGACCAGCGTCGCATTCTTTATCCCTGAAAATTGTAATCAAAATGACTTTTGACCGATCGGTAAATTACAGCTGTGCGTCATTGCTGCATGACAGACCATGGCGCAATGGGCGATGTCCGTCCTCTGTAGCGAGGGGGGGGGACAACCCCCCCCACACACACACACACAGCCCTGAGTGTCACCTTTCATTAGAGCCCAAGATGAAGCTTCTATATTGAATCATTCAAAAGTTACAGACGTTTTTCCAAACTGTGCCATTTGGCACAATTTGGCACAGTTCAAAAACGCCTGGGAACTACCTGAGGAAAAAGCTGTGTAATATATTCATTTTTTGTGGTATTGTTACAAAATTTGGACCTCAGCTGGATAACACGTGGTTCTACATTTCTTTTGCATTTTCCAGCCCGGATCTGAAGCTGTGTGTTATTTGCAAGCATTTGTATCCGAAAAAACACCCAGGCCAAATTTATTTTCTTCAAGTTCACTATGTTTAGATGACTGTAGCTCAGTGGCCGGAGCACTTAGAGAGATTATGACTGTTTTGCCAAAAAATTCAAAGTGTTTTCTTTTAAATGAGACCAACCCCATGAAGATGCTGCAAAGGGTTGAAGAACAGCTTTCGATTTACTTTGGGCACGTTATTTTTTGGCGTTTTTAGGGAAATTGACCGGAGTGCAAGGGGTTAATATTTTAAGAATTTAAAAATGGGGAAAAATTGGGACTTATTGATCTCCTCCTTTACAGTTTATTCATATATTTGAAGCATTAATATTACTTTAAAATTTACGTTTTATTTGTTTAAATGTGTCACATTCAGCTGTAGGCACTGTCAGATTAATTTGTTGGGTGTAAAAAATAAAAGAATGTATTAAACTAATTATTTTATAACTCCATATTAAATGTTCTTCCTGGCTAAATTATCAGGAATTCAAATGGAGGGGAGTGCAGAAATACTCAATCTCAAATACTGTATTTTTCAATTCCTCAGGCCAATGGCAGCAATCTTGTCTTCCTGTGAACCACTTTGGCTTAGTTATAGAGAAGACTGCCAAAGGGGAAAATATGAAAGAGTCAAAGAGCAACAGCTAAAAGTGAGGAGAGAGAAGAACAGTTTGCGGTCTTGGAGGGTGTCAAAAGAGAGCAGGGGCCATATTGTCTCAATAAAGCCGGGCAGCCATATCATAGGATCCCAGATGGAGCAAATGAATGCCAGACTGAACAAACATGGACACACCAATCTCGATACGAAAACACATACACAACCCATAAACAGCGCTGTAGCTCTGACACTGTCCCCCAGTGAGACAGTTCAAGATTCATCCAGTTCTACCTAACCAAGCTCTCTGGCTTGACAATGTTTAACATGTTCCCCAAATCAATGGAGCTGCAGCATACCACTATCGCTATCTGACTTCATGTGCCTTTGGGTGTCACGGGCACGCCTCTTCCTGTTTAGAGGGTAGTAGCCCTCTAGAGGGTGTGTGTGTGTATGTGTGTTACAGTAATACAGGCTGACTTTGTGTTTCTCTGTTAGGGCTCATTTGACAGTATAACAAACCTGTCAAACTTTGAAACAAATTGTTGAGGGTGTGCAGGGATGAAAGAACTCCAGTATTGAATCCCCAGGCTGGCAGGGGTTGGAACCTTTCTGTGTGGAGTTTGCATGTTCTCCCTGTGCTGCGTGGGTTTACTCCGGGGGCTCCGGTTTCCTCCCACAATCCAAAGACATGCAAGTTAGGTTAATAGGTTGTTCTAAATTGTCCCTAGATATCTGTCTCCTACAGACCCTTAGAATAGAGGGTTAGTACTAGTGAAGCGCTTTGAGTGGTCTTTGAGACTAGAAAAAGCGCTATATAAGTACAGGTCCTTACCTTATCTTTAAGGAGCTCAGTTACTCTGCATTCACATGTATGAGCACTTACAATCAAACAAATGTATAATTCTGTAGCCTTCGTAGTTCTTCACACAGAAGGTCGTCAAATGAACCTTTACTTAAAACTCTCAATGAAGTAAGTATTTATTTTCTATGACAAAATAATATAAAATTGAACAGTTGCTTTGCCTATGAATTCTTCCACAGGCTTTGCTTTTGTCAACCAAGGTTAGTGCAGAACTCAGTCTGATCATTAAGGATGAACAGATGAAACCGGCAAACAAAAGAAGAATGATAAATAGAAGAACACTGGTGTTCAGTGCCTTGATTGCGTCATCTGCAGTTGCATCAAATTTTTGCCTTACATCTGATCTGGACCATGCACACATACAGAAAGTCATATGTACTCGATTCTATACAAGCATCAGTCTTTAAATGAGAGAGAATCAATTTTGAGCAGTTGCATGTTCTGACAAAAATATTCACTTACTTCACTTATGTGTTCATGTATCAGAAGAGGACATAACCTCAATATTAATATTGGGTTCAACCTCAATTCTATATACAGCATACACAAGTCAATAGGACAAAATTACTGCAGCTCATATTAGCGGTCACTGACAGAATGTCATATTTCAAAAAATCCTGTCAATGGGACTCTTAGATGAGTCTTACTAGAAACATTTGACGGTGAATGTGTACAACACCATATCAAGATATACTCAAGATTAAATCTAATACAACGTCATAAAACAAAACAATTGCTATGCCAGTGAAATGTAAAGCCAGGTCAATGTAATAAACCATGTCCACACCAGACAGACACTCGCCATTACAGAGGCACAGCGTGACTTTAATTTGACAGCTGACCTTGACTGATGAGCCATAGCTACAATTAACGAAGACAACTGGTGTCAACGGTCACTCAGATCCCCAATAACTTATTCCATGGATCCAATAATGGTCCACAATTCAGATCCTCATAATCATAGGAAAGAAAAGGGACATTCTGGAATTCATATCCAAGCTCCTAAACAGGAAAGTGAAAATTGATTAGGAGTGCTCTACGCTGTTAGCCAGTAATCAGCTATTGATTCTGGAAAGCCTTTTGTATTCAAGTGTTTCTACAAGACTCCTGAGAGATGACCTGAAGATTGAGGTACAATGCAGTGGATCTTGGATACTAATCCTGTGTGGTGGAGTCGTGTGCACCATTATCAGCAGTTCCCCTGCCTATGAGTGCATCTCTGAGTGCCAGACAATAAAATCGACCCAATGTTGCACCCACTGGAGAATTTAATTTCAAACAAGCAGCAGCCAAGACTGTTCATTTTATATAGTGTAGTGACCATTTGTCAAAATTCAAAACTCAAACTTAGAAAAAGCAAACGTAACTTCAACTCAAAACATCACTACTGCACAATAGGTTTGTGGTTTACACAGGCAAATAAATCTACTGTCCAAACAACCTATGACATTTTCATGTGATTTATTTATTTATTCCAAAAACAGGCAAGCAGAAGTTCCAATTTCTTCCTGCCTCTCCTGCTCTGATAAAAAAAACTATAAGCCCACCCAGGTGCATGCTGGTCCTATCCCTGCCTGCCTCACCTACTGTACATAACCTAGGTGCCCGTGGTGTTGCCCAAACAACCCAAAATAAGCCTAACTAATTATGTAAACAAAACTAAATAAAATAAACAAATTATATTTAGACTAATACATAAAATTACCAAATAAACTCTATCAAAAATAACCTATTTATTCCTAAACAAAACAAGCAAATTAAACTAAGTAATGAAATAATGTGAAGTTTTGAGCTTGTTTTGGCAGTATAATCAGACATACTGTATAGGCCATATCGGTCCAACGTCACACCCCAGACACACCCTTCTAAATTTACAATCATCTAGTCAGCAGAACAGATGCTTTCATAAAATACCCTCAAATAAACATTGTGCATTTCTTCAAATTGTTCTGCCCCCTGCAGTTACACAAGACATTTTTTTCACTGCAGGAACTTTCTAAGTACCAGGGGAGAATCGGGGCAGCTCATATTTGTTGCACATTCCTACTGAGTGCTCTAATTTGAGTTTTGGTCACTGAAAATCTCTTTTTAAGAACTGTTTGAGCTTCCGCTTGAGACAAGGAACTCCTCAACAGTACATGAGCTTTCCAGTACGCAAGCGATCATGAATGCTTCACAGGCAGCATTCAGGTCACAACTCTCACAACCAGAACAATTGCTGCAGTATATCTACATTAACAGTATGTACGGTCTCCTCCATTTGGACTCTAGTGCTTCTCTGAGCTGGTGCTGTATTGCCATGTGTCACATAAAACTTCATCTCATAGCTTTCTGCTTTCATGCAAGTCATACAACAGATTTATAAGTTTGTATTTACAGATAAACCGATACAACATGCAATAATATTTCCATTCATCTAGCTAACCGGAGTGGTGGCCTAGTTGATACAGCATCCGCCCCACAACCGAGAGATTGGGGGTTCAAGTCCCAGCCGGGTCATACCAAAGACCATATAAAAATGGTACTTCGCGCCTTCTAGCTTGGTGCTCAGCATAATTGAATGGGGGAAGGAAAAAAGCTGTTTGTGGCAGCGGCCCCTCTGATTCTAGATGTGATTAACATTGTAGATAGGAGAAATGTAATTCCGTTCTATTGTACATGATTGGCTGTATGGACTGAATGACAATAGAGTGGGCTTCTTCTAAGGCCACTTTGGCACTTTTGTTCTTCTATGCAGCAAGGAAAATAGCTGGAAAAAGAACTCTCCAAACGTTCTGTTTCAGTGAATCACATATCAACATAGCCTACATCAACTCAATGGCTACAGTTGTTTAAGAGAAAGGGATACTACTTATATATGTATACAGTTGTAATCAAATTTATTCAACCCCCGCCACAAGTTACTAGCAAAATGTTCAAAATAGCAGCTGTTTGCAATAAACAAATCAAACAAGAACAATTTAAATAGCTCAACACAACTAATATTACAAGTGGTTTCTCCAACTTCAACACAAAATGCCACTTTTAATGACTACTGCAATCTCAAAATTATTCAACCCCTTCATGACAAGCATCTTCAGTACTTAATAGAGCATCCTTTATCTGTCATGACCCACTGCAAGCACAATGCCTAGCCAAACACCGGCTTCTGGCAGCATTCCTAAGGAATCTTAGCCTATTCATCACTGGTAAAGGCCTCCAGTTAACTAATATTCTTCTGTTTGCATGCTGCATCTGCTTTTTTCAAATCCCACCGAAGATTTTCAATGGGGTTCAAGTCAGGTGATGGCCACTCTAGTATCTTCCAGGACTCCAGGACTCTGAAACCAACCCTTGGTGGACTTTGAGGTATGCTTTGGATCACTGTCTTGTGTAGCATCAATGCCCTTGGCTCCAATCTATAAAATCACTCTTCACTTGGACACTTGGAAGAAATTATTTCACCCAAAAGTCTGATCAAGAATTGTTTTCTTCACCCAAGCACCACCATTTGAAAACACATTCCATGAAAAAAGGGACGATAAGGATCCCATTTCGTGCCAGGAATGGACTAGTCTGCAATCATAAATCCCGGAACTTCCTCCCCAGCCAGGCAGTTTTATGCTTCAAGAACTGTTTGAAACATTCCAGATATATTGACCACATTCCACAGGTCTCTAGGGATTATCCACAGCTCAACATTGCCCCTTTGGACAGCTCAGGAATATGTTTGCATTACTTCTGTCAACTGCTGGACTGTATTATTGTTTTTGTTTTTTTTAGTGAACATTAACTCTCTCTTCAAGTTTTCATTCCTCAGGATAATTCTCAGGACACTATTGGAAGAGATGACCAACTCTGCGATGAACAATCATGGTTTAAAATGTCTCATTGATCTCTGGTTTAAATATATTGCATGTTTGAAAATGCTTAAATGAACCTTATTCTAATGCATGTTAATTATAGAAGGACAAGTTTATGAAAGTGCATGTTTAATGTAGCAAGAATGAAAATTAATCATGAATCACTGAAGTTAGTTTAGCTTATATATATATATATATATATATATACACAGTGGGGCAAAAAAGTATTTAGTCAGCCACCAATTGTGCAAGTTCTCCCACTTAAAAGATGAGAGAGGTCTCCAATTTTCATCATAGGTATACCTCAACTACGAGAGACAAAATGAGAAAAAAAAATCCAGAAAATCACATTGAAGGATTTTTAATGAATTAATTGGCAAATTCCTTGGTAAAATAAGTATTTGGTCACCTACAAACAAGCAAGATTTCTGGCTCTCACAGACCTATAACTTCTTCTTTAAGAGGCTCCTCCGTCCTCCACTTATCTGTATTAATGGCACCTGTTTGAACTCGTTATCAGTATAAAAGACACCTGTCCACAACCTCAAACAGACTCCAAACTCCACTATGGCCAAGACCAAAGAGCTGTCAAAGGACACCAGAAACAAAATTGTAGACCTGCACCAGGCTGGGAAGACTGAATCTGCAATAGGTAAGCAGCTTGGTGTGAAGAAATCAACTGTGGGAGCAATTATTAGAAAATGGAAGACATACAAGACCACTGATAATCTCCCTCGATCTGGGGCTCCATAAAAGATCTCACCCCGTGGGGTCAAAATGATCATGAGAACGGTGAGCAAAAATCCCAGAACCACACGGGGGGACCTAGTGAATGACCTGCAGAGAGCTGGGACCAAAGTAACAAAGGCTACATCAGTAACACACTACGCCACCAGGGACTCAAATCCTGCAGTGTCAGACGTGTCCCCCTGCTTAAGCCAGTACATGTCCAGGCCCGTCTGAAGTTTGCTAGAGAGCATTTGGATGATCCAGAAGAGGATTGGGAGAATGTCATATGGTCAGATGAACCGAAAATAGAACTTTTTGGTAAAAACTCAACTTGCCGTGTTTGGAGGAGAAAGAACACCATACCTACTGTGAAGCATGGAGGTGGAAACATCATACTTTGGGGCTGTTTTCTGCAAAGGGACCAGGACAACTGATCCGTGTAAAGGAAAGAATGAATGGGGCCATGCATCGTGAGATTTTGAGTGAAAACCTCCTTCCACCAGCAAGGGCATTGAAGATGAAACGTGGCTGGGTCTTTCAGCATGACAATGATCCCAAACACACTGCCCGGGCAACGAAGGAGTGGCTTCGTAAGAAGCATTTCAAGGTCCTGGAGTGGCCTAGCCAGTCTCCACATCTGAACCCCATAGAAAATCTTTGGAGGGAGTTGAAAGTCTGTGTTGCCCAGTGACAGCCCCAAAACATCACTGCTCTAGAGGAGATCTGCATGGAGGAATGGGCCAAAATACCAGCAACAGTGTGTGAAAACCCTGTGAAGACTCACAGAAAACGTTTGACCTCTGTCATTGCCAACAAAGGGCATATAACAAAGTATTGAGATGAACTTTTGTTATTGACCAAATACTTATTTTACCGAAGAATTTACCAATTAATTCATTAAAAATCCTTCAATGTAATTTTCTGGATTTTTTTTCCCCTCATTTTGTCTGTCATAGTTGAGGTATACCTATGATGAAAATTGGAGACCTCTTTCATCTTCTAAGTGGGAGAACTTGCACAATTGGTGGCTGACTAAATACTTTTTTCCCCACTGCGTATATATACAGTATATATATATATATATATATATATATATATATAGTGATTTTTTGTGTTTTTCTTTTAATCAATGTGTGTTCTTCATATTGATAAAACATACACAAGTCGTCTGACTGGCTCTGCCAATCACCAGCCAGTCTCTGTTGGACAACACCCCCTTTCATTCTATTGGTCGGTTACAGACAAAGAACTGCTTTCTTATTGGACCAGAGTTCATTCAAACCTCCCGCGATGGGAGACAATTGGTTCCCTTTCATGTCAGTCAAGTTTTTCTGAAAAAAAACCCTACTCAGTTTAAGGAAGAAACACGCTAGTTCAGGCAGTAGTTCTTTCGGTAAGTTTGTCTAAGTTTTGTAAAAGTTGTCTGTGTGCTGTTCAGTTACGCTGCTGCCTTGAATTCTCTCTTTCCTGTAAACGTCTGGGAAAAATACTTTTTTTCTGTCTGAGCTCAACCTTCTCTTTTATATGGAGTGGAACTCCGTGTACTCAGACTTTTTTTCCCCCTATTTTATTCTGTTAAACTTTTTCTATTGATTTTTCTTAACTCACCGTGTTTTAAAGTGGACTCATAGTTTTTTTTCCCCTCACACTGGAAGCTGTTTTCACCAATCACCACAACATCTGAAGAACTTGGATTTTGTGGCTTAAATAATACTTTTTAATTTTTGTCTCTTCAATTCTGTGACCTTGATCAGACTAAACTATCTCCAATTTATTTTGACCCGGGAGAGCAGCTGACAAAAAAAACCCAACCCTCTTGTGTTGTCCGCAAAACATATTGCTTAAGCAGCCAGCAGCAGCCTCTCATCATCGTTGTTGGATCTCAGCTCCTGACTGTTTGCCTCTGGGAAGAAATTGTCTGCTGGCAGATATTTTTCCAGTATCATCAAATAAAGCTTCAGCGAATGATCCAGCTGAAAGCCAACACAAAGGTCATGTGAGCAAGATTCCTTTGTTTCATCTGCTGAGTAATGCGATGTCCATCACCTTAAAGTATGTCATAAGTTGTCTCAGATTTAAAACTAGTTCGTAACTCTGACGGGAGCTATAGAATTAGGGAGAAATAGTATGCCTCTTTTCATTAAATTCCGTTTTTACTTTTTAGAGTAACCCAGAATTTCTTTCTTCCATATAATCAGCTTTTATCATTTTCTTCATAAAATTTGCATCCAATTTTCTTCATATGTTGGTTACAGTTATTTCAGTCTCCATTTTCATAAGTTACAAATTCACACTAAGGTTTTCTTGGTTCCATAAATGTGATTACACCCTTTTTGCTCAATAATCAGTTACAACTTGAATGTGATGCTTGATACTTGATCATTCCACCTTACCAACAAGTCCATTGAATGTAATGTCATTTAATCTGAGTCGGATCATTAAAACTGTAAACGGTATATGGAAGTTTCTGTTGATTTCTTTTTCTTGTGTCTGTTTCTGAAGTCATCCAGGAGAACTCACGAACATTTGACACTGATTGATTGAAGATATAAAGATTAGTTATTCATAAATTGTCCAAGTTTTGGACTGGTGCCCCAAAAACGAGGTTTTTTTTTGTTGTTTGTTTTTTCTGGTGTGTGTGTGGACCCAAAGCAAACCTTCGTTTCCACACACACCTATAGGTATAAATTAAATAATCTTTGTACCTTATAACCAATTTCCCCTGCACTTGTTGGAAGGTCCAATGACGGCCAAGCTTCAGCTTCCTCACAGATCGTATGACATTTTCTCCCAG
This sequence comes from Pholidichthys leucotaenia, assembly GCA_020510985.1. NCBI lineage: Eukaryota > Metazoa > Chordata > Actinopteri > Cichliformes > Pholidichthyidae > Pholidichthys > Pholidichthys leucotaenia. The sequence continues at coordinate 328,605,249 of CM035842.1, read as the reverse complement.
GATTTCCTGATACTTGATTTTATCCATCTTGCCCTCCACACCCAGCAGGCTTCCAGTGCCAGAGGAAGCAAAGCAGCCCCAGAGCATCACTAAGCCACCACCATGCTTCACTGTAGGCTGGGTGTTCTTTTCGGTGTATGCTTCATTCCAGGCATACTGCTGATCCATAGGCCTGACAAGTTCCAGTTTTGTTTCATTGTTCCAGGGAACAGAATCCCCAAACCTCTTTGTCTTATTTATACAGTCTTGTTGCAGGTCTTTTGTAGTCAGTTGAGGGTTTTTGACCACCTGCTTACCCAGGACTCTGGTGGCAGCCATTGACAGCTTCCTCTTTCTAACACATCCAGGTAGGGCAGCCACTGTTCCTTTAATTTTAAACTTGTGAACTATGCTTCCAACTGTATCTCTAGGAACATTCAGTGCCTCTGCTATCTTTTTGTATCCTTTTCCTTGTTTGTGCAAGGCAATAATCTTTTTTTCTGAGCTTTCTGGACAATTCTTTTGACAGCCATATTTCTAATATGCAATCAAACATTCACCGTCAACAGTCCAAATATTTGGGATGTTCCATCTCAAGCACACCTGATGCAACGAATGAAGCCCTTGACTGGTTGCGTTAGGTGTGCTTGACACACCTAATTTACAAATCTGTGCTCTTATGAGGAATTCTATTCAGGGGATTCTGAATTGAGACTGCAATAGTCACTGGAAGTAGGATTTAGTGTTGAATTTCAATAAAATCCTTGTAATATAGGTTTTATTTAACTATTTAAACTGTTCTTGTGTAATCTGTTTATTGCAAGCACCTGAAAATTTTTAAATTTTGCCAATAAACAAAAATACAATGTGGGTTGAACAATTTTGATTGCAACTGTATATTCTGCCCTGCATTTCACCCATAGCTTCAAACACCTTTGTTGCCTTCAAGTGCCTCACAAAAGAGAAATCCAACAGCTTCTCAGTTCAACTTAATTTGAGTGAAAAAATTGATATTAGAGACAGCCCAGTTGGGATTTTAGGATGATGTCTTTTTAAGAAGCAGAGCTTCATTACAGTTTGAGAAAAATCTATCAATAGTAGGCTTCCTGTGGACTGAAAATTGCTGAGATCAATAACCATAATCCATATTCCCCTCCTCCCAGTGTCACTCTTAATTTAATGACAACCGTACGTCATGTGTGATCAAGCACTGAAATACCCCAGAGGGAATGACCAGGAGCCACTTGATGACAGATGATGCACATTTCCATAAAACCCAGCTCAGATAGTGTGTGGTCTAAATGCTGGAAGACAGAGTTCCTACCCAGCCCCTCAGAGGAAACCAATGGGTGGGACTCACAACAGCGTTTCAGTCCAGCAGAAAGGTGAGGCCTCGAAGTTTCCCAACACCAAATGAACACCATTTTCACAGATTCAAAAAAAAAAAAAAAAAAAATTTAAACTGACATGATTAAACAGCGGAGATCATTTTTAAAAACTACATTTTCAAAGCATCATAATTTCATTAATGACCACTCAAAGACAAAATCCCATCTCCAATCCAAGAGTAACAGAATTTCAATAAAACTGAGACTGAAAGGTAAATACTGTATTGTGTAATTGCATATTAAAAACAAAACTAACACAGACTTTAATCTTTGTTCGAGCTTTACTGCCATACATATTCAAAATAATATAACTAAAATAAATAAAATTCATGCATCTTAAAAGGATCGGAAAATACAGTGGGGAAAAAAAGTATTTAGTCAGCTACCAATTGTGCAAGTTCTCCCACTTAAAAGATGAGAGAGGTCTCCGATTTTCATCATAGGTATACCTCAACTACGAGAGACAAAATGAGAAAAAAAAAAAATCCAGAAAATCACATTGAAGGATTTTTAATGAATTAATTGGTAAATTCCTCGGTAAAATAAGTATTTGGTCACCTACAAACAAGCAAGATTTCTGGCTCTCACAGACCTGCAACTTCTTCTTTAAGAGGCTCCTCTGCCCTCCACTCGTTACCTGTATTAATGGCACCTGTTTGAACTCGTTATCAGTATAAAAGACACCTGTCCACAACCTCAAACAGTCAGACTCCAAACTCCACTATGGCCAAGACCAAAGAGCTGTCAAAGGACACCAGAAACAAAATTGTAGACCTGCACCAGGCTGGGAAGACTGAATCTGCAATAGGTAAGCAGCTTGGTGTGAAGAAATCAACTGTGGGAGCAATTATTAGAAAATGGAAGACATACAAGACTACTGATAATCTCCCTCGATCTGGGGCTCCACGCAAGATCTCACCCCGTGGGGTCAAAATGATCACGAGAACGGTGAGCAAAAATCCCAGAACCACACAGGGGGACCTAGTGAATGACCTGCAGAGAGCTGGGACCAAAGTAACAAAGGCTACCGTCAGTAACACACTACGCCGCCAGGGACTCAAACCCTGCAGTGTCAGACGTGTCCCCCTGCTTAAGCCAGTACATGTCCAGGCCGGTCTGAAGTTTGCTAGAGAGCATTTGAATGATCCAGAAGAGGATTGGGAGAATATCATATGGTCAGATGAAACCAAAATAGAACTTTATTGTAAAAACTCAACTTGTCGTGTTTGGAGGAGAAAGAACACCATACCTACTGTGAAGGATGGGGGTGGAAACATCATGCTTTGGTGCTGTTTTTCTGCAAAGTGACCAGGACGACTGATCCGTGTAAAGGAAAGAATGAATGGGGCCATGTATCGTGAGATTTTGAGTGAAAACCTCCTTCCATCAGTAAGGGCATTGAAGATGAAACGTGGCTGGGTCTTTCAGCATGACAATGATCCCAAACACACCGCCCAGGCAACGAAGGAGTGGCTTCGTAAGGAGCGTTTCAAGGTCCTGGAGTGGCCTAGCCAGTCTCCACATCTCAACCCCATAGAAAATCTTTGGAGGGAGTTGAAAGTCCGTGTTGCCCAGCGACAGCCCCAAAACATCACTGCTCTAGAGGAGATCTGCATGGAGGAATGGGCCAAAATACCAGCAACAGTGTGTGAAAACCTTGTGAAGACTTACAGAAAACGTTTGACCTCTGTCATTGCCAACAAAGGGTATATAACAAAGTATTGAGATGAACTTTTGTTATTGACCAAATACTTACTTTACCGAGGAATTTACCAATTAATTCATTAAAAATCCTTCAATGTGATTTTCTGGATTTTTTTTTCTCATTTTGTCTCTCATAGTTGAGGTATACCTATGATGAAAATTGGAGACTTCTCTCATCTTTTAAGTGGGAGAACTTGCACAATTGGTGGCTGACTACATACTTTTTTGCCCCACTGTATGTATTAGGGAATTACAACCGTCTGTTCACACATTTTTAATCAGTTTGTACATAATCACTGACAAAAATGAGAATATAATTTCAAAGAAAACTAAAATTTCACATAAAAATAAAAACAAAGGCCAAATAAAAGAAAGTGAGCAAAGTGAGTGACATGACAGTTGAAACTACCTCAGCTTTGCTACATGCTGGGTATTTATCCTGATACCACATTTGTTCAAAGGAATCAAATCTGCTGACAAATTAGGGTAATAAAAAAACATACATTTGCAATATTACATAATGTATGCTGCTAGAGACCAAGGCTGTCCAGTCTGATCACAACCTCTGAACATCAACACAGGGTGGGTATTTTGCACACGTCCTTTTTGCAATTCAGCAAAATACCCCCAAATTAACTTTTTCTTTCAATTAGTTTGCTTGATTCCTCTGTAGGTTTTAAAGCGAAAATCTGGAGACTTTTAACACTGAGAATTTGTTGCGAAACACTGTAAGACCCACATCGAGCTGAAAACAGAAGGGTGCTTGTATTATCTGAATACAAAATAACAGAGTTAGGAGTACCTCTACTCAGGGTTAGGGAAGCTGTGGAAAAAGTGATGGCACAGTTTGCACAGTACACAATTCTTTTTCATTTCCGGTAATACAGTGTATTGTCTTCTTCTATACCCCAGCTTTTCTGTCCTATACCTCATAAAAACTTTTCACCCACTGCTCCTGTTAAATCTAACCCTTCTGTCTTATTCCTCCTCCTTAACCTCGATCTTCCACTACCCCCCCACCCCATTTCATCCTATTCATCATTTTATTTTCTGTTCTCTTCACCTCTTCCAACTTCCTTTATTACCCAGTGAAGGTGGGTGAGATATCTAACCCCCACAGGTCACTTTCACTTTAAGTTCCCAGCACTAAAACAACTGGATGGCAGATGGTTGGCTTATTACATCACTGAATGTTTACCATAGGAGAGCTGTCTTAGTCTTAGAAAGCTTCGTTTTCTGCTGTACTACATTACACTGTCCATCATTCACATGGGACACTAGAAGGAGTCATCATTTGTCTGTCTTCCAACTTTCATTCTTCCCCCTTAACTCTCACAACATATTACTATTTTCAACTATAAGTAAAAAGCCTTTTGGTACTGGTTGGATGAAATGACATTTTGATGGGATGTAATCTGCCCCAATATCCAGTTCAGCCTTTAGATTTAAAGCTTATTTGACTGTGTCATCTCAGCAGGGCCACATCTTACCCCTTTTTAAACTGCTTCAATTCTCATGTACACGGTGCAAGTGTAATATTTTGTCTCCTGCTGAGAACCCATTACAAGCACTGATGAATGCCATCAACATTCCACAATACGTGACTTTCTGAAGATAGTTTACACATAACTTACCACTTAAATTAAGATGGGAGCTCTAACATTCAAATTTCCCCCATGCATGACTAGATTTTTTACACTCCACTGAGTATAAAGTGAAAATGAAAGAATGCAAAGAAGCAACAGTGTCCTGGGGTCCACATAGGTTCTCTTTTAAAGTTCCTCATCTCCAGAGACAAGTCTCATTTTATCAGTGACAAAAGCAATAGTCCCAAGTCTTCATCAAAAAGAGTCACCCTTTAACTGAATAACCTTTCCCCATTCTCTATTAACTTTCTAACATACATCTTGGCTATTCCCCGTTGTCTTTCACATGGAGGATAGTGTGAATATTATCTCAGATGGTATTCTGTCTTTTTGGTTTTGGTCTTATCAAGTTCCTCCCGAGAGATCAGGTCCAGCTCTATAAAAGTAAACTCTAAAGTCAGAAATGCACATCTCTAACCTTGCATGCTTTGCTACAACTCCCTCCAGAGGAGGATGGACCACTTGAAAGAACTTTATTTTTACTTTTCAGCATGTACATTTCTGCTAGAGTTTGAGAGACGTCAACCACCAGCACAGGCTGCCTTGGGGCTCTGCTGTCACTGACAGGATTCAGCAATTTCCCCATGCTCTCAACACTGATGCCAACTGGCAATGAGAAAAATTATTTTTCAGACACTGCATTCAAAACTTTTGCGTGAGATAGGATCCCAAAAGTTATACATGCTGCCCAATTAAGTCTATGTTCTCAGTACCCCCTTAGCAGATCAGCAAAAACTCAAATGTACAGCTTCCTTCAACCTGACTGGCATCCAGGGTCATGCCAACCTACAGTGGTGCTTGAAAGTTTATGAATGCTTCAGAATTTTCTACATTTCTACATAAATATTAGGGGTGGGACAAAAGATCAATTCAATGATGGACTGCGATACTTCACACTAACAACAATCCACAATACCTAAACGCATGGATCAATCTTTTATTACCTCTGCCAAGGATGTGATGTAATCGGTGTCGTTTGTCTGTCTGTTAACAGGATTACACAAAAATTACTGGACTGATTTTGGTGAAAATTTCACCAGAGGTATCCCTTGGACCAAGGACAATTCCATTAAATTTTGGTGATGATCTGAGAGTGCATGCCTCCACCAAGGACCTTGTTTGCATTTGTGCAGCTGGATTACATAAAAACTACTGGATGGATTTGGATGAAACTCTCATCAGAGGTGGTCCTTCGCCTAGAGAGGAACCCACAAACATTTTGGTGATGATCCGAGAACGCATACCTCCACCAAAGCTCTTATCTTCTCACAGTGTGTTAGCAAGAATACTCCAAAACTACCGGATGGATTTGGATGAAATTTTTACCAGAGGTTGTCCTTGGGCTAGAGAGGAATCCATTACATTTTAGTGATGATCCAAGAACGTATACCTCCACCAAGGCTCTTATCGTCTCATAGTGTGTTAGCAACAATACTCCAAAATTACTGGATAGACTTTGATGCAATATTCACCAGAACTGGCTCGTGGCCTACACACGAACCCATTACATTTTGGAGGTGATCCATGAGGAATGGAAGGAGCCTTGGTGGAGGTATGTGCTCTCTGAGTGCTTTTCTAGTTATTTATATATATTCATGTAACACTGCATACTCCGTTTTCAGTCCACTAGATGGCACGAAGCAATCACCCAGTAAAGTGAAGTCATATCTTGTCTCGTGAGATTTGCAGCCAGCTTTGAAAGTTAGAAAGCAGTTAAATGCAGCAACAAGTTATCTCAAAGGTCGGGCCTTTTTTGGATTTCATAACAAAGTTGGAATGGAAGACCTTGACATGACACACAACCCGCAAGAAGCGCTGCATGAAAAAAATAAAAACACTTGAACATGTGGCACCATAGCCAGCACACATAACGCAACAACACGCAAAGTAGTGTTAGCAACGGCTAAGCTAAAAACACATTGGCGTGTAGCTTGCTTTTTCTCCGAGTGGTGCTGACCAGCAAACTCTGGAGACCTACCATCATCAACCTGTGTGCAGAGACGTATCTCCGCGGAAAATGAAGCCCCGAGAATGTCAGCAGCAGAACGGACCGCAGCAGCTGCAGGACTGAGAGCCACCAGCCACCACAACAAAAGCGGCCGCGGTAAGTTGAAAACAGTTAAAACTTTACATGAAACAGATATTGACAGTTGTACTTTCAGGACAAAATTTTATGCCGACATGGGAGGGGGGATGTATGGTATCGTGATGGATCGCAGTAGTGATGGGATCGTGACAGTATTGAATCGTGACCCAAGTATCGCCGTCTAAATAAGACTGCGAGGTCCCTCGTGGTTCCCACCCCTAATAAATATGACCCAAAACATCATCAGATTTTCACACAAGTCCTAAAAGTAGATAAAGAGAACCCAGTTAAATAAATGAGACAAAAATATTTTACTTTTTCATGTATTTGTTGAGGAAAATGATCCAGCTCTCCAGTGGGCTCACCACCTGCAGGAGGCATTATGGGAATCATGGTGCTATGTGAACTGGGTGGAAGTCTGGGCTACTCTGCCTGGACTGATGCCCCCGCGACCCGGATCCCCGGATAAGCGGGGATGGATGGATGGATGACAATAATCCAATATTACATATCTGTGAGTGGCAAAAGTGTGTGAACCTTTGATTTTGGTATCTGGTGTGACCTCTTTTGCAGCAATAACTGCAACTAAATGTTTCCAGTAACTGTTGATCAGTCCTGTGCATTGGCTTGGAGGAATTTCAGCCCATTCCTCCGTACAGAACAGCTTCGATTCCGGGATGATGGTGTGTCTCCTCACATGAACTGCTTGCTTCAGGTCCTTCCACAACACCTCAGTTCGATTAAGGCTAGGACTTTGACTTGGTCATTACAAAACATTAACTTTATTCTTCTTTAACCATTTTTTGGTTAAATGACGTGTGTACTTAGGATCGTTGTCTTGCTGCATGTCCCACTTTCTCTTCTGATTCAGTTCATGGACAGATGTCCTGACATTTTCGTTTAGTATTTGCTGGTATAATTCAGAATTCACTGTTTCATCAATAATAGCAAGCTGTCCAGGCCCAGATGCAGCGAAACAGGCCCAAACCATGATACTACCACCAGCATGTTTCACAGATGGGATAAGGTTCTTATGCTAGAGTTCAGTGTCTTCCTTTCTCCAAACATAACGTTTCTCATTCAAACCAAAAAGTTCTATTTTGGTCTCATCTGTCCACAAGACAGTTTTCCACTATCCTTCTGACTTGTTTACGTGATCTTTAAAAAACTGCAGATGAGCAGCAATGTTCTTTTTGGAGAGCAGTGGCTTTGGCCTTGCAACCTTGCCATGCACAACACTGTTGTTCAGTGTTCTCCTGGTGGTGGACTCATGAACATTAGTCATTGCGAGAGAGGCCTTCAGTTGTTTGGAAGTTAGCCTGGGGTCCTTTGTGACCTCTCTGACTATTACACACCTTGTTCTTGGAGTGATCTTAGTTGGTCGACCACTCCTGGGGATGGTAATAGTGGCCTTAAATTTTCTCCATTTGTGCACAATCTGTCTTACTGTAGACTGGTGGAGTCAAAACTCTTTAGAGATGGTTTTGTAACTTTTTACAGCCTGATGAGCATCAGCAACCCATTTTATGAGGTCCTCAGAAATCTCCTTTGTTCGTGTTATGATACACTTCCACAAAGGTATTGACTGATAGATTTGTGTTCTTTAAATAAAACAGGGTACCCACTCATATCTGATTGTCATCCCGTTGACTGAAAATACCTGACTCTAATTTCAACTTCAAATTACCTGCTAATCCTAGAGGTTCACAGATATGCAATATTGGATCTTTTTTTTTTTTTCCACAATATCTTTATTGAACCTTTTTTTTTTTTTTTTTTAACAAACATGATACAAACAATCAAACACTAACACTAAAGTACTACAAAAAAAAAAAAAAATGCACTAAAAACACCAACAACCACCAACAAAATCAAATCTTCAACAATGCTCCTCTGTTTAGTCTAGACAATCCAATACATAAGTATACATATTATGTTCACCAGTTTGGAATTTACAAGGTCCACACACATCATTCACCTTCTTCTTCAAGAGTTATGTTTAAATTTTTTACATAATCAATAAAAGGTCTCCATATATTCTCAAACATAATTTCCTTTGATTTCAGTATATATGTTATTCTTTCTAATGGAAGGTTTGTTAACATCTGTCTTAACCACTGAGTCACATCTGGTCTATGAGTCTTTTTCCATAATAGTGCAATACATTTTTTGGCATTAAGCAAACTGAGGTCTATGAATGTTCTTTCACTTTTATTAAAATTATGCTTTTCTGGGTACAGACCCAACAAAAACAGTTTAGGATTCAATATGATTTGTTTTGAGATTATTTTTTCAATTGTTACCCTCACCTCTTCCCAAAACATTCTTATTAATCTACATTCCCATAAACAATGAAATAGGGTTCCTTTACTTTCCATGCATTTTGTGCATGTATCTGGTATATTTTTGTTGTATCTATTTAACTCCTCCGGTGTAACATACATCCGCATTAACCATTTGAAATGTATCAATTTAAGGCGTGCATTTATTGATTTGGTTTGAGCTTCTGTACAAGCCAATTCCCATTGTTCCTCTGAAATTTCAATTTGCAGATCTTCTTTCCAGTAGTTTAATCTTTTCAGTGAATTTTCACTTGAAGATAGTGTCAATGAGTTATAAAACTCTGAAATAATACCTTTTTTACTATCTTTCATCATCATTTTTTCCAAGGATGAATAAATAGGTCGAGTGAGAGCTTTATTTTGATTTGATCGAATAAAGTTTCTAAGTTGAAGATATTTAAAAAAATGTGTTCTATTGAGATTAAATTTGATCCTCAGCTCTTCAAAAGACATTATGTTGTCTGCACATGGCAAATATAAATCCTGAATCTTTTGTATCCCTTTTAAATTCCATACTTTAAATACAGCGTCCGCTCTCCCTGGTTTAAAATATTGATTACCCCATATTGGACTAAATTGTGACAATAACTGTGGTTCTTTTAAATAGTTTTTAGCTTCACACCATATTTTGATCATATGCTTTACAAATGGATTTTTAACTTGTTTTTGTAATTTTTTTGCCGAATCTGAGTATATGAATATGGGAAGAGGTAAAGGTAAATTGTATGATTCCATTTCAGTCCAGTGAGGGAGATCATTTGATGAAAAATAATATGTCATAGACCTCAGTTGTGCCGACCAATAATACAACATAAAATTTGGACATTTCAGACCTCCACGATCAAATGGTAAATATAATAAAGACAAACGTAATCTAGCCCTCCTGTTGTTCCATATAAATTCCACTAACTTTTTTTTTATTCTTGAGAATAGATCTAAAGGTGGTGATAAGGGAATGTATTGAAATAAATAAAGTATTTTAGGTAAAATATTACTTTTAAGTATATTGATTCTCCCGATCATCGACATTGGTAGTGACATCCATCTCTGAGTTAACTCATTGATATCTGACATTAAGGCTTCATAGTTGACACTGGCGACTGATTCTAGCTTAGGCATAATTTGGATTCCTAAATATTTAAACTGATTTACAACATTGAATTGATTTACCTCAGGGGCTGGGTAATTTCTCTGGGTCTCATTTAGCATTAATATTGAAGATTTAGTTTTATTTATTTTATATCCTGATATTTCCCCAAAATTCTTTATTAAATTCAACAAGGTTGGAATTGATTTTTTTAGATTCGACATAAACAAAATTATATCATCGGCGTACAGGGAGATTTTATGTTCTGTTGGTCCAACTTTAATTCCATATATTTGTGAATGTAAACGTATCGCTATCGCTAAAGGTTCAATTGCCATAGTAAACAGTAAAGGTGAAAGTGGACAGCCTTGTCGACATCCTCTATTGATTTTTATTGGTTTTGAAATATTGTTATTTGTTAGGATTTCTGCTGTAGCATTATTGTATATTATTTGAACCCATTTTATGAAATTATTTCCAAGTCCAAACCTTTGTAGGACTTCAAAAAGAAAGGGCCATTCAACTCTATCAAAGGCCTTTTCGGCGTCCAATGATAGGAGAGCTGTATCCGGTGCTTCTTTATTAAAATAAATAATATTAAATAGTCTTCTTACATTATGGAAGCCTTGTCTACCCTTTATAAAGCCATTCTGATCTCGATTAATAATATTTGGTAAAATTTCTTGTATTCGTCTTGCTAAAATTTTACAGATTATCTTAAGGTCGGCGTTTAATAGGCTTATTGGTCTCATATTTTCACATTTATTAGAGGGCTTACCTGGTTTTGGCAGCAGTATAATTAAGGCATTATTTATGTATGATGGTAAATTATTATTTTGAAATGCTTCTAAAACCATTTCCAAAAAAGGTTTTATTAATTTATTCTTAAATTTTTTATAAAGGTCAACTGGAAGACCATCTGGTCCTGCACTTTTTCCTGATTTCATATTATCAATGGCTAGCCCAACTTCTTCTTGACTAATTTTAGACTCCAATATCTCCCTGTTTTCATTTGGAATACACGGTATAGATAGTTTGTTCAAAAACCCATTTAGTTTGGTTAAATCAGGTTCATTTTTGGTATCATATAATTTTTCATAGTAATCTCTAAAGGCTCTATTAATTTCTAAAGGATCTATAACTACCTGTCCGTTACTTATAATACTGGTTATTGGTGTTTTAATTTCCAATTGTTTAATCTGCCATGCTAATAATTTTCCTGATTTTTCACCTTGTTCATAAAAAGATTGTTTCAATCTTAGAAGACTCGAGGCAGCTCTATTCGCTGATTTTTTGTCGTATTCAGCTCTCAAAATCAGTAATTCATTCTCCAACCTTGGATCTCTTCCTGCATACACTTTTTCCTGAAGACTTTTTATTTTATGTTCCAATTTAGCTCTCTCCTCTCGAGTCTTCTTAGATTTTGATCCTGTATAACTAATAATATGTCCCCTAATAAAAGCTTTGAAAGCCTCCCACTTTACACATGCTGATGTTTGTGTAGTATTGATGTCAAAGAACTCGTCTATCTGTTTTTCTATATACTTGACAAATTCCTCATCCTGAAGCCATTTATGCTGAAATTGCCATCTGCCTGATTCCTTTGTCAATTTTTTATCTACATATATTAGACAACAGGGTGCATGATCAGAGATCACGATGTTATCATAAAAGCAGTTTTGAATCTTGGACCTTAATTCTGTGGAAATCAAAAAATAATCAATACGTGAGAATGTCTTGTAGGTACTGGAATAACAAGAATAGGCTTTAACTTGTGGTTTCATTTCTCTCCATATATCTAACAATCTCAATTCTTTCATAAAATGATTAATAGTCATCCTACATCCAATGTGCGTACAATCCAGTCCTGTTGATCTATCCACACCTGGATTCAATGTACAATTAAAATCCCCTGCTATTATATGTTGCCCTGTAAGTGATGATAAGATGAGAAATAAATTAGCAAAGAACTTCTGATCATCTATATTGGGACCATATAAGTTCACAAGATTTATATTTTCTAATAGCAAAGAACCTTGAATGATTACATATCTTCCAAATTTGTCTCCAATTACATTTTTCACTTGAAAAGGAACTGATTTATGTATGAGAGTCATAACTCCCCTGGCTCGGGATGAAAATGAAGAGGTGAATACACTTCCCTGCCATCTACTCCTAATTCTTTTAACATCCTCCTCTATCAGATGAGTTTCTTGTAAAAACACAATTCTTGAACCCATGTCCTTTATTTTATTCATAACTTGTTTAAGTTTTTTTAAATTTTGTAGACCTCTGCAATTCCATGAAGTTAAATTAAGATTAACACTTTGGTCCATGATCAATAGAGAGTTTGGGATTACCTTGCAGTGTAAACATGCTCATACAGAGAAGCAAAAACATGAGTGGTTGAACATTCATCCTACAAACTACACACAAACAAATTTCCCCTTCCCACACTTGTGGCAAACCCCCCAAAATCAAAAGAAAAATTCTGTCTCCCGATATAGCCATCGACCGTTCCACACCCACGGGGAACAGCCTAAGCCACTCCTTCTTCATCCTCCCAATCACCCTAACTCTACTGCTTTTAATGACGTAACATTAACTCTCCTCTGTAGTTTTCCAACTTAACTCCAAAATTTTTAACAACTTTGTACATCATAGTTTTTTTTTTGTTTGTTTTGTTTTTGTTTTGTTTTTTTAATATATAATACAATCTATATTTTGTAAACTTACTATTTACTTCAAGTCAGTCAGATGCCTGTGCAAATGCTTAATTATTCTACCTTATATTTTGTTCATGCTTAGCTCCCACCAGTCTCTTCTTCTTCTTTGATCTTCTTGATGAACTCCTGCGCCTCCTCTGGGGTCTTGAAGATGTGGGTTCTGCCCTCATACGTGGTCAGCAGTCTCGCAGGATAGATTACACCATGACGAATCCCAAGGTTGCGCAGCTCCTTACGTACGGGATCAAACTGCTTCCTCAATTGCTGGATTCCTGTGGCCAAATCTGGGTAGAACCGCACCTGCTGGTCCTGGTGTTTAATCTCTCCTTTAGCACGTGCAGCATTGAAGATCTTCATCCTGTCTCTGTTGCTAAGAAACTTCATAATTAAGGTCCTCGGCGGTCCCTTATCTCTCCGTGGGCCAATACGATGTGCTTTTTCCAGAACCACTGCTGATTGCAACTCCTCGCTGCCCAGCACCTCCGGAATCCACTTTTCCAGAAAGGAACATACGTCCCGACCTTCTGATTCCTCTGGAAGACCCACCAGCCTCAAATTATTCTGTCTCGACCGAGATTCCAAATCCAAAATATTATCTTCCAGAGATTTTTTTTTTTTTTCCAAAGTGCGCACCTTTAATTGAAGACGGGTGACGTCATCTTCAGCACTAGCGAGACGGAGCTCCATCTGCGCCGTTCGTTCTACACAGTCACCCAATTCCTTTCTTATTCCTTCCAACGCTGTCATAATCCCATCAAATCTAGAGGAAAAGTCCGCTCTCATTGAACTCATGGCAGCCATCAGCGCATCTGCGCCTCCCCGCGCAGACATCGCACCGTTGCCAGCCTCCTCCGCCATATATGGAGTTTTGTTTGCTGCGTCACAGACCTGAAAGTCCGTTAATTTGGACTGTTTCGGCGGCTCGCTTTTTCCTTTTCCTGGTTTTCCAGCCTTAGGCTTCGCCGACATATCCTCGCCCAAATGCTGAGATACGTTCTGTCCCAAATGAGAGAGTTATTTGCCGATTTTTTTTCTCCAGCAGCAGAGCAGAGCGAGACACGTCCGTCCTACGTGGCAGCCATAACCGGAAGTCGGATCATTTTAATAATAATAATAATAATAAGATAAGATAAGCCTTTATTAGTCCCACAATGGGGAAATTCCAGGATTGCAACAGCACAGGGATAGCAACACTCAGAGCAACAATCAGAAGGCAAGAAAAAACAAGAGCAGCTAGTATACATATGTACATATTAATATAAATACATATATATACAGTATATATATATATATATATATATAGACACAGTGCGGAGCATTGTGGTTGGTGGATGTGCAGCAGAAAGTCTAAGCTCTCTCTCCGCGGATGCAGCGGGCCAGCTGGATGTCTTTGGGCATTATGGTGACCCTCTTGGCATGGATGGCGCACAGGTTGGTGTCCTCGAAGAAACCCACCAGGTAGGCCTCGCTGGACTCCTGCAGAGCCATGACGGCGGAGCTCTGAAAGTGCAGGTCGGTCTTGAAGTCTTGAGTGATCTCCCTCACCAGGCGCTGGAAGGGCAGCTTACGGATGAGCAGCTCCGTGGATTTCTGGTAGCGACGGATCTCTCTCAGAGCCACAGTACCGGGCCTGTAATGGTGAGGCTTCTTCGCTCCGCCGGTGGCCGGAGCGCTTTTCTGAGCAGCCTTGGTGGCCAGCTGCTTCCTGGGGGCTTTTCCTCCAGTAGATTTATGGGCGGTCTGCTTGGTTCTTGCCATCGCTCTTTATTATTCTGTCTTATATTTCTGGCACGCCGCCTAAACTCCAGCCCGGCACCCACGTCGTTTTGGCTTCAGTTCTCCCGGTATGTCGAGTTTCTCCGTTAGCACCGGGTGGCGGTTGAGTGCTAGCTAGCTCTTCCCTGCTGTATCGTCTCCTGCTGTAAACAGTGGCTCCGTCCGCCGACTCGGGAGACCTTTGGGGCGATCTGTGTGTCCGTGATATATATAGAGTAAAAGGTGTGCCGGATCAGAAAGTTATCACCGGATCAGAAAGAAGAAGGAAGATAAAAAGACTCAGAATTGAGCCGCCGTTGCAACAGGCAGCCAACTCGTGTGGCGCCGGAACCGGAAGCGGTTATTATTAATAATAATAATAATAATAATAATAATAATCAGGACTGTACGTAAGTCACTCCAGACAGACATTGATAGTGGTAAGCTACTTCTGTAACTACAGCTGCCCTGGGGAAAACTGACGGAAATGTGGCTGCCAATCTGCGCCAATGGCCTCTCTGTCCACTACCAAACATTTATGCTCATTCATACCCAGTGTTATGGACACTGGAGGTAAGGTGGGTAAAGTGTCTTGCCAAGGGATGCAATAGCAGGATGACTGGGGAGAGCAGGATTCAAACCGCCACCCCTCCTCAATAAATACATGGCTAAGTAAAATAGTTTTGTCTTATTTATTTAACTGCGTTGACTTTATCTACTTTTAGGACTTGTGTGAAAATCTGATGATGTTTTCAGTCATATTTATGCAGAAATGCAGAAAATTCCACAGGGTTCCCAAACCAATGCATACTGTATGTGTACAAATGTCGTGCTTTAGCCCTTCACAACAACCCTGACATTAAATTCCAACAATGACTCATCACACTAATAAGCTGCAAACCTGATTCCATTTACAACTTGTTCCTGCTACTAATGAGACATATTCTGTCAGACAATAACTGAGGCGCAAATAGACTGGAGACACAATTTACTGAACTGGAATAACTTCTAACATTCCCGTGTTACGTTTGATGGCCCCCAACTCCTACGGAAAAAAAAAAAAAAAAAACTTATACAAGTCTAATCAGGGCAATGTGAGTAGAGGGAGGCAATTGGCCAACTCTGGATCGGGCTCACTAAGATCATTTAACAAAAGAAAAGAGGCCAACAACCAATAACCCATTACCTCAATGGGGCATAAAAGAAATAAAAATGTGGTGGTAAAAACAATGTCAGTGTGTAATATAGGTATATAGTAAGCAAGTACAAAACACAGAAAGCCTTCCTATGCAAATACATGCAGTAATTCTGAATTTTTATGGGTCTAATATTTGTCTCTGGGTCTGGCTTGCTTATGTGAAAATGGCACATACAGTAAATTAAAGGTCATTCATCTAATGTGTACTACTTTTTCATATCATATTACAAACTATAACAAACTCAAACAATATTGTAAATATTTCCATCATCAAAGACAGTTTATGACATACACTAAAAACACATATACAGCACCCTTTTTTAAATCATGTATTTTCCTGAAGGAAAAGACAATGATATGCCGACACTTAATCTATTTCCTGGGAAGACAGGTGCAATCTAGTGCAAACCACAGTACAGATGCACAGATGGGAAACTAATGTATCAGTGAAAGCCAGAATCAGTTAAATTAATATCAGAAATGTGATGTGTTATACAGGTCTCTACATCTTACTATAAAATCTGACTATTACCGACTGCACACTGCCAGTGTTGAAAACTGTTCATTCAATCCCCTTAAAAGCTGGCACATAAATTGGGCCAATAAACATACAAATTATCCATTTTCAGGGCTCGACATTAACACCCGCCCACCTGCTTCTGGTGGGTATATTTCGGCTGTGGCGGGTAAAACAGCGACTCCCATTAGCCACTTTGGCGGGTTGTAGTTTTCTCAAACGGCATCTACATAATAAAAAGTGAGACTACAAAACAACAACTCCCACAAGCACTATCTGCACACACACAGTGTATTCTCATTGGTCCACTGTCAGCCAGCTGCAGCCCAGGAGTCTGACTCCACAGGTCAGTTCATTTTATTTCCAGTCTGGAGAATGGAGATGATCAGACAGCAGCCACTCTCAGCAATCTGATGGAGACGACTGCCCCTGATCTCCTGTTGTCCCAGTGGTGAGAATAACCTGCGCTTTCTCCCCACATTAGCTCCTACCTCTGTGGTTAAATATGATTATTTTTAGAGCAAGAAGTTCTCGTTTACTGTCCACAATTGTGCAAATTTAAGTTTTTGTATGACGGAGAGAAAAAGTGATTAAACTATATGTTGCTGTAAAGAGCAAATGAAGTTTCTTCTGATGTGAACTTTTGTTTATCTGTGTTATCTATATCTGTGATTTGCAGCTATTTCATGGAAGTAAAACCTCTAATTATGTATTTTAATGTGCTGGTCCAGGGTGTCAAACTTATGGCCTGTAGGCCAAAAAATGCCCCGCCAGGGGGTCCAAGTTTTCTCTGAAAGCTTTCTTTCTAGTAATATTTTTTTCTACTGATTAGAATTGTTCATGTAAATTTGAGACATTTTTCTCCTTAAGATGATACTTTTTTCTCATCAGTTTTCTTTTTCTTTTTAATGAAAACAGGTAGTGTCCATTTAGATCCAACCCATCAGCAATTACTAATGACATTGTGCAGCCCTGAAGGGGTGTCCCAATTCATAGGGGTCATTTTCAACCGCTACCCCTTGGCCTTTGATTTCAAGGACCAAGGGGTGGGGGTAGGCAAAGGGGAAGAAATACAAATGAGAATTTGGCCAGATCCCAAATCTACCTGTACTTCACTCTCATATTGCAAATATTTTTCTTGACTGCTTTACAGTATTTACTCCTGTTATTAATTAAACTGTGTTTCTCTTGCTATTTTTATGTATGTATAAGGGTCATTTACATTTAAAAATGTTGTAAATGTAGTTCCAGTAAAATTTAGCATGCGATAGTCAAATTTCATCATATTAAACATAATTTTCCAACCACAAAATTGTGGCTAGTGAAAAGGCTGAGTGGCTAGTAACTAGCCACAGTGGCCAGTGAGCAAAAAAGTTAATGCCAAGCCCTGTATATTTTCCACACATCATGTGGGCCAAGTTTCAAGCAGTTGCCTTTTAACTCAGCGTGATTAAAAAAAAGTTAGCATGCATTCTGTCAGTTTAAATTTTGGTAAACTGTGCATACATTGCTTTTTTAGGAATAACAATTACATAAAATAATATAATCAAACAATGGTGTCCAATATGCTGAAAGCTATGTTCAGCTATTTTTATATCAAAAGAGTGGCACGTTTCCATGACTCAACAAGAAATGCTCCATGTGACCAGCAACACCATATGCCCACTCAGCACACATTTGTTCAGTAGATAGGGGAATTGTGAACCAGTGTACAATGTCAAATTTTCTGAAAAATTGGAAGAGTGTAAATGAGATCTCTATGGGATCCACATTGTTTGACAGAGCCAATTATAGAGGATTTGCCTCTTCTGTGTAACAGACAAAAAAGATGGATGGCGATGCATAAATCTGTTCTGACGCGGCTTTAACAGGAACTCACTAACTCCTTTGATCAATAAATGAGAAAAGTTTTCTTTCTTGTCCCAACAAAGTACACGTAGAACCATTAACATAAAACAGCATAAAACAAATCACAGCAGTTGCAATTTACTTTCAATCTAGAGCAGACATAGTGGGACGGCTTTGAACCAGCACCTTATAAGTACACCGAAGGATTATTCAAATTAACCTGTGCAAGGGACAGGAGAAATGGTGGGGTGAACACACAAGACAGGTTGTGGCCTTAAAAGGACTAGCATTTCCTTTTTGCCTTGATTTGTTCAGAAGGAGAATGTTTTCATGCTGTATGGAAATACACACATCACTCAGTTTGATCCGTCTGCACCTTTTCTCTTCCCCAGACTTTCTAGCTGATCAAACAGAAGTCATGCTCTCAAGAGCGGTGCTGAAAGACGAGTTAGACTCTCAACTCAATTAGTCTAATTAGATGGAAAGACACGAACAATCAGCGTTCAAAAGCAGGAGTGAGGGAGAGGTGTGCCAAAAGGAAAACATGTGCCTTTGCAAAAGTGCGCATGTGGCGGTAAGTGAGAGAGACTCTGAATGCCTAGTATTGCGTGGGTGCACAAGCACGCCACCAAAACACTATGGGATACGTGTGCTAAACCTAAAATAAGTTAATGAACAAACAACAGCTGCTTCCATCACTGAGGGGTAGGAACATGAGAAGTGGGAGGAAAAAGAGAGATGAGGAGGAAAAAGAAAGCAACGCTGAGCTTGTGCTCATCTGGGTCTCTGTGGTGCCTGCCATGGCTCAGTACTTCGAATGAAGACGGAAGGGAGGAAGGTAGGGCGAAAACAGTGGCAAACACACACAGACTGGGCCAGCCCCGTGGAGGCTACCAGACACATTTCTCAAACAGCTCTGAAGGAAGCACAAATGTTACGCAAGTATGCCTTGTGAGTTTAAAGCCGCAGATAGATGCATGTTAAACATCCTTGTGCCTTCCCAGGAAGATGTCTCTGAATCATGCAAGGTCATAAGATGAGCTATGGACATGACAAAGTGAGATCGTCCATGTTAGATCTGAAGTGATAGGGAATTAATGAGTTAGTCAGCATTACTTCCACAAATGTACAAAATTGCAAAGCAGGGCCATTTTTAAATCCATTGCATTACCGAGTGGTGGAGATGGAAAGATAAGAAGCATTAAGAAAAATGAAAGCGATATCCCCTCTTATCTGACTCACTGCCCATTCTATGTCTTTAAATGAATCTTTACTGGGGGAAAAAACTGCATCAGTATGTTTCATATTCACAGTTACGGACATCACTCATCACTATGGGGTAATGATCTTGGTGGGTTTCCCAGAAACAGTGAACAACTCGATAACAGATGTGTCAGA
Source organism: Pholidichthys leucotaenia (assembly GCA_020510985.1). Classification (NCBI taxonomy): domain Eukaryota; kingdom Metazoa; phylum Chordata; class Actinopteri; order Cichliformes; family Pholidichthyidae; genus Pholidichthys; species Pholidichthys leucotaenia. The sequence continues at coordinate 328,585,575 of CM035842.1, read as the reverse complement.
CTGAACTTTTAAAGGATTATTTCACCTGAAATAAATATTGATTTCTATCATCATCATCCTCAACAGTGTGTGAGCATTAACAAGAAGTGCATTATTTGGACACTACCAAACCTGCAATATTAAAATAAAATCATCTAAAGATCATCCTTTAACCTTTGATAAATTCAGTGACTGTAAATAAGCAAAGTAAATGTCAAATGTTTTGCAAACACTTCATACTGCACAACATAATTTTGCCAACCTTTTTTATTTATTACTTAAAGGGTCCGTGACAAGATCTTGGAACTATGCATAAGTATTCAGTATGAATTTATATCATCCACATAGTTGGTTCTGTTGAATTAGAACGCTAAATAAGTGGAAAAATATTTCTAAGTGAACTCAAATTTAGTGCCGTGTTGCACTAACGCGATATCCTGAGATGCGCCTCGTTTCCGGATATGACGTCATGAGGTGAGTTTCCTCTCGGCTGATCGGTGTGCTGTAAATGTAAACAAGCTGTTTAGCTTCTATATCAGCGAAGAAATGCCAAAACGTTGCGTGGCGGCTGGGTGTTCCAATTGCTCCAGTGAACGTATAAGCCTGTTCTCATTCCCAAAAGATCCAGATCTTCTTAAAAAATGGGTGAAGCAAGTACAGAGAACAAGGGACAAATGGCAACCAACACCATCTTCTGTACTCTGTAACGATCATTTCACTGCAGACAGTTTTGAGGAGGCACCTGCTATACGGGAAACTTTAGGCTTGAAAGTTCATTACAAACGGGTTCTAAAACCGACTGCCATACCTACAGTTTTCAAACGAAAACCCACAGCTCAAGACGATATCAACAAATCAAAACAGCGCAGAGAAGCAACAGTGTCAAAACTCGCCTGGAAAAGAGCTTGTGCAATCAATTTTTTTTTTCTCCACAAAAGGTGATCGTGATTTTATTATATTTTTTCCCGCCGAAAGTAAAATCCTCCCCTATGAATTTTGAAGCCGAGTGTTGACTTTACTCCAAATGGAACGACTTTGTGTTAAAAAAAACCGCCATATTACTTTTTTCAGTTTTCATTTTTAGGAATCTCATTGCCGACTGAAATTGAATATCTGAGCTTTTTTTTTTTACTATTTTTATTTCCGCGACCACCCAATCGGGGAAATAAAAAAAAAAAAAAAAATTGAAGCCAAAATTTCTGTAAACCAAACGATTAAATAACGATCGCCTTATGTGGGAAAAAAAATCAATTACATAAACTCTTTTCCGGGCAAGTTTTGACAATGTTGCTTCTCAGCGCTGTTTTGATATGGGCGATCGTTATTTGTGCTGGATAATTCAAGCACAAAACTTACCTTTAAACAGTTTTTTCTCCTCCTCTCCTCTTCGGATGGCATCTGTCGGTTGCTTGCTGAGGCAAATCTGCTGTGATTGGCGCATTGCGATTTGAGGAATGTAGGACAACATTTTGAGCTGAAAACTACAGGAAGAAAATGCGTCGTCTTATATCTTCAAAAACAGTTGGACTGCCTCCTACTGGTCCAGCACAGTTATTGCAACAATTTTTTTCACAGCTGCAGCGAGTGTGGACTTGTTTGTTTGTTTGTTTTTGTGTTTATAAAAGTAGAGAAAATATGGCAATACACTGAAACAAGCCTTTAGTTCCACTTGAATTTGACCGGGTGAGCTGAAAACTTGGCAACAGACAGACACGCATACACACACACACACACACACACCTATCAACACATTATCATATGCCTACATTGCTTTGCACTGAGGCATAATCAATTCATGTAAACTTCTACATAACTAACTACAGAGCCTAACTTTACAAAAGAATTAGCAATGTCTAAAGCCTGGATTTTTTCTTCAATTATCAAAAGATAAAAAAAAAAACCCATAGTGCAGCTCCAAATCCAAAGGGTAACTGTTGGATATATTACAGAGTAGGGGTGGGGATCACCAGAGCCCACACAATATGATACTATCACAATACTTGCGCCATGATGCAATACTATCATGATCTTCCAATATGCTGAGTATTGCAATTTCCATCCAATCAATTCAGCTTTATTTATATAGTGCCATTTTACAACAACAGTCATCTCATAGCACTGTCAAACTGTAGGGGAAAACCCCACAATTGCAGTAAGACCCCAGTAATCAGGCAATCCCCTCTGCGCAAGCACTTGGCGACAGTAAATAGGAAAAACTCCCTTTCAGCAGGAAGAAACCTCCAGCAGAACCAGACTCACGGAGGGGCAGTCATCTGCTGTGACTGGCTGGGGGTGAGGGGATAGAGAAGAAGAAGAAAAGAACAGACATTTAGAGAGCAAACAGCGCGATGGGGACTCAATCTAAGGAACAGAACAAACAGATGCTGACCAGCAAAAATATTACATTGAGAGTGAAGAAAGGAGTGAAGCCCAGTGCGTTGTTGGAGGTCCCCCGGCTGTCTAAACCAATTGGCACTATAACAAAGGGAGGGTTCAGGGTCCCCTAAAAAATACTAATGCAAGGAAATCAATGTTGTTGCTACTTTTTTGACATATCCAACATTCTAATCACCAGCAACACCCCCATTATTCATTTTATAAAAAATCTCATTTTGTGTTTTTATCACTCGGTGAAACAGAGGCATACAGTAATCGGTTAGTATGTCTGTTTGTGGCTGTGTGTATCTGTCTGTCTGTCTGTCCGCCTCTCTGTTTCAGCTCACCCGGTCAAAATTAAGTGGAACTAAAGGCTTATATATCATATTATATCATTAATTATATCATGGTATCACCATATTTTCTCAACTTTTAATTTGCCAGAATTGCGAGATATAGCTTTGTTTTCAAGGTAAACACAAATTTAACTCACCATTTCTGTCAATGCAGCTGCGAAAACAGGAAATGTAATAGCTATGCCGGGCCAGTAGAGGTTGGCGTGCCACTTTCTTACAGCCGCCCATGCTACGATGTCACAGGCACCAAGGCACAGCACCTTGGTGCTTTTTATTTTTTTCATAAATAACAACAGTGACATCATGCATTCAAACTGGTATTTAAAGGGTTAAAATTCAAAAAATGATTGAACTTTTGGCAGTTTTGAGCAGAGCTTAATTGGTTTAACAGATTTATGCAGAAAAAAATATTAATGTCTGATGATTTTATAGCAAGTTTTTTGTTTGTTTGTTTGTTTTGCCGTATACATTTTTGGCTCAAGGGTCCCCAAAGGGTGCAAAATTGTCTACAGTGTATAAAAGACTTGTAAGAGTAGTTGACATTAGAATAAAAAAAAATGTCAAAAAAGAAACATTCTTGCAGAAATTCATGCCATAAGCTGTGACACAGCCAAAATGATCACCAAATGAAAATAAAAAATTGACAAAAATGTACAAAAATGACAGAGGGGTCCACAAGGGTTAATTACAGTAGTTTTAATGCAGTGATCTTCCTCCTTCACCGTTCTCTGTCCCACCTGGAGTAGCCTGGGAATGCGGTGAGGATCATGTTCTTTGACTTCTCCAGTGCTTTCAACACCATCCAACCGATGATCCTGAAGGACAAGCTGCTGTGCGCAGGGGTGATTTGTATACTTTTAATTGAGGGCATCCACCTGGATGGATGAAGCAGCCACGGTATGGCGCTATCCCTTAACCATTCACACACACTTTCACACCTAGGGCCACTTTTAGAGTCTCCAATTAACCTAACCTGCATGTTTTTGGCCTGTGGGAGGAAACCGGAGAAATCCCGGAGTAAACCCACGCAGATACGGGGAGAACATGCAAACTCCACACAGATCACTGTTGGTCAGGGGCTGGGATCGAACCAGGGATCCCATGGCCAACAGTGAGTTGCTGTGCTGGTGCAGTGCTAACCACTGCGCCACCGCACTGCCCACCTGGTGCTGGTGCACTGCCGACAGGTGGACCAGCACCTGTCATCATGGATCCTGGACTACCTCACTAACCGGCCACAGTTTGTGAGAACCCGAGACTGTGTGTCCGACACAATCATCGGCAGCACGGGGGGCCCCCCACAGAACGGTTTTGGCTCCCTTCCTGTTCACCCTTTATACTGCGGACTTCTCACACAACACAACACACTGCCATCTACAGAAGTTCTCTGACAACTCTGCGATCGTCGGCCTCATCTCCAACGGAGATGAAGCTGAGTACAGAGGACTTATCCAGGACTTCGTGGACTGGTGCCATAGGAACTGCCTCCAGATCAACGTGAGGAAAACTAAGGAGCTGGTGGTGGACTGCCGCAGGCAAGGACAACCCCTCACAGCACCAGTAAACATACAGGGAACAGACATCGAGATGGTGACATCCTACAAGTACCTGGGTGTTCATCTGAACAATAAACTAGACTGGTCACACAATACCGACGCACTCTACAAGAAGGGACAGCGCAGGCTGTTCCTACTGAGGAGACTCAGGTCTTTTGGTGTACAAGGGGCGCTGCTGAAGACATTCTACAACACGGTAGTGGCATCAGCCATCACTTTTGGAGTGGTCTGCTGGGGCAGTGGCATTACAGCAGCCGATAGGAAAAGACTGAACAAACTGATCAAGAAAGCTAGCTCTGTCCTGGGGCAGTGCCCTGACCCAGTGGAAGAGATAGGAGAGAGAAGGATGGTGGCTAAACTGTCATCTCTGCTGGAGTCCGAGTCCCACCCTATGCAGGACATACTGAACGCACTGAGGAGCTCATTTAGCAGCAGACTACATCATCCTAGGTGCGCAACCGAGAGGTTTCGCAGGTCCTTCCTACCTACGGCAGTCAGACTGTATAACCTAAGCAGGGCTGCTCGCAGAGATAGCAAAAAAACGTGATGACCTAATAGTATTGAATGCAAAAGACGCAATAGACTTACACAATGGTCCCCTCCAGTATATACAACTAGGACAGTATCAGTCGCTACAGAGGGTGACAATATGTATGGGTACATATTCATACTATGTAGGATAACTAAGTAGACGGTTATGCTGTTTATTCCATCTTGCTACAATGCTCCACACTTTGTATATATATTTATATATTTATGGGTATGTATGTATATCCACTGCTCTTATTTATATCTGCCGTATCTTCTTAATTATTGCTCTGAGTGTTGCTATCCCTGTACTGTTGCAATCCTGGAATTTCCCCATTGTGGGACTAATAAAGGCTTATCTTATCTTATCTTAAAAGCCTGTGGTACATGGCCTAATGCTAATGAAGAATTGATTATTTGAAGAATAGCGCTACAAATAAATTTGAAGACTTCTTTAAATAATCTGGTAGGAATAGGGCAGTGACGTGTGGTCGGGGGGGGGGGGGGAGGTGAGGCAACACTTCAGCTGTTACCATGAAAAAATAAAAAAAATATATTATTATTTCTCTACTAATTTGTCTTGTAGGTCTAAATGTAATTTCTGAATGATTCCAATCATTTCAACAATATTTATATATTTAAAATCGCACAATCTGTGCATTTCCTGTTCAAATACAAGAGAGAGAGGCCAGGTGATGCAGCAACAAATGTAGCCTCAAACAACTGCGCAATCCTTCACAGCTTGGTTAGAGCTTGTGCAAGATGCAATTTCCTGGTGACAGCTCTGTGTATGTCAAAAATGTAATGTTTGTAGGAGCTTTTATTGTGTGCCCTCCTTTTCCCTAGTCTATCTAATGTACTTAACGTGTATGTATAACATATTTAGTCTTCTTAATTTGACATAAAACTTTAGTTAAAAATCACTGTCAGAGGCTGCGAAGTACCATTGCCCCAGTGTGTGTGTGTGGGGGGTGCTTGAGCACCGTAGGCACAGGAGTTTGTCCCGGTTTGTACTTGCTGCTCTTCTTCTACGCAGAGGTTAAGCACCAAATTAGCTAAAAATAAAATCAGAAAGTCAAGTGTACCGAGTACTCCCTTTGTGTTTCTATTTTATACCTACTGAAAATGGAAGATTTTATAGTTAAACTTAAAAAATTCTCAAAATTGGACTTTCAATCAAAACTGGCAGTAATCTCGATTGCGAGACTTAAAAGAAGACAAGGAGGACTTTTACAACAAAGTCATTGAGATTTTTGTCCAGAGGGATAGGCAGATGGATTTCACTTACAAGTAAAGGTAAGACCATGCATACTTGCATTTGTATTGAATTGTGGAGCTACAGGGTGCACAGCAAATGGTGTTCTTCCTTGACCTGAAAGAAGTAGTCTATAATCACTTTTGGGGCCCCCCCAAATTTGTCTGTAAAATAACTTTATACATTTTATTTATGTAGTCAAGGGCCTTTGCACTTTGTTTATATTCAAGAGAGTTGAATGAAACGAAAACATGGGGCATGGAGTTAGCTAGCAGAACTTTAACTGCCTTTCTGCAAAACAAAAGCAGTTGGAGTGTACTACCATTTCCGCTTCTTCTCTTCAGAATAAAAGCTCTAGATATGCATTGCAGAATTGAATTTAAATTCACTGCACACTCTATCAAAAGGCAATTCAGTTAAATGTCTTAGTTGTTTTGTTAATAAATTATTTAGATAATCAGATTTTATGATGTACATATTTGTAAATCTGACTTTGAAAGAGTCAGTGCCTCACCACCCACAAACCTCACCACACGTCACTGGAATAGGGTCCAACAGACAAGTGGAAGGCTTAGATGAGGAAATTATTTATCGAACGCTAAAAGGTCAATTGGAGTAAACACATCCAAATGACTGTCAGTTGGAGGAGTTGTAGTTGTTACTGTATTTAAATGAATGGCAGGAAGGATTTGACTGATTTTATCTCTGATAGATGAAATTTTATTATTGAAGCAGTTCATAAAGTGCTAACTAGGAAGCGCTAAAGGATTGCTAGATCTGACAGAGTCCTGACTCTGTCAGCCTGGCTACAGTGCTGAGAAGAAACCTGGGATTATTCTTGTTCTCTTCTATTAATGTAGAACAATAAGTTGTTCTGGCTTTCCTAAGAGATTTTTTTTTTTTTTTTTTTTTATAAATTCCAATCTGTCCTGTTCAACTCCTGGCTACATCTCAGGAGTCACTTCTTTGCTGTGCTGACCTAACCAGACAGTGAGAATTTAGCACCACCTAATGGACTGAAAAAAGTCAACTGTTTTTATTACTCTGATACCTCAATAAGTAAGCTTATATTTGCAACATTTATTAATAATTCTTAATAAAATATCACAAGACTAGTGTCACTGAATTGATACAGTATCACCCCCACAAAGCATCACAATCTTACAATGCAACAATTTGTTTTTCCCCACCCCAACTAAGGCGTGCTTCCTATCTGTCATAATTTTAGCTGTTAAATTTGCAGTAAACTTGCAAGAGGGTTAAGGGAAAAAACATAAAAAGCGGAACATGAAAAAGCAAAAACCGATATGAATACTCCCTCAGATTTTCCTTATTGTGATGGGTACTGTATTTGTGGACACATGCAAAGATGCATCCACACACATACACATTCATAGTGCCTTCTTTTAAAAATGTAAGTGGTCCCTTTGATCTGCCTCTACTGTATGAGGAAACGAACATTCAAAAGCCGCAAGAGCTGGAGATGAAAGGCCTGTCCAATTATGGTGAACTAAAGTGATTCCTGAAATATGCAGTTGTTCAAAAACACTTGTGCACATTAGTTAGATGTACTGTAAAAACTCCATACGCCAACACAATTCATTATGAATACATAAATTAATGCTGTTAATCATTCAAACAGAGAGAAGGTAAAGTATAATACATTAATACAAAATGAATCATCTGCAATGCAGTGCAAACCAGAACTGAGATACTTGAATAAAACTAAGAATTTGAAATTAAACAAAATCTGAAAAATTGGTTTTCTAATGAACTATCTTCAAAACAGTGCCACTTTACTGACATATTGTTTTGTATACTGCATTTAATCACAATAGCAACTAAGCCAGTACTTACAGCATGCTTGAATCTCTGTGGTTACAGTCACTCATCTACAGTACAAGCCCACTATACAGTCATGAGTACATTCAAAACATCTTAGAAAAAACATAAAAATAAATAACATAAGTCAGTGACTGTAAACCAAATTCATTTTCAGAGCACTGTATATACTTACCTTTCCATTGTTGGCATGGCACCAATTTTATGCTTAATTTGAAAGGATTGTTCTTAGTTTGATTCTGTGGATTATTTACTTGCTTGTCATCAATTTCATGGTTTGTTTCAAAGGCTTGTCTAATCATCAAGCTGATTTCCCAGAGGCAGTTGAATCAGCCCATTGTATGTCTGGTAATCCTGAAGTGATGCAACCAATTATACAAGCAATACATAAAGCATAAAATACCTTTGAAATATGCAAAATTCCTTCTTGTTTTGACCAAAAAAGGCAAACAACTGAGTAACTACTGTGTACCACAATTACTGTGTTATAAGATGACGAATTTATAAAGTTGCAGCATCATGAGGTTACAACTTGCCTTAGTGCTTTGGCCATGTTAACCTATCGGCACCCAATGCCACATTCCACAATTGGACATCTGCCTGCCTGATTGACAAACTGGGTATGTCAGTGGTCAGCTTTTCACAGAGACACTGCTGTAAACACACTGGAAAAATACACAAACAATGCATCTGGGATCACTTTTCATAAGTATGTGAATTCTTACTGTGTTTTTCAGTTAAGCTAGCTGGAAAATTACACACAGTCCTTAAGCCCCTGTCACACCTTGACGATTTAGGCAGCGTATGCTGACGTTTAAAAAATTTGGCCAATATGCTGGGGTACATCTAATAAGTTAAGGGTAAGTTTTGTATAAGTTAAGAGCATGCTGAAGCACGCTGGTATATGTCGTAGTATGGCGAGGTTGTCTAAAAATTTTGTGCATGCACAAAATTTTTCAACATATCCAGCGTATGCCTCATACGTCCCACATATGCGGGCCATAACTTATATGTAAGTTATGCGATTGTTCACACACATTACTTGTAAGTTACTCATAAGTCGAAATACATCGGGACAATGACTAGTGTATCCAAAACTTATTTCTGACCTATGAGTAACGCGCTTTGAACCTATGTGTAACTTATTAAATGGGTTTCTAACATACAGCTATTGTATAATGGCATATTGGCAGTGCTGGTTCACAGGAGGAAACCGTCAAGACTCTATGGTGAGCAGATGTCCATGTCAAACTGGTCTTGTTCTTCAATTCAGACAAAGTAAAGAAATGTTTCATACCTTGACATGTTTCGACTGTCATCTGATGTTCGTGCCGTGTCACATCAGCTGTTTTATCCTTTCTGTAGACATGACATAACTGATAGATTTGACAGATCTGTGAGGTTGGTCACACCCCCCCGCCATGCAATGGTATTTGGAGGTGAGAATAATCTCGGTTCAACCAATTCAGCCTTCATGCTCTTGCACACCTAGGATTCATGGATCAGGAGGCAACGGCAGTTTGGCATGACTGCGCTATGCATAAACTAGGATAAGCTATGCATAAGTTAGACTATCGTTGGGCATAAGCTGTGAACGCCGACAACACCTAAGCATTCGTTGGTATAAGTTATCAAAACATTCTATATAAGTTACTAATACGTTATGAATATGTCCAACTCCTTATGGACACACGATGCATAAGCCCAAAATTGAAAATTATGACCATATGCCAGAGTTTTAGAGAAATATTGATACGTCAGCAAACACTGCCTAAATGTCAAGGTGTGACAGGGCCTTTATAATAGAGCACGAGTGACAAAATGTAACATAATAGATGTATTTGTTTGACAGTAACATTTCTCATTGCTATTGTACTGGTTAATCAGCTGTTCCTGACCTCCCCAATATGATGGTCGCGTAGCAGTATCGCAGCAATAGAAAATAGCTGCCAATGTGGTATCTATGTGTAGATATCTAAGCAGATGCTAATGACAGACACTAATACAACAATACTGTATCTTTTCACCATACAAGTATGGAGTGCTAGCATGCTAACCCAATCTATGTAGCATTTAACATAAGATCACAGTTTGGACTAGTGGCAGTAGTGCATGAATGAAATGACGTAGCACCGGTGCGATGAGAAACTACTGAGAGTCACCGGCATTTTTATAAGCCTTTTAATTTTGTCACCCCATGTCAAACTTAGCGCAGATCAGTGGTGGAATACACCTATATAGTATATAGTTCAGTGGTTGCTGCTCTTTGTCCTCAGTTACAACAGAGAGGACTGCAAAATGCACCTGACATCCTTTTTCATTCATATCGGTACTGAACAGCTTTCAAATTTACAAGAAAAGACCCCGTGTGTTTGTGTGTGCAGGCTGCACTTTTGAGTGTGACATTTAGCACCACACAAAGTGGGATACATTTTATTTCGGCAAGGACTGTCACAGAAAAAAAAGAGCAGATACAAGGTGAACTGGTGTGCCGAGAAAAGCATATCCTCACCAACAGGACAGACTGCTCTCTTCTCCGCTGCTCTGGGAGTGACTGAAAAAATGCTCTTATAAAAGAAAAATTTTTTCCGTCTCTTTTGGTTTCTCCTTGGCTCACAGGGGGTTCGTTTGACGCGGGTCTCTGGAGGAAGAGTGTGACGGAGAAAGAGGAAGCTCCATGGGGCAGTGGAGGTACTTTTTTTTACGGTCTAGTTGAGGGGTGTCGAACATATGGCACATGGGCCAAAACTGGCCCATTAGTTTGTATGGTGTAGTGAGACTGTTTAGGCGGTTAGGACTGATGACTATGTGGAAATGTATCTAAATTTAAAATAATTTCTAGCTCTTGACAAGTTGTTTTTAGTCATAAATTGAAATACTATATTTTAAATGATTAAACTGCACTACTTGCACAGTGGTACAGGGGTTAGCACTGCTGTCTAACAGAAGGTTCCAGGCTTGAATCCCCAGGCTGGAAGAAGTAGGAGCCTGTCTGTGTGGGGTTTGCATGTTCTCCCTGTGCTGTGTGGGTTTACTCCAGATGTTCTGGTTTCCTCCCACAATCCAAAGACACATGTTAGGTTAACTGGTGATTCTAAATGGTCCCTAAGTATCTGTCTCAGATAGGCTCTTAGAATAGAGGGTTAGTACCAGTGAAGCACTTTGAGTGGTGAGACTAGAAAAGTGCTATATAAGTACAGGTCCTTATCCTTGCAGTCAGTTTTAGAGAAATAACAGATGTCTTTATTGTGCTACAAGTTTTTGTCTTGTGCTACATGACTATGAACCTCTGTAGGACCAGTGCTATGAGCAAAAAAAAGTTAATATCCAGCCCTGGGTTAGGGATGTGGACTGGTGAATGGAAGGTCACTGGTTTAATCCTTGGACAGCCAGGATCAGATCTAGTTGAAACAAATGGCATAGCAGTGTTTGCCCCATCTTCATTAATTCCGCTGTGGAGCAAATCCTTAACCCCAACTGCTCCAGTGGAACTGCTCAGTGGCCACAGGTCAGTCTGTAGCTGTACTGGGCTGCTTTCAGGTGTGAATGTGTAACTGTGTGAATGTGAACAGGGCTAGTTAAAAAGAATGGTGAAAAATAAAAGAACACATATTATTATCAATTTTCTCATGCTATCAAAAACAGCCATGGTGGCAAAGTAGTTAGCAGGAGCTTTTCTATGTGGCGTTAACGTGTTCCTCCTATGTTTTTGTGGATTTCTGCCATGAACTTCCTTCCAGAAACTCAAGACATGCTTCAAGATTAAATGGTGAATCTAATTTGGTCATTGGCCCGTTTCTCTGTTATGGTGTGACCTTTTAAGGCTTACCATCAACATTCATGCGGTAATGTAACAGTAATGAGGAACACTTTCATGGAGAATATTCATTACTAAGAAATCCATCAGAATGTAAAATGCAGATCTTTTCAAGTGGCAGTAATAGATGTCTGGGGTAAGATATGACCACTAAGATCTTTTTATGCATAACTGATTTGCATGTATTTAGTTCTTTAAGTTTAAGTGGTGTCAGTGGCTGTTCACCTTCTGCTACCCATTAGCCCTCCTTTACCTCCATGTACCTCCCACAGCTGTAGTAAGCGAACGAAACAGAAGAGCATGGCTGATATAAACTGAAAAGACAAAAAAATGTTTTCTATGCACAGAAAGTAAGAGAAAACTGAAGCAAGCCATACAAACACTGAGTTGTTTGGTACAGACTTGTGTGTGGGAGGAAACGCACAAAAAAACACACTTCTGATTTGGCATGAAACAAAAGTCAAAACCATACTGATTCAGTTATGTCTGTCAAAATAACAACAATTACTAGCTCCCTGTTAGTGTGTTCAAGAGCACATGTCACTTTTGAACAATTTATAAGAGGTCAAGCTTATTTACTCAGCTGGCACACAGTATTCATTGTATTTGAAAACACAGCTCAACTCCGTGCAACTTGTTTATTACAATATGCATGTTTGTTACTGGTAGCACTTAAAGTAATAATAGTTTGGCTTTCTTAATGAACCCTGAGCTACTACACCATTCTCCTTGATGATAGCAGCTCCAGTAACTGCATCCAGAATGTGTCAGGGTTCCTATTTTTCCAAGCAAAAAAATAATAAATAATACACTCTGAAGAATCCAGGACACCCCATAGATACTGTAGATGTTTACCATCACAAATCCCCCAAACAGGCACTTTAAAAATTATGTGATGGCTTTGAACGAATTGGCTTAATGCAGACAAAATAGTGGAGAAAAAAAAGATACCTGAGTGAAAAGAAAAAAAAAAACGAGTTAGTATTGATGTTGAGGCTATCTGCACTGAACAATCTGACTGAATGAAAGTGGATTATACTTTTAAAACCAAATTTGTTGTTCAGCTCTGTGCACTGGTTTTGTCCATTATTCTCCATCCACCACGTTGACTGTCATCAACCCACATGGAGTCAGCTGTCAGGATGTGATTTGTGCCCTATGTTCCTCCATTAGTCCACTTAACCCTGTCTGAGATGGGTGGTGAAACAGTAATTATCCTGGCTCAAAGTCCAGTCTCTAAATCACAATGCGAGTAAACTTATAGCCACACTTAAAACTTGGACACTTAATTCCTAACCATTGTCTCTGCTTGTCCACATTTCCCAAACAGAGCACTTTCTAGGAGGTTTTAAAATCAGCATGACGCTAATAGCAGCCCACAGTGAGAGCTTTTTCCCAATCCCGGATGTACATTCAGGGACATATGTCACACACAACAAATGTTCAAAAGCAGCAGTTGAAAGCAATGGTTAGCAATACAAAGCTTCTCTTCCAAGAAAGCCAGTATTGATTTAAAACCAAAAGACACACTAAAAGCTTTTCTCCTCACTAGGCAAAAAATGTATTCATTTAAAACATTTATCACTGTTCTTCAGGACAGTTAGACAACATTAAAAATTCCCATCTGTACCTGCATATACAGACTTTGGAAATAAATCAGCAGGACATGTCAGAATGAGACTCTTAATCTGAAAATTAAACAGCAAGTACACTGGCATCGTATGATATAACATTATTACCGCAGTAAGACTCATTTTTATAGGACTACAATAATGTATAAAATTAGGTAACAATTCATGATTTGTTGCAAAGCGCATGGAATAAAAACACAGAAGGGAAAAAAGGAATAGACAATAGAAATTTACATCAGTGTCGTAAAGCATAAAAATCTGTCTTTAATTCATGCTGATGTGTTGATCACATTGTCTCAGCTTTTAATTTATAATCAATAAATAATCTATGCGACTTCCGGTTATGGCGGCCACGTAGGAAGGCGTGTTTCACTCTGCTCTGCTCCTAATAATAAAAAAGTAGGCTAAAACTCTCCCAACTGGAACAAAAACCTACCCCAGCTTTTAGGCGCGGATATGGTAAAAACCAAGGCTGTGAAATCAGGCGGAGGAAAAACTGATTCGTCGAGACAATCCAAATTAACAGATTTCCACGCTCGTGACGCAGCAGATAAATCGCCAGAGACCATGGATGAGGAGGGAGCTACTGGCGGGGCGGTGACTGCCGAGGGAACGAATGCGGTCCTTGCTGCTATCAGCGCTATGAGAGCAGACTTTGCGTCTAAGTTTGATGGGATTATAGCAGCGATAGAAGCCATGAGAAAAGAAATAAGCGACTGTATGGAGCGAGTATCGCAGGCAGAGCTCCGAATCTCCAACGCTGAAGATGACGTCACCAGCCTGCAATTAAAGGTCCAAACATTGGAATTAAAAAATAAACGTCTGGAAGATAACGTCGTGGACTTAGAATCCCGGGCGAGACAGAATAATTTAAGGCTGGTGGGCCTCCCTGAGGGTTTGGAGGGACAGGATGCATGTTCCTTTTTGGAAAAGTGGATTCCAGAAGCGCTGAACAACGCAGATCTGCAGTCATTGGTCGTCTTGGAGAGCGCACACCAAATAGGCCCACCGAGAGATAAGAAGACACCACCGAGGACGCTGATTATGAAGTTCCTCAACTACAGGGACAAGATGACGGTCTCCAACGCAGCTCGTACTAAAGGAGAAATTAAATACCAGGATCAACAGGTGCGGTTCTACTCAGATTTGGCCACAGGAATCCAACAATTAAGGAAACAGTTTGACCCCGCCCGTAAAGAGCTGCACAGCCTCGGGATTCGTCACGGAGTGATCCATCCTGCAAGACTGCTGGTCACGTATAAAGGGAGAACCCAAGTCTTCAAGACCCCTCAGGAGGTGCAGGAACTCATTAAGCAGATCCAAGGAGAGACTGGCGAGAGCTAAGCATGAAGCAAGAACAAGATATAAAGGCAGAATATTTAAGCATGTGTACAAGTATCTGACTGATTTGAAACATATAGCATGTCTACAAAATATAGATTGTATTATATATTAAAAAAAAAAGCTATGATGTACAAAGTTGCTATAAAATTTTGGAGTTAAGTTGGAAAAACTACAGAAGAGAGTTATTGTCATGTCATTAAAAGTAGCAGAGTCAGGGTGATGGAGAGGAGAAAGAGTGAGTGGTTTGACTGAACCTCGTGGGTGAGGAGCAGCCACTGGCTATAACGGGAGACGGAATTTATTTTTTGATTTTGGGGGGATTACCACGAATGTGGGGAGGGGGAATTTGTTTTTGTGTAGTTTGTGGGATGAAAGTTCAGCCATCCATGTTTTTGCTTCTCTGTATGAGCATGCTTATTTTGCAAGGTAATCTCAAACTCATTATTGATCATAGACCAAAGCGTTAATCTTAATTTAACATCATGGAATTGCAGAGGTCCACAAAATCTAAAAAAACTTTAACAAGTTTTGAATAAAATAAAAGACATAGGTTCAAAAATTGTGTTTTTACAAGAAACTCATCTAATAGAAGAGGATGTAAAAAGAATTAGGAGAAGATGGCAGGGAAGTGTGTTCACCTCATCATTTTCATCCCGAGCCAGGGGAGTTATGACCTGGCTCGGAGATAAATTGGGAAGTTATCTAATCATCCAAGGATCTTTGTTATTAGAAAATATAAATCTGGTGAACTTATATGGTCCCAATATAGATGATCAAAACTTCTTCGTTAATTTATTTCTTACTTTAGCATC
This sequence comes from Pholidichthys leucotaenia, assembly GCA_020510985.1. Taxonomy (NCBI): domain Eukaryota; kingdom Metazoa; phylum Chordata; class Actinopteri; order Cichliformes; family Pholidichthyidae; genus Pholidichthys; species Pholidichthys leucotaenia. The sequence continues at coordinate 328,570,079 of CM035842.1, read as the reverse complement.
ACTCACAGGGCAACATATAATAGCAGGGGATTTTAATTGTACATTGAATCCCAGTATAGATATTTTTTTTATTTTTTATTTTTTTTTTTGTTACTTATTTGTACCCGTAGGTAGATTCGGTTTGCAGTCTGGTGACAAGCCACCGGCTGCCGGTCGCTGCGTGCTCGAGCGCCCTAAACCTACATGTTTTTGGTATGCGGGAGGAAACCGGAGAAATCCCGGAGTAAACCCACGCAACACGGGGAGAACATGCAAACTCCACACAGCTCACTGTTGGTCGGGGGCTGGGATCGAACCCACGATCTCATGATCCCCGCGATCCCCCGGCCGAGGGTAAAGCTGTGCTGCCACAGTGCTAAACCACTGCGCCACCGTGCAGCCAGATAGATCAACAGGACAGGACTGTACGCACAATGGATGTAGGATGACCATTAATCATTTTATGAAAGAATTGAGATTGCTAGATATATGGAGAGAAATGAAACCACAAGTTAAAGCATACTCTTGTTATTCTAATACCTACAAGACATTTTCACGTATTGACTATTTTTTGATCTCCACAGAATTAAGGTCCAAGATTCAAAATTGTTTCTATGATAACATTGTGATCTCTGATCACGCACCCTGCTGTCTAATATATGTAGATAAGAAACTAACAAAGGTTCCAGGTAGGTGGCAATTTCAGCATAAATGGCTTCAGGATGAGGAATTTGTTAAGTACATAGAAAAACAGATAGAGAAGTTCTTTGATATCAATACCACACAAACATCAGCATGTATAAAGTGGGAAGCTTTCAAAGCTTTTATTAGGGGGCATATTATTAGTTATACAGGTTCAAAATCTAGGAAGACTCGAGAGGAAAGAGTCCAAATGGAACGTAAAATAAAAATTCTTCAAGAAAAAGTGTATGCAGGAAGTAATTCAAAATTAGAGAACGAATTACTGATTCTGAGAGCTGAATATGACAAAAAAATCAGCGAATAGAGCTGCTTCTAAGATTCTTCTGCTTCTAAGATTGAAGCAAACCTTTTATGAACAAGGTGAAAAATCAGGAAAATTATTGGCATGGCAGATTAAACAATTAGAATTTAAAACACCAATTACCAGTATTATAAGTAACGGACAGGCAGTTGTAGATCCTTTAGAAATTAATAGTGCCTTTAGAGATTATTATGAAAAATTATATGATACAAAAAATGAAACTGACTTAACAAAACTAAATGGGTTTTTGGACGGATTATCTATACCGTGTATTCCAAATGAAAATAGGGAGATACTGGAGTCAAAAATTAGTCAAGAAGAAGTTGGGCAAGCCATTGATAATATGAAATCAGGAAAAAGTGCGGGACCTGACGGTCTTCCAGTTGACCTCTATAAAAAATTTAAGAATAAATTAATAAAACTATTTTTGGAAATGGTTTTAGAAGCATTTCAAAATAGTAAATTACCACCATACATAAATAATGCCTTAATTATACTGTTGCCAAAACCAGGTAAACCCTCTAATAAATGTGAAAACATGAGACCAATAAGCCTATTAAATGCAGACCTTAAGATAATCTGTAAAATTTTAGCAAGACGACTACAAGAAATATTACCAAATATTATTAACCAAGATCAGAATGGCTTTATAATGGGAAGACAAGGCTTCCATAATGTAAGAAGACTATTTAATATTATTTACTCTAATAAAGAAGCACCGGATACAGCTCTCCTATCATTGGACGCTGAAAAGGCCTTTGATAGGGTCGAATGGCCCTTTCTTTTTGAAGTTCTTCAAAGGTTTGGACTTGGAAATAATTTCATAAAATGGGTTCAGATAATATACAATAATGCTACAGCAGAAATCCTAACAAATAGCAATATCTCAAAATCAATAAAAATTAATAGAGGTTGTCGACAAGGTTGTCCACTTTCACCTTTACTGTTTACTATGGCAATTGAACCTTTAGCGATGGCAGTACGTTTACATCCACGAATATATGGAATTAAAGTAGGACCAACAGAACATAAAATCTCCCTGTATGCCGATGACATAATTTTGTTTATGTCGAATCTTAAAAAATCAATTCCGACCTTGTTAAATTTAATTAAGAACTTTGGGGAAATATCAGGATATAAAATAAATAAAACTAAATCTTCAATATTAATGCTAAATGAGACCCAGAGAAAGCACCCAGCTCCTGAGGTAAATCAATTCAATATTGTAAATCAGTTTAAATACTTAGGAATTCAAATTGAGCCTAAGTTAGAATCAGTCGCCAGTGCCAACTATGAAGCCTTAATGACAGTCATTAATGAGTTACTTCAGAGATGGATGTCACTACCAATGTCGATGATCGGGAGAATTAATATACTTAAAAGTAATATCTTACCCAAAATACTATATTTATTTCAATACATTCCTTTACCACCACCTTCAGATCTATTCTCAAGAATTAAAAAAAAGTTAGTGGAATTTATATGGAACAATAGGAAGGCTAGATTACGTCTGTCCTTACTATATTTACCATTTGATCGTGGAGGTCTGAAATGTCCAAACTTTTTGTTGTATTACTGGTCAGCACAACTGAGGTCTATGACATATTATTTTTCATCAAATGATCTCCCTCACTGGACTGAAATGGAATCATACAATTTACCTTTACCTCTTCCCTTATTCATATACTCAGACTCGGCTAAAAAATTACAGAAACAAGTTAAAAATCCTATTGTAAAGCATATGATCAAAATATGGTATGAAATCAAAAAATATTTAAAAGAACCACACTTATTGTCACAATTTAGCCCAATATGGGGTAATCAATATTTTGCACCAGGGAGAGCGGATGCTGTATTTAAATTATGGAATTTAAAAGGGAATCAAAAGATTCAAGACTTATATTTGTCACGTTCAGATAACATAATGTCTTTTGAAGAACTGAGGGCCAAATTTAATCTTAATAGAACACATTTTTTTTTTAAATATCTTCAGCTTAGGAATTTTATTCGATCAAATCAAAATAATGCTCTCACCCGACCTACTTATTCATCCTTGGAAAAAATTCTGACGAAAAATAGTAAGAGAAAGGGTATTATTTCAGAGTTTTATAACTCATTGACACTTTCCTCAAGTGAAAACTCACAGAAAAGAATGAATTATTGGAAAGAAGATCTGCAAATTGAAATTTCAGAGGAACAATGGGAATTGGCTTGCACAGAAGCTCAAACCAAATCAATAAATGTACGTCTTAAATTGATACATTTTAAATGGTTAATGCGGATGTATGTTACACCGGAGGAGTTAAATAGATATAACAAAAACATACCAGATACATGCACAAAATGTATGGAAAGTAAAGGAACCCTATTTCATTGTTTATGGGAATGTAGAAAAATTAGAATGTTTTGGGAAGAGGTGAGGGTAACAATTGAAAAAATAATTTCAAAACAATTCATATTGAACTCCAAACTGTTTTTGTTGGGTCTGTATCCAGAAAAGCATAATTTTAATAAGAGCGAAAGAACATTCATAGACCTCAGTTTGCTTAATGCCAAAAAATGTATTGCACTACTGTGGAAAAAGACTCATAGACCAGATGTGACTCAGTGGTTAAGACAGATGTTAGCAAACCTTCCACTAGAAAGAATAATATGCATATTGAAATCAAAGGAAAATGTGTTTGAGAATATATGGAGACCTTTCATTGATTATGTAAAGAAACTAAACATAACTTCTGAAGAGGAAGGTGAATGATATGTGTGGACCTTGTAAATTCCAAATTGGTGAATGTATAATATGTATACTTATGTAATGGATTACCTAGGCTAAACAGAGGAGCATTGTTTGTTTGACTTGATTTTGTTAATGGTTGTTGGTGTTTTTAGAACATTTATTTTTAATTTACTTTAGTGTTAGTGTTTGATTGTTTGTGTCACGTTTGTTAAAAAAGGTTCAATAAAAAAATATTGTGGAATAAATCTATGCACAACAAACATTTTCTTTCAGTGTTGCTGACTTCAATAGTCTGACTTGTAAATATTCTACTTTCACGTATACAGTGGTGCTTGAAAGTTTGTGAACTCTTTAGAACTTTCTACATTTCTGCATAAACATGTCCTAAAAATCATCAGATTTATAGGACATATTTAGGTCATATTAGAAGTCCTTAAAGTAGATAAAAAGAGCCCAGTTATAAATGAGACAAAAAAATTTTACTTGTTCATTTATTTATTGAGGAAAATTATCCAATGTTGCATATGTGTAAGTGGCAAAAGTTTGTGAACCTCTAGGATTAGCAGGTAATTTGAAGGTGAAAATAGAGTCAGGTGCTTTCAATCAATGTGATAACAATCAGGTGTGAGTGGGCACCCTGTTTTATTTAAAGAAAACTTTATTTAAAGAAGCGGTTGTGGTGCAGGTGCAGTGTGGCCAACTACTGATCGGTGAGTCTGGGGTTCGATTCCCGCTCTGTCTGCAGTCTGCATGTCGAAGTGTCCTTGAGTAAGACACTGAGCCCCCAGTTGCTCCTGGTGGGTCAGGCCAGCGCCGGTACATGGCAGCTCTGCCGCCATCAGTGTGTGAATGTGTGTGTGAATGGGTGGATAGTAGGATCTGTAAAGCGCTTTGATCATCTAGAGATGAGAAAAAGTGTTATATAAGTGAAGGCCATTTACCATTTAAAGATCTATCAAAGTGTCAATACAGGTGCATCTCAGTAAATTAGAATGTCATCGAAAAGTTGATTTATTTCAATAATTCAATTCAAAAAGTGAAAGTCATATATTATATAGATTCATTACACACAGAGTGATATATTTCAAGTGTTTATTTCTTTTGATTTTGATGGTTATGGCTTGCAGCAAATGAAAACCCCAAATTCACTTTCTCAAAAAATTAGAATATTATATAAAATTATTTTAAAAAAAAAAGATTTTTAATAGAAATGTTGGCCGACTGAAAAGTATGTCCATGTACACACTCAATACTTGATCGGGGCTCCTTTGCATAATTACTGCGTCAATGCAGCATGGCATGGAGATGATAAGCCTGTGTGCTGATTTCATTTTCCAGCAGGACTTGGCACCTGCCCACACTGCTGCCAAAGGTACCAAAGCCAAGGTACCAAACCATGGTATCACCATATTTTACTGGCCAGCAAACTCTTCTGACCTAAACCCCATACAGAATCTATGAAGTATCGTCAACAGGGAGATGAGAGACACCAGGCTCAACAATGCAGATGATCTGAAGGCCACTATCAAAGCAACCTGGGCCTTCATAACACCTCAGCAGTAACACAGGCTGATCACCTTCATGCCATGCCACAGTGATGCAGTATTAATTCATGCAAAAGGAGCCTTGATCAAGTATTAAGTGTGTGCATGGAAATACTTTTAGTTGGTCAACATTTCTATTAAAAAAATATATTTTTTTTTAAAATTGATCTTATGTAATATTCTAATTTTTTGAGAAACTGATTTTTGGGTTTTCATGAGCTGCAAGCCATAACCATCAAAATTAAAAGAAATAAACACTTGCAATATATCTGTCTGTAATGAATCTATATAAAATACGAGTTTCATTTTATGAATTGAATTACTGAAATAAATCAAGTTTTTGATGATATTCTAATTTATTGAGATGCACCTGTACATGTTTGTGGAAGTGGATCATAAAGTCCCTCCAGGATTTCATGGGATGTTTTTATGATTGTTCCGGCCCAAAAAGCCTGAATTTGTGGGAGCTTTTTAAAAAAAGTTGCAATCAAAGTTGGGATGTTCTGAGAGGTTTTTTTGCACTAAAAATTCTGGGAAGAATTACAAATTTTAAAGCAGATGTTTTTTTTCCATAGTTTACTGCAATGATATTCTATATAACACCACAAGAAAATCACAGGATTGTCAAAAACATTTCCTATTAAACAGTGATTTGTAAATTAAACAGAAACTTCTGCGACACAGAAAAACTCTTTTGTGCAACAGCAAATACAGACTTTAACACAGCGGTCCACAACCACTTGGTACCGAGCACAGAGAAAAAAGAAATAATTTATTCTGTTGCTCTGTATTGTCTCTATTGGTTTCGTAAGGCTGTCATAGCTGGGAAGTGGGTTGTGAGGCAGGGCTCTCACACCCTCTTGAAATGCTTCCTATGGCGTGCGACTCAAATAGCCGCTGACAGCCAAAGTCCAACTCCTGGCCTTCCCACGGCAAAACTGTTATCACTGACAGGAGAAGGGCCGAAGGCGAGCCACTGGCCCCTTAAAACCAGTTGCCCAGGGTAGATGGAGCTCTCAGCTTGGGAAGGCACTCCATCCAGGGGAAGTAAAACCCTGATTCTAAACCTCTGCTGCCTTGTGGTTATACCTGATCACAGGAAAGGCTTCGGGAGAAAACCCCAAGGACAAATCTGGAGTGGAGCCCTGAGGCGGATAGTAGTCGCTCTGCTCTACTTTCCGGCAGCTCCTGCAGTCAATCTGGCCCCAAACTGTATTGGTTCATCCTTTCCTTTGGACTCTGCCAGTGACACCGAGAGAGGGACACTGATGTATGGGCAGCTGAATGTCTCCATATTCACTTGCTCAGGCCTGAAGCGCAAACTGGAGAGGCCACTCCAATGGCATCGCAAGATTCCAGCACAGCACGGGATGAGGCAGTCCACCAGTTAAAAGCTCAGACCGATTGGCGTGGGAAGGAGCACCTGGGGTCTCGTTTGACGGTGGGGGAAGTCATCGCAGCTTCACTGGGCAGCTACTGTCCGCCTCAAGCTGGACAGCCCCCAGCCAGTAAAAGTGTTGCCTCGCCATGGCTTACCTGCTCTACTGGGTGTGTAGAGCTTAGGGAACCTTCCTGACAAGCAAGCGTCAATCCGCACCAGGCAGTTCGAAAGAAAAAATAACGAAGACTCCAGCTCTTCAATTCGCAAGCTGGAACGTACGCACAATGTGCCTTGGACTCTGATGATCGCCAACGAATGGACGACTCACGTAAGACAGCCATCATCAACAAGGAACTTGCACGACTCAACATAGACGTCGCTTGTCTCCAAGAAACACGCCTAGCTGACAGTGGTTCACTTAGAGAAACAGACTACACCTTCTATTGGCAGGGCCTGTCTCAGGACGAACCCAGGCAGCACACTGTAGGATTTGACATGAGGAACTCGCTGATCGCTTCCATGGAAACTGCCACAAGAGGTTCTGAGAGGATACTCGCTGTCCACATGAAGACAGCATCAGGATTTGTGAACATTATTTCTCTATATGCTCCAACCCTTTCATCTGCCCCACAGGTCAAAGATCGATTTTATGAGGCTCTCGAGGAAGAAATCTCTAAAATCCCCAGCTCAGAAGGCATATACATGCTAGGTGACTTCAATGCTCGTGTTGGAGCTGACTGGCAGGCCTGGCCACCCTGTCTCGGCCACTTTGGCATTGACAGGATGAACGAGAACGGACAGAGGTTGCTGGAAGTCTGTTGTCATCACGGCCTGTGTATTACAACACCTACTTCAAGTGTAAACATCTGCAGAAAGTGTCCTGGAGACACCCCCGGTCCTGCCACTGGCACCAGCTAGACCTTGTCATCACCAGAAGAGCCGACCTCCGCAGCATCCTCCACAGGAGAAGCTATCACAGCGCCGACTGTGATACCGACCACTCACTTGCTGCAAGCAAAGTCAGACTGATTCCCAAGAAAATCTGCCATCAATCACAGCAATGACTGACTCAGTGACAGCAATCACGCATTAACACCTGCATCACTTCTGAAACTGAAAGGGTCCAAACTTTTGGCGACATCATTCAACAAAAACTTGAAGATTATTCAAACAGCAACAACCAAGCAGATGCAGACGCGAAATGGTCCTACCTCCGCGACGCTATATACAACTCTGCGGTGACCATGTACGGGAAAAAAATACGCAGAAATGCAGACTGGTTTGAGGCACACTGGAATGAAATGCAACCAGTCACAGAGGCCAAACGGAAAGCACTGCTAGCTTATAAGCAGAACCCTTGTCCTAGCACTCGCGACGCCCTGACAGCAACAAGGAGGAAGGCCCAGCAGATCGCCCACTGTTGTGCCAATGAGTAATGGCTGAACCTGTGTGCCAACATACAGGTAGCTGCCGACTGTGGCCATGCCAAAGGGATGTACAAGGGCATCAAAACAGCAACCGGTCCCACCAGCATCAAAACAGCCCCCGTCAAATCCAAGTCGGGCGAAGTCATCCCGGACCACAGCAAGCAACTTCAGCATTGGGTTGAACACTACCTAGAGCTTTACTCAACCCAGAACATCGTGACAGATGCTGCCCTCAATGCCTTACCAAGCTTGCCAGTCATGGAGGAGCTAGACAAAACGCCCAGCGTGGAAGAGCTCAGCAAAGCCATTGACTGTCTTAGCAGTGGTAAAGCTCCAGGGAAAGACGGCATCCCCCCTGAAGTCTTAAAAAGTGGTAAAGTAGCACTCCTACAGCCTCTTCACAAACTTCTCTGCCTCTGCTGGAAGCAAGGACATGTACCTCAAGATATGTGTGACGCAAACATAGTCACATTGTACAAGAACAAAGGGGATCACAGTGACTGTAACAACTATTGTGGAATTTCATTATTCAGCATTGCTGGCAAAGTCTTCGCCCATGTCACTCTGTCCCGCCTGCAGAGTCTTGCTTTGCGAGTCTATCCTGAGTCACAATGTGGCTTTACAGCTGAAAGGTCCACAGTAGTCATGATCTTCTCCCTCCGTCAGCTGCAGGAGAAGTGTCGAGAGCAGCAGCAGCCAATATTCAACACGTCTGTGGACCTAACAAAAGCCTTTGACTTAGTTAGTCGAAGTGGGCTCTTTCAGCTTCTGCGAAAAATAGGCTGTCCTCCAAAACTTCTGAGAATAATTACCTCATTTCACAAAGACATGCATAGCACTTTCCTCTTTGACGGTGCAACTTCAGATGCCTTCCCAGTCAGCAGTGGAGTGAAACAGGGCTGCGTCCCGCACCAACCCTGTTTGGAATCTTCTTCTCAATGCTCCTCCATTAAGCTTTTGATGATTGCCCTGAATGTATCTATATTTGCACGAGATCGGGTGGAAAACTTTTCAACATCACGCAACTGCGTGCAAGAACCAGAGTGACAGAGGTCCTAATCAGAGGGCTACTCTTTGCGGATGAGACAGCCCTTACATCACACAACGAAGATGGCCTCCAGTGCATGACTCCAGCTATCCCATGCACACAAAGAGTTTGGGCTCACCATCAGTATAAAGAAAACCAACATCATGGCACAAGATGCTCATACTCCCCCTGTCATCACCATCGACAATACTCAGCTTGCTGTAGTCAACAGCTTCACCTACTTGGGGTCCACAGTTACCAACTCCCCCTCCCTAGATGCTGAAATTAATTCCAGAACAGCCAAAGCAGTTGCTGTGATGGCAAAGCTCAATAAACGAGTGTGGAACAGTGATCTGTTGAGTGAGAGGATCAAACGCTGCGTCTACCAAGCCTGTGTCCTGTCAACTCTCCTGTACGGCAGTGAGTCCTGGACAACTTATGCCAGACAGGAGAAACAGCTCAATGGATTCCATCTGTGCTGCCTCCGATGCCTCCTACGCATCAAATGGCAAGATAGAGTCACCAACACGGAGGTACTTGAGCATGCTGGCCTGCCCAGTATGCCCACACTCCTCAACCAAAGGCGTCTTCGATGGCTTGACCATGTGCACCGCATGGAGCCAAACTGCCTGCCCAGAGAAATCATGTACAGTGAACTGTGGGAAGCCATTTGTCCGGTAGGACAACTCCTGTTGAGGTTCAAAGACGTCTGAAAACACAATCTCCGATACGCAGAAATAAATGCCGACCACTGGAAGGAGGTGGCCAAGGAACGTGACATTTGGCACCACTGTGTAAGAGAAGGAATGAGCAGGGCTGAAGCAAATTGGAGGGAAAAACAGGAGAGGAGGCATACTGCAAGACACGAGCGTGCAGGGGCGGAACAACATCCATCAGCCTTCATCTGTGCCAACTGCAACAAAGACTGCCACTCAAGGACTGGTCTACACAGCCACTCCAGATGCTGCGCCAATCCTTGACAAAACACACTTCACCATCACGTCTTCGAGACGAGGATGTCAGGATGTATTGTCTATCGAAGTCTGTGTTTTTCTGAAAAAAAAAAAAAATTACTGAATATTCTCTCTCTTTCCGTGCCTGACTCCTACCCGTCCATCTGTTGCGCATCTTGACACACACGTCTGATCAGATACTCATGTTTCCTTTACCGGAAGGAGGGGCTCTCCTTGGGTGTTTGCCGGGGGTGCGCGTTGGTTCGTGTCCAGACTGGAGATTCAAAGCTTTAAAACTCATTGACAAGATGTAGTAATGATTTTACCTCTAAAGATGTATAAAATGTTCAAACACTGGCTGTAGTGTTATATTTGCTCTTTTATTTGTGGTTTTGCCCCGTCTCTCTTCACACACGCTCCCGCGTTGGGTGCTTTTAGGCAAGCAGACTTTTTTCAACACAAACCTGGCACTTTGCACACATGGTCAGGACGGAGATGCAAGGAAACGTCCACCGGGGGGCCGGGGGAGACGGAGGAAGGGACAGTGTGGGAAAACTCTTGGGTGAGTGTTTTTTAAATCACACACTCTGTTTTTGTTGATGTGTTTCATTAATACTCATTAGAAACATGGAAGTGAGTGCAGTACAGCAAAGCATTTGATTGGTTAGACTGAGCGTTTGAGCGCCACTCAGGGACAAATGTGACTGGCGAAAGTGGCGGAAGTTGACGAGGATTGGCCGAATTTGCAGGAAAGCTGCGGTGATTGGACAAAGTTGCAAGGTCACACAATAAGTGCGATGACAGCTTGATCTAGCGTGAAATGGCACGATCGCAACATCATGAAATCCTGGAGGGACTGATCATATCATGAACAAAGAAGATTTCTCAGGACCTCAGAAAAAGAGTTGTTGATGCTCATCAGGCTGGAATAGGTTACAAAACCATCTCTAAAGAGTTTGGACTCCACCAATCCACAATAAGACAGACTGTGTACAAATGGAGGAAATATAAGACCATTGTTGCCCTCCCCAGGAGTGGTTGACCAACTAAGATCACTCCAAGAGCAAAGCGTGTAACAGTCGGTGAGGTTACAAAGGACCCCAGGGTAACTTCTAAACAACTGAAATAGATTAGTTTTGTGTGTGTGTGTGTGTGTGTGTGTGCGCGCGTGCGTGCGTGCACGCGCATATATGGCGCTTTACATGTCAAGTGACATCTCAAAGCGCCTACAGTGAGACCATTATTCATTCACTCCAGACAGACAGGTAGTGGTAAGCCATTACTATAGCCACAACTGCCCTGAGGCAGACTGGAGGCCTCTCTCGCATTAGTTAATGTTAATGTTCATGAGTCCACCATCAGGAGAACACTGAACAACAATGATCTGCATGGCAGGGTTCCAAGGAGAAAGCCACTGCTTTTCAAAAAGAACACTGCTGCTCATCTGCAGTTTGCAAATGATCATGCGGACAAGCCTGAAGGCTATTGGAAAAATGTCTTGTGGACGGATGAGACAAAAATAAAACTTTTTGGTTTGAATGACAAGCATTATATCTGGATAAAGGAAGACAATGAATTCAAGCATAAGACCCTTATCACATCTATGAAACATGGTGGTGGTGGTATCATGGCTTGGGCCTGTTTTGCTGTATCTGGGCCAAGATTGCTTACCATCATTGTTGAAACAATTAATTCTGAATTATATCAGCAAATACTAAAGGAAAATGTCAGGACATCTGTCCATGAACTGAATCTGAAGAGAAAGTCGGTTATGCAGCAAGACAACGATCCTAAGCACACAAGTCACTCTACCAAAGAATGGTTTAAGTAGAATAAAGTTGTTTTGGAATGACCAAGTCAAAGTCCTAACCTTAATGCAACTGAGATGTTGTGGAAGGATTTGAAGCAAGCAGTTCATGTGAGGAAACCCACCAACATCCCAGAGCTGAAGCTGTTCTGTATGGAGGGATGGGCTAAAATTCCTCCAAGCCAATGTACAGGACTTAACAGTTAGTGGAAACATTTAGTTGCAGTTATTGCTGCAAAAGGGGTTTAAGTTTAATGTTTATTTGAAAGGGACATTACATACTATGAACATTAATACAAATGTAAGTATGCCAGATTAAGCAATACTGCTAATTTGCATCTGTAGACCCCCGGCGGGTCACAAAAACACACAATCATACACGAGCAGAACAACTGCAATGAAGCCAGATGATACTAATCAATTAGCCAAGTTAGAAGCCTGTCTTAAGGAAATCAAAGCTTGGATGACTTGTAATTTCCTGCTATTAAATTCAGATAAGACTGAAGTCATTCTTGTTGGTCCAAAAAACCTTAGAAATTCCTTTCCAAATCAAACTTTCAGTTTGGATGCAGTTACTCTTTCTCTTAATAGCTCTGTGAGGAACCTTGGAGTTATTTTTGATCAGGATTTGTCCTTCAATTCACATATTAAATTTGTTTCTAAGACTGCCTTCTATCATTTGCGTAATATTGCCAAGATTAGGAGCATCTTGTCTCAGAGTGATGCTGAGAAGCTGATCCACGCTTTTGTTAGCTCGAGATTAGATTATTGTAATTCTTTATTATCAGGCTGTCCTAAAACATCTTTAAAAAGTCTTCAGCTGATCCAAAATGCTGCAGCAAGAGTTTTAACAGGTACTAGAAAGAGAGATCATATCTCTCCGGTTCTGGCCTCCCTTCATTGGCTTCCCATAGAGTTTAGAATTAAGTTTAAAATCCTTCTTCTTACTTACAAAGCTCTAAACAATCAGGCTCCTTTTTATTTAAAAGATCTGATACTACCGTATCATCCTAACAGAGCACTACGCTCCCAAAATGCAGGATTACTTGTAATACCTAGAATCTCCAAAAGTACAATGGGAGGCAGAGCCTTCAGTTATCAAGCTCCTCTCCTGTGGAATCAGCTGCCAATCTGGATTCGGGAGTCAGACTCGATCTCTGTTTTTAAGAATAGGGCTAAAACCTACCTTTTTGATATAGCCTACAATTAGGGAGGGATCATGTGTTTCTGAACCCTCCCTTAGTTATGCTGCTAATAGGTTTAGTCAGCCGGGGGACCTCCAGTAATGCACTGGGCCTCACTCCTTTCCTCACTCTCTATGAAATATTTTTTTTTTTTTTTTTGCTGGTCATTAACATTTGTTTGTTCTCTCCCATAGATTGAGTCCCCATCGTGCTGTTTGCTCTCTACATGTCTGTTCTTTTCTTCTTCTCTATCCCCTCACCCCCCAGCCAGTCGCAGCAGATGACTGCCCCTCCCTGAGCCTGGTTCTGCTGGAGGTTTCTTCCTGTTAAAAGGGAGTTTTTCCTCTCCACCGTCGCCAAGTGCTTGCTCACAGGGGATCGCCTGATTGCTGGGGTCTTTCTGCAACTGTGGGGGTCCCCCCTACAGTTGCTAGTGCTATAAATAAATAAATAAAATAAATAAATAAATAAAGTGAATAAAATAAATAAATAAATAAAGTGCTATGAGATGACTGTTGTTGTGAAATGGCGCTATATAAATAAAGTTGAATTGAATTGAATGAAACTGTACAAAGTGGATATGCTAAAGTGCAAGAGTTAAGGTGCTACAAAACAAAACATTTAAATGTCACACGAGTTAAGTGCTGTGTATGCATACACGGGGTCATACCAGATACTGAAATCAAAAGTTCACAAACTTTTGCCACTCACAGATATGCAAGATTGAATCATTTTCCTAAATAAATAAATGGAAAAGTAAAATATTTTTGTCTCATTCATTTAACTGGGTTCTCTACTTTTAGGACTTGTGTGAAAATCTAATGATGTTTAATTAGGTTTTACTCAAATTTATGAAAAATGTAGAAAATTCCAAAGGTTTTACAAACTTTCAAGCACCACTATAAGAAGTCCTTGTATCAGGAATGAACCTGTAAGATTTTGGAGGTGAGAAAAAAACAAATACTTCCACCAAGACCCAATCAATGTTAAAGAAAGAGGAAAAAAGTGATCCAGAATCCACATCCTGACCCAGATCACCTCCAAAATCTAATGGGTTCATCCAGAGTCCAAGGGCCATCTTGACTGAAAATTTCATCTGGTAGTTTTGGCATAGTCCTGCTCAAAGATTGGTGGAGCTATGCTCTTTGAGTGACCTCTAGCTATTACTTGAGAAACTCTGCCTCATAAAATTTCCAAACGTTTTTTTTGGAAACCAACTGGCTTGTTTTACTTATAAAAGTAAATACTGATATTTTTTTTATTTAACCTTTATTTATACAGGGTAGTTCCACTGAGAGGCAACCTCTCTTTTTCAAGGACGCCCTGTTCACACTCACACTGTTACACAATTCACACCTGGAAGCTGCCCAGTACAACCACAGATTGACCTGTGGCCACAGAGCAGCTCCACTGGAGCAGTTGGGGTTAAGGGCCTTGCTCAAGGGCACCACAGTGGGGTTAAGAGGGGTGGAGCAAACACTGCTATGTTATCTACCTCACCCAGACCTGATCCTGCAGGTCCAGGGATCGAATCCATGACCCTCTGCTCACCAGTCCACATCCCGAACCATTAGGCCACCACTGCCCTGGATATACATTTTCAGTTAACTTAGTGAGTTCATAAATGCTTAGTTTGTCTTTTCCTTAACGCCATTTGCTTCTATTAGATGACAGAATAATATGAAACACTGGTTACTCCTTTTCAAGAGGCACTGTGAGATATTTTGATGCATGATACATGTTTTTTTTTTATTTATCGGTTTCTTTACTACTAAAAATGGTGAACATACTATATAATGATTAGGAAGTGGGGGTTTTTGTGTTTTTTTTTTTTTACAGTTAAAGTTTATCCACTGTGTTACATGGACTAGTTCAGCCAACAGTGCATTTACTGGCCAGGCAAGTATAATTAAGGAAAAACACAGTATCTATTGTTTCTACTGCATCTAAGCCAGTAATTGGTTGTATAGATATTTTTTTTGCCACATTCTAATGTTTAAAAATAGATTTATCCAATAACAAATGTTTTTTTTTCTTGAATCAAAAATAAAAGTATTTTCAAGAGAAAAGGTAAAAAGCATTAAAAAAAACAGCAACATGGTAAACTAGAGGGCACTCAGAGCATGCATACCACTGCCAAGGCTCCCTCCCTTTGTCCATCCATCTGTACAATGCGAGATAGGGCCTTGGTGGAGGTATGCACTCACAGGTCACCTCTAACATCTAATGAGGTCATCTTTGGGCCAAGGGCCACCTCTGGTGAAAATTTCATCCAAATCCACCCAGCAGTTTTGGAGTATTGTTGCTAACACTCTGTGAGAAGGTAAGAGCCTTGGCGGAGGTATGGATTTTGAGATCACCAAAATCTAATCATGTGTTCAGTGTGCCGTGATACAACTTTCTTGAAAATTTGAATGAAAAGCTCTATATAAATGCAATCCATTATTACTATCATCAGACAGAAATGACTAGAGGAGGAGGAGAAGGAGAAGAAGAAGAAGGAGGAGGAGGAGGAGGAGGAGAAGGAAGAGAAGGAGAAGAAGAAGAAGACAGGAAAAATGACTTTGGTGGGCTGCCGAGGCATGTGTCTCTATGGCATGGCCATGCACGTAACTGAGTGGACACGTCTTAGTGGGGCAGTACATGAAAAGCGCCAGATTAATATATAAAATAATATTCAAAAAATTCTTGCATCCACATCATCATCCGAATCACCACCAAAATCTAATCATCTGTTCCCTGTGCCATTACACACCTTTCCTGAAAATGTCATCAAAATCCGTTCATAACTTTTTGAGTTATGTTGATAGCAGACAAACTGACCGACCGACAAACCAACACCACTAAAAACATTACCTCCATCCTCCCTTGGCGGAGGTAATAAATCACAAGCTATCAAAAATATGCAGCACATACTACTATCATAAAGGTCATCTCATAAAACTGGACTGCATCAATAAAACAAAATGTCACAAAAAGGCATAAGAACAAACAATCTCTCTTGACTCAAGCTTCAATATTAATGGAAAAAGTGAAGGAGCCCAGGAAGAAAGAAAACATTGCATCTTTTAATATTTTCTATAACTGCTACAATAATTACAACCACAATCCTTGAGGTCGAAGTCTTGAAATCTCAGCGAAACAGCTGGAAGTCCTTCAATGAGGGCATCAGAGAAACCAAGACTGAGAAAAAAAGAATCAAACTAAAACCTTAGCATGAATTTGGTCTTTCTTGGTTCTGCAGGGTGTATGGTCCATGGTCCTGTAATATTTTAGTGTTTCTACTATGTGATCTGTAGTAGGAATGCAACAACAAGCCAGAAGCTAGTGGCACATGTCAAGTCTGATTGACCAAAGTGTACCCAAATTGGGACTGGGCGATATGAAAAAATTCCAGTCACGATAATATTTTTCATATTGATTGACATGCATATACACATATTGTATATATACATACACACACACATCAAATCACTATTTCTGTCAAGCTTAAAGGTTCCTTTTTACTCCTAAGTGAGATGTGAAGCTACCACAAGATTAATTTTAAACATTTATTTTCTGTCAGAAGTTGAACCTGACAAATGTAAAGCAGAACATTATACAACTGTATTTCAAATAATTGTAAAACATTACAAAATATAAATACTTTATAATATTCTGCTCACCAACTTACCAATAGCTGAGAGAAGTACATACCCAAAGCAATGCAGCCGTGTCCACTTGTTTAGTGATGTGGCCTTCACTATATTTGTCATGTGAAAAAGTGTTTACTCCCTTCCTGATTTCTCATTTTTTTTGTATGTTATGTTTGTCACATTTAAATATTAAAGATCATCAAACAAATTTAAATATTAGACAAAGATAACACAAGTAAACACAAAATGCAGTTTTTAAATGAAAGTGTTTATTATTAAGGGTAAAAAAAAATCCAAACCTACATGGCCCTGTGTGAAAGTGTGACCCCCCACCCCACACACACCGTTAAAACATAAATCAACTGTGACTTATCACATTTTTGGAAAGCTGAGTTCAATTTGTCTAGCCACACCCAGGCCTGATTACTGTCACACCTGTTCTCAATCAAGAAATCACTTAAATAAGACCTGCCTGACAAAGTGAAGTAGACCAAAGGATCCTCAAAAGCTAGACATCATGCTGCGATCCAAAGAAATTCAGGAACAAATGAGAAACAAAGTAATTGAGATCTATCAGTCTGGAAAAGGTTATAAAGCCATTTCTAAAGCTTTGGGACTCCAGAAAACCACAATGAGAGCCATTATCCACAAATGGTGAAAACATGGAACAGTGGTAAACCTTCCCAGGAGAGGCCGGTCGACCAAAATTACTCCAAGAGTGCAGCAATGACTCATCCAAGAGGTCACAAAAGACCCCACAACAACATCCAAAGAACTGCAGGCCTCACTTGCCTCACTTAAGGTCAGTGTCCATGACTCCACCATAAGAAAGAGGCTGGGGAAAAATGGTCTGCATGGGAGAGTTCCAAGACAAAAAACACTGCTGAGCAAAAAGAACATAAAGGCTGGTCTCAATTTTGCCAGAAAACATCTTGATGATCCCCAAGACTTTTGGGAAAATACTCTGTGGACTGATGAGACAAAAGTTGAAATTTTTGGAAGGTGTGTGTCCTATTACATCCGGTGTAAAAGTAACACAGCATTTCAGAAAAGGAACATCATAACAACAGTAAAATATGGTGGTGGTAGTGTGATGGTCTGAGGCTGTTTTGCTGCTTCAGGTCCTGGAAGACTTGCTATTGTAAATGGAACCATGAATTCTGCTGTCTACCAAAAAATCCTGCAAGACAATGTCCGGCCATCTGTTCGTGACCTCAAGCTGAGCGTACTTGGGTTCTGCAGCAGGACAATGATCCAAAACACACCAGCAAGTCTACCTTTGAATGGCTTAAGAAAAACAAAATGAAGACTTTGGAGTGGCCTAGTCAAAGTCCTGACCTGAATCCAATTGAGATGCTGTGGCATGACCTTAAAAAGGCGGTTCACACTCAAAAACCCTCCAATATGGTTGAATTACAACAATTCTACAAAGATGAGTGGGCCAAAATTCCTACACAGTGCTGTACAAGACTCATTGCACATTATTGCAAAAGCCTGATTGCAGTTGTTACTACTAAGGGTGGCCCAACCAGTTATTAGGTTTAAGGGGCAATCACTTTTCACACAGGGCCATGTAGGTTTGGATTTTTTTTCCCCTTAATAATAAACACCTTCATTTAAAAACTGCATTTTGTGTTTACTTGTGTTACCTTTGTCTAATATTTAAATTTGTTTGATAATCTGAAACATTTAAGTGTGACAAACATACAAAAAAATGAGAAATCATGAGGGGGTGAACACTTTTTCACATCACTGTAAAAATGTCTATCGTTTCATAGAATACTCTATCATTTATATCGTGATTTACAATGCACATACTCCCATTTCTTCAGTAAAGCTTCTCACGCACTACTTGTCAGCACCCCGGTCCCCGCCTCTCCCCTGCAGTGCGCACAGTGGAACCTGGGTGTGGTGGGTGGCTAGGCTTCAGTCTGGTGGTTGCCAACTCCAAACTAGGGGTGTGCCATATCGTATCATTCACAATAATACTGGTATACATTTTGATACCGGTGTAAAAATTAATATCATGATATTTGGAGCCTGCTGCGTGACGACGTCACACTGTTATGATTCTGACGGAAGTTATAAGAAACGGTAAAACAAACATAGCGTGGGAAGCTGTAGCGCAGAAATCAGACATCCAGTTGAGTGGAAATATTTAAGTGTCACTTTCTGTTTCAGACTGCTGTCATGTTAAAAAAAATGGTGCAGCAATGTGGATAATCTGCCTGCATTTTTTCCACATGTCACTGCTAGAGCGGTATTAATGTCGGACAATGTGCTGCTCAAAGTGGCTGTTGTATTTTAGTTTTGGCTGCTTTGTTTTGATTTTATTCAACCATCCGAAGGGGGGGGGGGGGAGACCAAAACATCCATTCAGTGCAACAAGAGCCAAAAAGCCTCAGGACAGGTCTGTGCAACAAGAGTAATGCAGGTAAAGTGATTCAGCATAAAACCTGACATCTGTGTGCAGTTAAGATGTACAAGTTTATATTGTTTTCTTGTAATATTGATATAGAACTAACAAATATTTTAAACTAAATCTGAGCTGCTGTTTATAAACTGGAGAAATAAGAGTTTTTGTTTGGTTTTACTAAATATGTTGAAGGTAAATAATGCTGGCCTGTGAAACGGTCCTTTTTTCATAAATTTAAAAGAAAGAAAAAATATAGTCTGTAATATCGCAAAAAAAAATATCGTTATCATGAAAATTCACAGAAATATGATATCATTTTTAGGCCATATTGCCCACCCCTACTCCAAACTACCGGTTTGGTCAAATAGCTGCTACTCCTGTTTGCCAGGGAAGTGGGAATGTTTTCCATCATGCTGCATGAGAGAGGATAGTCCGCTAACCTTGTTTTAATAGGAGGTAAGTAACGTTAACACCAGGTCTAATTATAAAGCAGCAAATGCTAAATGACAATGTCACGTTGTGCCAATTGCAAACATTATAGTGTACCAGACCATTGTTTCATTGGTTTAAATTACTGCTGAGTTTCTTAGTTTTGACTGAAAAAAAAATTATTAATGCTGCGAAAGTGCATGATGGTGGCACATGCACACAAAATAAATAATAAATAAAACAGGTCGGAGGGAAAGATTGGGTCTTAATGTAATTTATTTGATTTCAAATAATCTTAATTAGTCAAGCAGTGATAATGAGTAAAGTTAAAGTCATCACACGGATTTTATTACATTACCTTTTGTGTCTTTGATTTTCAGATCAAATTTTCATCGATTTAAACTAGCAACTAATTTATATCTGTAGATGGCAGCAATGGATAATTTTCTCATTTGTAGACTTTTTCTATGTTATGTTTTTTTGCTATTTCTCCTCTGGCTCAGGAATACTTAAATTACTTGTGTTTGCTTTTTATTCATATGATATGATTTAGAAGAAAAACCTCAAATTTATGAGAATCAAGTCTCAAACGCACATTAAAAAACTATTTTATAACAACATTGCAAAATTGTGAGGAAAAAAACGTGAATGTAAAAAAAGTTTTTAAAAAAAGATGGTCCTTTTTATGTGGTTATCCAAACTGTAGAAATTACAGAAAACTGTATATCGTGATATACATATTGTTATCATGATATAAGATTACTTTATATCATGATATGAAATTTTGGTCATACCGCACACCTCTATGTCACACTGTCATGATGCAGACTTGTTTCTCTTCACTCATTCTCCAGGATTCAAGTGCTTCGGTCAGTCCTAAAGCAACGACTTCACCTGCATGGTCTTCAGGAAAGTTTGAAGACATTTGCTTTTCAAATTCCAATCTTGATCAATGAAGTGGGCAGTGAGGCTCATATATGGTACAGATGTGCGACTTGACCACAAATCTAATGTAGTAGCAAAGTATGGTACACTTCGCTGCTCCTTTTCAACAGTTTCTCTACATTCTATGTACAGCTGGGGAAGTGCCGTCTGGGAGAAATATTTACAGCCAGGGAGTTGGTAACAACAGTTAATTACATAGGTCAAATAGGTTCATTTTGTCTTCTTTTAATTATTTATCTTTTGTTCTTATAAAAGACAAAAATAAAATAGAAAGGAGATGTCTTTAACTTCTTAACATGTTTCGACTGTACACTGTAGCCTTCGTCAGAAGAGTCAGCTGACTCTTCCAAACATTAGCAGATGTATCAAGCCGTGGCTGCTGGTCCTGTTGTGTGCATCAATCGAATGTGAATTCCAGACATATGACTGGTTTGGTGTGGTGTATTGTCATTTTCTTTGGTTTTTCATGTTGTCTGTCAAAACATAGACCGAGTGAGTTCTATCGACATTCTATCGACCATGCTTTATGTCTACGTCAAACAGGTTCATTTTGTCTTCTTTCAATTATTTGTCCTTTTTTTTTTTTTTTTTTCTTTTGAAAGACAAAAGTAAAATAGAAAGATGTCTTTACCTTCTTTACATGTTTCAACTGCACTGCAGCCTTCATCAGAAGAGTCAGCTGATTGCTGCCAGGTGACATTTATCAGCTGATTTTCGTAGGCGGGGCCGGCTCAGCGGATCTGACAGATCTGCTGAGCTGGCCCCGCCTACGAAAATCAGCTGATAAATGTCACCTGGCAGCAATCAGCTGACTCTTCTGATGAAGGCTGCAGTGCAGTTGAAACATGTAAAGAAGGTAAAGACATCTTTCTATTTTACTTTTGTCTTTCAAAAGAAAAAAAAAAAAAAAGGACAAATGCTTTATGTCTCTATCGAGGAAATATTTCACAATAATTACAGTTAGCATTTTATTGCCTAGCCCTAACCCGAATATTACTTTACTTCCACCAATGTATTTTTAACATTGAGAAAATTTTGAGGCAAACATTTATCACACCAAGAACATCTGGCAGATGACAAAAAACAGCTTCTATGAGGTTTGAATCTGTTTTAGGTTGGCAGCAGGGTTAAAAAAGTTGTTTTCCCCCAATTTTATAAAATTAGTTTTAACTTCAGATACACACAGTTGAGGAGAAGTTGAAGATGAAATAAATGTCATTAGGAGTTTCTGAAGAATTCCTTGCTTTTGAGTACTGAAACTCAACCTAAAGGTGCCATCCATCCATCCATCTTCTACCGCTTTTCCGGAGGTCCGGGTCGCGGAGGCAGCAGTTCAAGCAGAGAAGCCCAGACTTCCCTCTCCCCAGCCACCTGCTCCAGCTCTTCAGAGGGGATACCAAGGCGTTTCCAGACCAGCTGGGAGACAGTCTCTCCACCGAGTCCTGGGTCTGCCCCGGGGTCTCCTCCCAGTGGGACGTACCTGAAACACCTCAAGTGGGAGGCGTCCAGGAGGCATCCTAATCAGATGCCCATACCACCTCAACTGACTCCTTTCAATGTGGAGGAGCAGTGGTTCTACTCTGAGCCTCTCCCGGATGACTGAGCTCCTTACCCTATCTCTGAGGGTGAGTCCAGCAATCCTACGGAGAAAGCTCATTTCAGCCGCTTGTATCCGCGATCTCGTTCTTTCGGTCATTACCCAAAGCTCGTGACCATAGGTGAGAGTAGGAACGTAGATTGACTGGTAAATCGACAGCTTCGCCTTAGAACTAAGCTCCCTCTTCACCACAACAGACCGGTACAACGTCCGCATCACTGCAGATGCTGCTCCAATCCGTCTGTCGATCTCTCGCTCCATTTTCCCCTCACTCGTGAACAAGACCCCAAGATACTTAAACTCCTCCACTTGGGGCAGGAGCCTGTCCCCAACCTGGAGAGGACAATCCACCTTTTTCCGGCTGAGGACCATGGACTTGGAGGTGCTGATTCTCATCCCAGCCACTTCACACTCAGCGGTAAACCGTCCCAGCAAGAGCTGTAGGTCATTGCTGGATGAAGCCAACAGGACAACATCATCTGCAAACAACAGAGATGAGATCCTGTGGTCACCAAGCATGACACCCTCCGTTCCCTGGCTGCGCCTAGAAATCCTGTCCATAAAAATTATGAACAGGATCGGTGACAAAGGGCAGCCCTGGCGGAGTCCAACTCTCACTGGGAATGACTCCGACCGAGTGTTGGCAATACGAACCAAACTCTCACAACGGTCGTACAGAGACCGAATAGCTCGTAACAACAAGCCCGATACCCCATACTCCCGAAGCACCCCCCACAAAAATCCACGAGGGACGCGGTCAAATGCCTTCTCCAAGTCCACAAAACACATGTAAACTGGTTGGGCAAACTCCCACGAACCCTCAAGAATTCTCGAGAGGGTAAAGAGCTGGTCCGATGTGCCACGGCCAGGACGAAAACCACATTGCTCCTCCTGAATCCGAGGTTCGACCAACGGCCGGACTCTCCTCTCCAGTACCTTGGCATAGACCTTCCCAGGGAGGCTGAGGAGTGTGATCCCTCTAAAGTTGGAGCACACCCTCCGGTCCCCTTTTTTGAAGAGAGGAACCACCACCCCGGTTTGCCATGCCAAAGGCACTGCCCCCGACCTCCACGCAATGTTGCAGAGGCGTGTCAACCATGACAACCCAACAACATCCAGGGCCTTGAGGTACCCAGGGCGAATCTTGTCCACCCCCGGGGCCCGGCCACCAAGGAGATTTTTAACCACCTTGGCGACCTCAGCCCCTGTGATAGGCGAGTCATCCCTCTCGTCCCCAAACCCTGCTTCCTCTGTGGAAGGCGTATCAGTGGGATTGAGGAGATCCTCGAAGTATTCCTTCCACCGCCTGACGATATCCCCAGCTGAAGTCAACAGTGTCCCATCCGCACCATACACAGTGTGGACGGGGAGCTGCTTTCCCCTCCTGAGCCGCCGAACAGTTTGCCAGAATCTCTTTGAAGCCGACCGAAAGTCTTGTTCCATGGCCTCACCGAACTCCTCCCATACCCGGGTTTTTGCTTCAGCAACCACCCGAGCTGCACTCCGCTTGGCCTGCCGGTACACCTCAGCTGCTTCGGGAGTCCCACAAGCCAACCAAGCTTGATAGGACTCCTTCTTCAGCTTAATGGCCCCCTCACCACTGGTGTCCACCACTTGGTTCGGGGGTTGCCACCACGAGATGCACCGACCACCTTGCGGCCGCAGCTCTGGGCCGCCGCTTCAACAACAGAGGTGGAGAACATGGCCCATTCAGACTCCATGTCTCCAGACTCCCTCGGAATATGGTCGGAATGCACCTAAAGGTGCATTCAGACTAAACGCCAACGAGTGGATTTTTCATGCGGCATGATTACATTTTAACTCAATGTAAACATGCAAATAGACATTAATTCACCGTCTGAATGAGGTGCAGATGGGTGGAGTTGCCTCTGCAGCTGTGTTCAACCTGCTGTAGAAATCCCCAAAACACCATCATGCTTATATTTACATTATCCAACTGGGGTCTCATCTGAAAAAATTGTCCCTGCCTCCAAAATTTCACCTGAATGATGGTCATTTACACTGCTAGCCTGCTAGCCTTGTTAGCATGTCCGTGACAGGAGTCCGTGGGTAAATAGCTGCTACATTTCAATTTAGTTGCAGAGCCCAGGTCCATCTCTCTGTAGGCGAGTGGCCTCATTTTCAAACTAATTTAGCTCTCATTTTCAAACTAATTTACTCTCCTATGTTGATACTTTTACTCCAGTGACGGCAGAATCTCAAGGGCAATAATAGCTAATGCTATCCCTTGGACGTGAATGTGAATGTCTTCCACATGTTTACATTAACTTTACATGTATTCACGCCACGCGAAAAAGTTGCTTCGCGTTTGGTCTGAACACACCTTAATGAAAAGAAGATAAATTCCCATTTATGTGCATCTATGAGCTTCTTTGGAAAAACTATGAGCATTTGTGTCTTTTTGTTAATAAATTCAATAAATTAAACTCACTGCCAACTTCATGGAAAGCATTTAAGCAAGTATTGACAAGATCAGGGGTGCTCAATTTATTTATTTAGCGAATGCAAAGTCCTTAAGCCAAGCAGTTGCCTCCTGGTTTGCTGTATGGAGGGTGTGTAATCCTCCTTCCAGTCTTTGGAGCGGGCAAGCCTCTATGATGTGTTCCATAGTTTGCTCCTCTCCACATGCGCACAGCGGGCTAGGGCTACTGCCCCATCTGTGAAGGCTGGCCAAGCAGGGGCCATGTCCAGTCCTGAAGCGATTGAGTGTAGACCACTGTCTCCTTGGGAGGTTGGTGCCCGGGACCTGTTGGTTGGGGTTTATCACCAGCTGTTTGTTTGGGACCTCCTTGGTCTCCCATTCCTCTTGCCAAGCTGTCTGGATGGTAAAGTCAGCTGGGGGAGGGTTTTTCCAAATCGGCCGTCTGGATGAAAGTCGAGCAGTGGGTGGGGTGTAGATATCTGCATGGATTGGTAAGTGAGGAGAATCTTTAACTTTTTGGAGCATCCTTTGAGTTAATGCTGCTCGCCGGATGTGTGGAGGGGCTATGTTTGACAGTACAGAGAGCCAGGGGAGTGGCGTTGAGCGGATTGTTCCAGTTATAGTTCTCATGGTTGAGTTGAGCTGGGTGTCTACATGGTGTGTGTAAGATGACCTGGACCAGACAGGGGCACAATATTCTGCTACAGAGTATGAAAGGGCCAGTGCTGAGGTGCGCAGGGTGGAGACTGCCGCACCCCATTTTGCACCAGCGAGCTTGCAGAGCAGGTTGTTTCGTACTTTCACCTTAGCAGCCGTCCCCTTTAGATGTTCCTTGAAGGATAAGGTCCTATCAAGGGTCACTCCAAGATAAGTTGGATTTGGGGCATGCTTAAGCTTGAGTCCGCTCAGGTGGATGTTTAGTTCTCTGGCAGCTTTTGCATTGTGGAGATGGAATACACTGGAGACGGTTTTTGCTGGGCTTGGTTTTAGGCGCCAGATTTTGCAGAACTGGTCCAGTTTAGCAAGATCTTCCATGAGCACCCGTTCCAGTGGTTCAAAGTCTGGTGCTTGGAATGCCAAACAGATGTCGTCTGCATAGATGAATTTGCGGGATTTTGTAGTAGGCAGGTCGTTTATGTAGAGGTTGAACAGAGTTGGAGCTAGAACTGAGCCTTGTGGGAGTCCGTTTTTCTGCATTCTCCATGCACTTGTGTTCTGACTGAGGTGGACTCTGAACCTTCGGTTGGTCAGCAGGGTTTTTATAATTGCTGTTGCCCAAGCAGGGATCGCCTTTATAAGTTTCAGGAGGAGGCCTTTGTGCCAGACCGTATCATAGGCGGCTGTAAGATCGAGAAACACAGCCCCTGTCTTCAGTCTGCTCTCGAAGCCATTTTCAATGAAGGTGGTTAGGGCCAGTACTTGTTCTCCTGTACTGCGGTCCTTGCGGAAACCTGCTTGATCCACACTTAGAATATCCTCTATTTCTGGGGAAATGCGTTGCAGTATTAGGCGCTCCATGATTTTGTAAGGAACGCTGAGTAGGGAGATTGGGCGGTAGCTTGCTGGTAGTTTGTGGTCTTTGCCAGGTTTTGGGATGGCAATGACCTTTGCTGTCTGCCATTTCTTTGGGATCGAGTTCGTTTGTGTGATCCTTGTGTAGAATTGTGTCAACCAGGTTAGGGCTCGGGGGCCAAGATTTTTCATGAATTCTGGGAAGATGTTATCGTATCCTGCTGCCTTTCCACATTTCAGGCCCTGTAGGACTTTCTCCAGTTCAGCAGCCTCGAAGGGTTCAGGGTTCGTTTCCTCTACAGGCATTTTTTGGTGTTTTTTTAGCTCAGTTGTAACTGCTCTTCTGGTGTCTTTGTCTTGGGGTGCTTTGGCGATAGTCAGTAGGTGGGATGCAACTTGGTTGGGTGTGACGGATGCTCGGCTTTGGCTAGGGGGCTTCTGTGCAGCTCCTAGGCGACGGATGAGGCTCCAACATTTCCTGCTAGAGTGCGTAAAGCTCCGGTCAGCAACTGTCTCCTCCCATTTCTTTCGCCGGGCTGTATTTAGCGAGTCAATGAGATGGTCTGCTATCTCTGGGTCCCCTGATGTTTGATAGGATTGTAGGAGGGCAGCACTTTCTCCGTCCAAACATGGGACATAGAGGGGTCGGTAGCCTCGTGGGATTGCAGTATGGGCAGCCTTGAAGATTGCGCTGCAGAAGCGGTTGTATGCTTCATCTACAGTGATGGTGTGGAGTGGGATGGTAACAACGCTCCGGTCCAGAGTTTCACTGAATTTCTTCCAGTTGGCTTTGCGGA
This sequence comes from Pholidichthys leucotaenia, assembly GCA_020510985.1. Lineage (NCBI taxonomy): Eukaryota > Metazoa > Chordata > Actinopteri > Cichliformes > Pholidichthyidae > Pholidichthys > Pholidichthys leucotaenia. The sequence continues at coordinate 328,543,266 of CM035842.1, read as the reverse complement.
AGTTCCAGCGCATCTTCCTTGGGCTGTATATGACTGAAAGTTGTAGGCCAATGTGTACAAGCAGGGGCCGGTGTTGGCTGTGTGGAAAATCATCAAGAATGAGGATCTGTGTAGGATATGGCTCCCCATTCAAAGAGCTGACCCAACACAGGTCAGGAGAATAGTCCTTCTTCCACCTAGCAGAGTGGAAGGTTCCTCTTTGTTTGGGGTCGTATATCAAAGCAAGGTCATTTCTGGATGCCCAGTCTGAAAGTGCCTCCCCATCACTGTCCACTGCTGGGTACCCCCAGTCAGGGTGATGGCTGTTAAAGTCCCCCACATAGATGGCGGGGTGGGGTAGGGTGGGTAAGACCTGCAGATCCCAGTTGGCATTAGGGGGCTTGTACACATTGACAATATGGAAGCCACCAATGATTATGGTGTCTGAGAAATGTGTTGTTATCAGGTGATTTGCTTCAACTATGTCAGAACGCACATAGGTGGCACGTCCATGTTTAGCATGTAGAACATAGCACAGGAGGTCAAAGCCTTTGATGGTGAAGTGGCCAGCTTCCTCTGTGCCAATATGAGTCTCTTGGAGGCAGATTACATCAATCGAATGTTGGAAGGCGAGGACTTCGATAAGGCTTCGCTTGGCTGCAGATAGGCCTTCAACGTTTAGTTGTAATATGCAAAGGGCAGATCCTACCACAAAGTGCTCTTGGGGCTGTTTGCTTTCGGCTTTAGGACTGTGACTAGGATTCTTCTTTGACTTGGCACAGAGGCGTCGTCTCTTCGAATTTAGTCTGCTGGTAGGATCATTAGCTTCCCCAGGCAAGCCCGGGTACTGGCGGAGGGCGCGACGAGAACGCTGATCCATTGCCCCCCCTTATTGAGGGGTGCTCAATAAGTCGATCTCAATCGACTGGTAGATTGCAAAGGCACTGTGGGTAGATCGTGTGACATTAAAAAAAAAAAAAAAGTTTTTAATTCTATCGCCTATCCTCCCATCTGTCCTCTTATTGACATTTACCATTTGATTGATGTACAGGGCAGCCAATCAGGAAAGGTCCTGTCCTCTATGTGTCATAGGTCACTCTGCATGCGCAGTCAAACACGCTAGCTAGTTACTGCTAAACTCCAGCGAGCTGTGACCATGTTAGTGCTTCCAATTTCTATCAACTAAAGAAGGGATATTAAAAATGAGTGGGGGAACTGAACCCAGTAAGAAGACAAAAACTTACCACTTCTATGCAAAATGGGGGGGCAAGATTTTTTTTTTTCCACAATGGCATTTTTGAAGTGTATTTGTCTGATCTGTCAATCTATCATTGTGTTTCCAAAGAAAGGAGATGTGGAGAGGCACTTTCGAACTGTTTATAAAAACTACGACAATAACTTCCCTCCGAAAAGTGAGCTGAGAAAAAGAAAGGTGAAGGTGTGGCGATGTTAAAATAAGACACGGCGTCTGGAGTTTTAATGAAGTTTATTGATCAAATCATCGCCATCACGGAGCTCACCCCAGCTGCTGTATAAGCATGCTGGGGATCGCTCTCAGGCTCTCATGAGCTGTAGTCAGAAGCAGTCAGAAGAAGAACAGAGGGTGAACATATGAATTCAGCCACTTAAATACCCAGCAACGGACAATACATCAAAGGCATTTTATCATCAAAGGAAATGCATTCAGACATGTGACATTTGTACCACAATGCGAGCAGGAAGCATGAATGTTTGCATTTGCGTCATACATATCCACAGGATGCTGGTGCCTGAACTAAGCACAGGAAGGCTGCCTATTGATCTCAACACACACATCTCACTGTCCTGTTAATTGCTCTAGTCGAGCGCTGTGTTTGTCCGTGGCTGCTGTGGGGGGGTACCCCATACACTCCCCCCCCAGAGGGCTTAGCGGGGAGCTGAGACCTCGGTAGTCCCGCTTTGGTGGCGAGCTGCGGGGAAAGTCTGTGCCGGGGAAGGGAGGAGGGTGGGGGTAGTAAGTGGCGGGGGATGTCCATGGCTGTGGGAAGAAAAGTTAGTCTCTGATTCCTCTCGCGATTCAGTCCGGCAATGAAGAAAAACAGGAGCTGAAGCTATGTGAGGGACTTGGCGTTTCGGCTTTAGGTGCGTTCGCGGCCCTAAAGCCCTCGGGGACAGCTGACGGCTGGATTCCCGTCGTGCGCCGTGGCTGAGACTTACACCAAATCCTGTGTGCGGGCTGCGTGTGTGCTTCAGGTGTGTGAGCAGTCCTGAAGAGCCGTGTGCAGCGGCGGAGGATGATGTATAAGTCTGTAGAGCCAGCTTGTCTCTGGTGCGCGGCACGCGCTGCGGCCACGTGCCTTCCAGCTGCGCTGTTCTGATGCGAGGCTTCTGTGCATGGCCGGTCCGCTGTCGCGAGGCGAATCAAGGTCAGGGGGCTTGATGGAGATCTGCGCAGTCGGCGCCGATTGTCTCCCCTGTTCGGGCTGTTGGTCGTCGCTCGTGCCGGGTCATGGTGCGTTCAGGTCCACGCGTTCTCCGTCGGCCATGGGCCACCGTCGTGGAGAGAGGGCAAGGTGTGTGCGCTCTCGTGTGGAGACACAGAATCGTGTGTCAGGAACCGTGAGAGCGGCCGGTCCAGCGTGGATGTGCCGATCTAGGCGTGCAGACCTCACCATGAAATTTCCTCAGCTTTCCCGGTCGTGGGTGGTCTCCGAAGAGCGTCAGAGTCTCCCTAAAGCAGAAAGGAAGGGCAGATCAGTCGGGCTGCCGCGTTCGCTTGTCGTCGGAGAATCACTGCCGGGTGCTGCGTTTGCTGGCAGCGTGTTCTTTTCAGCGTCGGGTCGCCAGCGTGGTTGTCCAGACCAGAAGGTTGCGTCGCACAAAGCGTGTGCGTCTGCGGGGTCACCAGTGTGGCGATGTTAAAATAAGACACGGCGTCTGGAGTTTTAATGAAGTTTATTGATCAAATCATCGCCATCACGGAGCTCACCCCAGCTGCTGTATAAGCATGCTGGGGATCGCTCTCAGGCTCTCATGAGCTGTAGTCAGAAGCAGTCAGAAGAAGAACAGAGGGTGAACATATGAATTCAGCCACTTAAATACCCAGCAACGGACAATACATCAAAGGCATTTTATCATCAAAGGAAATGCATTCAGACATGTGACATTTGTACCACAATGCGAGCAGGAAGCATGAATGTTTGCATTTGCGTCATACATATCCACAGGATGCTGGTGCCTGAACTAAGCACAGGAAGGCTGCCTATTGATCTCAACACACACATCTCACTGTCCTGTTAATTGCTCTAGTCGAGCGCTGTGTTTGTCCGTGGCTGCTGTGGGGGGGTACCCCATAAAGGGACTGAAATCTCAGTTAATCGGACAGCAGTCATTTTTCACACAGCTGAATTCAAAGGCAAAGGCAGCCACTGAAGCATCATTCCGGGTGAGTCATTGCATTATTAAGCATATTCCAGCAGCTACTGTCCAGACTATGCAACCCTGGCTGACTCCATCCAGCGCAAGTCATCAGAGTACGGTAATGATCATAAACGTATTTAATTGTATTGTGCCATAAGGGTTCAAGCAGTTATATAATGTACGGTGTACACTGTACACCAACATATATTGCCATATTTGGCATTTTTTAAAGGTAGGTAGATCATTTTGACCTAGTCATTTTAAAAGTAGCTCACAAGCCAAATATGTGTGGGCACCCCTGGACTGGACTGTAATCCCAGCTTTAGTAATATGACTGTATTATAGGCCAAGACATCTTAATCATTATAAAGGAAACAGCCACTTACAGTATGTCAGCCGAGCAGTAACAAAATACCAAGTACACTCTGTACACTGGCAGACAAAGATGCAGAATTAGGCAGAGGATGGGTAGATGAATGAGGAAAACAGAGAGACAGAGACAGAGTGTATGACGGCTCAACTATGCAGACAGTCAGCATGAGATCAACCAACAACCATCCAGTACCTCCAGGGTTAAAGTCATTTATCAATCTAGTCTGCTTTGTGACAAACTGAAGAGTGGAAAGGCTGCTGTGTTTGCAAGTCTAGACATACTCTGGGTGTGTGTGTGTGTGTGTGTGTGTGTGCGCGCGCGCACGCATACACATGCACATTGGTTAATTAAACCAGTGAACTGAGCCATTAGGTTGCTGACTGACACATCTACAGAAAGGTTAGAGCCCCAAATTGATTTAGTACCTCCTGTCTAGAAACAACGGGGCTTAGATGAGGCAAAAGTGTTCACTCACAAAATCAGTGTTTAGGTTACCAAAACACATCAGTATGTTCACAGTAAAAAAAGAAAAAATAGAAAACAAGACGGTGATTAAATTTTAAAAACTAAACGTTCTTTTGTGAATACTTCATACTGGAACTGGAGAAAAACTTTATAAAACTCACAAACTCTCTCTGAAAAAACAACTTATATCTCAGACATAGCCAAAGGCCATCTTCTATAATGGAGATTATTTGTGTCCTCCAATTCAGTCCCTAAAAACATTTTCGGGAGGCAATTCAGCACATCCTCCCAATATCCTTCGTATAGGAAATATGAGCTTGTGGTTTGAGCCATCCAATCAGACTTTCAACTGTTTCATATGATGAAATGGCATTGAGACTGTAATACAATCAGCAATGCCCAAGTGAGCTTTGACCAGACACTGCAATTTAGTGTGAATTTCAATTCAATGCAATTCAGTTTATTCATTCATTCATTCATCTTCTTCTGCTTAATCCTTTTCAGGTTGCGGGGGGGACTGGAGCCTATCCCAGCATCTTTGGGCAAGAGGCAGGATACACCCTGGACAGATCGCCAGTCCATCGCAGGGCCAACACAGAGAGGCAGACAACTATTCACTCTCACAGTCATACCTAAGGACAATTTAGAATCCCCAGTTTGATGCCAATTAACTTAACTTGCATGTTTTTGGCATGTGGGAGGAAACCGGAGAAACCCCGGAGTAAACCTATGCAGACATGGGGAGAACATGCAAATTCCACACAGATCACTGTTGGTCGGGGGCTGGGATCAAACCCAGGATCCCCCAGCCCCTTAGGGTGAGTTGCTGTGTTGCCGCAGTGCTAACCACACTGCCATATGTATTTATGTTTATGAAAAAAAAAAACACACACACACACACACACAAAAGATCAAATCACCCTTAACACGCCAATGGACAGACTGAAAAGGATGTAGGCTGGAACAAAGCTTACCTCTTGTATTTCAACTTGCTTTGCCAATGATAAAAATTTTATTTGAACAACAGTGATATTCAAGCAAGGGCTCATCAGCAAGGAGGTGGGCGTTAAATGGTTATACGCTACAGTTAGTTATAAACAAGCAATTTGTTTGGATAACAGTGATTCCAGGATTTACTATATTCCCCAACAAACATTCAAATGTTTCACTGGATATGCATGACTCTGCTTCAATAGTGTTCCAAAAATCTTTAATTTATAGTAACTGTTGGTGGCTTCTCATAAGACAGGTGCATCTCAATAAATTAGAATGTCATTGAAAAGTTGATTTATCACTCTATAAATTTAAGAAATCTCTGTTGGTGGCTTCTCATAAGACAGGTGCATCTCAATAAATTAGAATGTCGTTGAAAAGTTTATCACTCTATAAGAAATCTCTGTGTGTCTGTCACGATCATAGGACATCATAGGACGGCCTATGATGTCTGCCTGATGTCCTGTGATGATCCTATGATCTCAGGCTACATAAGACTCGCAATGATGTGATACAGTATAGGCGATGCCATCATATAGGCAATAGGAGCGGCTACCTATGATGTAGTGTCCTCAATGCCTGCCTTGGTGTCTTTATGATGTCATATACACCACATAGGACACGTGATGATGTCATATAGGCGATACCGTGATATAGGCAATAGGACTGGCCACCTATGATGTAATGTCCTATGATCCCTGCCTATGATGTCTGCATGCTGTCCTATGATGATCCTATGATCTCAGGCTACATAGGACTCGCAATGCCGTCATATAGGCAACAGGACTGCCTGCCTATGATGTGGTGTCCTATGTTGCCTACCTATGATGTAGTGTCCTATGATGCCTGCCTCAATGTCTTTATGTCATATAGACCAACCCAGATGCTACATAAATGGAGAGCAATAGAGTGAGGAGACACGTGGAAACAGAATATCGGCCGCACCTCGGCGGTAATGCACCTGTAAGCTGGTTGCCAACCGCCAATCAAATCTAAGAGAAGAAGAAGAGGTAGGCTGGTTGCCATCCACCAATCAAATCTTTTTGAACACAAATTTCTCATTTGTGTTCAAAAACATCAGGAAAGCAATGGAGAAAGTGGAAAAGTGGTCATATGAGTGGGGATTTAAATTTTCAAACAGTAAAACCTGCTATATGATTTTCACAAAAAAAACAAAAAACAGAACTGCTACATCAACCAATAGAGAAAGTGAGTGAGTTCATTATCTGAACTCACTCACTTTCTCTATTGGTTTATTTTTATTTATTTATTTATTTTTATTCTCTATTGGTTTATTTATTGTATGCACTATCAAACCACAATCCTAGATATTATCTAGGATTGTGGTTTGATAGTGCATACACAAGGAGAGTTCATGTTGAAAATCTGGTGACAAAGTGCAAAAAAGTCAATCTCATAAAAACTGTAGCTGGACATGAATGGGGTGCAGATAAACAGGCTTTAATTGACATTTACAGAGCACTAATGAGATCAACAATAGACTATGGATGCATGATTTATGGAGCAGCAGCAAAGACGACTCTGGAAAAAATAGACAGAATGCAGCATAGAGCACTTCGCCTGTGCATTGGAGCCGTCAAAACAACACCAAACAATGCAGCTTTAACAGAAGCAGGAGAAATGCCAATGGATTTGAGAAGAGATCAACTCACATTATCATACTGAGTCAAGCTGAAAGGAAGTGAGGAAGTGAATATTTCAAAAAGAACACTACAAGAAAGCTGGGAATATTCTAACTTCCAGAGACACAGGTTTGGGTGGACAATTGAAAGAAAAGCCAGAATGTTACGGCTTGCACATTATTGATATAGCTAACACCAGTCCAGTGAGTAATGTTCCCCCTTGGCTGTTTCTGGGAAAAGAAGTAGACATTAGTCTGCTAATGAGGAAAAAGGATTGGCACATGAGTGAAGTTGGTGTTAAAACAAGCATTTACCTCAAGAACAATTACTATAACTACTTACAGCTCTATACTGACGGTTGAAAGAACAAAGAGGGCTCTGTTGGAGTTAGAGTATACATTCCAGAGTTTAAAGTGACCATCGCAAAAAGACTCTCCAACAATACATCCGTGTTTACAGCCGAGATGGTGGCAATAATTATTGGTTTGCAATGGGTGAAGGAGGTCAGACCGGACCGGATGGTGGTGTGCACAGATTCACTTGCAGCTTTAAAAACCATACAGACACTAAAATCTACACGGGAAGACTTGGTGATTGAGCTATATCACAGTTTATTTAGGGTACACAGGGGTGGTGGAGAAGTTCAGTTTTTTTGGTTTCCTGCACACAAAGGGTTGAAAGGGAATGATTGTGCAGACAAATTAGCAAAAAGTGCACTTGGGAAAGAAATAACTATACCATTGTCTTTTGGAAAAGGTGAAGGGAAAGCAGTAATCAAGAAAAAAGGAATTGAGCTTTGGCAAAAAAGATGGGATGAAGATCATAAAGGTAGATCGTATTACAAAATACAAAAATCTATTGCACTAAAGAATTATAAAACAACAAACAGAAGGGAAGACATCATTATGGCAACACTCAGACTGGATCATACAGGTTTAAACTGCACTTTATTCACCATGGGGAAAAGTGAAAGTGACAAATGTAGAGAATGTGGAGTAAAAGAAAATGTCACAAGCATGGAATGAAAGAGAGAGAATGAAAAATGAAGTTCGAGAGGCTGGTAGGGAATGGGATTTAACTGGCATTCTGGGAACAGATGGAGACCACTAAGAATCAAGAGAAGGGCTCTTTTCTCTTTTTTAAGTCATAGAATTTAGGGGTCGGGCTCAGATGACAATGTTGCACACTCTTGTACAGTAGGTGGCGGTATACACCTTTCAGTTGTTTGCTATCAACCAGTAACCGAGAAGAGAGAGAAGAGAACTGCTGCACGTCAGGAAAGATCCCGTGAAGATGACACAGCTGAGGTTTGAGCAGTTCCTCCCAGGCATGACTGTGTTGCATGTCACAAAAGATGCCGTGAAGATAAAACACCTGAGGTTCAAGCACGTCATAGGGTACGACAGACAAGGGATGCACAGACAGGAAACGTGTGGCAGTGCGCCATGCACGTGCTGAGTCACTTGAAGCCCGAAATGCCCGCAAAGCGAGCAACGCTACTCACCACGCAAGGCAAAGACAAGTTGAAACTGAGGAGATGCGGAATAGTCGGCTGGCTGCCAACGCTGCATGCCAGGCAAGGCACAGAGATGCTGAGACCGAATAGAACACACTACTTTAAACCACACCCATTCGAAGCAGTAAATCTGGAAATCTCACTCAGTAAGGCAGAAGGAACTCTATAAATTCAAGAAATCTCTGTCAGTGTGTCAGTCTGTCACCCCATTAAGAATAGGACAGACTAAACCACACCCATTCAAAGCAGTACCCATGAAGAATGGCAATCTACACTACAAATGTGTAAAATGCCAAGCAAAATGCTGATTTTCTCCGGGTGCTGCGGTTTCTGGGTTTTGACGGGCATACACGGGTCTTCCAGAACAGGGTCGAAAGCCACTGTTTGCTCAGATCTATTTTCATGATCCTGTCCATGAACAGGATCCTGTCCATGAACTGGAATTACAACGCACCTATCCCTCAACCAGTGGTCTGAACGAAGAAAAAGAAGAACAAGAAGACCCACCAGATGGAGAGCAACAGAGTGAGGGGAACTGCTGCACGTCAGAAAAGATGCTGTGAAGATGAAACACCTCAGGTTCAAGCAGTACGCCGCAGGCATGACTGTGAACAACACAGCCGTCTCAGACAGGAGGAGACCCTTCACCAATGGCCATGCAGAAATACTTGCTTATATTTGGTTTCTACAGGCATGGACGGGTATGCACGGGTATGTACTAGTTTTAGTAATTCAATTCAACAAATGAAACTCCTACATTGTATACATTCATTACACAGTGATATATTTCAAGTGTTTATTTCTTTTAATTTTGATGGTTATGGCTTATAGCTAATGAAAACCCTAAACAGTTTCTCAAAAAATCTGAATATTACATAAAATAAATTTTAAAAATTTTAATAGAAATGCTGGGCGACTGAAAAGTATGTCCATGTACACACTCGATACTTGGTCAGGGCTCCTTTTGCATGAATTATTGCAATCAGCCTGTGGCACTGCTGAGGTGTTATGAAGACACAGGTTGTTTTGATAGCGGCTTTCAGCTCATCTGTATTGTTGGGTCTGGTGCCCCTCATCTTCCTCTTGACAATAACCAGTATGTTGCATCTTGCACTTTGGGAAATGGGAGTTGTTCAGTCATCATTATAATTTAGTTTATATGTGTAGTTTATAGTCGATCGTCAATAAACTCATGCAGTACACGTTTACAAATATTTGAGACCCACTGTAGTGCATCCTTTTATATTTTAGCAATATTATAAGTACAAAACAACAAACATTATTTTTTTTTAGGGCCCGAGCAACTAACAACGTCAGTGGGCGAGAACCCTATTGTAATAAGGGCCCAAGCCACTGACAAAGTCAGTGGGCAAGAGCCCTATTGTAATTGTTAGAATTTTTTTTTCTTCTTCTCCATCTAAGACCTCATTTTTGGGGTAGTGAACATGCATGAAAACTCACCATTTTTTTTGCAGGGACCTCAAGACTGGCAAAAAATTGAATATTTTGGAGGAAATATGAATGACCCCACAAAAATGGCTCTACAGCACCACCTAACATGTGAAGTCAATGGAGAGCGGCACACACTTACTTTTGCGTAGAAAGATGAAAATCAGGTGAGATGTTGATCATGTCGAGACATGCAAAAAACTCCATAGAAGTCATGGTCTACACCCAACAGGAAGTCAGCCATTTTGGCACAAAATGGCAGTGACCTGATTTCCACCTCGCGCAATTGACTCGTATTTGATCGAACTCGTCCTAGGGTTTTAGTCCAATTGAGCTCATTTGTGTTGACAATCATCTATACCCATGTGCCATTAAAAGTTATTGAAAACTTTTCTAAAAGCTCGACGGTTTGGCCGTAGGGGCGTGGCAAAGTTTGATGTCTCGCCATGATCATTCAATAACTCTGGTATGCATTGTCGGATTTCAAACAAATTCAATATTATGGATATCAGTCATCATCCGAAAATCATCCAATTTTCACCAAATTTTCTACACCATTTGCACTACAGGTGGCATTGTTGTACATGAACTGCTGTTGTTGTTTTTCCAGTCTTACTAGTTTTTCTTTTTTTATATTGTGTACACGACTGAAGAGAGAGAGAAACGCCATTTCAATTCTCTTGTATGTCCTGTACGTATAGTAGTATTGGCAAATAAAATCTAGGAAAGTTTTTGGTTTGCATGCATCCTCGAGCCTCTCCCCGATTTTTCAAAATCATTTATTTCCTCCTTCCTGCTCTGATTTGGCCTTCCGGACTTGGTATGACAAAGGTCTAACAATGATAGCCTTTATATCAATAATATTTTCCCATCTTTTACTGACCTATCCAGTAAATTTAACCTTCCAAACATGCATTTATTCTGACTGTTTCAGATTAGACATTTTGTGAAGTCCCAATACCCCCATTTTCCTCACTGTCCACCGGCACTGACAATGAACAGATTGTTATCTCTTAACTACAGACAGAAAAACTTACTACAACTATATATAACACTATACATACTCTATCTGACAACTGGTTAACTACTCTGAGATCTACATGGGCCCAAGACCTCGGGACATCCCTGTCAGATGAATGCTGGGACCAGCATTATATACAGTATATATATATATATATATATATATATATATATACTGTATATATACTATATATATATATATATATATATATATATATATATATATGGGATAGGGAAAGTTAACTGTGACTTTTGACCTTATAACCCCACACCCATAGTCAGAGGTCAGGGTGAACATGTGTACAAAGTGTGGTGATCCTAGGTGTCACTGTTGCGATATAGGTTGTAGGGCATTTTAACCTTGACCTTCGGCCCCCCAAACCCATAGTTTTAGGTCAGGGCCCCAAGGTGAACCAGTGTACCGAGTTTGGTGACCCTAGCTTTCTTTGTTTTTGAAATACAGTTTAAATGGCAACTTGACTTGCAATCCCAAACCCATAGTCAGAGGTCAGGGTGAACCTGTGTACCGAGTTTGATGACCCCAACTTTCTTTGTTGCTGAGCTAGTTTAAATGGCAATCTGGCATTGACCTTTGACCTTGTAATCCCAAAACCATAGTCAGAGGTCAGGGTCACAGGGTGAACCTGTGTACCAAGTCTGGTGACCCTAGCTTTACTCATTGTACACTAAAAGGGTATCAGGAAAGCTAACCATGATCTTTGACCTTTTGACCCCAAACCCACAGTTGTAGGTCGAGGTCCCAAGGCAAACCTGTGTAAAAGGTTTGGTGATCCTACCTTTACTCACTGCATAGTAATAGGGCACAGGGAAAGTCAAGTGTGATCTTTGCTCCAAACCCATAGTGAGAGGTCAGGGTCTCAGGATGAACCTGTGTGCCAAGTCTGGTGACCCTAGCTTTACTCGTTGTATAGCAGGGGTCACAAACTGGTGGACTCCGGTCTGGATCCGGACCCCGAGATTCCTCCTTCCAGACCTCAAAGCCTTTTAAAATAATAAGTGGAAAAATGATACAGTTTTGTTTCAACTGAACAAAAAAGCGGAAGTGAAATGCTGTATCGGCGGCCACCCAGACATTTTATAGCGTGAAACCTTGGACGTTCTCAGCAGAATGGGGGTGTCATTTTCAGATAAATTTGTCCATGTGACTTGTCACATTTCGCCTCCATTTCTTTTATTAAAAGATGTTTAAAGTAAATTCATGGGTCACTGCAAACACTTGGCTTTAAAAGTACAATGCTGTCACACAGTGAGAAGAAAAAAATCCTGAAAACAAAACAACAAAAAAAAAAAAATGCATTGAGAATTGTTTTAGAATCAAATCGGTGACCCTGAATCACAATTGTATTGTGAGGTGCCTAAAGATCCCCAGCCCTAATTCGGACCTCAGGTGGGGAGGAGGACTGACTTTTCAGACCTCTTGCAGTTTTAGTTGGTCACCCCTGTTGTAAAGAAATAGGGCACAGGGAAAACTAACTGTGACCTTTTGACCCCAAACCCATAGTTGTAGGTCGGGGTCCCAAGTTCAACCTGTGTACAAAGGTTGGTGATCCTAGCTTTACTCAATGTCTCATAATAAGGCACAGGGAAGGCTAACTGTGACCTTGGACATTTCGACCACAAACCCAGTCAGAGATCAGGGTGAACAAGTGTACAAAATTTGGTGACTATAGCTTTACTCGTTCTATAGTAATAGTGCAAAGGGAATGTTAACATTGACCTTTGACCTTCTGACCCCAAACCCAAAGTCAGAGGGCAGGGTCTAAGCCACCCAAGACTTGTCTAACTCTGGATTTACACTGACTCCGGATTAAGTCCATTATGGCTGTAATCCGGACTCCGCAGCAAATGATTCCCATTCTCATCAATTTTCTAATCCCCACCTGGTCCGGACCACTGTGGAACAAAATCGGCTTGTTATATTTGGATCGCTAATGAAATGCAACAAGTCTATTTTTGCCAGATGCCAGATCCAATCCGCAACGAAATGCAGTGGTATTTTGTGGTATTTAAAAGCCATTTGTTCATTAAAAACTGTTTAAGGATCGTCCATTATTTTCTGAGGTCTACCCCTCCACCTCTGTGTCAGAAGGTAAAAACTTGACTTAACATACAAACACTTCATAGAATTAAAATTAACGGGCTACTTATGTTTTTTTTAGAGCCTCAAAATCCAACTGGAGAGCTCCAACATCACACTTCCTTGTTGTTACCACATGATCACGATTGGTTCATCTTGGTCACTCTCGGGTCTTTCTTGAGATATCACATTATTTTGTATAATTCTCGCGCGATCTTGTATTTCAAACTCCATTCTCATCCATGCCACTGCAAAGCACAAATAGAGCTGGTAGGGATGAACGCAAGGGAACAACTGACTGCATCCGGAGTCACTGTAAATCCTGGGTTAGACATGGCAATATCGATTTGAAAAGGCTACATCATTTTGAGTAGTTTGTTCACAAGATTCTGGGAGAATTGACCACTGATCTTGACCTAAAGGTCAGAGGTCACCCAAATTCAAACTCGTTTGAGCTTCTTCCTAGATACACATATAGTATCAATATGAAAAGCCCACATCATTTCTTTCTCTAGCCATCGTGTTCACAAGTTAAGTGTTGATGCTGCCACCACCGCCGCCCATCCACCCGGGGCGGTGACAAAAATACCCCTTCAGCCTTAAGAGGCTGAGGGGTAAAAATGTTTACCATGTCCATGTTTGCTATCTTTTTTTTCCAGCACAACTTCACCTACGTATATGATCTGATAGTTATTTTTTCCCTTTAACCTATGTTATTAATATATTGGGCCCCCAAATACACAAAAAATATCAAATACAAATTGAAAAAATATACTATTTTGTATAATTCTCACGCGATCTTGTATTTCAAACTCCATTCTCATCCATGCCACTGCAAAGCACAAATAGAGCTGGTAGGGATGAACGCAAGGGAACAACTGACTGCATCCGGAGTCACTGTAAATCCTGGGTTAGACATGGCAATATCGATTTGAAAAGGCTACATCATTTTGAGTAGTTTGTTCACAAGATTCTGGGAGAATTGACCACTGATCTTGACCTAAAGGTCAGAGGTCACCCAAATTCAAACTCGTTTGAGCTTCTTCCTAGATACACATATAGTATCAATATGAAAAGCCCACATCATTTCTTTCTCTAGCCATCTTGTTCACAAGTTAAGTGTTGATGCTGCCACCACCGCCGCCCATCCACCCGGGGCGGTGACAAAAATACCCCTTCAGAGCTACAATGCTCTGCACTGGGTGTGTTTATATTTATATATCTATATATTTATTCCATCTAGCTACAATGCTCCGCACTGTGTTTTTATATATCTACATATTATTCCATCTAGCTACATTGCTCCGCACTGTGTGTGTTTATATACTTGCATATTTATTCCACCTAGCTGCAATGCTCCATACTGTGGGTGTTTATATATTTACATATTTATTCCATCTAGCTACAATGCTCTGCACTGTGTGTTCATATATTCATATATTTATTCCATCCAGCTACAATGCTCTGCACTGTGTGTCTGTGTGTGTGTGTGTGTATATATATATTTTATAGTAATATGTACATATGTAATCTCAATAGAACACATTTTTTTAAATATCTTCAACTTAGAAACTTTATTCGATCAAATCAAAATAAAGCTCTCACTCGACCTATTTATTCATCCTTGGAAAAAATGATGATGAAAGATAGTAAAAGAAAGGGTATTATTTCAGAGTTTTATAACTCATTGACACTATCTTCAAGTGAAAATTCACTGAAAAGATTAAACTACTGGAAAGAAGATCTGCAAATTGAAATTTCAGAGGAACAATGGGAATTGGCTTGTACAGAAGCTCAAACCGAATCAATAAATGCACGCCTTAAATTGATACATTTCAAATGGTTAATGCGGATGTATGTTACACCGGAGGAGTTAAATAGATATAACAAAAATATACCAGATACATGCACAAAATGCATGGAAAGTAAAGGAACCCTATTTCATTGTTTATGGGAATGTAGATTAATAAGAATGTTTTGGGAAGAGGTGAGGGTAACAATTGAAAAAATAATCTCAAAACAAATCATATTGAATCCTAAACTGTTTTTGTTGGGTCTGTACCCAGAAAAGCATAATTTTAATAAAAGTGAAAGAACATTCATAGACCTCAGTTTGCTTAATGCCAAAAAATGTATTGCACTATTATGGAAAAAGACTCATAGACCAGATGTGACTCAGTGGTTAAGACAGATGTTAACAAACCTTCCATTAGAAAGAATAACATATATACTAAAATCAAAGGAAATTGTGTTTGAGAATATATGGAGACCTTTTATTGATTATGTAAAAAATTTAAACATAACTCTTGAAGAAGAAGGTGAATGATGTGTGTGGACCTTGTAAATTCCAAACTGGTGAACATAATATGTATACTTATGTATTGGATTGTCTAGACTAAACAGAGGAGCATTGTTGAAGACTTGATTTTGTTGGTGGTTGTTGGTGTTTTTAGTGCATTTTTTTTTGTAGTACTTTAGTGTTAGTGTTTGATTGTTTGTATCATGTTTGTTAAAAAAAAAAAAAAGAAAAGGTTCAATAAAGATATTGTGGAAAAAAAAATATGTACATATGTATATTAGCTGCTCTTGCTTGCTTGTTTTTTCTTGCCTTCTGATTGTTGCTCTGAGTGTTGCTATCCCTGTGCTGTTGCAATCCTGGAATTTCCCCGTTGTGGGACTAATAAAGGCTTATCTTATCTTATCTTATTTAATCCAATAAAAACCATAAACATGTTCAATGAACTGCTTCGGAACTTGAAAAAGTAAACACAGGCTGCAAATATGAACATATGACGGTAAAAATGAAATAAAAAACTAGCCACCTTATTCCTAGCACCCATGATGCCTTGCGTGAATTATGGGTGCAACTTCCAGTACTAGTTTAGAATGTGTGGTTGTCACTAAAACGGGACACTTTTCCTTGTTAAAAAAACAATGACTTCGGCATCAAAAATGCGGGAACACAGCCTTTTGCACCTCAAAAACAGTAATATAATCATACCACTTCCTATGACTATCGAGGGATGGGAAGAGGACCTTAAAAAATGGCCTCGCAGACAGTAGCTCCACTAGTTAGCGCCGCTGCTAAGATGCTAACGCTGTAAACAAATAAAAGCTCTGAGATATATCAATGTCTCCACCGCAATAAAGTCGGATGCATTTTGTTAAAACATGTTGGACATAATCAAATTTACCTCAGAGCAGATGTAGAATCTAGTCATAGCTATGAAGAACCACAACACTGTGCCTGGGTGTTTTAATGTTGGGGTAAATACAGACAACTGCAGCTGTTTGTTTTACCTCAAAATTAAAACGCTCATGCTGCTGTCATGCCGTGAAGGCTTGTTATTTAACTTAACACGTACAGACCTTTTCTGACAATTGTTCAAAATTTTATTGATCTATATTTTGTGATAATTTAAAAATTAATGTATTCTGAAGGTGCTAATATCAAGTCCATATCATTCCAAGGCAGTGCAATGAATGCAAAAAAAACCTGGAAAAGCTATTTGATCTTTCTTAAATCATTAAGCCTTAGGAAGCAAACTGTTACTATTTTTTATTTATTATTTTACTTTATGCAGCTTTGCATCTGGTGACATATACAGTGGTGTGAAAAAGTGTTTGCCCCCTTCCTGATTTCTCATTTTTTTTGTATGTTTGTCACACTTTAATGTTTCAGATCATCAAACAAATTTAAATATTAGACAAAGATAACACAAGTGAACAGAAAATGCAGTTTTTAAATGAAGGTGTTTATTATTAAGGGTAAAAAAAAAAATAATCCAAACCTACATGGCCCTGTGTGAAAAAGTGATTGCCCCCCCCTGTTAAAACATAAATTAACTGTGGTTTATCACATCTTGGTGATACACATGGTATCTCTTTCCACCTGTATGCTGATGACTGTCAGATTTATGTCCCTCTAAAACAAAAAGCTGCCTCATCAGTAAACTCATTCCTGGTGTGCACTGAAGACAAAGTCTTGGATGGCCCTAAACTTCCTAAATTTTAATGATAAGAAGACCAAAGTGATGGTGTTTGGACCTAGTCGCCCCTGTGAGTCCCTTCCTGTATACTTGGGCCCCCTTACTCCTTATGTTAAATCCACAGCTAGGAGCCTTGGTTTTATCATGGACAATGATTTTAAAATTAGACACGCAAATTCGTTCCGTGGTAAAATCCAGCTTCTTTCATCTAAGGCGCTTAGCAAAAGTAAAACCCATTCTCTCTAGACCACACTTGGAAACAGTAATCCATGCTTTTATTTCATCTCGGCTGGATTACTGTAACGCACTTTACGCCAGCGTCAGCCAGTCATCTCTTTCCCGTCTGCAGCTGGTTCAAAACGCCGCTGCTCGTCTTTTAACAGGTACACGTGGAAGAGATCACATCACACCCATCTTAGCTTCACTCCACTGGCTGCCCGTGTATTTTAGAGTAAATTTTAAAATTCTTTTATTTGTTTTTAAATCCTTGAATGGTCTTGCTCCACCTTACCTCTCTGAGCTTCTGCATCCCTACGCTCCCACCCGGTCCCTTAGGTCAGCTGAACAGCTGCTTTTGGAGGTACCAAAGGCGAGGCACAAGCTCAGAGGGGACAGAGCCTTTTCGATCATGACCCCTAGGTTATGGAATGATTTACCCCTGGACATTAGACAAGCACCTTCACTGTCCATTTTTAAAACACGTCTTAAAACACATTTTTACTCCCTGGCCTTCGACCCAGTATGAGACATTGATTTTATTGAATGAAATGGATTTTTATTTATTTTACTTTTTATTTTATTTATGAATTTATTTATTTATTTATTTATGTTTTACTGTGGTTCTTGTGTTAGCGTCCTTTGTGTTAGTGCCCTGCTTTTATGTTCTCTTGCTGTACAGCACTTTGTGTAGCGAGTGTTGCTTTTAAAGTGCTTTATAAATAAAGTTGATTGATTGATTGATCTTTGGAAAGCTGAGTTCAATTTTCTAGCCATTTCTAAAGCTTTGGGAGTCCAGCGAACCACAGTGAGAGCCATTATCCACAAATGGCAAAAATATGGAACAGTGGTCAACCTTCCCAGGAGTGGCCGGCCGACCAAAATTACCCCAAGAGTGCAGCAACAACTCATCCAAGAGGTCACAAAAGACCCCACAACAACATCCAAAGAACTGTAGGCCTCACTTGCCTCAGTTAAGGTCAGTGTTCATGGCTCCATCATAAGAAAGAGACTGGGCAAAAATGGCCTGCATGGAAGAGTTCCAAGATGAAAACCACTGCTGAGCAAAAAGAACAAAGGTTTGTCTCAGTTTTGCCAGAAAACATCTTGATGATCCCCAGGACTTTTGGGAAAATACTCTGTGGACTGATGAGACAAAAGTTGAACTTTTTGGAAGGTGTGTGTCCCATTACATCCAGCGTAAAAGTAACACAGCATTTCAGAAAAGGAACATCATACCAACAGTAAAATATGGTGGTGGTAGTGTGATAGTCTGGGGCTGTTTTGCTGCTTCAGGACCTGGAAGACTTGCTGTGGTAAATGGAAGCATGAATTCTGCTGTCTACCAAAAAATCCTGAAGGAGAATGTCCAGCCATCTGTTCGTGGCCTCAAGCTGAAGCGCACTTAGGTTCTGCAGCAGGATTCAAAACACACCAGCAAGTCGACCTCTGAACGGCTTAAGAAAAGCAAAATGAAGACTTTGGAATGGCCTAATCAAAGTCCTGACCTGAATCTGACTAAAATGTTGTGGCATGACCTTAAAAAGGCAGTTCACACTCAAAACCCTCCAATATGACTGAATTATTACAATTATGCAAAGATGAGTGGGCCAAAATTCCTCCACAGTGCTGTAAAAGACTCATTGCCAGTTATCGCAAATATCTGACTGCAGTTGTTGCTGCTAAGGGTGGCCCAACCAGTTATTAGATTTAGAGGACAATCACCTTTTCACACAGGGCCATATAGGTTTGGATTTTTTTTCTTAATCTTACACACCTTCATTTAAAAACTGCATATTGTGTTTATTTGTGTTATCTTTGTCTAATATTTAAATTTGTTTGATGATCTGAAACATTTAAGTGTGACAAACATACAAAAAATGAGAAATCAGGAAAGGGGCAAACACTTTTTCACACCACTGTATGACGCATAAACGTCAGATCTGTGACATTCATACAAGTGAAAACATACCTGGTGCTCTTGCGTCTGTACCACCGATCACGCCAACAGTCCTTTCTAGTTTTCAGTGCATGGTCTACGCATCGCCGATGAGAAGCCTCCATTTATAGAGTCTATGGCACAACCACGAACACCAGACACAAGTACCAGAACTATGCCAAAACATTCAAAAAATACAAAACCTACAAGTGCTGAAATTAGTTGCCACTTGAGTGCAAAACCGGTATGTGGACTAGACATTAAAATGAATTTGAAAATTTTTTAAAAACGGTATTTTAAATGCCCCACTACACTCTTGCTGACTGATTTAACACTACTTCGGCTGAAACCGTAAGTTGCGCCCATAATGGTTTCTACAGCAACGCCCTCAGGAATAAGGTGGATATAAAAATATTTCTCATAAAAACATGTTTATAAGATAAGCCTTTATTAGTCCCACAATGGGGAAATTCCAGGATTGCAACAGCATAGGGATAGCAACACTCAGAGCAACAATCAGAAGGCAAGAAAAAAACAACATCTAGTAAACATATGTCCATATTACTATAAATGTATATATATAGACACACAGTGCAGAGCATTATGGCTGGTGAATGTGCAGCAGAAAGTCTAAGCTCTCTCTCCGCGGATGCAGCGGGCCAGCTGGAAGTCTTTGGGCATGATGGTGACCCCCTTAGCGAAGAAGAGACCACCAGGTTGGCCTCGCAGGTCTCCTGCAGAGCCATGACGGCGAAGCTCAGGAAACGCAGGACGGTCTTGAAGTCCTGAGCGATCTCCCTCACCAGGCGCTGGACGGGCAGCTTACGGATGAGCAGCTCCGTGGATTTCTGGTAGCGACGGATCTCTCTCAGAGCACGGGCCTGTGACGGCGAGGCCTCTTCACTCTGCCGGTGGCCAGAGCGCCTCTCCGAGCAGCCCTGGTGGCTAGCTGTCTCCTGGGGGGGGGGGCTTCTTCTTCCAGTAGATTTTACGGGCGGTCTGCTTGGTTCTTGCCATCGCTCTTTATTATTCTGTCTTATATTTCTTTCACGCCGCCTAAACTCCAGCCCGGCACCCGCATCGTTTTCGCTACAGCTCCCGGTATGTCGAGTTTCCCATTAGCACCGGGCGGCGGCCAAGTGCTAGCTAGCACTAGCTCCTCCCCGCTGTAACGTCTCCCGCTGCAAACCGTGGCTCCGTCCGCCGACCCGGGAGACCCCCGGGGCGATCCGTGCGTCCGTGATATATATACAGAGTGAAAGGTGTAGAAAGAAGAAGGAAGATAAAAAAAAAAAAAAAAAAAAAAAAAAAAAAAAAAAAAAGGCTGTTGCAACAGGCAGCCGACTCGTGTGGCGCCGCTGGTCCGGCGGAACCGGAACCGGAAATATAGGTGTTTTATAGGTGTTTTTATTACCTTTTCAGCTGTAACTGTTCAAAACAACCTATGTTCAAAATTATACAGAGAGCTACCGACACCAGTGCGTTGCATTCCCAGAGTCCCAAATAGTGCAAATGTAACAGAGGGAAAACTGAGATGTAATCAAACTATACGCAAGTGTTTCATATAAAAACATGTACACAGTGATGGTGTGGCTGAGCATGTGGAGATTTGGCATCCCACTTTTACGCTAGGATTTGGGCAGCTCAGTGGAGCAGTGGTTTGCACTGTGGCAGTACAGCAAGAAGGCCTTGACCATCGTGGGTTTGATCCCACCCCTGACCATCGGTGACCCTTCTGTGTGGAGTTTGCATGTTCTCCCCAGTGTCTGCATGGGTTTTTTTCCGGGTACTCTGGTTTCCTCCCCCAAGCCAGAGACATGTATGTTCGGTTAACTGGCTTCAACTGGGGATTCTAAATTGTCCTTAGGTATGAATGTGAGAGTGAAAGGGTGTCTGTCTGGGATAGGCTCCAGCCCCCCTCCCCCCAACCCAAAAAAGGATTAAGCGGTAGAAGATGAATGAATGACTTCCGGTGCTGCATTTTTGGTGCCTCTCTGGTATATTCACTATGTAGCGTATAATCAGCTCTACCACTTTTTTCTGTTTTCTAAAATGACAAAAAATGGAATATACTATATGGAAAGAAATGCAGCCTCTGCCAGTCTTATCCCATCCCACTTTTACATTGGGATAACTATTTTGTACAATCAAATTAAAACCATCATATCTCTGGTTTTACGTGGTCTATCAATGTCAAACAAAAACTGTGAGTTTCAAATCTGCACTTTTGAGTGAAATTGAAAGCAACACTCCAGTTTACATAGTTTTTTTCTGTTATGGTGGTTTGAAATAGTCATTTGATCTGATCATGCTGGCATGATCATAGACTCCTAAGGGTATAAGGTACCCTGTTGCATCTGTAAGCACCAGTTGCGGTTTGTGTCAGTGTTTTATGATCCACCCCTCTTATGTGAGCTGGACTTCTATGACTGTACGAGATGAGGTGTTAAAATAGCCTGCTAGAAAGCCATTCAGACAAAGTTATGCGCTCTCTCTCTTCCCCCCCCCCCCCTCTCTCTCTCTCTCTCTCTCTCTCTCTCTCTCTCTCTCTCTCTCTCTCTCTCTCTCTCTCTCTCTCTCTCTCTCTCTCTCTCTCTCTCTCTCTCACACACACACAGAGGCAGTACAGTGTGAACCAAGACAGTCAGACAGTGTTGATGTCAGAGGGAAGGTCAACAGGAGGAAGAGGAGAATCAAAGCGATTGAGCGCACTCGTCAATTGTCCTGTCAATCATGTAGTTGCCATAGTGTTGTCTGGCAGGGTGGGGCATAAATGGAGCTATAAATAGAACAGAGCAGGATGGGAAGAGGACAGAGGACAATTATCATACATCAGACAGGGAGAGAGAGCGTGTTCATTTGTGCGTGTGTGCCAGAGATGGGGACTCGAGTGAGAGGCTCCGACTCAAGTCGGACTCGAGTCGCTAAAAACGTGACTTCAGACTTGACTTTGGACGTCGACATTTTTGACTCTGACTTGACTCAGACTCTTTTAATATGACTCGTGAACATTAAGAATCTTTGATGCTCCACAGACAGTTTAACCCGGTCTCTGCTCTGAACCACTGCAGCACATCCAGGTACTCACACACACATACACTGCGCAGTGTCAGGCCAAGAGCACCTGTGGAGCTGCATCCATGCCTCTGATCGGCTGGGCTAAACGTTATCAATGACAATCTCACGGTTCTCTTTTATTACAAACTCTTTCCCAGTTATATAATGCTGGTGAGCAGCAGTTGATTGCAGCAGTCTCTGTAGGGCTAATTTTGTTTGTTTGGTTTTTTGTGATGTCTTTCCTACTTTTAAGACCTTCAAGCCTATGAAGATCAAGATTCAAGCAAACAGGGTATCTGACCGGAGCAGTTCTATGTGGGGGCCAAGTGACCTGTGGCTAATTACCCTTTGGCTATGGGGATTATTATCTGTGCATGTGATTCTACAAATCAACTGTTTATTGCTAACAATAAGGAAATTAAAGACACCAGAGGACTACATCTAACTTTAGGAGACACCTAGACAGGTGAATGATGAAGCTAGCCTTTAAGCTAATGTTAACCTTTATTGTGGCAAGATTTCATGGACAGATTGCACCCCCACTGCCACAGGCGCAGCGCTGCACCTGTCAGGTGATGTTATATGACGTGGCCAAAAACTCCCCAGTTGATTTAAGTTGTACAAAGGATTCCACCTCACAAGGTGGCAGATATGTATAACTTACTGCTCTTGCCTTAGAGGACTTATGGCGGACATAGAACCATCCTGAAACCTCACCAGAGAAGAAGTGTTTGTAAACAAATCTAGATCTCACTCGATCGGAAGACTGAGGAAGCATTTGCTCCCGCATTTGCCAACTATGATTCTAAAAAGAGATTATTTAGCTTATGAAGGTAAATATCTACATTTTGTTATAACAGAGGGTGAGCGAAGCTGGTTGATGTTCACCTGCCATCGCCCCAGCGCCATGTGACTGGAGAGAACAATTGTACCGGTTCCATGTCGTCATATAAGATAAAAAGAGGCAGGATAAAAGTGAAATTGAGGTGGAATAATCATAACAGTTTCTGGATGTGAGGGGGAAAAATAAAATGACCAACAGAAGAGAAAATAACGACCAGGATGCCGCAAAAGAATGAAGCGAGCGAGCCGCCCGGCCAGCGGTAAGTGACAAATTTGTTTGTTTGTTTACATTGTACTGATTTTCTGGTTCATATACTTTGAAGATAAGATAACAAAATGCCCAAAACAAGAAACAGTGACAAAAAGTAAAACCATTCTTTGTGTAAATATATCCAAAGTCCACTTTTGACTGAAAGTTATGTAATTCGATATGGCTGTTGTGGCATTATGCAAATTAGATGCATAAATTTACTCCTATCTCAAACTTTGGATCATACTCTACATCTTTCTAATTGACAGTAAGCCATTATTGCTTACCACTTTCAAGTTATAGCCTTGGAAATCTCTGACATCTGAACTGAATACTTTCTTGAAAAAAATCTTGACCACTAGGGGCTTATGGCACAATGGCGTGCCTGTGGCAGCCATTGGGTTAATAAACATTTAACGTTACTCGGATGTATTTTTAGAATAATTTTCCTCACTAACGATATTTTTGGTAACGTCCTGGCTATGATAAAAAGGCAGAGGTTTGCTGGAAGGACAGCCCTGTCTATTAGGTTAATGTGCATGTTATAATGCCTAAATATAGCTACCATTATACAGCTAAACTCTAATGTTTAATAGATTATCCCTTCGTGTGATAATATTGCAACATTATCCTCTGAGGTTAACATTATTAAGTAAGACACGTGTTTCATACAGTGAATGGATATAATATTAACCATAGACTGTAACCTGTTAAAAACACACCCTGGGGTCCTTTGTGACCTCACTATTACACACTTTGCTCTTGAAGTGATCTTAGTTGGTCGACCACTCCTGAGGATGGAAACAATGGTCTTCCATTTCCTCCATTTGTGCCATTTACTGTGGATTGGTGGAGTCCAAACTCTTTAGAGATGGTTTTGCAACCTTTTCCAGCCTGATGAGAATCAATAACTGTTTACCTGAGGTCCTCAGAAATCTCCCTTGTTCATGCTATGATACACTTCCACAGACATGTGTTGACACTTTCATGGATATTTTAAATTAAAGATTCTTTAAATAAAACAGGGTACCCACTCACACCTGATTGTCATCCCACTGATTGAAAATGCCTAACTCTAATTTCACCTTTAAATTACCTGCTAATCCTACAGGTTCACAAACTTTGCCACTCACTGATGTGCAATAATGGATCATCCATCCATCCGTCCATCTTCTTCCGCTTAATCCTTTTCGGGTCGTGGGGGGGCTGGAGCCTATCCCAGCATCTTTGGGTGATATTGGATTATTTTCCTCAAAAAATAAATAAAAAAGTAAAAATGTTTGTCTTATTTATTTAACTGGGTTCTCTTTATCTGCTTTTAGGACTGTGTGAAAATATGATGATGTTTTTGGTCATATTTATGCAGAAATGTAGAAAATTCTAAAGGGTTAACAAACTTTCAAGCACAACTGTAGCTACTTTGTGCAAAGCACCAAGTCAGGTTACAACATCAGTTATATGGTGTGTAAAGCCTTTTTCATGCTGCATTTCCCCTCTAGTCTGCTGTGGTCCGCGTGCACTTTGGACGAGCCTGGCATGCACGCGGCGCTGTTCATGCTCACTTTTTTCATCAACCCAGGCCAACCGGTTGACGCATGTGCACAACCATCATTTATAGTTTCACTCCCGCCCAATAGGCAGCACCAATGCACTGACGTGCCAGGATTTTCACCAATGAGGAAACACTGCTCGACTTCCCAGTTTTCACTCCTTTTCCACGAAGATGCTGCTGCTGCTGAAATATTTATGTATGATTCATGTATGTTTATTCTCGTCTTCCGCTTCCTCGTTGTCTTCTTCGTCTACTTTGTCTTGGTATGCTGTGCCGATATCGCCACCTCGTGAATGGGACGTTCAAACTTGTGCATGAGCTTTTCAATGCGTTCAGCTCGTGGGCAGGCGGCGTAGTCACAAAATTTGGGCTGCACGCGGTAGTCCACGGTCGAGCACTGCGGACACTAGCGGAGCGGAGATGATGACGTAAATTTGGTCACATGAGGTTTCCGGATACACGTACAGCAGAGGTGCATCATGAATCCAGCTTTAGACAGTCACAGAGCAAGTTTTACATCCTAAAAGCTTTGTCATTCTTATAGCAAATCAAGTGACTCCCTTCCCCCCTCCCCCACGAACCACAGACTTTAAGCAGATTCTCCTCTACTGTCTCAACAAGCACAGTGGCTTTCAAGGGCACCACGGAGTGAGTCTCCGAGAGATGATCTAATTACGGCTATTAGCAACATTTAATTGGAGCTTTAAAATTAAAAGATTAGCTCATGCACCAACTGTTCTAACCTATTTTAGTGCCAGAGACAGTGAGATGGGAAAAATTATAAGGCCCCCTTTACACAGCATGGAGATCATGGAGACATTGGGCCAATTTTTGATCTTTGGGATAATTTAGGAGATCCTTGTGTGAGTCAGAACTTTGAGAAGACCATGGCGACTGTAGAGATCACTGTAGATCATTGAGAGATCCAAAACTGGTCAGATCTTTCAACGATCTTTCAATGACCTGTAGTGATCTCCAGAGTGATCTTATCACCCTTGTGTAAAGGGGTTATAACTGAAAAAGCAGGACAGGGACAGATGAAAAAAGAGAGAGGATGCATACTGGCTGATCACAGAAATTGAATTTGGTTCTGGGGTGTATTGTTTAACCCATTAACCTCATAAATGAACTGGGGGGGGGCACAAGAGACAAAAGGGAAAGTGGTGTGACTGGCCCAGCAGTCCCTCTTCTTCCTTTTGAGCCTCCACTCCATTCCACTAATTAACGATTGTATTAATGCTCATTCAATTCTGCAGACAATTGCAGTATTTTTGTGTGTGCACTGCATACCGAGGTCCCTCACAACATTCGCCAGATTAGCTGAGCTACCCTCCACCAAGCGTCGCCCGCAGCGACCAAAGGTAATTGCTTTTTAATTAAGCCTCCGGCGCTAATCCCAATGATATTTAGCAGGCACAAACTGGCATGCACACACACACACAGACAGACACAAACAAACATTGACGAGAGGATGGAGAAAAAAAAGGGGTGATATTCAACAAGACATATTCGGCTGTAATCTGGACAAATGTGTAATGGGCTTTGTTGGGATTTCTCTATCTAGCGAGGTGGTTGCTAAAAGTGGAGTCAGTCATGTACTGAAGCAATAAATGAATTCTTACCCCACGGCCGATCTGAGAATATCCTTTGGACTGAAAATGAGTACTTGGGTCGATTCTTGACACCGTCTGTGTGTGTGCGTGCGTGTGTGTGTGTTTGTCTCTCCAGTGACCCTGAAATAAGCCCTGCAAACCTCAGAGATGGAGGAGGCAATCGCACACTTCTATCAACCCTTTCTTCTTCAGTCCTTTCTTCCCCTGTCAGTCTCTGCTCTCTTTTGCCATCTTTCCCACCACCCTCTTCCATGTCCAAGTCCTACTTGCTCTTGCCACCACATCTCTCCTTTCTTCTTTACTCAACAGGGAAAGCTGTCATATTTCTACATCTGTTCTAATTCCTTAAAACACACATAGTTGGCAGCCATTTTCTCTTCTTCTGACATGTTTTTCTATCTCTTCTCCTATTTTTAGCCTCTTTACTTCCTTTTTATGAACACCAGACACATGAAGAGTAAAACTATAAAATATGCTGAACCACTGAACACCCACACTTGCAGCAATGTAGTAAATCTAATTTGATTCCTTGTCTCATTCAGCTCTGAATTTTCTTTGATGTCTGCGGTCCAACGTGTGAAGGTACACTGGAGTGGAGTTAAAGCTTATGTTGAGCTGTCTTTCACTAACATTTTCATAGCTCACGCTGATCCCTCCTGTCATTTCACATCCCTCTCTCAACTTTCCCCGAGTATCACATGCTGCTGTCTCATGTCTAATCCTTCAACCACAAAGTATGCAAAGGACATTTCTAATTTAAACCCTTGTCAGCTCCAAAACGGCACACCAACGGCAACAATTCCATTGGGTAAAGTTAGGATTTAAGACAAACTGCTCGATATTTCTTTGAAGTGATACAGACAGCCATCATACCATTTTTATTTTTTTTTTACAGTTTTTTTTATTCAGTTATATCTCTACTGTGGCATTTGACTCCAGCAGGCTGCTCCCTCCTGCAGATTACAGACTATATATAGTGTGATTTATCTTTAATCTCCATGTGATATAACAGTGAAAGCCATTTTCAGTTGCTCTTTGTTTTTGTCATAGCACAGTATTTACCTCGGAGGGCATTTTCTTCATCCCTGCACCGTCTTACAGGGCTTGTTTTTTGTTTTTTTGTTTTTTTCTGGGGGTTTTTTGGCTGGTTTTTTTTGTTCCCATTTTTCCTCCCCTGCTGCCTTCTTAGGGGTATTGTTCTTTTTAACCTCCCTTCTTATTTAGGCTACAGTTAGCCCCAAGCTAAGGACACTCTCTTCACAAAAAAACAAGTACAATGAATTTAAAATACACAAAATTGAATTCAGGGGTCTACAAACTTTTTTGGAACCACTTAAAACTATGGCCATATCTGGTTGGGTATTATTGTGACTTAAAGTTGAGGATCAGAAGCGGCTTCATGTATCCCATTTAAACCAGGTTTTCCAAAGATTAGATTCTTCTAAAGAAATACTGATTTAACAACTTGAAACAAGTCCTTCTTGCCAAAGCAAAATTTGAGGCTGGAGAATTGATTACTTCTCTTCATGGAAACACCCAAAAAAAACAAAAAACAAAAACAAACAGAAAAAGGCCAGGCTCAAGTATCACGTTGAGTGGAAAAGAGAAGCACAAGGTCTTAGGCTGCAAAGAGGGTGAATATAAATGATTGAAGACTGGGATGAAAGAGCAGATGATGGCATAAATAAAAAGGGAAGGATATGACCCAGTGCCTATGCTGCGTATTATGGTGGTATACAGAAAATTGGTACCATGTGAAATGGTGATAAAAAAAAAGATAAGGTGCTATAATATAAGATCATGGCCTCATATGTCTCAGTGAAATAAAGTGTGTAGAATATTCATACATTTCTCTTTATTCCTTTCAAGTGATTATACAAAAAGTGTGCAATGGCACATTGAAATGTTTATCACAAGTTCAAGCTTGCTCAGATGTTACAGATTTTGAGTTGTGGTGAATCATTAAAACAGTACAAGTGTCTTTCACAGAAATAGAAGATGAAGTA
This sequence comes from Pholidichthys leucotaenia, assembly GCA_020510985.1. Lineage (NCBI taxonomy): Eukaryota > Metazoa > Chordata > Actinopteri > Cichliformes > Pholidichthyidae > Pholidichthys > Pholidichthys leucotaenia. The sequence goes on along the minus strand of CM035842.1, from coordinate 328,514,866 downwards.
CAAAATCGTTTTTGCTCAGCACACCACTGAAGTGAAATACTAAAACACTCAAACTTGTCCTCAAGAGACGTTTTACTTCTTAAAGAATTAATCACAATTGTCATGAAAAGTAAAGGCAGAAGGAAAATCACAGAGGAAACGGAAAGAGTGATGAAATTGATGGAGGCAAACAGAGTGGAAAAACAAGAGGACGAGTCAAAAAAGAGAGATGACAAATTAGGTAGAGGAGAGTCGATAATATTCTACAGATTAGAAATCATAACAGGTCAAGCCTATTGTGATCATCATTTGGATTTATCACCTTCAACTACGTGTCTAAATGTTAGGGGTGGGACAAAAGGTTGATTCAGTGATGGATCGCGATACTTGACACCAACAACAATGCACCAATCCCTAAACGCATGGATACATCTTTTATTAATTGTCATATAAACATTGCATTCTCTCTTGGGTTTTCATCAACTGTGTTTTCAGTTTACTAGATGACACAAAGCAAGCACCCAGTCAAGTGAAGTCATACCTTGTCTTGCGAGATTTTCAGCCAGATAGTGCAAAAGCACCCATTGTCGGTGGAAGTCATATCTTGTCTCGCGAGATTTGCAGCCAGCTTTGAAAGTTAGAATGCAGTTAGCTCAAAGTTAGCTCAAATGTCGGGCATTTTTGGATTTTATAACAAAGACGAAAGGAATAACCGACATGACACAACCCACAAGAATTGCTGCATGAAAAAAAAAAAAAAACACTTTCGATAGAACTTCGATAGAACTCATTTGTTCCGTGTTTTGACAGACAACACAAACAGCCAATGAAAATGAGAATACACCCCACGAACCAATCATGTGGCTGGAAGTCACGTTCGACTGATGCACACAACAGCGTGCGTCGGACCAACACGCAGCCATGGCTTAGCCTTAGCACACCCGCTAATGTTTGGGCTAGCGCAGCCATGTAGGAGACGACAGAAAACAATAAAAAGTCCAGTGACAGCTTTAATAAAGAAGACACCGAAAAGGATGCTGCCCAATGCTCAATAGACGAGAAGATTGTTGAAAAGAAGGGTCCGAGGAATTCAGTAGTGTGGAGGTATTTTGGCCATTTCAAGTCTGACAAGAAGCAGCTTAGCGTGCACTGCAAGCTGTGTCGCAAGCATGTTCCCACAAAATCAGGTAACACTACAAATCTTTTTTACCATCTGAAGCAGTGCCATCCCATTGAGCACACAGAATGTTGAATTTAAGCGGCTGATTAAAGTAACTGACCATCGTTACCAACTCCCCGGCCGTAAATATTTCTCCCAGACGGCATTTTCCCAGCTGTACACGGAATGTAGAGAAACTGTTGAAAAGGAGCTGCAAAGTGCGCTATACTTCACTACTACATCAGATTTGTGCTCAAGTCACACATCTGAACCATATATGAGCCTCACTGCCCACTTCATTGATCAAGATTGGAAGTTGAAAAGCAAATGCCTTCAAACTTTCCTGAAGACCACACAAGTGACGTCATTGCATTAGGACTGACCGAAGCACTTGCATCCTGGAGACTGTTTGAAGATCAACAAGTCTGCATCACAACAGACAGTGGGACAAATCTCGTGAAGGCCACATCACTAAACAAGTGGACACGGCTGCAGTGCTTTGGGCATACACTTCACTCAGCTATTGGTAAGTTGGTGAGCAGAATATTATAAAATATTTATATTTTATAATGTTTTATAATTATTTGAAATACAGTTGTATAATGTTCTACACTACATTTGTCAGGTTCAACGTCTGACAGAAAATAAATATTTACAATTAATCTTGTTATAGCTTCACATCTCAGGAGTAAAAAGGAACTTTTAAGCTTGACAGAAATAGTGATTTGATTCAAATCGGAATATATATCGCTCAATATGAAAAAAAAATTGTCGGGACTGGAATTTTTTCATATCACCCAGCCCTAGGGCCAGTACATGTCTTGGAGCAGCATTAGCAACAACTAAGCTAAAAACACACCGACGTGGAGCTTGGTTTTTCTCCATGCGCCAAGTAAGTAGTTTATTTATGAAGCGCTTTTCACAGACATATAGTCACAAAGTGCTGTACAATAAAATGGAATCAAAGAAAGTTAATAGATAAAAAATAATTTTAAAAATACAAAAACAAGTTAAAACACAAAATTAAAATTATTTAAAAATATCAGATTTACCATTAAAAAGCAGCTGAATTGAAACTCAACGGAAATCCTTGTTAAAAAGTTTTCAGCTGCTTTTTACAAGAGCCCAGAGTCAGCTAAACATATCTGGAGTGGAAGTCAATTCCAAACACTGTCCACCACCCTCCCCGTGTGCAGAGACTTGTCTCCATGGAAAATGAAGCCCCGAGAATACTTTATTATATGAAAGATGTTAACAGTTTTACTATGGGACATGATTTCAGGTTGAGTACGTTGAAAAAATTTGAAATATATGGCATTGTGATACTTGATATCACGACTATCGTTGACTCATGATAGGATCGTATAGTGATGCAAGTACTGTGATCCGAATCGAAAGGTCCCTTGCGATTCCCACCCCTACCAAATGTGTGAGGATAATGCTCAGCATCACAAAGGTGCAAACAGAGTCTGATACAGTCTGTGAGTCAGCAGAGTGTTGCTGTGCTCATGGTAGATATTGGCAAGGTGGCACACTGGAAGGGTGCATAGCAAAGACCTTGTCCCCTGTAGATTGATTGTCAGATCAAGAATAGGACAACAAGCAAAGGAAAAATTATTGCACTCCTCATTTTATTTCCTCCATTTATGGTGCTCCTGGATCGCACGCTGACTGGATTGGGCAAACAGAACAGGAGATGGTGAAAGGAGCATAACTGAAAGCTGGAAGGTCAGAGACATCTCTAGTTAGAAAATGACAGTATCTGGGTAAATGTGCCCTCAATTTCCTCATTTATGGGGATTTTTTACTAATTTTTCTGCACTTTTGAGACACAACAATTTCATGTTAGCACAGAGAGCACAGGAATCAGGGACAAATGCAGTGTGTGCCTTTTATCCACTGAGCCTGTAGAATGTAGAAGTCTATTCTGTCTGTACTTTGTGTTATCCAGCTGAAGAAGTCTGGACCACCCATAGATCACGATGTCAGGTGGGTTAGAGAGATCTGGCTAAGTCTGGTGTCTGAAAACAAGTCATTCAGTTCCCCGGGTATTAAACCTCAGTAACTTGTTGATCACCTGGAATGTGAGCTATAAATGCCAAATCTGAAAATATTTCCTGTGCCACTTTTACATGTTTTTTAAATGGAGAGACTACAGAAATAAATTAACTGATGGTGTGGTAGCCTAATGGTTAGAGATGTGGACTGGTAAGCGGAGGGTCACAGGTTCGATCCCTGGACTGGCAGGATTAGATCTGGATGGAACAGATAGCATAGCAGTGTTTTCCCCACACTCCTCAACCCCACTGTGGTGCCCTTGAGCAAGGCTCTTAACCCCAACTGCTCCAGTGGAGCTGCTCAGTGGCCACAGGTCAGTCTGTGGTTGTACTGGGCAGCTTCCAGGTGTGACTGTGTGAGTGTGAACAGGGTGTCCTTGAAAAAGAGAGGATGCCTCTCAATGTAACTACCCTGCATAAAATTACAAAAAAAACAAAAATAACTGCTGCTAACAGGATATATTCCATGAAGAGTTAGAAGTGAGAGGCTCTGAGCCACAGCAGCAGGTGAGACTGTTATAAGTTGTGCAAGCCAGTGGTGTTTTTCCACCAAAAAAACTGGAGAGACTCACTTAAATACCAGCTGATTACTGTCCCGTTATTGGCTATGACAAAGCATCATTTCATACCAAATTTATTAAAGAGTTTATTTAGTGTTCACATATAAGAGGTCAGTGCATGAACACATGGTAAGGAATATATTCATGGGAAAAAAATGAAATGACTAACATCGAGAAGATAACATCAGTACGAAGTTCAAATGTCAGTTTCAGTTAATTGCCTAGTCCTACAACTTTCATTATTTCTATTATTAGCTGTGATCCAGCTGATTCTAGCCATTAAGATCCCATGGTATGTTGTTGCAGTCCTAGACATCTTTTACATACTTCTTAAGAGAATCTCATATTACAGACAGACAATTTGTATAAGCCCATCAGGTGAGTTAATGCAGTCTGGGGACCAGGGGCCTCATGTACAAAGGGTACTTATGCACAAAAATATGGCGTACGTCCTTTTCCATGAAAAATTTCGGATGTCTCAAGAATGAAATGACCATGGAAATATACACAGCCCCACGCCAACTTCATGGCTGGAGTACGTACGTTTCTACTGTTATTAGTCCGTTGGAGACACTTAGAGGTGATGTTGGGAGACTGATAATGACGTGAAAATTATTATACACACCAGAGACACATGATGAACAAACATCCAAGTGTGAACAATTAGATGAGTGGATATAAAAGCAAGCGCAAAGAAGTTCAGAAAATGCCTCTAACAACAAAGGATTAGAGGATATTGCAAATCGTGCAGTGAGAAGAGAAAGGGTATTTAGAGACAGATAATTTGCTGGCTCAGGTTTCCACCGGCAGTCCTTGTGGAACTGTGCTCAGAGCTACGGCCGCTCTTGGAGTGCAACACGGTGAGAAGCCAAGCGCTGCCCGTCCCGGTGCAGGCGCTGACAACACTGGGGTTTCTGGAAACCCCAGGCATTCCAGAGGGAGCTGGCGGACCCATTGGGAATTTCCCAGTCAACCTTGAGCCGAGCTATGCCAGCTGTGTGGGATGGCATTATCCGGCTGTCATCCAGGTACATCATATTCCCATACAATGCAGTTGAACAGGCCAACGTCAAAGCACGATTTGCAGCGAGAGCCAGTTTTCCTGATGATTCTAATGAACAGCATTGTTGGGAACAAACTACAAGCTGGCACGGTGCAGATGGGTGGCTTCTTGGTGAGTAAATTTATGCAATTGTCCTAAATAACCCATCTCATGCGCAACGTGCCTGTGCGCTCCACAAATATCACCCTGTCTTCAAGGCTTCATTGCCACTCCGTGGTTTGAGTAAATGACTTACTTTTTTTGCCGATTAAACTACAGATTCATAGCATTCCACCAAGTCCCCAACTGCCTCTGTGTGTACAGTAGTTATGTCAATAAACACATGCGTAAAGTTTGAAATGCAACAGTCTCACTCGTTCCCTGGTGCACTTCATTCATTTAGTAGTGTGTGTAATCCATGTAAGTTGTATATAACTATAAAGGATGAGATTTGCATTTTGGACATAAAATATGTACTTGTCAAGTTTAATATGATCCAATATGACAGGTGAGCATGGCTACCCACTAAATAGGTTCATACTGTCTTCTTTTCCTTGATTGTTTTCCTTTATTCAATCAGCTGATCCTCCCAGCTGGTCACAAATTGATTGAGTGATTAATTGATTTATTCATCGTTTAAAATAACAATGTATAAAAGATACAATAGATTTAAAAACAATGTGATGACACAAGAAAGTGCACACACTTATTTCCACTGGGGTCCCTAAAAGAGATCACAGCTGGTCTCGTACCTGCAACCTTCTGCTCTGAAATCTGGCAATTTAACCACTGAACTATATATGTTACAAATCACAGCGGTCAGCCGACATGTCTGAGGACGACTGCAGACGTCGGTCTACACATGTCAAAGTTAAAAACATCTCCTTCTCATCCCTGTCTGAATAAAGGAAACAATAATCTTCTACGGCTGTGAGCAGGCTATTAAATTCCCTGTATCCGGCGCTAATGCCAGAGGACAGCGTGCCAAACAAAATGTCATTACGTGCCTCTGCCTCATTCAGCAGCACCTCTAACTCACAGTCCATGAAATTCCATTAAATCCATGATTTTTGATTGTGGATAAAGGAGAATCAAACGTGCTGGGCTCGTATATATCTATTTGCATACCTATTTGCATCTAATTGCATATTCAAGTGGAGGCGTGTCAAGGGAGGAGTCTGGTATTTCCTCACGTGTGTTCAATTTCAAGTAGATTGGGTATGCACAAAGAAAATGTGGTTTCATACATCTGGATTTTTTTTTTTTTTTGCTTACGGTGTTTTCTTGATTTAAATGTACGTCATCTTTCAGAAGGAAATCCACGCAAGTCTTTGTACATGAGGCCCCAGGACACAGCAAGTAGAGAACAACTTCATATGCTGCTACACCAAGCCAACAAAGTTCGCTGGATAGAAAATGACTAGCTTTGGCGGGTGCGATGAGATCCAGGATGGTTAGAGTCGGAGTCACTCTGAAGAAACACACTGAACCAACAGAGCAGAAACTGGGGGAGCCTCATAAAAAACAAGACAAGTCACGCAAGGGCTAGCTAGTTTCCAGCAGCAGCCAAACTTCCAAAAGGGAAACAATAAATAAAACATAATCAATAAAAATCATCATCATCATAAAAATACATTTTAAAAAAAACCCTCTTCTTTATTAGCTTTGCATCTTCTCTCTCTTCTCAAACAAAAAACTGTTATTTACTCTGACCATCACATGTTGAGGGGCTGAATAATAATGACGCTTCCCAGCACAATAAATTATATGTGATGATAAACCACACAGGCATTAGTGCATTTAGCTTGCTGTTGGGACTTTCCTGAAAGCCACTAATGGAAGCATATTTACAAAATCCATCAATATCGTGCACATAAACACAATCCCAACACACACATGCATTACTGGCTCAATAAATGGGCGCACTGGATGTGAGATAAACTAAATGTGATGCAGAGTGAGAGAAAGAAAAGATAGGGAGGTTGAGGTACTTTCTATCCATTAACATTTCCATCTAAATCCAAATATAGTTTATTACATATTTCATATAGTCCCACAGTGGTGATTATCAATCCCAAAACCAGTTTATCTGTTTTCTTTCATTCATCTTATCAAAATCTGGTCACTTTCTGCAGTCACAGCAATTGAGCACAGAAGAGAAGCTAAATTCAGGGCAATATTAGCGATTTAGCTCCACCTCACCTTACCGCTACCCCTAACAGAGACCATCGGTAGTGATTTGAATGTAATGTTGATTGGGAGAGAATTCACATCTTCATTTTCTTTTATTGTCCCTGCTCATTCCAAACACCATCTTGATGAATTTAAATGACCTGCATTTATGAATGTGTTGCCACATAACTCTCCCTCTTGTGACACATCCTTCTGTGGATTAAGTGGGTATGCGGGCATACTTGTGTTTTTAATGTGTGCATGCAGTTATGTATTAGAGGAAAAAATGCATGCGTGTCAGTGAGCTAAATGTGTGTAAGGGAGCATGAAAGAAAGGTTACTGACGGGAAAGTGTGTGTGTGTGTGGGGGGGGGGGGGGGGGGTATCTGCCTGGACCTGAAGCACTAACCGTTAACGCTAACACTTGCTAATAACCCAGAGGACCCTTGCGTTGCTCAAGGACAGAAAGGTCAGACAGCTGGGCTCCGTGCCTGAGTCACCTGTCCTACAGTAGCTGTGAGCCAGGAGCAAAGGTGGACTGCACGTGGCACCCACAGGCCAAAGCATTTGCCAGAAAAACAGAGACAGACATGGCATGACTGCACATTATTGTTGCTTTAGGGCTGTTTCTAAAGTGGGCTTTGGGTGAATACGCACGCACACACAAAGCAGGAGCCAGTGCCACACTAATGAGAGTAGGAGGACACTCCCCTGGAGAGAGGTAGGCCCTTCAGCCAACTCTCAGCTAGAGATTGAACACACAGAGACAGGACTCTGCAAAAGCGAGGAGATGAAATGAGCCACCAGAGCCACTCTGCATGCCTCAGTATAAACAAACTCCACATGCCACTCAGAAGTACTATTCACCAGAAAACTACATGTCACAACCATGCAAAGAATCAGCTAGACAGAATGCTAGTGGGCATGGATGCCGAGCCAACGGAAAGGGAACAAACAGAAACAGCTTCAGATTTACATTTAAGGTGTTTAGTAAATGCTGGTAGTCAAAATGGGTCCTGGATAAATAAGCTGAAGGACCTTCCACATTCAGAAAGCCTTTGGGAACAATGTATAGATGTATAGATAAAAGAGAATAAGTCTAATGGCAAACAAGCCCATTAAACACTATTGCTTTGAAGAGGGAAAGTGGGAGACAATAACAATTAACACACCAAATAACAGATGCAACTCTAAAAACAGCACAAGCTAAATGACTGCTGTGTGGAAATGCTGCTAAGCTCAATCATATACATCAACATAATGAATTCTGCTACAGCAACATGCAAACAGCTAACACTCCAGCTTTTATAAAATTCCCATCATTCATAGCAAGTGAAGTAGACCCAATGGACAGAAGTGGTCACTGCTCTGGTCAGCGCAATAGGGGTCAGAACGTCTGATACTGTGATTTAGATGGATTCCCAAGGGTGAAGTACAGTCTTCATGTCAGTGAGCCTTGTGGCATGAGAAACCTTTTCCTTTACTGATACTGGTACCATACTGACTAAGAGTTATTCTGGGTGAAATCAGGCTAATCTCTTCAACTTCAGTGCTGCAAGCACTAATAAAGCACAAAGGTAGCCAGCAATGGAGGTTCTGCAATATGAAGGATTTTATGTATAATGTTCAACTTTTCTTTGTACGTTTGCAGCAGTTTGTAGATTACCGGCAAACATTGAACAAATTATACAACAGTAAACAAGATCTAATTCACAATTTAAATAAGCATGCACACCCATATGGATTGTGAGTAAAACTGCCATCATTAAAAGCGCCACCTGCTGGTGCATCATGCATGTTTTTTGCAGCATGAAGGCCAGAGGAGGTTGAAGAGTATAGACCCTTTTCAGTGCTCCAAATAATTGCAAAGTAAAGTTTTTTTTGAGAAATCAGACCCATAAAGAGAAGGTGCTAACTGACACTGTAATACCAAGTGAAAAAGCCTGTTAGTAAGGTGTTCCTAACAGCTTCTCTCTGGTGATGTTATGTCTGTATTATAAAAGTTGGGAAGCTTTTACTGCATCACAATAACATAATAAATAAAACTGAAAACAAGCGACAAGGATAAATGAGTGTGACCATACACAACAACAATGCTCAGCAGAGACTCACACTGAGCTACAATTAAACAATTCCAAATAAATCAAGGTAATTATATTGCATTTCAGATTTTTTTTTTCCATCTGGGACCCAGTTGTCACATTTTAAGATAAGATAAGCCTTTATTAGTCCCACAACGGGGAAATTCCAGGATTGCAACAGCACAGGGATAGCAACACTCAGAGCAACAATCAGAAGGCAAGAAAAAACAAGCAAGCAAGAGCAGCTAATATACATATGTACATATTACTATAAAATATATATATACACACACACACAGACACACAGTGCAGAGCATTGTAGCTAGATGGAATAAATATGTAAATATATATGTATTTTATCATTTACTCAAGGCTGGTATCCTGGATTGACAGACACAAAAATTAAACGTATACTATATGTAAAGATGTCAGCACTGACAATGAACAAAAATTGACAAAATTTAAAAAGCTCTACACTTACTTCCCTCAGCAGTGGTAAATACAGTGGTTATATTTGCTTTAATCAAAAATAAATCTGCCTTAAAACACAGACACTACTTCTGTGTCAGACAATGACCACATGTGCCATTTTAGGACCAGTGTGTTGCCAGAACAAAACAATAAACGGACCCACAAGGGTGAGCCCTGAGCAAATCTATCATCAGGGTGTCACTGTTCCAGTCTGGCGGCCAGTGAGCACACCCCAGGGGGGTAGGACTAGCTCGGCATTACATTCCCCCAAGGGAAGGGTGTACGAAGCTGGAATGACTGATGCAACCCAGGGGAGGTTAATCGGCTGTGGAATGACTGATGCCTCCCACCGTCCAGTAGGGACGCAATCCAGTATGGCCTGGCCTGTAAGGATGCTGACTGGAGCCAAGTGACCATTCAGTAGCACAGTTAGATTTGTTGGGAATAAATAAAAGTGTCAGTGTTGACTGTATTTTTCTATGGCTGCATACAGCTGCAGGAAGAATCTAAATTAATTTAAGAAAATGTTACAAAAAAGGATAAGCACAGCATGTAAGGACAGACTGACAAAGGAAGATTTATTCCTAATTCCAAATGCCTAATAATCTGTTTACTGTTCGGCAGTGCCTTTTCTATTTTTTCCTGTTTTCTTTGCTACAGAAAATTAAGTTAAGAAAAAAGTTTAACATTCTTAACTTAAAATTCACAAACAACCAAACACAAAGTGGGGAAAAAACACAGAGTCCTAAAAGCAATAAATTTCAGGATGGATTAAATCGAGCCACATGTTTGCTGAGCCATGATTGAGCCTGGAAAGTAATCCTAAACTGCTGGAAGGGCAGCTTGCGGATCAGCAGCTCGGTAGACTTCTGGTAGCGGCGGATCTCCCTCAGAGCCACGGTACCGGGCCTGTAGCGGTGGGGCTTCTTCACTCCGCCGGTGGCCGGGGCGCTCTTACGTGCAGCCTTGGTGGCCAGCTGCTGAAGAAGGAGTCCTATCAAGCTTGGCTGGCTTGTGGGACTCCCGAAGCAGCTGAGGTGTACCGGCAGGCCAAGCGGAGTGCAGCTCGGGTGGTTGCTGAAGCAAAAACCCGGGTATGGGAGGAGTTCGGTGAGGCCATGGAACAAGACTTTCGGTCGGCTTCAAAGAGATTCTGGCAAACTGTTCGGCGGCTCAGGAGGGGAAAGCAGCTCCCCGTCCACACTGTGTATGGTGCGGATGGGACACTGTTGACTTCAACTGGGGATATCGTCGGGCGGTGGAAGGAATACTTCGAGGATCTCCTCAATCCCACTGATACGCCTTCCACAGAGGAAGCAGGGTTTTGGGGACGAGGGGGATGACCTCCGCCTATCACAGGGCTGAGGTCGCCAAGTGGTTAAAAATCTCCTTGGTGGCCGGGCCCCGGGGGTGGACGAGATTCGCCCCGAGTACCTCAAGCCCTGGATGTTGTTGGGTTGTCATGGTTGACACGCCTCTGCAACATTGCGTGGAGGTCGGGGGGCAGTGCCTTTGGCATGGCAAACCGGGGTGGTGGTTCCTCTCTTCAAAAAAGGGGACCGGAGGGTGTGCTCCAACTTTAGAGGGATCACACACCTCAGCCTCCCTGGGAGGTCTATGCCAAGGTACTGGAGAGGAGAGTCCGGCCGTTGGTCGAACCTCGGATTCAGGAGAGCAAATGTGGTTTTCGTCCTGGCCGTGCACATCGGACCAGCTCTTTACCCTCTCGAGAATTCTTGAGGGGTTCGTGTGGGAGTTTTGCCCCAACCAGTTTACATGTGTTTTGTGGGACTTGGAGAAGGCATTTGACCCGCGTCCCTCTGTGGATTTTGTTGGGGGGTGCTTCGGGAGTATGGGGTATCGGGCCTTGTTGTTACGAGCTATTCGAGTCTCTGTACGACCGTTGTGAGAGTTTAGTTCGCATTGCCAACACTCGGTCGGAGTCATTCCCAGTGAGAGTTGGACTCCGCCAGGGCTGCCCTTTGTCACCGGTCCTGTTCATAATTTTTATGGACAGGATTCTCTAGCGCAGCCAGGGAATGGAGGGTGTCATGCTTGGTGACCACAGGATCTCATCTCTGTTGTTTGCAGATGATGTTGTCCTGTTGGCTTCATCAGCAATGAACCTACAGCTCTTGCTGGGACGGTTTGCCGCCTGATGAGTTGAAGCGGCTGGGATGAGAATCAGCACCTCCAAGTCCGAGTCCATGGTCCTCAGCCGGAAAAAGGTGGATTGTCCTCTCCGGGTTGGGGACAGGCTCCTGCCCCAAGTGGAGGAGTTAAGTATCTTGGGGTCTTGTTCACGAAGTGAGGGGAAAATGGAGCGAGAGATCGACAGACGGATTGGAGCAGCATCTGCAGTGATGCGGACGTTGTACCGGTCTGTTGTGGTGAAGAGGAGCTTAGTTTCTAAGGCAAAGCTGTCGATTTACCAGTCAATCTACGTTCCTACTCTCACCTATGGTCACGAGCTTTGGGTAATGACCGAAAGAACGAGATCGCGGATACAAGCGGCTGAAATGAGCTTTCTCCTTAGTATTGCTGGACTCACACTCAGAGATAGGGTGATGAGCTGAGTCATCCGGGAGAGGCTCAGAGTAGAACCGCTGCTCCTCCACATTGAAAGGAGTCAGTTGAGGTGGTATGGGCATCTGATTAGGATGCCTCCTGGACGCCTCCCATTTTGAGGTGTTTCAGGCACGTCCCACTGGGAGGAGACCCGGGGCAGACCCAGGACTCGGTGGAGAGACTATGTCTCCCCAGCTAGTCTGGAACGCCTTGGTATCCCCTCTGAAGAGCTGGAGCAGGTGGCTGGGGAGAGGGAAGCCTGGGCTCCTCTGCTTGAACTGCTGGCCTCCGCGACCCGGACCTCCGGAAAAGCGGTAGAAGATGGATGGATGGATGTTCCGATGCATTAGTCTCTCTACCGCTCAACACACAGTGCTGTCAAACCTCAACAGCTGGTCTCCTCTACTCGCTGACTGAGGGTTAGTAAGTGTCATGCAGCGCAAGAGAGAAAGCGGTGAAGATGAGCAATCAATAATGATCAACAGGGGTACCTAATGGCATCAAGTCCAGCTGGCTTCAGTGGTCGTTTTCTCTCAGGTACGAGTCAATCAAGCTGATAAACAATTTAGCTTTTTTTTTTTTTTTACCCAGTACTGGCTACTCATGTTTCTGTTAAATGAATATGTATGGCAGCAACTTGTTTATCTGTGCGATGTCTGCATTTAAATGACCCCAGTTAATAAACACTTGATCGGTCAATACGGCTATTATAAAAGAATTTTTACGACCAGTCGTTTGACATCGAGTCATCTTCACTAATGCACCATCATAATGAAAGCAACAACACAATATATGCACGGATTCAAAAACACACTTTTCCAGTTTGATTATGCCTCCAACACGATAAAATCAAACTGCTTCAATGCTAACAGCACACATACAAAGTGCAAGAACAGTCTTTAAGAACTATTCTTGAAAAAGTGCTAAAAACTTCCTCAAGTGAGTGATGTATACAAACATTTTTTAAAAAAAGCATTCGATAAAGACTAAAAGACAACATGAGCTTGAAAACAATTTCCTGAAACCAGAATACTCATGAATAAAATAAACTAAAATAGATCAGAAACTACGGATGAAGCAGTCAACTCTTAGACCACCTACACATTTTTGAAAAGAAAAAGATTTATTTCCCCAGAGGTGCACATAAACATAATTTTTAATGCTTAATAAAATCCAAAATGTCAGTCCCAACTATGCATGGTTTTTAAGTTTGGTCAAATTAATCAAAGGCTGCCAGAGACTCATCTTCTTTCATAACTCCAATTATTTAACCTTAAAACAAATTTCCACATGGCAATTACAAAAAAAAAAAGGGAAACAAAATTAACTCTTAGTTCTCCAACTTGATCTCTCCACATACCTTGCAGAGTTTCTGGTAGCGCGGTGAGGAGATGGCCATCCTCTGGAGCCTGTGTAAGAAGACCACCACTTTCTGGAGGGAGGTCCGGACCATGGCCATCATCTTAAGACTGCTACAAGTCTGCAGCAGCCTACTCCTGGTCCGCATGCTAGCGCTGCCCTACCCCGCTCATATTGTTCTCCCTCTCCCTAGCCAGCCGACTAGACCCCAGCCAAGCTGACGTGATGCGCACACACACATGTACACAGAGAGAGAAGGGGGACACACACAAACTCACAAGCGTACTTAGCATGCCCCCACGTTTTGTCAAATAAACACACACGCACTTCACATGGGGAGCGCAGCCTCAGTTAACCATCTCTCCCTCTCTCTCTGTGTAGAAAGACTCACTCATACAGCTCAAAAGCATGCACACACTCGCACTCACACGATGATGCGGGAGAGCCGGACAAGACGAGACACTCACTTTCTCCTCCACGCGGACATTCACACGCACAACCCCGACCGCAGAGCCAGAGGAGAATCAAACAAATCGCCTGTGACGGCACCCTGCGGAGTCTGGAAGGGTGATGAAGAAGGTGAAAATAAAGAAAAAAGAACAACAACGACAACAAATAGAGTTAGAAGAGTGGGGAGTGTGGGCAGGCTGAGGGGAGAGAAGCGGGCACGAGTTGCATTGGTCGACAAGAGAAGCTGTTCGTACACGGCTCACTTTTTACTGCCACTTACCCTCAGAGAAAGAAAGGAGGGAGAGAGAGAGAGAGAGAGCGAAAGAGAGAGAGAGCGAGATGGAAAAAGGAAGACAAACAATGCCTGAACAATAAAAGAAGACTGACATTACACCAGAGAAGAAACAAATCAATGAGAGAGACCACAAAGAGAGGGAGAGCAAAAGACAGCGAGCGGAGCGAGAACTTGGAGCACAAATGAAATGTGCACACACACACACACACACACACACACACACACACACACACACAATAGATATACGAAGAGGGAGGGGCTGTTTCAGGCATCAGGGGTTCCTGGAAGTAGGAGTCCCATTCATTTTCTGCACTGGCAGTCTTAGCTGGAGCATTTCCATGGCTAGATGGACATGACACTCTTAGCTGATTTATGAGTACATTAGCATATGGTGTGTGTGCATGAAAAATATACTTTACTTTGATGTTAACAATAAAAATTACAACTTCAAAACACATATGTAAGTCAAATATTACAAACATCACAACAGCTTAATAAGGTTTCAGTTTAGGGCTAAATTTTGCATAAAGTCAGCAAATAGGTTCAATGTATGTTAACCTTATTTTCTGCAGGAGATATTTTCTACATGCTATGTTCAATTTGAGACTAACATTTCCTTCACTGCAGCTCCTGAGGTTCATGGTCATCACTGGGTTAAAAGCCAAACACTTTACCAAAAATCTAAAAGAATAACACAACTTCCCACAAAAAAGGTGTGTCCTAGTATAGAGAACATCAAGTCTGTCATGTTTGCTGTTGAACTCTCAGCCATGTGGGAAAGAAAACCTGAGTGAACACACAGGCACCAAAATGATCCCCAAAAGCCATTAGATGTCTCTTGTAATCTTTTTTCTGTCTGTGACCCCTAACATGAGCTGCATTAACACAATAAAATTTGGTATAAATCATGTCTGTACATTCTTCATTTTCCCTTTGCTGTCTTTATTTCAAAATAAAGAGCAAGATCTTTACCCCAACATCAGAACTACTGATCATAATCTAGAGTAAATCAACAATAGTACATAAAAACCCCAGCATATGGGTTGACAGTTGTTGATACTGATAAATAAAGGAAAATATTGTATCAACACCAGTAACTTTGCAGACTTTAAATATCTATTGTTCCTGTTCCTCTTTGCATTACTTGTATGGTTCAAATACTCTTTTCAAAGGATTCATCATGAACAAAGGAGGGACGCCCAACTCTAAATCTGCAGATAAAAGATGTGGAAAAGTGAGAGGAAAGTAGAGCAGGAGGAGTGAGAGTAGAAGGCCAAGGTCAAGAGAAGATAAAAGGCTTTAAAGTACCTTTATCAGCACAGAAAACAGCTTAATGTTGAAAGAATGATTCTGCACAGTGCACATAATATAGGGGAGAGATGACACCCACACACAAAAAGGAACGAGGAGAAAAAGAGGTTTGGGTTACAGAAGACATGAGTATACAATCAGGACAGATTATCATAAAAAGGCCACTGAGTTCCTCTACTGATAATGACCACACGTGGGTGTTTTATTCGTTTTGCTCATGTTTGCCTGCTGCTGACGGAGAGGCACTGATTTGAGGTGAGGTGAAAACCTGTTTTGCTGAGAGCTGAACACTTTACACCAACAATTCTCCGTAATGACAGTAGATCTCAATGAACATAAAATGATACTCTTAAGAGTGCACAAATCAAATGTTGAGCGCAAATTACTGAAGACAAAACAGCACAGTCTCCGCTTGTCTAACAAGTTTATATAAACAAAGGCTAAACTCAAACAAGGGAAATGAGAAATCTACTGAACTCAAATGAATTCCATCAAATCAGCACACAGATTGCCCATACAGCCTACGAGTAATCATCATTTAGAAATAAGCACACGCACACTCGGGACACACAAACCTGAGCACTGAGAGCCACCATGATGAGCTTAGTGAAGAGCCCTGTTTAGACAAGGTTTAACTGGCTACAGCATCCATTTCAGTCATTCCACAGTGTGTTGACTCTGCTTCACAGCACATTACAAGGGAGACTGAGTGTTTTGTTTGCTCTGCATTAATATCCTGGTAGCACCATGCCTCAGCTAACTGTTCACATACCTCTGGTAAACACATAAACACACTCAGGCATATGGCACATACTAATCTGAACCAAGGTGAGAGCGTGCACCTTCGCTGGAACCCATTTATCAAGACACCATAACTCTGTGTGGACAAGTATGGCTTATAGGAGTAAAGAAACACTACATATTGGACACAACATTACAGCTGCAAAGCTGATACAAAAATTTCTGTGAAAGTTACTAAGCAGGACCATCTTAAGATAAGACTACTTCTTCTTCTTTTGGCTGCTCCCTTTAGGGGTCGCCACAGTGGATCATCTGCCTCATCTCACCCTATCCCTTGCATCTTCCTCTGTAACACCAGTCCTCTCCATGTCCTCTTTCACCACAACCATGAATCTTCTCTGGTCTTACTCTTTTCCACCTGCCTGGCAGCTCCATCTTCAACATCCTTTGTCCAATATATCCACCTCCTCTGCACATGTCCAAACCATCTCGGCCTTGCCTCTATTACTTTGTCTCTAAACTGCTCAACGTGAGCTGTCCCTCTGATATACTCATTTCTAATCTTGTACCTCCTAGTCACTCCCAATGAAAATCTTAGCATCTTCAACTCTGCCACCTCCAGCTCCATCTCCTGTCTTTTTGTCAGCGCCACTGTCTCCAAACCATACATCATAGTAGGTCTCACTACTGTCTTGTAAATCTTCCCTTTCACTCTTGTTGCTACCCTTCTGTCACAAATCACCCTTGACACTCGTCTCCACCCACCCTACCCTGCCTGCACTCTCTTCGTCACCTCTCTTGTGCATTTTTCATTGCTTTGGATGGTTGACACCAGGTATTCAAACTCATCTACTTTCACTACATCTACTCCTTCCATCTTCACCATTACACCTGCCTCCATCTCATTCACACTCATGTATTCTGTCTTGCTTCTACTGACTTTCATTCCTCTTCTCTCCAGAGCATACTTCCACCTCTCTAGGTTCTCTTCCACCCGCTCCCTACTCCCACTACAGATCACAATATTGTCTGCAAACATCATGGTCCACGGAGACTCCTGCCTGACCTCATCTGTCAGCCTCTTCATCACCATGGCAAACAAGAAGGGGCTCAGAGCCGATCCCTGATGTAACCCCACCCCCACCTTGAATCCATCTGTCAGTCCTACAGCACACCTCACCAACACCTCACTGTCCTCATACATGTCCTGCACCACCCTCACATACTTATCTGCCACTCTTGACCTTTTCATACATCTTAAGGCAATTTAGAAAATTTTAGAAAACACTCAGGTATTTTACTTTGTCTAAACCTTATTATATGGTGAGTTTTGCTTATCAGTTCACATCCCACAACACTTTACAAAAAAGAAAAGTTTTTGCAGATATATTATCATTACTTACATATCAAAAACTGAAAAATCTAATGCATGTTAATTTGATGAGTTAAGTTAATCACATATATTTTACTTCTTTGATATGCTGTACATGTCAAAATGAATAGGAATTGCTTATTCCTATGTAACTGAGCTAAGCTGTCCAATTATTGACCTGTGCCATTACGCTCACATTATCAGGATGTTTACGTCATGCAACAAAACTGCTTCTGGACCCCTCACCAGTTGTGGGGCTAATCTGAACGAAACAGTCATAATGACAACAGTCCAGAAAATGCGGATTCAACTCAGCACAGAGCAGTGGCAGAGGAGCCTGCGTGAGTTAATGAATAGGTTGCATGAAAACACATTATTTGAGGCTTAAACTACCCACCTCAGTGTTGGTTTTCAGCTACATGATGCTGAGCCTGTTACTAATTCACAGATTAAAACTGTTTTAAAAAGGATATTAATTTAACATATCCATCATACCCTTGACATGCAACAGTACATCCCTAGAAATTTAATAGATTACATTAAATACAACAAATATAGATCGCTGTAATGGGTAGATACAGGTAATAAGAGCATCCATTATCTCTTAATTATCAGGTGTTGTATTTATTACTAAATGCAGTTAACAAGTGGCTAAAGTTTCATCACGTCAAATTGATGAGCCCACAGAATCTTTGAGACCATTCACGCAGTGACTCTTAATCATTTTTCCTCTAAATAGTGACCTGTCTTTAATAACTGAAAATTTGCACAGTAGCTCTGAAGACAAAAATAAGTACATTACTATTGAACTTGCTCTTTCGGCCCTAAAACATGACTGCCATTGCAGCATTTTCTCAGGGACAAGGAGTTTCACACAACAAGCAATACAACCATCCACCAAATTTCAAGACTGTGAAAACATTCCTCACCCTAGCATCAGAAGGTGAGGAGGTCAAGACCGACAGAGACAGTATTAAAAAGAGATTTCCCCTCTAATAGGATGTGGAAAAAAGATTAGTGCCTGTTTTATTGGGTGAAAGGATGAGGTGAAGTGATTTTAGGATTAAAATGTTACATAAAGCACAAGATGACATGTGCCAGCTCATCCTAGAGGGAAGGGCTGGGTAAATGGCAAGCAAGTGTGGGGAAGTGCAAACATATGCATGCACACACAGAAATCTTGAATAGGACAAAAGGATCAATGAGCAACAGTGAATGCATACAAGCATCCACATGACCTCTGTTTGCCCTCTCATTCACACACCTTTAAGCAGCACCACACACAACCCCAGACCCCAGTTTGGCTGCTGAAGGATGCGTTAATGAAGGATGACAATGAGATAATAGGCTAGCACCTGTGCATAAATTCCACACATACTCATGATTTCTATATCAATTTGGCCCCCTACCTCTAGTTGCCGCCGCAAGTCCTTTGTGTGGGCGGAGTCTTGCGAGAGATCTTCCCTCTGGGAGGCATCGGCTAGGACGTTGACTGTAGTCTCTGCTTCCTGGAGCCATTTGAGGAAGGACTCCAGCTCCCTGAGAGACACCTGCACACTCTTCAGTTCGCTGTCCAGCTGGGTGTGACGGTCACTCGCCCTGCCAATCAGTACCAGTAAGTCAAGTGTGGGACTATGTAAAAGATGGTGTTTAAGGGAATTACTATAATAGCAGTTAGTCAGACAATTAAATATTACAATCTTTTAATAGTACCTACATATCATCATACAAGAAAATAAGCAAAATCGTAGACACCTATCATTGAGGCTTTTCCAGGCAGCACTGTATTTATCTGCAACCTCTTTGATCCTCCTGGTGTCATCAGTAGAATATTCTCGCAAAAGATGATTGGACAGCTCGTTGAAGGCAGCGACTGTGGCTTGGCCTCGGCCCAGAGCTTGGAGAAACTCCTGTAAAACAATCAGCACTTAAGCACTTATAGCATGGAACAATGACCATGGAAATCTGACAGCTAGGACTTAGCATTAATGGCTTTGTTTGGCATTGCTGCACTGTTCCAGTACATGTTAATAAGGCTTGATATCTGCCTGTAGAAAGGCAAACTGCCATGCTATGATATTAATGACCTGTTCTTTTAACTACTAAAAAACAACTACAAAAAGAACACATTCGTTATCGTAGCCCTCAACTCTCTGACATTGTTTACGTAACCTCTGTTTAATAAACCTATTACCCAAGACCCAAGTGATTATCATTCTATATTTAGCATTAGCAAATAAGCCATCACAGCAGACCTCTGGACTCCTATTGTTTTAATAAAATAGTGTTTCACTGTTTTACATGGGCAATTACTCATCATTATGACACCAAATAAACCAGCAGCAGAAAGTTGTGTGTGCATCACCCTGGATTCTGTTAAACTCAGATGCCCTCTAGTGTTTACCTTATGAAGTGCATCAGCAGATTTTTGCTGCCAGAGAGACCTGGGCCAAGTCTCATCCCAAATTAAAATGATGGATGATGTAGGTGCATAAACGTTATTAAGGTTCAATATGATACTTCTGAGAGGTGATTTATTCATTTCAACCTTGGATAAACTTACATGACTGCATAAAGGACCTCTAATATGTTATAAAGTTCGCTTTGCTCAAAAATTCTTTTTCCCAGGAAGGACATTGAGAAGGCACTGTTGGGTTGATGTGAAGCAGAAACTATAAATGACCATGGAAGGGCAGACAGACAATCTGAGGTCACAGATATAAAGTTGAGCAAAGAAATTTTCCTTTAACCTTGTTGTCCTTAAGCTGCTCCGTCAGGGGATCTCTGGACTGGCGCTGAAGAAGGTTGTGGAAACGTCCTTCATGGTGCGCTATAAAGGCCTTCACCTCCTTCCTCTGCTCTTCCCACTGGTTGCTGTGTTCAATCATGTTATCCAGCTGCTGGAGCCGAGACTCCACGCCATGCTGCGTACTGTCCCATTGATTGCGTACTTTCTCCACTAAGCCCAGACAACAAGTTATAAGCATAAGTGAAACAAATAAAATGGCACCAATCATGAGGATGATTGTCTATTTTTAGAATAGTCATTTTCTTTTAAAATCATATTTTCAAACAAAAAAAAATCACAATCATTTTCACAGAAGAAAAACACCAAATCGAGCAATATCTTGTACTTCTATCAAAATCAGTTTCTTCAAGTTTTGGGTCAGGAGTGATTGCCTTTAAAATTGTTGATATTGATGAATTGCTGGATTGGTGCAGACTTGACATTTTGCAAACATACATCAACTCTCAGTGAAGGATTGGTGAATAACCTAAATTATACTTAATAAGTGCAAACAACGGATCAGGAATCATCTCAAAAATAAATACAGTACATGGCTTTATGAGATGAAGTATTACTACAGACCCATAGCACTCACGTCTGTAGTCATGGAGTGTTTTGAGCGACTAGTGTCCCAGCACATCAGGGACCGTCTACCCCCCTCCTTTGACCCCTACCAGTTCACCTAACGGGAGAACCAGTCTATAGAAGACGCCATCGCCACGACACTCCATAGAGCGCTGAGCTACCTGGTGAACCCAAGGAGCTACGTGAGGATGCTCTTTGTGGACTACAGCTCAGCTTTCAACAACATCATCCCGGACATCCTGATCAACAAACTGCACCTCCTCCAGATCCCCCCCCCCCCCACTCCTGGGTAAAAAACTTTGTCACCAACTGCCCACAAACAGTCAGACTTGGCCCCCACCACTCTTCCACACTGTTTCTCAGCACTGGCTCCCCCACAGGGCTGCGTGCTAAGCCCTCTACTGTACTCCCTGTACACCTTTGACTGCACTCCAATCCACCCAACCACCGTCATCGTGAAGTACACAGATGATACCACCTTGGTTGGGCTCATCATCGATGATGATGACAAGGCATACAGGACGGAGGTAGAGGATCTGCTGCTCTGGTACCAAGCAAGTAACCTGAAACTGAATGTCCAAAAAAACCAAAGAAATCATACTGGACTTCAGAAAGAACAGACAGGACCATAGACCCCTCCTCATAAAAGGCAACCACGTGGAAACCGTCCCCACATTCAGGTTCCTGGGCACCCACATCTCCTCTGACCTCTCCTGGACTGTCAATACCAAGACCGTGGTGAAGAAAGCCCAGCAGCGGCTGCACTTCCTCTGTGTCCTGAGGAAGAACAACCAGGACCAGAAGCTGCTGCTGGCCTTCCACCATTGCTCAGTGGAGAGCGTGCTCACCTACTGTCTGGGTGTGTGGTACGCTGGCTCCACAGCTGAGAACAGGAAGGCTGTGCAGAGAGTCATCAACACTGCCCAAAAATCATCGGCGGCTCTCTGCCCTCCCTGGAGGACATCTCCAGATCCTCCTGTCTCAGAAAGACCAAGGCCATCACAGGAGACGCCTCATATGCCGCCCACCACCTGTTTGACCTGCTTCCCTCTGGACGCCGGTTCAGATTAATGAGGTCCCACACCTCCAGACTAACAGTTTCTTCCCTAGAGCCATCCAGACTGGAAAGAGTCAGAGGCCCTACCCCTCTCCCTCCAAACGCTCACATGCACAGAACTGAGGACCTTTTCCATTATCATAATAACACCTGTCTTTGCCCCTCCACACTTTCATGTGTATTGACCCATCCGTGAAATCCCTACCATACCTACGTATATTTTTCCATAATCCTTGGGCCATTTTATTCAGTTGTGTGTTCTGCACTCTGCACTTTTATGTACATTGTTTCATCTGTGAAACCACTACCATATTTGTGTATATTTCCATAATACTGGGCTATTTTTATGTCAGTCGTGTGTTTAATCGTGTGTTCTGTAACTGTGTTTTATCTAATCCTTCTCTTACTTTATTGCGCAGTAGCCTGGTGGAGCACCCACAATTTTGTTGTACTGTACAAGTGTACAATGGCAAAAAAGCCTATTCTATTCTATACTATTCTATTACCTTAAAATTTAAAACAATTCAGTAGTTTCGGAAATACTTGAGGAACTGAATGAATCCAGCCCCTTCCTACATACATTTCTCAGTTATAGATGTACGGACATCAAGATCAGACGTCTTGTTTTTGATGTTCTGTGCCAGGGTGAAAATATCTTCTAGCTGAGGATGGCGCTGCTCCAGGTCATTCTTTGTCACCTGAGGACATTAACACAGAAAACAATCACTTACAAATCACAAAGTGTACAAGTACCAAATTATTTGACCATATTTGGTTATTACATTCCCACAAGAAAAATAACTCCCTGAATTTCCAGCCTTCCTCTTCTTCTCTCCCCTTTTCTCACCTGAAGACGTCCCATAGTGGTCCTGATCTCCTTTGTGTCTCCAACAGTGACAATATTAGACTTCAGCATCTGGGTGATGAGCAGAAGCCAGTCTGCCAGCTCTGTGGCAGTCTCGTTTAGATCGGTGGGTGCCACATTCTCTGGTGTGTGTGGGGTTTGGTGGTGGGGATCCTCACTCACTAAGCTGGCCATCTGCACAGCTGATGGGACTGCAGACACTGGAAGAGAGGTGGAAAAAACAATGAATCTCAAGGGGCAGGGCAATGTTTGACATACAGTGCTACTTTAAAAGGAAATGATGCAATGAACGTTAAAGAGGTTAGAGTGAGAGACAAGTTTTATCAAATGGCTCTCAGAGGGTGGGGCATCACACTTTATCATGATGAAGCAGTCATTTGGGTAGTTTTACTTTGTTACTCACTTCCTATTTCTTATGTTAGTGTGAATTTTCTCTCGGCGCCACACGAGTCGGCTGCCTTTTGCAACAGCGGCTCGATTCCGAGTCTTTTTCCCTTCCTCTCTCTTTTGATCCGTCTTTTTTTTTCACCCCACTTATATCACAGACACACAGATCGTCCTAAATGTCTCCTGAGCCGGTGGACGGAGCCACTGTCTATAGCAGGATACGATACAGCAGAGAACAGCTGCTAGCATTCAACCGCCACCCCGGTCCCATTGGAAAACTCGACATACCGAGAGAACTGAGGCGAAAACGCCGCGGCTGCCGGGCTGGAGTAAGGCGAGGACAAAAAATATAAGGTACAGACCCTCCCTTCCATCTGTTGTCATGGGAAATGTACGGTCGATACTGGGAAAGTTAGATGAGCTAGCGGCTATCTCCCGTTATGATAGCACATACCGGGAGTGCTCTCTCCTTTTGTTTACTGAGACGTGGCTAACTGAACTAGCAGCAGATGCTAACATTGAGCTGGAGGGTTTTCACATGATACGAGCTGACCGAACACCAGACAGTGGCAAGGCTAGGGGCGGTGGAGTGATATGTATGTTAACAACAACTGGTGCAGACCGGGACATATCACTGTTAAACAACGACACTGCAGCAAAGACATTGAGTTGCTAGCTGTTAGCATGAGGCCTACATATCTCCCGAGAGAACACTCACACGTGATCTGCATTGTTGTTTATGCAAATCCGACGGCGAACGCTGGGACAGCACGTGACGTCATCCATTCAGTAACCAGCAGGCTGCAGACAGAACACCCAGATGCTCTTCTCCTCATCTCAGGCGATTTCAACCATGTTTCACTGTCTCCCATTCTACCCACGTTCACCCAGTATGTCACATGCCACACTAGAGACAATAAAACACTGGATTTATTCTACGCAAACACTAAGGAGGCGTACACCTCATCACAACTTCCCCACTCGGGAGATCGGATCACAACTTGGTTCATCTCCGGCCGGTGTACAAACCCCTAGTGCACAGACAACCTCCGGCCATGCACACTGTGGAGTTATGGTCTGAGGAGACAATGGACACTCTAAAGGACTGTTTTGAAGCCACCGCCTGGAAGCAGCTCTGCGATCCACATGGTGAGGACATCGATGGCCTCATTCACACCTTCACGGGCTACCTCAGCTTCTGTGTGGACAAATCCGTTCCCACCAAGACCATACGGCGTCACTCAAACAACAAAACCCTGGATCAACCCTGAGATAAAAAACACTTCTGAGAGAGAAGAAGAGGATCTTCAGGTCAGGGAACAGGGAGATGCTGAAGTCCGTACAGAGGGAGCTGAGGAGAAAGATCAGAGAAGGCAAGGACAGCTTCAGGAAGAAGATGGAGGACCAGCTGCAACAGAGCGACATCAGCGGGGGTCTGGAGAAACCTCAAAACCATCTCGGGGCTCCAGAATACCTCCCCCCAGGCCACAGGGGGCAGGGAGTGGGCGAACAACCTGAATCTGTTTTTCAATAGATTTGACCAACCGCCCTCCCCCCTGACTGCACAACAACCACTGCTGCCTCTAAAGAAATCAAGTCCTGCTGCCCACTCCCCACTCCACCAACACCCCCCCACTCCCAACACACAGCCCCCCATCCTGACCCCTGACCAGGACCCAGGTGAGGACGGAGCTGAGGAAGATCAAGGCGAGGAAGGCGCCGGGACGGACGGCATCAGCGCCAAAGCTCCTCAAGTCCTGTGCAGACCAGCTGTGTGGGATTGTGACGTATATCTTCAACATGAGCCTGAAACTGGGGAGGGTACCACAGCTGTGGAAAACATCTTGTGTGGTACCTGTACCAAAAACTTCCACCCCAAAGACCTGAACAGCTACAGACCGGTGGCCTTGACGTCCCACTTGATGAAGACCCTGGAGAGACTGCTCCTTGCTAACCTCCGCCCCCTGGTGGAACCAGCGATGGATCCACTCCAGTTCGCCTACCAGCATGGCATTGGGGTGGAGGATGCAGTGATCTTCCTCCTTCACCGTTCTCTGTCCCACCTGGAGAAGCCCGGGAATATGGTGAGGATCATGTTCTTTGACTTCTCCAGTGCTTTCAACACCATCCAACCGATGATCCTGAAGGACAAGCTGCTGCGCGCAGGGGTGGACCAGCACCTGTCATCATGGATCCTGGACTACCTCACGAACCGGCCTCAGTTTGTGAGAACCCAGGACTGTGTGTCCGACACGATCATCAGTAGCACGGGGGCCCCCCAGGGAACGGTGCTGGCTCCCT
Source organism: Pholidichthys leucotaenia (assembly GCA_020510985.1). NCBI lineage: Eukaryota > Metazoa > Chordata > Actinopteri > Cichliformes > Pholidichthyidae > Pholidichthys > Pholidichthys leucotaenia. The sequence goes on along the minus strand of CM035842.1, from coordinate 328,489,266 downwards.
TCCTGTTCACTCTTTATACTGCGAACTTCTCACACAACACAACACACTGCCATCTACAGAAGTTCTCTGATGACTCTGCGATCGTTGGCCTCATCTCCAATGGAGATGAAGCTGAGTACAGAGGGCTTATCCAGGACTTCGTGGACTGGTGCCATCGGAACTGCCTCCAGATCAACGCGAGGAAAACTAAGGAGCTGGTGGTGGACTGCCGCAGGCATGGCAGCCCCTCACAGTACCAGTAAATATACAGGGAACAGACATCGAGATGGTGACATCCTATAAGTACCTGGGTATTCATCTGAACAATAAACTAGACTGGTCACACAATACTGATGCACTCTACAAGAAGGGACAGCGCAGGCTGTTCCTGCTGAGGAGACTCAGGTCTTTTGGTGTACAAGGGGCGCTGCTGAAGTCATTCTATGACACGGTGGTGGCATCAGCCATCACTTTTGGAGTGGTCTGCTGGGGCAGTGGCATTACTGCAGCCGATAGGAAGAGACTGAACAAACTGATTAAGAAAGCTAGCTCTGTCCTGGGGCAGCGCCTTGATCCGATGGAGGAGATAGGAGAGAGAAGGACGGTGGCTAAACTGTCATCTCTGCTGGAGTCGAGTTCCACCCTATGCAGGACATACTGAATGCACTGAGGAGCTCATTTAGCAGCAGACTACATCATCCCAGGTGCACAACCGAGAGGTTTCGTAGGTCCTTCCTACCAACGGCTGTCAGACTGTACAACCTAAGCAGGGCTGCTCGCAGAGATAGCAAAAAGACGTAACAAACTAATAGTTTTTTGAATGCAAAAGATGCAATAGACTTACACAATGGTCCCCTCCGGCATACAACTAGGAACATACCAGTCGCTATGGAGGGTGAGAATATGTATGGGCACTTAATCATACCATGTAGGATAACTAAGTAGACGGTTATGCTGTTTCATTCCATCTAGCAACAATGCTCTGCACTGTGTGTGTTTATATATTTACATATTTATTCCATCTAGCAACAATGCTCTGCACTGTGTGTGTTTATATATTTGCATATTTATTCCATCTAGCTACAATGCTCAGCACTGGGTGTGTTTATATATTTATATATCTACATATTATTCCATCTAGCTACATTGCTCCGCACTGTGTGTGTTTATATACTTGCATATTTATTCCACCTAGCTGCAATGCTCCGTACTGTGGGTGTTTATATATTTACATATTTATTCCATCTAGCTACAATGCTCTGCACTGTGTGTTCATATATTCATATATTTATTCCATCCAGCTACAATGCTCTGCACTGTGTGTCTGTGTGTGTGTGTATATATATATATTTTATAGTAATACGTACATATGTTTATTAGCTGCTCTTGCTTGCTTGTTTTTTTTTCTTGCCTTCTGATTGTTGCTCTGAGTGTTGCTATCCCTGTGCTGTTGCAATCCTGGAATTTCCCCGTTGTGGGACTAATAAAGGCTTATCTTATCTTATCTTATCTTATCTTAATTTGAGCTACCTAAAAGTAATACTGCAAATGCTTACTACTAAGTGCTTGATCATATGCTTGTCGAGTCCTTTCAATTGGCCTTTTTTTTTTTTTTTTAACCTCTCCATGGACCGCCACCTTATCATGGTGGAGAAGTCTGAGTGCCCAAGTGATCCCAGGAGCTATGTTGTCGGGGGCAGCTTGCCCCTGGGCAGGGTCTCCCAAGGCAAACTGGACCTCGGTGAAGGACCAGACTAAAGGCCCTTTTCCACTAGCCTCACTTAGCCCTACACCGCACCACTCAGCCCGCTTTAGGTGCTTTTCCATTAGCCCCAGCACCGGTTAGCAGGTACTTTTTTTGTACCTGATCCAGGGCAGGGTCTAACCGAGCTGAGTAGGGCTGAGTATGGCTGTGATATGACTTTAAGAGACTGGTCGCCGCTGATTGGTCAGGTCGTAACGTCATGAAAGCGACTTTTTCTGCTGAATTTACTCCACGACCGCCATTTGTAATTGTTCAGCCAGTGAACACAGTGCGCCCCTTTAATACGGTATATTATATTAATATACTGTATAATATACTTATATAATAATATACTCCTAATATTATATATTAGGAGGTGCGCAATTTTCTTTCTATATTAGGCGACGATCGCATCCAGCGCGAGTTGGACGGATCTACTCGAAATGCAGGTGTCCGAGCAGATGGCTTCCCAAGGGCACATCCGTACTGCCAAACAGTGTCGGGAGAAGCTGAAAAAGCTGAAAAGCGATTACCGAGCAGTGAAGGACCACAATGCTCCAAGTTCAGCGGATCGGAAGGAGTGGAAGTGGTTTGCTGAGAAACATTGGGCTCGACACGTCACAGTCACGGTCACGGCCTTGGAAACCGTGGATGGTGAGTGTTGTTTTGATATTGCGCATCTTTTCACCACTTGATCCTTTCTGTGCCAAGCTCACTGTTTTTAAGAAATAGGAAGGTTGTTAGATTGTGGGTAATGGTTGTTACTGAAGCTTGCCTATTGTTTTGCAGCCAACTGCAGATTCACGCCTGCTTTGTGTTAAGTATTAGCGCGAACAAAACGATGAATTACGCTTATTGTATTCCGGTTAAAAACTTGAGAGTGTTGTGTACATGTTGCACTTTGGTGTTAAGTTTTAAATTGCGTGCATTTTCTTTCTAGAATCGCAGTTCATATCACAGGGGTCCACCTCAGTGGACATGATGGACACAGCGGACTCTCCTGGCGCTGCGTCTGCATGTGCGTCTGCCGGAGCGCCAGCTGAATCGACTCCACATCACCAGCTCCATCTGGATCACGTTCAAGTGCCAGTAAGGCACAATAACCATGATTTTTTTCTTTTGGTTGAAACAGGTCCAGCAGCGGAAACCAGGGTCGAAAATCCATCCATCCATCCATCCATCCATCTTCTACCGCTTAATCCTTTACAGGTCGCGGGGGGGGGGGGGGGGGGGGGGCTGGAGCCTAACAAGTTATGTACCAAATTGATTAATGCAATTTCCTGTAGCTGCATATTAATTAATTGAAAATGTCTTTTTAAATGTGCAAAAAGGTTATTCTTTGGTTTTCACTTATCGGTGTTCCACAACCATTTTTAGGTGTGGTGATTGGTGCTGTTGTAACTCCTGTTTTAGACAAACAAATAAAGCTGATGAACTGCCGTTGAAATCAACATGCTTCATTGAAATGCTTTGCGTCAGCTGACTGTATTAACCCATTCAGATTTCTGCGGCCACACTACAAGCAACTAGTTTAAACATTACCCATCCATCCATCCATATTCTTAATCTTAATCCTTTTTAGTTTTGCAGGGGGGCTGCAGCCGAAGACAGCACCCTGCGTGTTGCAAAATCTGCTCTACTGAGGGGCAACAACATGACAGTTGAGCTTATATACAGCAATGAAGCATAATATAATAGTGACATTCCACCACAGACTTTCACCAGTGTAATTCCATAATATATGTAGTGATCCAGCTTTAACGACCATGCCTTTCTGTCTTTCCATCTAGGCAAGATGAAAACAGACAACTTCCATCGCTGACCTTACATTAGCGATGGCCAACATGCATGACGAAGAGATGCGGCTCTTGGAACGGCAACATGACCAGCGGCAAGAATCAGGAGTACATGCAGCATTTGCGACAGGTGGCCGCAGATGTGCGGGCAGATGCGCGTGAAGCACTGGAGCAGGACGCTGCATTACGAAGGGAAGAGCTCGCAGAGATGTCATCGCCCAGTCTGTTTTTTTGTTTGTAAATTTTGCTTCTGGAATAAAATTGTATTGTTTGCATCAAAAGTCTGGTTTATCTGTTATGACACCGTATGAGAAAAGCCAATAATTACATACACATTCCATTCTCTGTTCACTCCACATGCTGCTGTTCATCAGGTCAGGTGTATAGCCTTCTAATGGTAATTTAATTTTTAAAAACACAACAAAACGTAATGTCTTGGTAGTTTTTTTTTTATTTTAAACAAATTTGCAATGCTGAATCCATTTCTCTTGAACGGGTACATTTTTTATGTTATAAGCAGTTGTACAGGTGTGCTTGAACTTGTAGACACTGCTAAAGGTAAGTACGTGTAAGTTGAATGTTGCATCACCAGTCAAAATTTAATAAATTAAGAAGGAATCTAGCAAAAATTTGGCACTAATAACAGTAGACAAATCGGACAAGGATACACAACTGTGTTTTTGTTGCACACAACTGTTGTTACCAACAAGTGCAAAATTTATATTCCCTTTTCCCAAAAATTAAAAATCAATTTGTAAGTAAAAGTGGGAGACCTTTACATGGGAAAATATGACATGTAGCTGCACATGATTTATAGTTCAATTTGCATTTCCACATAAGCAAAAGTGGCTTGTCGAGCTGGATTTTTGTGAAGATGGCCTGTGCGGTGTTTCTGCATGTAACTACATACCTGTCAAGTGATACGGTTTCGCCGTATTTTAATACGGGGAAAATGCAATTTTAGCAAATACGGGCGTATTGCCATTTCTGTACACCAAAGAGAAAAATATACGGGGAAAAAAATTGAGAGTGTGGGGAGGAACACATCGTGTGTGACCCCCACAGCGTACGGGGCTGTCAGAGCGCTCAGCGTGAGCAATTATCACAACAAAAGTGTGGACTCATCATTAGGCTGATGGCTTCGCACCTTCTTAACAGATAAGCGTTATGAACAAGAGGACAGGTAGATGGACCATGCACAACATTTTATTTACAAAAAACATTTTTGAAATATGTATGCACATAAATGTGGACAAAATAGGCAAGTATTGAATCACATATTATATTGTAACGTGCAGCTCGACATGGCAACGTCCCACCGGCAAGTTCGAACTCACGCCTCCCGCTCCGGAGTCCCGCACTCTACCTGTGTCGCCAATAGGGTCAACCCACTTGGCAAGCCAAGTAGGGTGCTTATATTGAGTTCGCTACAATATCACCACCCTGCTCCTCTGCTCTCTGTGCCGCTGCCACCACTGGTTCATCTACTGCATCATCCAGTGTAGTGTCAGACGTCTCTCCATGACTCTCACACAGATTGTGCAGAGCACAACAAGTCAGCACCATAGATTTAACCAGTTTCATGTCACAGTCCTTCCTCTCTCCTTCCTCCTTCCTTCTCTCCTCGTCATCAGCCATTTTGTTTGTTGTGGAGGATTCGGTCACGTGTTTCACGTCACGAGGGTGTGGCGCCACCTGCTGTTCAACAAATCCCACCCACAGCAGGTGTGCCAGCAGGTGTGCCAGCAGTAGTTGAAAAGCAACTGAGGCCGAACCGAACCGAAGTGAGTAGAGCCGGGTTTTCAATCGGGGCTGAGCGGGGCTAGTGGAAAAGCACCTAAAGAGAGGTCCAGTAGATCTCCATGCTATGGGTGAAATAGTCTCACTGCCTTATGAGTGCTAGGGATAGCAAAAGGCTAAGGAAAACAACCCTGACAGAAATATCAGAGTGGAGCCCCATAGGCAGTTCCTTGTTTCAATCCTGGCATGGTTCTGGCAACTCCTGCAGCCTGCTTCATCTCCAGACGTCTTGCCACTGATTCAGATGCCTTAGGACAAGAGAGTGCGGAGAGTGCTGCGTAAGCTCTCCTTACTTTAAACTAAGTCATGCACAAGTCATGACGTACAGCAGTATTTGAAAGTCAACTCGCAGCCACCGACCACATGTGTCCAATGTGTGGAAGGTTCTTTCGTGCCAGAATTGGCCTGACAAGTCATCTCCAGACACACAAATCCAGACCAAGTACTGAACCCTGAACATCTTGGTCATCTTCACGAAGCGATGGACAAACATCATCATCAATTGGCTTTTACATCTTTATTCACTACTTTTCAGGGACACATTTTTGATAATTTTCTGTTATTGCCATTAATGCATTATAAAGACAACTACACATGCATAATGAGAATCATCTTGAATTAAATCAAGTACATTTCTACATGCATTTACCCAGTTGCTGGTGCTGGACAGCATGTTGGTGGTGTGTCCAAGGAGATACAAGTGCCTGAGAAGACTCCCTCAGCTGGCCATCCAGGGCTTTCCAATCCGCTGCCAGCTGTTCTATCTTACTCTACAAAATTAAAGGCACATAAGGACACATAAATTCAATTAATGCCCCCAAAAATTGCACCGGAAATGGTGTGCTTCCGGACTGTAGTAAAAACAACCAATTCAATTTTGAACAATTCTGGTCCCATTATTTATTAAAGCAGCATGGTGCTGCTTCTGCAGCGTAGAATGGTATAAATAATATGCTGCAATTAGTAGTAGTTCTTTATCAAATTATATCACTATGGAAACTGGGACCTTTTCCTGAGGCAACAGCTGCTGCCGTCTCTGCAGCTCGATAGAGTGAGCCAACAGTTCCTCAAGGTCCTTCTTCCTGTCCTGCATCGAGGCCTCCAGCACCTGCAACAGTTTTTTTGATAAACAATCATGTATAAGAATAATAGGTGTAGGTAATGTATTGATGCAAGGGTTTCTGTGAGGTTATTTACCTGTGCTTGGTGTCGATTTAGGCCTCGGGTTATGATTGTCTGGTGTGTGATGACAACCCAGTCAGTCAGCCGGTCCATCCTGTCCTGAAATTGGGCATGGCTCTGCAGGTTGTTCTCCACCTCACCCACTTTGTCCAGTAACTCATGAGTCACCTGTAGGTGGTTAAAAATGAATAAAAGCAGGAACAAAGAAGTAATTAGAATGAACAGAATAAAGTAGATTTTGAACCTGAGTAAAGCATAGTATAACACCATGCTGTCAACATAGTACCAATATATAAATGCTGTGCAAGAGTCTAGTGTCAAAACAAGGATTTACATTTTTATTTCCAGCCTCATGTACACAGTGTGATGAAGAATAAAGTATCTAAGTATCTGAAATGCACTGCAGGAGAAACACTGTAAAAGGCTGAAATCTGCTCTTGGAAACAGTGAAGACATGACTAACCTTGCTCCAGTTGAAGTTGATGGCTCTCAGTTTGCTAACATGCTGATCTCGGCTTTGAGAGCTCACACTTGGGCTGGCCAGAATTTGAGGTGCATGCTTGTTCAGCCAGCCAAGTCGTTTGTTCTGTGCATCCATTTCTTCAGCGAGGGCCTGCGGAGAAAGATGCACGGACCCTTAGTTTTGCAAGGAAGCCCCAACTTACAAGTGGAGGGCAAGGGAGTGGGAATCGAGGCAAAAAGGGTGTGCAAGTGGGCAGAAAACACTTTTTTCACGTAGAGACATAATGTCAGTCATTGCTCATTTCACAATCGAATCTGGCTGTGTTTTTTCAGAGGAATGCCAACAAAAACACAGCATTCAACAAAATATTACTGTTACAAGACAAAATGAGGTTAAAGTGTTATTTTTATAATATGTACTTGATAAAAATGCACAGCCATATACGTCCATAGTCGAGTACATATAAGAAAGAAAAAGAAGTAAACCACAACTCCCTCAGGGCTGACCATATAAACAGTAGCGTCCGCTAGCTGTGGAGCAGAAACTGAATCTCTGTGCGCCCTTGAATCAAAGCATGTCTTCCCCTACCTTTAGTTCTTTCAGGTCTTTGTCAGTGGCAGTCACAGGCAGGGAACTAACAGCATTTTCTGCCTGCTTGAGCCACACTTCCAGCTCCTCACGTCTCCTTACCAGATCCAACAAGGCTGGATCCCCTCCAGCTAACCTGCACACACACACAAACACATACATACACACACATACATTATGCACTTAGATTACGATCTCCATTTCCTCTGGGTTGCAGACTAAATCCAACAATTTACATTTAAATTGCTGTTAAAGGCTGATTGACCACAGTGATAGCATGAACCTGCCAGGGACTAATAAAGAAGCCGACTGATGGTGGTAGTGAGAAAACACTAACCACTATGATATATTCTACTACAAAATTAAGGTGTAGTGAACATATACAAGAATTTTAACAGCTATATCCTTCATCGTTCTCCACCACACCTGATCACTTAAACTGAGCTACACATGGATTTATGAGGATGAACCACCTGCGTTGTCTGTCTAAGACTTCATGCTTAATAGCTCTCCAACGCTGATCCAGAGTTTCAAGCTTTTCTTCAAGGAGCAACCCATCAGGAGATGACAGCTTTTCAATTATTTGTTTCCCAGTGCGTGTTAATCCAACCAGCACGGGCTGATGGTTGAAAAGGCCTTCCTCCAGCTCCTAAAACACATGCAGAATAAAAATAGTAACAGACCAAAATAGGGGGGAAATGTCTGGTCGAGTCAAATCTGATTCACTCAGATCCAAATCCCTCAGACATTCCATCTCTCCAGTCAAATCTTTTACTGACACATGATTTGTGTTTGTTCATGAGTTAAGCTCGCAAATCTCTACTTCCACCAAGAGCGATTTAACCTGCCAAGACAGACCAGTAAAGCAGAAGGAGTGATTGTAAAGTCCACTAAAGGGTGAGTTAGCTAATTGATCTTTCAATTCCCATCCACTTGATCCCTCATTTCATTCTCAGTGACTGTGAAAACACATAAGAGATAGGCACACATGAGCGCAGCTCAGGCTTTGCAAATCACACTGATAAAAGGTGTTAATGATGGTGGTGCTGTCAGCAATAATGCAGCAGCTTCAGAGAATTTAATTCCCCTTGGAAATTAAATTGCCGCTTTAGTAATCAAACAAAGAAAATTTAAGCCCCCCTCTCATCTTACTCCACAGCTCACTTTGCTGTCTTTGCACTTGACATAATGAATAGTCGTGTGTGTTTATTAGGTAGAATGTGGCACTCGCTTCCCTAAGGGGAACAAAATGCTATTATCTTCTGTCTCACATATCCCTCTACCCAGCAGTCCATTTTTCAAACATAATAATGTGGCATTATATGGAGTTAATGTTGCTTTGGACTGTACAAATGTTGATAAGCAGTATCGGCTAGATGTGATTAATTGTTAGAAAGAAATCGTTGTTGTGAAATAAATAAGTACTGTGCCTATGAGCTGATTAAATCATACGTATGCATAAAAAACGTGTTGAAAACACCTGAACTATACTAACACAATTCACTGACCTCTTGGCATTGTTGTGCAGATTCAAGGTCCAGCTGTCCATCACGACCAATGCTCTCTGACAGCAGTCTCTCTGCGTCAGTCAACCACTGAGAAAGATCTTTTAAGTCACAGTGAAACTGCCCCCACTCCTCCACAGCACAGTCAAAACTCCTGCAACATAACAAGGAAACACGAAAGCTTCATGTTTTTGTCAAAGACTTTATAAATATCATCACCTGGTCCTCTCCAAATGCTGGCATACCTGCACTACTCTCAAGAGGAAAATAGTTTACATCACAAAATCCGCTTTGGTGGGAATAATGGTTCCAGTGTTACAGAACATAAAAAAGGGGAAGCAAAATTTAAAAACATGCAATCTGAGGTCTGATTTTCTCATTATGCACTTGAAATCCAGGTTTGACAAACATTACAATTTTCAAATGTTAATTTAAATAACCAATGATGACTGAATTCAGTAACATTTATCAGTAAAAGCTGTAATAAATCTAAAGATTTATACCACAGTAAAATGATACAAAGTGGAAGAATGGAAAAAAATTAAAAAACAAAAAACAAAACAGAAAATAGAAAATCCAGCAGCATCAATTATAAGACTTTATATAAAGACCTAACAATTCACATTAATATAAAGAGTGGTGGTTCTCAAGGTGGAATTTCGACCCCTGTGGTCCAATGAACTAAAACAAAACATAAGATATATAGAAAATCTGCTGAAAATTATGACCAGACCGTCAATGACTGAGTAGCTCATTCCAGTCTGACAGAATCACAGAGTGCTCAGATCTTCTGACCGTTGACCTTGGCCTTAAGCACAGCCTAGATACAGACACTTCTAGGATGTGCTTAAAGTCAAGGTCCATGGCCTAGACGTAACGCTTTTGTGAGATCATTAAACGCGCAGGACTTCTGACCTTTGACAATGACCTTGACCTCAACCTGGATGCAGACCTATCGGAAGGTCATTGTGAGTGAGATTGGTCAGAATCGAAGTAATGGACTACTTGCACCAAGACTTCCGTGTTATACGAATTCTGGCTCCATCACATCTATACTGGCTAGCTATACTCTGCTCCGTTCTATACTGGCTGTCAATGAGACCGCAACAAAATTTAAGATCACTAATTTTCTGCAGATTAGTAAAACGATAAATATTCACTGCTATAAAGGTGGAGAACATGGTGGATAAGTGTAGCATTATTGTAAGCTCATACTAGCCTTTGTTTTGTTATAATCAATAGAAACTTAGCTTTTATTGGCGTGTTGCCATGGTAAATGAGATTCCCAACAAAGGATATGAAACCTGCAGCAGGTTTGGATGTTAAATAATGTCTTCATTTTTAACTGTCAGATATAATGGATGGATGGGAATAATAAAGGATCGATTGTTAGGTATAATGACTCTGTTTCACCAGGCAGACTTGTTCTGTTGACATGAGCTATTTAAATAAAGCTGATTTGTGACCAACTTCAGCCTATATTATCTACTGGTTTATTATTCACTTAATGTAAAAAGTGGTTTTATTGCTGAAATTTCTATGCAGTATCATCTCCTTCATTGATATCTTTGCAGGAGCTGGAACCGGAGCCGTTTTCAATAATCAGTCTAGCTAAATTGGGATTTTTATTTGTTTGTTTGTTTTCAGAAAAAATCTATTCAACTATTCAAACAATTGCCTTATGTATTATTATTATGACAAGTTACAATCCAAGAGGTCATTTTTGACTGTTTAATGCATTCATGATTTCTATTTGTTGTTATTTATCTAATAATAATAACAATTTAGATTTATAGCCTCTATGAGTGCAAAGTGGTGAAGACAGGTAGACAGAAGCAGAAAACCATGGACAAGCTATGGTGGCATAGAGTGGTGTTCTGAGGCCACGAGTGACCTAGTAATAACCACAGATAGAGCCAAAAAGAAAATCGACGGTAGTAACAGCTGAACAACAAGGAAGGTGAATCCCCACAGATACACAGGCATGTGTAAACAATCCACAAACTGATATAGCGACAAATTAACTAGGTCTAATATTCAGTGAAAATAGAACTGATGAGCGCAGAAAAATTAAATCTTATCACGAACTGAGAAGCTTCAACATACAGTGTCCTCTCAGTATCAGGGTAGTCAAAAATAATGTAATTAAAGTGTGATCCTGACAACAAGATGCATCTTTACATTGTTAGCTTCCTTAACACTGATCACGGTCACTACAGTTTAAAACAACATTACAAGTTTTTTTTCCAAGTTGAACACTAGCCCTGTATGTGACAGTTTAAACAAGGAGCTTGTTGTAAATCATTGTAAAACCGTGAAAACGTACATTTCTGACGTAAAACTGATGCTGAGCAAAGCAGGGCACAGACATTTTTGGAGCATTTTTTTCTCCTGTCAAAACTTCCAAATTAAATATTTTTTTTTTTTATGTACACTTGCAATAAATGTTTCTAGCTGTACCGCAATCATATATTATAAATGCAAACCGGATGTGGAGGAGGCAGATCATTTATAACCAAATATACGTCACGCCACTTAGTGCAAGTAGTCCATTCCCTAGCAGGAGTAGTGATTTTTCTAAAATCATGTAAGGGCCCAGATCTCCTGACCTTTGACCTTGGGGGTGGCTGTGGCGCAGGTATAGTGTGGCCGACTACTGATCGGAGGGTCAGTGGTTCAATTCCCACGCTTTCTGCAGTCTGCATGTTGAAATGTCCTTGAGCAAAACAGTCCTCCTGACGCCTGACCTTGACCTTGAGCACAACTTGGATGCAGGCCCACCTGAGGATCATTGTGATGTGTTTGGCAATCATCAAGGCAATTTTCTTGGAGTTTCAGTGAGGAGGAGGAGTAATTCCATGAAATGTGGACGGACGGACGGATGACATGTCATTGCATTAGCGTCTTTTAGCTTCGCCGGAGTGAACTAAAAATATGCAAATATTTACAGCGTTGAAACAAGCTGAGCAAGTCCATGATTTACACTAGATTTGTCATTTCAAAAAAGACATCAGAATGTCCAAAACAATTTAAAAAAATACATTATACACCTGTCCATACTCATTATCGATGCTGTATAAGTAATACACCTTCAACCAAAAAAACTGATTACAAATTCTAGATTCAATACTCTAGATCTGTAATAAAACTAATAACCTTGTAATTGCAAGGAGTTTAAGCAAAGCAAACATTCAAAGTGGAACAAATTCTGAGAAAATATCAGAAAATCATTTAACCCCTTACAATATGCACAGTTAACCAGGCAAACTCGTCTGGACAGACGAACGGACAGACATCTAAAGACAGGTGTATTTTTTTAAAACACACACACACACACACACACACACACACACACATTGAAAACACTGACTTCACTCAAGGTGCAGCAAATTCTTCCAGCTACTTCAGTGTTTAACACCAAAAACCAGGATGTAAAGTTTCAAAATATGAGTAGTTCCAATAGCATTAATGAGTACAAAGTATTTTAGGTTGATGTTGGGATTAAGACAGATAAGAAACATGCAATGAAAACTGTGAAAGTAAATAATTTCCACAAATTTTGTGGTGGAAGAAGCAAGTACATTAATTCAAAGAGAAGCAGCAAAACCAAATAATAAAAATGCAAGCTCAGTTTTGTAGTTGCTCAGATAAAATCAGTGACCTTGATGGATTTTAAATAAGTAACAGGGTAATCAAAAAAATGAGCATCTGTACAATCCTATATAGCCATCCCAAATTGCCAATAGTGTTTTTGAGTGAGAAACAAATAAAAGAAATTTAGCCCAAAAGGCTGATTACATAAATGAATAATAAAAATACATGTCTTTATCTCACAGGCAATCCACATAATGGCCTCTTCCTCTTGCAACATTATTCTGTTCAGGATAATTCTGATAAGCAAAGTTGAGAAATTAGTTTTGGATGGCCAGTTTTAACAAATACAATCCATTCTTTTACTTTTTAATGATACCCTGAGGTTATTGTGATTACAGATGGGAGCGTTTCAGGGTCTGTGAGTAATCAGAAAAACAGCTTACCGTTAGTACTTTGCTCACAGTGTACTCTGGAAATGAATGCTGTTTACGCCTAAGGAATTGTGCTGATGGTAGTCAAGGTCACCCACTATTGGTCTACATGTGTGAATGAGTGAAAAGACTGACTGAATGCGTGAATGGACTCACACACTCAGTTCATACATTGTATTTTGGTCATTTACATTGTGCCTGGGTTACTCTCTTTACCTGCTACTGCTGCCTCCTAGATAGCGGAAAGCCTGTCAGCAGCTTGTACAGAATGCTCCCCCAAACACCCTGCTTTAATGAGTATATCTGCAGCATGTGTGGTTGATGAACGCACCCCTTCCTGTGGTTGTACATGCGGTTGAGACGGTCCCACTCAGCATTGAGTTGTGTGAGTGCGTCTGCCATTTGGGCCACCTCAGCAGGAGAAGCGTCCCGGATGGCATCAGGCTGACGCTCGTGGATCGCTGTGACCTGCTCACCCAGACGCTCCAGGTTATCTTTGATATTCTGTGGAAGGAAAATGGGGGAAAAAATGCAATTCGAGGGAAAGCATAACAGTGAGGGGGCAAAAGGTTAATGCAGTGTTTTAATGTGCTAATTAGCTTTTTGTTTTTGTCTATTTTTCTTGAGCTTTGCAAAAAATACTCTACAAAACAAGAGGAGACCAACAGCACAGACACTAATTTCTGAGTAGACTGGCTATACAGCTGCATCTCAATAAATTAGAATGTCAACAAAAAGTTGATTTATTTCAGTAATTCAATTCAAATAGAAATAAAGACGTTGGCACACTTAGTCAGTGCAATTTTCACTTTACTGCTAAGCTTTCAGTTCTGTCAAACCTTCATCAGAGCATTTAGCATAGCAGTAAAGTGAAAACTGCCCTGACTAAGTGTGCAGATGTCTTTATTTCTATTTATACTTGGTTGATTGTCCAGCACCTTACAAAGTCCTCAAGCAGGGTGGAGTGGCAGCCTTTTTCTACATTGTCAATAATTCAATTCAAAAAATGAAATTTCTATATTATCTACATTCATTACACACAGTCATACGTATATTTCAAGTGTTTCTTTTAATTTTGATGATTATAGCTTACAGCACATGAAAATCCCAAATTCAGTTACTCACATTGTGTGTTATCAAGTCCAAAGTCAGCGCAGCTGTCTAAAAGGAAATTTTAGAGCACTTCATGCTTCCCTCTGCTGATGAGCTTTATGGAGGTGCTGATTTCATTTTCCAGCAGGATTTGGCACCTGCCCACACTGCCAAAAGTATCAAAACCTGGGTTAACCACCATGGTATCACTGTGCTTGATTGGCCAGCAAACTCCCCTGACCTAAACCCCACAGACAATCTATGGCATATTGTCATGCAGAAGATCAGAGACACCAGACCCAACAATCCAAATGAGCTGAAGGTCACTATCAAAGCAACCTGGGCCTCCACACACCTCAGCAGTACCACAGGCTGATGCCACACCGCACTGATGCAGTAATTCATGCAAAAGGAGCCCCGACCAAGTATTGAGTGTGTGCATAGACATACTTTTCAGTCGCCCAACATTTCTATTAAAAATCTATTTTTTAAATTAATTTTATGCAATATTCTAATGTTTTGAGAAAATGAATTTGGGGTTTTCATGAGCTATGAGCCTTAAAACCACTTGTGCTCCGTTGTTCCGCGGGCGGGCAAGTCTCTGCGTCCTAAGACGCACGAGGGCGCACTCGTGCGCACTCTGACGCATAGACCAGATTTGATGTAGGTGATGATGGTGATGTAGTGGCGTCCAAGCGCCACTAAAAAAAAAACTGCAGAGACAGCCACGAACAGATTAGTTCATCTGATTGACCTCTCATTCGACTAATAAGAGCCTTGAATTGGGTTTCTGAAACCTTGAAGAGCCAATGAATGAAAACCTAGGAAGGAGGACCCGCCTACTGTGAACGCAGGAGCCAAATGAAGCACAGAAATTCGGGCTGGGTGAAGAGAGATTTACTGCTGCAGCAGATGAAAACAAAGGACGCTGGACGAATCTACTACAGACCCAGCAGCATGGAGAACACCCACAAGTGGGACCTGCACTCATTCCAGCAGAATAGACGTTTAGGATTCTCTTCCGTCATCATAGACCGACGGAGGCCGACGACAAAGGTCGTAAATCATTCACCAAAACCGCAATAATGGAATTATGTTTTGATCGGGATCCACGAGCCGAGCAGCGTCGCGTTCGTCTTACAATGGGGAAGAGAAGTTCGCCACGACTCTGCTGCTGTGAAGAGGTAAGGTGTTATAAGCTAAATTATTATTTATCCCTGAAAACTGTAATCCAAAAATGACTTTTGACCAATCGGTAAATTACAACTGTACTGCGCACGAAGTACGAAGTGCGTGCGCCGCGATAAACGGTTCATTTGCTGTGTTCAGACCGTGAAGGCCCCCCCCCCCCGCTGCAGAAGAGGAGCGGGGGGGGTGGGGGGTGGCGTTCACGGTCCAAACGCCCCCGGTCCGCGGGGGGAAGCATATGAGTCTATTCCTTCATGTAGCGATGGCCGTCTTCTGCAGCGAGGGGGGGGGGGACAACCCCCCCCACACACACACACAGTAGCGAGGGGGGGGGGGGGCGCTGTGAAAACATGCAAGGAGCGTAATCCATCATGTGGCGAGGGCCGAACTCTGTCTTTTTTAGCGGGGGGGGGGGGGCACCCCCCCCCCACACACACACACACAGCCCTGAGTGGGACCTTTCATTAGAGCCCAAAATGAAGATTCTACATTGAATTATTCAAAAGTTAGATGTTTTTCCAAACTGTGCCATTTGGCACAATTTGGCACAGTTCCAAAACGCCTGGGAACAGCCTGAGAACAAAGCTGTGTAAAATATTCATTTTTTGTGGTATTGTTACCAAATTTGGATCTCAGCTTGATAACACTTGGTTCTACATTTCTGTTGCATTTTCCAGCCAGATCGGACAGCTGTGTGTTATTTGTAAGCATTTGTATCCAAAAAAACACTGTGTCCAAATTTATTTTCTTCAAGTTCAGTATGTTTACATGACACTAACTCAGTGGCCGGAGCACGTAGAGAGATTATGTTTTTTTTGCCAAAAAATTCAAAGTGTTTTCTTTTAAATGAGACCAACCCCATGAAGATGCTGCAAAGGGTTGAATAACAGCTTTCGATTTACTTTGGGCACGTTATTTTTTGGCATTTTTAGGAAAATTGCCCGGAGTGCAAGGGGTTAATCATCAAAATTAAAAGAAATAAACTAAATAAAATAAATAGTCTTCAGTTGATCCAAAATGCTGCAGCAACAGTTTTAACAGGTACTAGAAAGAGAGATCATATCTCTCCGGTTCTGGCCTCCCTTCTTTGGCTTCCCATAGAGTTTAGAATTAAGTTTAAAATCCTTCTTCTCACTTACAAAGCTCTAAACAATCAGGCCCCTTTTCATTTAAAAGATCTGATACTACCCTATTATTTCTAACAGAGCACTACGCTCCCAAAATGCTGGATTACTTGTAAAACCTAGAATCTCCGAAAGTACAATGGGAGGCAGAGCCTTCAGTCATCAAGCTCCTCTCCTGTGGAACTAGCTGCCAATCTGGATTCGGGAGTCAGACTCGATCTCTGTTTTTAAGAACAGGGTTAAAACCTACCTTTTTGATATAGCCTACAATTAGGGAGGGATCATGTGTCTCTGGACCCTCCCTTAGTGATGCTGCTAATAGGTTTAGACAGCCGGGGGACCTCCAACAATGCACTGGGCTTCACCCCTTTCTTCACTCTCAATGAAATATTTTTGCTGGTCATTGACATCTGTTTGTTCTCTCCCATAGATTGAGTCCCCGTCGTGCTGGTTGCTCTCTACATGTCTGTTCTTTTCTTCTTTTTCTCTATCCCCTCATCCCCCAGCCAGTCGCAGCAGATGACTGTCCCTCCCTAAGCCTGGTTCTGCTGGAGGTTTCTTCCTGTTAAAACAGAGTTTTTCCTCTACACCGTCACCAAGTGCTTGCTCACAGAGGATCGCCTGATTGCTGGGGTCTTTCTGCAATTGTGGGGGTTTCCCCTACAGTTGAAAGTGCTATGAGATGACTGTTGTTGTGAAATGGTGCTATATAAATAAAGTTGAATTGAATTGAGGGCAGCGCGGTGGCGGAGTGGTTAGCACTGCGGCAGCACAGCAACTCACCCTTGGCCGGGGGATCCTGGGTTTGATCCCAGCCCCCGACCAACAGTGATCTGTGTGGAGTTTGCATGTTCTCCCCGTGTCTGCGTGGGTTTACTCCGGGATTTCTCCGGTTTCCTCCCACATGCCAAAAACATGCAAGTTAGGCTAATTGGCATCAAACTGGGGATTCTAAATTGTCCCTAGGAATGACTGTGAGAGTGAATGGTTGTCTGTCTCTCTGTGTTGGCCCTGTGATGAACTGGCGATCTGTCCAGGGTGTACCCTGCCTCTCACCCAAAGATGCTGGGATAGGGTCCAGCCCCCCCGCCACCCAAAAAGGATTAAGCGGAAGAAGATGAATGAATGAATGAATGAATGAATTGAATTGAATAACTGACATTACTATATGTGTAATGAATCTATATAATACACAAGTTTCATTTTATTAATTGAATTACTAAAATAAATCAACTTTTGATGGCATTCTAATTTACTGAGATGCATCTGTACAGGTATGACCTACCCCCAGTGTGTCTTCCTGGCTTGAAAAGTCTTCATAAAGCCCCCCACTGAGTTCTGAGGAGTTAAGCAGCAACTCGTTGTCAGCCATGGAGAGGAGAACTTTGTTGATGTCCAACAAGTAGTCAGAGGGAGTCAGTGAGGGAGCACCACCGCGCTCCTCTGCCGACATCTCCTACACGACAGACAAGAAAGAGGGGAAAGTGTAAAGAACAGCCTCACTCATGTTTGCTAAAAGTAGATTATCATTAGGAAAGGGACACTTACAGCAGGGAAAATAAGTATTGAACAGGTCAACACTTTTCTCATTAAACATATTTCTGATGGAATCACTGCCCTGAGATTTTCACCATATTAACAGTAACAGCCCAAGTAATCCATACATACAAATAAATCAAGGCAACTGTGTTCACAAAACAAGTTATATTTAATAAAGTGGAATGGCATAGGGAATAAGTATTGAACACATGAAGAAAAAGAGGTGCAAAAAGGTATCAAAATCAAGAAACCAACTGAAATCCATCAGAATTTAGAAAGCCATATCATCCCCCATCAGTGCAAATTAATTTCAGCTGGTTAAGTCCTGACTGATAGCCTTTAAAAAGGTCTGTGAATATTAGATTGTCACACCACAAAGAACTCAAGATGGGTAGAAGTAAAGAGCTCTCTCTAGACCTTCACAACCTTATGTTGCAAAACATAATGATGGCATTGGTTTGAGGCGCATTTCTAAACTGCTGAATGTTCCAGTGAGCACTGTTGAAGCCATCATTTGGAAGTGGAAAAAACATCATTTTACCATAAAAAGGCCACAACCAGGAGCTCTTCACAAGACTGTTGACAGAGGAGTCAAAAGAATTATCAGAAGAGTAATCCAAGAGCCAAAGACCACTCGTGAGCTCGAGAGCTCCAGAAAGACCTGGAGTTAGTAGGTACTGCTGTTTCAAAGAAAACAATAAGTAATGCACTCAACCGACATGGGCTCTAATGCCTGCTCACTGCACAAGACTCCATTGCTGAAGAAAAAGAATGGTGAAGTTTGCTTTAAAGTTTGCTGCACAACATTTGTTCAAGCCAGTAAAATACTGGGAGAATATAGTCTGGTCAGATGAGACCAAAATTGGAACTTTTTGGATGCCACAACACACAGCATATTTGGAGGAGAAATGGCGCTGCACATCAGCCCAAAAACACCATACCAACAGTGAAGTTTGGAGGTGGGAGCATCATGGTGTGGGGGTGTTTTTCAGCACATGGTACAGGCAGACTTCATATAATTGAAGGAAAGATGAATGGACAAATGTACAGAGACATCATTGATAAGAACCTGTTGCAGTCTGCCAAGATGCTGAAGATGAAACGAGGGTGGACATTTCAGCAAGATAATGATCCCAAACACACGGTCAAGGAAACTCTCAACTGGCTCCAGAAAAGGAAAATAAAGCTGCTAGAATGGCCCAGTCAGTCACCTGACTTGAATCCAATTGAAAATCAATTAAACGTAGTGAAGATCAGAGCGCACAGAAAAGATCCACAGAACCTTCAAGATTTGAAGACAGTTTGTGTGGAAGAATGGGCTAAAATCACTCCTGAGCAATACCTGTGCCTAGTTTCTCCATACGAAAGGCATCTGGAAGCTGTTATTACCAACAAAGGCTTTTCTACTAAATATTAAATGAATTTCCCCAAGTGTGCTCGATACTTATTCCCTGTGTCATTCCACTTTATTAAATATAACTTGTTTTGTGAACACAGTTGCCTTGATTTCTTTGTATGGATTACTTCAGTTGTTACTGATATCTGATGAAAATCTCAGGTCAATGGCGCCATCAGAAATATGTTTAATGAGAAAAATGTTTACATGTTCAATACTTATTTTCCCCTCTGTAAATCAGCAACATTAGATAAACAAAACTGAAACTCATTCTAAACTCAAGCTATACTGACCACTAACACCACCCTTTGAAAACAAAGGTAATATATGATACAATGTAAGAAACATAGATTAGTGCAAGAGGGGTATGGCTAAACTCAATGCAACTCAAAGACAAGACCCTTCAAAAGTCAAAGTCAGAAATGTAACAAATCTGGCGCGTTAACTCAAAGATAGATAAAAAAAAATACATTAAAAGAAACTGAAGTACCTTCTTCGACACAGGGGAAAGTCAACGTTAAGAGTAATGGAAGCTGATAGGACTCACTTTCTGTTTTACCATCTGTCATGATGGAATAAATTAACTATATTTTAAAGCATTTGTTCCTTAATGAGCAGGCCTTTGAGACTGTTAAAAGTTGTTTTCAGAGATGTTCGATTTGTGCGGAATTTCGCCCTCATCAACCAATCTGGAGAAGCTGCAATCATGGAGTCAGCATTCCTAACGGGATTGCTGATCTTACTGGTTTTAATGCTACTGCCCATGTGGACTGATGTGATGAATATTGCACTAGTCAAAACAGAGAGTTAGAAGATATCTTTCTGCAAACAATAAAGCACCAAGATTCCCTCATGCTTCTGTGCTTCATTTCAAATTCAATCTGTTGCAGAGATGGGCTATAAACTATTCCTTCATCTACTCCAACGCCATCTGGTGTCCATATATGCAGTACTTGTGTCTGCAAGTTCACACTAAAGGGCTGTTCAGAGTCCCTCCTAAGGGATGTTTGCATTTTGTAGACTGCGTTTGCGTACACGGCAATATTCAGAGTTGTTTTTGAGCCACTACTGCAACCGTTCAGCAGCCATGTTTTGCGCATCCATCCATCCATCCATCTTCTTCCGCTTAATCCTTTTCAGGTCACAGGGGGGCTGGACCCTATTCCAGCATCTTTGGGCGAGAGGCAGGGTACACCCTGGACAGATCGCCAGTCCATCGCAGGGCCAACACAGAGACAGACAACCATTCACTCTCACAGTCATACCTAAGGACAATTTAGAATCCCCAGTTTGATGCCAATTAACCTAACTTGCATGTTTTTGGCATGTGGGAGGAAAGTGGAGTAAACCACGCATGCACAGTGAAAATAATCTGCAGTTCACATGCCTGTACTGTTGGCGGCAGCCAAGAGCCACCAAATATTTTAACAGCTGCAATCAAAAGACAAAAGAAGAGCTCGGTGGTAGAGGTTTTTTGTTTTTTTTACTTTTAATAGTCTGTGGATTAAATATCTTAGATATACAGTATACAGTATTTACCATAAAGTGATTGAAACAATTTTCCCCAGCCCCAAATCACACCTGTAGCAGCTGTTGTCACAAGCTACAGAGAAACCCAAAGCAACGAAACAGGTAGAAATATAATTTACTGTTATGGTGTTCTGGGTGAAAAATTGACAGACGAGCCACTTCAGAGTAGAAGAATGCACAACGTTTATTTCGAGGTTACATGAAAAATATGTTTTAATAGCGGAACACATGCACATCTGTTTACCCTCATCAGTTAATCAATACTTCCCCATCCAGGATGGCAGGAGTTTCCTGGCGCATGTGCAGTTCACTGCAACCACTGCGTTTTTGTATGCGCGGTCACTTTTTGGAGCCTGCATGCACTCAGTCAGTGCTCACCCTCTGCGTAGGGTTTGCGCACGAATGCGTCCACTGCACTCGCTTGTGTACCAGCGCGTTTTGGCCACTATGAATTGGGCTTTAGGAGTGACTCACCTCAGCTGAAAACTCTGTATCCTGCTCTCTGAAGGTGTGAGAAGATGATGAGCCAACAGACACTTTGGTTCGTCTCATCTGCAGCACCCTCAGCTCCTAAGGCAAAAAGACGGGGGAAAAAAACAACTTTCCCTGACTCCATCGCAGCACATACTGAAAATTCTCAGGGTGAATCCTCCATGTTTATGCATCTCACCCTATGAGCAGAATATTGGCTCTGCAGCCGGAGCAGCAGAAGTCTCAACTCCTCCCTCTGGCCCTCATCTGAAGTTTGCTGAAGCAATTCTTCTCCTCTTTTCAGTAAGTCTTCCACACTGGCTTTCTCCTCATCCATCTGGTGCAGACACATGGTTGAAAAAGGTAAAGCATTTGAAAACAAGCAATTGCAAAAATATTATCAGCTATTTTTCTTAATTTAAGGGGGTTTTAAATATTTAATACTTCCTCAGGCACAACTGGCACAAAAAAGAACAATTCGCACACTACAAAATCCAAACATTAACTCTGTCAGCTTGCCACACAAGCAAGAAGTTGCTCAAGAATCAGAAAAATTCTGTTTAAAACATAGTTGGAGCTAAATGACTGGGGCAGTGGCCTTGCTTTGGATTGGCCTGTTTTTTTAGTCCAGTGTGTTTAACATTATACATAAACCATGATAAGACTGTCTGAATTTCAGCCTTGAAGCATCCTGTCAAAGCTGGTTTTATCAGGTGGTAGCTTTATATAGCTGTAACCTAGCACATTCTTTTAAAAAAATCTAATAAAACTCCTGTGAGAGTTAAAAAAAAAAACATGGGTCACAAAGTTTTGTTTGAATTATAACTCATTAAAAAAATCTTTAAATCAATGTAAACATTTCCCAAGTATTTTGGCTCAGTTTTGATAATCTACTGTATGCATTACGTAAGAAGTCTACATATACATAAGCATGCATTTGTACATACAGGTGCAGTTAGAGGGGTCATTGACTGAAAAATAGTGTGTTTGTTGGTTTTAACTGTCTGAAATGAGTGGACTGGTCACATAATTATCAAAACATTTTCAAAAGAGTCAATTCTCCCAAAAACAACAACAAAAAAAACAGACAGCCTTTATCTCATTTTTCTCTCCCAGAAACGGTAGAAACATTTTTGACTCTTCTGGGTAAATTGCATATGTCATGATTAGAAAAAGCCAACCCACTGCCAACCTTGGGACCCACCCACTGCTGTATTATTTGTCCACCTAGCTGTCCGTTATGTAGTTGGAAAGGGAATGGGGGGGGGGGGGGGCTAAAGGTATCCTGTTAGCCCCCGAGCTAACATGGGTACCAGAAGGCTCACCCCAAGCGCT
The DNA here is from genome assembly GCA_020510985.1 of Pholidichthys leucotaenia. Classification (NCBI taxonomy): domain Eukaryota; kingdom Metazoa; phylum Chordata; class Actinopteri; order Cichliformes; family Pholidichthyidae; genus Pholidichthys; species Pholidichthys leucotaenia. The sequence goes on along the minus strand of CM035842.1, from coordinate 328,466,509 downwards.
GCGTATATTGTTATTTTCTTCAGATCTTCATCACCCTAATAGCCATCCCTGTTACCACCTGGTTCACTGGTCCACAGTCTGCGGTATGCCTCACATAACTCCGGCCTATCTCCCAGTGGTTTTGTCATGATTCCACAGCAGATCGCCAGCACTGGTACGCCAGTTGCTGCAACCAACATGGTCGAGGCTGCTGGCTCTCACGGCCAGCTCCCCCACCATCCTCCAGGGCTCCGTGCAACTCTGCTCTTGCACGCAGCATAGGGTAGCCACCTCGTGAAGGGGTGTCCCCTGACTGGCCACAGGAGTGGAGTCCCGCGGAGTGGGACACTGCCCTTTGAGGTCCCATGGCTCGGCAAGATTCACCTCGGCTCAATCTCCAGCTGGCAGCCTCAAATTCCAAGCCGGGTCACTTGTGGCAACTGGGGGGCCACCTGGGGCATGGTGCTAGCAATCTGCTGTGGAGTCACGGCAAGATTGTTGGGGGCTGGGTTGAGATGGCGTGCAATGCACCGTTGACTGTAGATCAGTGAACCAGCGCCACTCATCCAAACTAGAAGGACGCTAAAAGCTGAAAGCTAGAAGCTAGTCAGCTAATGGCTAACTGACATAAGAGGGAGGGCGGAGTTGAATAGGTGACAGATGTTTCTTACAGTGATAGGCTTTAAGTCAGAGCATTTCAAAACAAATTTGCTTCAATAATTAAAAAAAAAGAAAATGTGAACAAAATATGTCACAAACATTTCATTAACCCTCTAACTGTCCACACTGCATGGACGGGTCGCACGCCCCCAGTGGCACAGCCCAGCAACCACACCTGTCAACTTATTGACGTCCCCCGGCTATACTGAGAATATGTACTGATCTGTATTGATGTGACAGTTCAGAAGGTGGCAGACACACGCCGGAGGAATCATGGCTGACATGGAATACAGCAAAGAAGAAGAAATCCTCATTATTATTCTTCCTTCTTCCGCTTTGAGCTGACAATACCAATGTGGTCGCCGCCATGATTGGTCATGGCGGCAGCGATTCTGACTGAAACTGCATGAAACGGGAAAAATAGCCACGTAAGACAAACGAAATTCACGTGGGATAATCATAAGAGTTTGCAGATGTGGTAGAGGGTGTAAATGACCAACCAAACGTGAAACATCGACCACGATGGGCGAAAAACTGAGCTCACAGCACCAAGATGGCGGCGCCCACGATCGTCATGGATTCTCACAGGAAAAATGCATCAAAACAGGAAAAATAGCCGCATAATACAAACAAAATTCACATGGGATAATCATAAGAGTTTGTAGATGTGGTAGAGAGTGTAAATAACCGAGCAAACACAAAACATCGACCACGATGGATGAAAACGGACCGGTCACGTGGGCAAGCGAGCCCCACCCCACCCCACCCCCCCAACAGGTAAGAGACAAATATATGTTGTTGTTTTATTACATTGTATTGATTTTCTGGTTCATATACTTTGAAGATTAGATAAAAACATACCCACGTAGACAAAATGGTGTAAAAAAAAAACCGAACCATTCTTTGTGTAAATGTGTCCAAAGTCCATTTTTGACTGAGTTATGTAATTTATATAGCTGCCACGACATTATGCAAATTAGATGCGTAAATTTATTCCTATCTGAAACTTTGGATTGTGGCGGTTCGTTTTAACCCCACAACAGACTAAGGACACTCAGCCCTCTTTTCTGTTTTTCTGCTCCAGTGAGGCGGCATGGAAAAATAAGCAGCAGTGCTGTGGTTTTAAGCAGGTTTTATTATATCATGTCGCCTTCACGGGATCCCCTCTCCGGTGCATAGTGGAGCAGCCCGGAGCGGGATCCCTAAGCTCTCAGAGAAGGAGAGGCGGACACGCGTGTGTCTACCAGTTGCAGGATCAGAGTGAGAGAAGAAGAGAGAGATTGCGTTACAGAGTTGCACCTTAAATACTTGATCATAACAATACATCAAAAAGACATACCCCACAGTCTAGAATGATCAAAGGGACAACAGAACAGGCAGGAGGTATTTGCATTTGTAAGCCATACATCACAATGGGCAGATTAGCTAGACCTCGCTCTAAGTGCAAGACAAAGAGGCTAACAAGCACATCTACATATTGATCTGAGTCTCTAGGTCACAGTAAGGACAGGACGCATGAGTACAAAGGATGAAAGGCATCGATTAACATCACATAGGTGAGACAGAAGAAACTCGTCTACCTGTAGACATTAATACACCAAAGCACATCTAAGATGCTCAGAAAAAGCACAGTAAGGACAAGCCATATGCACACTATACCGAATGGCGCATTACATCACAACACATGCATGTTTGCATCACAAATACATGAATGGCACATTGCTTCTCAGTAATGCAGCAGAAAAACAGAGAAAAGAGGGCTGAGTGTCCTTAGTCTGTTGTGGGGTTAAAACGAACCGCCACACACGCTCCCCCCCAGAGGACGCGGCAGGGGGTCGCGACCTCGATAATCCATCTGTGTGAGCGAGCTGTGGGAGAAGCTCGCTGCAGGCGGAGGGGGAGGGAGGGGAGGGGTAGTAAGTGCCGGCAGGAGCTGTGAAATCGTCCTGAGCCGCGCAAAAATTGCTTGTGGGTCCGCAATGTCGAAGGGCTGGTCCCGTTGAACGTGCAGCGGAGATCACAAGAAGAAAAATTAGTCTCTGACTCCTCTTGTGGCCATGAAGAAAAGCAGGAGCGGCTGTAAGAGAAAAAGTAAACAAAGCATAGGGACTGTTGGCTTTGGGTGCTGAAGCAACCCCAAAGCTCCTGGGAACAGCTGACGGCTGAAATCCCGTTGTGCCGTGGCTAAGACCATTAAAAAATCCAGTGGCGAGCTGCGTGCTTGCTTCAGGTGAACGAGCAACCCTGAAGGTTCTGTGGGCAGCGGTGGAGGACGATGGCGGTCTGTGGCGTGGCTGAGACTGTTAACAAATCCTTCCAGTATGCTGCATGCGTGCCTCAGGTGAGCGAGCAGCCCTGAAAGGCAGCGGCGAAGGAGGAAGGCAGTCTGTGGAGCCGTTACTTGTCCCATGCGTGATGCGCCGTCCTTGTAACTCCCCGATGCGTGCACGGGGGTTCAGTGCGTGGGTGGGCCGCTGGAGTGGTGAGTCAGGGTGCAGAAACTTGGCGGAGATCAGCGCAGACGGCGCCAATAAAATCCAGGTTGAGCTGTTGCTGTAGATTTGGGCTCGTGCAGCTGCGTTGGAGCGGTGAGAGGGAGGAGACGATCGTTGTCGCTCGTGCGGCCATGGTGCGTTCAGTTCCACGCGCTGCGCTCCCCGTCGGCCCTGGAGGTTGCCGTCGTGGAGAGAGGACGAGGTGCGTGCGCTCTCAGTGAGAGCGGCCGGTCCAGCGTGGTTGTGCAGATCTCAGGCGACGGAGCATTCATGCCCGGGTGTTGCGTTCGCTGGCCGCTCGTTTTTTTTAGCGTCGGTTCGCCAGCGTGGCCATCCAAAACAGAAGGCTGCGTTGCACAAAACGTGTGCGTCTTCAAGGGGCCACCAACGCAGCTGTGTGGCTGTCCAGCTCGGAAGGTTGCTTTCGCACAAAACGTGTGCGTGTTCGAGGGGTCACCAGTGAGGCGGCATGGAAAAATAAGCAGTGATGCTGTGGTTTTAAGCAGGTTTTATTATATCATGTCGCCTTCACGGGATCCCCTCTCCGGTGCATAGTGGAGCAGCCCGGAGCGGGATCCCTAAGCTCTCAGAGAAGGAGAGGCGGACACGCGTGTGTCTACCAGTTGCAGGATCAGAGTGAGAGAAGAAGAGAGAGATTGCGTTACAGAGTTGCACCTTAAATACTTGATCGTAACAATACATCAAAAAGACATACCCCACAGTCTAGAATGATCAAAGGGACAACAGAACAGGCAGGAGGTATTTGCATTTGTAAGCCATACATCACAATGGGCAGATTAGCTAGACCTCGCTCTAAGTGCAAGACAAAGAGGCTAACAAGCACATCTACATATTGATCTGAGTCTCTAGGTCACAGTAAGGACAGGACTCATGAGTACAAAGGATGAAAGGCATCGATTAACATCACATAGGTGAGACAGAAGAAACTCGTCTACCTGTAGACATTAATACACCAAAGCACATCTAAGATGCTCAGAAAAAGCACAGTAAGGACAAGCCATATGCACACTATACCGAATGGCGCATTACATCACAACACATGCATGTTTGCATCACAAATACATGAATGGCACATTGCTTCTCAGTAATGCAGCAGAAAAACAGAGAAAAGAGGGCTGAGTGTCCTTAGTCTGTTGTGGGGTTAAAACGAACCGCCACAGGATCATATTTTACATCTTTCTAATTGACAGTAAGCCATTATCTCTTGCAACTTTCACGTTATAGCCTTGGAAATCTGAACTATTTTATTGACAAAATTTTTTTACCACTCTTGACCACTACGGACCTTGACCACCCTTTAACCATTCCAGTCGCCATACGGCGACTGGGACAGCTAAAGTGTTAAGACATATGTGAGCTGTTAAAATGTGGAAAAAGTGCAATGAGTCCTTTAAAAATAATATTGTGCAATTTAATTCAAAAAGTAAACAAAAGGTCATTTCATTTTTTATGATTAAGGTTTACAGCTTCTTCAATTAATTTAGAAATACTGGAATTTTTATTTTTCAAATGTAGCTGCATACTGTATGTTCTCCATCACCAGTACAGATGCTAGTGAAGATTTTAAAAAGTAAAAGTAAACAAACACTTGCCAAATCCTAAAAAAAATCAAATACAGCCTCCAGGAGTATGTGATTGGAGGCACCCTATTCGAGCATAAAGAAATCCGAAAAGCCACATGGTGTTCTCCAAAAGGTGGTGTTTCCACCCAGATTGGTCATATTTGCATCAACAAATGCTGGCAGCGCTCCCTCCTGGATGTGCAAAGTTTTGGGGGGCTGACATTAACATGATACACTATTTGGTAAAAGGTATTCTACAGCTGAAATTGTCTGCTCAAAGAATAAAGAAGAGAGCCCCTCTGCCTAACCGAGAACTCCTGAGAAACGGCGAGAAAGTAGTAGAATTTCAAGACACAATCCACGCCCACTCTTTGGAGACTTCCTCTTCTACCTTGTTAGATGAAGACTGGTCTCATGTCAAAGATGCTTTTCACTCTGCATCCAAAGAAATACTTGGCCAGAAACCGCAAGTCCATCATAACAGCCATCTCTCTGCAGAAACCAAGGCCCTTATCGTGAAGCATAATACCTTGAAGAAATGCAAACAATCTGAGATAAACAGTCAACATTACTCTTGTCTCAATAAGCAAGTGAAGAAAAACATTAAGAAGGACGATGAGAAGTGGGCAGCCGTGATTGCTGCAAAACTACAAGGAGCTAACATGGGAACCAACGCAAAGTATGGCACAATATCAAAGTCTTAACCAGTAAAACGCAGAAAAATACCACTGCAGTCCATGATAAAGAGGGAAACTTAATCAGCACACATAATGAGAAGCTTGACAGGTGGAAGGAGTACTTCGACGAACTCTTAAATCCCAGCGCTGGTATGACCTTACCAGAAATCTCGCCTCCAGATCTGATCGATGAAGATCTGTTCCTCAATCTACCAATGTATCCCCCCCAGTTGAGGAGATATGTAAAGCTCTTACGAAGCTCAAGAATCATAAGGCTGGTGGTATTGACCAAATCAGTAATGAGGAACTCCGATACAGAGGTGAAACCACTGTTAAACTGGGTACAATATTTGAGAAAGTCTGGAATCTGGAGCAAGTGCCCTCTGGTTGTTTGAAAGGTGTTATAATGAAAGTCGGGAAGAAGGGCGACCTCTCCTACTGTGAGAACAACAGAGGTATCATGCTATGATGTGTTGCCTCGAAGCTGTTTCAGGTTATTATCATCATGAGATTGTCTGATGGAATTGAGTGCCTGCTCCGAGAAAATCAAAGGGGCTTCAGACGAAATCAATCCGGCATAGACCAGCTGTTTTTGCTGAGGGTCATTACTGAACATGCCCTGGAATATAATCTCCCACTAGATCAACTACATAAATTTCAAAGCAGCCTTTGATTCTGTGAATAGAGAGTACATGTGGTCTGCCCTCGAGCATTATGGAATCCCTCCAAAGTATCTTAACACCTTTAAGGCATTCTATTCTAACACTCTAAATGTGGTTTGCATAGGTGATGATCTGACCGAATGGTTCAAGGTGAAGTGCGGAACTGGTCAAGGTGAGATCCAAGCGCCGCCGATCTTTAATATCGTACTCAACTGGGTCATGGAGCAGGCCATTCCAACAAAATCTCTCACTAGCGACTTCCTGCTCAGAAAACGGAAGAGCTCCAGGTACCCTGCTGTTTTCATCACTGACCTGGATTATGCAGATGACATTGCAGTCATTGATAACTCACCCCTGGGTCTCCAAGAGTCCACCTCCCTGATATGTCTGACACCGGCAGGAAAGCTGAACTAAAGATCAGTGCAGGCAAGATCAAAACCATGCTTATCAGACAATTCTAAAATCAGCGCCCATACCATTTCTCGGAAATGTCAGACATTGTGCACCAAGAGCAAGTGAACTTTTATCGATACCTTGGTTCTACCATCTCTAACGATTGCTCTCTTGACAGAAAGATGAATATTAGAGGTGGTGTAGCGTCCAGTGCATTTAACTCACTCAACCGTCTATGGAACAACAAAGGAGTATCACTTGGCACGAAGATCAAAATTTATGAGTGCAGAGTTATTCCCCCTCTTCTATATGGCTGTACTACTTGAGCCTTGAAACAACGACAGCAGCAGCATCTTGATGCATTCCATCACTTATGTCTAAGGAGAATCTTAAAGGTTCGGTGGGAAGAGTGTGTATCCAACCGTGAGATAAACAGAGCAGGTTGCTGTAGCCTAGCCATTTCCTTCAGATACTCCCAGATGTCATACTATGGTCATGCAGTGCGAATGCCTAGTGAGAGGTACACATGATTCCTGCTAGAATGGGTCCCCACTCATGAAAACCAAGGTGTTGGCCGATCTAGCAATAACCTCATCAAGACCTACGAGGATGACTTAAAGGGGTTTCTTGGGCTCACTCCAGCCCAGGACCTACTTCAAGCTCAAGATCACTCCAGCTGGCGTCATCTCTTGAAAGCTGCCAAAACTCATGTGTTAGATCATGAGCAGGCAGACCTTTCTCAGGAGGGGTAAAGACCAAACCAAGTTCAAGTTCAGTTCAAATCCTAAAAGGAAATTTTGGATACCTTTTCATCATCCAGGACGTTTACTGGGTCCTCCTGTTGCTGCTGCAGAATTCTCAGCGTGTCCATCAGCTCTGCCTCAAGGTCTTTCACCTCAGTTGGGGCCATGGCCTCAGCTGAATGAGACTGACTTTCTGTAGGGGTCTCCGGACTGTGAATAACCTAATCAGAAGAAAAGGAAAAACAAAATTCACGCGACTCAAGCTGCCAGTATAAATATAATTATCAGAGCACACTATCCAAGAGTGTTCAGCTGTGGGATAATTCATGCAGCCAATTTGAGCCTTGGATGATTTTTATAAAAACATTTGGCAACAATGTTTCTGGTTTATAATCTTTTGTTAAGATGATCTGATTAATCCATTTGTATGTAGTGCTTATGATCGCTTATGATACCATCTGAGGTGCCTGCTGGTTTATCTCAACTGTGACTGGCTCAAGACTAGTCATCATCTGCAAACAAAAATAAAAGAAATAGAAAATACATTTTATAGGAAAACTGAATACCAGAGTGAGCATGTTCATTAGTGAAGGTGCTAGTGATTGATCATCCATTTCACATTTATCTTTCAGTTTATGCTTTGTACCTTCGCAGCTTTTATGTGCTGGGAGACTTTATCAAAGTTGCAATTAAGCTCAGCCAGTTTGGGTTCTACCACATCTCGACAGGCGGCCCCCCTGCTGGTCATTAGGATGACTGCTTGATCCCTCACATTGTCCACACGCAGACTGATATCCCTGAGCTCCTCCAGCATGCTCTAAGGACGGAACACAGAGTGGTTATTCATCTTATTTATCAGTACATGCTGCAAGTCATTCTCTGTCAGGCTGAACAGAAGTGAAACTGTGGGTCAAGACAGAAAGCTTAGTTTAGCATGTACTGAGCAAGGTTAGAAACCATATTTATGCATTGTAGATTATTTCAAAACTCTCATCTTAACAGTGTACAAGGTTTTCCCTGCAGGAGTGAACTAAGCTAACATTTAGTGAGGAACTTTGCTTTGCTTTGTGTTGTTTTGCACTTCCAAAAGAAAGAAATACTCAACCAAATAACAGTTTACGGCCATCTACAGTGGAAAAAATAAGTATTGAACATGTGAACATTTTTCTCATTAAACATATTTCTGATGGAGTGATTGACCTGAGATTTTCACTAGATGGTAAATGGTAAATGGCATTCACTTATATAGCGCTTTTATTCTCATCTCTTGATGACCAAAGCGCTTTACAGATCCTGCTATCCACCCATTCATACACACATTCACACACTGATGATATAGATATCAGTAACAACCCAACTAATTCATACATACAAAGAAATCAAGGCAACTGTGTTCACAAAGTGTATGTAAGTCAAGTATTGAATACATGAAGAAAAAGAGGTGCAACAAGACATAGAAAGCCAAAAAAAACCAAAACAGCTGAAATCTATCAGAATTTAGAAAGCCATATCATCCCCCATCAGTGCAAATCAACTTCAGCTGGTTAAGTCCTGACTGATAGCCTTTAAAAAGGTCTGTGAATATCAGATTGTCACACCACAAAGAACTCATGATGGGTAGAAGCAAAGAACTCTCCCTAGACCTTCGCAACCTTATTGTTGCAAAACATAATGATGGCATTGGTTATAGGCATATTTCTAAACTGCTGAATGTTCCAGTGAGAGAACATCATTTTACCATAAACCGGCTATGACCAGGAGCTCCTCACAAGATTTCTGACAGAGGAGTCAAAAGAATTATCAGAAGAGTTATCCAAGAGCCAAAGACTACTCGTGGCGAGCTCCAGAAAGACCTGGAGTTAGCAGGTACTGCCATTTCAAAAAAAAACAATAAGTAATGCACTCAACCGACATGTGCTCTATGCCCGCTCACTTCGCAAGACTCCATTGCTGAAGAAAAAGCATGTTGAAACTTGTTAAAAGCTTACCGCCCAACATTTGGGCAAGCCAGTAAAAATACTAACAGAATATATTCTGGTCAAATGAGGCCAAAATTGAAGTTTTTGGGTGCCACAACACACAGCATGTTTGGAGGAGAAATGGCACTGCACATCCCATAATGGTTTGGGGGTGTTTGGGGGTGTGGGAATGGACAAATGGACAGAGACATCCTTGATAAGAACCTTTTGCAATCTGCCAAGATGCTGAAGATGAAACAAGGGTGGACATTTCAGCAAGACAATGATCCCAAACACGCAGCCAAGGAAACTATCAACTGGCTCCAGAGAAGGAAAATAAAGCTGCTAGAAGGTCAGGTGACTGACTGGGCCCAGTCAGTCACCTGACCTTAATCACACTGACAATCTATGGAATGAATTGAAGATCAGAGTTCATACAAGACACCCACAGAATCTTCAAGATTTGACAGTTTATGTGGAAGAATGGGCTAAAATCACTCTTGAGCAACGCCTGCACCTAGTTTCTCCATATAGGTGTCTGGAAGCTGCTATTACCAACAAAGGCTTTTCTACTAAATATTAAATTAATTCTGCCAAGCACATTCAATACATATTCCCTGTGTCATTCCACTTTATTAAATATGACTTGTTTTGTCAACACAGTTGCCTTGATTTCTTTGTATGTATGGATTACTTGGGTTGTTACTGATACAGTATGTGGTGAAAATCTCAGGTCAATGGCTCCATCAGAAATATGTTTAATGAGAAAAATGTGACCCGTGCTGATAAAATGAGTCACTTTGAGGAAATGATCAAAACTGAGGTAGCGTTTTTTCCATATTCTGTATTCAAAGACCTTCAAAATTACATTTACTTTGTAGGAAGTGCGCAAAAATGGACCCGGAAAAAGCCGATTTGTTTATATTTTGGCTAGGTATAAAACTCACACTCGATCGGTTGAGAGTTACGTCTTTTGCAAAAACATATGTATTTTTAGAAAGTGTGGTTTATATTAATCATATATCCCATAACCTACATATGTATAAGCATGTGAGAATGTTTGGTGATTACATATGTACAGCGACTTCACACCTCAGAACAGGACAAGAGGTCTCAACCGCCAGCGAAGATCAAAGAGCATCCGAGGCGCTGCGGTGGAGACCAGATCGATCGCCCTGACCTCCCAGGGTCAGGTGGAGGAGTACGAAGACAAAGGAGGGGGATTAAGATAATGCGGGATGTCAGCTTTGATATGCATGTCTTTTGTTATGTGTAGGTATAAGTATGTAGAGCTGAATGTGTTCGCTCTCTTATTCTACTTCTGCTTCTGCACTGAGATGAGACTTGTTAGAGGAGCGAAGCTGATAATAAACTTTGGTTTATAAGTCACATCGCCTCGTTATTCCAAGCTCTTCTACAGAAAGTACGTTTTCTAAGCTTTGCAATGATACCAGGCATTCATGGGTTTTTTCCCGGGACTTGCCGCTAGCAAACAAAGAAAGAGTCATGATTTACGACTTCTCCTGCCTGCAGCTCGTAATGATGCGGTGCGCATTCCAACTCATTTTTGCCAGCACGGGTCACAAATGTTGACATGTTCAATATTTATTTTCCTTATTAGCCTTTTTTTTTTTCTTTTTAAAGACAAGGATAGAAAGGAGATGTTTTTACCTTTACATGTTTCGACTGTCCACTGCAGTCTTCTGATGAAGGTAAAAACCTCTCCTTTCTATCCTTGTCTTTAATAAGAAAACAAAAGGCTAATAATTAAAAAGAAGACAAAATGAACATACTCGAGCTACCTATTTTCCTTGCTGTACCCAAATGTCAAGTTCTGGATATAGTTGTGATTGTATACTGGGACAATTTTCCCCTTACTAAAATGCACCCCCCTTCCCTTTCTGACACTGTACCTACTCCTTCAGCCTTACCTTCACCACCTTCTCCCTCTCTGCGGGGGACAACCGCTCAGCCTCATCCAAGTGGATCTGTGTCTGGTAAAGCCATGTGCTGATATGAGCCAAGTTCTCATCAAAAATTTCCACCTCATTCTGGTGACTCTATAAACACACAAAGGATACAAAGGCTCAAAGGATGGAATTTTTTTTAAGAATATAAATACCATACCATATTTATTTAAAAAGCACATTTAAAAACTAAAAACTCCCCCCTCATGGATCATCACCTTATCGTGGTGGGGGGTTTGTGTGCCCTAGTGATCCCAGGAGCTATGTTGTCTGGGGCAATTTGCCTCTGGTAGGGTCACCCAAGACAAACTGGTCCTGGGTGAAGGGCCAGACTAAGAACGATCCAACAGACTCTCATGATGAATGTTAGAACAAGGATTCAGTGTACCCCACCCGGTATGGGGTTACCGGGGCCCCACCCTGGAGCCAGGCCTGGGGAGGGGCTCAATGGCTAGCGTCTGGTGGCCGGGTTTCTGCCCATGGGACCTGGCCGGGCTCAGCCCAAAGGAGTTACACGCGTCCACTCTCCAGTGGGCTCACCACCTGCACCAGGTGGCGGTCTGATCCCAAGCTTCCGAAACTGTCTTTTGGGACGTGGAATGTCTGGTGGGGAAGGAGCCTGAGCTGGTGCATGAGGTTGAGAGATACCGGCTAGATATAGTCGGCCTCACCTCAACACACAGCTCTGGTTCCAGAACCAGTCTCCTGGAGAGGGGCTGGAGCTTGGCCTACTCTGGAGTTGCCCCGGGCAAGAGGCGACAAGTAGGGGTGGATATTCTTGTATCCCTCCACTTTGCTGCCTCTATATTGGAGTTTTTCCCGGTGGACAAAAGGGTTGTTTCCCTGCGCCTTCGGGTTGGGAAATGGGCTCTGACCATCATTTGTGCCTATGCACCAAATAATGGTTCAGAGTACCCACCCTTTTTGGAGTCTCTGACTGGGGTGCTGGAGAGTACTCCTCTTGGACACTACATTGTCCTACTGGGTCCAACGACAGTGAAAGCTGGAGGGGGGTGATTGGGAGGAACAGCCTGCCTGATCTGAACCCGAGTGGTGTTCAGTTACTGGACTTCTGTGCTAACCACAGTTTGTCCATAACGAACACCATGTTCAAGCATAAGGCTGTCCATATGTGCACCTGGCACCAGGACACCCTAGGTCGCAGGTCGATGATCGATTTTGTTATCGTGTCATCAGACCTGCGACCGTATGTCTTGGACACTTGAGTAAAGAGAGGTGCAGAGCTGTCAGCTGATCACCACCTGGTGGTGAGTTGGATCCAATGGCAGGGGAGGATGCCATTCACACCTGGTAGACCCAAACGTATAGTGAGGGTGTGCTGGGAACGTCTGGCTGAGGCCCCTGTCCGGAAGGTCTTCAACTCGCACCTACGGAAGAACTTCAACCACATTCCAAGGGAGTCTGGAGACATGGAGTCTGAATGGGCCATGTTCTCCACTTCCATTGTTGAAGCGGCTGCCCAGAGCTACAGCCGCAAGGTGGTTGGTGCATCTCGTGGTGGCAACCCCCGAACCAAGTGGTGGACGCCAGTGGTGAGGGGGGCCATTAAGCTAAAGAAAGAGTCCTATCGAGCTTGGTTGGTTTATGGGACTCCCGAAGCAGCTGATGGGTACTGGCAGGCCAAGCGGAGTGCAGCTCAGGTGGTTGCTGAAGCAAAAACTCAGGTATGGGAGGAGTTGGGTGAGGCCATGGAACAAGACTTTTGGTCGGCCTCGAAGAGATTCTGGCAAACTGTCCGGCGGCTCAGGAGAGGGAAGCAATTCCCTGTCCACACTGTGTATGGTGCGGATGGGGAGCTGCTGATTTCGACTGGGGATATCGTCGGGTGGTGGAAGGAATACTTCGAGGATCTCCTCAATCCCACTGATGCGCCTTCCACAGAGGAAGCAGGGCTTGTGGACAAGAGGGATGACTCACCTATCACAGGGGCTGAGGTCACCAAGGTGGTTAAAAATCTCTTTGGTGGCCGGGCCCCGTGGATGGACGAGGTTCGCCCTGAGTACCTCAAGGCCCTGGATGTTGTAGGGCTGTCATGGTTGACACACCTCTGCAACATTGTGTGGAAGTTGGGGGAAGTGCCTTTGGCATGGCAAACCGGGCTGGTGGTTCCTCTTTTCAAAAAAGGGGACCGGAGGGTGTCCTCCAACGTTAGAGGGATCACACTCCTCAGCCTCCCTGGGAAGGTCTATGCCAAGGTACTGGAGAGGAGAGTCCGGCGATTGGTCGAACCTCGGATTCAAGAGGAACAATGTGGTTTTCGTCCTGGCCGTGGCACATCGGACCAGCTCTTTACCCTCTCGACAATCCTCAAGGGTTCATGGGAGTTTCCCAACCAGTTTGCATGTGTTTTGTGGACTTGGAGAAGGCACTGGACCCCGTCCCTCGTGGTTTTTTGTGGGGGGGTGCTTCGGGAGTATGAGGTATCGGGCTTGTTGTTACGAGCTATTCGGTCTCTGTCTGACCATTGTGAGAGTTTGGTTCGTATTGCCAACACCCGGTCGGACTCATTCCCAGTGAGAGTTGGACTCCGCCAGGGCTGCCCTTTGTCACCGATCCTGTTCATAATTTTTATGGACAGGATTTCTAGGCACAGCCAGAGAACGGAGGGTGTCACGCATGGTGACCACAGGATCTCATCTCTGTTGTTTGCAGATGATGTTGTCCTGCTGGCTTCATCCAGCAATGACCTACAGGTCTTACTGGGACGGTTTGCCAGTGAGTGTGAAGCGGCTGGGATGAGAATCAGTACCTCCAATTCTGAGTCCGTGGTCCTCAGCCAGAAAAAGGTGGATTGTCCTCTCCGTGTTGGTTACAGGCTCCTGCCCCAAGTGGAGGAGTTTAAGTATCTCGGGGTCTTATTCATGAGTAAGGGGAGAATGGAGCGAGAGATTGACAGACGGATCGGAGCAGCATCTGCAGTGATGCAGACGTTGTACTGGTCTGTTGTGGTGAAGAGGGAGCTGAGCTCTAAGGCAAAGCTGTCAATTTACCAGTCAATCTACGTTCCTACTCTCACCTATGGTCACGAGCTTTGGGTAATGACCGAAAGAACAAGATTGCGGATACAAGCGGCTGAAATGAGCTTTCTTTGTCGGATTGCTGGACTCACCCTCAGAAATAGGGTGAGGAGCTCAGTCATCCAGGACAGGCTCAGAGTAAAACCGCTGCTCCTCCACACTGAAAGGAGCCAGTTGAGGTGGTATGAGCATCAGATCAGGATGCGTCCTGGATGCCTCGCACTTGAGGTGTTCTGGGCACGTCCCTCTGGAAGGACACCCCGGGGTAGACCTAGGACTCGCTGGAGAGACTATGTCTCCCAGCTGGTCTGGGAACACCTTGGTATCCTCTCTGAAGAGCTGGAGCAGGTGGCTGGGGAGAGGGAAGTCTGGGCTTCTCTGCTTGAACTGCTGCCTCCGCGACCCGGACCTCCGTAAAAGTGGTAGAAGATGGATGAGTGGATGGATTTAAAAACAACAAAGTTGACCAAAGTGCTGCACAATGAATGACTAATAAAAGGTCAGATCCTATATTCTCCAAATTTTCTATTTTCTTACCAAAAAGAATTTCCAAAAACGCACTATGTTTGCTCAAATAATCCAGTGTATATATTAAGATTTAAAAATTCAGTAATAATTAGTGGCAATATAAATACATTGATGCCACATGAGGTTTTATTTACTTCCAACTTACAGCAAGTGACAGAAGCAAACCCATGTTATGTATATACAACATTCACACTCACTAGAACAGCGCTAAGCCAGTCCTCTGTCAAGGTGCGGACACTGCACCAGGCATCGTTAAAGCCACAGAGTTTGTCTTCTAGCTGAGCCTCGCTGCCCTCCACCAGAGTCTGCAGGCCAGTGCTCGTTTCCATCAGGCTGGACAGCTCCGCCTTCCAACGATCAGAGTCCTTCAGCAGGCCCTGTTTGAGCAACACACACACACACACACACACACACACACACACACAGCACAAAATATGCAACAGAGTCACGTAATGACCTCGATGTTTCAACAATAAATCCTCATGCCAGTTATCCTTTAAGATTTATTGCACATGATGCTGTATACAAAAAATAAATAAAAAAAAAAAACAAAACAAAAACAAAGACCAGTTGATATTAAAAAAAAGTCAACTGAGAATACGGCATGATGTTCAACAGGAGACACTACTAATTCATACAAATTCTGATTCAATACTGTCACCGATTTCCGTTAGTCGGGATGTGGAATCATAAAAAATTAATTACTTTTCACAGATAATTCTGGAGAGAGAGATAAAGAACATTAATGATGTATTACGCTGAACATTTTACACCAATTTAAACATGGTCATCAATTACTGATTCTGTCTTCTTTTCATTATACTGTTGAAAATGTGAAACTGCATTTAAGGAAGCAAAATAGATTGCCTTCTCTTACACTGCGCACTCTACTGGCAACAGAAACAAGCACTTCTATTTGCCTATCATAATCAGGACTTTCTGATCAGCGCCAAAGGAAAATTGTCAAATATCGGAACTAACACACCTTCCACAGACAAACAGCCACTCACGTTAGCCCATGCAATCTCAGCATCAATGTCAGCTGGCATGTCTCCGCAGCCATTTTTCTGCAGGAGCTGTGTCTCATTTGTGTTCAGCCACTCCTGTAGGGCTGCACTTTCTTTCTGGAACTTCTGAGACAGTGACAAAGCTTTTTCTAAGTCCTGCTTGCCCTCTGTTACCTGGGAAGACAATGAAAAACAAAGGTGATTTAAACAGGCCACAAGAATAAGGCAGAAATATTTAATATGATTCATAATCCAACCTGAGTTAACAAGAAGAATCAATCTGCTTTAAAAGAAAATAAGCTACCTGTGCCCCCAGGTCATTGTAGAGCAGTTTGAGAGCAGTAAGCTGCTCGTCCATGGCCTTTGGGTTCTCAGTCTGCTGTTTCTGCACAATTTGGCGACCTGTTTTTATCACCGTCTCCACCTCCAGCTTCACTTCACTCAGCAATTTGTACAGTTTCTATAGAGGAAAAGAACATGGAATATTAAGCTGTATGTATGAGGTCAACCTTATTTGTTCAATATGAAATTTTCAGGAACATACATAAGGCATATAAACTAGAACAAGTGGATGCACATTGTTTTAAAAGAAGACAGAAAGGCCAAGTAAGACCAAGAAAGGCCTTGATCTTACCAAACAACCATTGAGGTGGGACTGGATTTTTTCTGGCTCTACATCCTTAACATCCAGAACATGCAGCTCAGCTTTGGCACCTTCTAAAATCCTCTTACAGTCAAGCATACGCTGTTCAAAGTTTGCAGGCTTCTGGAAGAGCTGGTACTTTGTGGAGATCTCTCGCAGCTTCCTCTACAATGGATAATGCAAATGAATAAATATTTTCTTATTTCTAAACACACAAAGACATAGACATCATATTAGAACTGGCAATGTTTGTTAGTGTTGTTGAGTTCTATCACTGATGAGAGGAAACATAATATAAAATACATCACATCAACCCTATGAGAATATGAGTTACGGAGCTCATTATATTAACGTAACAACCTAAAGGTGCAGGTAGTTTCCCTTAAGTGATGATTTTGCACAAGTATTTGGTGGCAGAACTCATTGAACAAACTCTCAAAACTGTCCAGCAGGGGTCGATGTTACCTGAAGATGGTCCAACATGGTCCCACCACGGGCACCTTTCCCATCAGTGTTAGGGGGAGGTAAGTTTGCCACGTTCCTTCTCCTCATCTCTTCTACCGTCACCTCATGTGCTGCAATCTCTGCCCCGATAGTCTGAAGGAAAAAATAAACATGCACTGCATGAGTTGCATCAAATCAGTTTGGACTCATTCTTTATTTGTACAGAAACTATCCGTTTTTAATACACACTACACTAAGACAGACATGCATATATGTTTTACGATGTAAAACAATGTCTGTGTTTGTCAACACAGATTGAAAAAAGTATATGTTTTATGACATGTATCGTTATATTCTTTCAATAATTCAGGGAGTAGCCGGAGGAATTCTCCAAATTTTAAATCTTGTTTTTCTGTCTGGGAACACATGTCGGTGTATTCCTGCGTGTTGTACCTGTGCCTCCTGTGGGAGCTGGAAGGCGTCTATGCGATCAGTGAGGTAAGAGGTGAGCGTGTGGTCCAGCTGGCTCAGAGACTCCTGCAGCACTTGGAGAGCCTGTTCATTTTCTTTCAGCGTCTGCAGCTGCTGCTCCAGGCTGATCTGCCGGTTCACCGCCTAAACCACAGAGAGAGCAAAGTCAAGGGTAAGAATCTTTCACGGGCAAGGACTTTAATAAACTGATCTGGAGCAAACGAGTGGAAAGTCTGAAAGTACTCTGCTGAGCACAAAGTGAAACATACCAGCAAGAACCTGAGTCTGGATCATTTTCTCTGTAATAATAAATACCATGCACAATTCTATCCTTAAAAAATCCACATTTCTATAAACATGACTTGTATCAAATCTCATCCATAGAAACCTGCCCAACATGAATAGGGTCAAGGTCCTGACCTGGTGGTTGAGTTGCTCGTAGCGAGAATTAAAGGCCTCTAGTTTCTCACTAATGAGCTCATCAAGAATGCCCCCATCTATCAGCGTCTGCCCCAGCTCTCTGATTTGTGTCCGGTTGTCCCCGGGGTGGCGAAGCACGCTCTCCAAAGACTGGTAGTGAAGGAAAATTAGGACACAAGTATTAACTGTATGTGATGAAAAATTGGAGGGAAAAAAAAAAAAAAACAAGCACAAAATTTAAGAAAGGAAAGGAAAAAAGCAAGCTTTCCCCAAAACTATGAAACAATCCATTGGCGAAGTTACAATGAAGAGCAGAAACAATCCAGTACTTCACAAATGAAACTTAACAAATAAACAAAAAGAAAATCTAATGAAATCCAGTTAGTAAGTGCATACATCCAAGAAAGACAGAAACAAGCTGAGCAAACAGATGGAGGACAGATGCAGAAAGTGCTGTGCTGGGTGTGTCAGATGAAGTCAAAGTGGAGAAAAAAGCAAACTGAGCGAGTAATGAGACAAGTGAGAGAGTGAACATGTCAAATGACGCCACTGGTTTGGGTGCAACAGTCATTGTTTATGCGAGGTCATTAAATCTGCTTTTCCTTCCCGGAGGTAATGGACGAAGAGAGTGGCAGCCCCCCTTCAGAGGGGCGGAACTGATTAGGAAAATAGGAGGATGGGGTGGATGAACGATGGGAGATAGTTGATGAAGAAAAAAAACAAATGCACACACAAAAACACACACGTATACATGTACATAAATAAGATAAGGACGAAGGGAAATATTGTCTTCAAGGGTCTTCAATTTCCTTCATCACTATGCGAGGTTACATTAGCAGCGCGGTGATTAAAGTGACTCTGACAATGATGCTGCAGGCAGTCGACAGATATAGCAACAGATCAAGTCAAAGCAGAAGAAATTTAGAAGACAAATCAAAGACAAATGAGTTCATTAACATACAGTTACACATGTAATGAGCTCTATTGGTGAGTGGAACGCAGCTTTTTTACAAGGATTTATATGTAGTTGTTCCCTTATTTTCACAATGACACCACTGTAGATGCAGATAACGTCTGACAGAACTACAGCAGACGAAAGAAGACGTTTCCATAACCAATTGTTATTAATCATGCAGTTAACCCTTGAATTTGTGCAATGTTTAGAACTGTTTTATAGAGTTACCATTCAGTGGAATACATTAATGCATTTAAAAAAAAAAAAAACAGTTCTGCCAAAACTAACTTAAAAAAGTCACAAAAATGTTTTACTCAGGAAAAATTCACTTAAGCTGAAGGCGATCACAATTATCTTTCTAAGGGATGTGTTATATGGTGCTAATGCCTTACACTGTATGTTTATTGAATTAGATTACAATCTGTTCAAGATACTGTATGCCTGTGCTTGGGATTTTTTTTCATCTGTATGGACCAGTTTTCCTTTTTATATCATTTTGTGTTTTTTAACATATTTTTTTTTTAATTTTGATACATTACAGCTTTTACAAAAAGTGTACTATGGGTTTGATGTAACTTGTTTTTGACTATGTGTATTTCTTCGATTTTTTTAGACCCTAGAAAGAACAGTGAACACCTCTGGTTGTCACTAAGAGCCCCTTTACACAGCACAGAGATCGCTGAGAGATTGGGCCAATTTTTGATTTCTGGGATTGTTTGGGAGATCCTTGTCAGTTTTGGACTGAGTCAAAACTTTGAAGAGACCATGACAACTGTAGAGATCACTGAAGATCACTGATAGATCAAAAATCGACCAGATCTCTCAATGATCTCATCCCCTGTGTAAAGGGGGTATAATGGGGATTCTATGGAACAAATTAACAAGTATTTGTAAAGAAAATGTCTATTGGTTGTATAGTATTTCATCCCAAATGTCATGTGTGTGTGTGGCAATTCAAAATGTGTGTGAAGACACAGAAATGCGCCAAATAAAGAACAGTTAGTCTGTCAGGTTATATCTGATGTGTTTATACATGCCTTCAGCAGTGGCAAATGAATAATTATTTTCATAACTTGGACATTAGCATACTGATGAAATTATGTAAATGAATGTATGCTGGCATTTGTGTTTATTTTCATGTTACTTTATGGCCAAAACTGAAAGTGCATTCAATAGTCCTGAGTCAAATTACAGTGCACTGTTTTCCTTTTAAGGTTACCTTCCTATGGATTTATGGAAAATGATTAAAATGGTGTCACTTCTAAGCAACGTTTCTAACTGCCATAAAACTATGAAAACTTTATAGGCGTTGCCTTTGAAGATACAAACCATTAAAAAAAGAAAATAGAACAACAAAAGGAGTGTGACAATACACAAGAATGTCATTTCATGTGTGTGCGTACCTCCAGAGCCTCATTAACAGCCCCACTGCTCTCTGGCAGGTTGTCAGTAGCTTGGACATTCTCCTCTAGAGTGTTGAGCCAACTCTGCTCCATGTCCAAGTACTGAAGCAGCTCCATCCAACAAGACCAAACCTCCTACACATGTGAAAGTTTAAAAGACAAATCAGTAATACTACCACAAGATGACAACTCACTCTAAAATACCCTTGTTTAGAACGCTGAGGGCAACATAAGCACATCTCACTCTGCATTTTGTTAAAATAAATATAATTCAATTCAATTAAACATCCAAGAGTGTGTGACTAACAGGCTTCAGGCCAACAATATACATGAGGATGAGCACAACTCAATGATGTGCCTTACTTTTACCCTGCAAAGTGAAGAAGATGATAATAATAAAAAGCCCTGCCGCCAACTATGACTTTATACTCGGCTGGACTCAAACTCTTTAAAAAAAAAAAAAAAAAAAAAAAAAAAGCATCACCGGCATTCCCTTCAGGCTTACCTTGTCATTCACATAAAAAATTTTAGAGAAAAGCGCCAAAGAAATGACACACTGCATAAACAAACATGTCACTCAGGGACTAAACTGGGAAAGTTGTAGCTAGTGGACAAGTTTGGCCACTGATGCAGAAAAGAATCAGTTAATTTCATGTTAATATGTTTGACAGTACTTTTGTAAAACCTGGGCTGAAACAATATTATCTTAAATACTAAGCTGCATCTTTTTATATTCTTTTGTATTTATAGCCATGCAACCATGATCGCAGACTTTACGTCAAGGCCACCATTACCTCCAGGGTGTGACACTTGCTCTTAAGGCGGTCACAGAGCTTGTGGTAGTTCACCAGCACCCCCTCCAGTTGTGAGGTCAGCTTCTGTCCGCTGCCTCCACCAGGGGGAGATGTTTGGAACACCAGCATGTTGATGCTGTCTTTTAGGATCTTCACCTTCACCTCTTTCTGCAGGACATCCTCTCTGGCCCGCTGTGAGAGGTGAGGATACAGCAGAACAACGGCAGAGAAAGGTATGTAATGTGCCAAAATACAAAAAAATAAAAAGTTTATAGGGTCATTTGGGCACCTCCATTCTCACCTTCATTTCCTCCAGCGATGTCTCCAAATCCTCTGGACTTTTGTACTCAAAATCCCTCATAAGAAACTCCTCGTCAACTTGGGTTATCCACTCTTGCATCTCCGCCAGGTCTTTCCTCAGATTCACCTGTTTCTCCTGATTCTCTGCCACGTGTTCCTGGTGTTTCAGGAGCTGGACAGACACGTATACAAACAGGATGCGAAAAGAAATGAGAAAAGATACATACACATGACTTACCATGATAATTTATGATGTGATACATTATATTATCTCCATAGCAAAACTTATTTTGGGCACAATTTCGTGACAGACATAGTAGGGCTGGGCAATTAACTGAAACAGAACTGAAACCAAAGAGGTGTGTGTGAATATTAACTTCTGCACTGGACAGTGTTTAGTTTTGTTGCATGTGTGTCAGCTGACAATGGGCCTATTCTTTATTGTTATTCTTTATCATTTATGGCTGAATCACTACAGTGATACTATATTCATTGATGCCACACTGGTGGCTTAATTATGAATCTTGTCAGTGAACTGTAAGGGAGAAGAAAGGAGGGAGGAAAAAAATGGAAAAAAAAAACTGACTTGAAACCTTCAAATAACCATGATGCAGATATAAATTTAAATTTCCCAGCCCTATGACTTGGTATATGATGAACTTTTCAGGTAAGACATTATAGCAGTTTATACAACTTGTTTAAAGTCAAATGAACTTGAGTAAACCATCAGTCATGAAGTCAACTATGTTTAAAAAGAGAAGCAATGAAAAGTGGTATTATAATATGCTGATTAATTAAATTACCCTTTATTGTCATTCAACCATACAACCAATCATGTACAGTAGAACAAAATTGTGTTTTATCCTATCTACAGTGTTAATCACACACACCCCATATGTAGAATCAGAGGGCCGCTGCCATGCAAGGCGCCGCCACAGATTTCCCTCCTCCATTCCATTATTGCTGAGCACCAAGCTGGATGGCAGGAAGTTCCGCTATTTAAGACTCCTACTATGTATAAGTTCTTTCTGATTTAAATGTATTCTTTTGAAAAATGCTCTTTGATTTGATTGATAGTAAATCATCAATTTAAACAAGTAGTTAAAACATCTACAGTCTAAAGCCCCTGTCACACCCTGACGATTTAGGCAGTGTATGCTGATGTTTACAAAAGACTGGCGAGTACGCTGGTTTACGTCTAGTAAGTTAAGGGTAAGTTTTGCATAAGAGCATGCTGAAGCACGCTGGTCTATGTTGTAGTATGGCGAGGTCATCTTAAAATTTTGCGCATGCACAAAATTTTTCATTAAATCAAGCATATGGCTCATATGTCCCCACATACTGTACGTGGGCCATAAGTTAGTTATATGTAAGTTATGCGATCGCTCACATATGTTATTTGTAAGTTACTCATAAGTCAAAATGCATCGAGATAATGTCTAGCGTACCCAAAACTTATTTCTAACCTATAAGTAACACGCTTTGAACCTATGTTTAACTTACTGAACAAATTTCTAACTTACAGCTATTGTATAATGGCGTACTGGCAGTGCTGGTTCACAGGAGGAAACAATCAAGACTCTATATTGAGCAGATGTCCATGTCAAACTGGTCTTGTACTTCTATTCAGTCAAGGTAAAGACATGTTTCATACCTTGACATGTTTCGACTGTCATCTGACGTTCGTGATGTGTCACATCAGCTGTTTCATCCTTTCCGTAGACATGACCAACCTGACAGATTTGACAGATCTGCCAGGTCAGTCACGCCCTCCGCAGAGCAATGATCTTTGGAGGAGAGAATCATCTCGGTTCCAACCGAGATGATGGAGCCTTCATGCTCTCGCACACCTGGGAATCATGGATCGAGAGGCGACTGCAGTTTGGAATAACCACGCTACGCACAAGTTACAAATAAGTTAGACCAGGGGTCAGCAACCTGGGGCTCCTGGAATGTTCACATTTCTGAGGGAAATCTTCTAATTTCATTTCTTAATTGGTCCCAAGATTTGCAAATAATCTGTCATTGTTGTGCATGTGTCCTGCAGGCACCCTTGCACAACAACAGCAAATTATTTGCAAATCTTTGGACCAATTAAAAAGTGAAATTAGAAAATTTCCCACAGAAACCTGAACATTCCAGGAGCCCCAGGTTGGAGACCCCTGACTTAGACTATCGTTGGGCATAAGTTGTGAACGCCGGCAACACGCTGAGCATTCGTTGGTGCGAGTTATCTATATCTATGCCCCAAATTGAAAATTCTGGCCATATACCAGCGGTTTAGAGAAATTTTGATACGTCAACAAACACTGCCTAAACCATCAAGGTGTGACAGGACCTTACGGTCATCATTTGGCACTATACAACTATATTTGAAATAAAAATGCAACGTTAAATGTACCTCCAATGTGATTCATATATAAATCAGGAATATTAAAAAAAAAACCAACACTTTAACCACTCGTTTGAAAAAAATGCACAATGTACACATGAAAAGTTTTTCTCACCTGTTTGCTGAGCGTGGCCCACCTGTCCCGGCAGTTATCCAACTTATCCTGTCCCCATGTGTCCAGTCCTGGGACTGCAGTTGCCTGTACAGCACTCACATTCTCCCCCATCTGTTTTAATGAACCTTCCACCAACTCCATCTCATTCACATGCTCCTGTGAATGGGACATCAAAACATTACATATCACTCTACGCTCCACAAATTTTTTAAATAACATTAATTTTAAAGAAATTAAGGGGAAAAGCTTAAAATCTGTATCACAATGCAGTAAGTTATTAAATGTTAATCTTCAAAAGAAAACTGAAGCCGAGATGCTAGTACATCACTGAAATGTGAAGCATTCTATCAATCAATCAAAGCTTTATTTATATAGCACTTTTCATACAAAAATTTGTAATACAAAATGCTTCACACAATGAAATAAAACACAATTAACACCCCCCCCCCCACACACACACACACACAAAGAAACTTTTGTCTGTGTAAGACTTATGGCTTTTAAACATGCATATTTAATTTCACCTTGCATTGATTCAGCTCTTCTTGTAGATTCTCTATGTCACCCAACCCTGTGGCATCACGAGACAAAAGCTCCTGCACCGCATCCAACCACCGTTCAACTTGTTCCAAACACACCTAAAAATAGCATCACTCAGACTGCATCACTTATATTCACATTTGAAACTGGTAAACATAAAAAGTATTTATTACCTTACTTTCTTTAATATCAGTTTTAACAGCCACTCACCTGATTGTCCTTCATGCTTCCCAGAATGCACTGCAATGTTCCCAGTTCCTCACGGGCCCTGGAGGAGAGTTGGCTCCATTTTTGTAGCTCTGCAGGATCTGAGGCTTGTTGTGTTTGCTCGATCTCTAGGCACAGGGCCTGAGGTGAACAAGAGTTCAGCATAAAAATCCCTCATCTACACTGTGTATACAAGTAGCAGTCAACCATGAAAACCATGAAATGCCTAATGAAGCAAACAGTGTATGACAGTGAGACATTTCCTTGGTGAGAAAAAGACAAGTTGCCACTCAACTCTTTGACTGAATGCAGCTAGCTAGTGTAAAAAAAATCTTGAAACATTTGTCTTTCATGTCTATGCTTAAAAAGTTGGAAAATCATTGTACAGTAGACATTATACCACACACCTTGCACCGTTTTTCTTTAAAGGCACTTTTCAGTCAGATTTGATTTGCACACACACATAAAAAAACAACTGAGTAAATGGTAAATGGAGTTCACTTATATAGCACTTTTTCTCATCTCTGGATGACCAAAGCGCTTTACAGCTCCTGCTATCCACACATTCACACACTGATGGCGGTGGAGCTGCCATGCACAGGGGCTGGCCTGACCCACCAGGAGCAACTGCGGGTTCAGTGTCTTGCTCAAGGACACTGACATGCAGACTGCTGACAGCAGGAATGGAACCCCTGACCCTCCAATCAGTAGTTGGCCACACTCCGCCTGCACTACAGCCACCCCACCTCTATTAAGTAGACTTAATAGATCTCAGTCAATTGCAAACTGTTCATATTGCATATTCTAATGTAGTCACATCATATCACTATCCATCCATCTTCCTCCGCTTAATCCTTTACGGGTCGCGGGGGGGCTGGAGCCTATCCCAGCATCTTAGGGCGAGAGGCAGGGTGCACCCTGGACAGATCGCCAGTCCATCACAGGGCCAACACAGAGAGACAGACAACCATTCACTCTCACAGTCATACCTAAGGACAATTGAGAATCCCCAGTTTTGATGCCAATTAACCTAACTTGCATGTTTTTGGCATGTGGGAGGAAACCGGAGAAATCCCGGAGTAAACCCACGCAGACACGGGGAGAACATGCAAACTCTACACAAATCACTGTTGGTCGGGGGCTGGGATCGAACCCAGGATCCCCCGGCCAAGGGTGAGTTGCTGTGCTGCCGCAGTGCTAACCACTCCTCCACCGCGCCGCCCATCATATCACTATTTATTTATTTAAATTGCTGCACATATGCACACTACGTGTTTCACAATCTCAGTACTTATACTGTGCACAGTGGTATCACTGGAATCACTGTCATGTTGGGAAAAAAATGAAGCTGTTACTCATCAGATCTTTTCCAGATGGTAAATCTGGTATTATTTTTCTGCATTTGTAATTTCATCAATATTGTCAAGATAATCAAAACCGCTGAGTGAAATGTAGCCCAAAACCATGATAGAGCCTCCATCATGTTTTACAGATGTCTGGAGACACTCACTGTTGTATAGTATTTAGCAGCAGTTATGAATAATTATCTTGAGGGACAAAATAAAATGCATCAACTCTGGTTTATCATAACAAATCACACTTCTCTTGCATTGTCGGACATATCAACATCACTCAAAAATATATCTGGTCAAACTAATAACTTGATGAACCTCCCCCCTTACTTAGTAAACTTAGCAATTATTCATACAAAACAATTAGGGCAACAAGTGTAATGGGGTTTATTAAAGACAATAATAATCAAAATAATTGTATCAAATTCTCTATTAAAAAATTCAGATGTCTTCATGCTAAAACTTTAATTCCTGTGCACAGAATACAGAACAACAGTGCGCTAATAAGATGACTAACACCTTTTCTCATTAGGATAATGGGTAAGTGAAGTCTGAGATGCTGTCATGGTGAAGCATGTTGTGCCTATCAGCCTGACTGACAGGCTCAGCATCTCCACACCGGGCTTTCAGAAGCGCTGCTGCACGCATGGGCACACTGCCCAGAATGTGCTCCTGCCCCACACCCCTCCCTCCCACCGGCACTGTGCCCTATCTGCCATGATAACAAGAGCACAGACTGAGCCACATTCCATTCAAGGATGGAGGAGGAGAAGACAAACACATACAGTAACACACATGCAAAACACACCAAAGAATATTTTACGAAAGTGCATACCAGTACAGACACACACTCTTACACAAAGGTTTATTGCAGCACAGAGGGGAGTGACTGGCTCATACAGGGGGACCTATTGTTTCTTCACCAAAAAAAAATAAATAAATAAATAAAATCTAAGCACAGACGCCAATTACCATTCACAGAGGAATACTGTACATGCAAACAAGGTGGCTGTTGAGAAGGAAAACATCAGAGCATACATGTGCCATCAGATTACAGCAAGTTCAAAATACCAAACAAGCAACTGTCAGAGACTTTTGAACACTGTTATACTTTGCTTGGTGTCCAATATCAAAAAATCTTGTCAGTAAGCAGAGCATGTGTTTGAAAGTGAATAAATAATGGTAACCATTTGTGCAATAATTATATAATATTAATAAATTAACAATTGTATTTAGGAGTGACCACACAGCACTATAATGGTACTGGGAAGTTTATGCATCATTCTGCTTCACGGGTGTTCTAGTAATAGAGGGCATTCGTGTGATACGACAGAACAGAACTCATAGCAGTTACACAGCAGTGAGTGGCACAAATGAGAGGCAGTTTTAGTTTGTATACACCAAAAAAAAGCAAACAATAAAAACCCACACACACAACATTCAGTCACAGCAGTACACAGAATGCCTGCTTGCATTGCAGAGAGGTCCTCTATCCTTCTATTGTGTATTAATTGACAAACATAAATAAATTAATGCAGGTTCAGAACCACTTCTTCACTTACGTATGCATGCCCTTGTTCTTTACCCACACATCACTACAGTGTTAACATTGTGGTATTAACATTTAAAGTAACAAGCGCACTCTGAGGCGAGTGCAATATTCCCCACCCCCACTGTCTATGAAGATCCCAGTACTTTATTTATTTATTTAACCTTTATTTATACAGGGGAGCTGCACCGAGAGGCAACCTCTCTTTTTCAAGGACACCCTGTTCACATTCACACCTGGAAGCTTGCCCAGGACAACCACAGGCTGACCTGTGGCCACAAAGCAGCTCCGCGGGAACAGTTGGGGTTAAGAGCCTTGATCAAGGGCACCACAGTGGGATTAATGATGGTGGAGCAAACACTGCAACATTATCAGTCCCACCCAGATCTGATCCTACCAGCCCAGGGATTGAACTGGCAACCTTCCGCTCACCAGTCCACATCCCTAACCATTAGGGATCGATTCCACCCCTGACCATCGTGGGTTCGATCCCACCCTCTGACCATTGGTGACCCTTCTGTGTGGCGTTTGCATGTTCTCCCCGTGTCTGCGTAGGTATACCTCGGGTACTCCGGTTTCCTCCCACAGGCCAAAAACATGCAAGTGAGGTTAATTGGAGACCCTAAAGCGGCCCTAGGTCTGAATGTGTGTGTGTGAATGGTGAAGGGATTGGCACCATACCGTGGCTGCCTCACCATCCAGGTGGATGCCCTGAATTTCCCTCTGGGATTAATAAAGAACACAAAAAAAAAAAAAAAAAATTAGGCCATCACGACCTCCCACTTACTGACAGAGAGCAGTTTTCTACTTTTCAATATAATTACTGTGACAGAACCAAATTATGATAAGCCCCATCATCCACACATATACAACAAAGTATACAATCCATAGTTGTAGGGCAGGATCCTGACGTGAACCTGTGTAGCAAGTTTGGTGACCCTAGAGAATTTTACACGTTCTCTAGTAAGAGAGCATACCTGTAGTCAGAGATCATGGTCTCAGAATGAACCTGTGTACCAGGTTTGATGACCATAGCTTTCTTTGTTGTTGCGATATAATTTATAAGCCATTTTGATGCTGACCTTTGACCTTGCAATCCCAAAACCATAGTCACACTTCAGGGTCACAGGGTGGACCTGTGTACCAAGTTTGGTGACCCTAACTTTACTCGTTGTACAGTAATAAGGCATAGGGATTGTTAACATTGACATTTTGACCTCAAACCCATAGTCAGAGGTCAGGATCCCAAGGTGAACCTGTGTATCAGGTTTGGTGGCCCTAGCTTTACTCGTTTTATAGCAATAGCAAATTTGCCATTTACCACAACTGAAATGTTAACTTTGACCTTTGACCCCTTGACTCCAAAGCCATAGTTAGGTCAGGGCGTAAGTCGTCCAAGACGTGTATTAGATACAACTACTGTATCGATTTGAAAAGCCTACATCATTTCTTTCAGTAGTTACTGTGTTTAGAAGATTTAGGGAAAAATCTGACCTCTGACCTTTGACCTGAAGGTCATCCGATGAGAGTGAAGCTGCAATATGCGCCTCATCAGACGATATCAAACCAAGGTGCCAAGTTTCAAAACATTTGGAACAAAACTGTAGGAGGAGTTGATTTCACAAGACAGTTACTGTTTATAAAGTGAAATGAAATTGGAGGTCAGAGGTCAGGGGCTACAACTCCTGCAAAAATTATCCGATCAGAACCAAATTGCAATATGCGCATCATCAGTGTAAATCAAAGCATGGTCCCAAGTGAAAAAATAATCGGAACAAAACTGTAGGAGGAGTTGATCGCACAAAGGTGGGACAGACGGACGGACAGACAGATGGACTAACTAACCCACACTCTTCGACCCCTTTGGGCTTCGAGTGGCAGAGGATTTAAAAAAAAAAAAAAAAAAAAAAAAAAAAAAAAGGCACGAGTTGTGTTTTCTTGTTGTTTTTTTTTTTTCTTTTTTGCCTTGTCATGAATTTATGTTTCCTGGTGCTTTTGTTTCCTCTGTAGAGGTTGAGAATGTACAAGACTTTGTAATGGTATGGTAAATAGCATTCACTTATATAGCACTTTTTCTCATCTCTGGATGACCAAAGCGCTTTACAAATCCTGCTGTCCAACCATTCACACACAGATGGCGGCGGATGGCCTGACCCGCCAAGAGCCACTGGGGGTTCAGTGTCTTGCTCAAGGACATTTCGACATGCAGATTCCAGACAGAGCGGGGATCGAACCCCTGACCCTCCGATCAGTAGTCAGCCACACTACACCTGTGCCACAGCTGCCTCCATATACAGTGGTGTGAAAAAGTGTTTGCTCCCTTCTTAATTTCTCATTTTTTTTGTATGTTTGTCACACTTAAATGTTTCAGATCATCAAACAAATTCAAATATTAGACAAAGATAACACAAGTAAACACAAAATGCAGTTTTTAAATGAAGGTGCTGATTATTATATAGGGGAAAAAAATTCAAACCTACATGGCCCTGTGTGAAAAAGTGATCCCCCCCTTAAAATATAAATTAACTGTGGTTTATCACATCTTTGGAAAGCTGAGTTCAATTTCTCTAGCCACACCCAGACCTGATTACTGCCACACTTGTTCTCAATCAAGAAATCACTTAAATAGGACCTGCCTGAAAAAGTGAAGTAGACCAAAAGATCCTCAAAAGCTAGACATCATGCTGCAATCTAAAGAAATTCAGGAACAAATGAGAAACAAACTAAACGAGATCTATCAGTCTGGAAAAAGTTATAAAGCCATTTTTAAAGCTTTGGGACTCCAGAAAACCACAGTGAGAGCCATTATCCACAAATGGCGAAAACATGGAAAAGTGGTGAACCTTCCCAGGAGTGGCCAGCTAACCAAAATTACCCCAAGAGCGCAGCAACGACTCATCCAAGAGGTCACAAAAGACCCCACCACAACAGCCAAAGAACTGCAGGCATCACTTGCCTCACTTAAGGTCAGTGTTCATGACTCCACCATAAGAAAGAGACTGGGCAAAAACGGCCTGCATGGCACAGTTCCAAGACGAAAACTACTGCTAAGCAAAAAGAACAAAAAGGCTCATCTCAGTTTTGCCAGAAAACATCTTGATGATCCCCAAGACTTTTGGGAAAATACTCCGTGAACTGACGAGATAAAGTTGAACTTTTTGGAAGATGTGTGTCCCATTACATCCAACATAAAAGTAACACAGCATTTCAGAAAAGGAACACCATACCAACAGTAAAATGTGGTGGTGGTAGTGTGATGGTCTGGCTGTTTTGCTGCTTCAGGACTTCGAAGACTTGCTGTGGTAAATGGAAGCATGAATTCTGCTGTCTACCAAAAAATCCTGAAGGAGAATGTCCGGCCATCTGTTTGTGACCTCAAGCTGAAGTGCACTTGGGTTCTGCACCAGGACAATGATCCAAAACACACCAGCAAGTCCACCTCTGAATGGCTTAAGAAAAACCAAATGAAGACTTTGGAGTGGCCTAGTCAAAGTCGTGACATGAATCCGATTGATGATGCTGTGGCATGACCTTAAAAAGGCGGTTCATCCTCAAAAATCCTCCAACGTGGCTGAATTACAACAATCCCGCAAAGATGAGTGGGCCAAAATTCCTCCACAGCGCTGTAAAAGACTATTGCCAATTATTGCAAACGCTTGATTGCAGTAGTTACTGCTAAGGGTGGCCCAATCAGTTATTAGGTTTGGGGGCAATCACTTTTTCCACACAGGGCCATGTAGGTTTGGATTTTTTTTTCCCCTTAATAACAAACACCTTCATTTAAAAACTGCATTTTGTTTTTACTTGTGTTATCTTTGTCAAATATTTAAATTTGTTTGATGATCTGTAACATTTAAGTGTGACAAACGTACAAAAAAATGAGAAATCAGGAAGGGGCAAACACTTTCACACCACTGTATAAGAGGTAGGTCATATAAGCGCTGCTTCTACCTACACCCTTTCGGTTTTTGTTGTATATCCTTTGAAGATCCCAATACTTACTGACGGAGAGCAGTTGTCAGGTTCAATATAATTACTGTGGCAGAACCAAATTACGATACGCTGATCATCCACGAATATACAACAACGTATACAACCTATAGTTGTAGGTCAGGATCCCGAAGTGAACCTGTGTAGCAAGTATGGTGACCCTAGAGAGCTTTAATTCAATTCAATTCAACTTTATTTATATAGCGCCATTTCACAACAACAGTCATCTCATAGCACTATCAACTGTAGGGAGGACCCCCACAGTTGCAGAAACTGCAACTGTGGGGGAGTTGCAGAAAGACCCCAGCAATTGGGCGATCCCCTGTGAGCAAGCACTTGGCGACGGTGGAGAGGAAAAACTCCCTTTTAACAGGAAGAAACCTCCAGCAGAACCAGGCTCAGGGAGGGGCAGTCATCTGCTGCGACTGGCTGGGGGGTGAGGGGATAGAGAAGAAGAAAAGAACAGACATGTAGAGAGCAAACAGCACGATGGGGACTCAATCTATGGGAGAGAACAAACAAATGTTAATGACCAGCAAAAAAAAAATATTTCATAGAGAGTGAGGAAAGGAGTGAGGCCCAGTGCATTACTGGAGGTCCCCCGGCTGACTAAACCTATTAGCAGCATAACTAAGGGAGGGTTCAGAAAACACATGATCCCTCCCTGCTTTACAAGCTCTATAATAAGAGCTTTACAAGTTCTATAATAAGAGATCATAGGGAGTGCCAGCCTTGACCTTTGACCTTTTGACCCCAAACCTGTAGTGAGAGGTTATGGTCTCAGAGTGAACCTTGTGCACCAGGTTTGGTGACCCTAGCTAGGGGTGTGCCATATCGTATCGTTCACAATAATACTAGTATAAATTTTGATACCGGTGAAAAATGAATATCACGATATTTGGGGTCTGATGCGTGACAATGTCACACTGCACAGAAATGGCAACACAAACATGATGCAAACCATCTCCAGTTCAGTGGAAATATTTAAGTTTCACTTTCTGTTTCAGACTGCTGTCATGTTTAAAACAACAACAACAAAAAACGGCACAGCAGTGTGGATAATCTGCCTGCATTTTTTCCTGCACGTCACCAACACCACTGGAGCAGTGTTATTGTCGGACAATGTGCAGCTCAAAGTGGCTGTAGATTTTTACTTCCATTTTGGCCACTTCATCTTGATTTTATTCAACTACCCGAAGGGAGAAGAAAAAAAAAAAAAACATCCATTCAGTGCAACGAGAGCCAAAAGCCCCAGGACAGGTCCATGCAATGGGAGTAAAGCAGGTAAAGTGATTCAGCATAAAACCCGACCTCTGTGTGCAGTTAAGATGTAACGGTTTATATTATTTTCTTGTAATATTTGATACAGAACTGAAAAATATTTAAACTAAATCTGAGCTGCTGTTTATAAAATGGAGAAATAAGGGTTTTTGTTTTATTTTTCCTGAATATGTTGAAGGTAAATAATGCTGGCCTGTGAAACTGTCCTTTCTGCATAAATTAAAAAAAAAAAACTGTATTCTGTAATATCATGAAAAATATTGTTATCGTGAAAATTCTCAGAAATATCATGATATCATTTTTAGGCCATATTGGCCACCCCTAACCTTAGCTTTCTTTGTTGTCGAGATATAGTTTATAAGCCATTTTGATGTTGACCTTTGACCTTGCGATCCCAAAACCACAGTCACACTTCAGGGTCACAGGGTGAACCTGTGTACCAAGTTTGGTGGCCCTGTAGAGACTGGGTTAATCATCTCAGACTGGATGCAGAGGGTAAACAGAGAAGGACAATGGCTATGGAGATTATGGTGAGGTGGCAGGAAGACGGAGTTGGGGGGAGAAGGGATGAATGTATTGTGATGTGAGATGTCATGCAGATGTGAGAGGGGTGGTTGGTATACAAGGAGAACCCATGGTGTATTGAGACATGCTTTTTCTGTGTATGACTGATTTGAGAGTGAATAAAGTCGTCTGCTGTATGAACCAGTCTCGTTATTTACACTCTCCACAGCCCTAGCTTTACTCGTTGCATAAGGAATGTTGACCTTGACCTTTGACTTTTTGACTCCAAACCCATAAGCCTTATTCATGCTGCATTTCCCCTCTGGTCTGCTTTGGTCAGCGTGTGCTTTGGATGAGCCCGACGTGCACGCGGCTTTGCTCACTTTTTTCATCTACCAGGCCAAGCAGTTGACGCATGCACACAACTGTTATTTGTAGTTTCGCCCCAGCCCTATGGGTAGTGCAAATGCGCCAACATGGCAGTTTGTTCACCGGCTGTAAACACAAGAGTGACACACATTTTTTTTTTTTTTGAAGCAACAACAATGACGCCGTTTCAAGGAAAAGGAGGAATTACCATTTTCCAGTGCCCTTCTTCACTCAAGCTGCTGCTGCTGCAAAAGGATTCATGCATGTTTATTCCCATCTTCCACCTCCTCGTTGTCTTCCTCATCTCCTTTGTATTTGTATGCTGTGTTGGTAGCGCCATCTCCTGAATGGGACGTTCAGTCTTGTGCATGCTCTGTCAACGTGTTCAGATTGTGGGCAGGCTGCGCAATCATAAAATTTGCGTTGCACATGGTCATCCGCAGTAGAGCCCTGCGTACACTAGCGGAGTGGGGACGATGACGTAAATTTCATCACACGAGGTTTCCAGTTGCACGTACACGGACAACGGAGGTGCAGCATGAATCCAGCTATAGTCAGAGGTCAAGATCCCGTGGTGAACCTGTGTACCAGGTTTGGTGGCCCTAGCTTTACTTGTTGTACAGTAATAAGGCATAAGAAATGCTAACCTTGACCTTTGACCTTTTGACCCCAAACCGACAATCAGAGATCAGGATCTCAAGGTGAACCTGTGTAGCAAGTTTGGTGACCCTGGTTTTCTTTGTTGTTGGGATATACTGTAGTTTATAAGCCATTTTGATGCTGACCTACAGTGCATCTGGAAAGCATTCACAGCACTTCACTTTTTTCACATTTTGTTATGTTACACAAATTTATTAAAAATAAAAAAAAAAACGAAGAAATCACATGTACATAAGTATTCACAGCCTTTGCCATGAAACTCAAAATTGAGCTCAAGTGCATCCTGTTTCCACTGATCATCCTTGAGATGTTTCTACAGCTTAATTGGAGTCCACCTGTGGTAAATTCAGTTGATTGGACACGATCTGGAAAGGCACACACCTGTCTATATAAGGTCCCACAGTTGACAGTGCATATCAGAGCACAAACCAAGCATGAAGTCAAAGGAATTGTCTGTCGACATCCGAAACAGGATTGTCTCGAGGCACAAATCTGGGGAAGGGTACAGAAAAAATTCTGCTGCTTTGAACGTCCCAATGAGCACAGTGGCCTCCATCATCCGTAAATGGAAGAAGTTAGGAACCACCAGGACTCTTCCTAGAGCTGGCCGGCCATCTAAACTGAGTGACTGGGGGAGAAGGGCCTTAGTCAGGGAGGTGACCAAGAACCTGATGGTCACTCTGTCAGCGCTCAAGTGCTCCTCTGTGGAGAGAGGAGAACCTTCCAGAACGACAACCATCTCTGCAGCAATCCACCACTCAGGCCTGTATGGTAGAGTGGCCAGATGGAAGCCACTCCTTAGTAAAAGGCACATGGCAGCCCACCTGGAGTTTGCCAAAAGGCACCTGAAGGACTCTCAGACCATAAGAAACAAAATTCTCTGGCCTGATGAGACAAAGATTGAACTCTTTGGCATGAATGTCAGGCATCATGTTTGGAGGAAACCAGGCACCACTCACCAACGGACGGGCTGACCCATAACATAATCCCCCTTCGGTCTTCGACCGGCGGGGGATAAAAAAAACAACAACTTTGTTCTGCTGTGACTGTTGCTGCATTTAATAACACAGCAAAACTTCCCCATTCTAACGCTGCATGGTATTCAGAGGAATAATAATAACACACTGAAGCAACCCTCTCAAAAACTTTAACTTAACTGCTTTCGTCATTCATAAGTAAACAAAGACAGGCAGACCACTTTTCCCACAGTTCCTTGCGGTTTTTCCATCAGGTGACATCACACACTCATTCTCTGTTGTGTGTAATTTTATAATATTTTGCTGCGTACAAAGTAAAGATGCCATGAGCAGCATGGTAGTGAAGTGGTTAGCACTACTGCCTCACAGTAAGAAGGTCGCAGGTGGCCCAAGGTGTGAATGTGTTGTGTAAATGGTGAAGACATTGGTGCTGCACCGTGACTGCCTCATCCAGGTGGATCCCCTTGAATTTTCCACCCATCTTCTTCCGCTTAATCCTTTTTCGGGTCGTGGGGGGGGCTGGAGCCTATTCCAGCAGCTTTGGGCGAGAGGCAGGGTCCACCCTGGACAGATCGCCAGTCCATCGCAGGGCCAACACAGAGAGACAGACACCATTCACTCTCACAGTCATACCTAAGACAATTTAGAATCCCCAGTTGATGCCAATTAACCTAACTGCATATTTTTGGCATGTGGGAGGAAACCGGAGAAATCCCGGAGTAAACCCACGCAGACATGGGGAGAACATGCAAACTCCACACAGATCACTGTTGGTCGGGGGCTGGGATCGAACCCAGGATCCCCGGCAAGGGAGAGTTGCTGTGCTGCCACAGTGCTAACCACTCTTCCACCATGCTGCCCCCTTGAATTTCCCTCTGGGATTAATTAAGTATACAAAGACAGACATGTTTTTGCCACTCAGTGCTGTGAAAATACTTTAACTACCTTGTAATTGCCAAGAGTTCTGTTCTAGGATTTTCTTTTTTTTTTTTTCGTTTACTTATTAGAATTTTTAGTCTTGAGTGTATCAACGCTCTTCAATAGCTAAGACCTTCTGCATATTGGGACAAACCACTACAAGATTGAACAGCATGAACACAAGCCTCTCCATGGATTACTGTGCCCAAAGGTGGGAGAGAAACCTTAAACAAAAGTGGGGATGCAGTTCTAGCTGTCTGGCTAGGCTAAAGAAGGCTAAAGACCACCACTGTCTAGTCTTTTTATTTCAAATGTCAGGAACCTTGTCTTCACCATGTGACTCTACCATATCACAGCCAAACTGTATTCACCGTATCCGCACTCCATTTCATGTGTTGTGGGTAATCATTAGGATGGCTTACCTGTGCCCGCTCCACTGACCCCTCTGTTGTGGGTATGTCCACTATCCCTTCTCTTAGAGTGGCCAACCTGGCTTCTAGACTGTCCACAGAGCCTTTCATCGCATGGGCAGCTTCAATACTAGATAAGGCTTTAAAAAAAAAGAAAAAAAGAACAAGATTATAAGATAAAGTTGGGTACTGCATTAGTATTTAAGCATCACATTTCCATTTATGTTGTGTGCTTACACATGATACAGGGTTTCCTCTGGTAATATTTCTGCGTGGCAGGCAGCCACCCTTAAAATTATGCCGCCACACCAAGGAAATATGCATTTAAGAAAAAAAATATGAAGGAATGACGCTCCACAAAGATGCACACGAACAACGCGTGTCAGCATTATTCACGCGGAGTTCGGAAACATCCCGCCTGCCCGCGTGACCGTTCCAGTCTGTAAGCAGAGTGTCTCTCTAGTGTCACTGTCCAAGAGAAGCATGAGTTTATTAAAGTACTTTAAACGTGGAAAAAAAAAAGCAGAAGAGGTATGTAAGCACTGGAGGCATTTATTGTGGTTTTAACCTGCTGGTAACGGGAACAATAATGAAGAGTTGCTTAGCAAACAGGTACGGTTAGGGTTCATATGCAGGGAAAGGCAAGAATGACTGATGATTCGCTGAGGATTTACTTCACCAGCCACTACAATATTAACTAATTTATGTTCATTATTATGTACCTGGCAAGTTAAGATGACCGAAATTCACAAAGTCAATGACTTTAATCCATCAACAGCCTTCGGACAAATTAAACATGCCAACATTTGGATTTCAAAATTAGGGAAGTTTTTCCTGCTGTCTAGGTGGTGAGAAGAGTTCTTAAAAAAAAAAAAAGAAACTATTAATATATAGAAATACTGTAACAGAAATAACTGCATCTTTGGTCATTCAAGTTATTTCATTAAATATAATTTTATTAATATTTTTTTCTTTGAAATCAAAGTTAAATTATTATTCTGTTCTGGGTCTACAAAATTATGGTCAAAAGTGTGAATTGTATGAGAAACAAAAGTCAAAATCTTACCACAATCTGTTTCAAATTTATAAAAAAACAAAACAAAACGGTAATGTGACAAAAAAATAGACAAAAATTAGCTACAAATAATCCACAAGTTTATAATAAAGTCTCAAATGTACAAGTCAATTTTACAAGAGGAAATTACAAATGAGGAAAACAGTTTCAGATTTAGATAAATTTACAGAGAAAAGTAGAAAACTATAAGAAAATTGTTATAAATTTTGGAGAAAAACCTCAAACCTTCAAGACTGAAGTCATTACTCAAGTTTTTAAGTAGGTGCTCTTTGTACCCTTAACTCAGCTATAAATTTTTGGTTGTCTCCTTTTAATTAATTTCATAGCACTGCTTTTACATGAGTAGAATTTCTGGCTACTGTACCCACTTCTGATCATATAATTTAAGCATGCATGAGTAAATTACTATTATGAATATTTTCCTCTCTCTTTCCTACTCTTCTTGAATGGAAAAAATGAAACACTAGAATAAAAATACAAAAATTGTCTGTGTAGAACAGACAAATTGTTTAAGAAAATGTACAAGATAAAGCTACTTTCTCAGTATTATGTATCTGTTTAGAATAGGACATTAGTTGTGTTTTTTGTTTGTTTTTTGCCTCGGTATGAATTTGTAGAGTTTTTTTGGTGCTTCCCCCCCCCCCCCACTGTTGAGGTTGATACATAAGATTTTGTAAGATATTTAATGGTAAAAGGGGTAGGTTGTATAAGCTATGCCTACACCCTTTTGGTTTTTCTGTTGTTCTTTGTTGTATCTTCTTATGTATTTTTTTATGCATTTTAAACCAAATAAACGAACTAACTAACAAAAAAATACACATATTTTTGTCATTCATGTAAACCATGACAAAAAAAATCCTACAGGACAAAATGTGACACTTGGTATTTTCTAACTTGTTTGTATAAAACTATACACAGAGAGAAAACCTGAATTAGATAGGACTCAGAGCAGGAAAGATGAGACAGACAAGATGAACCAAGGAGAGGAAAGTATTCAGCCAGAGGGTCCAGGAGAGATGAGAGCAGAGGAGGGAGAGAAGGATGACACCAGAAAAAAGTCCAAACACAGGACGTCTGGGTGGGACCCCAAATGGCCCAGTATTCCAACATTCAAGCCTTGGTTGTACAATACCATGGTAATACAATGGTAAGTTCCATATGCAAAGTTACTGTGCAAAATTTAAAAAAAAAAGAAAAAAAGAAATAAATAGTATATCCATCCATCCATCTTCTACCGCTTTTCCGGAGGTCCGGGTTGTGGAGGCAGCAGTTCAAGCAGAGAAGCCCAGAATTCTCTCTCCCCAGCCACCTGCTCCAGCTCTTCAGAGAGGATACCAAGGCGTTCCCAGACCAGCTGGGAGACATAGTCTCTCCACCGAGTCCTGGGTCTGCCCCGGGGTCTCCTCCCAGTGGGACGTGCACGAAACACCTCAAGTGGGAGGCGTACAGGAGGCATCCTAATCAGATGCCCATACCCCCTCAACTGACTCCTTTCAATGTGGAGGAGCAGCGGTTCTACTCTGAGCCTCTCGCAGATGACTGAGCTCCTCACCCTATCTCTGAGGGTGAGTCCAGCAATCCTACGGAGAAAGCTCTTTTCAGCCGCTTGTATCCGCGATCTTGTTCTTTCGGTCATTACCCAAAGCTCGTGACCATAGGTGACAGTAGCAACGTAGATTGACTGGTAAATTGACAGCTTTGCCTTAGAACTAAGCTCCCTTTTCCCCACAACAGACTGGTACAAGTCCACATCACTGCAGATGCTGCTCCAATCCGTCTGTTAATCTCTCGCTCCATTTTCCCCTCACTCGTGAACAAGACCCCAAGATACTTAAACTCCTCCACTTGGGGCAGGAGCCTGTCCCCAACCCAGAGAGGACAATCCACCTTTTTCCGGCTGAGGACCATGGACTCGGACTTGGAGGTGCTGATTCTCATCCCAGCCGCTTCATACTAAGCGGAAAATCGTCCCAGCAAGAGCTGTAGGTCATTGCTGGATGAAGCCAACAGGACAACATCATCTGCAAACAACAGAGATGAGATCCTGTGGTCACCAAGCATGACACCCTCCATTCCCTGGCTGTGCCTACAAATCCGTGTCCATAAAAATTATGAACAGGATCGGTGACAAAGGGCAGCCCTGGCGGAGTCCAACTCTCACTGGGAATGAGTCCGACCGAGCGTTGGCAATACGAACCAAACTCTCACAACGGTCGTACAGAGACCGAATAGCTCGTAACAACAAGCCCAATACCCCATACTCCCGAAGCACCCCCCACAAAAAACCACGAGGGACGCGATCAAATGCCTTCTCCAAGTCCACAAAACACATGTAAACTGGTTGGGCAAACTCCCACAAACCCTCGAGAATTCTCGAGAGGGTAAAGAGCTGGTCCGATGTGCCACGGCCAGGACGAAAACCACATTGCTCCTCCTGAATCCGAGGTTCGACCAATGACCGGACTCTCCTCTCCAGTACCTTGGCATAGACCTTCCCAGGGAGGCTGAGAAGTGTGATCCCTCTAAAGTTGGAGCACACCCTCCAGTCCCCTTTTTTGAAGAGAGGAACCACCACCCCAGTTTGCCATGCCAAAGGCACTGTCCCTGACCTCCACGCAATGTTGCAGAGGCGTGTCAACCATGACAGCCCAACAACATCCAGGGCCTTGAGGTACTCAGGGCGAATCTCGTCCACCCCTGGGGCCCGACCACCAAAGAGATTTTTAACCACCTTGGCGACCTCAGCCCCTGTGATAGGCGAGCCATCCCCCTCGACCGAAAGTCTTGTTCCATGGCCTCACCGAACTCCTCCCATACCCGGGTTTTTGCTTCAGCAACCACCCGGGCTGCACTCCGCTTGGCCTGCCAGTACACCTCAGCTGCTTTGGGAGTCCCACAAGCCAACCAAGCTTGATAGGACAACTTCTTCAGCTTAATGGCCCCCCTCACCACTGGTGTCCACCACTTGGCTCGGGGGTTGCCACCACGAGATGCACCGACCACCTTGCGGCCGCAGCTCTGGGCCACCGCTTCAACAATAGGGGTAGAGAACATGGCCCATTCAGACTCCATGTCTCCAGACTCCCTCGGAATGTGGTTGAAGTTCTTCCGGAGGTGGGAGTTGAAGACCTCCCAGACAGGGGCCTCAGCCAGACGTTCCCAGCACACCCTCACTATACGTTTGGGTCTACCAGGTCTGAATGGCTTCCTCCCCTGCCATCGGATCCAACTCACCACCAGGTGGTGATCAGTTGATAGCTCTGCACCTCTCTTTACCCGAGTGTCCAAGACATACGGTCTCAGGTCTGATGACACGATAACAAAATCGATCATCGACCTGCGACCTAGGGTGTCCTGGTGCCAGGTGCACATATGGACACCCTTATGCTTGAACATGGTGTTTGTTACGGACAAACTGTGGTTAGCACAGAAGTCCAATAACTGAACACCACTCGGGTTCAGATCGGGCAGGCCGTTCCTCCCAATCACCCCCCTCCAGGTTTCACTGTCATTGCCCATGTGCGCATTGAAGTCCCCCAGTAGGACAATGGGAGTCTCCAAGAGGAGCACCCTCCAGCACCCCAGTCACAGACTCCAAAAAGTGTGGGTACTCTGAAACATCATTTGGTGCATAGGCACAAATGATGGTCAGGACCCGTTTCCCAACCCAAAGGTGCAGGGAAGCAACCCTTTCATCCACCGGGGAAAACGCCAATACAGAGGCAGCAAGGTGGGGGGATACAAGAATACTCATCCCTGCTCGTCGCCTCTCGCCTGGGGCAACTCCAGAAAAGGCCAAGCTCCAGCCCCTCTCCAGGAGACTGGTTCCAGAACTGGAGCTGTGTGTTGAGGTGAGGCCGACTATATCTAGCCGGTATCTCTCAACCTCGTACACCAGCTCAGGCTCCTTCCCCACCTCCTTGGTATGTGGAATAAATAGTATAAAATTAACATATTCCGGTTACAATAGTGTCATGTGTTTTCTGCCCCCTCCTCAGGAAAAATATGTTGCCACCACGCAAAGGTCTTTAAGCCAGAGGAAACACTAGCCATGTTTACATGGACACAAGTAACTGGATTAAAAGCCTGATCGGAATAAAAATGCTTCATGTAAACACGCCAATCTGAAGATTCTGACCTGATCACACTCCTTTGGATCAAAATTTCCTTCCAATCAAGACAAGTGGGTTATGCCAATTTTTGATCCAATTGGTCCAAACTTAGTCCAAAGTTTGGCTAGAAAATAGGTTTACTGCACATATCTGTATGTCAGCCACACGTCAGCAAAACGTATTTCCGCCTTTACAGCAGCTAGCAGAAGACACGGCGGGAGTAAAACAGAACTAGTCTGTATCGTCCTGCTGTCTCCCTCTGTTCTTCATATGCAGAAGTATGTACTGCTGGACTTGTAGCTTCATTACGGAGACCAGCAGAAGCAAAAGTACAGTCTGAATATGTCACAAACCTCCTTGTGCGCTTTTACGCAGCGCACGGAGGAGGAGAAGGAAGAATGGATTTACGAGCAGGTATTCACCACAACACATTTATTTAAAGGCCAAATGTCATGTAATTTTTTTTTCTAAATGACAACGAATTTTTTTTTTTCCACAATATCTTTATTGAACCTTTTTTTTTTTTTTTAACAAACAAACAATCAAACACTAACACTAAAGTACTACAAAAAAAAAAAAAAAAAAAAAAAAAAAAATGCCCTAAAAACACCAACAACCACCAACAAAATCAAGTCTTCACAATGCTCCTCTGTTTAGTCTAGACAATCCAATACATTAGTATACTATTATGTTCACCAGTTTGGAATTTACAAGGTCCACACACATCATTCACCTTCTTCTTCAAGAGTTATGTTTAAATTTTTACATAATCAATAAAAGGTCTCCATATATTCTCAAACAACAATTTCCTTTGATTTCAGTATATATGTTATTCTTTCTAATGGAAGGTTTGTTAACATCTGTCTTAACCACTGAGTCACATCTGGTCTATGAGTCTTTTTCCATAATAGTGCAATACATTTTTTGGCATTAAGCAAAACTGAGGTCTATGAATGTTCTTTCACTTTTATTGAAATTATGCTTTTCTGGGTACCAGACCCAACAAAAACAGTTTAGGATATCAATATGATTTGTTTTGAGATTATTTTTTCAATTGTTACCCTCACCTACTCCCAAAACATTCTTATTAATCTACATTCCCATAAACAATGAAATAGGGGTTCCTTTACTTTCCATGCATTTTGTGCATGTATCTGGTATATTTTTGTTATATCTATTTAACTCCTCCGGTGTAACATACAATCCGCATTAACCCTTTGAAATGTATCAATTTAAGGCGTACATTTATTGATTTGGTTTGAGCTTCTGTACAAGCCAATTCCCATTGATCCTCTGAAATATCAATTTGCAGATCATCTTTCCAGTAGTTTAATCTTTTCAGTGAATTTTCACTTGAAGATGGTGTCAATGAGTTATAAAACTCTGAAATAATACCCTTTCTTTTACTATCTTTTCATCATCATTTTTTCCAAGGATGAATAAATAGGTCGAGTGAGAGCTATTATTTTGATTTGATCGAATAAAGTTTCTAAGTTGAAGATATTTAAAAAAAATGTGTTCTATTGAGATTAATTTGATCCTCAGCTCTTCAAAAGACATTATGTTGTCTGCACATGGCAAATATAAATCCTGAATCTTTTGTATCCCTTTTAAATTCCATACTTTAAATACAGCGTCCGCTCTCCCTGGTTTAAAATATTGATTACCCCCATATTGGACTAAATTGTGACAATAACTGTGGTTCTTTTAAATAGTTTTTAGCTTCACACCATATTTTGATCATATGCTTTACAAATGGATTTTTAACTTGTTTTTGTAATTTTTTGCCGAATCTGAGTATATGAATATGGGAAGAGGTAAAGGTAAATTGTATGATTCCATTTCAGTCCAGTGAGGGAGATCATTTGATGAAAAATAATATGTCATAGACCTCAGTTGTGCCGACCAATAATACAACATAAAATTTGGACATTTCAGACCTCCACGATCAAATGGTAAATATAATAAAGACAGACGTAATCTAGCCCTCCTGTTGTTCCATATAAATTCCACTAACTTTTTTTTTATTCTTGAGAATAGATCTAAAGGTGGTGATAAGGGAATGTATTGAAATAAATAAAGTATTTTAGGTAAAATATTACTTTTAAGTATATTGATTCTCCCGATCATCGACATTGGTAGTGACATCCATCTCTGAGTTAACTCATTGATATCTGACATTAAGGCTTCATAGTTGACACTGGCGACTGATTCTAGCTTAGGCATAATTTGGATTCCTAAATATTTAAACTGATTTACAACATTGAATTGATTTACCTCAGGGGCTGGGTAATTTCTCTGG
The DNA here is from genome assembly GCA_020510985.1 of Pholidichthys leucotaenia. Lineage (NCBI taxonomy): Eukaryota > Metazoa > Chordata > Actinopteri > Cichliformes > Pholidichthyidae > Pholidichthys > Pholidichthys leucotaenia. Next base: position 328,422,636 of record CM035842.1, on the reverse strand, counting down.
GTCTCATTTAGCATTAATATTGAAGATTTAGTTTTATTTATTTTATATCCTGATATTTCCCCAAAATTCTTTATTAAATTCAACAAGGTTGGAATTGATTTTTTTAGATTCGACATAAACAAAATTATATCATCGGCGTACAGGGAGATTTTATGTTCTGTTGGTCCAACTTTAATTCCATATATTTGTGAATGTAAACGTATCGCTATCGCTAAAGGTTCAATTGCCATAGTAAACAGTAAAGGTGAAAGTGGACAGCCTTGTCGACATCCTCTATTGATTTTTATTGGTTTTGAAATATTGTTATTTGTTAGGATTTCTGCTGTAGCATTATTGTATATTATTTGAACCCATTTTATGAAATTATTTCCAAGTCCAAACCTTTGTAGGACTTCAAAAAGAAAGGGCCATTCAACTCTATCAAAGGCCTTTTCGGCGTCCAATGATAGGAGAGCTGTATCCGGTGCTTCTTTATTAAAATAAATAATATTAAATAGTCTTCTTACATTATGGAAGCCTTGTCTACCCTTTATAAAGCCATTCTGATCTCGATTAATAATATTTGGTAAAATTTCTTGTATTCGTCTTGCTAAAATTTTACAGATTATCTTAAGGTCGGCGTTTAATAGGCTTATTGGTCTCATATTTTCACATTTATTAGAGGGCTTACCTGGTTTTGGCAGCAGTATAATTAAGGCATTATTTATGTATGATGGTAAATTATTATTTTGAAATGCTTCTAAAACCATTTCCAAAAAAGGTTTTATTAATTTATTCTTAAATTTTTTATAAAGGTCAACTGGAAGACCATCTGGTCCTGCACTTTTTCCTGATTTCATATTATCAATGGCTAGTCCAACTTCTTCTTGACTAATTTTAGACTCCAATATCTCCCTGTTTTCATTTGGAATACACGGTATAGATAGTTCGTTCAAAAACCCATTTAGTTTTGTTAAATCAGGTTCATTTTTGGTATCATATAATTTTTCATAGTAATCTCTAAAGGCTCTATTAATTTCTAAAGGATCTATAACTACCTGTCCGTTACTTATAATACTGGTAATTGGTGTTTTAATTTCCAATTGTTTAATCTGCCACGCTAATAATTTTCCTGATTTTTCACCTTGTTCATAAAAAGATTGTTTCAATCTTAGAAGACTCGAGGCAGCTCTATTCGCTGATTTTTTGTCGTATTCAGCTCTCAAAATCAGTAATTCATTCTCCAACCTTGGGTCACTTCCTGCATACACTTTTTCCTGAAGACTTTTTATTTTATGTTCCAATTTAGCTCTCTCCTCTCGAGTCTTCTTAGATTTTGATCCTGTATAACTAATAATATGTCCCCTAATAAAAGCTTTGAAAGCCTCCCACTTTACACATGCTGATGTTTGTGTAGTATTGATGTCAAAGAACTCGTCTATCTGTTTTTCTATATACTTGACAAATTCCTCATCCTGAAGCCATTTATGCTGAAATTGCCATCTACCTGATTCCTTTGTCAATTTTTTATCTACATATATTAGACAACAGGGTGCATGATCAGAAATCACGATGTTATCATAAAAGCAGTTTTGAATCTTGGACCTTAATTCTGTGGAAATCAAAAAATAATCAATACGTGAGAATGTCTTGTAGGTACTGGAATAACAAGAATAGGCTTTAACTTGTGGTTTCATTTCTCTCCATATATCTAACAATCTCAATTCTTTCATAAAATGATTAATAGTCATCCTACATCCAATGTGCGTACAATCCAGTCCTGTTGATCTATCCACACCTGGATTCAATGTACAATTAAAATCCCCTGCTATTATATGTTGCCCTGTAAGTGATGATAAGATGAGAAATAAATTAGCAAAGAACTTCTGATCATCTATATTGGGACCATATAAGTTCACAAGATTTATATTTTCTAATAGCAAAGAACCTTGAATGATTACATATCTTCCAAATTTGTCTCCAATTACATTTTTCACCTGAAAAGGAACTGATTTATGTATGAGAGTCATAACTCCCCTGGCTCGGGATGAAAATGAAGAGGTGAATACACTTCCCTGCCATCTACTCCTAATTCTTTTAACATCCTCCTCTATCAGATGAGTTTCTTGTAAAAACACAATTCTTGAACCCATGTCCTTTATTTTATTCATAACTTGTTTAAGTTTTTTTAAATTTTGTAGACCTCTGCAATTCCATGAAGTTAAATTAAGATTAACACTTTGGTCCATGATCAATAGAGAGTTTAGGATTACCTTGCAGTGTAAACATGCTCATACAGAGAAGCAAAAACATGAGTGGTTGAACATTCATCCTACAAACTACACACAAACAAATTTCCCCTTCCCACACTTGTGGCAAACCCTCCAAAATCAAAAGAAAAATTCTGTCTCCCGATATAGCCATCGACCGTTCCACACCCACGGGGAACAGCCTAAGCCACTCCTTCTTCATCCTCCCAATCACCCTAACTCTACTGCTTTTAATGACGTAACATTAACTCTCCTCTGTAGTTTTCCAACTTAACTCCAAAATTTTTAACAACTTTGTACATCATAGTTTTTTTTTGTTTGTTTGTTTTGTTTTGTTTTTTTAATATATAATACAATCTATATTTTGTAAACTTATTATTTACTTCAAGTCAGTCAGATGCCTGTGCAAATGCTTAATTATTCTACCTTATATTTTGTTCATGCTTAGCTCCCACCAGTCTCTTCTTCTTCTTTGATCTTCTTGATGAACTCCTGCGCCTCCTCTGGGGTCTTGAAAATGTGGGTTCTGCCCTCATACGTGGTCAGCAGTCTCGCAGGATAGATTACACCATGACGAATCCCAAGGTTGCGCAGCTCCTTACGTATGGGATCAAACTGCTTCCTCAATTGCTGGATTCCTGTGGCCAAATCTGGGTAGAACCGCACCTGCTGGTCCTGGTGTTTAATCTCTCCTTTAGCACGTGCAGCGTTGAAGATCTTCATCCTGTCTCTGTTGCTAAGAAACTTCATAATTAAGGTCCTCGGCGGTCCCTTATCTCTCCGTGGGCCAATACGATGTGCTTTTTCCAGAACCACTGCTGATTGCAACTCCTCGCTGCCCAGCACCTCCGGAATCCACTTTTCCAGAAAGGAACATACGTCCCGACCTTCTGATTCCTCTGGAAGACCCACCAGCCTCAAATTATTCTGGTCTCGACCGAGATTCCAAATCCAAAATATTATCTTCCAGAGATTTTTTTTTTTTTCCAAAGTGCGCACCTTTAATTGAAGACGGGTGACGTCATCTTCAGCACTAGCGAGACGGAGCTCCATCTGCGCCGTTCGTTCTACACAGTCACCCAATTCCTTTCTTATTCCTTCCAACGCTGTCATAATCCCATCAAATCTAGAGGAAAAGTCCGCTCTCATTGAACTCATGGCAGCCATCAGCGCATCTGCGCCATTCCCCGCAGACATCGCACCGCCGCCAGCCTCCTCCGCCATATATGGAGTTTTGTTTGCTGCGTCACAGACCTAAAAGTCCGTTAATTTGGACTGTTTCGGCGGCTCGCTTTTTCCTTTTCCTGGTTTTCCAGCCTTAGGCTTCGCCGACATATCCTCGCCCAAATGCTGGGATACGTTCTGTCCCAAATGAGAGAGTTATTTGCCGATTTTTTTTTCTCCAGGAGCAGAGCAGAGCGAGACACGTCCGTCCTACGTGGCAGCCATAACCGGACCAATGACAACGAATTTTGATAAAATACACATAGCTGCACGGTGGGCTGCACGGTGGCGCAGTGGTTTAGCACTGTGGCAGCACAGTTTTACCCTCGGCCGGGGGATCGCGGGGATCATGAGATCGTGGGTTCGATCCCAGCCCCCGACCAACAGTGAGCTGTGTGGAGTTTGCATGTTCTCCCCGTGTTGTGCGGGTTTACTCCGGGATTTCTCCGGTTTCCTCCCGCACACCAAAAACATGTAGGTTTAGGGCGCTCGCGCACGCAGCAACCAGCAGCCGGTGGCTTGTCACCAGACTGCAAACCAAGTCTACCTACGGGTACAAATAAGTAACAAAAAAAACAAAACAACAAAAAAAAAAAATAGCTTAAACCAAATATTCATACCGGAGACCATATCACCCACCCGTATTTACATAATTGCACAAAATACATCAGGCGAAGGCCCCGCCTTGCTCGCTGGCTTGTGACAGCCAATCCAGGCCGCGGCCATGATTTTGACGTCACAAATTTCACCCTGGCTGCCCTGCCTATCCGCATTCACACTTTTTTTTTTGTTTGTTTTTTTTTTTGTTACTTATTTGTACCCGTAGGTAGATTTGGTTTGCAGTCTGGTGACAAGCCACCGGCTGCTGGTCACTGCGTGCACGAGCGCCCTAAACCTACATGTTTTTTTTGGTATGCGGGAGGAAACCGGAGAAATCCCGGAGTAAACCCACGCAACACGGGGAGAACATGCAAACTCCACACAGCTCACTGTTGGTCGGGGGCTGGGATCGAACCCACGACCTCATGATCCCCGCTATCCCCCGGCCGAGGGTAAAACTGTGCTGCCACAGTGCTAAACCACTGCGCCACCGTGCAGCCCTTATCAACGCCCCAACACTTATCAACATTGGACAATCATGACGGAAAGTGACAGCGATTGTGAACAAATTAGTTTAGTTTTGTCTTTTTTTTTTGGTCTTTTTTTGTCTTTTCTTTTTGTCTTTTTTTTGTCAGTGGTTCAGACAGTGACAGAGGCATAGAACCTTACAGGTTCGAGCCGTCCGAGACGGAATCAGATGCTTTGTCTGATGACAACAGTTCCGACGATGACCAGAGAGCAGAACCAGTGGAAAATGTCATTGAATTGGACATTAATCGCCTCCAGAATTGGGAAGCCGAAGGGGGTCTGTCGAGGGCGCCCCATAAATATTGATTTTTCGGAAGCCATTATTATTACAGTGGAGGAGAGCCGCTGCTGTCAAGAAATTGACCAGATCAATATGAGAATGGAGGCGCATACCTGTCAAGAGAGACGTTTTCGCCGTATTTTAATACAGGGAAAATGCAATTTTAGCAAATACGGGCGTATTGCCATTTCTGTACGCCCAAAAGAAAAATATACGGGAAAAAAAATTATTGAGTGTGTTGAGGAACACGTCGTGTGTGTGAGACCCCCACAGCTAGGGTGCTGGCAGATCGCTCAGCCTGAGCTATTCTCACTACATTGAGAAGTGTGGACTCAATCATTAGGCTGATGGCCGCCCCGGGCAGATCGCTCAGAGGGAGCTATTCTCACTACTGTTAGAAGTGTGGACTCAATCATTAGGCTGATGGCCGGGGCGGGCAGATTGATCAGCGTGAGCTATTCTCACTACTGTTAGAAGTCATTAGGCTGATGGCCTCACACTTTCAGCTGTCCTGCGGCTGCGGAACAGAGAGGAATCGCCTTCCAAATCCAGAATTCTGCTTTTTTTATTTTGAGCCGGACGCTGAGTTGTGTTGTTATTGTCAAATATCCATGAATCCTTAAAATATTTGACAATAACAACACGAATTACATTTAAAACATTTCCCAGAAAAGTGTCCCTTATTACCCCGCCGTCCCTTATAGCCGCGTTTTACGGTATTAAAATACGGCGAAAACGTATCACTTGACAGGTATGAAAACATTTCCCAGAAAAGTGTTCCTTATTACCCAGCTGTCCCTTATAGCCCCGTTTTAAGGTATGGGTGAAATATCCAATTTTTTCTTTCTTGTTGCTCACTTCAATCTTCCAGTCTCCATATAAACAATCAGTCGGGATACCCCAAGCATCAAACTAAGGTACAATCAATTTCGTCACTTCCGCCTTCTTCCCCAGGCGATTCCGGGGGCCGTGAGTAGGAACGTCAGGCCAAGCGCGGCAGTTTTAAATTAACGAATATTCCGGCGTTACTGAAGCATATGCACCAAGACCCGAACGGATCGGTTCCCTTTTATATCTAGTTTCAAGACATTTTAAGGAGCCTGTTATGTGACATTTGGCCTTTAACACAAAGGCGGACAGTTCCAAAATAAAGACTGACAAAAAGGTAACAGGGTACACAAAATGGCGTACGCGACAAGCATGCAGCGGGCAGACCACTGTGAACTGTGGCCACAAGACAAATAATGCACAAAACAATATAATGACCCGGGTTAACTTGGCGTCCTCTAGGAGGCTCAACTGAATGGAGACGGAAACTGGGCAGAAAGCCAAAGCATAGCAGCAGCACTGCACGAAGAAACAATAACAGTTTTTACTCACAAAGCAGGAGCTGTCCAAGATGTCCAAGTAATTCAACGAGTCCACACAACCCTTCATAAACAGTACATCCAAGTGACTAAGTACACATAAGATGATGCACAATGGTCCAGCAGTGCTTGACTGGCAAAGGCCGCCTAAGTACATACACTGCTGGCACCACAAATTGGGCACACCTGGGTGAGGCGCAGGAAAGACAATTACCAGGGAGGAATCAGCTGGCTGTCAAGAGGGAGGGGGCATGGTCGGACCAGCGAATGTTAGACAACGCCCACACGAATGTGGGTCAAAGAGGCTGCTTAACAGCCGCCACCCAGAGCGGTGGCTATGGGCGTGGAAAAGAAAAAGAACAAAGAGATAAACACCACAAGAAGTCAAAAGATAACACAATACATAAATCATCCGACACCCGAGCCACAGAGAACGGTCAGAACCGAGCCTACAGGAAACACCGGCTCGGTTCATGACAGAATAACACAATACAGGTCCATTTCAAAAAGAGAAAAACACACGAAGCGGGTCTGTTTACATCAGAAGTTGCTTCTTCTTCTACCATTTCTGGAATGTCAGACAATTCTGTGCATGACAAAATGATTTAGCCCGTTCAAACATGTGAGGCATGTAAACACATCATAATCGGATCAACTTTTTCAGGGTCCATGTAAACAGTAAAGTTCTGATCTGAATTGTAACGAGATTGAAGAAATTTTGTGCATGTAAACATGGCTACTGACATGTTCCATGACCTAAGAGGATGCCAGATCCTGAACAGTGTGCCTCTCACAATAAGTTTCAGTGTGCTGTTTTCATCATTTCTTTAAGATATCAACCCCTGAGCAAAATCAAATCAAAGCAACTGTGGCGGCATGATATAATAAGCAGCGAACTGAGGTTTAAAAGTGGGTTTTATTTCATCCCGCCATCACAGAACTCGCTCCAGCGCCATGCAGGTGCACCGGAGCGAGCTCTCCGGCTCTTGTCAGGAGACACGGAATGCGTGTAGTCAGAAGCAGTGGTCAGAGAGAGAGAGCATGTGAATTTCAGTCAGCTTATATACCCAGTTACGGACAATACGTGAAAGGCACATTTGCATCACAGTACAGAGCAGGAAGCATGAACACCTGCATTTGAGTCATACATATCAAAAGCAGGACACTGGCGCCTGAACTAGACAAAGAGAGGCTGCCTATTGATCTCAATACACACATCTCATTGTTCTGCCAATTGCCCCAGCTGAGCGCTCTGCTTGTCCGTAGGCTGTGGGGGTGACCCACACACTCACCCCCAGAGGGCTCAGCAGGAAGCTGAGGCCTCGATAGTCCGGCTTTGGAAGCGAGCTGCAGGGAAGGCTCTGTGCTGAGGAGGTGGAGGGAGGGGGGTGGGGGTAGCAAGTGCCGGCCGAAGTTGTCTGGGCCGCGCAAAAATTGCATGTGGATCCACGGTGTTGAGGGGCTGTCCCGTTGAACGTGCGGTGGTCCACAGCGGCTGTGAGAAGAAAAACTTGTCTCTGACTCCTCTCGCAGCTATGAAGAAAAACAGGAGCTGCAAGGGTGCGTAGCGGCTATGTGAAAAAAGGAGCTGCAGCTGTGTGAGGGACTTGGCGTGTTGGCTTTAGGTGCGCGCGCGCAGCCCTACAGCCCTCGGGGACAGCTGACGGCTGAATTCCCTTTGTGCACCGTGGCTGAGACCCATACAAAATCCTGTGAGTGAGCTGCGTGCGTGCTTCAGGTGTGTGAGCAGCCCTGAAGGTTCTGTGTGCAGCGGCGGAGGACGCTGGCGGTCTGTGTGGAGCCGGTATTGTCCTGTGCGTGGTGCGCTGTCCTCATAACCCCCCGGTATGCGTGCGGGGTTCGGTGCTTGGCAGGACCGCTGTAGAGGCCAGTCAGGGTCAGGGAGCTTGCTGGAGATCAGCATAGTCGGCGCCGATGGTCATCCCTGTTCAGGCTGTTGCTGTAGTTCGGTCATGGTGCGTTCAGGTCCACGTGCTGCGTTCTCCGTCGGCCCTGGAGGTCGCCGTCGTGGAGAGAGGACGAGGTGCGTGCGTTCTCGTGTGGAGGAGCTGTGAGAGCGACCGGTCCCAGCGTGGATGTGCAGATTTCAGGCGTGCAGATCTCACCATGAAGCTTTCTGCTGCTTTCCCGGTCGTGGGTGATCTCCGGAGAGTTCGCCTGGTGGTGGCTCTGCGTCGAGGTCTCCCTGTAGCAGAAGGGAGGGCAGTCCATTTGCGTCAGGCTGCTGCGTTCGCTTGTCGTCGGAGAATCACCGCCGGGTGCTGCGTTCGGTGTCAGCGTGTTCTTTTCTGCGTTCAGGTCATGGTGCGTTGGAGCGGTGAGAGGGAGGAGACGATCTTTGTCCCTCGGGCTCGTGTCGATGCGGAGGAGCGGTGAGAGGGAGGAGGAGCGGTGAGAGGGAGAAGACGTTCTGTGTCCCTCGGCCGGTCTAGCGTGGATGTCCAGACCAGAAGGTTGCGTTGCACAAAGCGTGTGCTTTCTCGGGGTCACCAGTGTGGCGGTATGAAATAATAAGCAGTGAACTGAGATTTAAAAGTGGGTTTTATTTCATCCCGCCATCACAGAAATCGCTCCAGCGCCGTGCAGGCGCGCCGGAGCGAGCTCTCCGGCTCTCGTCAGGAGACACAGAATGCGTGTAGTCAGAAGCAGTGGTCAAAGAGAGAGAGCATGTGAATTTCAGTCAGCTTATATACCCAGTTACGGACAATACATGAAAGGCACATTTGCATCACAGTACAGAGCAGGAAGCATGAACACCTGCATTTGAGTCACACATATCAAAAGCAGGACACTGGCGCCTGAACTAGACAAAGAGAGGCTGCCTATTGATCTCAATACACACATCTCATTGTTCTGCTAACTGCCCCAGCTGAGCGCTCTGCTTGTCCGTAGGCTGTGGGGGTGACCCACACAACCTTTATTGTCATATTGCTGTGCATACAACTGTAGTGCAGGCAAGATGAAATTGCGTTTCTCTCGGCATCCATATAAGTAAAAAGAACATAATTTAAGACACACTCACACACACCCTCACCCCCCATCCCAACACAGCCATTCACACATCCCTGAGACATACTTGAAAACTAACTAAAACTATAATATACAAATAATATGCATAATGTCCATAAGGTTCTTATAAGTTTAAAGGTTCTTATTAAGTTTCCAATCTTTCACAACCTCAGAAGATTCATCAACGGTGCACTCAATCACCTCACTTCTTTTCAATCTTGTTTTTCTGCCCCTGGCCACCTTCCCCTCTGCATCTTTGTTAACTGCTAGGTGATTTAAACTTGCATAATAAGGCTATGTTTATAAACACAGAGAGCTGGAGTGTTACTGTGAGGTCTTAGCAGTGATGGAGAGGCCTCAGTAAGAAGCAAACAGCCCTTGAGCTGAAATATAAAAAGGTTTCCCTTGGGTTCCATCCAAACCCTCAGCGTCATAAAAGTCGAAGAGCCAGAGCAAAACAGGCATGCGTGCAGAAACACACACGTGCACATTCACCTAAGGTCAGGAAAGTCTCCTTTTACTGACTAATTTGTTGGCCAAGAGCAGCACACATACTGTACATTCCAATGGTAAAATGGTGACTGATTTTCAGGACAGCTCCAGGCCTAAGTAACGTCCTCAGGTAGTGATGGAGCTGGCACAGCAGTAGGATCTTACAAACAGCCTCTCACGTACACACTTGCCCGTGAGCATTTGGAGGCCCTATATGGGCATCATCTATTACTTGTGGCTGACCAAGGATTCATATAAAAGCTGATGTTAAATTTACACAGCCCATGCAGTATTAAGCTCTGCTGACGTTAGCTATCATTCTTTCAGTCTCCTTATAAACCTGAAAGCTTTGGACAAAAAACAAGGGGAGGAAAAAACAAAAGCCTTTGTTTTAAGGTGGGTTACATTCTCCCATCCTGCAGGTCTCTGAAATAATAATGATATTTCACAATTTCTCATAAAAGCAGATGGACTACTCTAGTACTACTCTACTACACTAGTACTACTCATTATTACTAGTATTATTATTATTATTACTTATTATTACTTATTTTTCTACACTTATTGCACGTTTCCAGTCCTTTAGTTTTTTAGTTTATCCCTTTTTCTCATTATGTTTTTAATGTTGCAGCATGGCACCGAGACAAATTCCTAGTTTGTGTATCACATGAACAATGGCAATAAACCTGATTCTGATTCTGATTCTGGACCTGCTTCGGGTTTTGGCACAAATTTCTTCTGTGGAGATTTACCAAAGTATTTCAACAAATTGTAATCCAAAAATACCTTTACTGACTTCTTTTTCTCTGGTTTGCAGCTTCTGCAGTGTGGATGCATGATGTGCAGATACCACCACCATGTTGTCTTTTAGTGAAGACATGGATCCCATTGACCCTGCCTCCGTAGACAGCTGCTCCAGTCGTGGACTAAGAGCTGTAACCTTAACAATCCGGGCCTGAAAAATACAAGATGAGGGGAAAGTCCATTAATGTGTTTGGAATAAGAAGTTATCAGAACATCTGCTACTTCTGATTAATACTACCATCAGAGCTATGTTATTGTTATTTTACTTTTGGATAGAACAGGATTAACATTCCACTGAATGGAAGACAAGATGACAAAATGTGCAGAAAGACATTTAAGGAACAGAAAACATCCTTCCAAATGAGGGACCTTGCCCAAAATGCTACAATAAAGTCTTAATGTTACTGGAAAGAGTCGTGCATTACACTGACCGGTATTTTCCTTTTTAAAAAAGCTTAAAATTGAAAGATATTTGCTCCACAGCACAAGACACACCAAAAAAGCAAATCAGTTTTAGAATGTGTACCTTCCACTTATTTTACAAGCCTTTCAATACAGGTCAACTTTATTCAGTTCTTGATTTTCACCAAATAACTACCTAATCTTACCCGACATTCTCCGCTCAGATTAGTGAGCTCCAACTCACTGCACTCTTCTGTACTCAAGGCTGAGTCCAGCCACTGGTCCTGTTCCATCAAGACTTGGTCCAAGTCTGCAAGTTCTTCAGAAACCACTCTCAGCCGAGCCTGAGCGTGAACCTGCTCATGGGCTGCCTGGAGCTCCCGCGCACACACATCCCACTCAGTCTGGATCAGGTCTAGATTTTCCTTCACAGAGTCTACAGAGGCACCTTCTATAGGAATAAAAAAAGAGAGAAAATACTGCACATCAAATAGAGGTTTTTTTTTAATTATTATTATATTTAATGTGTTAAAAAGTTTTGCATAGCAGAGGCAATTCAATAATACCAGTGGGCAAAACCTGGAAGGTAGAAAAAGTAGTATAAACAACAACAAATATGATGAAATAAATAGTTTAATGGAAAGTTTGAAATGTACTTCAGCTAAGCAGCATCAGTCCACTACCCTTCACTGCCTCCAGAACAGTGTAAGCTTATAAAAAAAAAAGCCTCTTTATTCCAGTAAGCAGTTATATGAAGTCACTGACCCCGCTGGCTGACAAATTTTACCACTGTGTCCACAAGTGAGCATTTAGGTTACTGACATTTAAAAGAAAGGAAGAATAAAACATTGCAAGAGAATACCAAACAGCTGTAGAAAAGCAGTAAAATCTTAAAGAGATAAACAGTTTAACAGGGAAATGGAATATTTTAGTTAGAGCGGGTGGTCATGAGCTGTTCAGGAATATATCTGGCAAGACTTGAATGGCTTGTTTACAACAGTCATTTGGTTTACAGTGAACAGAAAGATCTGCTCTGGTCCGTACCTCTCTCTAGCCGCTCCATCAGGCCTCGTCCCTCTTGGGTCACTTGACTAACTGTAGCTTCTTTTGATTTGATTTCCATTTCCAAAACCTGAAGTGATTGTTCAACACACACATTTTTTTAAAACTATCGCGTACACATAAATTTAACTGTTTTCTTTAAGCCTTTTGCAGGGTTACCTTCAGACGGTCCTGCAGGTCTGGGGTATCAGGTGTAGTCTCAGGATGAGCTGATGCGAGAGCCTGAGTGGATAACTTCCATGTTTTAATCCAGTTTAGAAGGTCGGAAAGCTTATTTTCAAACCTGGAAAGCACAATACAATGTGTAATTATGTGTGTTTGTTTCTTATGGCAGCAGGGAAATAAGTTTGTTTTTGCTTAAGCTCTTACATTCTTCTGACTTCTACGTCCGTCTCCATCAGTCGTTTTTTGGGGGGAGCGGGTGGGGCTAACTCCTGGTCACCAATTGAAGCAGCTGCAGCAACAGCAACCGTTTCCATGGCAACCTGTTCTTCAACCTGAGTCATCCCGGCATCCGTCACAGCTTCCATTACCTGAACAGTGAGTTTACATCATTATTTAGAGTGGGACAAAAAGATAGCAGCTAGCAAGTCACAAAAAGTAGCCAACAAATTTCCAAGCACTTCTTCGACAAGACAATTTTGTATAATTTTAGCGTCTGAATCTTTTGTTTCTTACATTTAATGGGCCTTTTGCTGACTGAACTTTTGCAAAGATAAATTTGTACTTTGTCTTCTTCTTAAGTGATGTAAGTGGAGTGAGGCTTGTACAGCATACATTTAAAAATAGCTTTCCCAAAGTTAAAAAGGGAGGCTAAATTAAACCACAATAACCTCTAGTCTGCTCCATGTTTGGGCATTAGAAGTTCAGCTCTGAACAGTCAGCATAACAACGAGCTGACAAGGAAAGAACAAGGAAAAAGCTGTTTCAAGTTGCTCCCCCTTTTCCACTGCAATAACTTCACAATTTAAGGTGATCAGCTGAAATTCCATTAAAACAACATGATAATACCCATTTTCTTCTACACACAACATCCTACCCAAACATAATCCAATATTTGGAAGATCTGTAATAAAGCTCTGTCAGCAGTATGCTTTACCACCTGATCCCCAGTCATCTCAATTCAGGACACACACCTGGAAAGAGCAATCCTCCAGCTTCTGGACCAGGCTGTCCCACCTATGAGCAAGCTCCTCTGTGTCTGCCTCAATCTTGGCTTCTGCTTCAGGACTTCGCAGCAGCTGTATCACATCCTGTCCTGCATCTGACAGCTTGTCAAGAGTCCTCCTCTTCTTTTCCATGTCCTCCTTTAAAATCTGGAAATGTGAATGGCAAATAAATCAAATGTTGCACTAAAGAGGTCATAAAAAGGACATAAATTAAAAGTAGTTACTGTTGCAGCTATTCCTGTCACACCATATTTCAGAGTAAATGAAAAGCATAGCAACTACTAAAATAAATCTTCTGTACTTACAGCTAATCTGCGCACTGTTGCATTGATTTCATTGGAATCTTTAAAGCTGCTCATCTGCACGTTACCCAAGGCCTCCTCTTTTTCACCCAACCATGTTTTAAAAAGACTCTGTAAGGAAGGTGAGAGGAGAAAAACGTACAACTGTATTGCATTTCCAAGTGCAATGTGGAGGGGATGCTGTAAAAATTATATTAAACTTACAGTAGTTGATTGGAAGAGGAAAAGGAAAGCTAAACTTAACTTAAATAATAATAATTAAAAAAAAACTCAATAATTTAATTTAGAGACACCATATATGAGGCTAAATAACCTACCTGGTCAGACAGAAGTTGTTGCCAAACCATAAAAACTTCCTGCAGCTTGTGCCACCTTTCTTCCGTCCATCGGCAAACAGCTGCCCAGCGTTCACCCAAAGACTGAAATCAAGACACATATAGTAAGTATTTAGGGTAAAGATCCTTTTAAAGCACGTTGATAGACATGAAAAAGTGGCTGTGGCAGTAAAAACAAGAGTCTCCTCCTTAAACTGACTAAAGGAAGCAAATTCCAAGGCCATCTTACTTGTAATTGCTCCTCCAAGGCAGCAGTGGCATTCTCCCCATTGTTCTCATCCACCACCACAACCATGTGCGTTAGAGAGTTGACCTTTACCTGTTCTGCCTCCAAATCATTCTGAAGTTCCTGTACAGAAAGCCAAATACAACAGAGTCAGATATTATCTATTAACCGAGCTGGCAGAGAATCTGTTCAGCTTTATGGTGACCACACAGTGAAAAATTCATAAAAGACAAGATCTAGCGTCTGGCAAAGGGATCATAAAACAGGTTTGTTTTAGCACTCGAGCAGTGCAACGACTGTGGCTTTCTATCCCTCTAAATTAGGTTTAGCAGTCTTCGTAATCTTGTTTTCATTTTTAAACACCTTCATCAAGAAAAGCAGTTCAAAAAGTAATTACATTAAAATGGTAAACTATGTTCACCTTGTGTTGCTCTATCTGTTCTTTATAAGCCTCTAGATCATTAGCTGCCGGTTCTGTCTCCATCTTTCTGATCCGCTCCTCCGTCTGTGTCAGCCAGTCAGAAAGCTGCTGTAGCTGCTGTTGCTGAAGATCCATCAGGACTTCGTGGAGTCTGGAGTTGGACAATGCAAGGACAGAAAGGCAGTAAGGAAACAAGATAGAGGTAAAAAATAATCTATGACAGCCATCAAGTTAATAAACTTTGAGGTGACCCTGAATGTTCAGTTGTTTAAGTGACAAAGCATATAGACTTCACAGATGATGATTCATGGCAAACACAGGCACACATGCTTTAAACTGGGGCTGGTATGTGCCATAGTGTAAATACAAATTTATGAACTTTTCAACAGTTATATGGCTTCCTAGAGCATCATAAATTTTGATAACACAGAACAAGGACATGACTTCTCAAGCTTTGGAAGGCTCAAGGATTATCAGGTGTCACATCTAGCTCTTTACAGGAATTAAAAAGAGATGGTAGCAAAGAACCAAAGCTCATCTGGGTCGGCCTTGAACCATGAGTGGAAATCAGGTCTTTTGTGTAGAAATTCCAAGTGTTTGCATACAGAATATGTTTATCACAATACCTGCCCTGCCGATCCATGCTGGCCACACGCAGGCTCTCCCAGCGGGAGTTTAGAAGGGTCATCTGTTCACGGATTTCATCTTCTTCCTCTTCTGTCAGATTTCCCTGGGCAATCAGTTGGTTACCCCCTTGCAGCACATTACCCACACTGCTCTGATGTGCTGTCAGCTCCATCATAAATTCCTGAAAAAGAACATAGTGTAATTGGTTGGGATTTTCTTAATATTCAATTGAAGTATCTAACAATGAAATTGGATTGATGTGCAAAACATCTTTACAAAAGAGACAGAACCACAAAAAAAAAAAAAAAAATCTCAATGCAAAACTACATACAGAAGGATCAATATAATAATACCCCAGAGAGGTACTGGGCATTACATTTTTACTAATTTTAAAAAGAAAGGTCAACTGTAATACAGAAAATTAGAACCACGTATAACTGATACTTGGTTTCTGGTAGAACTCACTGTGTGCTTTTTAACAACTAACAGAATTTATTTTAAATTTAATAAGTCTGTAAACTATGACAGCGTCAATTTCAGGATGGATAACCACATCTTACTGCACTTTTGAACAAACTGGGCCTCATGCAAGAACATGCATAAGGCATATTTTGTAAGCAAGTCGTGTTAGTATGAACAAGCTACTTGAGATTCAACAAACACTTGTATGTCTTGCAAAAGTGTGTAAACAGCATACATAAAAATGATGAATCTCACCTGTGTGTAAGTGAGTGCGTGCTCACAAGTATTGAAAATTTGCATAACTGATGTCCTAAAACTACCATCCATCCATCCATCCATCCATCCATCTTCTACCGCTTTTCCGGAGGTCCGGGTCGCGGAGGCAGCAGTTCAAGCAGAGAAGCCCAGGCTTCCCTCTCCCCAGCCACCTGCTCCAGCTCTTCAGAGGGGATACCAAGGCGTTCCCAGACTAGCTGGGAGACATAGTCTCTCCACCGAGTCCTGGGTCTGCCCCGGGGTCTCCTCCCAGTGGGACGTGCCTGAAACACCTCAAATGGGAGGCGTCCAGGAGGCATCCTAATCAGATGCCCATACCACCTCAACTGACTCCTTTCAATGTGGAGGAGCAGCGGTTCTACTCTGAGCCTCTCCCGGATGACTGAGCTCCTCACCCTATCTCTGAGGGTGAGTCCAGCAATCCTACGGAGAAAGCTCATTTCAGCCGCTTGTATCCGCGATCTCGTTCTTTCGGTCATTACCCAAAGCTCGTGACCATAGGTGAGAGTAGGAACGTAGATTGACTGGTAAATCGACAGCTTTGCCTTAGAACTAAGCTCCCTCTTCACCACAACAGACCGGTACAACGTCCGCATCACTGCAGATGCTGCTCCAATCCGTCTGTCGATCTCTCGCTCCATTTTCCCCTCACTCGTGAACAAGACCCCAAGATACTTAAACTCCTCCACTTGGGGCAGGAGCCTGTCCCCAACCCGGAGAGGACAATCCACCTTTTTCCGGCTGAGGACCATGGACTCGGACTTGGAGGTGCTGATTCTCATCCCAGCCGCTTCACACTCAGCGGCAAACCGTCCCAGCAAGAGCTGTAGGTCAATAAAACTACCATATCAGGAAACACTTCCGTAGAGTATGACCAGGAGTTTCATTAAACAAGAGCACTCTGAGGGGAGTGCAATATCACCCACCTTTGTTTTCTTTGAAGATCCCAATACTTACTGACAAGAGAGCAGTTTTAAACTTTTCAATATAATTACTGTGGCAGAACCAAATTATGACGAGCCCATCATCCACAAATCTACAACAAAGTATACAACCCATAGTTGTACAGCAGGATCCGGAGGTGAACCCATGTAGCAAGTTTGGTGACCCTAGAGGGCTTTACATATTCTGTAGTAAGCGAGCATAGGGAGTGCCAACCTTGACCTTTGACCTTTTGACTCCAAACCTGTAGTCAGAGGTCATGGTCTCAGAGTGAACCTGTGTACCAGGTTTGGTGACCCTAGCTTACTTTGTTGTTGAGATATAGCCATTTTGATGTTGACCTTTGACCTTGCAATCCCAAAACCATAGTCATACTTTAGGGTCACAGTATGGACCTGTGTACCAAGTTTGGTGATCCTAACTTTACTCGTTGTACAGTAATAAGGCATAGGGAATGTTAACACTGACCTTTTGATCCCAAACCCATAGTCTGAGGTCAGGATCCCAAGGTGAACCTGTGTAGCAAGTTTGGTGATCCTAGCTTTCATTGTTGCTGAGATATATTTTATAAGCCTCTTTGATGATGACCTTTGACCTTGTGATGCCAAAACCATAGTCACACTTCAGGGTCACAGTGTGAATCTGTGTACCAGGTTTGGTGACCCTAGCTTTACTCGTTGTACAGTAATAAGGCATAGGGAATATTAACCTTGACCTCTGACCTTTTGGCCCCAAACCCATAATCAGAGGTCAGGATCCCAAGGTGAACCTGTGTACCAGGTTTGGTGGCCCTAGCCTTACTTGTTTTCATAGTAATAGTAAATGTAGTATTTACCATAGTGCAACTGCAATGTTAACTTTGACCTTTGACCCCTCAGCCCCAAACCCATAGCTGGGTGAGGGAGTAAGTCGTCCAAGATGTGTATCAGATACAACCACTGTATCGATTTGAAAAGCATACATCATTTATTTCAGTAGTTACTGTGTTTAGAAGAGTTAGAGAAAAATCTAACTGCTGACCTTTGACCTCAAGCTCATCCAATGAGAGTGAAATTGCAATAAGCGTATCAGAGTATGTCAAACCATGGTACCAAGTTTCAAAACAATTGGACCATAACTGTAGGAGGAGTTGATTTCACAAGACGGTTACTGTCTGTAAAGTGAGGTGAAACAGGAGGTCGAAGGTCAGGGGCTACAAGTCCCACAAAAATCATCCGATCAGAACCAAATCGCAATATGGGTATCATCAGAGTGTACCAAACCATGGTACTAAGTTTCAAAATAATCAGACCAAAACTGTAGGAGGAGTTGATTTCACAAAAATGAGACAGACAGACGGACAGACTGACCCTTTCCATAATCCCCCTTTGGTCTTTGACCCCTTTGGGCTTCGACTGGCAGGGACAATAAAAATTACTGATCCAACAATAGAAAAAGGATTTCATGGGATTCCATGGACCGTTCTGCAGGGTAACTAATTAAGATGGGAATGACTGAAG
The DNA here is from genome assembly GCA_020510985.1 of Pholidichthys leucotaenia. Taxonomy (NCBI): domain Eukaryota; kingdom Metazoa; phylum Chordata; class Actinopteri; order Cichliformes; family Pholidichthyidae; genus Pholidichthys; species Pholidichthys leucotaenia. The sequence continues at coordinate 328,404,339 of CM035842.1, read as the reverse complement.
TGAGTACAAATTAGCCATTTATTTCAGCAGATGTCTAAAATGTTCATTGGTGCAGCTATTTTCTACCTATATGATAACCTTGCTATTGCTCTTTCTGTACCATCATGCTTAATGCATGCCAGATGCATTGTGTCACTGGTGTATGTCTATGTATATGGACGAAACTTGCTTCCTATTGCTACTGTAGTCCCACCACCCTTAAACACTGCATGTCATATTCAATGGGCATCAGTGCTAGTCAAAATATAAAATCTTGCCAACAAATTAAGTTTAAAGGGTTTATACTCTTATACTTGATTCAAACAACTGAAATATAGAGCTACTCAGTAAAATCTAAGGTTAGAATAACACCAAGCTATTATAAAACTTATAACTGGTCTAGACTATTCTTAAATTATGTTAGCACCTGTCCTAAATTTCATGATACTAACAGATTGTTGAATCCCACAAGTTAATGTAAATTGATTGGACGCCATTTTTATGAGCAAACCTGTTAGTACTAAGGGTTCTTGCATGAGGCCCATTGTTTTTCATTAGGCATTGAAAAAATAGGGGTATAACAAGACTGTAAAACAAACTAAATACTTTTTCTTTTTTTTTTAAATCAAAAACCTGGTTATACAATAAGTTTTGGGTTCTGCTGGTCTCAGTCTCACTGTCAAGACCCAGCTTTCTGTTTCAACCTGGATTCCAAACATTCAGCTTCATCACAAATTTCAGCCTAAGGAATTCAGCCAAAGCTCATCTACAAACAAGCAAAAACAAACTTTGCAATAAAGCCTTGTCAAGCAACAAACTAAGCTTTGCACAGGGCACCATAGCGTGCTGTGTAATATTGTTCTTAGTCAAATTTCTTTCTGCAAGTACAAAGTATGTGCCGCTGGGTTCGTAAGTTTTCTATCAGTTCGCTGATAGAATCGGAGCATTGTTTCTTTTTTTCTCTCAATATGACATCGCCCTAGTCTGTAGATTTCAGTTTTGTCTGTTTTTTGGTAGATGCTTCATTATACCTAAAAATGATCTACATAAATGATCTGGTTAGTGATTGCATTTGTTCCTCTTACCTCGTGCGTGTGAAACTGCTCTTTAACTTCTTCCACATCATCTGACACTTCATCCTGAATCTGTAAGGCATCCTCGGCTGATAGGAGCCAAGTCAGAACCTCCTCCAGGGTAGTCTGGTAGCTGTCAAGGTCCACCTCTAACAGGCTGCTCTCCATCTCCCCCTCTGCCTCTGTCAGGGCGCTTGGTGTCTCAGACCCAGGGCTACTGCTTGCTTCTTCCATCTGCACATTCTGATGAACAGAGGTTATTGAACAACCTGGAAAATGTTCATCTGAGTAAAATTAAATATAAAATATCCACAGGCACCCTTTACAATTCAAATCTTAACATATAAAGAAATATTAAACAGTAAGAAAAAACAATATTTCCTGTAGAAGAATAGAGGATCAAATAAAATTGCATTTTCATGAAACTAACTAAATGTGCAGTCATTTCTAGTACGCACTAGCTATCACAATATAAATAAATAAGCACATACTAAACCAGTTTTTTCCCTTTCCTGTATTTTCTTCAGCAGCTCTGTTAACAATAAGGATTTCTGCTATTCAAAGTTAGATTTCAGTGTAATTTTTGAATAATGAAAGAAAACACAGAATGCATTTATGTGTACAGTTGGTAGAGCATGTACGTATGCTAATGCCCTGCTAATGTTTTACTATGAACAAATTTTAGAAACTGGACATATCTAAGGGCAGCACGGTGGTGGAGTGGTTAGCACTGCGGCAGCACAGCAACTCACCCTTGGCCGGGGGATCCTGGATTCGATCCCAGCCCCCGACCAACAGTGATCTGTGTGGAGTTTGCATGTTCTCCCCGTGTCTGCGTGGGTTTACTCCGGGATTTCTCCGGTTTCCTCCCACATGCCAAAAATATGCAAGTTAGGTTAATTGGCATCAAAAATGGGGATTCTAAATTGTCCTCAGGTGTGACTGTGAGAGTAAATGATTGTCCATTTCTCTGTGTTGGTCCTGCGATGGACTGGCGATCTGTCCAGGGTGTACCCTGCCTCTCGCCCAAAGATGTTGGGACAGGCTCCAGCCCCCCTGCGACCCGAAACGGATTAAGCGGCAGAAGATGGATGGATGGATGGACGCATCTATCTATAAATGCAAAGAATCTCTGTCCGTTCCTCAAATATCTCTTAAACCGTTTGTCAGACTGACCTCAGATTTTATGCATGCTTTGCTGAGGTCACGAGGGTGTGCATCCCTGAGTATGGAGTTGTTCAGTCAAAATATGTAATTTTTATCAATAAAAGTTTAGCCACCGCTACGTCTCGTGCCCCGGCTTCTAGAAGTGTGGGCGGGGTTTCGGATTGACTCCGTACTGATTGGATAATATGCAGTATTACTGCATGAGTAACCACAGCGCTCTGTGAGCAAAACAAAGAAGCGAAAGGTGACAAATTTGACTAGAAAAAGATAATACTTAAGATTTAATGCTTAAAAAATTCTACCATCAAGTTGCAGTGATTGCGTAGGTCTAATGGATAATTCAGCATGGAGAACACGAGGTGTGCGGGTGCACTGGGGGGTGGGGGGGGGCTGGCAGAGATCCATAGTGCCGCAAAAGACAGCGGTGGCTCATGGGTAAAGCAGCAGCCGAGACTGCTGTTAACCGGGCAGCCTGGGCCTGGCTCCCTGCGAAGGACTGTGATCCACCGGTTCAGCTGCTGCTCCTCCAGCACCAGTGTCCGACCAGGCAGACCACAATCCTTCGCGGGGAGGCATGCCCAGCCTGCCCGGTCAGTGGTAGATGGGAGTCCCGACTGCTGCTTCACCCATGTGGTACCACTGTCCTTTGCAAGACCGCGAGTCCCTCCCCCCGCGCGAGAATCTAAAAATTTAAAACTTAATAATACCGCCATGATTGTGGAGTGGAATGGCCAGATCAACTGCATATCATATGCGGACACATATTAACGCCTTGACTAAATGATGACAAGACACAAAAATGCCTAAATAACAAAAGAAATCATTTTTATTTAAATATTTACAGACAGATGGGCAACACAGATACAACAGTTGCATCCAAACAGGTCATTCTGATGTGTATAGTAATGTTGGGTGTTTTGTACTTATAATATTGCTAAAATATAAAAGGATGCAGTACAATGGGTCTCAAATATTTGTAAACGTGTCCTGTTATACTACTGCATGAGTTTATTGACAATAGACTATAAACTACACATATAAACTAAAACAATCATCATGGTGACTGAACAATTCTCATTCCCCAAAGTGCAAAATACAACGCATGAACATAAGTCATAAAAGATCACACAAATAAGTGATCTGATAAACAAGAGTTCTTAAACAGTCACTAATATTGAATCTCCCATTCATTTTCAATTATTCTCTAATTAATATTCACACAATCAAATAAATCTTAGTGTTCAGTCCCTTTCATATTTGTCAAAGTCTAACATGTGTGATTGCCTACATATAGGCTACATCTCTGTATTCCACCTTCAAACCAGCCTACATTTGGGCCTGTAAAGCCTGATTGGCCTACCCCGTTTCAGACAGGAATACTTGCCTTCTACAGGCATGCACTAGTAATTCAAATTGGTGAAATCAAAAGTCACTTCAAGAATGCAACTAAATATACTTGAAGTAAATCTAGAGTTTGTCTTGATAAATGTACACTACCGTTCAAAAGTTTGGGGTCACTTAGAAATTTCTTTATTTTTGAAAGAAAAGCACTTTTTTTCAATGAAGATAACTTTAAACTAATCAGAAATACACTCTATACATTGCTAATGTGGTAAATGACTATTCTAGCTGCAAATGTCTGGTTTTTGGTGCAATATCTACATAGGTGTATAGAGGCCCATTTCCAGCAACTATCACTCCAGTGTTCTAATGGTACAATGTGTTTGCTCATTGCGTCAGAAGGCTAATGGATGATTAGAAAACCCTTGTGCAATCATGTTAGGTCTGCAATGCTGTAATTGCTGCAAATGGAGGATTCTTTGACGAAAGCAAAGTTTGAAGGAAAAAATTATTATTTCAAATACAAATCATTATTTCTAACCTTGTCAATGTCTTGACTATATTTTCTATTCATTTTACAACTCATGGTGGTAAATAAGTGTGACTTTTCATGGAAAACACAAAATAATTGTCTGGGTGACCCTAAACTTTTGAACGGTAGTGTACATGAATAAAAGTAAAAATTATGTTGTAATAAAGCTACTCATGACAGCACAGTTTTGTGAAAAGTTACTTCACTACTACTTTAAGTAACTTCCAACTTCTGAACAGAGATGTACCCATTCCTCCAATTTTCTTACATAAATTTCTCACTGTGACATAATCCAGATTTTTCTATGATTACATTCATCCTCTAAGCCTCTAGTTGTCTGCCTGGGATCCTGACCCCCATAGTGAGAGGGCCTGCACCAAACAAAAAGGTGGCTGTGACTTTTCCAAAATTGCATTTGCAATTGAAGTTTATAGAATTGGAAAATATTTTTTTACACCTGTTGTGCCAAATAAATAATATGACATTAGAGGTGGGAAAAGAGGCCCTATGATACGATGTTATCACGATACTTGGGTTACAGTGCGATACTACCATGATCATGCAATACGCCGAGTATTACAATAAACTGGTGTGAAAAAGTGTTTGCCCCCTTCCTGATTGCTCATTTTTTTGTATGTTTGTCACACTTAAATGTTTCAGATCAAACAAATTTAAATAACAGACAAAGAGAACACAAGTAAACACAAATGCAGTTTTTAAATGAAGGTGTTTATGATTAAGGGGGAAAAAAATCCAAACCTACATGGCCCTGTGTGAAAAAGTGATTGCCCCCTAAACCTAATAACTGCTTGGGCCACCCATAGCAGCATGGCCCATTCATCTTTGTAGAATTGTTGTAATTCAGCCACATTGGAGGGTTTTCGAGCATGAACCACCTTTTTAAGGTCATACCACAGCATCTCAATCGGATTCAGGTCAGGACTTTGACTAGGCCACTCCAAAGTCTTCATTTGTTTTTTCTTAAGCCATTCGAAGGTGGACTTGCTGGCGTGTGTTCGATCATTGTCCTGCTGCAGAACCCAAGTGCGCTTCAGTTGAGGTCACGAACAGATGGCCGGACATTCTCCTTCAGGAATTTTTGGTAGACAGCAGAATTCATGCTTCCATTTACCACAGCAAGTCCTCCAGGTCCTGAAGCAGCAAAACAGCCCCAGACCATCACACTACCACCACCATATTTTGCTGTTGGTATAATGCTCCTTTTCTGAAATGCTGCATTACTTTTACGCCAGATGTAATGAGACACACTTTATCTCTTTGTCCTATGTCCTGATTGGTGGAGCCTTGAGTACTTTTATCGTGTTTATAGTCAGCTTCATGTGTGCCTGTGTTTGTGTTCATGTTGAATGTAATTGTGGTTTGTAAATATGGATGTCACCTGACTGCAAAACAAATCTACCTACGGGTACAAGTAAAGTAACCTGAACCTGAACCCACCTTCTAAAAAGTTCAACTTTTGTCTCATCAGTCCACAGAGTATTTTCCCAAAAGTCTTGGGGATTATCAAGACATTTTCTGGCAAAACTGAGACGAGCCTTTATGTTCTTTTTGCTTTTTGTTCAGTGGTTTTCGTCTTGGAACTCTGCCCTGCAGGCCATTATTGCCCGGTCTCTTATGGTGGAGTCATGAATACTGACCATAGGCAAGTGAGGCCTGTAGTTCTTTGGATGTTGTTATGAGGTCTTTTGTGACCTCTTAGATGAGTCATCACTGCGCTCTTGGGGTAATTTTGGTAAGTTGCCCACTCCTGGGAAGGGTCACCACTGTTCATGTTTTTACCATTTGTGGATAATGGCTCTCGCTGGAGTCCCAAAGCTTTAGAAATGGCTAGAAAATTGAACTCAGCTTTCCAAAGATGTGATAAACCACAGTTAATTTATGTTTTAACAGGGGAGCAATCACTTTTTCACACAGGGCCATGTAGGTTTGGATTTTTTTTTTCCCCTTAATAATAAACACCTTCAATTAAAAACTGTATTTTGTGTTTACTTGTGTTATCTTTGTCAAATATTTAAATTTGTTTGATGATCTGAAACATTTAAGTGTAACAAACACACAAAAAAATGAGAAATCAGGAAGGGAGCACTTTTTCACACCACTGTATATAGTGCAATTTCCCATCCTGATCTTTGTCTTGTTCAACCCATGAGACACTCCTTTGCTGTACTGACCTAATCAGACAGTGAGCATTTAGCACCATCTAGTGGACTGAAAAGTCAGCTGTTTGTTTTTTTTTAAATAACTCTAGTACCCAAAAAAGTAAGTTTGTGTTTGCAACATTTATTAATAATTCTTAATAAAGTATCATGATACTGGTGTCTCTGTACTGACACAGTATTGCCACAGCAAAGTATCATGATACTATGATGCATCAATCCACCCCCCACCCCTATATGACATCTGTGAACATGTGGTGAAACAGGGGCAGAAGAGAGGGTTTAAAGAAAAAAGGTTTGGAACTTCTGGTTTAAGCTGTAGCACTTAACTTTTCTTTAACATCTCTATGTGCCCTGTTTTGCTCGATAAGTAAAAGAAACAAAAGCTCTTTTACATTTTGTAGAAAAATCCCAAATGCATCACATTCATAGGGCCACATTAAAACTGAAACACTACAAAACCAAAAAAAGTTTTAATTTATAACAGAATGATATTTTAGAAATACGGCTTGTACACTGTTTTGTATTTTTTAAGACCCAGAGTTCTAGAAGGGGAAACTTCTTCTGTGGAGCATGGAGAGCAAACTGTCATGCTCACTTAAAACAAAAGGAAACTGCAGTACAATTATGGGATACTGGAAAGTGCCCCTGGGCACAGTGGGGAGGTCAATCCTTATTTTAGCAACAGAAGTTTAAAAACAGAGCAGTAATCAGAATATAACTGGGTGTGCAGTCACTGAGATGAACAGTTCAGAATCAAAGAAAAAGCATAAGAATATGGCTTTTTTGGGGGGGACACATTCCAGCTACAAGTAAAAAAAAAAATTTCAGAGCAGATGAATTAAACAACTTCATTTATTAACGTGACCTCTCACAAAAATTACCACAAGGAAAGTAGATATAGTTTATTAAAATCCCACACTTAATTATGTCAAATATAGACCCATTAAACACAGGCACACAAAGACCCTTGTAATTAAGAAAACAGAAAAGTTATTTCAGGATTAAATCTTTATAGAAGAAAGGTAAGAAAAAAATCTTACAGTTGACCTGAAGATAAAAGCTCTGCAGAGAAAGCTAAGTAAAATATGACAGACATTCTTATGGGTGTGTAGGAACTGGAACAGCAACAAATCAAACGGGCCTTTTGTTTTCCAGGCTGAAATTACACAGTGGTTATGCCTGTGTAGCAACTTCAGAAAAGGTCACCTGCTCAAAATATTCAATGGTCTTTTGGATATTTTGGAATAAGGCAGAAAAGCACTGTAAAGGTCTTATGTTTTACCAGAGTAGTCTGGCAGAGATGGAGCAACCGTGACGGAAATAAAGACAAGGAATATAAGTGCGAGAAGGAGGGAAAACTACAGCCTTGGTGTATTTACTGAGTTAAAAGGCTGTAAAATAGCTGTGGTCTGGCTCAGCAGAACACTTTATCACCAGATGACTTCCTTAACTCTGGCTGTGCATTTATCAGTTTCACAGCTATGATCAATTAGGATAAACTGCACACATGAGCAGCATTATTATAATCAATGTTAGAATAAGGAACGTGGTAATGAAATAAAACATCAAGCTGAGGGAGTTAACAGGACTGAGAAATCACTGCTGTCTCAAATCAACATTAGAAACTCCTAATATGATGAACTTAACACTAAAGATGGTAATCATTCATAGTCATCACAAAGAGCCTTTATTGTAGCTCCACTCTTTCTCACTACCAGCCTGGATTACACATCAGCTCCTATGTGGACAGAAAGTTTGCCAGGAAAATAAAGCATGTTTTGGACCAATCAGAAGACGATTTAAAAATACTGTTCCACAACTATTTCCAGGGGCGTGTGAAGTATGTACCCACTGGCAATAAAAACTTAAGAGGTGGTTTTCGGGATTTTCTGACTTTTGACAAACAACAAAACTCTAAAAATGAGCTACGACATAATTGCTGTGTGGTCATGAAAGGTAAAGGAAACAACTTATATGGAACTAGAAAAGCACTCGGAGAGCGCAGACCTCTGCCAAGAGCAACAGCCCCCCCCCCCCCAGTATTGTGATTTATACCATAAATATTCTACATTAATTTTGTTGTTGTTCTTTCCCTGTATCATGTGTTTCTGTATGTCATATGATTGGTAAAGAAAACAAAAAAAAATGTTATTTGAACTACACAAATACAATTTATTTAATTTAACAAGAGATACAACATGTACAAGTGTTTAGTTGGAGAACACATTCATGAAATTTATTCCTAATAATAAGTTGTGGATATTGAAAAGCTACCATTAACATAATTTTTCTAACTTCGTTTCTTTCCAGGAAATTAAAAATATGTACATATACGTAGTGTAGAATAGAACAATATTAACTGCAATCTTCTTGAAAAAAAAACAAAAAATAACCTCCTGGCGGAGGTAATAAGAAAAAATCAATAAAAGTAGAAAAGCACTCGGAGAGCGCAGACCTCCGCCAAGCGCCACAATTCCCCCCATACAGTGTTTGTGTGTACGTTTTCAGATTCTTTGAGCATGTAAACATATGACTAGCAATTGGATTCACAATGATTATTTGTTTATTTGACAGGGACAGTGCAGTAAACACACAATTAATCAATGACAATCAATCTGATAGTGATAGGATTAGTGGTTCAGTAGTAAAAGCATTGCCTCCTTGGCGGAGGTAATAAACTGAAGTGTTGCTGTTGTGTCCATCTCCTCCACTGACGGATGCAAATTGGGTAGACAGGTTGCCGTGGGTTTTATATTATATTATTTTGGGGTTGCGCTCCGCGGCAAACGAGAATGTAGAAGCTTCGCCGGCAGAGAGCTCGTTTTTGCGCAGCGCCTATGGCTGGCCGGTGAATTTCTGCCAAATGCGCAGCTCCTATGGCTGGCCGGGGAATTTCTGCCAAAGAATCCGTCGGCGGACAGCTGCCCGTGTGAGGTTTTGCAGTTGCGCGCAAACACAGGCATGCTGGCGGGCCCAGGCCAGCAGTGTTTTCCGCGTGCTTTTGTGGCTAAAACGTTGAAGAACGCAGAGTTTGTGTTGCAGACACGACGACCAGCGCCCTCCATTGCGCCTGCGCACATGTTGAAAATGGCTGTATGTCACAGTGTTGAAAAATGCTTTAAAAAATTCCTGTATCCAGACGGTGAACCGGATCACCCCCAAAATTTAATCAGTTCTTCCTTGTACCATTTCCAACGACGCCTGAAAGTTTCATGGAAATCCGTCCAAGACTTTTTGAGTTATCTTGCTAACCAACAGACAGACAGACAGACAGACAAACCCCGGCAAAAACATAACCTCCTCCTGGCCTTTTCGGCCTGGCGGAGGTAATTAAAGAAACTTTGTGAGCAAGCTCACATACGTGGGGTATATACATATCTGCATATCAAGGGCCCCTAAGGAGAACTCTGATCAACATAGAATGGACTGGGAAAAAAGTCCCCCTCCCCCAAAATAGAATCCTTCATTTCAGTCAAAGCTTCTTTATAAATCGAAGACGCCCAAAGTATTGATGAGTTAAAGAATCTGTATAAATTTGCAGTCAATCCTATCAGAAATGTAGAAGCTAGAGCGGCAACGACATGTCAAATGAACAAACAGATGAACGGATGGACAAATGAACGGACAGACAGGTCAAAAACGTATACATAATACAAAAAGATAGTAATAAGGGCATATATAAATTCCAAAACTGATCAAGTCGAGTTAATCTAAAGTAATGAAATAATAAATAATCGGATAATGTCAAATTGCAATTGGATTACAATTAACAAGTTTGTGAAACAGCATGGAAGCCCATTTAATTCAAGGTGGCACTGAAATGTCTACAGATTGAACACGTCATCATTTTTCTCATTGAACATATTTCTGATGAAATCACTGACCTGAGATTTTCACCAGATATCAATAACAACCCAAGTAATCCATATATACTAAGAAATCAAGGTAACTGTGCTCACAAAACAAGTTATATTTAAAAAAGTGGAATGACACGGGGAATAAGTATTGAACACATGAAGAAAAAGAGGTGCAAAAAGGCATAGAAAGCCAAGAAACCAGCTGAAATCCATCAGAAGTTAGGAAGCCATCCCATCCCCCATCAGTGCAAATTAATTTCAGCTGGTTAAGTCCTGACTGACAGCCTTTAAAAAGGTCTGTGAATATCAGATTGTCACACCACAAAGAACTCTTGATGGATAGAAGCAAAGAGCTCTCGCTAGATCTTCGCAACCTTATTGTTGGAAAACATAATAATGACATTGGTTACAGGTGCATTTCTAAACTGCTGAATGTTCCAGTGAGTACTGTTGGAGCCATCAATCAGAAGTGGAAAGAACATCATTTTACCATAAACTGGCCATGACCAGGAGCTCCTCGCAAGATTTCTGACAGACGAGTCAAAAGAATTATCAGAAGAGTTATCCAAGAGCCGAAGACCACTCATGGAGAGCTCTAGAAAGACCTGGAGTTAGCACGCACTGCCTGTTTCAAAGAAAACAATAAGTAATGCACTCAACTGACATGGGTTCTATGCCCGCTCACATCGCAAGACTCCATTTCTGAAGAAAAAGCATGTTGAAGCTTGTTTAAAGTTTGCTGCACAGCATTTGGGCAAGCCAGTAAAATGCTGGGAAAATCTGTTCTAGTCAGATGAGACCAAAATTGAACTTTTTAGATGTCACAACACACAGCATGTTTGGAGGAGAAATGGAACTGCATATCAGCCCCAAAACACCATACCAACAGTGAAGTTTGGAGATGGGAGCATCATGGTGTAGGGGTGTTTTTCAGCACATGGTACAGGCAGACTTCATATAATTGAAAGAAAGATGAGTGGACAAATGTACAGAGACATCCTTGATAAGAACCTGTTGCCATCTGCCAAGATGCTGAAGATGAAACAAGGGTGGACATTTCAGCAAGACGATCCCAAACACACAGCCAAGGAAACTCTCAGCTGGCTCCAGAGAAGGAAAATAAAGCTACTCGAATGGCCCAGTCAGTCACCTGACCTGAATCCAATTGAAAATCTATGGAACGAACTGAAGATCAACGTTATTCATAGAAGACACCCACGGAACCTTTGAGATTTGAAGACAGTTTGTGTGGAAGAATGGGCTAAAATCACTCCTGAGCAATGCCTGTGCCTAGTTTCTCCATACAGGAGGTGTCTGGAAGCTGTTATTACCAACAAAGTCTTTTCTACTAAATATGAAATGAATTTCACCAAGTGTGTTCAATACTTATTCCCTGTGTCATTCTACTTTATTAAATATAACCTGTTTTGTGAACACAACTGACTTGATTTTTTCCTATTAATGAATTACTTGGGTTGTTACTGATATCTGGTAAAAATCTCAGGTCAATGGCTCCAAATGTTGACGTATTCAAAAATTATTTTCCCCGCTGTATGTATCGGTATCTGCAAAATAAAGCTCACTAGCCATACTCACTTTAATGCTCAAATAACCTTCCCTGTCAACTCTCGCACTCGTACCCACTTTCACCAATTTATTCACCCATTTCCTTCCACGCCTTTAGTGCTTGGCGTTTCCATCATACAGCTTGGTCTGTTGGATAATGTCAGAGGGGTGAGTCATGACTCTGCTCCCCATTTTGCAGCTTGCTGTGCTTTTCCCAAAAAGAGCAAAAGAGAATGAAGGAGTTTTTTTCCTTAATTGGAATGACTCATTCTATCCAGCAACCTACAAAAAGGCACTTTACAATATTCCATACATAGCAAAGCCTGTGGCCTTAAAAGTAAATGTTATCAAAGAAATGCACTGCAGCAAACGATAAAGCAGTTAGGAGTAAATGTTTTCATGCTACCACCTATTCAGTGTTTTTAAAGCAGCTAGACTATCAATGCTCTATTCATGGATAAAGATCAATTACAACATTACAGAAAAGTACCCATTGGAGAAAATCTGTTTGTTTAGGCATGTCAATACTAAAGTAACTGCACCACTTGATACCAGTTCAAAACTGATTGAAGCCTATAACAGCATAGGTGTTAAACAAATGTCCTTCTCTGCTGACTTAGGCTGACAAGATGAGGGATCTTAAACAAGAGGTGGGAGAGTTAATGTTAATGAGTTAGTGTGTATGAACAACAGTGACTGATAAAGTTAAACCAAGTTGAACCAAAACTACAGACTGTCCTCAGTCATCCTGGTTCTGTCTTTTATCTGATTTAGGTAAAAAATAAATAAATATGTATTTCATCCAAATGTAAACTCACAGGGGATTATTGGAATATTTTGTTGTTGTCATTAGCATAGTAGAGTCCATTTTACAATATAACATATCTTAAGAATAAGAAAGTCAGACCATCAATGGCAAAGTAGCTTATCCCAGCCTGATGAACGCACCCCATGGTCAACAAGAGACCTTTGAGCTTAACCTTGAACACAAGCTGGATCATTGGGTGTGATTTTGGGGAGGCATCTGGTATAATAGTGATTCTCGTCAAATGTGGATGGACAAAAGGACAGATGGAGAATCGTGGCATTCGCTCATTTAGTCTTTGTCTAAATGGGGTGTGGGGTGAGGGTGTGTGTCTTAAATTATGTTCTTTTTACTTATATGGATGCCTTGAGAAACGTAATTTCATCTTGCCTGCACTACAGTTGTATGTACAGCAACATGACAATAAAAGTCGATTTGATTTGATTTTGATGAGCTAAAAGTAAGTATGTGCCAATTTTATAAATACATTTTTCTGTGAAACCCACTTTTCACAAAAATTCCGAAATTAGTAGTCATTTATGACCGTGCTGGCAAAATGAGTCACTTTGAGGAAATTATCAAAACTGAGGTAACTTTTTTTCCCCCATATTCTGTATTCAAAGACCTTCAAAATGATATTTAAATTTGTAGGAAGTGCACAAAAACGAACCGGAAAAAGCCGATTTGTTTATATTTTGGCTAGGTTTAAACTTGCATTCGATCAGTCGGGAGTTACGTCTTCCGCCAAAATATATGTATTTTTTAGAAAGTACAATTTCTAAGCTTTATAATGATATCAGGCACTCACGGGGGTTTTCCTGGGACTTGCCACTAGCAAACAAAGAAAGAGTCATGATTTACGACTTCTCGTGCCTGTATCTCGTAATGATGCGGTACGCATTCTGACTCACTTTGCCAGCACGGGTCACATGAACATTAAATAGATTATTCTTTTAGAGAACCCCACTGTACTGTAATCTCACTTAAAGTAACAGTGGCATATTTTACCTGGACACTGAGTCCTGGACCAGAATCCTCTGACTCCACTTTATATTTGCGAGGCAGGGTCTCCACTTCTCTGATAGCCTCCATGCTTACGTCTTTGGGTAGCACAGCAAAAAGTGATGTAACATACATGAGGATGGACTTCTTATCGGGTAACTGCACAGCCACATCTGAGTGAGAGGGGCAAGACAGTCAGAGAGGGAACAATTTAGGGCAGAAAGATCAGAGACAAATTCAGCATGAGACGCAAGACGGAGAGAACGGAAGGGATAAAGAGGTGAAAATTGCATGAGGAGAAAAGAAGCACAGCAGATAGAGTGAGATAATCATTAATGTGACAGGAAAAGATCAGTTGGGATGGAAAGTGAGAGGGCAACAAGATGGGGTCAAGACACTTTAAAAAAAAAAAAAAAATCAGGGTCAGGTGTGACTGGACCTCAATTGTGACATAAAACAAGTATCTGAATTCAGACAGCTCAAGTAGTAAATACATCCAGCTTCTGACAGAAGTTCAGCCAAAGTAACATTGTGGCATTTTCTTTGCAGTGAACTGAACCAGCTGTTGGAAAGATATAAAAGTAAGGTTTCTGAACACAGATTATATAGGAATTTACTATCTCTTGATCCAACTTTTACTTTTTGAAAGTATTATAAAAGGCAGTAGATGTGTACCTAATTTACTGTAACCAAATTTTGTGCCTCCATATAGATTTTCAACGGTGTATTTTGTCAGAATCAAAAAGTTTACTTAATATGTTTTAAATGTGAAAATGTTCAAATTGGTTGAAAAATCAGTACCTTCAGGATCCAGTAGCTTCTCAATAGCTAGCTGGTTTTTGGCTACAGTGAAAGCATGATCCAGTCTCTCCACAGGGCTCAGTCTGACCACTTGATCCCAGCTGAATAGTTCTGGTCTAAAGACACACACACACACACACACAAAACACAGAAGCATGTACCAATATGGTTACAGCATGAAACATTTCAGAAACCATAGATGTCTGCAAAAGCCGAGTTGGGGTTTCTGGCACAAACTCAACAACTTCAAAGGTACAGAAAATAAAAATTAAAATAAACTCAAGAGGACTAGAAGAAGAAGAAGCCATCTCTATTGTCATTCAGTCCATACAGCCAATCACGTACAGTAGAACAAAATTACGTTTCTCCTATCTACAATGTTAATCACATGTAGAATCAGAGGGGTTGCTGCTATGCAAGGCGCCGCCACAAACAACTTCTCCTTTCCCCATTCTATTATGCTGAGCACCAAGCTAGAAGGTGGGAAGTACCATTTTTATATGGTCTTTGGTTCCCGGTTGTGGGGCGGATGCTCCATGAACTAGGCCACTACAACAATATTTCAAATATCTTAAACCTGATTAAATACACAAGTAAGTGCACATTAGCCTATCAATAACTTAGATTTATGTACCACAAGTGTTGCTGGAAACCAAAAAACTTCAACATAAATACAAACCTTTCATGAAATAATCATGTGTATTGGACATAAAATAAACCTAACTATAGAGAAGACTCATTTTTAGAGTATATGGCACATTTCTGGCAATCATTCCAATCTAAAAACAAGCTTGTAAATGTCTAAACTATTTGTCTCCGCACAAGACTGTTGTCATGTGCGGAGACAACAGTCTTCCCTGAGCGGTACAAGGGAGGCAGAGGCCAGTTGGTGAGGAATGTGTGTGTTCAGGCATCCACGTAAACCCTAGGCCCCGGTCTAAACCAACAACAACTGTTCTCACAGCTCACAGGCCTGTGTGAGTGTGTATATATATGTGTGTGTGTATGTGTGCCACTTCTAAGGACAAGGAGTTAAAACACCTGTAACACTCTTCTTCCGCTTAATCCTTTTTTGGGTCGCGGGGGTGGGGGGTGGGGGAGGGCTGGAGCCTATCCCAGCATCTTTGGGCGAGAGGCAGGGTACACCCTGGACAGATCGCCAGTCCATCGCAGGGCCAACACAGAGAGACAGACAACCATTCACTCTCACAGTCATACCTAAGGGCAATTTAGAATCCCCAGTTGATGCCAATTAACCTAACTTGCATGTTTTTGGCATGTGGGAGGAAACCGGAGAAATCCCGGAGTAAACCCACGCAGACACGGGGAGAACATGCAAACTCCACACAGATCACTGTTGGTTGGGGGCTGGGATCGAACCCAGGATCCCCCGGCCAAGGGTGAGTTGCTGTGCTGCCGCAGTGCTAACCACTCCTCCACCGCGCCACCCTTTTTTTTAAATCCAAACTCACACACACACCACTGACAGCACACAGCAAGTTTGTGCAAAGAGTGACATGGCAGGTGTAAACACAAATCAAACAGTAAATACACAGCTTGCAGATACTGACCAATCAAGCTGACCTTTGCCCATGCACACAGCCCCATGTCCTAACAGCATCTTTGTTTCTGTTCTACACTTCTGCCTTTTTCAAATTTCAGACTATGGATTCGTAACAGTGTCTTGGCTTCACATTTAATCAGCATTAACAAATCTGCAATGTTAAGATCCCTATAACAACACAGGGCATAGGAATACGCTTTCAAGTATGGAAGAGTTTCGTAGTCCCTTCTCACCTAAAGTGATGAAGGATGCCATTCAATGCCAGACCATCAGTCCAGCTGGTGGTAAAATTGAGCACATTGACTTCTGTGTATGAACGGGTGCACTGCCGCACCCAACTAAGTAAGATCTTCTCGCTGTTAGTCTGCTGCAGGTTGGACATGATATCCTTCATGACGTCTTTCACCTACACAAACAAAGCAGATAGGAAAAGGCCCTTAAGCACAAATGAATGAGTAAAAACTAGAGATGAGCCGATACCACTTTTCAAGACCAATACCGATACTGTGACTTTGAGTATCGGTCGATACCGACCCAAACCCAATACCGTCTCTCTTATTTAAAACAACAGTACAGAACATATTTTGGTAATGACTCCTCTGGCTAGGTTCACCATCTTTCACATCCTATCGCACGCGCTCCAGCTCCACCTCCCCGACGGGGCGGGCGAGACGGGCCGGTGGTGCCCGAGGCCCGGGATCCCACCTCAGCCGGTGGCGGGGGCCGGCCCTCACTTTCATTGCGCCTCGGGGTTTCGCTGGCACCCTCTGACTCGCGCGTGCGTTAGACTCCTTGGTCCGTTTAAATAAACATTCAGATGAAATTCAAAGTGCCACTGTGCATGAGGTAAAAATGCTGTAGATCTGAAAATAAAGGAACTAACCCTTTAAATTGTATTTTTGTCATCCATTATTATTATAATCATTATTATTATCATCATCATAAGTATTCTCCTGGTGCTCAGTTTATTTAGTAGTTTATTCTCTGTCCATGTATGCATTTTGCATACATATAAAAACATAAATTTAAAAGTCAAAGAATATACCACAAATTTGACTCAGTTCAGCAACGCTGCTGGTTTTCTTAATTTAAACTTTGCAACACTGGCAGCATTTCACTGGTCAGCACTATGTAAACATGCATTCTGAAGTTTTAAGTGCAAGTTTATTGCACAACTTTAAAGCTGAGTATTTAAATAAACATTCAGATGAACTTCAAAGTGCCACTGTGCATGAGGTAAAAAAGCTGTAGATCTGAAAATAAAGGAACTAACCCTTTAAATTGTATTTTTGTCATCCATTATTATTATAATCATTATTATTATCATCATAAGTATTCTCCTGGTGCTCAGTTTATTTAGTAGTTTATTCTCTGTCCATAGTTTTTAGGTTTGCTCTTATTTTGAAGTTATCCCTGTTCCATTTCATGTGGCCTTGCTAGTCCTGCTTCCAATTCACTGGTTATAATTTGCCATTTTTTCTGTCACCTACCTCTCATCAGCAATAACTGTCCATCCAAAGGTAAGCCCATGTTATGTCTTCATTCCTGTTCCTCTGGTTTTTACTTTCAGTTTCCTTCTTTTAGTTTCACTTTTAGGTATTCCAGCAGTAAAACAGTGGCTGCTACTGCACGACACACGTCCTTCTGCCCAGTTCTTGACAGAATTCAGCATACCCCTTTACCGTGATACTTTTGCAAGTGCTTTATCAAGTTGGTAGTGTAAAATTGTAAATGCTGGTACCACACAGTAACATACTGCGGTGAGTCCCACAGACAGGCTCCAGTGATTTGACTCTGTTTACAGAAGCCGTGCGCAGCGCAGCTGAGAACAGGATTGCGCCTTCATTTTATTATTAATCTATCGGATCGGTAAATTACTTTTATTCCTTACCGATACCGATCCAGCCATTTTGCCTGGATCGAACCCAATACTGATACGGCAGATTGGATCGACTCATCCCTAGTAAAAACATGCACAAATTATTTTTTTAGGTGCCATGATGAACAGTAATGGCATAACTTGTTCCAGCAAAAGTTAACTGCTGACCATTAAATCTATTATTATATTCATGGTCCCCTAAAAGATGGGTGATTTTATATGAAATAATATCTCATTTAAAATTGAGAGCATTTCCAGGATTCACAATAACAGATACACATTATATTCATGATAAATCCAATCATGAATAAAATTAACATAAACTAACAATGAAGAAGCAATTCTTAGTGAAAGGACTACCTGTGGGTTTTCATTAAACCAAATGAACTGTTCTTTGGTAGGCCTAAGTCTCAAACACATACACGCATGTGTGTATGTATATGAGTGCTGATTTTCCATCATCAGTTCCATTCATTTTTAATCCCTGTGGAACAATAATGAGTTTGTGTGTATGTGGGTGGAAAGTGCTCACCTGCCAGTGGAGGATAATACTCCAGATGAGGCCCAAGGTCAGTTTGTGGTTCCCATCCACAATATCTGTCCCTCCTATGTTTACCAGATCCACCTAAAACAAGGTGTTGACAAGGTAAATTTTAAAAAAAATGGCAATATTGAAAGCAATGACATAAACCTGTTATTGTTCATAATGTTAAAATAGCAAGAAACTCGGGTGATTATATAAAAATCACAAGCAAGGGTAATGTTAAATTTTCAAAATTAAACCCCCTTTCAATCTACCCTGGCAATCCAGGCAAACCAAGAATGATCTGGATTCCCTCTGTTGTCTGAACAAGGTTACCCATGCTAGTTGATGTAAACTAAATGGCCCTGCAGGCAACATGGGTCACTGCCAACCTCACCTCAGCAGACATCTGAATAGGACAATGTGGATAAAAATGCACAAAGAATTAAGTGTCACCGCCACCATGTCACAGCACAGTGACAGAGAGAGGAAATGAATCTGAAGGCTGTCTGTCATTATTCTGACAGATTAATATTATATTAATTTCAAAACTGCAGCAGACAACTTGTGCGTGTCACAATTACACAAATGTCACAGCTGTTGAGAATGAAAGGTTTCTTTTAAGAGCATTTTTCAGTCACTCTCGCAGAGCCTCCAGCAGCTCTGACCGTCTCTGGCTGCTATGAAGCCGACACCAGCCTGTCCTGGTTTGGCATTGGACAGTCTCCCTATTTAGCTCTGCTCGTTCATGCATCCTGTTTAACCCCGTGATCCTCTGCCCCTCTTTTTCATGACAGCCCCTTCTTTAAAAAAAAAAAAAAAAAACAGTGCCGATATGAAACAAAAAAATGACGTAATTATGTAAATGTCAGGTGAATTTTGCAACCCTGCCCATTAAAACGGAGAACAGAGAGCAGCAACCATTTAACTATATTGATCAGTGTATTCCAATCAACCACTGATCTGTGCCAAGTTTGACACAGGGTGATAAAAGAGCTGTAAAAATGCCGGTGACTCTCAACTAATCAGTAGCAGCAACACCAGCTTCCAGACTCACAGACACGTTCGTATGACATCATCAATGTGAGGGCATGAAAGCTGACATACCGGAGAAATGCACTGTTATATGCAGTCGATCAGACCCACGTCGCCATAAAATTTGAAAAGACCAATTGAGGATTCTTGAGGTGTTAATTTATGCTAATGGAACCTGCGATTGCACCTTGCCAATTGCAGTTTGAAAGTGGCTTATATTGATGTTGTTGTTAAAACAGCAATTTTGAATAGCATTATTAGTGTGCAACATTTATAGGCAATCAATTAACACAATCAGACTTCACGAGGATTCTTCTGGAATCCAAAAACATTACTGTAAATAATTTATATGTGCAGAGTTGAAAACAAAGAGTTCCATTTTTAACATAACATTTTCCTTTAATTATGCAGCTCGGTAAATAATACTTTGCATCTTTGCAACAATGCTTTGCAACAATGCTTTGCATCTCTCGAGAGATCATGAGCTAAACAGCTATATTGTTTAGTTGCAGTAAGGGCTGTATAATGAATAATACCACCATGATTACACCCAACCAAATTTGTGCAGGCTTTACAGGCATTTAGCATATGACATCAGGCCAAGTTGAAGTGATTATATGTAAATATTGTGGAGAGGATCAAGTCATTGAGTGGAACATGAGGTCAAGTGTCTGGTCAAACAATGCAACAATCCCTCTCTGTCGATGCAGAGCTGACCTCTAAACCTATCTCTTTTCCCAATTAGCTTCCCATTGCCATAACACTTATCTGTATTACTGTCTGTTTCACTAAACAAAGCTGGCATTATGTTCAGCTACATACTATTAAGGTGTGTTCAGACCAAACATGAAAGTGTGACATGAATACATGTAAAGTTAGTCTAAACATGTGGAAAACATGCAAACTTGGGCATTTGCACATCCAAGGGATTTGGTAGTGCTAGCTAGTAATCAACCTTGAGATTCTGCCATCACCGGAGTTAAAGTATCAAAACTGGAGAGTAAGGTAGTTTGAAAATGAGACTGCTACTCATCTGCAGACAGATGGACTGGGAGCTCCTCAGCTAAATCAAAGTGTCAGAGTTATCCACCCACGGATTCCTGCCACGGATGTGTTAATGAGGGCTAGCGGTGTAAACAACCGTCACGCAGGTGAAGTTTTGGAAGTAGGGACAATTTTTCCAGGTGAGAGCCCCATCAGATAGTGTAAACCTAAACATGACGGTGTTTTGGGGATTTCCACAGTAGGTAGAACGCAGTTGTAAAAGTTATAAAGGCAACTCCACCCATCTGCAATTCGCTCAGACAGTGAATTCATGTCTATTCGCATGTTTACATTGAGCTGACATGTAATCACACTGCACCAAAAATTTGCACTTTCGCGTTTGGTCTGAATGCACCTTTAGAGTCGTTGGGCTGCCTTTAGAAGCAACCAGTTCTGTAACTGTGTAAGATTTATTGTAAAGCTCACACCCACAAAGCTCAAGAGTCAGTCCTAATTAAATGAATGCTACATTTGAACCCCTAAAATACAAAGGGGCCAGGTGTCTTTCACATGAAAAGTATTACTTGTTACATAAAATACACTATACTTTTCTCAGGCCAATAGTCTAGTACAGTTGTGCTTGAATGATAAATGCATTTCAACTGTATCAAGTTATTTATTTTCAAGTCAGCAGGCTCATGGGAGGTCTGGCTAGCTGACAGTTATTTTTGGCTCCTGTGGGAGGGAAACCAGGAGGGCTTGCATTTAAATACAGAGCCACCAACTTCCCTCCTGCTCCTTATCTCTACTGCTAAGATCAAGGCATTACGACCAACTATTGCACACATAAAGGAGGGGAGACGATGAAGTGATTTGACAGCTATCAGATTTTTTTTAAAAGGCCAGAGGAAATATATTCTTGTACAGTTAGCAGAACTGTTACTGGTGTGAATAAAGATTTTCACTTTGAGTGCAAATACACCGAACCATCACATAACTTTATGGTTTAGTGTGGTTCCTTCTTTGTGGTTATGTTGCTTGTCCGAAACTCAATCGTCATTTCCTTCAGCAGCACAAGGAAAAGAAATAAGTATTTACAAATAAATCATTCAGCATGCCCCAAACAGCAGCTAATGACAGAAAACAAAAGCAGTAGAGACCGCAGGTACTCACATTATTTTGATGCAGGACTTGAAGTACTTTGTTGACATTATTGAGTGAGTGCACTCTTGTGGAACCTCGCTCTTTGGTCTGAGGAAGAGGAAATGCAACACAAATCAGCTGACAGCATTTTCAATGTTCACAACCAATCACAAAGCTATGCAAATCTTAAAAAAAAAAAAAAAAAAAAATGACTTCAGCAACTCCTAAGGTTCCCTTTGATGGGGACTAAATGTAGAAATCCTCTGCACTGCCAAAAAAAAAGGTATGCCATCATTCAGCAGTGTCGCACAGCAAACATTTCACACTCATTAGCCTCTCAGCAGTGTTCACAGGAACTTCTGTACAGAATGGCAGCATGAATAGCTGCCAGCTGCTAATCCTTTTTAAGTTTTCACATACTGTACCTCAACCACTTATTTGCACCCAGTTATAGAATTGTCATTCTGGTGTCAATTAGAGAGCATTTGTACACGTGTGTCAGCAGCATATATGGCAAATAGACAGTTGGCACTTTATGCAGCTGCAGGTGCTAGAAATTTAATTGCTGTGAATGAGGGCTAGAACAACAGGAAAGAACATATATATAGAGAAAAAAAGATTGCCAATTATGTAGCCCAATAAAAGTTACTTATTTCTTGACAAACATTTGTTTAAATAAAGCATTAGGTGCATACTAAATATTTATTCAACTATCAGTATTTGTGTATGAAAGAAGTAGAAGTAGACATTAACAAAGGTTCAAATAATGCGCATCAAAATAATTCCAGAATTGAGGAATTATGAGATTTATAGAAGAGCTGGCAATTAACCAAAATGAACCAAAACTGAAATTTAGAATCTGCAACAGATGTAATCAGTCCCGTCAGTTATTTGTTTTTCACCCCTCTGTTGATATATTCCCCTGCACCATAAGAGTCCCCTTTACACATGTGGACACTAATTAAAGGCTTTAATAAGTTCCAATGTAGACCACCTTTACCAAGAGTAATAGGTGATTCAGGTTCCTAGTGTAGATTTATGAAAATTAAACTAAAGTCTGCTCCTTCTGATTTCAAGAAGCAGTAACTGTCAAGATAAAAGCTGAAATTTCACAATAAAGGTGAGCAGACTGTCAAAATCAAATTTGATTCATAACTAAAATTACTGGCCATACCTCTGTATACACCCCACCTCCACCCACTAATCAAAAAAAAAGAAAGTTGAAAATAACATTTGAAAAACCAAAACTGAAGAAAATTGTTCAGTGAACTGTGATGTTGATTTCAGGTCACAATGCTTAATTTATGGTGTGTCATGTTTCTTTTAATAATTCAATTCTGTGGACTGAAAACCAAGATACCTAAAGCTCCCCTAATGTTTGCATTAGATTTAGTCTTTGTCCTTGCATGAGGTAATGCATGTACACGTACAAGTCCAGGCATGATTTTGGGGGGGCTGGAGAGAAAAAGTAGACTGCAGTACTATTGTTTTACTGCATTCCCAAAAGAGTACTGCAAGAAAAAAGCAACTAGGCACAAACTCACCAGGACAGTGCCAGTAAGACTCTCCAGCAGCTCCAGCAGTTTTTTTCCATCCCTCAAATCAGAAAACATATCTTTGATGGGTGTCTTCCCCGTCTGACACAAGAAAAAAGAACAACTGGAAGGTTAAAATAGGACTATAATCAAAATGGTCAACACTCAAAATAGAAGATGCTTATTGTGTCTTCAGTTCAGAACCAGTAATCCAAATTTGTTGTCCCATGACAGCCATTTGAAATAATTTCTACACTGCCTGCTGGGACTGTCTCGGTTTCACTCAAAGAAAACCATATCATGGGCTACTATACAGTATAAGATATAAGATATAACATAATAAGTAAAAACAATGAACTGAGATGAGTATTAGAACTGCATTAAGCTCACTGGCTAGCACATAGATGAGCCACTAAATATACTTTTGCTTTAAAGGGATTAGGATGAAACACAGAAATGTGTTTCTATTGTCTAAAAGTGTGTAAAGTTAACATTTTTATATAAATCTTTTTTTTCCAGTTCATATATAATAACATTTACAAAGCCGTGTAGCTTGAGATTTTCATTAACAGGTAGTCAGATAAATACATTGCTCAGGGTGGTATCAACAGTAGCTTATTGTAAACCTAAACAATTCTTAAGAACATCTCTAGAAACATGAACACTCTTTATCCCTTCCCAAGAACAAAACAAAACAAAAAACAAACAAAAAATGGGGAGGGGGTATTGGCGGCATTTAATCATTTCCAGGGTGGATAATGGTATTCTCTAGGTATTCTGTAAAGAGCTGCCAGGTTTTACTGAAGATTTTACTGGCACCTGCAAGTGAAAGGCTAATCTTTTCCAGTTTAATGTGTGTTAAAACCTCCCTACGCCAGCTGTTGTGTGTGTGTGTGGGGGGGGGGGGGAGTGTGTTTT
Source organism: Pholidichthys leucotaenia (assembly GCA_020510985.1). Lineage (NCBI taxonomy): Eukaryota > Metazoa > Chordata > Actinopteri > Cichliformes > Pholidichthyidae > Pholidichthys > Pholidichthys leucotaenia. The sequence continues at coordinate 328,380,455 of CM035842.1, read as the reverse complement.
CATTTAAACAAAATAAGGCGTCTGGCCAGTAGAATTGTAAAGGCCAATACACACTGTTTTGTTGGCGAGAGGCTAGGTGTTGTGTAGTGGTGGGATCCCAAACAGGGCTGTATGGTTCAGGACTAAGTTCCATATCCAACACTGTTGCAAGTGTATTCAAGATTTGATGCCAAAAGTTTGTGAGATTTGGACAGGACCAAAACATATGGTGTGATTAGCAGGTGACTGCTTACACCTATTGCAATTGTCGGTGGTGTTTGGGTAAATTTTGCCAGTCGACCATTTGTATAACGTACTCTAAAAAGTACCTTACACTGAAGTAAACCATGTCCGGCACATATGGAAGACGAGTGAACAAAGTCAAGAACTTGGTCCCACCAGTCACCTGAAATCAGTTCTCCTATTTTCTTTTCCCAAGTCTGTTTCAAATAGGCTGAACAATTAGGAATAAGGGAGTCAATGGTACTATAGATCATAGAAGCAGATTGTCTTTGAGCCAGGTTGAGTGTAAGCAATGAGTCAATTAGACACCCGGGTGGATGGTTAGGAAAATGAGGGTAAGTAGTTTAGACAAAATGTCTAATTTGCAGAAAATGGCAAAAATGAGAGTGCGGCGATTTAAACGTGGCTGCGAGTTCTGCAGAATCTAAAAAAAATATTTTCTTTATAAAGGGCCTTGCTAAAAAATAGGCCCTTGTCGCACCAAGTGCGAAATGTAGGGTGAGATAAAGAAGGTGGAAATGAATAGTTTTTAAAAATCGGAGCCAAGACTGAGGGTTCTTTCAAGCCATAATGTTTATGGAATTGCATCCAAATCTTCAATGAGATAATAACGACAGGACTCTGTGACACATTATACATCTTAAGAGGGAGTTGTGTAGTAAGGAGCGATTGCAAGGAAAACCTCGAGGACCGGAGCTCTATTTGAGCCCATGGAGGGCAGGTTTCAGCTTTATTATCAAGCCAGTGACTAAGTTTAGTGATATTACACACCTAATAGTATTGAATAAAATTAGGTAGCGCGAGACCACCTAGTTTTTTGGGGAGTTGTAAAGTAGCATTTTTAATTCAAGGAGGTTTTTCCAACCACAAAAATGACGATATTGTGTGGTCTAGCTGACAGAAAAAGGACTTTTTTCATATAAAGTGGAACATGTTGGAACAAATAAAGAAATTCAGTTAGTATCGCCATCTTTATAAGGTTAACTCTGACAGAGGGAGAGAAGACCAGTGGGTCATGTCAAGTTTGCACTGATCCATGAGAGGGTGAAAGTTTCTGTTGAAAGGGTCATCAAACGAGATTGTAATAAAAACTCCTAAATATTCTGAGACCACTCTAAATGGAAAAGAGGATGGTGATATATTCCTGGCAGGGTGACTGATAGGGAGAAGTTCACTTTTACTGAAGTTCAATTTAGAACCGAAATATCTACCAAATTGAGTTAAAGTATCTATAATAAGACGGGCGGTCGAGGTTGGATTCAACACATATAGCAACAAATCATCTGCATATAGGGACAGCTTATGGGTAATGCTGTTTCTAGTGATGCCTTCAACTCCCCTCTTATCTCGAAGCCGAATAGCCAACGGTTTGACAGCTAAAGCAAATAGGAGAGGGGAGAGGGGGCATCCTTGTCTAGTACTGCGATCCGCAACGGAGACCAAATGAAGGTGCTCTCACACGGTTTGTAAGAATATGGGCAATGGGAGAATCATACAGCAGTCTTATCCATGTAATAAAGTTAGAACTAAAACCAAATTTTGACAAGACATAGTGTAAGTATTCCCATGCAACCCTGTCGAACGCTTTCTCCGCATCTAGGGAAATCACCACCTCATTAAAGTTAACATTTAATAGTCTACCATTTAATAATCTACAATAACATTTAATAATCTACTATGCTAAGAAAAAAGCCAGACTATAAGTCTGTCATCCATTTCAGCATGACACTGTCATGTTTAATCAAAAAATTTAGAAATTTTAATCTTGAGGTTTTAAAACAGAAAATAACCAGCATTTAGTCAAAACACATCACTATCAGCTAAATTACAACATTCTAATACTATAAATATAGTCGACAAAATAACATATTACCTTAGAGAACTGTGCATTTATCCATTTGGTGAATGTTTTCTTTTGGACTGCATCATGCTCATCTGTAGGAAAAAAAATAATACAAAAAATACATTTTCAACAAGGTGAACAAGTTGATTAAGAAACTGGACTTTTGCAGCAAGTACAGTTATTCTTTTCAGAAACAGCAAAGAACATAAATACTTAAAGTCCATTAACACACCGTTATTTCCAGAAACTACTTGACTTCAGACTAATTGCATTTACAGTGATATAATGGTGAATGGTAACTGCTGCTTGAGGTCTTATGGCTTAAAAGCATCCAGATCAAAGCGGCTAGTGTTGTGTTGAGTTTGGGGACTGTTGGTGTGTGACACGGCTAGTGGCTCCGCCTTTCTGGTTCTGCCACCACCCAGGGTATAAGAAGGCAGGCAGAGAGAGAGGTGGCCTCTTGGCCCCCTCTCTGCCTGGCAGATGCACGTGTGTAAGGTGAGAAGGCATCATCAATAAACCTGTGTTCAGTTCAACACTCAGTCTCGTCCTTGGCTCCTACTCCTGACATAACATTTGGCAAAGAGAATAAACGGTATGGACGTGCGTGTTACATCATTTCGGCCGTGTTTGGAGCTTCCTGGTGAGCTGCCCGTCCCTTGGGCGAGGTGGTTTGCCGCTTTTCAAACATATCTGATGGCACTGGACTTTGGAAGACTGGAGAAGTTGAGGGCACGGGCGCTGTTGGTTCATAATTTAGGAATGGAGAGACAACGTATATTAAGTACTTCAGGCGAGTGTGATAGCTTTGAGGAAGTGGTGGAGCTAATGGTGCGACATTTTCACACCCTGGAAAACATCATCATCCACAGGATCTAGTTTCAAACAGCGCCACCAGCGGACTGGCGAGTCGGTGCAACGGTTTGTGTCAGACCTGCGCCAGCTGGCCAAAGACTGTCAATTTGGAGCGCTGGAGGAAGAGATGGTCCACGACCAGTTGGTGGAACATACTGTTTGCCCAGCTACGAGGTCGAAGCTCCTTACATTCTCGGGTGAACTGACATTGTCCAAGGCCATCGAGTTAGCGCAGCAGTTGGAGGCGGCAGACAAGCTATCATGGGAGCTCAGTGAGAGAGCGTCACATCGCTATTTTGAACCACAGTTGACAGTGCAAGCAGTGGACCCGGACAGTGATGACAACGTAGATGATGAAGGGAGCTACACTAATGCTGTCAAGATGAGGTCCACCGTGGAGACACCCAGGTGTTTGGGTTGTGGGTCCACCAAGCACTGCTACAAGGCTAGGGAGTGTCCAGCAAGAGGGAAATGCTGCGGCAAGTGCAGACTTTTGCATCATTTCGCCAGAGCATGCCACAAGTTCGAGAGAGGGGATCCGAGGTGTAAGGAAGACCCTCCCACTCCCACGGTTATTCACACTGTCCCTGAGTACTAACGGCCATTCCTACTGTATGGTGGGACTGGACGGGGTAACAGTGCCACTGCTGACTGATATGGGTGCGGTGAGCTCCGTGTTGAATTGGGCAACCGTAAGGAGCTATTTCCCACATTATCGTATTAGAGGTGACTCAATGCCGCTGTGTGGTTATGGTGGAGGAAGACTGGCCACGGTGGGATCAGTGAGGCTGACAGCTAGGTAGAAGTCGGCGAAGGTGTGCGACCAGAGGTTCATCATGACTGCCATGGGAGAGAACATTATGGGATGTGATTTGTTTTATGGCCTGGGTTTCACCATCACGAGCGGCGTTGGAGAAGAATGGTCGGGTTGTGGTTTGTGGGACTGGCCGGTCCCGCGAATGGACAACAGAGCTGTGTGGGACGAAAACTTGCCTGGCACTCTGGAGGAAAAGCGGAACTAACCCCACCCAGGGCCATCGCAGGAGGGTTCCAGTGCCAGTGCCCAAGTAGCCCTAGCTGAGGGAACTGGGCGGGTGGCTGGCTCCATCTGCTTTCGGATTTTGGCTGGGAGGGCTCGGAGAGCAGGAAGCCACAACGGCAATGCCAGCAGCGGAAATGAAAGCGAACGAGGCAGGACCGGCTGGCATGGTGAGACGACGTGCCAAACAGAAACACTGGAAGCCAAGTAGAGTCCCTTTGCGGGTTGTGGATGTGGTCCAGCCCAGGGAGGAGGCCCAGTCGAGAGGAGTTCGGGTCAAGCGTCGGAGACGAGATGACCAGGGGTGGCTGCAGGTGGTGGCTGTTCAGATGGATGCCTATCTCCAGCTATCTGATGGCTCATGGAGGCACCCTAATGAGCTGTGGCACACCTAGGAGAAGAAGGGGGTGTTTGGGCCTGCGTGTGGGGCGTCCCCAGTGGTGTGGAAGAGAAGGCACATCGGAGTTGAATCATCTGACTGTTATCCGGGGGGGTGGTTCCTCTCTCGGGGCAGACTGATGGTTGGACAGTGTGTGATACATGTGTTAGAAGGGGGGATAGCCGGTATGTTTATTGTGTTATAGTTCATGGGATTATTTTGTGCATTTTCTCTTATTTTAGGAACACAGCAGTTATTTTCTTTTAGTTGGACTGTTTTTCTTTTTCTAGTTCAGATGGCAGAATAATCTGTCTTGCCATGTGGGGGTGGGACAGCAGTCCACCTGTCCTCCCCTAGTTTTAGTTATGTTGAGTGACTGTGATATGCCCCTTTTAGGTATTTCTGTTTAGTTTTTTTAGTGTGTGATTTGGGTTCCAAATTGGAGTGGGTCTTGATCATATGTGTGTGTTTTGGACCTTTTTGAAGCGGGGGGAGAATGTTGTGTTGGGGACTGTTGGTGTGTGACACGGGTGGTGACTCCGCCTTTCTGGTTCCGCCACCACCCAGGGTATAAGAGGGCAGGGAGAGAGAGGGGCGGCCTCTTGGCCCCCTCTTTGCCTGGCGGATGTGCATGTGTATGGTGAGAAGGCATCATCAATAAACCTGTGTTTAGTTCAACACTCAGTCTTGTCCTTGGCTCCTACTCCTGACATAACAGCTAGTACATCAGAAAATTACAGGAGCACAATGTAGACTAGAAATGTAATTTAATCATGTTTATCACAAATCACCAGGTGGGGTCACAAGTCATGTGTGCACATCACTGCCAATTCATAATGAATCAAACTGAACAAATATTTTACATTCTCTTCACACCCGACTCCCTCCCTTCCAGCTCTCATTATCGCCAACATGGCTCCATCATAAAGCCTCATTGTGTGTCAGGTAAAGGGTCAGCAGCTTTCATGTGGCTGGTCGGTAGCTGGATTTGGTAACTGATCAGAATACCTCAAAGAACATTTTTCTTGAAGTGGTAGTATAATTAAATAATATGGTAGGGGCATTTGAATCATTATAATACATATTACATATAATACATATGATTGAATTTATAAACCATTTATGCTTATTTTAGTTCGTAATCATTTTAGAAATGTTATAAATAGCGTAGCAAATTTTAAATTTGTTTTAAAGTAATGAACCATTGTTTATAAATGCAGTTTAAAACAGTTTATAAGCCTGGCATGTAGACAAAACAATTAGAGTCTTTTTCAAAAGACAAAAAAAATATTCAAGTCCTTTTAGTTGTTGGATAACTTTGCAGGTTAATCACTGGTTAGATTTATGGCTAAATCGAACTCGTCCAAGATACTGATGAGTTAATGCTTCTGTATAAATGTGAAGTTAATCCGATGCAGGTACTTTTGAAGAACTGTAGAGTTTTCGTTATTATTAATCAAGTCAGACCTGCCTGGGTACTTTGAGTATAGCCCTAAATGTTCTAAGCAAAATTATCATAGAGTTTAACACAAAATTACACAGAGAACTAAAATATTTCGAACAATATATTATGAACACTGTAACTCTAGTTGTGGACCATATGATCACATCCAGCCTGGCCAGTGTGTACCTTTTGGTTGAATAAACTATCAATCCTGTAACTGTGCAGAAAATCAGTTTTGTCTCAATTTAAGAAGGAAAAAGACACTGGAATAACACTTTATGAAATGAAAAAACCTTAGCGAGCAAGCTCACATACTCCATGCATCTCCATATCCGAGTTCTCGCTGAACAATATAATGCATGCCCTCATCTGATTTGAATATAAACCTGGCATGTAGCCAAAAGAATTAGTGTCTTTTTCAAAAGATAAAAAAAAATCATATTCAAGTCCTTTTAGTTGCTGGTTAAAGGTCTGATGACATGATTTTGACTTCATCTAATTTTGCAACACAATTTCAATATGACAAAATAGGTTGGTCTGTGCAGTTCTAAGTCAAACAGGCTTTTTTCACGTGAATATCCAACATTTTCATGAGCGCCACGTCACAAATTGCGTCAGTGGCTGGAAAACCCCCCGGCCATGTTGTGATGTCAGCGACAGAACACAGCACTTGGCTGCCCATTGTACACACAGGATGGAAGCGATAGAAAACATCGACAATGGTATTGGTTTGTGTTGTCCAATCTTCAGACAATTATAGTTCAGAAGAATGGGATGATAATGAAGAATCTGGGGGCATCAGATCTTATAGGTTTGAGCCGTGCCAAGCGGGCATCGTGCCTAGCGAGTCAGACTCAGAGAGTGACGGTGGAGAGGCACACATGCCCGCCGCAGCAGCAGCGGCAAACACACGGCAAGGGAACACTGAGTGGTACGCTTTTGTTACAGATATTGCAACAAATTATTTGTTCATAAATATAATGATTTAAACCTGATTTTTCAATAAAATCATAGCAGCGTATTCTCTGTGGCTCAGGCATCGGGTTTATTATGGATTATCTTTTGAGTTCTTGTTGTTTTTATGTTTTGTACATGTGGTTTATGTGCCGTTTTGACCCACTTTTAGGTGGGCACTGTCCAAGAGTCGCCAGTCCGACCATGCCCCCTCTCCATTTGACAGTCAGCTGTTCATGTTTTGTGTGCACCATCTGCCGTTTTGTCAGCCAGCCAATATTGTCAACACTATCACGACGTGGTAGCCACTCCACACCGCCATGGTTTTGTCACGCCCCTTGAAGCGATGTCGGCCCTGGGGTGCAACCGTGGTTAACTAGCCTCCTCTCCGTGTGCTCGCTGGGTGATGTTGGCACCGAAGGCCAACTGTAAGTGTTTCTGTTTATTTTTGTAAGTCTTCACCTTTTTGGGAACTGTTGTCATCAGTTTTATGTTCAATACATGTGCTGTGGTGAATCCTGCGCATAAATCCATTCATCCTTCCCCTCCTCGTGCGCTCCTTGTCATGACCCTCCGTGCGCTCTTACGCAGTGCACGGAGAGGGAGGATGAAATAATGAGGATTTACGTGTAGGGTTCACCACAGCACATTTAATACAGAAAGACAGACAATTCCCAAAAAGGTGAAGATGTACAAAAAACACAAGCACACTTACTGATGGCGGTTGGGGGCCGGCATCGCCCAGCAAACGAATGAGAGGAGACACGTTTGCCACAGGTGCGCCCCAGAGCCGACATCGCTTCAAGGACGCACAAGAACCACAGCGAACATGGAGTGACTTACACGTCGTGAGAGTGCTGAAAATATTGGCAACTAACAGCACAGATGACAATACTATGGACCAGCAGTATGTGACTGGCAAACGGCCGCGAAGTACACACACTGCTGGTGATGGTGTGATGAGAAGCACCTGGGCGAGGACCGGGAAAGGTGATCAGCGGGAGTGGGAATCAGCTGGTGATAATGAGAGAGGGGACGTGGCCGGACCGACGAGCTGTCCGCATGCGCTCACAGAAAGTAGGTCAAAGCAGCCATCTAACAGCTGCCAGCCAGACAGTGGCTAAGGAGAGGAAAGCACACTGAAATACATACTATACATACATAAACAGCAGCACCTAAACCCACAGAGAGGTCTGGAATGAGCCGGAGGAAACCAAGCCGGCTCAGTTCCTGACACTCCTCCTGCGTAAAAGCAAACAAGAAGCGCACGAGGAGGTTTATGACAGTTGAAGCTGAAGCGTGTGATGTGATCTTTCACAGCCTGCTGTTTATCTAAGCCTGTGACACAACACAAAGGCACAGTCATAAAATTAAAACAAGAAACCAGAGAAATTGTGAGCTACAAAGCTGCTGGCATTCCAGTCAACAACACCGGTGTCCGTTCTGTCGCTTACGTCATTGGTGACTCCTCCTTCATTCGGTGGGTGGCACCACAGTCCAGTCAGCGGCTGCGGTTTTTTGATGATAACTAGTTTATGCAGGCACGGTTGTAAATATTATATTGATCATCGACAATGACTTTTGGGTTTACACAACATGCTAAAAAAAAAAAGTCAAAATTGTGTCATCAAACCTTTAATTTTGCAGGTTAACCACTGGTTAGATTTATGGCTAAATCGAACTCGTCCAAGATATTGTTGAGTTAAAGCTTCTGTACAAATGTGAAGTTAATCCGATCTGAAACGTTGAAACTATACTGCAGAAAACAAAAAATCCTGCCCATTACAATACTGTAAAGTAGCAGCTTCATGCTAGAAAAAGCAGATGTCAATACTTTACTGTAATCTAATGATTTATACAGTGTCATCATCAGTGCATATTATTAAAGTATTAGAATTTGTCATGCTATTACATAGTGGTGGCTCATCAAATTGTTCCTGATCTGTCCATCAAGAAATATGTAAAAATTTACTGTTCAAAAACAGTGGCATCCGTCATGTGAGGAGCTAGCATACTGAAGTTTAGTTTTTGTCGTTTTCCTGTCGCTTTGTTAAAAAAAAAAAATAAAAAAATAAACGTCATTAGGTTATTAGTCTGCTTGAACATGAGACACCAGAGGAAATGGGTCAAAAAAACTACACCTGGTTTGAAGCACTTGCAACAGAGACCATAATCTAAATGTAAAGAAGTGATTAAAGTGTGTGAGGGTCATTCAACAAGCAGCTGTGTAACGCACCATGAACTGAACATAAGGTCAAAGGTTATAATCACCAGCCCCAGCAGTTGTCAGCTTCTTCTTTGGGTGTATGTTGTATCTGTGCAGCCAAATGTGGCATAAAAACATTAATGCATTGTAAGGAGAGGCCATAGGGATGAGTGGGGTGACAAGATAAATGGGGGTGGAGGAGAGGGTTTTGAGGAGAGTTTATCATAAGTAACAAGTAAAAAGAGAAACTGTTCCTACAATTTCCTTTTTATGTCAACATCATATACTCAGCAGATATCTTCAAGTTTTAATTTGTGTGCATCACTGTCACATGGAAATGGTCATTCACACAATCTATGATGGACCATGTACCTGATGGAAACACCAGGTGATGCAGAAGAGAAGACTGGGACAACGACAGAAGCAACATTCTAGGTGGAAATTAAGGTGGAAACTTGTCCATAAGAAGCTAGATTCAATCTAGCAGCAACAAAAATACCTAAGGATCATTTCTTGAGACGAAAAAGTGGCCAAGAGAACTATCGGGAAGGTGGTATAAAGAACATAATGAGACACAACAATGGGGTAATATAAGGGGACATGCTGGAAAAAAATGACAGCATGGCTGATAAAAGGAAAGGAGTCCCTATTTGTACACAATTTATATCTGGAATGGTTTAACATGTTCTGACAAGAACAGACAGGAAAGCATGACATAAAGGGGAAAACAAGCAGTGTTGGTAAAAATACAATGAAATGAAGCCAGAAGAATATTTTCAAAAGAAATAACTCAAAAGAAGCAGGGCAGGTTAAGTACAGACAGGGCCCCAAAATTTATACCTGCAGAACACATTTACATTTGTCATCTGGAAAATGACTCTCTAAAGACCAGTTACCAGAATTGATGAAAATTTTGTTCTTGTATATATGTATAAAGGGAACTGCTTTAAATTTTATCAGCTCTGAGGTTTTCATTTGCATTTTAAAAAAAACAAAAAAAAACAAGAGCACTCTGAGGCGAGTGCAATATCCCCCATCTCCATTTTCTTTGAAGATCCCAATACTTACTGACAGAAAGCAGTTCTCAACTTTTCAATATAATTACTGTGGCAGAACCAAATTATGATAAACCCATCATCCACAAATATACAATAAAGTATACAACCCATAGTTGTAGGGCAGGATCCCGAGGTGAACTTGTGTAGCAAGGTTGGTGACCCTAGAGAGCTTTACACTTTCTATAGTAAGAGAGCATAGGGAGTGTCAACCTTGGCCTTTGACCTTTTGACCCCAAACCTGTAGTCAGAGGTCATGATCTCAGAGGGAACCTGTGTACCAGGTTTGATGACCCTTTCTTTGTTGCTGAGATGCAGTATAGTTTATAAGACATTTTGATGGTGACCTTTGGCCTTGCAATCCCAAAACCATAGTCATACTTCAGGGTCACAGGGTGAACCTGTGTACCAAGTTTGGTGACTAGAGCTGCAGCGACGCGTCAACGTCATCAATTATGTCGATTATGTAGATACGTCGACTTACGTACAATATGTCGACGTATCGCTGTGCTTACATTATTAACCAAAACGACAACACCACTACGCAACGGCCAGACAAAAATGAACTTTGTAAAAGCGTGGAGCAAATGCTCTAAAGTGTGGGAATTTTTTAAACAAAGACCTAATAAGATGGTGCTCTGCACCCTGTGCAGAAGAGAAATGACCTACCACAGCAGCATAACTGCTATGCACAAACATTTAAAAAGAAAACATCCTGGAGCACTCAACTTCAAGAGAACCAAGGAGCAAATTCAGCAGAGTAAGTATTTCTTACCATGAGAGTTAAAGGTCTGATGACACAATTTTGACTGCATCTAATTTTGCAACACATAATTTCAATATAACAAAATAGGTGGGTCTGTGCAGTTTTAAGTCAAACAGGCTTTTTTTCACACGAATATCCGATGTCTTCATGAGTGCCATGTCACCAATTGTGTTAGTGGCTGGAAAACCCCCCGGCCATGTTGTGACATCATCGGGAGAACACAGTGCTTGGCTGCCCATTGTACACGCAGGATGGAAGCGGTAGAAAACATCGACAATGGTTCCAGCACATGTAGTCTGGAATTGGTTTGTGTTGTCCAATCTTCAGACGATTATAGTTCAGAAGAATGGGATGATAATGAAGAATCTGGGGGCATCAGACCTTATAGGTTTGAGCCGTACCAAGCAGACATTGTGCCTAGCGAGTCAGACTCAGAGAGTGACGGTGGAGAGGCACACATGCCCGCCGCAGCAGCAGCAAACACATGGCAGGGGAACACCGAGTGGTATGCTTTTGTTACAGATATTGCAACAAATTATTTGTTCATAAATATAATTTATTTAAACCCGATTTTTCAATAAAATCATAGCAGTGTATTTATAATAAAATTGAAACATCTACCTGATACTTTCAACGCCCCCTCCCCCCAAATAAACAAATCAAAAGATACTATTTTTTATTTTTGCAGGTGCCAGTGTGGTCTGTGTGTGAGCATGACAACGGAGGAGGAGAGTATTTGCTTCAGGAGCAGGACAAGGTGAAGCAGGAAATTTCGGACAGTGCTCTAAAGTGTATCACTGGTCATCACAACTTCCCCGCGGTGCGTCTGAATCAAGATGTGTTGGAAGTGGCCTACTTCACCTATAAACATTATGTGAACGTGGATTATGGGAACAATTGGAAGTGATATACAGCTTACAGACAATTCATCTGATGGTGCTACCACTACCTTGGTGAGAAAGTTTGCGTGCCAATACCTGCCTGTGTCATTCACAAGATCAGACAGACCTTTCCACAACAAGATGGACAATATGTTGGTTTTACTTATGCTGACTAACTACCTTTATGTTTTCATGGTATTGTTTTTCATTCAATAAATGTTTATCTGACCACAACTGTTGTCAATTTTTACAAGAAAATAAAATTACTAAATATTTATAGTGTGATACTTGAAAATCTCATACTGTTGTCATCATTTGGACGTTGCATGCAATCCTGTATTAATCCTGGGTATTTGAACAAAAGATAGAATTTTTTTTTATTTTGCAAATATAATTTTTTTTTTAGTAAATTAGAGCATACTCGTGGCCATAACTTATCATTTTAAAGTTCAATTATCTGTAAAACCCCTTTAGAAATTAAAATTATTCTCTGTGTTACTGATGGCAATATCCTTAAAAATAATGTATTCCCTATTATTTATGTCTCATAAAAAAATGCAATTTTGTTTGTTATTGTTGCTTAACTTCTTTTGTCTTGTATCAACTAGCATGTGATTTTCAACAATAATAAGAAAATAGAAGCAACTGATAGTCCTCATTTTTTTTAGAGTTTGGTCACAAGAAAAACAATACTCATAACTGGTATAGCACACATGTACTATAACTATCAAAAATATTAAATTATTATAACAGGAAAAAGTCCAAATTAGTGGCAATGAATACAATATAGTCAGTTGGCGTCACAAACCGAGCCCGTGTTATCCTGCAGGCTCGGTTCTGACCGTTCTCTGTGGCTCAGGCATCAGGTTTATTGTGCATTATCTTTTGGGTTCTTGTTGTTTTTATGTCTGTGTACCTTTTCTTTTCCATGCCTGTAGCCGCTGCTCTGGCCGGCGGTTGTTTGGACAGCCGTTTTGACCCACTTTCAGGTGGGCACTGTCCAACATTCGCCGGTCCGACCACGCCCCCACTCCATTTGACAGTCAGCTGTTTCAACCCGGTAATTATCTTTCCAGCGCCTCGCCCAGGTGTGTCCAATTTGTCACGCCAGCAGTGTTTGTACTTAGGCGACTCTTGCCAGTCAAACACTGCTGGACCATTGTGTATGTGGTGAATCCTGCGTGTAAATCCATTCATCCTTCCCCTCCTCATGCACTCCTCCTGCGTAAAAGCACACGAGGAGCGCATGAGGAGGCTTATGACAGTTGGAGCTGAAGCGTGTAATGTGGTCTTTCACGGCCTGCTGTTTATCTAAGCCTGCGACACAACGCAAAGGCATAGCCGTAAAACTAAAACAAGAAACCAGAGAAACTGTGTGCTACAAAGCTGCTGGCACTCCAGTCAATAACACCGGCGTCTGTTCTCTCGCTTACGTCATTTCTGACTCCTTCTTCATTCGGTGGGCGGCACCACAGTCCAGTCAGCAGCTGCGGTTTTTTGATGATAACTATGTTATGCAGGCGCGATTGTAAATATTATATTGATCATCAACAATGACTTTTGGGTTTACACAACATGCTAAAAAATGTCAAAATTGTGTCATCAGACCTTTAAGTCTTAGTGGCTGGGACTTGTCATTGTGTATTTACTGTTTAAAACTAGCTTAATGGTAACTCAACTAATACTCTGTTGTATCTTCCCATATGCTAAATGGTAAAGCCACGACCGCTATCTATCACAATTTGCAGTTTGTAGAGTATTAATTTACATAGAGATTATGCGCATAAAGTTTATACAGAAGTCTATTTATTTCATCGTTTGTCCTTTTTCACATCTGTTGCTGTGAATCTCCCGCAGTGGAGGTAGAGACCAGCGAAATATCTCTCTCTCTCTCTCTCTCTCTCTCTCTCTCTCTCTCTCTGCATTAAGGGGTCCATTGCAGACTCACTCTCATTTTGTATGCAATTTGCAGGTTTTTTTAATATAAATTGAAAGGACACATTTTATTTATTTACATGGACGTTTTGAAAGTCGGGAATTGTATTAATACTCCGCAAGTCAAAACTTTTCAGACTCATAGTATTATGTAAGTGATAAGTAATAAAGTTTGCCATGATTGTTTCATAATTTATTTGTTATAATGTGTCTCTAAGTTAAGGATGTGACTGTATGTACGCCCCACATGACTAACTCTCTCTGACAGCATCCACAACATGACTGCTAAGGATATGAGACCCCTTTCTATTGTGGATAGTCAGGACTTCCGTGAGATGATAAACACATTTTACCTAGGGTACACACTTCCCACCAGAACATACTCCACCAAACAATTTATACTGAACTTATGTTGGACCAAAGTGAATTAGGTTTGTTTTGCACTGTTTACTGAGGACTGAATTTATTCTAGGTTTATGGATACGAGTGCATTGCCCATAGAATGCAAGTATTCCTGTCTGAAACAGGCATCCCAATTAGGCTTTACAGGCCCAAATGTAGGCTGTGTTTGAAAGTGGAATACAAAGAGGTGTAGGCTATATGTCGGCAATCACATGTTAGACTTTGACAAATATAAAAGGGAGTAAATGGCACTAAGAGTTATCTGACCGTGTGAATATTAATTACAGAATACCTAATTACTGAAAATGAATGGGACATCCAATATTAGTGACTGCTTCAGATCCCTTGTTTATTTGTTTGTCAGATCACTTATTTGTGTGATCTTTTATCACTTATATTCAAGATAATAGGGTATCCTGCACTTTGGGGAATGGGAGTTATTCAGTCATCATAATTATTTTAGTTTATATCACTGTTCAGTGATGGCGTTCAGTGTAATATTGAATTTCTTCTGTGTATCGTCAAACTCATGCAGTACTATAACAGGACGTGTTTACAAATATTTGAGACCCATTGTAGTGCATCATTTTATATTTTAGCAATGTTTTGTTATTAAAAGGTTTTTTAAAACTGTAATCAACCGAATTAACTACAAAACACCCAACATTATTATACATAGCAGAAGGACCCGTTTGACTGCAACCATTGCATCACTGTTGGCCATTCAGTAAATATTTAACTAAAAATGATTTATTTTGTTATCTGGGCATTTTTGTGTCCTGTGTTTAGTCGTTAAGTCATTCCGGCCATTCCGCTCTACAATCATGGCGGTATTATTATTAAGTTTTTAATTTTTAGATACTCATGCAGGGGGGGGGGGACTCGCTGCCCTACAAAGTACAGTAGTACCACACGGGTGAAGCAGAAGCAGGGACTCCCGTCTACCATTGAGTGGGCAGGCTGGGTGTGCCTCCCGACGAAGGACCGTGGCCTGCCTGGTCGGGCCGCTGCTTCTCCCGGCATGTTCTGTGTTGGATACATCGGTGTTCTTTGTCAGACCCCAGTCCCCGCCCAGTCTGCTCACGCGCCTCATGTTCTCCACATATACCGAATTAGTCTTTAGACCTACACAATCACTGCAACTGGGCTGCACGGTGGCGCAGTGGTTTAGCACTGTGGCAGCACAGTTTTACCCTCGGCCGGGGGATCGCGGGGATCATGAGATTGTGGGTTCGATCCCAGCCCCCGACCAACAGTGAGCTGTGTGGAGTTTGCATGTTCTCCCCGTGTTGCGTGGGTTTACTCCGGGATTTCTCCGGTTTCCTCCCGCATACCAAAAACATGTAGGTTTAGGGCGCTCGCGCACGCAGCGACCAGCAGCCGGTGGCTTGTCACCAGACTGCAAACCAAATCTACCTACGGGTACAAATAAGTAACAAAAAAAAAACAAACAAAAAAAAACTTCATGGTATAATTTTTTTAAGCATTAAATCTTCAGTATTATCTTTTTCTAGTCACATTTGTCACTTTTCGCTTCCTCGTTTTGCTCATGGTGTGCTGTAGTTACTGATGCTGTGATGTCACGTATTATCCATTCAGTATGGAGTCAATGTAAAACCTCACACACACCTCTAGAAGCCAGAGCATGAGGAGAGAGCGATGATTAAACTTTTATTTAAAATTACATATTTTGACTGAACAACTCCATCCTCGGGGATGCATACCCTCAGCAAAACATGCATAGAATCTTATGTCAGTCTGACAAACGGTTCAAGAAGTATGTGTGGAACACACACATACACACAGAGAGAAAGAGAGAGAGAGAGAGACTTTGACTTTTAAAAAATGCCTTTATTGCACAATTCAAGAAAATGTAAGAGCACCAATATCATTCCACCAAGTGTCTCACATTGGAAAAGTGCAAACATAAGTCATCCCCTTCCCCCACACAACACAAAGTATTCCTTGCAGTCCACCCATTCCACATTGCCAGTGGCAGTAATCCGAGTCTTCCTTGTAGTCCGTGCAAAGACGAGCCACAGGCCTCCAGTTCTTAAGCAAGGCCAAGTCCCCTTCCTCCGATAGCAGAGATAGCGCTGTGCGGCCGCAGCCAGTTTCGTTGTACGTCCCAGAGACATTTTCCTCATCTCAGATGGATTGTAGTCCTTAGACCATGTGGGATTTTCAAGCAAGTCATCTTTGCAGCAGGCTCGTCCAGATTGTAGAAAGAAAACGTTGGGGCATCCATGCCCTGCAGGCGAGTAAACCGTGACCTTGTAGTCCGTGCAAAGAAGAGCCACAGGCCTCCCGTTTTCCAGCCAGGCCAAGTCCCCGTCCTCGGGCAGCAAAGATAGCGCTGCGCGCCGGCAGGAGACCGGTAAAGATCCAGTTCCGTGACGGTCAATTACAGTCAATTAGAAACGTCATATAAAAGTCTGATCGAACAATATCCCAAAAATGTGTAAAACAGGCAGAGGAACGACCGCCATTTATTCCTTCTGTAGGGCGCGCTTGACCCCTGTTCCCCCTGCTGCTTTACACAGGGCTGTCAGGTGTTTCTTGAGGCGAAAACGTTTCCTTTCATCCAGGAGGTCAAGACCAACCTGTCTTCTTTGCACATTACTAACTAACTAACTAACTAACCTGCACTTATATAGCGCTTTTCTAGTCACAAAGACCACTCAAAGCGCTTTTCATTAATACTAACCCTCTATTCTAAGGGCCTATAGGAAACAGACATCTAGGGACAATTTAGAACAGCCAATTAACCTAACATGCATGTTTTTGGCATGTGGGAGGAAACCGGAGAAATCCCGGAGTAAACCCACGCAACACGGGGAGAACATGCAAACTCCACACAGATCACTGTTGGTCGGGGGCTGGGATCGAACCCACGATCCCACGATCCCCACAATCCCCCGGCCAAGGGTAAACTGTGCTGCCACAGTGCTAACCACTGCGCCACCGTGCAGCCCAACAGACTTAATGAATTTATCAGTGTCACTGAAGTAGTCAGTGACTTTAATGGCCTTGTTATAGGTTTTATCCAGAAAAGCATTTATTTCTTCCAGTGAATACAAACGCGTGTTTGTACTGCATTTTGCCTCAATAGACTCAGTATTGGACACAGTGTCGGGATCAGATTCCATTTCCTCGTCAGCACAACTCAGCTGTCTGTTTGGTTCATCTGGGCCAGTGGATTCATCATGGGCCACATTTTCCTGGACGCCACCCACAGCAGCTGACTGTCGCTGTTCCGTCCCCTGCTGTGAAACGGTAGCAGCCTCCGGAAGCACAGCCGCTGATGTCACACAGCTGCTGATGTCACACAGCGAGATTCTGACGCACCATCAGTGACAGTTTGGGCGCCATCACCAGCGACGCTCCCGGCCGTAAGCTGGGCTGCGGGCGCCACAGCTGGGCTGTCCACAGACACAGCGGCAGACTACGGAGCAGGACCGGCGGAAGGCCCCGCAACGTCGTCCATATTAGCGGCAGGAGTGGAGGCCGCGGCGGGAGCGGAGGCCGCGCCGGCAGCCTCAGCTGCTGCGGAAGGCCCCGCCACGCCGTCCGCAGCAGCAGCGTGAGCAGAGGGCACACCGCCGGCACCAGCCGCGGCTCCATCAGAGCTCCCCACCCGCTGCCTGTGCGGACAAGCAAACCGTTTATGGCCCACGTCTCCACATTCAAAACTCTTCATCTGTCCTGAGCTCGCATACACCATATAGGCTCCGTCCCCGTGTTTGACCCGGAAGGACACTTCCAGAGTCGCAGTTGGCAAGTCCAAAAACATGAACACCTGTCGCCTGAGTGATTTCACATGGTTTAACTTGGTCTCCTTGCATCCCAAAGTCAGAGTTCTAAACGGGCCCGCAAACTTCCCAAATCTGCAGAGCTCCGTCGCCAACTGCTCGTCAGTGATGAAAAGTGGAACACCTGAGACGGTGATATGCGTTGATGGGACAGATAAGGGGGACACCTGTACATAAGTTTCCCCGATAACAACACCGCTTGCAACCAGTGTGTGGACATCCTCTTCAGCAGCCAGAAACGCAACTACAGCTCTATTCATTTGGGACGCAAAGCAGATCGCATCATGGCCCACCTGCTCGGCCACAGCCAGAAGCACCTCCTCCGGACGGAGGTGGCTTTTCCAAGGTCGCCATTCTCCACCCAAAAAAACAAAAACTGAAAATGCGGCCAGTAGTAGAGAGAGATATTCCGTGCATTTATAGATAGATGAAAGTGAAAGATGCCCTTAAAGACGGGCTGACCTTATGTTGGACTTAAGTGAATTAGGTCTGTTTTGCACAATTTATTGTGGATTGAATTTATTATCGACTTATTCTATTAAGAGAATGATGCCAGAGAATGTTTTTTTATTATTTATGTTGGGCGGAATTTAGTTTAAAGTGAATGATGTCCTAAAATAATATTATTTCACTGTTTGCTATGGGCTGAATTTGTTTTACTTGTGGAATAGATAATGTAATAATGCCCTAAAATCCCTTTTTTGAATTATTCACACATTGTTTGAATTTGTAAGGCCTATTTCTTGTAAGAGAAATGCTTGACTTTGACCAAAGAATTAATCAACTTAAGAGAAAATAGTCGTTAGACTAACCGGTAAAAATAATTGTTAGATTAGTTGACTAATCGAAAAAATAGTCGTTCGAGTAATCATTTAAAAAAATAATCATTAGCTGCAGCTCTCTTGGTGACCCTAACTTTATTTGTTGTACAGTAATAAGACATAGGGAATGTTAACCTTGACCTTTTACCTTCTGATCCCAAACCCATAGTCTGAGGTCAGGATCCCAAGGTGATCCTGTACACCAGATTTGGTAGCACTTGCTTTACTCATTTTATAGTAATAGTAAATGTAGCATTTACCATTTACATAGTACAACTGCAATGTTAAAGTAGAACTGAACTCACCTTTTTGCCAAAAAAGTAGAATAGCAGATTAATTCCTTATTACCTATTGTATTTTTCAACACATAAAAGAAATTTTTAGGCCGTGCGATGGCCAAGCTATAAGCCGATAAACTTTTGCCTCTGGCTGGCAGTGCCAAACAAACCGGAAGTAGTGCAGACGACGCTGCGTGACGTCACGAGTGTGACCCTTATCAAAACAACAATGGCAGATGATAGCAGTTCCAGCAGTCAAGAACACCAGAGTTTTCAGAGTGAAGAGGCATTCAGGATCGGTGACAAGACAGAGGAGGATGCAGGAGTGTCAAGTGAACAGGAAGAGAGCGAGGGAGGCATCGAACCGTACAGATTAGAGCCAGAATTTTCGGGGGATTCCGGCACCGACTCAGACCGCAGCAGTGATGGGGAGGAGAGTCGCTTATTGAATACAGAATGGTGAGTCTTTACTTTGGCATGTTTGGGGTGTCAGGATAAGGAAAATTAACAATAAAAAAGGAAGGGAAAAAAACCCATCAGCATTTTTCCAACTTATTACAGTGATCCCTCACTTATCGCGTTTAATGGGGACCAGAACCGACTGCGAAAAGTGAAAAAACCGCGAAGTAGCGTCACCCCCCCCCCCCCCCAAGGGCGTCACAAGCACTATTTTGCACAAAAAGGCACAAGAGAACAGCGAAAAGTGCCACTAAGCAACACGAGCGATAAAGAACAATGAATGCGGTCTTCCTTCGCTGGGTATAGGCGCTCGACAGGGAGCGAAGCTGGGTAAAACGTCTCGGCCAATCAGCTTGCGAGGTAAAACGTCTCGGCCAATCAGCTTGCGAGATTCCCGAGCGGTGAAGAGGTGGGCGGAGAGGAGTGGAGCGGTGGTCAGACAGGTAGATTTTCAGTTGTGCGGGCTCTCCGTGTTGATACCTGATGTTCTAATGTAGAAGGCAGGGAGTCTACATTAGAGCCGCATTCATTGTTCTTTATCGCTCGTGTTGCTTAGTGGCACTTTTCGCTGTTCTCTTGTGCCTTTTTGTGCAAAATAGTGCTTGTGACGCCCTTGGGGGGGGGGGTGACGCTACTTTGCGGTTTTTCACTTTTCGCGGTCGGTTCTGGTCCCCATTAAACGTGATAAGTGAGGGATCACTGTATATCTAGAAACGCATCGCTTCCCGGTCGCTTTTCCTCCCCCTTTCTTTTCTTTCGTCGCCATGACAGCTTTCCTTGGCCACTGAACAGATCTTCCCAGGTGTTGGAAGTGTTTTGTAGTCGACTATCACGATAAAATGCACCAAAAACAACCAGTGTCGACGTGCTCGCAATGGTAAACATGGAGGACTGGGTCACACTCGTGACGTCACGCGGAACTCCGGCTGCACTTCAGCGGATTTGTCTGATTTTTCAGGGCAGGAAATTCAAAATCGCGATTTTCTCCAAGATTCCGGGATTTGTGGAGGGGGTGCCAATGATAAATTATCTTTATAATTGTATGTACTATCACCCAGTGCCGTTCAATGCCGTTCAGTTCAGTTCTACTTTAACTTTGAACTTTGACCCCTTGACCCCAAACCCAAAGTTAGGTGAGGGTGTAAGTCATCCAAGATGTGTATTAGATACTGTATCGATATGAAAACTCTACATAATTTCTTTCAATAGTTATTGTGTTTAGAAGATTTAGGGAAAGCTCTGACCTTTGACCTCAAGGTCATCCAATGAGAGTGAAATTGCAGTATGTGCATCATTGAAGTATATCAAACCATGGTACCAAGTTTCAAAACAATCCAAACAAAACTGTAGGAGTTGATTTCACAAAAGTAGGACAGACTGACGGACAGACGGATGAATTGATCCATAACATAATCCCCTTCAGCCTTCACTCAAAGGGCTCTACCTCTTTGGGCTTCGTCTGGCGAGGGATTAAAAAAAAACAACATTTCTGTGAAAAGTCCAAACACTAACATACATGTAGCAAAATAGTGATTACATGTTCCTGTAAAAAAATGCTTGGTTGTTGACCCCCCCCCCCCCTCCAATCTAATAGTCCCTATGGCCAGTTGGCCAGTGAGCCAGAGGGTAATTTTGAACACTGAGTAAAGTTATATTTTCAATACAACATCCAATTTCTTCTTCTTAAAAGACTAGGGGCCTCATGTATAAAGGATTGTGCAAGTTTCATACTGAAAGATGGCGTACTCACAAAATCTGAAAAGTACGTGTGCACAGAAATTTTCAGATGTGTAACTGTTTGTATGCTAGATTCTCCACTCCTTTTCTTTACACATCCCAATTCATCATGAAAATCAGCGCATGTGCACAATCACTTTACTCCATCTTTGCTCCTCCACTAATGATTATGTAAATGACTATACACCCCTTTTGTCACTCTTCTGTCAAACAATGATCGTCAATCCTAGGGGAAAGTGCAACATAAAAAATGAATAACTTCATGGAGTGTGACACTGAGGTGTTGCAAATGGAGATGGTGGTCAGAAAAAAATTGTTCTTACCCTCCAGAATCTGCAGTAAATCCAATAAACATAAGTTTACGGAATGGACCAGTGTTACAATGGCAGTTATACCCCATTTACACAGGGGTGGAGATCATTGAAAGATCTGGCCAATTTTTGATCTATCAGTGACCTTCAGTGATCTCCACAGTTGCCACAGACTCCTCAAAGTTTTGCTCAGTCCAAAACATACAAGTATCTCCCAAACAATCCCGAAGATTTAAAAAAAAAAAAAACTGGTAGGGCCCTTAATGCAGCCAGGGTCAGACTTGCACAGTGAATGAAATAAAAATAAAAAAAAATAAAATAAAATAAAATGGGCTAGCATTAAAGTTGAAGTCAACAGGCAGATCACTGCTTATTGACAGAGTGTTGCTGACGGACGGCTGGACGGACGGACAGACAGAAAGACAGGCAGACGTGATGTTAGAAAGTAAGTAAATAAAGTAAATAAAGACCATTGAATACCACTCCAATCTTACAGCTGAATTTAGACTAGTTACAAGCCAAATCTGTCAGTGTCACCACCAGAATCCAAATCACCAAACGATAACCAGGTGGACCACATGGAGTTGCACAATATAAAAGCCTTTTATTTCCAGACTGTAATCTCCAAACTGAGTTATTTTAGACCAGGGATGTCAAACTCAATCCATTCCAGGCCAAGACCTTGCACATTTTACTTCCACCAAGTCTCTTCAGCAGATGGTTTTGCTAATCAGCAATCAGTGGGAAGAAATTCTGTTAAATCACCTGTGCTGGGCAAGCAAAACCTGCAAGGTCTTGGCCCGGAATGGAATGAGTTTGACATCCCTGTTTTAGACCATGGAAACATCTCCTCACTCCGAGACGGCTGCTTGTACAGCAAATGTCTGCACAGCAGCTAACAGGGTCCACCCGCAGGGATCCGCCTGTCCTCTGCCTCACAGCACGTACTGCGTTGGAGCCAGGGATTGATTAATTTGAAAGTGCATTTTGCTGACCGGAATTCCTTCCAGGAGAGATGGATCTGTGTGTGTTGCATTGTGAGTCAATTGTATAGTCTCTGGCAAATTTTATTATCTCTATGTCCCATTTACAGAAACAGGATCCAGTTCCCAATGGTGCTGGCTGTGGTCCAGGGTGTGAGGATGGTTATCTGAGGGAAATTAGACTATTATAATTAGACACAACTAGACGAGAGCACATTACACCGACTCTTTTTTCACTTCACTGGCTTCCAGTCCATTTTAGAATTAATTTTAAACTTTTACTCTGTTTTTAAAGCTCTTAATGGCCTTGCTCCATCTTATTTATCTGAGATTTTAACTGTCCGTGACCAAGGCAGAGCTTTGAGGTCATCCAATCAGCTTTTGCCGGATGTGCCCAGGTCAAAGTATAAACACTGGGGTGACCGAGTCTTTTCTGTTGTCGCCCCCAGGCTCCGGAATAATCTCCCCCCAACCTACGTGCCATCTCTGGCCTGGCCCTTTTTAAATCAAAACTTAAAACGTATTTGTTCAGGATGGCTTTTAATACCCAGTAGTGGTGACATTTATTCTCATTATTCTGTTTATCTTGTTTATATTTTTAGGTATTTATGCTTATCTGTCTGTGTTTATGTAATTTGTTTTTATGCTGTATGTGTTTCTAGTGCAGTTTAATTTTTCTGTAAAGCACTTTGGTCACCTATGGGTTGTTTTAAAGGGCTATATAAATAAAGTACATTACAATACATTGTTCATTGGGTTTCAATAAACCAAGTTTTGGAGATAAATCATGTAATAATAATCATGTTTTTCACAAACTAATTCATAGACAAAGCATTTTAACTGAAGTGGAAATGTTACTTTAACACATTTTGTGAGTTTCAGTTGTTATATGGTTTGGCAGACCCACCTGATAGAGCCAAATAGGATTTTGCAGACAGCCCTCAACTTTTCATGGCAGGTGGAAACTTTGTGGCTCGGCCCACATATACCTACACCACATTTGTTTTTATACATCCCACATGAAAAATTGCTGTACGCCATGTTTTTGTGCATGCACACAGTTTATACACGAGTCCCCTGTATTGAGTCTTTTGCATTGATGCTCCCAGTACAAGCAGTAATTTAGACGATGCTTTTTTGGCTAAATCAGATCTGTTGGTTCAAGCCTTAATTTAGCCTAAAAATAATCATTGAAAATTGGGCTGTGTTTAGCTCATCTTATGACCATATTTAACCCAAAAATAGATGTTGAAAATTGTGCTGCGTTAGTCCATCTAATACAAACCATATTGAACGAGAAAATAGTTGTTGAGAATTGGGCTGTGCCTAACCATATCAACCAAAAAATAGTTCAATAACTGGGTTTAGTCCATAAGGCTTGGCCCAAATTTATCCTCCAAATAGTTTTTGGCATTTGATGATGGTGGCGGAAGCCTATCTTGCTAAAGTCAAGTACACCTTTACATCTCTAACAATTTTTTTTTTTGTAAGTTTGGCATAGTGGTTGTAATATCTGGATCAATTTGAAACCAGTGCTAGTGCTATTAAAGAAGAAGAAAAAGAAGATGCCATCTTTAATGTCATTCAATCCATACAGCCAATCATGTACAGTAGAACGGAATTATGTTTCTCCTATCTACAATGTTAATCACATCTAGAATAAGAGGGGCCGCTGCCATGCAAGGTGCCGGCACAAACAACTTTTCCTTCCCCATTCTGTTATGCTGAGCACCAAGCTAGAAGGCAGGAAGTACCATTTTTATATGGTCTTTGGTATGGCCCGGCCGGGACTTGAACCCACATCCTCCTGGCTGTGGGGCGGATGCTCTACTATTAGGCCACCATTCCGGTGGTGTACACTTTAAAAGCGCTGTTTGAATACAAGACTGTTTTGCAAATTTCTTTTTGTGTTGCATCTCTTTATTGATATTCACACCCTAGGCTCCGGGCGCCCTTCCGTGGATCACCACCTTATCGTGGTGGAGGGGTTTGAGTGCCCTAATGATCCGAGGAGCTATGTTGTTGGGGGAACATGTCCCTGGTAGGGTCTCCCAAGATAAATTGGTCCTAGGTGAAGGCCCACACCAAGAGTGGTCCAGTAGATCCATATGAAAAAAAAGAATTACATCAAGGCAGGCAGGCAGGCAGGCTGGCTGGGGGGCAGACACCCCTGGTCTCATCTGATCTCAAAAGCTAAGCAGGGTCTGACTTGGTTAGTGCTTGGATGGGAGACTGTCTCCATCAATGTCATATTTCTGGAGAGAAAGGTAAATTTGGCTGTGATGGACTGGTGATCTGTCTGGGATGTACTCTGGCTCTTTCCCGAAGATGCTGGGATTAAACCCAAGATGGCTCTTTATCTTTTCAACCAAATTTAGTCCATGCAGAGACATCTATATGAAGATGTCTCTTCAACAACCTGAAAAAGATGGCTTTTCATCTTCACTTTTTAACCAAATCCGGACATTTTTAGACAGTTGTCAAAATCGTCTTTGCAACATTTTTTTAATCAATTTGTGCTGGGAAGATGGCTTGATTGGCACCTTGTGGAGGGGCCTCTAAGGCCCTTAAGATCCCTATGGGTTTTGGTCTCCTGCGTGCTTTAGCTCACCGTCTTGAAAGGACAATACACCCGATTCATTAGCACTGCTCCCTCTCAATCTGTCTGCTGCTCATACTCAACACAGCACAGG
This sequence comes from Pholidichthys leucotaenia, assembly GCA_020510985.1. Lineage (NCBI taxonomy): Eukaryota > Metazoa > Chordata > Actinopteri > Cichliformes > Pholidichthyidae > Pholidichthys > Pholidichthys leucotaenia. The sequence goes on along the minus strand of CM035842.1, from coordinate 328,355,380 downwards.
AATGTCTTATTGGAGAACAGATCAAAGGAGCAACAAGACTGTGTGCGTGCGTGTGTGTGTGTGTGTGTGCATATAACGCAATCCGTCATTTTATCCTCTTTACAAGCTACCCCTGAATTACTCCAGAAACACTGCACGTTTATTTGTGTCAAACAAATATGTACATTACATCCTCTCACACATGCTTCAAAACACACAAATACGTATATCAAATCCAGTGTTCCAAAATTGCACACATAGCATCATATTTTACACTTTATTCTTGAAAACAGTCACCATGCCCCCCTTATGAAACAATGAAAGGAATCCTTGTGGTGCAATAACCATTTCTTTTATTTTTTTTTAATTTAACCTTTATTTTCATTTACACAGGGTAGTTCCACTGAGAGGCAACCTCTCTTTTTCAAGGATGCCCTGTTCACACTCACACAGTTACACATTCACACCTGGAACCTGTCCAGTACAACCACAGACTGGCCCGTGGCCACTGAGCAGCTCCACTGGAGCAGTTAGGGTTTAGGGCCATGCTCAAGGGAACCACAGTGGGGTTAAGGAGGGTGGGGCAAACACTACGTCATCTGTCCCACCCAGATCTTATCCTGAAGGTCCTGGGACTGAACCAGTGACCCTCCGCTCACCAGTCCCCATCCGTAACCATTAGGCCACCACTGCCTTTTTCTGACATTTTTCATATATCTATCAATGTTTTCTTCCTGTATATGTGGGCTGTTCGGTAGCTTTACTGAAATTGTGGTCCATGTTTATCCTTAAACAGCTTAATTGCTTGTTTGTTCAGAATTCAGGATTGGTCAATGAAAAAAATAAATATGATCAAGTAAGATATTCAACCAGTGAAACAATACAGTTATCACCTTTCATATTTCATATAACCAAGCTGTACACACGCCTATTATTCACTCATATACACATTGCACAGATTTTATTATGATGTAAGGTAAATGTACTAAAACACGTGCTTTTACTTGTCAACAGTTTAACAGGAAGAAGAGATTATATCAGACAGAGAAACCTCACTAGTATTTTCTAGCAGCTCAATGATCACACACAGTCTTGGCATATCAGTATACATACAACGAAAGCATGAAGACCAGTGTCCAAACTATATGATTAAAGTGATGATGTCTACATGAAGTATTAAAGGACAATTCCTAAGTTAACCACAAAAGTGAATTACTATGTTGAGAAATGATTCAATCAACAGTTATTACAAAAATATGGTTGTCTGAGGAACAACTTTTAAAGCTCTTTTTGGAGGACACTGTCAAGACCCTCTTCAAAAACAGCAGCCAGGCTGTGATGTCAGCAGAGGGGCTAGAAGCCCACCTACTCACTATCAGTAATGAATATCTGCAGTAGTTTATCTTTTGAACAGGAAAAAAATATAACTCTGTATTCATATGAGGGACCACAGCCTTGAAACTAGAAAAGCACTCAAAGAGCACATAATTCCACCAAGGCTCTTTCCGTCCCTTATGGATCATCTCCAAAATGTAATGGGTTTGTGAGTAGGCCACGAGCCAGTTCTGGTGAACACTGCATCAAAGTCTATCCAGTAGTTTTGGCGTATTCTTGCTAACACACTGTGGGAAGATAAGAGCCTTGGCAGAGGTATGTGTCTTGGATCATCACCAAAATGTAATGGGTTCCTCTTTAACCCGAGGACCACCTCTGGTGAAAATTTCATCCAAATCCATCCAGTGCTTTTTGTGTAATCCTGCTGCACAAATACAAAAATGAGGATCATGTTCTTTGACTTCTCCAGTGCTTTCAACACCATCCAACCGATGATCCTGAAGGACAAGCTGCTGTGCGCAGGAGTGGACCAGCACCTGTCATCATGGATCCTGGACTACCTCACTAACCGGCCTCAGTTTGTGAGAACCCGGGATTGTGTGTCCAACACGATCATCATCAGCACGGGGGCCCCCCAGGGAACGGTTTTGGCTCCCTTCCTGTTCACCCTTTATACTGTGGACTTCTCACACAACACAACACACTGCCATCTACAGAAGTTCTCTGACGACTCCGCGATCGTTGGCCTCATCTCCAACGGGGATGAAGCTGAGTACAGAGGACTTATCCAGGACTTCGTGGACTGGTGCCATCGGAACTGCCTCCAGATCAACGCGAGGAAAACTAAGGAGCTGGTGGTGGACTGCCGCAGGCAAGGACAACCCCTCACAGCACCAGTAAACATCCAGGGAACAGACATTGAGATGGTGACATCCTACAAGTACCTGGGTGTTCATCTGAACAATAAACTAGACTGGTCACACAATACCGACGCACTCTACAAGAAGGGACAGCGCAGGCTGTTCCTACTGAGGAGGATCAGGTCTTTTGGTGTACAAGGGGTGCTCTTGAAGACACTCTATGACACGGTGGTGGCATCAACCATCACTTTTGGAGTGGTCTGCTGGGGCAACGGCATTACAGCAGCCGATAGGAAGAGACTGAACAAACTAATCAAGAAAGCTAGCTCTGTCCTGGGGCAACGCCTTGACCCAGTGGAGGAGATAGGAGAGAGAAGGATGGTGGCTAAACTGTCATCTCTGCTGAAGTCCGAGTCCCACCCTATGCAAGACATACTGAACGCACTGAGGAGCTCATTTAGCAGTAGACTACATCATCCTAGATGCGTGACCAAGAGGTTTCACAGGTCCTTCCTACCTACGGTTGTCAGACTGTATAACCTAAGCAGGGCTGCTCGCAGAGATAGCAAAAAACGTGACGACCTAATAGTATTGAATGCAAAAGACGCAACAGACTTACACAAATGGTCCCCTCCAGTATACAACTAGGCCAATATCAGTCGCTATGGAGGGTGACAATATGTATGGGTACATATTCATACCATGTAGGGTAACTAAATAGACGGTTATGCTGTTTAGTCCATCTAGCTACAATGCTCCGCACTGTGTATATATATTTATATATTTATGTGTACATATGTATATTCACTGCTCTTATTTTCTTGTCTTCTAAATTATTGCTCTGAGTGTTGCTATCCCTGTGCTGCTGCAATCCTGGAATTTCCCCATTGTGGGACTAATAAAGGCTTATCTTATCTTATTTTTTCCCTCCAGAGGAACACTGTCTTTCCATTTTTCCTCCCATTAAATTACCACCTGATCCTGGTGTAAGCATTAACGGGTCCGTCTCTGGACCTACAGACAAAAACATCTTAGTTCTGGTCTCCATAAAGTTCAGTCCCCCCCCCCCCCCGATGTGCACACTTTAGATAATGCAAAAATAAATAACTTCAAGTGTAGATAAACCTGGAGGTGAGCAGGACTGGCTGTAATCAACAGAAACTCATAGCTCCTGTGTGTTGAAGTGAAAGTTTATGTTTAGAAAAATACTGACTGGTTGTGCCAGATTTAAAGAAAGTTCCTCAAATGTTAAGATACTATATCATCAAGAATTTGACAGAAAGACTAACGTGAAAATAAAATGACTCTGACAACTGTTGCTAACAGGGACTCATGAAAAAGTTTTCAGCTTTATTGTTCTGAATTTTGCCCTCGTCTTACCAACTGCCCCCATTAACTTTTAGAGAGCGTTAACTAACATCATATTACGTACGTCAGATAATGGTCATAAAACTGAGGAAAAGCAAACCACAACAACACAAATGGGTAAGAAATGCTTTATGGAGGCACACGTGTTCCTCAAGGCAGCCAGCTGGGCTCACACGGCAGAGACATAAAACATAACCCCCCTCTCTCCTTCCCTCACTGGTGGAGAGAGGCCATCATCACACAGCAGAGAGAAGGGGCGAAAGGGTGGGAAGCACTGAGGTGAAAAATCAAATAAACCATCAGGGTTTCCACGACAGCATTACACAGTAAACATGAGAGCTCAGAGCTTACACAAACAGACATGTTTACAAAGTTTACCACACCAGTGAGCACCTGTTACCTTCAGCTAATTTATACTAAAGAGTTAACTAACTTAACTCAAACAAGTAAAATCCATTTTAGACACTGAATGAGCAAAACTACAAATGCATTTTAGCTGAAGGGCTGTTCAAAGTCCCTCCGAGGGGATTATGTTTGCGTTCTGTAGACTGTGTTTGCATACACAACAATATTCGAAGTTGTTTTTGAGCCACTGCAGTTACCGTTCAGTAGCTGCGTTTCACACGTGTAGTAGAAATAAATTTAAACATTTTAACAGCTGCAACTGAAACACAAAAGAAGAACTCGGTGGTGGAGGTCTTTTTTTCTTTTAAACTTTTAGTAATCTGTGGATTAAATGTCTAAGATATATATTTACCATAAAGTGACTGAAACAATTTTCCCCAGCCCCAAACCACACCTGTAGCAGCTGCTGTTACAAGTTATCATCTAACAGCAGCTACAGAGAAACACAAAGCAACAAAACCGGTTGCTTACTTGCTTACTACTCTTGTGGGGTGAGGGCTGAGTGTCCATCACCATGCATAGAGCCAATCAGGTTAACCAGTGTGTGCCAACATTGCCGGTTTGGGGCCAGCTCCTCTGCATCATCAACAGCAACTCCAAGCTGTCGGAGGTCTCTTTCCACTAGGGCTGCAGCTAACGACTATTTTATGGCTCAGGTAATCACCCACTCTAATTGAAGACTACTTGAGTAATCAGATACTTTTTTTTTTAAAGAAACTTGCATTGACTAACATTTGCAGAACTTTCTTTCCTAAAGCGCAGTAGTAATTGTACCAAACACGCAGTAAAACAGGTACACATTTATTGCAATGCTTATTGCAGTGTTTATTCCATAGAACATAACTTTAAATGGTATGTTACACCATAAAGTTCCTTTCGCTAGCCATTAGAATCCGCTAACAGATGTCATTAGCATCTGGATGCTAACGGTGGTAGCTATATGTTCTTTGGTCATATAAGCATAATTAGAGTAGCTGACTGCATTCTATTCATCTTAATTTTAAATCTCCATCATGCACCTTGTCTCAGGTGCGCTGGCTATGCATGCTGTGGGATGCTTTCTGCCAAGACACTGTAACATCCAACATTGTAGCATGCTAGCTCGCCGCTCGGCTTTACCATATACACACTGCACAATGTTTTCCTTCAATTTGAGCTTGAAATGGTTCCAGACTTGAGATACTTTTGTCATTTTTTAAAATTTTCTTAATCTTTGCCAGCCCGTCACTATGCCGCTCTGATATGGTGCCGTTAAACAAATCTGCATTTTGTTTAGGTACTGTGACCAGAAGAAGGCCGCACCGGAAGAAGGTCATATAGACCAGAAGTGCTACATTTAATGACACCTCGACGCATAAATTTTGAATTGAAAAATTTTTGTAACCTAATTATTTGAGTAATTGTTGCAGCCCTACTCTCCACCATATCGAACCATCTGGTGCATGGCTTGCCCCAAGGTCTTTTCCACCCTGAGGGCCTGGGGTCGAACATGAGGATGGCTATTGTCGGGTGTTCTGGTGGGAGGCGGAGGACATGGCCAAACCAGTGGATACACCGCTGTGTAATAGGGTGGGATGCTGCAAGCTGATGTATGCGAGCTCGGAGTGTGTCATTAGAAGTGTGCTGGGGCCACCCGATGTTCTCAGTGGTTCTGAGGGCCCGACTATCAAACCCATCCACTCGAGGCCAGAGTCTTATTAAGCAGCCATGTTTCTGACCCATAGAGTAGGATGGAGAGGACTGGTGCATTGTATAGGCGGAGCTTCGTCTTTCGGGAGATTGAACGATAGCGCCAGAGGTTTCCGTAGTGCCTGCAGTGCTGATGCAGCGAGGCCACGTCTGCAGGTGATCTCTGGTTTCATGTCCCTGTTGTTGGTCACTGTGGAGCCCAGATACACAAAGGAATTGACAAACTCGAAGGCATCATTCCCAAGCTGTAACAAGGGTGGATCCAGTCCGTCGCTGACATGCATTAGATTAATCATCGTCCAGCTCACCTGAAGGTCCAGCTTCACTGCCTCTTCATGGTAGACAACTAGCGCATCTCTCAGTTGACAGTAGGATGAGCTGGACAGGATGGTATCGTCAGCATATTCAAGGTCAGCCAGATGGTAGTTGCCAAAATTCATGCCAGGGACCCACTCGCAGACCTTGGTCATCAGATAGTCCATGAGAACTGAAGCGATCAGGAGAGGCCACACAACCTTGTTGGACCCCGCTGTTGATGGGAAACCAGCCAGACTCCTTTCCGATCACACGGACACAGCTCTCCAAACTGCTGTAAAGCCACTTAAACAGGGCTACGATCTTGGGTGGGGCTCCGAGGGTCTGCAGGATACTCCAAAGAGAAGTCTGGTCCACAGTATCGAAGGCAGCCTTAAGATCTATAAAGATTATATAGAGATGGCTGTCCTTGCAAAATTCATAGGCCTTCTCTATTAATAGATGAAACAGCAGAGAGGTGGTCTGAGGTCGACTGGTTGGGCATGAAGCCTGCCTGCTGAGGGCAACAGTCACCTCTGATGGCTGGAAGGGCACGACTGAGGAGGATCCTGGTGAAGAGCTTGCCAGGAATGGACAAAAGGGTGATGCCTCTGTGATTGCTGCAGACGAGCCTGTCGCCCTTTCCCTTCTAGAAGGGGAGGATGACGCCCCTGGTCCAGTCACTGGAGAAATGCTCTGTCACCTTAACATGATTGATGATATGGGTGAGCCACTGGATTGTGCAATTTCCACCCATCTTCAGCATTTCGGCAGTTATTGCACAAATTCCAGGGGCTTTCCTATTGTTTATCTTGGTCAGGGCAGCCGTGACTTCCTTGGGGGTGACTAGAAAACGGGTAAGAATATAATTTACTGTTTCAGTGTTCTGCGTGGAAAAATTGACAGACAAGCCACTTCACAGTAGAAGAATGCACAACGTTTATTTCAAGGTTACATGAAAAACATGTTTTAATAGCAAAACATGCACATCTGTTTACCCTCACCAATACTTCCCCATTCAGGATGGCAGGAGTTTCCTAGTGCATGTGCAGTTCACTGCGACCACTGCGTTCTTGTACAGGCTGTCACTTTTGGGGGCCTGCATGCACTTGGTCAGCGCTCACCCTCTGCTTAGGGTTTGCGCATGAATGCATCCACTACGTTCGCTCGCGTACCAGCGCGTTTTTGTCACTATGAAATGGGCTTAATACATTTGAAAGGAAAAGGTAAGGTGAAAGAAATAGCACTGAAAAGAAAATTATTCTTCAGTGAGATTTAAAAGCCTAAACGTCACATAAAGTACAGGACTGCATGAAAACCACCTATAGTGGGGAAAAAAAGTATTTAGTCAGCCACCAATTGTGCAAGTTCTCTCACTTAAAAGATGAGAGAGGTCTCCAATTTTCATCAAAGGTATACCTCAACTATGAGAGACAAAATGAGGAGAAAAAAAAATCCAGAAAATCACATTGCAGGATTTTTAATGAATTAATTGGTAAATTCCTCGGTAAAATAAGTATTTGGTCACCTACAAACAAGCAAGATTTCTGGCTCTCACAGACCTGTAACTTCTTCTTTAAGAGGCTCCTCTGTCCTCCACTTGTTACCTGTATTAATGGCACCTGTTTGAACTCGTTATCAGTATAAAAGACACCTGTCCACAACCTCAAACAGTCAGACTCCAAACTCCACTATGGCCAAGACCAAAGAGCTGTCAAAGGACACCAGAAACAAAATTGTAGACCTGCACCAGGATGGGAAGACTGAATCTGCAATAGGTAAGCAGCTTGGTGTGAAGAAATCAACTGTGGGAGCAATTATTAGAAAATGGAAGACATACAAGACCACTGATAATCTCCCTCGAACTGGAGCTCCACGCAAGATCTCTCCCCATGGGGTCAAAATGATCACGAGAACGGTGAGCAAAAATCCCAGAACCACACGGGGGGACCTAGTGAATGACTTGCAGAGAGCTGGGACCAAAGTAACAAAGGCTACCATCAGTAACACACTACGCCGCCAGGGACTCAAATCCAGCAGTGCCAGACGTGTCCCCCTGCTTAAGCCAGTACATGTCCAGGCCCGTCTGAAGTTTGCTAGAGAGCATTTGGATGATCCAGAAGAGGATTGGGAGAATGTCATATGGTCAGATGAAACCAAAATAGAACTTTTTGGTAAAAACTCAAATTGTCGTGTTTGGAGGAGAAAGAATGCTGAGTTGCATCCAAACACCATACTTACTGTGAAGCATGGGGGTGGAAACATCATGCTTTGGGGCTGTTTTTCTGCAAAGGGACCAGGACGACTGGTCCATGTAAAGGAAAGAATGAATGGGGCCATGTATCATGAGATTTTGAGTGAAAACCTCCTTCCATCAGCAAGGGCATTGAAGATGAAATGTGGCTGGGTCTTTCAGCATTACAATGATAAGATAAGATAAGATAAGCCTTTATTAGTCCCACAATGGGGAAATTCCAGGATTGCAACAGCACAGGGATAGCAACACTCAGAGCAACAATCAGAAGTCAAGAAAAAAAAGCAAGAGCAGCTAATATACATATGTTGTGGAAGATGTGAAAATGACGAGACAGAGTTCTTTCTCAGAGTCAGCTTTATTCACATCTCCATCATTTCAAAGCAGAGAAAAAAGAGGGTGAATTCACCCCCTCTCTGCTCGCTCCTCCGCCGAGGGGGTGAATTGCTGGATGAGTGCAGCCTTCAACATGCCGTATTTGTCGCTCTCCGGCGGCTGGTCGATCAGGCTCTCCACATGCTGGGCCGTGTTGTTGTCCAGCTTTGCGACTACGTGGTAGAATTTCGTGGCATCTACCGATATCCCCCGGAGGTTGAACTGCGCCTCAACCGCGTTGAACCAGGAGCGCGGATTGTTCTGCCAGAAGTCCGGTAGCTGGACTGTAGCGGCATTCGCTTGGCTGGGGGCTCCTGACACGGCTGGCCCGGGGGAATTTTCTTCTTCCATGATACGTCTCGGGTCACCAGTGTGGAAGATGTGAAAATGACGAGACAGAGTTCTTTCTCAGAGTCAGCTTTATTCACATCTCCATCATTTCAAAGCAGAGAAAAAAAGAGGGTGAAACAGTAAATTCTCGTCCTTAAATATCAGGGACTTCACACTTCATAGATCACATGTCACATAGACCTCCTTGCATAATAAAGACAGTCACAATGCATTTCACCACCTTGCATAATAACGACAGTCACAATGCATTTCTCTCCATGATATCACTTCCACTGTCTCCCATGCATCCTTTCCTTAATCCCTTAATTGACCCCGCACAGTCTCCAGCCTTGCATACCAAAGCTAAGATTCCTGCCTTTGTTCTGACCTAAAATGTGAGTCACAAAACCGATCCAACAGGTCCCCTGTGTGTTCACCACACAGTACATATTACTATAAATATATATATATTCACAGACACACAGTGCAGAGCATTGTAGCTGGATGGAATAAATATATGAATATATAAACACACAGTGCAGAGCATTGTAGCTAGATTGAATAAATATGTAGATATATAAACACCCACAGTACGGAGCATTGATCCCAAACACGCCGCCCGGGTAACGAAGGAGTGGCTTCGTAAGAAACATTTCAAGGTCCTGGAGTGGCCTAGCCAGTCTCCAGATCTCAACCCCATAGAAAATCTTTGGAGGGAGTTGAAAGTCCGTGTTGCCCAGCGACAGCCCTAAAACATCACTGCTCTAGAGGAGATCTGCATGGAGAAATGGGCCAAAATACCAGCAACAGTGTGTGAAAACGTTGTGAAGACTTACAGAAAACATTTGACCTCTGTCATTGCCAGCAAAGGGTATATAATAAAGTATTGAGATGAACTTTTGTTATTGACCAAATACTTATTTTACCGAGGAATTTACCAATTAATTCATTAAAAATCCTTCAATGTGATTTTCTGGATTTTTTTTTTCTCATTTTGTCTCTCATAGTTGAGGTATACCTATGATGAAAATTGGAGACCTCTCTCATCTTTTAAGTGGGAGAACTTGCACAATTGGTGACTGACTAAATACTTTTTTGCCCCACTGTAAATGTAAGGCTTTCTTGTCAGTTGAGTGCATTTGCAAAAAAAAAAAAACAAAAAAAACAAAAACAAACTGATATACATATTACACAATTCAATAGAAACTACACTAGCTGGTTTCAACTACAGGATTTTTCATCAACTTACAGTACATACCAACGTTTCCTTTTTCCTTCTATGTCATTCACTCACATAAACATGCACATGCGCACACGCATACATGCACACACACCTGCCTTTACAACTCAATCTGATTCATGACTTGCTGCATTATTTTGACTGTAGGATGAAAGGTATGCATAGAATTCTTAGAATTTCCCATGCATTCCTCCCTCGTCCCTCCACTGGACACTTGTCTAAGCCTGTCCCAGCCCACAAAGCCTTGTTTACACTCTTCCCTCACCGTGATCTGGGAATTTGTAAGGAAAACACTCACACCGTTCAGAAAGATTAACCCATATCCCCAAATGCATTCCTCAAAACACCCCTGTGGTCTGTGTAGATGTGAGAACCAATGTAATTAGGGGTGAACAGTAAAACTGTGAGGAGAAAGGTACTGGAAGTTACAGAAGTCACATAAGGCTGACAAACTGTGTGCTATCACTATGCAGAGCAGAAAGTTAAAAAGCAAAATGATAATCTCTGGTACAACTTGTGAATAGAAGTAAAGATATCTATAGTAAAATTATGCAGTGGTTTAAATGGAACTTGGAGCAAAAATTGTTTGATATTGTGCATCACACTGCAGTGGTGATGCTAAATTAAAATCTTAACAATTATTAGCTTTGCTTTCAGAGAAAAAAAAGTTTAATTTCATATTGCATGCCTTTTTCTAAAAACATGCAATTGGACTTCAAAAATTATTAACTTCAAGAGATTTCCTTCTTTACGAAAAAATATCTCAAAAGTTCAGTAAACAAAACCAAAAGATGACAAATCTGTCGCTTCGATTTTAAGCTTCCCAGCTTCATAGCCAATTCAAACATGCACGTTGCAAGCACCTTTATTAAACTGCACCATGATCTAAAAAAAAAAAAAAAAAAACATGTTTACCGCCAATATCCACAACCTACTGTGGGATTCCAACACCGTCAAAAATTCCTACCTCTGAGTTTGAATATATGCTCTGTCATCCTTTACCATTGACCTCCGTGATAAAGAAAGCACAAAGGAACAAACAAAAAAATGCAAGTAGAAAGAAGTGCCCAAGAGAAACTGTGTGAAACTGAATCTGATATTCCTGCCTCTGTCTCCAATCCCTCTGTCGCTCCTTGACCACAGAGGGAGGACAAAATCAGAAGAATGCAGCAAGAGCGAGCGGGGGAGTGAACAAGGGACAATGTCAGGGAAATAGGAAAGAGTTTGAAGTGTTGGGTAGAACAGGACAGGGCAAGCCAAGAACAGGGAGTCATAACGCATCCCAGGATGGGGGATGAACACAGGAACACTGTTCAGCCCCATTCCAGCATGCAACAGCACTGAATACATGTGCCATCACATGACAGGAAAAAAAAAGTGTGCGGGGGGGGGGGGACTCTGGCATATCAGACAGAGATGGGCAAACAAACACAGACACAACACAAGAAAATTGTGACAGAGCAGGTACATGCCTGATCTAATGTAGATTATCTAATCCTACCAAAAATGAGACTTACTCTGGACAAACTGGCACTTCAGCTTTAACTTTTTCCTGAGGTATAGTGGACAGTTTTATCAAAAAGAAAAACACTACTGAAGGGCACAAAAAGCCTCAAAATGCAAAATTATACAATAATATCACCATCTTGCCAACAAAACAACCATCAAAATAATTTACTATGATGGTTAGAGAACTTGTTAGGGAGGTAAAAAAAAAAAAAAAAAAAAAGACCATTTTCAGAACCCTTCACTCAACTACAGGGTTTCCTCTGGTAACATTTCTCAGTGGTGGGCCGCCTCGCCAGAAATTTTACCACCACACCAAGGAGATATGAATTTATTAAGAAAAATATATGAAGCAATGACTTTCCGCAAGCGTGCACACGAACAACGCACATGACCGTCATCTGCGTGGAGTTTAGAAGTGCCCCGCCTACGCGAGTTTTCCAGTCAGTCAGCAAACAGTGTCTCGCTAAGCGTGACTGTGAGACAGAAACATGAGTTTATTAAAGTACTTCAAACACAAGAAAAAAATCAGAAGAGGAATGTAAGCACTGGCGTTTATCATGGTTTTAACCCACTGGAAACGGGAGCAATAATGGAAGAGTCGCTTAGGTAAGCGATGTGGTTAGAATTCATATGCAGCCGGCTTCATATGAAGGGAAAGGCAAGGGGGACTGATGAATTGCTGAGGATATATTTCACCAGCCACTACAATATTAAGTTATGTTCTGTAGGAATTGCAGGAATGAAGAGACTGGCAATTTCTCTCTTTTCTCGCACGAGCAGGCATGCTGTTTTTATCCTCCAGCGGCAGTGACAAAAAACAACGGCTAAAAACGCTAGCTCTCTTTACTCTAAACTGAGGTCCTTCAGCGGCTGCCTAGAGAGGTGCCTGATGAGAAAGCCTGAGAGCACAACGATAACTGCCTAAACAGATCATTCTGTACATGAACACATATTGCAGTGAATTATGTCTTTAGAGTCTGCTACAGTTCCCTATTATGTACCTGGCAGGTTAAGATGACCGAAATTCACAAAGTTGTTACGACCCGAGCGCTGGGTTCTGTTCGCGCTCGGGCTAAGCTCAACTCGCTGCCAGCCTTGACAGCTGTGGGTTGTATTCTGGCCTCACCGGGCTCTTATTGTGAAGGTGCTCGGTGGGGCTTCCGCTTGTCAAGGCTGGTCAGCTGTGTGTCATTACTGCTCGTTAGTGTTCACCTTCGTAAAGCGGGCACTAGCAGCAGTAAGGTTGCAGGAGTATTGTCAGACATTGTCAAAACCTCGTCAAGCCTTGTCAGAGCGTCATTAGACCTTCATGTCAGGTTCGTTGTATCATGCTATGTCACAGTTTAGCTCATAGTGGCTGGGGTTTGCCCTGCGAGCTCGTGTATTGATTTATGTGTGTTTTTGCCAAGAGCGGCTCACAGTCTTGTCCTGTCTCGTTGTGTTAATAAATCATCTTCGCAAAACTCACTGGTGGACTCTTGGCGTCTTATGGTGATCCGCGAGGGTCACCGCATGACAAAAGTCAATGACTTTAATCTGTCAGCAGCCTTCAGACAAACTAAACGTGCTAGCATTTGATTTCAAAATAAGGGAGGTTCTTCCTGGGTCTGGGTGATGAGGAGATTTCTAAAAACAAAAACGAAAATATAAAGAAATATTATAACAGAAATAACGGCATCCTTGGTCATTTAAGTTAATTTATTTCATTAAATACAATTTTATTATTATTTTTTCTTTGTAATCAGAGTTAAATTATTGTTCTGTTCTGACTGCAAAATTATGGTCAAAAATGTAAATTGTTATAAGGAAAAAGTAAAAAAAAAATTACCAGTCTTGTTTCAAATTTATCTAAAAAAAAAAAGTAATTTTATTTTAAAAAAACAGACAAAAATTAGTCATAAAATAATCCACACATTTATAATAAAGTTTCAAATGTACAAGAAAAGTCAATTTTAGAAGAAGAAATTACAAATTTGAAGAAAATGGTTTCAAATTTAGATAAATTTACAGAGAAAAGTAGAAAACTATAAGAAAATTGTTATAATTTTTTAATTTAAGTTTTTGTAAAGGGTATACATGTCATTACAGGATTGCATTGTTTACATTTTCATCACATATTCCCCTTTTTTTGTTTTTTGACAACATTGGAAAAAAATTATTACAACACCCTTTTTTTAAGTGAAAGAAAAAGAGAAATTAAAAAAAAAACAAAAGAAAAAAGAAAAGAGCAGAAAAATAAAAGAGAATCTGAGTAGCATTGGAACAAAGACAGGTGCCATTTTTGAAATGGTATTTGTCAAAGATTAGATCTGATGGAAGACACACATGCGTTCCAGGGTTGCCAAAAGTTCAAGAACCCATCCATGTCCTGTCTCAGTGCAAATGTCAACTTTTCCATCGAATAAATGTCCTGAATCACGTTAATCCAATCTTCAGGTGTAGGACAGTCTTTCAACATCCATTTTTTTGTTAGAGCTTTTTTACTTGCCAATATTAAAACAGTGAATAAGTATTTTTCTCCTCGTCTTTCCAGTGATTCCGGTAGTAAACCCAAATACAAAGTTACAAAAGAAAAGGGAACTGTTACTTTGAAAATTTTCCCCAATATTGTCTGTACATTGGTCCAATATTGGTGGATAACTGGGCATGACCAAAACACATGAAAATGATTTGCAGTCTTTTCACCACACAAGCGCCAACAATTCAACCCCTTACGAGTAAATTTGTTTTGTGCAGGTGTTCTGAAAAATCTTACCAAATTTTTCCATCCAAATTCTCTCCACATCAGGGATGAAGTACTTTTCCATCGTTGTTTATTTAGCTTTTCCCATGTTTCCAGTTGTAAAGTGAAATTCCCCTCTTTTTCCCATCTCTCTTTTATATATGATGTGTTGTCTCCTTTTAAGTCTTGAAGACCATGGTATATTTTAGAAATGTATCTGATCCCTGGGATCCCTTTATATGCCATTAAGAAAACCTTCAGAACACCTGACTGGGCCCTTTCCAAATCCTCCTTTTTAAGTATTTTGTTTATGTGGTGTCTAAGCTGAAAGAACCTGTAAAGGTCTTGATTTACTAGACCTTGGTTTTTCAAATCTTCAAAACTTCTTAAAGTTTGCCCTTTAAAAAAATCATAATATTTTATCAGTCTGTTCTCTTTCCACTTTTTAAATCTAGTGTCTGTTTTATTAGGAGTAAAGTCCTGATCATAGGAAATCCTTTGCAATAATCGATAGGGTTCTTTAGTTTGATTCTCTCTGACTATCTTAAACCAAATTTTTAGCGGGGTCTCTATCCACGGGTTAGTGTTATTCAAAAGTTTAGGTTGTGGAGATGCGAGAATGACGAGGCAGAGTTCTCTCTCAAGTCAGCTTTATTCACATCACCATCATCTCAAAGCAGAAAAAGAGAGCCACACAGGAAACTCTCGTCCTTAAATATCAGGACTCTTACAGTTCACAGGTCAAATGTATCACAGACCACGCTGCATTATAAAGACAGTAACAATGCATCCTCACTCCATGATATCACTTCCACTGTCTCCCCTGCATCCCTTCTTTAATCCTTTAATTATACCCCCCACAGTCTCAAGCCTTGCATACCAAGGCTAAGATTCTTGCAGCTTCCTGTAATCACCAAGGAAGCTCTGCTTTTGTTCTGATCTAAAATGTGAGTCACAAAACAGGTTCACATATGTGTGTCCACCACAAGGTAAGGCATTGTTCCCTATTATCGACTGTAAGGGAATGTCACTTGTTATTTGGCATTCTATCTCCTTCCATTGTGCAGTGTAGACTGGTTTACATATCTCTACTAAAGTTTTAATTTGTGCAGCTTTAAAATAGTCCCTGATATTTGGCAGCGCGAGCCCACCTTTGTCTTTGTTTAGCTGTAGGGTTCTATATCTGATTCTAGGTCTCTTGCCCTGCCATATGAATCTTGAGATCCTTCTGTCCAATTCTTGCCATGTTTTTTTGGGAGGTTCTACCGGTATTGTTTGGAAAAGGTATAGAAGACGTGGAAGCATGTTCATTTTGACTGCTTCAATTCTTTGTGCAGTACCCAAGAATGGTATCATATTCCATCTTGCTAGATCAGATTTTATTTTTGCCATCAGTGGATCATAGTTTAGTGTTATAATTTTGTTGAGTTGTTTCGGGATATTGACCCCCAGATATTTCATAGATTCCATCTCCCAGTTAGTTTTGAGTTTGCTTAGTAAATATTGATTTGGGTCATAGTTGAATGTTAAAATTTGGGTTTTATGCATGTTTAATTTGTACCCCGATAACTCTCCATACTCTGAAAAAACTGAGATTAGTTCTGGAAAAGAGGTGTCCGGTTGCCCCAGGTATATTAAAATGTCATCAACAAAGAGTGCTATTTTATGTTCCTTCTGACCAAGTGTAATACCTTGAATTTTTTGATTCTGTCTTATCCATTGGCTCAGAGGTTCTATGAAAATTGCAAAGAGCAGTGGAGACAAGGGGCAGCCCTGACGACATCCTCTTTCCAGTTCAAAAGATGACGATAATTTACCGTTAATCCTTATTTTAGCTGTTGGTTTTTTATATAATGCCTGGATAGTTCTAATGAAGTTATTATGAAACTTGAAACTGGATAAGAGTCTATATAGGAAAGACCAGTCAACCGAATCAAATGCTTTTTCAGCATCTAATCCCAATATGGCTGCATTTAAATTATATTTTTTTATATGATGAATTATGTGTAAAGGGCGTCTAATGTTATCTTGTGTCTGTCTTTGTCTTATAAAACCTGTTTGGTCTAAATGAATCAAGTCTGTCGGTATATTTTCTAACCTTTTGGCAAGGATAGCGGTAAAAAGTTTATAGTCCTGATTTAACACACTGATTGGTCTGTAGTTGGAGCAGTCTAGTTTATCCTTTTCAGGTTTAGGTATGACTGCAATGACCCCTTCTCTCCAGGAGGGGGGGGATTTCCCCTGTGTGGAGGACATAGTTAAATGTTTTCAGGAGGAGAGGAGATAGTTGCTGTTTCAAGGTTTTGTACCACTCTGCTGTATAGCCATCTGCTCCTGGGGATTTGTTAGCTTTAAGTTTCATAATTGCTTTTTCTAATTCTTTAGGTTCTATTTCTGACAGTAGTTTTTTATTTTGTGACTCAGTAAGTTGGGGAAGATTTAATGTATTTAGGAAGGCTTCGGATGCGTTTTTGTGTTTTTTGAGGGAGTACAAGTTCTTGTAGTAATTCTCGAAGCTTTTAAAAATTTCCTGAATTCTAAATTTTATTTCCTTTGATACTGGGTCTCTGATTTTGTAGACTGCTCTCTCCGTTTGTTGTTTCCTCAATTTATAGGCTAGTAATTTTGCCGATTTGCTACCTGTTTCATAGTATTTTTGTTTCACAAATGGAAGTTTCTTCTGGATTTCTATTGTGTTGATCTCATTTATTTGTTTTTTTAATTTCCTTAATTTTGAGTGAATTCATTAGAATGAGTGTTGTCTTTGTGCTCTTTTTCTAGTTTCTTAAGTTCTGACTCTAATGTGATTAGTTTTTCTTGTCTCAGTTTCTTTTGGGTTGCCAGTTTTGCGATAATCTTTCCCCTTATTACAGCTTTGCATGCGTCCCACAGTATTAAAGGGGATACTTCTCCATTATCATTTTCTTCCAAATATCTGAGAATATCTGATTCCAATTCATCTTTCAGTGGTCCTTTCAGCACATTTGAATTCAACCTCCAAGAAAATGTATTATTTGTGTATTTTTGGATATTTAAGTCCATATAGATCGGACTGTGGCCAGAGAGATCCATCAGTCCTATTTTACATATTTTGCCTCTTCCAATGTCTCTATTAAACATAAAAAAATAGTCAATCCGTGAGTATGATGAATGTGGTGCTGAGTAAAATGTATAATCTTTTACACTGGGGTTGAATTCCTTCCACACGTCACAGATTCCCATTTCTTTTAGTAGCATCCAAGTTTTTCTACTTTGAGTGTTATTTTGATGTGGAGAATTACCTGATGCATCCCAGTATGGATTCAGTCTTAGATCGAAGTCTCCACCACATATCACTAAACCTTGGGCTTTAGTTATCATTAGGTCAAATACATTTTTATAAAATTTCCAGTTGCCCCCTGGAGGTGCATATACATTCAGCAGGGTGATATCTTCTCCCTCTAGCCGACCAAGTACCATGCTAAATCTCCCTTCTTTATCTTTGTGTTCTGAATTTTTTTCAAATATAATTTTGGTTGAGATCAATGTCGCTACCCCCCTCCTCCTCCTTGACTTATATGAAGATGAAGAGATCAGTTTAAACCCTTGTCTATTAAGTTTAGTGTGCTCCAAGTCTGTTAGGTGGGTTTCCTGTAAAAATATTATTCCTGATTTGTCTTTTTTCATTTTGCCTAGAACCTTGGATCTTTTAACTGGATTCAGGATCCCTTTTACATTATATGAGATTATTTTGGTTACACCCTGTTTCTCCATTGTATTGTCTTATTTAGTATAACAGTGTAGTGGCCCTCTTTTATGCTACTCAGAAACTGAAAGAACATTAAGAACATAAAAAAAACATTCAGAACATAGTATATAAAACTTTAAAACAAAAAACTGTTAAAAGATCTTCCTGAACTGAGGTCTTTTTAGTGACCTTCGTAGAGCCTTGATGGTGCGTTGGCTCTGAGGGAAATTCCTCAAACTTTGTTACGTGTTGAGGGCCCTCTCTTACCCCTGTAAGTTGTCCCATGTTTTTAACGTGAGTTTCAGATCCCAATCCGAACTTGTAATGATTTTTTTTTTTTTAATGCCTATACCCTATGAAATTGTGCGCAACCTCCCACCACCATCACAGCAAACAATCACGTTAATACAGTATTTGTTTGTGTGGAGAGTTCATGTGGTTCATTGTCACATTTCTATTTTAACAAGTTTTTTTTTTTTTAAAGACTTATTTGTTTCTAATATTATGACTGTTCCATGAAATGTTTTACCACTTCATACTTGCTGATTCTGCATCTCCTTTAATGTTTGTTACCTTGTAGGAGGAGGGTTGGATGCGCAGAGTGACTAAAAACATCGTTATTCCCTCCTGAAAGCGTTCAGTTTTTCCTTATAGCCCTGGCGCTGGGTTTCCCGCTGCTGGCCTGTGAATTTTGAGGGCCTCTGTGTGCACCACGTTTGAGCCTTGATTCTTTTGATCGGGTCTGCTGTGGGTTTATACACTGTTACCGGGAGCCCTCTTCTCGCCATATCCCTGGTTGCTTCTTCCGCCGAGTTGTAGAGACACGTCTCTTCCCCATAAAAAAGCTGCAGCTTTGCCAGAAATGGAGTTTGAAAGCGCAGTTTCTTCTCTCTTAGTACCTTTTTAGCGTCATTGAATTCCCAATGCTTTTTAAGGACCTACGGGGCGTAGTCATGCTCCACAAAAACTTTTCTTTCTTGGTGCATAAATCCTTTTTTCTGCCAAGCCAGTCTCAAAACCTCTTCTTTTGTTCTGAAGTTGGAAAACTTCACCACCACCGATCGCGGTGGGGGCTTCCGCCGACGGCCTTGGGGCTAATGAACGGTGCGCCCTTTCTATTTTCAAATCGGTGGATTGGGGAATTTCCAACTTCTCTCTCAGTATGGTTTCCACGCATGCAGCCATTGTGGTGAAACCGTCCTCGACTCCTTCTTTCAGACCATGAATTCTTATGTTGTCCCTTCTTAGTCTTCCATCCTGGTCGGTTAGCTTAGCCTCCAGTCTTGTCTGTCGTTTGAGTAATTCCAGCGTGGTTTCTTCCAGCCCTTTTATTCTTTCCTCTGCTTCCATGATTCGGGCCTCAGCCTGGTCCACTCTGTTGTTTGTCCTTTTTATTTCGTCTTTAATTTCACGAAATTCGGCCCAACACTCTCGGCGAAATTCTCTTAATTCTTGAAGTACCGTTTTTAAGCTAACCGTGTTGCTAGCCTCATTCTGCTCCTCTATTTCCGAGTGGTTGTTGTCCTCCAGATCAGATTCTCCGACCGATGCGCGTCTTGGCCTGGTAAATGTCGATCTCTTCTGTTTTCCTTTAGGCATAATGACTTTGTCTTTTGATTTTCACTCTTCCATAAATCCGTTAAATCTGATTTTCATGGTATTTTCACGGATGGGGTCTGGGAGCTTCAGCATTAAGCTGCTATCACCATGGTGTCCAGACCGGAGCTCATCGTTATAAATTTTTGAGAAAAACCTCAAACCTTCAAAACTGAAGTCATTACTCAAGTTTTTAAGTGGGTGCTCTTTGTACACTTAACTCAACTAGAAATTTTTGGTTGTCTACTTTTAATTATTAATTTCAAAGCACTGCTTTTACATGAGTAGAATTTCTGGTTACTATACCCACCTGATCATATAATTTAAGTATGCATGAGTAAATTACTAATATGAATGTTTCTTTCCCTTCCCTACTCTCTTAATGGAAAAAAACAAACACTACAATAAAAATACAAAAAGTACACATATTTTTGTCATTTATGTAAACCATGACAAAAAAGTCATGCAGGACAAATCATGACACTTGATATTTTCTAACCTGCTTGTATACCACCACAGACAGACCGAGAACCTGAATTAGACAGAGCTCAGAGAGGGCAAGATGAGACAGAAGAGAGGAGCCAAGGAGAGGAAAGTGTTCAGGCAGAGGAAGGAGAGAAGGATAACACCACTAAAAAGTCTAAACACAGGATGTCTGGGTGGGACCCCAACTGGCCCAATATTCAAGCATCGGTTGTACAATATTTCAAATGGTAAGTTCCATATGCAACTGTTACTGTGTAAAATTTTAAAAAGAAATACAGACGTGGACAAAATTGTTGGTACCCCTCTGTTAATGAAAGAAAAACCCACAATGGTCACAGAAACAACTTGAATCTGACAAAAGTGGTCATAAATAAAAAGTCTATGAAAATTAACCAGTGAAAATCAGACAATGCTTTTGAATTGTGGTTCAACAGAATTATTTTAAAAAACAAACTCATGAAACAGGCCTGGACAAAAATGATGGTACCCTTAACTTAATATTTTGTTGCACAACCTTTTGAGGCAATCACTGCAATCAAACGATTTCTGTAACTGTCAATGAGACTTCTGCACCTCTCAGCAGGTATTTTGGCCCACTCCTCATGAGCAAACTGCTCCAGTTGTCTCAAGTTTGAAGGGTGCCTTCTCCAGACGGCATGTTTCAGCTCCTTCCACAGATGTTCAATAGGATTTAGATCAGGGCTCATAGAAGACCACTTTAGAACAGTCCAATGTTTCGCTTTTAGCCATTCTTGGGTGTTTTTAGCTGTGTGTTTTGGGTCATTATCCTGTTGCAAGACCCATGATCTGCGACTGAGACCAAGCTGTCTGACACTGGGCAGCACATTTCTCTCTAGAATACCTTGATAGTCTTGAGATTTCATTGTACCCTGCACAGATTCAAGACACCCTATGCCAGATGCAGCAAAGCAGCCCCAGAACATAACAGAACCTCCTCCATGTTTCACAGTAGGGACAATGTTCTTTTCTTGGTATGCTTCATTTTTGCGTCCGTGAACATAGAGCTGATGTGCCTTGCCAAAAAGTTCCAGTTTTCTCTCGTCTGTCCATAGGACATTCTCCCAGAAGCTTTGTGGCTTGTCAACATGCAGTTTGGCAAATTCCAGTCTGGCTTTTTTATTATCATTTGTTTTCAACAGTGGTGTCCTCCTTGGTCGTCTCCCATGAAGTCCACTTTGGCTCAAACAACGACGGATGGTGCGATCTGACACTGATGTACCTTGACCTTGGAGTTCACCATGAATGTGTTTGGAGGTTGTTCTGGGCTCTTTTGTTACCATTTGTATTATCCGTTTCCTCCTGCGGCCACGTCCAGGGAGGTTGGCTACAGTCCTGTGGATCTTAAATTTCTGAATAATATGTGCAACTGTAGTCACAGGAACATCAAGCTGCTTGGAGATGGTCTTATAGCCTTTACCTTTAACATACTTGTCTATAATTTTCTTTCTAATCTCCTGAGACAACTCTCTCCTTTGCTTCCTCTTGTCCATGTTTAGTGTGGTACACACCATGTCACCAAACAGCACAGTGACTACTTGTCACCCTTTAAATAGGCCGACTGACTGATTACAAGTTTGTAGACACCTGTGATGTTAATTAGAGGACACATCTTGGTTGAACATGTCCCTATTGTCACATTATTTTCAATCTTTTCTAGGGGTACCATCATTTTTGTCCAGGCCTGTTTCATGAGTTTACTTTTTAAAATAATTCTGTTGAACCACAATTCAAAAGCACTGTCTGATTTTCATTGGTTAATTTTCATAGAATTTTTATTTATTACCACTTTTGTCAGACTCAAGTTATTTCTGTGACCACTGTGGGTTTTTCTTTCATTAACAGAGGGGTACCAACAATTTTGTCCACGTCTGTAAATAGTATAAAATTAACATATTCTGGTATGTTTACAGCCCCCCACCCCCCGGGAAAAATATGTTGCCACCACGCCAAGGTCTTTAAGCCAAGGAAACACTGAAATAACCAACATGCAGAGCAAAAAATGTAGAATAAAAAATTGTCTTAAAAAAAAAAAAAAACCTAGGAGAAAATAAATCACTGAAAGTGGACAAGTCACGTAAAATGTTCAGTCAGAATTTTACTGCAGTGGCTATGAAAATGTGGATTAACAGCACAGTGTTTAGACCAGCTTACCTAGATCCAGACCCCTGTCATGCTTTCCTTTCCTTCTGAAAAAGTTCTGTCTCCTCCATGACATCCACTTACTCAAATTCATGACAAAAGGAAAGGCTTTTTTAATTACAATAGAAAAGAAGGGGAAAGACAAATGAAAACAACAAATCCGGAAGAGGAAGACAAGGTGGCAGTGGTAGTTACGTGAGAGATACAGAAGAGAGAGAGAGAGAGAGAGAGAGAGAGAGAGAGAGAGAGCGGAAGTAGAGGTGTGAGAGTGTTTATCGAGCACACTGGGTGGGTATATTTGGGGTGCAGGGCCAGGCAGTCTGATGTGACATCTTACACACAGACACACTTAAGAGTGGGGAAACTGAAACACTAAAGGAGAAAAAAATCTTTCAATCAATAATTAGGTAAGTGACTGAGAATTGTGCATGTGGCCAAGTGTATGTGTTTTTGTTCGTTTGTCTGTTTAGCACAACTGACATCTGATTGTCCCCTGAAGATGCAGTTTACTTGCTGGAATCAGGATGGCTCATCGTTGCACACTGCAGAAACCACCAGCAAAAAAACATGACCCAGACTGACCTCAACTATCTGGTCTATGACAGTTACATGTTTTGTTTACATGAAAGTGATATACAGCGGGGAAAATAAGTATGAAACATGTCAACATTTTTCTCATTAAACATATTTCTAATGGAGCCATTGACCTGAGATTTTCACCAGATATCAGTAACAACCCAAGTAATCCATACATAGAACGAAATCAAGGCAACTGTGTTCATCCATCCAGCCATCTTCTTCCCCTTAATCCTTTTCGGTTCACAAAACAAATTATATTTAGTAAAGTGGAATAACACAGCAAATAAGCATTGAACATGCTTGGTGAAATTCATTTAATATTTAGTACAAAAGCCTTTGCTGGTAATAACAGCTTCTAGACACCTCCTGCATGGAGAAACTAGGGGCAGGCATTGCTCAGGAGTGATTTTAGCTCATTTTTCCACACAAACTGTCTTCAGATCTTGAAGGTTCCGTGGTGCCTCCTATGAACTCTGATCTTCAGTTCGTTCCATAGATCTTCAGTTGGATTTAGGTCAGGTGACTGACTAGGCCATTCTAGCAGTTTTATTTTCCTTCTCTGAAGCTAGTTGAGAGTTTCCTTTTTTGAATCCTTTATTAGTCCCAGAATGGGGAAATTACAGGCTATCCACATGAGTGGATGAGGCAGCCACTGGTGTGGCGCCCAACCCTTTCATCATCCACACACATATTCGCACCTGGGGCCACTTTAGAGTCTCCAATTAACCTAACTTGGATGTTTTTGGGGGGGTTTTGGCATGTCGGAGGAAACTGGAGAAATCCCGGAGTAAACCCACGCAGACATGGGGAGAACATGCAAACTCCACACAGATCACTGTTGGTCAGGGGCTGGGATCGAACCCAGGATCCCCCAGCCAAGGTTGAGTTGCTATGCTGCCGCAGTGTTAACCACTCTGCCACCGCGCTGCCCAACAACGCGCTGCCCTTGGCTGTGTGTTTGGGATCATTGTCTTGCTGAAATGTCCACCCTCGTTTCATCTTCAGCATCTTGGCAGATGGCAACAGGTTCTTATCAAGGATGTCTCTTTACATTTGTCCATTCATCATTTCTTCAATTATATGAAGTCTGCCTGTACCAGGTGCTGAAAAACAACCCCACATCATGATGCTCCCACCTCCAAACTTCATTGTTGGTATGGTGTTTTGGAGCTGATGTACAGTGTCATTTCTCCTTCAAACATGCTGTGTGTTGTGGCATCCAAAAAGATCAATTTTGGTCTCATCTGACCTGACCATATTCTCCCAGTATTTTACTGGCTTGCCCAAATGTTGTGCAGCAAACTTTAAACAAGCTTCAGCGTGCTTTTTCTTCAGCAATGGAGTCTTGTGAGGCAGTGTTTCCTCTGGCTTAAAGACCTTGGTGTGGTGGCAACATATTTTTTTCCGGGAGGGGGGCAGTAAACACATGACACTATTGTAACCAGAATATGTTAATTTTATACTTTTTTTTTTTTTTTTTTTTACATTTTGCACATTAACTTTGCATATGGAACTTACCATATGAAGTATTGTACAACCGAGGCTTGAAAATTGGAATACTGGGCCAGCTGGGGTCCCACCCAGATGTCCTGTGTTTAGACTTTTTCGTGATGTTATCCTTCTCTCCTTCCTCTGCTCTCACCTCTCCTGGACCCTCTGCCTGAACACTTTCCTCTGCTCGGCTCCTCTCTTCTGTCTCATCTTGCCCTCTCTGAGCCCTGTCTAATTCAGGTTCTCTCTCTGTCTATGGTGGTATACAAACAGGTTATCAATGTCATGTTTTGTCCTGCAGGATTTTTTTGTCATGGTTTACATAAATGACAAAAATATGTGATATGTGTATTATTTATATTATATGTGTAATATTTTGTATTTTTATTCTAGTGTTTCTTTTTTCCATGGAGAAAGTAGGGAAGGGAAAAAACATTCATAATAGTAATTTACTCATGCATACTTAAATTATATGATCAGGTGGATATAGTAACCCAAAATTCTACTCATGTAAAAGCAGTGCTTTGAAATTAATAATTAAAAGTAAACAACCAGGACTTCCGGTTATGGCGGCCGCCTAGAAGGACACGTATCACTCTGCTCTACCCTTGGAAATAAAAATTCGGCAAATAACTCTCTCATTTGGAACAGAACTTTTCCCAGCGTTTGGGTGAGGATATGCCGGTGAAGACTAAGGCTGGGAAATCAGGAGGGGGAAAAATTGAATCGCCGAAGCAGTCCAAATTAACGGACTTTAAAGTTTGTGGCGCAGTGGAAAAAGCTGCGGATATGGCGGATGAAACTAGCGGTGGTGCGGTAACTGCTGCTGCTGACGATGGCGGCACAGGTGCAGTGCTGGCTGCCATTAGCTCAATGAGAGCAGACTTTTCCGCTAAACTTGATGGGATTATAGCAGCGTTGGATGCAATGAGAAAGGAGTTGGGTGACTGCGTGGAGCGAGTGACGCAGGCGGAGCTTCGTGTTTCAAGTGCGGAGGATGAAATTAGCGGACTTCAAATAAAGGTGCGCACTTTGGAAAAAAAAAATAAAGATCTGGAAAATAGCGTTCTGGACTTGGAATCTCGGTCCAGAAGGAACAACCTGAGGCTGGTGGGTCTACCGGAGGGAGCCGAAGGTCGTGATTCATGCTCCTTTTTGGAGGGGTGGATCCCGGAGGCGCTGAACAACGCGGAGCTAAAATCATCAGTCGTCTTGGAAAGCTCCCACCGAATTGGCCCACCGAGAGGTAACAAGGCAGCACCGAGGACGCTAATTATGAAGTTTCTCAGCTACAGAGACAGGATGACGATCTCCAACGCGGTGCGGGCCAAAGGAGAAATTAAATACCAAGATCAGCAGGTGCGGTTCTACCCAGATCTGGCCTCAGGAATCCAACAATTAAGGAAGCAGTTTGACCCCATCCGCAAAGAACTGCACAACCTTGAGATTCGTCATGGAGTGATTCACCCTGCAAGACTTCTGGTCACATATGAGGGCAGAACACGCATCTTCAAGACCCCCGAGGAGGCGCAGGAGCTCATCAAGAAGATCCAGGAAGAGACTGGTGGGAGCTAAGCATGAACAGAATATAGGGTAGAATATTTGAGCATTTAACTGATTAGAAGCATATAACAAGATTACAAAATATAGAATGTATTACATATTAAAAAAAAAAAGGCACAAAATTGCTAAAAAAAAAAATTTGGAGTTAAATTGGAAAATTACAGAAGAGAGTTAATGTTACGTTATTAAAAGCAGTAGAGTTAGGGTGATTGGGAGGATGAAGAAGGAGTGGCTTTGGCTGTTCCTCGTGGGTGTGGAACGGTCGATGGCTATATCGGGAGACGGAATTTTTCTTTTGCTTTTGAGGGGATTGCCACAAATGTGGGAAGGGGGAATTTGTTTGTGTGTAGTTTGTAGGGTAAATGTTCAACCACTCATTTTTTTGCTTTTCTGTTTGAGCATGTTTACACTGCAAGGTAATCCCAAACTCCCTATTGATTATAAATCAAAGCGTTAATCTTAATTTAACTTCATGGAATTGCAGAGGTCTACAAAATTTAAAAAAACTTAAACAAGTTATGAATAAAATAAAAGACATGGGTTCAAAAATTGTGTTTTTACAAGAAACTCATCTAATAGAGCAAGATGTAAAAAGAATTAGGAGTAGATGGCAAGGAAATGTTTTCACCTCATCATTTTCATCCCGAGCCAGGGGAGTTATGACTCTCATACATAAATCAGTCCCATTTCAAGTGAAAAATGTAATTGGAGACAAATTTGGAAGATATGTAATCATTCAAGGATCTTTGCTATTAGAAAACATAAATTTGGTGAACTTATATGGTCCCAATATAGATGATCAAAAGTTCTTTGCCAATTTATTTCTTATCTTATCATCACTTACAGGGCAACATATAATAGCAGGGGATTTTAATTGTACATTGAATCCCAGTATAGATAGATCAACAGGACTGGACTGTACGCACAATGGATGTAGGATGACCATTAATCATTTTATGAAAGAATTGAAATTGATAGATATATGGAGAGAAATGAAACCACAAGTTAAAGCCTACTCTTGTTATTCCAATACCTACAAGACATTCTCACGTATAGATTATTTTTTTGATCTCCACAGAATTAAGGTCCAAGATTCAAAACTGATTTTATGATAACATCATGATCTCTGATCATGCACCCTGCTGTCTAATGTATGTAGATAAGAAATTGACAAAGGAACCAGGTAGATGGCAATTTCAGCATAAATGGCTTCAGGATGAGTAATTTGTTAAGTATATAGAAAAACAGATAGATGAGTTCTTTGATATCAATACTACACAAACATCAGCATGTGTAAAGTGGGAGGCTTTCAAAGCTTTTATTAGGGGACATATTATTAGTTATACAGGTTCAAAATCTAAGAAGACTCGAGAGGAGAGAGTCCAATTGGAACATAAAATAAAAATTCTTCAAGAAAGAGTATATGCAGGAAGAGATCCAAGGTTGGAGAACGAATTACTGATTTTGAGAGCTGAATATGACAAAAAATCAGCGAATAGAGCTGCCTCGAGTCTTCTAAGATTGAAACAATCTTTTTATGAACAAGGTGAAAAATCAGGAAAGTTATTGGCATGGCAGATTAAACAATTAGAATCTAAAACACCAATTACCAGTATTATAAGTAATGGACAGGTAGTTATAGATCCTTCAGAAATTAATAGAGCCTTTAGAGATTACTATGAAAAATTATATGATACCAAAAATGAATCTGACTTAACAAAACTACATGGGTTTTTGAATGAACTATTTATACGGTGTATTCCAAATGAAAATAGGGAGATACTGGAGTCTAAAATTAGTCAAGAAGAAGTTGGACTAGCCATTGATAATATGAAATCAGGAAAAAGTGCAGGACCAGATGGTCTTCCAGTTGACCTTTATAAAAAATTTAAGAATAAATTAACAAAACCTTTTTTGGAAATGGTTTTAGAAGCATTTCAAAATAGTAATTTACCATCATATATGAATAATGCCTTAATTATACTGTTGCCAAAACCAGGTAAGCCCTCTAATAAATGTGAAAATATGAGACCAATAAGCCTATTAAATGCCGACCTTAAGATAATTTGTAAAATTTTAGCAAGACGAATACAAGAAATTTTACCAAATATTATTAATCGAGATCAGAATGGCTTTATAAAGGGAAGACAAGGCTTCCATAATGTAAGAAGACTATTTTTTTTTTCCACAATATCTTTATTGAACCTTTTTTTTTTTTAACAAACATGATACAAACAATCAAACACTAACGCTAAAGTACTACAAAAAAAAAAATGCACTAAAAACACCAACAACCACCAACAAAATCAAGTCTTCAACAATGCTCCTCTGTTTAGTCTAGACAATCCAATACATAAGTATACATATTATGTTCACCAGTTTGGAATTTACAAGGTCCACACACATCATTCACCTTCTTCTTCAAGAGTTATGTTTAAATTTTTTACATAATCAATAAAAGGTCTCCATATATTCTCAAATACAATTTCCTTTGATTTCAGTATATATGTTATTCTTTCTAATGGAAGGTTTGTTAACATCTGTCTTAACCACTGAGTCACATCTGGTCTATGAGTCTTTTTCCATAATAGTGCAATACATTTTTTGGCATTAAGCAAACTGAGGTCTATGAATGTTCTTTCACTTTTATTAAAATTATGCTTTTCTGGGTACAGACCCAACAAAAACAGTTTAGGATTCAGTATGATTTGTTTTGAGATTATTTTTTCAATTGTTACCCTCACCTCTTCCCAAAACATTCTTATTAATCTACATTCCCATAAACAATGAAATAGGGTTCCTTTACTTTCCATGCATTTTGTGCATGTATCTGGTATATTTTTGTTATATCTATTTAACTCCTCCGGTGTAACATACATCCGCATTAACCATTTGAAATGTATCAATTTAAGGCTTGCATTTATTGATTTGGTTTGAGCTTCTGTACAAGCCAATTCCCATTGTTCCTCCGAAATTTCAATTTGCAGATCTTCTTTCCAGTAGTTTAATCTTTTCAGTGAATTTTCACTTGAAGATAGTGTCAATGAGTTATAAAACTCTGAAATAATACCCTTTCTTTTACTATCTTTCATCATCATTTTTTCCAAGGATGAATAAATAGGTCGAGTGAGAGCTTTATTTTGATTTGATCGAATAAAGTTTCTAAGTTGAAGATATTTAAAAAAAT
Source organism: Pholidichthys leucotaenia (assembly GCA_020510985.1). NCBI lineage: Eukaryota > Metazoa > Chordata > Actinopteri > Cichliformes > Pholidichthyidae > Pholidichthys > Pholidichthys leucotaenia. Next base: position 328,326,231 of record CM035842.1, on the reverse strand, counting down.
GTGTTCTATTGAGATTAAATTTGATCCTCAGCTCTTCAAAAGACATTATGTTGTCTGCACATGGCAAATATAAATCCTGAATCTTTTGTATCCCTTTTAAATTCCATACTTTAAATACAGCGTCCGCTCTCCCTGGTTTAAAATATTGATTACCCCATATTGGACTAAATTGTGACAATAACTGTGGTTCTTTTAAATAGTTTTTAGCTTCACACCATATTTTGATCATATGCTTTACAAATGGATTTTTAACTTGTTTTTGTAATTTTTTGGCCGAATCTGAGTATATGAATATGGGAAGAGGTAAAGGTAAATTGTATGATTCCATTTCAGTCCAGTGAGGGAGATCATTTGATGAAAAATAATATGTCATAGACCTCAGTTGTGCCGACCAATAATACAACATAAAATTTGGACATTTCAGACCTCCACGATCAAATGGTAAATATAATAAAGACAGACGTAATCTAGCCCTCCTGTTGTTCCATATAAATTCCACTAACTTTTTTTTTATTCTTGAGAATAGATCTAAAGGTGGTGATAAGGGAATGTATTGAAATAAATAAAGTATTTTAGGTAAAATATTACTTTTAAGTATATTGATTCTCCCGATCATCGACATTGGTAGTGACATCCATCTCTGAGTTAACTCATTGATATCTGACATTAAGGCTTCATAGTTGACGCTGGCGACTGATTCTAGCTTAGGCATAATTTGGATTCCTAAATATTTAAACTGATTTACAACATTGAATTGATTTGCCTCAGGGGCTGGGTAATTTCTCTGGGTCTCATTTAGCATTAATATTGAAGATTTAGTTTTATTTATTTTATATCCTGATATTTCCCCAAAATTCTTTATTAAATTCAACAAGGTTGGAATTGATTTTTTTAGATTCGACATAAACAAAATTATATCATCGGCGTACAGGGAGATTTTATGTTCTGTTGGTCCAACTTTAATTCCATATATTTGTGAATGTAAACGTATCGCTATCGCTAAAGGTTCAATTGCCATAGTAAACAGTAAAGGTGAAAGTGGACAGCCTTGTCGACATCCTCTATTGATTTTTATTGGTTTTGAAATATTGTTATTTGTTAGGATTTCTGCTGTAGCATTATTGTATATTATTTGAACCCATTTTATGAAATTATTTCCAAGTCCAAACCTTTGTAGGACTTCAAAAAGAAAGGGCCATTCAACTCTATCAAAGGCCTTTTCGGCGTCCAATGATAGGAGAGCTGTATCCGGTGCTTCTTTATTAAAATAAATAATATTAAATAGTCTTCTTACATTATGGAAGCCTTGTCTACCCTTTATAAAGCCATTCTGATCTCGATTAATAATATTTGGTAAAATTTCTTGTATTCGTCTTGCTAAAATTTTACAGATTATCTTAAGGTCGGCGTTTAATAGGCTTATTGGTCTCATATTTTCACATTTATTAGAGGGCTTACCTGGTTTTGGCAGCAGTATAATTAAGGCATTATTTATGTATGATGGTAAATTATTATTTTGAAATGCTTCTAAAACCATTTCCAAAAAAGGTTTTATTAATTTATTCTTAAATTTTTTATAAAGGTCAACTGGAAGACCATCTGGTCCTGCACTTTTTCCTGATTTCATATTATCAATGGCTAGCCCAACTTCTTCTTGACTAATTTTAGACTCCAATATCTCCCTGTTTTCTTTTGGTATACACGGTATAGATAGTTCGTTCAAAAACCCATTTAGTTTTGTTAAATCAGGTTCATTTTTGGTATCATATAATTTTTCATAGTAATCTCTAAAGGCTCTATTAATTTCTAAAGGATCTATAACTACCTGTCCATTACTTATAATACTGGTAATTGGTGTTTTAATTTCCAATTGTTTAATCTGCCATGCTAATAATTTTCCTGATTTTTCACCTTGTTCATAAAAAGATTGTTTCAATCTTAGAAGACTCGAGGCAGCTCTATTCGCTGATTTTTTGTCGTATTCAGCTCTCAAAATCAGTAATTCATTCTCCAACCTTGGGTCACTTCCTGCATACACTTTTTCCTGAAGACTTTTTATTTTATGTTCCAATTTAGCTCTCTCCTCTCGAGTCTTCTTAGATTTTGATCCTGTATAACTAATAATATGTCCCCTAATAAAAGCTTTGAAAGCCTCCCACTTTACACATGCTGATGTTTGTGTAGTATTGATGTCAAAGAACTCGTCTATCTGTTTTTCTATATACTTGACAAATTCCTCATCCTGAAGCCATTTATGCTGAAATTGCCATCTACCTGATTCCTTTGTCAATTTTTTATCTACATATATTAGACAACAGGGTGCATGATCAGAGATCACGATGTTATCATAAAAGCAGTTTTGAATCTTGGACCTTAATTCTGTGGAAATCAAAAAATAATCAATACGTGAGAATGTCTTGTAGGTACTGGAATAACAAGAATAGGCTTTAACTTGTGGTTTCATTTCTCTCCATATATCTAACAATCTCAATTCTTTCATAAAATGATTAATAGTCATCCTACATCCAATGTGCGTACAATCCAGTCCTGTTGATCTATCCACACCTGGATTCAATGTACAATTAAAATCCCCTGCTATTATATGTTGCCCTGTAAGTGATGATAAGATGAGAAATAAATTAGCAAAGAACTTCTGATCTTATATTGGGACCATATAAGTTCACAAGATTTATATTTTCTAATAGCAAAGAACCTTGAATGATTACATATCTTCCAAATTTGTCTCCAATTACATTTTTCACTTGAAAAGGAACTGATTTATGTATGAGAGTCATAACTCCCCTGGCTCGGGATGAAAATGAAGAGGTGAATACACTTCCCTGCCATCTACTCCTAATTCTTTTAACATCCTCCTCTATCAGATGAGTTTCTTGTAAAAACACAATTCTTGAACCCATGTCCTTTATTTTATTCATAACTTGTTTAAGTTTTTTTAAATTTTGTAGACCTCTGCAATTCCATGAAGTTAAATTAAGATTAACACTTTGGTCCATGATCAATAGAGAGTTTGGGATTACCTTGCAGTGTAAACATGCTCATACAGAGAAGCAAAAACATGAGTGGTTGAACATTCATCCTACAAACTACACACAAACAAATTTCCCCTTCCCACACTTGTGGCAAACCCCCCAAAATCAAAAGAAAAATTCTGTCTCCCGATATAGCCATCGACCGTTCCACACCCACAGGGAACAGCCTAAGCCACTCCTTCTTCATCCTCCCAATCACCCTAACTCTACTGCTTTTAATGACGTAACATTAACTCTCCTCTGTAGTTTTCCAACTTAACTCCAAAATTTTTAACAACTTTGTACATCATAGTTTTTTTTGTTTGTTTGTTTTGTTTTTGTTTTGTTTTTTTAATATATAATACAATCTATATTTTGTAAACTTACTATTTACTTCACGTCAGTCAGATGCCTGTGCAAATGCTTAATTATTCTACCTTATATTTTGTTCATGCTTAGCTCCCACCAGTCTCTTCTTCTTCTTTGATCTTCTTGATGAACTCCTGCGCCTCCTCTGGGGTCTTGAAGATGTGGGTTCTGCCCTCATACGTGGTCAGCAGTCTCGCAGGATAGATTACACCATGACGAATCCCAAGGTTGCGCAGCTCCTCACGTACGGGATCAAACTGCTTCCTCAATTGCTGGATTCCTGTGGCCAAATCTGGGTAGAACCGCACCTGCTGGTCCTGGTGTTTAATCTCTCCTTTTTTAGCTCGTGCAGCGTTGAAGATCTTCATCCTGTCTCTGTTGCTAAGAAACTTCATAATTAAGGTCCTCGGCGGTCCCTTATCTCTCCGTGGGCCAATACGATGTGCTTTTTCCAGAACCACTGCTGATTGCAACTCCTCGCTGCCCAGCACCTCCGGAATCCACTTTTCCAGAAAGGAACATACGTCCCGACCTTCTGATTCCTCTGGAAGATCCACCAGCCTCAAGTTATTCTGTCTCGACCGAGATTCCAAATCCAAAATATTATCTTCCAGAGATTTATTTTTTTTTTCCAAAGTGCGCACCTTTAATTGAAGACGGGTGACGTCATCTTCAGCACTAGCGAGACGGAGCTCCATCTGCGCCGTTCGTTCTACACAGTCACCCAATTCCTTTCTTATTCCTTCCAACGCTGTCATAATCCCATCAAATCTAGAGGAAAAGTCCGCTCTCATTGAACTCATGGCAGCCATCAGCGCATCTGCGCCATTCCCCGCAGATATCGCAGCGTTGCCAGCCTCCTCCGCCATATATGGAGTTTTGTTTACTGCGTCACAGACCTGAAAGTCCGTTAATTTGGACTGTTTCGGCGGCTCGCTTTTTCCTTTTCCTGGTTTTCCAGCCTTAGGCTTCGCCGACATATCTTCGCCCAAATGCTGGGATACGTTCTGTCCCAAATGAGAGAGTTATTTGCCGATTTTTTTTCTCCAGGAGCAGAGCAGAGCGAGACACGTCCGTCCTACGTGGCAGCCATAACCGGAAGTGATAAGAAGACTATTTAATATTATTTATTCTAATAAAGAAGCACCGGATGCAGCTCTCTTATCACTGGATGCCGAAAAAGCCTTTGATAGAGTTGAATGGCCCTTTCTTTTTGAAGTCTTACAAAGGTTTGGACTTGGAAATAATTTTATAAAATGGGTTCAGATAATATATAATAATGCTACTGCAGAAATTCTAACAAATAACAATATTTCAAAATCAATAAAAATCAATAGAGGATGTCGACAAGGCTGTCCACTTTCACCTTTACTGTTTACTATGGCAATTGAACCTTTAGCGATGGCGATACGTCTACAGTCACAAATATATGGAATTAAAGTTGGACCAACAGAACATAAAATCTCCCTGTATGCCGATGACATAATTTTGTTTATGTCGAATCTTAAAAAATCAATTCCGACCTTGTTGAATTTAATAAAGAATTTCGGGGAAATATCAGGATACAAAATAATTAAAACTAAATCTTCAATATTAATGCTAAATGAGACCCAGAGAAATTACCCAGCCCCTGAGGTAAATCAATTCAATGTTGTAAATCAGTTCAAATATTTAGGAATCCAAATTGTGCCTAAGCTAGAATCAGTCGCCAGTGTCAATTATGAAGCCTTAACGACAGATATTGATGAGTTACTTCAGAGATGGATGTCACTACCAATGTCGATGATCGGGAGAATTAATATACTTAAAAGTAATATCTTACCTAAAATACTTTATTTATTTCAATACATTCCCTTACCACCACCTTTAGATTTATTCTCAAGAATTAAAAAAAAGTTAGTGGAATTTATATGGAACAACAGGAGGGCTAGATTACGTCTGTCTTTATTATATTTACCATTTGATCATGGAGGTCTGAAATGTCCAAATTTTATGTTGTATTATTGGTCGGCACAACTGAGGTCTATGACATATTATTTTTCATCAAATGATCTCCCTCACTGGACTGAAATGGAATCATACAATTTACCTTTACCTCTTCCCATATTCATATACTCAGATTCGGCAAAAAAATTACAAAAACAAGTTAAAAATCCATTTGTAAAGCATATGATCAAAATATGGTGTGAAGCTAAAAACTATTTAAAAGAACCACAGTTATTGTCACAATTTAGTCCAATATGGGGTAATCAATATTTTAAACCAGGGAGAGCGGACGCTGTATTTAAAGTATGGAATTTAAAAGGGATACAAAAGATTCAGGATTTATATTTGCCATGTGCAGAAAACATAATGTCTTTTGAAGAGTTGAGGATCAAATTTAATCTCAATAGAACACATTTTTTTAAATATCTTCAACTTAGAAACTTTATTCGATCAAATCAAAATAAAGCTCTCACTCGACCTATCTATTCATCCTTGGAAAAAATGTTGATGAAAGATAGTAAAAGAAAGGGTATTATTTCAGAGTTTTATAACTCATTGACACTATTTTCAAGTGAAAATTCACTGAAAAGATTAAACTACTGGAAAGAAGATCTGCAAACTGAAATTCCAGAGGAACAATGGGAATTGGCTTGTACAGAAGCTCAAACCAAATCAATAAATGTACGCCTTAAATTGATACATTTCAAATGGTTAATGCGGATGTATGTTACACCGGAGGAGTTAAATAGATATAACAAAAATATACCAGATACGTGCACAAAATGTATGGAAAGTAAAGGAACTCTATTTCATTGTGTATGGGAATGTAGATTAATAAGAATGTTTTGGGAAGAGGTGAGGGTAACAATTGAAAAAATAATCTCAAAACAAATCATATTGAATCCTAAACTGTTTTTGTTGGGTCTGTACCCAGAAAAGCATAATTTTAATAAAAGTGAAAGAACATTCATAGACCTCAGTTTGCTTAATGCCAAAAAATGTATTGCACTATTATGGAAAAAGACTTATAGACCAGATGTGACTCAGTGGTTAAGACAGATGTTAACAAACCTTCCATTAGAAAGAATAACGTATATACTGAAATCAAAGGAAATTGCGTTTGAGAATATATGGAGACCTTTTATTGATTATGTAAAAATTTAAACATAACTCTTGAAGAAGAAGGTGAATGATATGTGCGGACCTTGTAAATTCCAAACTGGTGAACATAATATGTATACTTATGTGTTGGATTGTCTAGACTAAACAGAGGAGCATTGTTGAAGATTTGATTTTGTTGGTGGTTGTTGGTGTTTTTTAGTGCATTTTTTTTTTTGTAGTACTTTAGTGTTAGTGTTTGATTGTTTGTATCATGTTTGTTTAAAAAAAAAAAGGTTCAATAAAGATATTGTGGAAAAAAAAGTAAACAACCACAAATTTCTAGTTAAGTGTACAAAGAGCACCCACTTAAAAACTTGAGTAATGACTTCAGTCTTTAAGGTTTGAGGTTTTTCTCGAAAATTTAGAACAATTTTCTTATAGTCTTCTACTTTTCTCTGTAAATTTATCTAAATTTGAAACCATTCTCTTCAAATTTGTAATTTTCTCTTGTAAAATTGACTTTTCTTGTACATTTGAGACTTTATAATAAATTTGTGGATTATTTTATGGCTAATTTTTGTCTATTTTTTAAAAATAAAATTACTGGGTTTTTTTAAAAAATAAATTTGAAACAGACTGTGGTAATTTTTTTTTTTTTTTTTTACTTTTTCCTTATAACAATTTACATTTTTGAACATAATTTTGCAGAGCTAGAACAGAGTAATAATTTAACTTTGATTTCAAAGAAAAATATTAATAAAATTGTATTTAACGAAATAAATTAACTAAAATGACCAAAGATGCAGCCATTTCTGTTATAATATTAATGTATATTTATAGTTTTTTTCTGAAATCTCACCACCCAGACAGCAGGAAAAACTTCCCTTATTTTGAAATCCAAATGTTGGCACTTTTAGTTTGTCTGAAGGCTGCTGACAGAATTAAAATCAGAGACTTTGTGAATTTCGGTCCTTTTAACTTTCCAGGTACATAATAGTGAACATAAATTAGTTAATATTAACCAAGTAAATGTTAAAAACAGCTCCTTTTCATTCTTGTCTGAAATAAGAAAAACAAAAAATAATTAAACAAAATGAACCAACTCGAGCCCTTAACCACACCTGTTAGCTAAGCGACTCTTCCATTATTGCTCCCGCTACCAGCGGGTTAAAACCAGGATAAATGCCTCCAGTGCTGACATACCTCTTCTGCTTTGTTCTGCGTTTAAAGTACTTTAATAAGCTCGTGTTTCTCTCAGACAGTCACGCTAGGAGCGAGACACTCCGCCTGGCTGGTGACTAGAACACGCGGACGAGGTGCTTCTGATTCTCCACGAAGATGACGGTCACGTGCATTGTTCATGTGCGCACTTGCGGCTCGTCATTCCTTCATAAATTTTTCTCAAAATTTATATGTCCTGATAGAGCGGCAGAAATTTTTCTGGCGTGGCAGGCCACCACCGGGAAATGTTACCAGAGGAAACCCTGGTGAGGTGAGCAGGCATAGAGCCCATGTCAACTGACTGCAGGATCTGTAAAGCACTTTGGTCATCCAGAGATGAGAAAAAGTGCTATATAAGTGAACGCTATTTACCATTTACAATTACTTATTGTTTTCTTTGAAACAGCAATGCGTGCTAACTCCATGTCTTTTTGGAGCACTCCACGAGTGGTATTTGGCTCTTGGATAGCTCTTCTGATAATTCTTTTGACTCCTCTGTCAGAAATCTTGTGAGGAGCTCCTGATCATGGCCAGTTTATGGTAAAATGATGTTCTTTCCACTTCTGAATGATGGCTGTAACAGTGCTCACTGGAACACTCAGCAGCTTAGAAATGCGCCTGTAACCATCCATCCATCTTCTTCCGCTTAATCCTTTTCGGGTCGCGGGGGGGCTGGAGCCTATCCCAGCATCTTTGGGCGAGAGGCAGGGTACACCCTAGACAGATCACCAGTCCATCGCAGGGCCAACACAGAGAGACAAACAACCATTCACTCTCACAGTCATACCTAAGGACAATTTAGAATCCCCAGTTTGATTATGTTTTGCAACAATAAGGTTGCAAAAGTGTAAAGAGCTCTTTGCTTCTACCCATTTGTTCTAGTGTGACAATCTGATATTCACAGACCTTTTCAAAGGCTATCAGCCAGGACTTAACCAGCTGAAATTAATTTGCACTGATGGGGGATGGGGTGGCCTCCTAAATTCTGATGGATTTCAGCTGGTTTCTTGGCTTTCTATGCCTTTTTGAACCTCTTTTTCTTTGTGTGTTCAATACTTATTCCCCGTGTCATTCTACTTTATTAAATACAACTTGTTTTGCAAACACAGTTGCCTTGATTTCTTTCTATGTACGGATTACTTGGGTTGTTACTGATATCTGGTGAAAACCTCAGTTTCAGGTTCAGGTTCAGGTTACTTCATTTGTACCCGTAGGTAGATTTGTTTTGCAGTCAGGTGACATCCATATTTACAAACCACAATTACATTCAACATGAACACAAACACAGGCACACATGAAGCTGACTATAAACACGATAAAAGTACTCAAGGTTCCACCAATCAGGACATAGGACAAAGAGATAAGAGAAAAAAAAAAGGAGATAAGAGAGAAGGGTCATATTAAAAAGTTAAAGACTAGTCAAAGAGGTTAAAAACTCAAAAGTCTAAAACCCAATAAAAGATTTAGAACCCAAATAAAAAACCTACAAAAATAAGTAAATATAAAATAAAATTAATAAATAGGTAACTAAATTACGTGCAATATATTGTTACATCTTGTTCAACTCTTTAACAGCAGCAGGACAAAGCTGCGCTGGGTTTTACTTTTTGGGACAGCAAACCTCCGTCTGGAGGGGAGAAGCTGAAAGTGGCAGTGCAAAGGGAGGGAGTCATCATTTAAAATAGAGGTAGCAATCCTCTGTGCCTGTCTGGTGTACAGGGATGTCAGGCTCAGCTGTGACTCACCAAGCAAACGACTGGACCATCTAACTACCTGATCCAAGAAGTTCCTCTGTTTCAGTTTTATCTGACCAAACCATGATACTAAAGAAAAGGATAAAACAGATTCAATAAAAGCCCGATAAAACATTGTCATTATGGTTCGGTCAATTTGGAAGCATGCAAGTTTCCTTAAACAATGCAAATGTTGCTGACCCTTTTTGCACACCCTTTCACAGTTCTCTTCAAAGTTTAAATTACTATCAATAATAGTCCCAAGATATTTGTAGGACTGTACATATTCAGTGGTCTGGCCTTTTAGTACAGTGACTTTGTGCCTTCGTGCCTGACCTCAGGTCAGTGGCTCCATCAGAAATATGTTTAATTAGAAAAATGTTGACATGTTCAATACTTGTTTTCCCCACTGTAGCTGAAAAAAAAATCATGGATATTGCCAGAGAAAACATGAAAACTGGGGCTTAGTGGAGATCTATAAGCTGGTTCGTGGAGCACTGAACACGGCAAAGGAAGGAGTCCATTTGCTCATTGATATATTAAGCCAAACGTGAGCCAACAGCAATGGGAGTAAAGGCACAAAGAAGTGAATCAGGGAAACAGAGAAAGTTGCTTTCCTGTGTTTTGTTTTCTCTTTTCCTTTCAATCACAAAGAGGAAGTAGAATACTAACTTGGTCCACCCGTGACCAGTTTCCAGAGTTTGAGTAAATTAAATCCACTTCCTTTCATAGAGAGTTGCAGCAGCTGGTCTGGCCACAACTCAGAGGAATTAAGTGGTTTGAGTGAGGCTGACTTTAGTGCACCAGAAGAAACTTTCCACTGGTGTGCATCAGCCAGAGACTAGCATCTTCCCCTATAAGTCCATCTTCGCCCGCGCACACGCACGCACGCACACACACACAGACACACACACACAGAGCTTCAATGAATTCCTTAAATAAAACCAACCAAAAAGGTGCAAAACACACATACATAAACATCTCTCTCAAACACACTTCAAAATCAAACAACTTCAGACTAACCTCTAAAGTAATAATAAAAAACCCCAAAGACTTTTTATTTCATGTCACACCACGACCAGGGCTCAAGTTTATTGACACTGTCAATGCTTGTTGTTTACTGGATGATTGTCACTTAAACTTGAGTAAAGCGGAAGCCAGCTGCTTTCAAAAATTAGTACTTTAACTTTCCATTGGCATAGACATTACATGTCATAAGGTTTTATAAAAACATTAACTAGCAGCCTCTACAGAAAAGACCATGAGTGGCATCAGACTTGTGTCCAAACTTGTCAAACAAATATTGCCTTCACTCCCAAAAATAAAACATGCAAAATCTATACGTCACAAAAGCCTTTTGGTCCCTTGTTTGATAGTCTGAATGGTGGTGGAAGCAGCTCCCTTGTCAACCTTTCACTCAATCTGTGATGTGATCAAAAGCAAATTTATGAGTACACTTAAATCTATGAATGAAATCCTATGATATTTTCCTGTTTTATCATTTTATTGGAGGATGTTGTCAGTACATCAGTCTAATTTTTGTCTAATTTTTGTCATTTTTAAGCTCTATGCAAATTTTCAAAAGGTGATATATTCAGATGAAGACCCCCATATGTTTATTCATTACCATAGTCTAAATCATTTATTATTTTGGGTCTATGCTTTAGATATAGCCTAACCTACTTCCTCTTCATATTGATTTTTCTCCCTGAATCTCTGTCTCTTGACAGTAGGGTTGTGTGATATGACGATATAAATAGGATGATGAGATAAAAACGGCTATTGTTTCACATATAATTGCATATAACTGCATATAATAATTGCAGGATGTGCCTAAAATGCACTATAACCTTTCCAGGTGAACTTAATTTGACCTTCTCTAACCTTTTGAATGCACATGTCCAACTGTTCAACGTTACAGTACTTTTTGCATAACTTGCTGTTCTCTAACAAGGTGCTTGACAGCAAAATTCACAACAGGTGTTTGATCCATGAATCGACCAATAAATTTTCTCTTCAATTAGAAGTGGTATTTAAACAGTCCTCTTCATCATGCTGTTCACACTTTTACATCATGAGACCAAGACGACTCCTAACAACTGATCAACAGTACCTCGCCACTGCGAGGCTTCAAACAGGATGTTCTCAGAGGGAAGTGGCCACTGAGCATAAAATGTCACAGAGTGTCATCAGCAGGTTGCAACAGAGATACAGAGAGACGGAAGTAGGGGTGGGCAATATGGCCTAAAAATTATATCACGATATTTCTAAGAATTTTCACGATAACGATATTTTCACAATATTACAAAGTGCAGTTTTTTCCTTTAAAATTTATGCAAAAAGGACAACTTCACAGGCCAGCATTATTTACCTTCAACATAGTCAGGAAAAACAAAACAAAAACTCTTATTTCTTCATTTTATAAACAGCAGTTCAGATTTAGTTTAAAATATTTTTTAGTTCTGTATCAAATATTACAAAAAATAATCGAAACCATTACATCTTAACTGCACACAGAGGTCGGGTTTTATGCTGAATCACTTTACCTGCATTACTCCCGTTGCATGGACCTGTCCTGGGGCTTTTGGCTTTCATTGCACTGAATGGATGTTTTTTCTTTTCCTCTCTCTTCGGGTAGTTGAATAAAATCAAGATGAAGCGGCCAAAATGGAAGTAAAAATCTACATCCTAAGACACCACCGAGGACGCTGATTATGAAGTTCCTCAACTGCAGAGACAAGATGACAGTCACCAATGTGGCGCGAGCTAAAGGTGAAATTAAATACCAGGATCAACAGGTGTGCTTCTACCCAGATTTGGCTGCAGGAATACAACAATTAAGGAGGCAGTTCGACCCCGCCCGCAAAGAGCTGCGCAACCTCGGGATTCGTCACGGAGTAATTCATCCGGCAAGACTGCTGGTCACATATAAGGGGAGAATCCACACCTTCAAGACTCCTCAAGAGGCGCAGGAGCACATCAAGCAGATTCAAAAGGAGACTGGTGGGAGCTAAGCATGAACATGACAAAGATAGAACATTTAAGCGTATGTACAGACATCTGATTGATCTGAAACATATAATAAGTCTACAAAGTACAGACTGAATTAAAAAAAAAAAAAGCTATGATGTACAAAGTTGCTATAAAACTTTGAAGTTATGTTGAAAAAACTACAGAAGAGAGTTAATGTCATAAAAATAGTAGAGTCAGGGTGATTGAGAGGAGAAAGAGAGAGTGGTTTGACTGATCCTCACAGGTGTGGAACAGTCACTAGCTATAACAGGAGACGGAATTTTTTTGATTTTGGGGGGAATACCACAAATGTGGGGAAGGGGAATTTGTTTTTGTTTTTGTTTGGTTTGTAGGATGAATGTTCCATCATCCATGTTTTTGCTTCTCTGTAAGAGTATGTTCATATTGCAAGGTAATCTCAAACTCCTTATTGATCATAGATCAAAGCGTTAATCTTAATTTAACTTCATGGAATTGCAGAAGCCTACAAAATCTAAAAAAAACTTAAACAAGTTGTGAATAAAATAAAAGACATAGATTCAAAAATTGTATTTTTACAAGAAACTCATCTAATAAGAGGAGGATGTAAAAAGAATTAGGAGAAGATGGCAAGGTGACGTGTTCACCTCATCATTTTCATCCCGAGCTAGTTATGATTCTCATAAACAAAACAGTCCCATTTCAAGTGAAAAATGTAATTGGAGACAAATTTGGAAGATATCTAATCATCCAAGGATCTTTGTTATTAGAAAATATACACTACCGTTCAAAAGTTTGGGGTCACCCAGACAATTATTTTGTGTTTTCCATGAAAAGTCACACTTATTTACCACCATGAGTTGTAAAATGAATAGAAAATATAGTCAAGACATTGACAAGGTTAGAAATAATGATTTATATTTGAAATAATAATTTTTTCCTTCAAACTTTGCTTTCGTCAAAGAATCCTCCATTTGCAGCAATTACAGCATTGCAGACCTAACATGATTGCACAAAGGTTTTCTAATCATCCATTAGCCTTCTGACCCAATGAGCAAACACATTGTACCATTAGAACACTGGAGTGATAGTTGCTGGAAAAGGGCCTCTAGACACCTATGTAGATATTACACCAAAAACCAGACATTTGCAGCTAGAATAGTCATTTACCACATTAGCAATGTATAGAGTGTATTTCTGATTAGTTTAAAGTTATCTTCATTGAAAAAAAAACAGTGCTTTTCTTTCAAAAATAAGGAAATTTCTAAGTGACCCCAAACTTTTGAACGGTAGTGTAAATCTGGTGAACTTATACGGCCCCAATATTGATGATCAAAACTTCTTTGTTAATTTATTCCTTACTTTATCATCACTTACAGGGCAACATATAATAGCAGGGGATTTTAATTGTACATTGAATCCCAGTATAGACAGATCAACAGGACTGGACTGTACGCACAATGGATGTAGGATGACTATTAATCATTTTATGAAAGAATTGAGATTGCTAGATATATGGAGAGAAATGAAACCACAAGTCAAAGCCTATTCTTGTTATTCTAATACCTATAAGACATTCTCACGTATAGACTACTTTTTGATCTCTACAGAATTAAGGTCCAAGATTCAAAACTGTTTCTGTGATAACATTGTGATCTCTGATCATGCACCCTGCTGTCTAATATATGTAGATAAGAAATTGACAAAGTATCCTGGTAGGTGGCATTTTCATAAATGGCTTCAGGATGAGGAATTTGTTAAGTACATAAAAAAAAACAGATAGATTTTTTTTTTTGTTACTTACTAGATGAGTTCTTTGATATTAATACTACACAAACAACGGCATGTATAAAGTGGGAGGCTTTCAAAGCTTTTATTAGGGGGAATATTATTAGTTATACAGGTTCAAAATCTAAGAAGACTCGAGAGGAGAGAGTCCAATTGGAACGTAAAATAAAAATTCTTCAAGAAAAGGTGTATGCAGGAAGTAACCCACAGTTAGAGAATGAATTACTGATTCTGAGAGCTGAATATGACAAAAAAAATCAGCGAATAGAGCTGCCTCAAGTCTTCTAAGATTGAAGCAAACTTTTTATGAACAAGGTGAAAAATCAGGAAAACTATTGGCATGGCAGATTAAACAATTAGAATTTAAAACACCAATTACCAGTATTATAAGTAATGGACAGGTAGTTATAGATCCTTTAGAAATTAATAGGGCCTTTAGAGATTATTATGAAAAACTCTATGATACAAAAAATGAAACTGACTTAACAAAACTAAATGGGTTTTTGGGTGGATTATCTATACCGTGTATTCCAAATGAAAACAGGGAGATACTGGAGTCTAAAATTAGTCAAGAAGAAGTTGGGCAAGCCATTGATAATATGAAATCAGGAAAAAGAGCAGGACCAGATGGTCTTCCAGTTGACCTCAATAAAAAATTTAAGAATAAATTAATAAAAACCGCTTTTGGAAATGGTTTTAGAAGCATTTCAAAATGGTAATTTACCACCATACATGAATAATGCCTTAATTATACTGTTGCCAAAACCAGGTAAACCCTCTAATAAATGTGAAAACATGAGCCCAATAAGCCTATTAAATGCTGATTTTAGCAAAACGACTACAAGAAATATTACCAAATATTATTAACCGAGATCAGAATGGCTTTATAATGGGAAGACAAGGCTTCCATAATGTAAGAAGACTATTTAATATTATTTATTCCAATAAAGAAGCACCAGATACAGCTCTCCTATCATTGGATGCCGAAAAGGCCTTTGATAGGGTCGAATGGCCCTGTCTTTTTGAAGTCCTACAAAGGTTTGGACTTGGAAATAATTTCATAAAATGGGTCCAGATAATATACAATAATGCTACAGCAGAAATCCTAACAAACAGTAATATCTCAAAATCAATAAAAATCAATAGAGGATGTTGACAAGGCTGTCCACTTTCACCTTTACTGTTTACTATGGCAATTGAACCTTTAGCGATGGCAGTATGTTTACATCCACAAATATATGGAATTAAAGTAGGACCAACAGAACATAAAATCTCCCTGTATGCCGATGACATAATTTTGTTTATGTCAAATTTTAAAAAATCAATTCCGACCTTGTTAAATTTAGTAAAGAACTTTGGGGAAATATCAGGATATAAAATAAATAAAACAAAATCTTCAATATTAATGCTAAATGAGACCCAGAGAAATCACCCAGCTCCTGAGGTAAATCAATTCAATGTTGTAAATCAGTTTAAATATTTAGGAATTCAAATTTTGCCTAAGCTAGAATCAGTCGCCAGTGCCAACTATGAAGCCTTAATAACACATATTAAGGAGTTACTTCAGAGATGGATGCCACTACCAATGTCGATGATCGGGGGAATTGATATACTTAAAAGTAATATCTTACCAAAAATACTTTATTTATTTCAAAACATTCCTTTACCACCACCTTCAGATCTATTCTCAAGAATTAAAAAAAAGTTAGTGGAATTTATATGGAACAATAGGAAGGCTAGATTACGTTTGTCCTTACTATATTTACCATTTGATCGTGGAGGTCTGAAATGTCCAAACTTTATGTTGTATTACTGGTCAGCACAACTGAGATCTATGACATATTATTTTTCATCAAATGATCTCCCTCACTGGACTGAAATGGAATCATACAATTTACCTTTACCCCTTCCCTTATTCATATACTCAGACTCGGCTAAAAAATTACAGAAACAAGTTAAAAATCCAATTGTAAAGCACATGATCAAAATATGGTGTGAAACCAAAAAATATTTAAAAGAACCACACTTACTGTCACAATTTAGCCCAATATGGGGTAATCAATATTTTAAACCAGGGAGAGCAGATGCTGTATTTAAAGTATGGAATTTAAAAGGGATTCAAAAGATTCAAGACTTATATTTGTCACGTTCAGATAACATAATGTCTTTTGAAGAACTGAGGATTAAATTCAATCTTAATATAACACTTTTTTTTTTTTAAATATCTTCAGCTTAGAAATTTTATTCGATCAAATCAAAATAATGCTCTCACCCGACCTACTTATTCATCCTTGGAAAAAATTTTGACGAAAGATAGTAAGAGAAAGGGTATTATTTCAGAGTTTTATAACTCATTGACACTATTCTCAAGTGAAAACTCACAGAAAAGACTGAATTATTGGAAAGAAGATCTGCAAATTGAAATTTCAGAGGAACAATGGGAAATGGCTCGTGCAGAAGCTCAAACCAAATCAATAAACGTACGTCTTAAACTGATACATTTTAAATGGCTAATGCGGATGTATGTTACACCAGTGGAGTTAAATAGATATAACAAAAACATACCAGATACATGCACAAAATGTATGGAAAGTAAAGGAACCCTATTTCACTGTTTATGGGAATGTAGAAAAATCAGAATGTTTTGGGAAGAGGTGAGGGTAACAGTTGAAAAAATAATTTCAAAACAATTCACATTGAACCCTAAACTGTTTCTGTTGGGTCTGTATCCAGAAAAACATAACTTTAATAAGAGTGAAAGAGCATTCATAGACCTTGGTTTGCTTAATGCTAAAAAATGTATTGCACTACTGTGGAAAAAGACTCATAGACCAGATGTGACTCAGTGGTTAAGACAGATGTTAACAAACCTTCCACTAGAAAGAATAACATATATACTGAAATCAAAGGAAAATGTGTTTGAGAATATATGGAGACCTTTCATTGATTATGTAAAGAAATTAAACATAACCTCTGAAGAAGAAGGTGAATGACATGTGTGGACCTTGCAAATTCCAAACTGGTGAATGTATATTATGTATACTTATGTAATAGATTACCTAGACTAAACAGAGGAGCATTGTTGTTGACTTGCTTTTGTTAATGGTTGTTATTGTTTTTAGTACATTTTTTTTGTTGTTGTTGTTGTTGTTGTTGTTAGTGCTTTTTTTATTTTTAAATTACTTTAGTGTTAGTGTTTGACTGTTTGTGCCATGTTTGTAAAAAAAGGTTCAATAAAAAATATTGTGGAAAAAAAAATCTATATCCACTTCAAGCTGCACATTGTCCAATGTTAACACCACTCCAGCGGTGTTGTGCACGTGTGGAAAAAATGCAGGCACATTATCCACATTGCTGTACTGTTTTGGTTTTTTTTTTAAACATGACAGCAGTCTGAAACAGAAAGTGAAACTTAAATATTTCCACTGAACTGAAGGCAGTCTGACTTTGGAGCTGCAGCTTCCCGCCATGTTTGTTTTGCCATTTCTATGCGGTGTGACGACGTCACGCAAGAGATCCCAAATATCAAGATATTCATTTTTACATCGGTATCAAAATTTATAAGGGTATTATCGTGAATGATACGATATGGCACACCCCTAACTGGAAAAATAACAGAAAGGCATAGAAGTGGACGTCCTTTGGCCACATCCCACACTGATGACTGCTTCATTGTGAATAGTGCCCTGTGGAACCGGAGGATGAATGGTACTCAACTCCAGACACATTTAAGGGAGGTGAGAGGCACCAAAGTGTTACGTCAGACCATTCGCAACCATTTACATCAGCGTGGTCTGTGTGGTAGACGACCTGCAAGGGTACCTGACCACACCACCAGGCATAGGCGTCATCGTCTTGCATGGGCCAGGGAGCATTTGCGCTAGACAAAGGACCAGTGGGCCTCAGTGGTGTTCTCTAATGAAAGTCGATTCACGCTGAGCAGGAATAATGGCCGACAATGATGTTGGAGACGTCAAGGACAGTGCTATGCATCAGCCACTGTTGTCAGCAGATGAGCCTTTGGTAGCGGTGGCGTTACAGTCTGGGCAGGTGTGTCTAGTCAATACAGAGCTGCCCTACACCTTGTGAAGGGTACAGTAACAAGCCAATACCACCTGAATAACATCATTAATCCAGTCATTGTGCCCCTGCATGAACAACACAGGCCTAATTTCATCTTCATGGACAACAATGCTCCAGCTCATCGAGGTCGCATCATTAGGGAACGGTTGCTGGAGGCTGGGGTACCTCAAATTTTTTTTTTTGGCCTGCACTTTCTCCAGACCTGAAAATCTATGGGATCAGCTGAGTCACTGTGGAGAAGCTCGTAACCCTGCACCCCACAACCTCAATGACCTGAGGGCTGCCCTTCAAGAAGAGTGGAATGCCATGCCTCAGCAGACAATAAGTTGACTTGTGAACAGCATGAGATGTTGTCAAGCTGTAATTCATGCTCAAGAGCAAATGACAAGTTATTGAGACACTGACATTTTTTGTTGCGGGATACCCGCCACTGCTGTTGGCTTTTGTTGCAATAAATTGTTTGAGATGAGAAAATCACCATTCAGTCCCTCCAGGATTTTGCGATGTTGCGATCATGTCAATTCACACGAAATCAGCCAATCAGCACAACCATTACACGACCTTGCAACTTTGTCCAATCACTGCAACTTTCCCGCAATTTTGGCCAATCCTCATCAACTTTCGCCAATTTTACCAATCAAATGTGTCTCTCACTGGCGCTCAAACGATCAGTCTAACTAACCAAATGCATCGCTGCACCGCGTTCACTTCCGTGTTTACAGTGAGTATTAACAGAACACATCAGCAAACACAGTGTGTGATTTAAAAAAAAAAAAAAACTATTCACCCGCGAGGTTTCCAACACTGTCTCTTCCTCCGTCTCCCCCAGCCTGCCGGTGGAGGTCTCGCCACATCTCCGTCCTGACTGTGAGTACGAAGTGCTGGGTTTCTGTTGAAAAACATCCGCCTGCCCCAAAAGCACCCCGTCGCGGGAGCACACGTGAGGAGAGACACCATAAAACTATTAACACTACAGCGGCCATTAACATTTTACACATCTTGAGAGGTAAAATCATTACTACATCTGGTCAATGAGCTTTAAAGCTATGGATCTCCAGTCTGGATGGACAAACACAAAAGTGCTATGTTAACCAAGTGCAGTGCCAACTGGAGTCATCCCACCATCGAGCATGCAGTTTAAACAGACCATAAATCCAGTTCATTCTTGACTGTCAGAAAACCTCAAGAACAAAACTTCCACTATCATGGTTATTTGACTTTGACTGTCCCCACAAGGAAATTCTTTTTCACAGCACTGCACTCATTTCACAACAAATCCAACCAATACAACAACAACAACAACAATAGACAAGGTACTTCAACACAGAAATAGTCTAGACAACATGAGTGGGGTCTGCTGTTAAGGTATGTGATGCTGAGGGAATCAGGCTTCTTCCAAAGCAGGCCCTCCTGCACCTCAGAGCCCTGTACCTACACCCTGAGGGCAGTGGGGCTAGATACTCAATGAGTGGGTGTGTTGAGTCCTGTTCTATTGAAATTGTCATGCGTGTAATGACTCTACTATTGAGTTCAGTATGGTTGGATGTGGCAAGAGCTATTATTTTTGCTCCAGCAGTGTTTCCTGTTGCTTAAAGATCGTGGGGCTGTAGCAACATATTTTTCTGGAGGTGGGGGGGGGGGGGGGACACATGACACTATTGAAACCGGAATATGTTAATTTTATACTATTGATTTCTTTTTCTTTTTTTTTTTAATTTTTCACAGCAACTTTGCATATGAAACTTACCATTTGAAATATTGTACAACCAAGGCTTAAAGATGGAATATTGGGCCAGTTGGGGTCCCACCCAGACGTCCTGTGTTTGGACTTTTTACTGGGGTCATCCTTCTCTCCTTCCTCTGCTCCACCTCTCCTGGACCCTCTGCCTGAACAGTTTCCTCTCCTTGGCTCATCTCATCTGTCATCTTTCCCTCTCTGAGCCCCGTCTAATTCAGGTTCTCTCTCTGTCTATAGTGGTATACAAACAGGTTAGAAAATACCAAGTGTCACATTTTGTCCTGCAGGATTTTTTGTAATGGTCTACATAAATGACAAAAAAATGTGTATTTTTTTAGGGCCCGAGCCACTGACAACGTCAGTGGGGAAGATCCCTATTGTATCCCATGCATTTATTATTTTTATGCCTAAATGGTTGCATTTTTGACCCTCTAAACGTTAACCAAAACGCGATTATTTTTTCACACACACCTCAGACCCAGTGAAAACTTTGATAAACGAAAAAATACAGTGGGGCAAAAAAGTATTTAGTCAGCCACCAATTTTGCAAGTTCTCCCACTTAAAAGATGAGAGAGGTCTCCAGTTTTCATCATAGGTATACCTCAACTATGAGAGACAAAATGAGGGGAAAAAAATCCAGAAAATCACATTGAAGGATTTTTAATGAATTTATTTGCAAATTATGGTGGAAAATAAGTATTTGGTCACCTACAAACAAGCAAGATTTCTGGCTCTCACAGACCTGTAACTTCTTCTTTAAGAGGCTCCTCTGTCCTCCACTCGTTACCTGTATTAATGGCACCTGTTTGAACTCGTTATCAGTATAAAAGACACCTGTCCACAACCTCAAACAGTCAGACTCCAAACTCCACTATGGCCAAGACCAAAGAGCTGTCAAAGGACACCAGAAACAAAATTGTAGACCTGCACCAGGCTGGGAAGACTGAATCTGCAATAGGTAAGCAGCTCGGTATGAAGAAATCAACTGTGGGAGCAATTATTAGAAAATGGAAGACATACAAGACCACTGATAATCTCCCTCGATCTGGGGCTCCACGCAAGATCTCACCCTGTGGGGTCAAAATGATCAGGAGAACGGTGAGCAAAAATTTCAGAACCACACGGGGGGACCTAGTGAATGACCTGCAGAGAGCTGGGACCAAAGTAACAAAGGCTACCATCAGTAACACACTACGCCGCCAGGGACTCAAATCCTGCAGTGCCAGACGTGTCCCCCTGCTTAAGCCAGTACATGTCCAGGCCCGTCTGAAGTTTGCTAGAAAGCATTTGGATGATCCAGAAGAGGATTGGGAGAATGTCATATGGTCAGATGAAACCAAAATAGAAGTTTTTGGTAAAAACTCAAATTGTCGTGTTAGGAGGAGAAAGAATGCAGAGTTGCATCCAAAGAACACCATACCTACTGTGAAGCATGGGGGTGGAAACATCATGCTTTGGGGCTGTTTTTCTGCAAAGGGACCAGGACGACTGATCCGTGTAAAGGAAAGAATGAATGGGGCCATGTATCGTGAGATTTTGAGTGAAAACCTCCTTCCATCAGCAAGGGCATTGAAGATGAAACATGGCTGGGTCTTTCAGCATGACAATGATCCCAAACACACCGCCTGGGCAACGAAGGAGTGACTTCGTAAGAAGCATTTCAAGGTCCTGGAGTGGCCTAGCCAGTCTCCAGATCTCAACCCCATAGAAAATCTTTGGAGGGAGTTGAAAGTCCGTGTTGCCCAGCGACAGCCCCAAAACATCCCTGCTCTAGAGGAGATCTGCATGGAGGAATGGGCCAAAATACCAGCAACAGTGTGTGAAAACGTTGTGAAGACTTACAGAAAACATTTGACCTCTGTCATTGCCAACAAAGGGTATATAACAAAGTATTGAGATGAACTTTTGTTATTGACCAAATACTTATTTTCCACCATAATTTGCAAATAAATTCTTTAAAAATCAGACAATGTGATTTTCTGGATTTTTTTTTTTCTCATTTTGTCTCTCATAGTTGGAGACCTCTCTCATCTTTTAAGTGGGAGAACTTGCACAATTGGTGGCTGACTAAATACTTTTTTACCCCCACTGTATGTGCCCCCTCGCCCTCAATTTTTGTGGGCGGGGCCAAACATACAAAGTCAATGGAGACCGGTGACGTTAAAGTTTGCCGTACAGACACAAAATTCAGGTGAGGTGTGCATCACCTCAAGACATGCAAAAAACATAATTGTGGCCCTTACCCACAGCCAACAGGAAGTCCCCCATCTTGCCTCAAAGCCGCCCCACCTCCAATTTGGCCAAAACTCACCCCTTGCATTTGAACGAACTCCTCCTTAGGGCCTACTCCGATTGAACTCAATTTCACATGGCAGCATCTATAGACATGGGACAGTAAAGGTTGCATAAGTCAGAATAGCTCGCTCAAAGATGTGGTCTGGGCGCCATGGCGAAGTTTGACTCCACCCCTTACAACATCAGAAAGCTGTAACTTGAGCAAAACTTGTCCCATGTCCACCAAAGTTTCCATGATGGCCAATAGTCCTGCCCTGAACGTGTCTATATAAAAATACCTGACAAAAGATATAGCACCATCTAGTGGTTAAAGGAAGAATTGCTGAAAACTGTTTTATTTATTATTCACGCGCCGCTTGCCAGAATGACGTGAAATTTTCTGAGGTTTATCAGACCACATGGATGGTCATAACTGTACATCAACTTTAGCATGGCATTACTGCTGTTACCATGACATCCCTCCTCGCCATTCAATCCATGATCTTGTTGGGAGGGTTGGGAATGACCCGAAGTCATGAAATCTGGAACACAGGTTGAGGTGACTGTCATATGTAGTCTTATATGGGTGGGCAACACATAAATGATCGGTAAGTGTTGCCATGGCGAAGGTTGACTCCTCGCCATGGAACATCGGAGAGTTGTAACTTGGACAAACTTTGTCTGATTTTAACCAAATTTTCTACAATGGATATTAGTCCCACCCTGAATGCTTCTATATAAAAATCATTAACAAAAGTTAAAGCACCATCTAGTGGTTAGAACATCAGTTACTTGTAACTTAGACAAACTTTTACCGATTTTCACCAAATTTTCTACGATGGATATCAGTCTCACCCTGCACGCTCCTCTATGAAAATAATTAAAAGTTATAGCACCACCTAGTGGTTAGACCAATGGACATCTGTAACTTGGACAAACTTTGTCCGATTTTCAGCAAATTTTCTATGATGGATATTAGTCCCACCCTGTACATTCCTATGTAAAAATAATTTACAAAAGTTATAGCGCCACCTTGTGGTTAGAACAATGGACACTTGACAAACTTTGTACAATTTTCACCAAATTTTCTATGATCGATATTAGTCCCACCCCGAATGCGTCTATATAAAAATAATTAACGAAAGTTGTAAATAATCACCTAGTGATTAAAGGAAGAATTGCTGAAAACTGTTTTTTAATTTTTCTCTCACCGGGTGGCAAAATGACATGAAGGAATGACTAGGACTCACTGACAGTACATGTACATAGTACAGAACTGTTTCCATGGCAACCAGGATGCTTCAATGGCTTCCTCGCTATGCAAAACATGAGAGTTACAGCTCAGACAATCCTTGTCTGATTTAGGCCCAACTTTGCACAAATCATACGAATCCCACTCTGAACACGTCTGTATTTCAATATTCACAAAATTGTCACATGAGGTACTGCACAGAATTATATAAACTTTCGCACAAAGACCAGTAGTCAGAATGACATGACATTTTCAGAGGTTTCTCAGAGAGCACTGGATTACTCTCTGTGGAAGTCACTTCTGTCCTGTGATCATCACAGTTGCCATGGCAACCCACTCCTCAACACTCAATACATTTTTACTTTGGAAGGTTGGGAAAGTCTGAGCATCATGAAATGTGGAACATAAGGCAAGGTGACTCTCTTCTGTAGTCCTATATGGGTCTGCAACATGTACCCAACATATAAGCGCTGCCACGGGCACATGCCAAAGTTTCACTCCTGGCAATACGTTGGAAAGCTGTAACTTGGACAAGCTGTGTCCAATTTACCCCATAATGGCTATGATGGATCTTAGACCCGCCTCGCATGCTCCTACATAAAAATGATTGACAAAAGTTATAGTGCCACCTACTGCTCACAAGGAAGTACTTCACCAAACGGTTTTCTTTATTATTAACGCAGCGCTTGGCGCAATGACGGGAAATTTGCTGGGTCCGACGGGCAGCGGAGTCCATGGGGGCGAGGGCCCGATTACAGCTGCTTGCAGCTTTAATTTGTATTTTTATTCTAGTGCTTCTTTTTTTCCCATTGAGAAAGCGTAAGAAAGGGAAGGGGGAAAAAAACTTTCATAATAGTAATTTACTCATGCATACTTAAATTTTATGATCAGAGGTGGGTATAGTAGCCAGAAATTCTACTCATGTAAAAGCAGTGTTATCTTATTAAATTAATAATTAAAAGTACACAACCAAAAAATTCTAGTTAAGGGTACAAAGAGCACCCACTTAAAAACTTGAGTAATGACTTCAGTCTTGAAGGTTTGAGCTTTTTCTCCAAAATTTATAACAATTTTCTTATAGTTTTCTATTTTTTCATCTAAATTTGCAATCATTTTCCTCAAATTTGTAATTTCCTCTTGAAAAACTATGACTTTTCTTGTACATTTGAGACCATTATAAATTTGTGTATTATTTTATGGGTAATTTTTGTCTATTTTTTAAATAAAAAGTTTTTTTAATTAATTTGAAACAGAATGTGGTAAAAAAAAAAAATATATATATATATTTTTACTTTTCCCCTCATACAATATAAACTTTTGACCATAATTTTGCAGAGCCAGGACAGAACAATAATTTTAACTCTGATTTCAAAGAAATATAATTATTAATAAAATTATATTTAAAGAAATAAATTAACTAAAATGACCAAAGATGCAGTTATTTCTGTTATAATATTTCTATATATTTACTGGTGCATTCCAAATAAGCGTATAGGTAGGAATAATAGTATAGGGTGGAAAAAACTGAAAATTTTAATAAGAGTATAGGGCATAATAATAGTATAGGCTGGAAATTTGTTAAAATTTCAATAAAAGTATAGGTGCGCAATAATAGTATAGGGACGCACAATACATACAAAGTTAAATAATGTTCATAATTATGCCTGAGATATTGAAATATCTACAAAATTAAAAGAAACCACTTTCTGAATTGGTTTTATTTCTTTTGAAAATATTGTATGAACAATTTATCAGAGGAACATTAATAGCAATTTAAAATTTACCAAATTTAATGGTGAAGTTTAAACATTTGAAAAAAAAATAATACAACAAATGTACCAGTATATTCATAATATTGCAAATCAGCTTACAAACCTGCTTTCCCAACTCCTCTTTCTGTTTCATAGAGTATTTCTTCAACTTTAAATCAAAACTGTCAGACACTTCAGAAGCCATCGTCTGCTGCTCCGCGCATGGCCCCGGGCACATGGCATGACGACATGTAGACTGTTTTGTAAACAACTGGCACGTGTATCCCAAACACAGCCGAGATAATACGGAAATAAAGGAAGTGCCTCCAACAGCTTTTTCAGCCAATTACGAGGAGTGATTTAGTGGCTGCGGGCCTGCTGCATAGTACACACACACTTGAAAAAATATATACATACGAGTGCCACACTTCAATCGGTAAAGCTTTGAATAAATCTCGAAAAAATGTCCTTCATGTCAAAGCTGGCGCAGACCCCGAAAATGCACACGCTTTGTGCAACGCAACCTTCTGGTTTGGACAGCCACGCTGGTGTCCTGATGGCAACGAACGCAGCACCCGGCGGTGATTCTCCGACGACAAGCGAACGCAGCAGCCTGACTGATCTGCTCTCCCTTCCGCTTCAGGGAGACTTACGACGCAGAGTTTCCAGGCGAAACTCTCCGGAGAACACCTACGACTGGGACCTACGTTCAGGTCCACGCGTTCTGATAAGCGTATAGACCCAAATAAAACCGTATAGGGTGACACAGGGCATATCCCAATAAGCGTATAGACCCAAATAAGACCTTATAGGGCTGCATTTTGGGGCGAAATAAATACCCGTACATGTACGGTTATTTGGAATGCACCAGTACAGGGGTTTTTTTAGAACTCTCACCAACCAGACAGCAGGAAAATCCTCCCTTATTTTGAAATCCAAATGTTGGCCCGTTTAGTTTGTCTGAAGGATCTTGATGGATTAAAAAGCCATTGACTTCATGAATTTCGGTCATCTTAACTCACCAGGTACATAATAATGTACATAAATTAGTTAATCTTAACTCACCAGGTACATAATGTACATAAATTAGTTATTAATATTGTAGTCGTTGGTGAAGTCAACCCCCAGTGATTCATTAGTCACTCTTACCTTTCCCTGCATATGAAGCCCACATATGAAGCCTAACCACACCTGTTGGCCAAGCGACCCTTCATTATTGTTCCTGTTACCAGCGGGTTAAAACCACAATAAATGCCTCCACTACTTACATACCTCTTTTGCTTTTGTTCCTGCATTTAAAGTACTTAAATAAGCTCATGCTTCTCTCAGACAGCAACACTCGAGAGACACTCTGCCTGCCAACTGGAACAGTCATGCAGGCGGGCAAGGCGCTTCTGCGCAGATGACAGTTATGCGCATTGTTCGTGTACGTGCTTGTGGAGTGTCACTCTAATTTTTTTTTCTTAAAATTAATATAGCCTTGGTGTGGCAGCGTAAGTCCAAGGGTGGCAGCCCAACACACGAAAATGTTACCAGAGGAAACCCTGCGCAGTATTGGTCACCTTCATGAGTTTGGGCCCATTTTTAACAGAAAGCATGCTGGGAAAAAAAAACAAAAAAAAGGGTGGAATAATAAGACTAGCTGAATGATGCTTTGATAAACTAACAGTAATAAAGGAGAAGTAACATTAAGTCCTTTGAGTTTGCGAATAACTGACAGTCTTTGGTGGCTTCTTTTCTGGATATCCATGGTGTGCTGATCAAAGGTGGGTTTATTATCCAATGTTACTCCAAGGTGTTTGAAACTGTCCACTCTTTCAACTGTTTGATTATGAATGACAGTGGGGTGCTGGGCTGAAGGGGGACTAACGATCAGCTCTTTTGTCTTGCTGACATTGAGGCTCAGGTGGTTTTCCTCACCACTGGGTAAAGTGTGTGACAGTGGTGTGGTGGTCCATGACGGATTTATTGTCTTTGAGTAGGGCAAGGGTGGTTGTGTCGTCAGAGTATTTCAGGTACTTTGTGCTGGGTGATGGCCTGATGTTGTCATTTGTGTAAAATGTATACAGAAAAAGACTTGGCACACAGCCCTGTGGTCCTCCAGTGTTGATGGTGAGAGCAGGAGATGTAGTTGAGCCCAGCCGTACCGCTTGCTGCCTGTTGCTGAGGAAATTGTGTATAAGATAAATCAGCCGAGTGGGAATATTGAAGTGATGCAACTTCTGGATCTTCAGGTGCCTTTGGATGGAATCAAAAGCAGAGCTGAAGTTCACCAAGAGTATCCAGGCAAAGTGGCCTGGAGAGTCCAGGTGCTGAAGCAGAAGGTGTCGCAGGCAGGTTACACCTCTGTGCCCCTATCAACCTTGTAGGGAAACTGGAAAGGGTCTAGTTGTGGATGGACAGCTGGCAAGATGGTGTTCAGCAACAGCTTTTCCAGGCATTTACTGTCCTCACATCCGATTATGGATGTGAGGACAACAGGTCAATAGTGGTTGAGTTCAGAGGGCCGTGACTTCTTAGGGAAGGGAAAAATGATAAAACTTTTTCAAGATGGAGGGAATGGTAGCAGTGACGTAAGCCTCACTGAAAAGTGAGTGAAAAATAGGTGAAAGTTCTTGAGTGCAGTTCTTCAGCACTTTAGCCGACATGCCATCGGGACCAGAGGTCTTACCCAGCTTACACCTGCTGAGCTGACACCTCACATCCTCCACAGTAACGGGTGATGGTTCATCAGGGTCTGGTGAAGGAAGGGCTTTTAGAAATTTTCTCACATTCAGCTGGAAAATCTTGCTTGTCAAAATGGGCATAAAATGTATTGAGTTCTTTTACAAATTGTGCTGGGTCTCTTATTGCACATGTGGTGGCTTTTAGTTCACATTCTGTTAATGTCCAAACCTTCTGAAATGCTCATCTTGTATTCATATTAGAGAATTCATTTTTCAGTCTATTTGTGCATTCCAGTTTTGCTCAGAGTACCTCGTTTTTGACAGTGATTTGCCACTTTCAGATTAATTCCGTTTTTCTCTCTGAAGGCTTTGTGTTTTTCTTTAAGGCATTGTTTTATTTGGGGAGTGATCCATGGTTTGGAGTTGGGGAATTTCCTTACCGTTTTAATGGGGATACATTTACTAATGCAAAAGTTTATTTAATCGGTGATGACAGAAACTTTGTCAAGCATATTTCCATCAAAAATGTTCCAGTCAGTGCATGCCAGGGAGCCCTGGAGGTGAGTAATGGCATCTTCTGACCACTGTGGGGCACTGTAGCATTGTGGACTATGTCGTTTGAGTTGCTGTCTCTATAACGGAAGTAGGGAAATAACGTTATGATCAGCAGCTCCCAGCGGTAGATATGAGCGGGTAGGAAACATGTCCAAAATATCTGCTCATCTAGTGGGAATATCCACATACTGCTGGAATGATGGTAATACACTATCGAGCTTGCAGCTGTTAAAATCCCCCAGGATAAACAGCGGCGTACCAGGATACTTGTATACCAAATGGTTAACAACCGTGGCTATCAGCTTGGCTGCTGTATTGATGTTAGCACTGGGGGCAATGTAAACACACCTAACCACAACAGCAGGGAATTCCCGGGGAACATGGTAGGGATGGAGGGACACAGTTAATAACTCCAGGTCGGGTGCGCACAACTTAAAATGTACAATACATCCAGAAAGTATTCGCAGCGCTTCACTTTTTCCATATTTTGTTATGTTACAGCCTTATTCCAAAAGGGATTAAAATCATTTTTTCCTCACAATTCTACACACAATACCCCATAATAACAATGTAAAAAAAAGTTGTTGTTTTTTAGATTTTTGCAAATTTATTAAAACTAAAAAACTAAGAAATCACATGTACATAAGTATTCACAACCTTTGCCATGAAGCTCAAAATTGAGCTCAGGTGCATTCTGTTTCCACTGATCATCCTTGAGATGTTTCTACAGCTTGACTGGAGTCCACCTGTGGTAAATTCAGTTGATTGGACATGATTTGGAAAGGCACACACTTGTCTATATAAGGTCCCAAAGTTGGCAGTGCATGTCAGGACAAACCAAGCATGAAGTCAAAGGAATTGTCTGTAGACCTACAAGACAGGATTCTCTCAAGGCACAAATCTGGGGAAGGGTACAGAAAAATTTCTGCTGCTTTGAAGGTCCCAATGAACACAGTGGCCTCCATCATCTGTAAATGGAAGAAGTTTGGAACCGCCAGGACTCTTCCTAGAACTGGCCGGCTGTCTAAACTGAGCGATCGTGGCAGAAGGGCCTTAGTCAGGGAGGTGACCAAGAATCCAATGGACACTCTGTCAGAGCTCCAGCGATCCTCTCTGGAGAGAGGAGAACCTTCCATCAGGACAACCATCTCTTCTGCAATCCACCAATAAGGCCTGTATGGTAGAGTGGCCAGACTGAAGCCACTCTTTAGTAAAAGGCACATGGCAGCCTGTCTAGAGTTTCCCAAAAGGCACTTGAAGGACTCTCAGACCATGAGAAACAAAACTCTCTGGTCTGATGAGACAAAGATTTAACTCTTTGGCGTGAATTCCAGGCATCATGTTTGGAGGAAACCAGGTACCACTCACCACCAGGCCAATATCATCCCTAGAGTTAAGCAAGGTGGTGGGAGCATCATGTTCTGGGGATGTTTTTCAGCAGCAGGAACTGGGAGACTAGTCAGGATAGAGGGAAAGATGAATGCAGCAATGTACACAGACATCCTGGATGAAAACCTGCTCCGGTGTGCTCTTGACCTCAGACTGGGGCAATGGTTCATCTTTCAGCAGGACAACGACCCTAAGCACACAGCCAAGATATCGAAGGAGTGGATACCGGAGTGGTGGCTCAGTTGGTAGAGCATCCGCCCCACACCCGGGAGGCAGGGGTTCAAATCCCGGCCAGGTCATGCCAAAGACCATATAAAAGTGGAACTTCCTGCCGTCCAGCTTGGTGCTCAGCAATAATGGAATGGAGGAGGGAAATTTGTGGCGGTGCCTTGCATGGCAGCAGCCCTCTGATTCTACACTTGGGGTGTGTGTGATTAACACAGTAGATAGGTAAAACACAATCTCGTTCTACTGTACATGATTGGTTGTACAGTTGAATGACAATAAAGGGTGATTTAATTTAATTTAATTTCAGGACAACTCTGTGAATGTCCTTGAGTGGCCCAGCCAGAGACCAGATTTGAATCCAATTGAACATCTCTGGAGAGATCTGAAAATGGCTGTGCACCGCGCCTCCCCTCCAACCTGATGGAGCTTGGGAGATGCTGCAAAGAGGAATGGGCCAAACTGCCCAAAGATAGGTGTGCCAAGCTTGTGGCATCATATTCAAAAAGACTTGAGGCTGTAATTATTGCCAAAGGTGCGTCAACAAAGTATTGCGCAAAGGCTGTGAATACTTATGTACTTGTGATTTCTTCGCTTTTGTATTTTTAATAAATTTGCAAAAATCTTTAAAAAAAAAAAACTTTTTTCACATTGTCCTTATGGGGTATTGTGTGTGGAATTTTGAGGGAAAAAAATTAATTTAATCAATTTTGGAATGAGGCTGTAACATAACAAAATGTGGAAAAAGTGAAGCACTGTGAATACTTTCCGGATGCACTGTACTTCGATGTTGTTGCACCACCTGTTGTTGATGTACAAGCAGACCCCACTGCCACACATCTTCCCCGATTGTTCAGTTCTGTCTGACCAGATTATTGTATAAAATTGTCCAGGCTGACTTCGGCATCAGAGACTGACTGGTCTAGTCACGTTCCAGACAGGGCAATGATGCAAATGTCTCTAAAAGCCCTTTCCAGTTGGCACCTAGCATGGAGCAAGTCCATTTTGTTAGTGAACAGACATTTGCTAGGATGATGGAGGGAAGAAGCGGTTTAAATGGATGTTTTCTGATTCTGTTGTGGATACCTCCGCATTTTCCTCTTTTCCTCAGCCGAAGCTCCAATGGTAGAACCACATCAGGCTTGATGTTACACAGTGGCGAGGACCTGTGCAGTAGGAGATCATCATGGTTGTAGGTGAGTAACTGGTTTCCCACATCTATCAGATATGAGGTTCCAGATCAGTCATACTATTAGAATTAGGGCAACAATGATTGCCTTGCAATCATTGTTCATCCAGCTGAGTGTGACTAATCATAAAACACTTAAAGGGCCAAAGACGTACAATTAACACTCAAACTAAGTCAAACGAAGTACAGACCATGCTGTCACCACAGAGCGTGCGCCATCTATTTGAACAGTTTTTATTTATATATTCAGTTTGCTTCAGGAGTTAATGAAGAAGTGCAATAAGCTTTTTTTTTAATTTGTGCCCCTTCCCTTTATCCTCAATTCCTGACAATTTGAGTCGATTTCAGTTACAAAACAGCACGAGTCGGACAGCCAAATTAAATTTGAAGATGAGTTTTTGTACGTGTGTGTGCGCGCGCGTGCGTGCATGTGTGTGAGTTTCCATTAGTAGTGATGACTTCCTGATCATGACCTCAACACATTATACTCCAAGAACAATGCAAGGATCATGTCCAACTAACACTGAGGAGGCCCACTCACATGGACTTCCACAAAAAAACTTGAAATAAACTCCCATGTCTACCATATCAGCTCATCAGTTTCAGTAACTTTTCTCTATTCTATCAATCTCTGCTCTGTGCAACAAAGAGAAAAAAAGAGGCCATGGTGGACCTAAAAAGACTAGTCTAAAAAGCTGTAATACTTGTACTACACACAAAGTTTTAGCACCAAAAAAGAGCTGCTGTAGCTGTCAAGGGTTAATTCAAACTCTTGAGGCTTTGCTGTCTTTGGTTTAGTAAACCCTGTCATGCGAGGGGTCAGAAGGTAGATTGGGCAATGTAGGTGTGTGGCCCTAATAATCTTGGAAAGGGGGGTTGAAGGGTGGCTTTAACAGAAAAAGCATGGGTTGCAAAGAGGAGATT
This sequence comes from Pholidichthys leucotaenia, assembly GCA_020510985.1. NCBI lineage: Eukaryota > Metazoa > Chordata > Actinopteri > Cichliformes > Pholidichthyidae > Pholidichthys > Pholidichthys leucotaenia. The sequence continues at coordinate 328,293,966 of CM035842.1, read as the reverse complement.
CACAAGAGGAGTATTCTGGTTTCTGTGTGTTTAACTGCCCTATGAACATCCAAGACTGATTATTTTCTGCCATTCCCTGCCTTCCCTTAGACGAGTTCATCCATGTGGCCTGGGCGGGGTGTCTGTATATGCTGCTTGCACATGCACCAAAGAGGCAGAGTCTCACAGGCAACCACACCCGAGGGCAGATGCTTTGGCCAGTGCGGCTGTTCCCAAAATTTCCAGTCAGAATTTAGCAGAGCTTGTTTTCTTCCATTTCCCAAGCAGCTACAATCAAAACTAACAAAAGCACATGTGTTCATATACTGTATATGCATGTATTCCCTGTGGACACTTCTTTCAATAAGTGTAGAACACTCTTGTTGAAAACTCTGTGACCCTTAAAAGAAAGTGAGGCAAAAAAAAAAAGGTAAATTCAGGTCAATACATTTTATTATGAGGCAGCGTTAATGAAAGCTCCTTTGTTTTGATTTTTGTTCAGTGCAACATACACACACCCATCATTGTACATTTTGCATAACACTGCATATCAGTGTACTCATTGTATTGTATGCTTCGCCAAGGCAACAGCAAATGCTCAAGATCCACCCCCAGACCATTTTATGTTTCAACTAATTGCTTCTGAACTAGTAATTCAATCCTTTTCCGCACGACACACACAAAGCAGCTGAAACACTCGGTCCGCCCTACTAAGAGATGCCAAGGGTTAGAATTAAAGATCTCTGACATGTAGCAAAGCTAGTATGGTGACAAATCACACCCTCCACACTCCCTTCAATGGGTGACATTCACATTCTTGTCCTCTTCGTATTCACAACAACATATCTTACATCATGTTACACCCAAAGGTAGAAGTGTTATCATACTGTTGTGCATAACTCAACTATTACAAATAAAAGCACATTTTCAAAAACTAATTTTTAATTTTCATTTATCACATTTTGAATATAATGTACAAAGACAGGGAATATCTACATGCATATCTATACGTCTACAGTTGACATATTTTTTTCATCAAATGTCTCCTATGCTCCATTAAGTCTTAATTTATCTACAATGAACCAATAAAGGCAAGATCTTTTTTTGAGGCTGCATACACAAAGTCCTGGACCACACCAAATGAGGTTTTTTTTCAAATTTTAACACCCTCTGAGAATGTGAGAGATCCAACACAAGGCAATTAAAAAAACAAAACAAAATATAGCTTTATCAGTTTTGTTCCTATAGCGTGTAGAGTGCAGCAATGCGAACAAGATAGCACACCACAAAAACAGCCAGAGTCCTGACCAGTGCTGCCCTGCCAGAATTTGTGTAACAAGTGATTCTATACTTCACGACAAGCCTATATAATATACCTTATCTATATATCTCACAAAATCTCTCACCATGAATGTGACCTTAGAGTAAACAAACATGACGGGCAACAGTTCCATCTTCCATCATCTCGCTTTGTGATTGATTTTCACTTCATTCATCTGACAATTCACAGCGTGCAGGCTCATCTGTTCTCTAGGATAAAAGGATTTCTGCTTGTAAATATTCAACATGTTTAACATTTAAAATTTGAAATCGAAGCTGCCTTGACGTTCTTCCAAGCAGATTGGATTATAAACCACCTCACACCACTGCAACATCTGAAAAGACAATTGATGGGACCACCAAGATGATCAGGACTTTCCTTTTTTTCCTTTGTTGAAAGGGAAGAATGTAGCCCAAACTGGCCAGATTATTGTATGATGTGTGGCTGGATTAAGGTAGTAAGGCCAATCCCAAATCTTAAACATGCTGCTTGGGACTAATACTGTTATTCTAAACACTAGAAAACAATAAGACCAGCTCAGGTTTACCGCTTCCACTGTAAGGCTATCAAGTAACAAAATAGAGAAAGGGTCAGGTGAGTATTCATTACTGCATGATGGCTGTTTAACAAAAGCCCCCAACCCTGTGAATGATGTCTGACCTTTCACATTTGTCTGCACTCTGGAATAAACAGGAAGAAGGGCAGTGCACAGATAGGATAATTATGTAGGAAGTGTTTCATTGGGTTATAGTCAAACTTAACTTTGTAAAACACTGAGCATGTGTTCTTTAACATCTATTTCAGCTCATTTAGACCCACACTGCAATGTGGCCAACATTGTACATATTATTTCAAGAATTTAGAGTTCAAGATGTTAAGTCAAAATACAGCGCGCACCTACACCTTTCGGCTGCTCCCGATTTGGGATCACCACAGTTGATTATTGGCAAGGATTATACACTGGATGCCCTTCCAGAAGAAAACCTCCCCATTATCCCAGGCTTGGGACCAGCACTACGAGTACACTGGTTTTGTGCTTCTCCCCGTGGATGGGAAACCAACTTTCCTTTCCCCATTCTATTTATGCTGAGCACCAAGCTAGAATGAGAAAAGCACCATTTTTATGGTCTTTGGTGTGATCCAGTTGGGGCTTTAACCAACAACCTCCAGGCTGGGGGCCAGATGCTCTACCACTAGGCCACCACTCCAATTAAGTCAAAATACAGCATTGACTAATAATTAGTTAATCAGGGGGTGTTTTCTTTTTTTTCCCCTCTTTCTTTCTGGCCAATTGATTTGCTTGCCGACACAAGGCAGTTTTTTTTTTTGAAGGTTCAGTTTGGAATTACAGCTCCTTGCTAGGCATGGAGCCACTGTTGCCGAATGCATATTATCATTACCATCAAAAGAGCTTTATTGTGACTACTATTGTGATTATTATTATTATTAGTGAAAACCATTAATTGTGCATGGTGAAACATACAGTATAAACAGTGCTAGGTGAACATAGTGTAAGGTCAATTATAACAATATATATACGTACATAAAGTATACACAAAAACTGTGTGTGTGTGTGTGTGTGTGCGCGTGCGCGCGCGTGCACATGCACACATGCATGTGAGCATGTTGAGAGAATGGGTACATATACGTATACATACACATGAACTTGGACACAAATGCATATGGGCATATACACACTAGGGGTGGGGGGTGGGGAAAAAATAGATGCATCATAGTGCTGCAATACTTTGTGATGGTGATACTGTATTGATTCAGAGACACAGTATCATGATACTTTAATAAAAATGTTTAATAAATGTTACAAAGACAAATGTACCTATTTAGTACTAGAGTAATAAAAAACATTTGACTTTTCAGTCCATTAGATGGTGGTAGGGGTGGAGCCAGAGACTGATTCGGTGTAGCATCGCAATACTTGACACTTGCAATGATGCACCGATCCCTCAACGCACCTAATGATCTTTTATTAATCATATGCAATATATGGTATTGCAATAGTGAAGGAATCGTAATATTGTTAAGAGTATTGCATCATGACCAATGTATCGCAATATGTATTGCATCATGAGGTACCTCACTATTCCCACCCCAGTACATACATCTACAGTGGTGTGAAAAAGTGTTTGCCCCCTTCCTGATTTTTCATGTTTTTGTATGTTTGTCACACTTAAATGTTTCAGATCATCAAACAAATTTAAATATTAGACAAAGATAACACAAGTAAACACAAAATGCAGTTTTTAAATGAAGGTGTTTATTATTAAGGGAAAAAAATCCAAACCTATATGGCCCTGTGTGAAAAAGTGATTGCCCCCGAAACCTAATAACTGCTTGGGCCACCCTTAGCAGCAACAACTACAATCAAGTGCTTGTGATAACTAACTAACTAACTAACTAACTAACCTGCACTTATATAGCGCTTTTCTAGTCACAAAGACCACTCAAAGCGCTTTCATTAATACTAACCCTCTATTCTAAGGGCCTATAGGAAACAAATATCTAGGGACAATTTAGAACAGCCAATTAACCTAACATGCATGTTTTTGGCATGTGGGAGGAAACCGTAGAAATCCCGGAGTAAACCCACGCAACACGGGGAGAACATGCAAACTCCACACAGATCACTGTTGGTCGGGGGCTGGGATCGAACCCACGATCCCACGATCCCCACAATCCCCCGGCCAAGGGTAAACTGTGCTGCCGCAGTGCTAACCACTGCGCCACCGTGCAGCCGATAACTGCAATGATAACTGGCAATGAGTCTTTTACAGTGCTGTGGAGGAATTCTGGCCCACTCATCTTTGCAGAATTGTTGTAATTCAGCCACAATGGAGGGTTTTTGAGCATGAACTGCCTTTTTAAGGTCATGCCACAGCATCTCAATCGGATTCATGTTAGGACTTTGACTAGGACACTCCAAAGTCTTCATTTGTTTTTTCTTAAGCCATGAGGTGGACTTGCTGGTGTGTTTTCGATCACTGTCCTGCTGCAGAACCCAAGTGTGCTTCAGCTTGAGGTCAAGGACGGATGGCCAGAAATTCTCCATCAGGATTTTTTGGTAGACAGCAGAATTCATGCATCCATTTACCACAGCACATCTTCCAGGTCCTGAAGCAGTAAAACAGCCCCAGACCATCAAACTACCACCACCATATTTTACTGTTGGTATAATGTTCCTTTTCTGAAATGCTGTGTTACTTTTACGCCAGATGTAATGGGACACACACCTTCCAAAAAGTTCAACTTTTGTCTCGTCAGTCCACAGAGTATTTTCCCAAAAGTCTTGAGGATCATCAAGAACTTTTGTGGCAAAACTGAGACGAGCTTTTATGTTCTTTTTGCTCAGTGGTGGTTTTCATATTGGAACTCTGCCCTGCAGGCCATTTTTGCCCAGTCTCTTTCTTACGGTGGAGTCATGAACACTGACCTTAACTGAGGCAAGTGAGGCCTGCAGTTCTTTGGATGTTGTTGTGGGGTCATTGTGACCTCTTGGATGAGTTGTTGCTGCGCTCTTGGGATAATTTTTGTTGGCTGGCCACTCCTGGGAAGGTTCATCACTGTTCCATTTTTTTCGCCATTTGTGGATAATGGCTCTCACTGTGGTTCGTTGGAATCCCAAAGCTTTAGAAATGGCTTTATAACCTTTTCCAGACTGATAGATCTCAATTATTGTTTCTCATTTGTTCATGAATTTCTTTGGATCACGGCATGATGTCTAGCTTTTGAGGATCTTTTGGTTTACTTCACTTTGTCAGGCAGGTCCTATTTACAAAGTATACAAAAATGTAATTATATAGTTACAGTTGAAACGAGAGGTTTACATACACTGTATAAAAGACACAACCATTTTTTTCCTCACCGACATTAAATCAGACTAAACTTTTACTGTTTTGGGGCAATTAGGATTACCAAAATTATTTTTATTTACTCAATAGTTGTTATATTTGCTAAGTATTTTTTTAGAGAATTATTTTATTCCTTTCTTCAATGTCAGAAGTTTACATACGAATATCAGGAAGAGAACTGTGAACCTCCACAAGTCTGGTTCATCTCTGGGTACAATTTCCAGATGCATGAAGGTGCCACGTTCATCTGTTCAAACAATTACAGTGGATATAAAAAAATATCTACACACCCCTGTTCAAATGCCAGGTTTTTGCGATGTAAAAAAATGAGACCAAGATAAATCATTTCAAAACTTTTTCCACTATTAATGTGACCTATAACCTGTACAACCCAACTGAAAAACAAACTGAAATCTTTTAGGGAGAAAAATAAAAAATAAAAAACTTACAGTAACCTGGTTGTATAAATATGCACACCCCCGTTATAACTGGGGATGTGGCTGTGTTCAGAATTAACCAATCACATTCAAACTCATGTTAATGGGAGTCCACACAGACCTGCCACCATTTAAAGTACTTCTGATTAACCCCAAATAAAGTTCAGCTGTTCCAGTAGACTTTTCCTGACATTTTGTAGTCACATCTGGCAGCACAAGCCATGGTCTACACAGTGCTTCCAAAGCATCAGGTGGATCTAACTGTTCAAAGGCATCAGTCAGGAGAAGGGTACAAAAAATTTCCAAGGCATTAAATATACCATGGAACACAGTGAAGACAGTCATCATCAAGCGGAGAAAACATGGCACAACAGTGACATTACCAAGAACTGGACGTCCGGAAAAGATGAAAGGATTGACGAAACGATGAGAAAAAAACTGGCCAGGGAGGTTGCCAAGCGGCCAACAGCAACACTGATGGAGCTGCAGGAATTTCTGGCAAGTACTGGTTGTTTAGTACATGTGACAACAATCTCCCGTCTAGGGTGGCAAGACGGAAGCCTTATCTTATGAAGAAAAACATCCAAGCCCGGCTACATTTTGCAAAAACACATTTGAAATCTCCCAAACACATGTGGGAAAATGTGTTATAGTCCAATGAAACCAAGGTTGAACTTTCTGGCCATAATTCCAAAAGGTATGTTTGGCACAAACAACATTGCTCATCACCAAAACAACACCATACCTACAATGAAGCATTGTGGTGGTGCCATCATGCTTTGGAGCTGTTTTTCTTCAGCTGGAACTGGGGCCTTAGTCAAAGTGGAGGGAATAATGAACAGTTCCAAATACCAGTCAGTGTTGGCACAAAACCTTCAGGCTTCTGCTAGAAAGCTGAAGATGAAGCGGAACTTCATCTTTCAGCATGACAATGACCCAATGCACACATCCAAATCAACAAAAGAATGGCTTCACCAGAAGAATATTAAGGTTTTGGAGTGGCCCAGCCAGAGTCCAGACCTGAATCCGATAGAACATCTGTGGGGTGATCTGAAGAGGGCTGTGCACAGGAGAGGCTCTCGCAATCTGACAGATTTGGAGCATTTTTGCAAAGAAGAGTGGGCAAATATTGCCACATCAAGATGTGCCATGCTGATAGACTCCTAACCAAAAAGAATGAGTGCTGTAATAAAAGCCACAGGTGCTGCAACAATGTATTAGTTTCAGAGTGTGCATATTTATGCAACCAGGTTATTGCAAGTTTTTTTATTTTTCCCCTTAAAATATTTCAGTTTGTTTTTCAATTGCGTTGTACAGGTTATAGGTCACATTAATGGTGTTTTTTGGGGGGGTTTTCAGTGTTTTTAAGTTTTGAAATGATTTATCTTGGTCTTTATTTTTTAACATCACAAAAACCTGGCATTTGAACAGGGGTGTGTCGACTTTTTATATCTCCTGTATACACAAATATAAACACCATGGGAATGTCCAGCCACCATACAGCTCAGGAAGGAGATGGATTATGTGTCCCAAAGATTAACATGTTTTGGTGCGAAATGTGCATATCAACCACAGAACAAAAGCAAAAGATCTTGTGAAGATGCTGGCTGAAGCTGGTAAAAAAAAAAAAAGAGTGTCATTACCCACAGTGAAACAAGTCCTGTACTGACATGGGTTGAAAAACCACTCAACGAGGAAGAAGCCATTACTTCAAAAGCAACATAAAAAAAAAAAAAACAGATTACAGTTCGCAAATGCACACAGAAACAGACCTTAATTTTGGGAGACATGTCCTGTGGTCTGATGAAACTAAAATTGAACTGTTTGGCCATAATAACCATAGTTACCTTTAGAGGAAAAAGGGGGAAGCTTGCAGGCCTGAGAACTCAGAACTCAGAACTCAGAAAAGGATTTATTGCCAAGTACATTAACAGTAAACAACTGACAACATACAAGGGATTTGACTTGACACAGAAAACGACCTGCATTTCCGGTGACGCGGCAGCGTCGAAACGCGCCTGTCATCAGATGGGTACAGGATGCATAGGGAAGAAAAGGATAACACAATAGGAAAGAGCAAAAAACCATTGATCGTCAGAATACCGGTCATATATGATCAATATTATGATTACAAGAAAAAAAGCCCTCAATGCACAATTAGCAGACAAGAATGTACACAAAGACACAAAGGGAGCAGTGAGTGAATGATCTTCTCATCAGTTTATTGAGTCAGTGTGGGTGTAGTGTTGAGTGGAGGTGTTTATATCAGTTAAGAACAACAAAGTCTCTTCGGCAGGAGATGTTTTGTCTAGCGGCTGGCATTTGTCCTTGGGCCAGGCAGCTGGCTGTCCGTAGAGTCAATGCAGCGCAAATGTTTTGGAAACAAAAAACTGCAGATAATCTGGAGGACATTGTGTGAGGGCAGGTCAGATTAGTCGAATAGTACTGATCCCAGAAAAAAAGACTTTATATTCTCTTACAGATTCAGTACTTTAATCCTTCAGTGCTGGACACTGAATTCTTCATGGACGGCTCTCAGCGTGATCATGATGTAATCCATTTTCCTAGACAGTTCTCCATTAGCCGCTGTCAGAGTCCTCCCCATTTGTTCAATTTGATGGTTAAGCCTCGCCTGGCCAGCATTTTGATAGGCTACGTCCATCTTCATCAATTTACGGTACACCAGGACAATCCCAGATCCAATCAGAACGATCCCGATGACCATTGCTACGAAGATGTATAAATCTTCGACATCTTCGATAGAGAGATCAGACAGGCACAAGAGTTTCCAATTACTTGTGTCCCTCAAATAGCCCGCAGCCGCAGTTCCTGCGGGGCAAACTACCTCCCCCGGGGCACTTTTCCTCGTTGAAAAAATAGTGTCAATTGCGTTCAAAGCCCAGCTTATTAAATCCATCAACAACATCCCAAATATGAAGTACAGGGGTTGCAACATCATGTTGTGGGGGGAGTTTGCTGCGGGAGGGACTGGTGCACTTCACAAAATAGATAGCATCATGAGGAAAGAACATTACGTGGAAATATTGAAGCAACATCTCAAGACATCAGCCAGGAAGTTAAAGCTTGGGTGCAAATGGGTCTTCCAAATAGACAATGATCCAAAACATACAGCCAAATTAGTTACAAAGAGGCTTCATGACAACAAAGTCAATGTTTTGCAGTGGCCGTCACAAACCCTTGATCTCAATCCCATAGAAAATTTGTGGACAGAGCTGAAAAGATGTGCGCAAGCAAGGCGGCCTATAAACCTGACTCAGTTACACCAGTTCTGTCAGGAGGAATGGGCAAATATTCCAGCAAACTATTGTGAGAAGCTTGTGGAAGAATACCCAAAATGTTTGATCTAAGTCACAGAGTTTAAAGGCAATGCTACCAAATACTAAAGAAACATGTAAACTTCTGACTTTGAAGAAAGTGATAAAAAAAAATTCTTTAAAAAATTATTTTGCAAATAGAAATAATTTTGGTAATCCTAACTAACTTAAACCGGGAAAAGTTTAGTCTGATTTAATTTTGTGTCTTTTTATACAATGTATGTAAATTTCTGGTTTCAGCTGTATATAAGATAAGCTAAGATAAGATAAGCCTTTATTAGTCCCACAATGGGGAAATTCCAGGATTGCAACAGCACAGGGATAGTAACACTCAGAGCAATAATTAAGAAGATACGGAAGATATAAATAAGAGCAGTGGATACACATACATACACATAAATATATAAATATATATACAAAGTGCGGAGCATTGTAGCTAGATGGAATAAACAGCATAACCGTTCTACTTAGTTATCCTACATAGTATGAATATGTACCCATACATATTGTCACCCTCCGTAGCGACCGATAATGTCCTAGTTGTATATAGTGGAGGGGACCATTGTGTAAGTCTATTGCGTCTTTTGCATTCAATACTATTAGGTCGTCAAGTTTTTTTTTGCTATCTCTGCAAGCAGCCCTGCTTAGGTTATACAGTCTGACTGCTAAATGAGCTCCTCAGTGCGTTCAGTATGTCCTGCATAGGGTGGGACTCGGGCTCCAGCAGAGATGACAGTTTAGCCACCATCCTTCTCTCTCCTATCTCCTCCACTGGGTCAGGGCGCTGCCCCAGGACAGAGCTAGCTTTCTTGATCAGTTTGTTCAGTCTCTTCCTATCGGCTGCTGTAATGCCACTGCCCCAGCAGACCACTCCAAAAGTGATGGCTGCTGCCACCACCATGTCGTAGAATGTCTTCAGCAGCGCCCCTTGTACACCAAAAGACCTGAGTCTCCTCAGTAGGAACAGCCTGCGCTGTCCCTTCTTGTAGAGTGCGTCAATATTGTGTGACCAGTCTAGTTTATTGTTCAAATGAACACCCAGGTACTTGTAGGATGTCACCATCTTGATGTCTGTTCCCTGTATGTTTACTGGTGCTGTGAGGGGTTGTCCTTGCCTGCTGCAGTCCACCACCAGCTCCTTAGTTTTTCTCGCGTTGATCTGGAGGCAGTTCCGATGGCACCAGTCCACGAAGTCCTGGATAAGTCCTCTGTACTCAGCTTCATCTCCGTTGGAGATGAGGCCGATGATCGCAGAGTCGTCAGAGAACTTCTGTAGATGGCAGTGTGTTGTGTTGTGTGAGAAGTCCGCAGTATAAAGGGTGAACAGGAAGGGAGCCAAAACCGTTCCCTGGGGGGCCCCCGTGCTACCGATGATCATGTCAGACACACAGTCCCGGATTCTCACAAACTGTGGCCGGTTAGTGAGGTAGTCCAGGATCCATGATGACAGGTGCTGGTCCACCCCTGCGCACAGCAGCTTGTCCTTCAGGATCATCGGTTGGATGGTGTTGAAAGCACTGGAGAAGTCAAAGAACATGATCCTCACCGCATTCCCGGGCTTCTCCAGGTGGGACAGAGAACGGTGAAGGAGGAAGATCACTGCATCCTCCACCCCAATGCCATACTGGTAGGCGAACTGGAGTGGCTCCATCGCTGGTCCCACCAGGGGGCGGAGGTGAGCAAGGAGCAGTCTCTCCAGGGTCTTCATCATGTGGGACGTCAGGGCCACTGGTCTGTAGCTGTTCAGGTCTTTGGGGTGGGAGGTCTTTGGTACAGGTACCACACAAGATGTTTTCCACAACTGTGGTACCCTCCCCAGCTTCAGGCTCAGGTTGAAGATGAGCTCCACAATCCCACACAGCTGATCTGCACAGGACTTGAGGAGCTTTGCGCTGATGCCGTCCGGTCCCGACGCCTTCCTCGCCTTGATCTTCCTCAGCTCCGTCCTCACCTGGGTCTTAGTGAGGGTCATGTTGGGGAGTTGTGTGTTGGGAGTGGGGGGTGTGTTGGTGGAGTGGGGTGTGGGCAGCAGGACTCGATGTCTTTAGAGGCAGCAGTGGTTGTTGTGCAGTCGGGGGGGAGGGCGGTTGGTCAAACCTATTAAAAAACAGGTTCAGATTGTTCGCCCACTCCCTGCCCCCCGTGGCCTGGGGGGAGGTATTCTGGAGCCCAGAGATGGTTTTAAGGTTTCTCCAGACCCCACCGATGTCGCTCTGTTGCAGCTTGTTCTCCATCTTCTTCCTGAAGCTGTCCTTGCCTTCTCTGATCTTCCTCCTCAGCTCCCTCTGTACGGACTTCAGCATCTCCCTGTTCCCCAACCTGAAGATCCTCTTCTTCTCTCTCAGAAGTGTTTTTATCTCAGGGTTGATCCAGGGTTTGTTGTTTGAGCAACACCGTATGGTCTTAGTGGGTACGGTGTTGTCCACACAGAAGCTGATGTAGTCCGTGATGGTGTACACAAACTCTAATCTTCCCTAACTTTTCCCAAGTATTTATTAACAGGTATTTAAGAAGTTATAACAACGACAAAGAAAACAATTAAAAGGTTGCGGTGACCCACCACAATCTACATGGACATTCAATCGTCACACTCAGCTAGCTGGCAGGAGTCAGAGGACAATTTGCATACGGACAGAGAGCCCCTAGGAGACAATCAGAACAATGGACTATTGTTATACAACCCCGGATTAAGGAGAGGAAGTCCGGGCGCCAGTTGGTCACGCAATTGATATGTATTGACTGATATGTATATCAATAAGCAAATGTGCCATGCATTCTCTCTCCTTGTATAACATGTATAAAAGAGCTTGCTATACATGCCTCAATAGCACACACAGCACAACACAGCGCACAGCACTACAGTGCGTCTCATAATGTTGGAGGAAAATAAAATCCTGCCACCTTCTAGCTCGCCGCATCTCACCTGAACTTATTTTTCCTCCACACTGGTGACCCTTGACGAAGAATGGAACACGAGGCAAACACCCCAGAGATGACCCCGACCGGGAAAGCCCCAGCACGCGTCATGGTGCGACCCTCGCCTGATCTCTTCCCTCCACACTGGTGACATGATGAGAGAGAATGACCGTCTGCTCCCTCTCACCGCGCTGTGGACACAGAGGACCAGAGAACGCCTGCAACCTCTTCATCCTCACCGGAGCACACGCTCCGGAGCGCAGCACTGGGACCAAAACACAACATGAACCGTGACACGAGCGAAACGAAGGAAGCAGCCTGAACGGGGAAATCATCGACGCCGACTGCATTGATTTCCACCAAGCTCCCCGACCCTGACTCACACGATAGCGGACCTCCCGCGCACAGAAGCCCCGCATGCACACCGCAGGATTACGAGGACAGCGCAACTTCTAGCTATGTGGTCACTGCGCCAGGCGCGCACCACGCACCAGGGTCAAACCGGCTCCACAGACTTTTACATCGTCCTCCACCGCTGCACATACCCGAGGAACACGGCCGATCGCCATCCTTGGAACCTTTAGGGTTGCTCTCACACCTAAAGCAGACATGCAGCCCGCACACAAGACTTTGTATGGGTTTCTCAGCCAAAGCTCACAATGGGAATCAGAACAATGGACTATTGTTACATATCCCCGGATTAAGGAGAGGAAGTCCAGGCGCCAGTTGGTCACGCAATTGATATGTATTGACTGATATGTATATCAATATGCAAATGTGCCATGCATTCTCTCTCTTTGTATAACATGTATAAAAGAGCTTGCTATACATGCCTCAATAGCACACACAGCGCACAGCGCTAGTGTGTCTCATGATGTTGGAGGAAAACAAAATCCTGCCACCTTCCAGCTCGCCGCATCTCGCCTGAACTTATTTTTCCTCCACAAGGTAACCCTTTGGTCTCGGAGCCAGGCAATATGACCCCATTCCAGCAGCACAGGCAGCCTAGCAAATCATCTTGATCCCAGTCCACCAAACAAGGCAAAATTTCTCAAAGTGTAAGTAATGCCATTTTGCAAAGAGGCTTGTGGTTGCTTTACAAAAGTTAAATTTCATATACTCAAAAACTAAAATCAGCTAATGTCCAGAGAGGTAGCAATTTTCATTAGTATCTGTTTAGTTAATAAAATATAAACATGTTATTTCCTTCCACTCTTATAGCTACAGGTTTATAAATTAAAAAAATAAGCTGTCAATACATCCCTTCACTTGGCTTAGATGCAAGTACATTTCTCTCCTGATATAGTGCTTGTTTTACCAGGTTCATTGTTTTTCTCTGACACCATTGTTCACTCGCTTAGCAATTTGACATGCTTAAACACATGAACCACCTCCCCACACCCCTTCAAGAGACATGAGTGTACATATGTCTGTGAAAGAGACTGACAATCTAGCTCACTGATCTTAATTAGAGGGGGCAGAGTGACATACACACATACCTCTGCTTCAGCCCACATTGCAGGGATGATCTTGTGCTACCACTAACGGAGTAAGCACTGGCTGAAATAACTAGTCTGAAGCTTCAAAATAAAGTTCTCACGCAGTCTGCAAGACCGGCCCATCTGGCATTTGCCCTCCATCAGTCACAGTAATGATGACAAAAAAAAGAGAATTTGCTGTGTGCATGCACAGTCTACTGCTGTGAATAAATTTTAACCCATTCAAACTATCCACACAGTGGCCCACACAAGAATTAACAAGAGCGCTAATACTCATCTTCCCAGCTCCATCAGTGACCATGTTTAGGTGGTCATGAGTCAACTGATTACTGGATTAAACCAATAAAGGTAATAAACAGCTTATGGTGTTTACATGCACTGAGTTAATGGTTTACTGGGCAAATAAACTTGGTGTGTTAATCTGTTTTCTCATAAACCGTTAATGAGCCTTTGACCCTGTTTACATGGTCAGGAGTAAATCGATTACTGGAGTAAACTGATAAAGGTAATCGGATTACTCTGTTTACATAACAGTTTGAATAATCAGGAAACTCCAGAAAGCTGATTGTAATCGGTTTACTCATGACCATGTAAACATGGTCATTGTTATCTCAGCTGTAAAATCATCCCTCAACCTGCCAACCACACACACATTCACACAATCACCTGCATGTCACGTTAGCTCATGTTTCTCTTTCTCACCATGACTTCCTGTCTCAATTTCAGACAACAAATGTCCAAACAAACAAACCCAGGCTTGAGCAGATGTCAAAAGATTACTTTTTACCACTCTATTTGTGAAATAATTATGTAATACGAAAAAAGCAATGGCTTAATTCTTATACTGCCCGAATTAGAAAACCAAAAATATCTTTTTCTTTGTCACATTTCTGTAAGTTCATATTACACACACACACACACATCCAACACATCATCATAGTATAAATAAGTTGGGTCAGGACTCACAATTGACCTTGACACAAGCAAGCTCTGCGATGATATTTTGTGGGTTGTGTTTGTGTGCAGCTATGCTGTGAGTTAGATTTTCCCCCCCTTTGCCATAAAAGAAAACATTGCTGTTGGGGTTGCTCAGGAGACCTGAATCTTTGTAAAGAAAGCATTGTGGTCTGGAGACAAGCGCTGTAAATTACAAACTCCATCAGTACAGAGGAATTCCTGGCATGGAATCTGCTAGTGCTCTGAGGCTGGGCGGATGAGGAAAGCTGGCACACAAACTGGACTTTTCTTTTTTACTATATCTGATAGTTTATGGTTTAGAGAAAAAAAACAGGGATGGGGAAGTAGCAAGGGTTGGGCTGCACAGGTTGAGCCTTCCAAAGGGCACACTATTGTAAGACCATACAGAATGATGTTTAAATTTGTTGTCAGTTTTGTGGGACTTGTGCTGTATCTGTAAATGATCAATGAACTGCTGTTACCTGAGCATATAACCTGAAACATGGGCAGCTCAGTGGAGCAGTGGATAGCACTGCGGCAGCACAGCAAGAAAGTCAAGGGTTTGATCCCACCCCTGACCATGGGTGACCCTTCTGTGTGGAGTTTGCATGTTCTCCCCGTGTCTGCGTGGGTTTTCTCCAGATACTCCGGTTTCTTCCCACAGGCCAAAGACATGCACGTTAGGTTAATTGGCATTAACTAGAGATTTTAAATTGTCCTCAGGTATGAATGTGAGAGTGAATGGTTGTCTGTCTCTCTGTGTTGGCCCTGCAATGGACTGGCAATCTGTCTGACCTTTTGCCCAAACACACTGGGATAGGCTCCAGCGCCCCCCCCCCACCCCACCCCACACAACCCAAAAAGGATTAAGTGGTAGAAGATGAATGAATGACTAACCTGAAATAGACTAAATCAAGTAAAAGCCATCAGCTAACAGAAAAATGCCAACGAAACTTTTAAATGATGAGTTCATGATATCATCTGTAATATGAACTGTAATCTGAATTATCACACCAGTGGAAATTAAATAAGACTTTTCATCATATCAACATATAGCATAGCTCATTTTTTCTTAAAGAATAAAGTATAACTATTTCCATATGACAACTAGAGAGCACTCAGAGAGCGCATACCTCTGCCAAGGTCACACCTCGCAATGTTAAAAAAGTGGAAAAAGTCAGTGTTTCCTCTGGCTTAAAGACCTTGACGCAGTGGCAACATATTTTTCGGGGGGGGGCAGAAAACACATAACACTATTGTAACAGGAATATGTTAATTTAATACTATTTATTTCTTTTTTTAAATTTGCACAGTAACTTTGCATAATGGAACTTACCATTTGAAGTATTGTACAACCATGGCTTGAATGTTGGAAAATTGGGCCAGTTGGGGTCCCACCCAGACGTCCTGTGTTTGGACTTTTTTTTGGTGTCATCCTTCTCTCCTTCCTCTGCTCTCACCTCTCCTGGATCCTCTGCCTGAATACTTACCTCTCCTTGGCTCCTCTCTTCTGTCTCATCTTGCCCTCTCTGAGCTGTGTCTAATTCAGGTTCTCTCTCTCACCATGGTGGTATAAAAACAGGTTAGAAAATACGAAGTGTCATGTTTTGTCCTGCAGGAGTTTTTTTGTCATGGTTTACATAAATGACAAAAAATATGTATTTTTTTTTGTATTTTTATTTCTAGTGTTTTATTCTAGAGTTTCTTTTTCCCCCCATTGAGAAAGAGTAGGAAAGGGAAGGGAACAAAACCTTTCATAACAGTAATTTACTCATGCATACTTAAATCATATGATCAGAGGTGGGTATAGTAGCTAGAAATTTTACTCATGTAAAAGCAGTGTTATGAAATTAATAATTAAAAGTAGACACCCAAAACTTTCTAGTAGAGTTAAGGGTACAAAGAGCACCCACTTAAAAACTTGAGTAATGACTTCAATCTTGAACGTTTGAGGTTTTTCTCCAAAATTTATAACATTTTTCTTATGGTTTTCTACTTTTCTCTGTGAATTTATCTAAATTTGAAACCATTTTCCTCAAATTTGTAATTTACTCTTGTAAAACTAACTTTTCTTGAACCTTTGAGACTTTATTATAAATTTGTGGATTACTTTATGGATAATTTTTGTCTATTTTTTAAAATAAAATTACTATTTTTTTTTGTAAATTTGAAACAAACTGGCAAATTTTTTACTTTTTCCTTATTTTACATTTTTGACCATAATTTTGCAGAGCCAGAATAGAACAATAATTTAACTCTGATTTCAAAGAAAAAAAATTAATAAAATTGTATTTAATGAAATGAATTAACTTAAATGACCAAAGATGCAGTTATTTCTGTTATAATATTTCTACATATTTATAGTTTGTTTTTTTTAAAACTCTCCTCACCAACCAGACAGCAGGAAAAACCTCCCTTATTTTGAAATCCAAATGTGGACACGTTTTGTTTGTCTGAAGGCTGCTGATGGACTAAAGTCATTGACTTAGTGAATTTCGGTCATCTTAACTTGCCAGGTACATAATAATGAACATAAATTAGTCAATTAATATTGTAGTGGCTAGTGAAGTAAATCCTCAGCAATTCATCAGTCACTCTTGTCTTTTCCTGCATATGAATCCTAACCACATCTGTTAGCTAAAAGACTCTTCATTACTGTTCCCGTTACCAATGGGTAAAAACCACCATAAATGCCTCCACTGTTTACATATCTCTTTTGATTTTTTTCTGCATTCAAAGTACTTTAATAAGCTCATGCTGCTCTTGGACAGTGACACTAGAGAGACACTCTGCCTGCTGACTGGAACGGTTGCGGGCAGCGCGCTTCCAAACTCCGCGCAGATGACAGTCACACACGCGTTATTCGTGTGCGTGCTTGTAGAGCATCATTCCTACGTAGTTTTTTTCTTAAATTCATATTTCCTTAGCATGGCGGCATAAATCCAAGGATGGCAGCCCGCCACATGGAAATATTACCAGAGGAAACCCTGAAAGTGATCCAGAATGCTACCCATAGTGAGAATAAAGAGAAAAGAGAAAACCCATTAATCCCATAGTGAAAATAAAGCTAAACGATAAAATCCAGCAATCCTATATACAGAAAAAGTAGAGCCGTAATACCCGTAGTTGCAAGTTCCATGCAGTAGTGTAGGTGCAGACAGTGACAGCTTGGACTGCACTAGATCAATATTGCAATAACAGACAGACAGCAGCAGGTATGGCATTTGTGCAAATGGTTGCAGTAAGGTGCAGAGAGATACAGCAGCAGATATATTACTGTTGGTGAGCTCAAGTCTTTCTGTGCAAACAGCTGAGGTAGTAATTGTGTGGGTGAGTGTGTTATGGTCCGGGGGGGGGGGGGGGGGGTAGCAGAGTTCAGGGTCCTGATGGCCTGCTGAACAAAGCTGTTTAGCAGTCTTGTGGAGCGGGCCCAGAGGCTCCGATACCTTTTCCGAGGGCAGGGGCCTGAAGAGGGAGTGTGAGGGGTGGGAGGCATCGCCTGCAATATCGATGGCTCTGCGGGTGAGGCGGGTGTGGTAGATGTCCAAGAGGGAGGGCAGAGGGGCACTGATGATCTTGCTGGCTGCTTACACTGTGTGTTGTAGTGTCTTCCAGCAGGAGGTGGTGCAGCTCAGTAGCACACAGTGATGCAGCTGGTGAAGATGCTCTCAATGGTACCCCGGTAGAATGAGCACATGATGTGGGATAGGACTCATGCTCTCCTCAGTTTGTGAAGGAAACAGAGGAGAGTTTGAGCCTTCTTGGCCAGTGATGTGGTGGTGTTGGACCAGGAGAGGTCCTCAGAGATGTGCACCCCCAGGAACTTGGTGCTGCTCACCATCTCCACAGCTGCTCCATCGATGATCAGAGGGGGATGCTGTGCGTGTCCTCTCCTGAAATCAACCACAATCTCCTTGGTTTTTCCCATGTTTAGGAAGAGATCACTGTCTTTACACCACTGGACCAGTTGGCCCACCTCATTTCTGTGGTTGGCCTCTTCATTGTTGGTGATGAGGCCCACATTGTCATGTCACCCACAAACTTGATGATGTGGTTGGTGCTGTAGGCTGGTACGCAGTCATGGGTCAGCAGGGTGAAGAGCAGCGGGCTGAGCACGCACGTTTGTGGGGCCCCTGTACTCAGTGTGATGGTCTTGGAGGTGATGCTGCCGACCTGCATGTTCTATGGCCTCCCTGTGAGAAAGTCCAGCACCCAATTACAGAGAGAGGTTTTGAGTCCCAAGTGTCTGAGTTTTTGTATTGGGTGCTGGGGAATGATTGTGATGAATGCTGAACCTAAGTCCAAGAACAGCATTCGCACATAGGAGTTCTTTGAGTCCAGGTGGGTGAGGGCTGGATGAAGAGCAGCAGCGATGGCATCTTCTGTGGATCTGTATGCAAACTGAGATGGGTCGTGGGAGGGAGGGAAGGTGGACTTGATGTTCTGCATGACCAGCCACTCAAAGTACTTCATTATGATGGAGGTCAGTGTTACGGGCCAGTAATCATTGTAGCTGGATGGGATGGGCTTCTTTGGGACTGGTATTATGGTGGCAGTTTTGAAACGTGGGAACAACAGCTGGACTCAGGGAGATGTTGAAGATGTCAGCCAGGACATTCTTGAGGTCCTACGCACAGTCCTTCAGAACGCGACCTGGTATGTTGTTTGGTTCAGCTGCCTTGCGTGGGTTGATCCTAGAGAGTGTCCTCCTTACGCTAGCCAGATCCAGACTTATACCCTGCTCGTCTTATTGCCTTGACGACTTCCTAGAACCAGAGCAAATCATATTTCGACCCCATGCAAAACACGTTTTCTGCTGCAGAAGTTTGCAAGAAAGATGTTGCAGTCATGGAAACAAGCTTGAGAATCAGACCAGAGATCATTTCCACCCAACCTGAAACATTTCAAAATATTATATATTTGCAGAACAACTTACTTTGTATCAATCATTGTTGCTTGCTATTTTTTTGGTATACTTTATTAATACCAGAGGAAAATTACAGGGCATCCACCTGGATGGATGAGGTAGCCAAGGCACGGTGCCAGTCCCTTCACCATTCACACACATTCACATCTAGGGCCACTTTAGAGTCTCCAACTAACCTAACTTGCATGTTTTTGGCCGCAAAACACGGGAAGAACATGTAAACTCCACACAGAAGGGTTACCGATGGTCAGGGGGATGGATCGAACCCACGATGGTCAGGGGTGGAATCGATCCTGTGACCTTCTTACTGTGCTGCCACAATGTAAACCACTGTGGCACCGAGCTGCCACAACTCTCTGTGTGCTCTCAGCATTCTCAACTTGCAGCCTGTGTGACTCCATGTAAGAAAGGAGGGGAGAGGGAGGGAACAACTCTCTCCACTGCAGTCCATTTTAAGACTGTAGTGGAGTACTGCAGTCCATGTTAAGATGGACTGCAGGACTTCCGGTTATGGCTGCCACGTAGGACGGACGTGTCTCGCTCTGCTCTGCTCCTGGAGAAAAAAAATCGGCAAATAACTCTCTCATTTGGGACAGAACGTATCCCAGCATTTGGGCGAGGATATGTCGGCGAAGCCTAAGGCTGGAAAACCAGGAAAAGGAAAAAGCGAGCCGCCGAAACAGTCCAAATTAACGGACTTTCAGGTCTGTGACGCAGCAAACAAAACTCCATATATGGCGGAGGAAGCTGGCGGCGGTGCGATGTTTGCGGGGAATGGCGCAGATGCGCTGATGGCTGCCATGAGTTCAATGAGAGCGGACTTTTCCTCTAGATTTGATGGGATTATGACAGCGTTGGAAGGAATAAGAAAGGAATTGGGTGACTGTGTAGAACGAACGGCGCAGATGGAGCTCCGTCTCGCTAGTGCTGAAGATGACGTCACCCGTCTTCAATTAAAGGTGCGCACTTTGGAAAAAAAAAATAAATCTCTGGAAGATAATATTTTGGATTTGGAATCTCGGTCGAGACAGAATAATTTGAGGCTGGTGGGTCTTCCAGAGGAATCAGAAGGTCGGGACGTATGTTCCTTTCTGGAAAAGTGGATTCCGGAGGTGCTGGGCAGCGAGGAGTTGCAATCAGCAGTGGTTCTGGAAAAAGCACATCGTATTGGCCCACGGAGAGATAAGGGACCGCCGAGGACCTTAATTATGAAGTTTCTTAGCAACAGAGACAGGATGAAGATCTTCAACGCTGCACGTGCTAAAGGAGAGATTAAACACCAGGACCAGCAGGTGCGGTTCTACCCAGATTTGGCCACAGGAATCCAGCAATTGAGGAAGCAGTTTGATCCCGTACGTAAGGAGCTGCGCAACCTTGGGATTCGTCATGGTGTAATCTATCCTGCGAGACTGCTGACCACGTATGAGGGCAGAACCCACATCTTCAAGACCCCAGAGGAGGCGCAGGAGTTCATCAAGAAGATCAAAGAAGAAGAAGAGACTGGTGGGAGCTAAGCATGAACAAAATATAAGGTAGAATAATTAAGCATTTGCACAGGCATCTGACTGACTTGAAGTAAATAGTAAGTTTACAAAATATAGATTGTATTATATATTAAAAAAACAAAACAAAAACAAAACAAACAAAAAAAAAAACTATGATGTACAAAGTTGTTAAAAATTTTGGAGTTAAGTTGGAAAACTACAGAGGAGAGTTAATGTTACGTCATTAAAAGCAGTAGAGTTGGGGTGATTGGGAGGATGAAGAAGGAGTGGCTTAGGCTGTTCCCCGTGGTTGTGGAACGGTCGATGGCTATATCGGGAGACAGAATTTTTCTTTTGATTTTGGGGGGTTTGCCACAAGTGTGGGAAGGGGAAATTTGTTTGTGTGTAGTTTGTAGGATGAATGTTCAACCACTCATGTTTTTGCTTCTCTGTATGAGCATGTTTACACTGCAAGGTAATCCCAAACTCTCTATTGATCATGGACCAAAGTGTTAATCTTAATTTAACTTCATGGAATTGCAGAGGTCTACAAAATTTAAAAAAACTTAAACAAGTTATGAATAAAATAAAGGACATGGGTTCAAGAATTGTGTTTTTACAAGAAACTCATCTGATAGAGGAGGATGTTAAAAGAATTAGGAGTAGATGGCAGGGAAGTGTATTCACCTCTTCATTTTCATCCCGAGCCAGGGGAGTTATGACTCTCATACATAAATCAGTTCCTTTTCAGGTGAAAAATGTAATTGGAGACAAATTTGGAAGATATGTAATCATTCAAGGTTCTTTGCTATTAGAAAATATAAATCTTAATATTGTCACAATTTAGTCCAATATGGGGTAATCAATATTTTAAACCAGGGAGAGCGGACGCTGTATTTAAAGTATGGAATTTAAAAGGGATACAAAAGATTCAGGATTTATATTTGCCATGTGCAGACAACATAATGTCTTTTGAAGAGCTGAGGATCAAATTTAATCTCAATAGAACACATTTTTTTAAATATCTTCAACTTAGAAACTTTATTCGATCAAATCAAAATAAAGCTCTCACTCGACCTATTTATTCATCCTTGGAAAAAATGATGATGAAAGATAGTAAAAGAAAGGGTATTATTTCAGAGTTTTATAACTCATTGACACTATCTTCAAGTGAAAATTCACTGAAAAGATTAAACTACTGGAAAGAAGATCTGCAAATTGAAATTTCAGAGGAACAATGGGAATTGGCTTGTACAGAAGCTCAAACCAAATCAATAAATGCATGCCTTAAATTGATACATTTCAAATGGTTAATGCGGATGTATGTTACACCGGAGGAGTTAAATAGATATAACAAAAATATACCAGATACATGCACAAAATGCATGGAAAGTAAAGGAACCCTATTTCATTGTTTATGGGAATGTAGATTAATAAGAATGTTTTGGGAGGAGGTGAGGGTAACAATTGAAAAAATAATCTCAAAACAAATCATATTGAATCCTAAACTGTTTTTGTTGGGTCTGTACCCAGAAAAGCATAATTTCAATAAAAGTGAAAGAACATTCATAGACCTCAGTTTGCTTAATGCCAAAAAATGTATTGCACTATTATGGAAAAAGACTCATAGACCAGATGTGACTCAGTGGTTAAGACAGATGTTAACAAACCTTCCATTAGAAAGAATAACATATATACTGAAATCAAAGGAAATTGTGTTTGAGAATATATGGAGACCTTTTATTGATTATGTAAAAAATTTAAACATAACTCTTGAAGAAGAAGGTGAATGATGTGTGTGGACCTTGTAAATTCCAAACTGGTGAACATAATATGTATACTAATGTATTGGATTGTCTAGACTAAACAGAGGAGCATTGTTGAAGACTTGATTCTGTTGGTGGTTGTTGGTGTTTTTAGGGTATTTTTTTTTTTTTTGTAGTACTTTAGTGTTAGTGTTTGATTGTTTGTATCATGTTTGTTAAAAAAAAAAAAAAGGTTCAATAAAGATATTGTGGAAAAAAAAAGATGGACTGCAGTATCATCTTAAAATGCTAGGATGGCAGGATTACATAATGTTCCTTTAACTCCCAAATCACTTCGGGCTAAACCAAGTTGATCTTTTAGAGATGCGCTAACGTCTCCCACCCAGCACAACAACAGTCTATCACCAGTGGTTGCTCCCTACATCTGCCGCTGTCTGCACTCATACTATCTTCAGTGGAGTGCAACTTTTTAAACTGTATTCCTTCATATGATGGAAGTGTTCATGTCATTTGGAGTGAGACAGTTAGATCAGCTCCAGCCACCCCTCAGACCAAAAAGGATTAACCCTTTGAGTGTGAGAATTTGTGTGCCCCTAGTGGCAGAGCACAGCGCTGCGCCTGTCATCTCACTGACATCGCCGGCTCCATTTAGGATTTGTACTGATTTATACTAATCTACCAGTTTCAAAAGGTGGCAGACATGCGTTGGAGGACTCAATGGATGAGACGTAATACACCAAAGAAGAAGAACTCCTCATTTCCTTTTCCTGTATTCCCTTCTTTTAGCTCAGAAAGCTAATATGGCTGCGATCTGTCATTGTCACCGTCACTTAGACGGCTTCTTACACGGAATATAGCAGCAGGATACAAGCAAAACTTATGTGGGATAATCATAAGACTTTGTAGATGTAGTAGAGAGCGTAAATGACTGACAGAACGCAAAATAACGACCACGATGGATGAAAACGGAGCGACCACAGCAGTGAGCAAGTCCCATTAGCCGCTGGTAAGTGACAAATTTCTGTGTTTTTTTAATATTGTACTGATTTCTTGTTCATATACTTTGAAGATAAGATGATGAGGTACATCTGTACAAAAAACGGTGTCAAAAGACTGAACCATTCTTTGTGTAAAAATGTCCAAAGTCCAGTTTTGACTGAGTTATGGAATTTAAAGAGTTGCCGTGACATTATGCAAATTAGATGCATACATTTATTCCTATCTGAAACTTTTGATCATATTTTATATCTTTCTAATTGACAGTAAGCCATTATCTCTTGCCACTTTCAAGTTATAACCCTGGAAATCTGAAGCATTTTATTGACAAAAAATATTTACCACTCTTGACCACTAGGGGTTATGTCGCAATTCGGCAACAGACACACTCAAACGGTTAAGCTTTTGAAGGTGAATGAATGAATAAATGAATTAATGGTCAGCTCAACCATATTAAAACCGCACAGCTGTGCACACATCTCACATCTCAGTTCATCTGCGGTAAATCACACACGATTTATAGCAAAGGTTTAGAAAAATAACCACCATACAAGGTGTAAACTGTTGCTTTAACTGCTAAATGGGTGTCTGGCAAGGGCATTTTGGCTTCTCCTTTCCCAGCAGCCGTTGCAGCTGATGAAACATGTTAAATGTTGGAAAATAAGCTTTATCTGCTTCGTTAGACTGTAAGTGTACTGTGTTACTGTTGTAGATATGTTCAAGGCTTGGTTGCTGCAATATTTGAGTTTTAGATAACTTTTGTGCACCCTTAAAAGTTTTATACACCGTAAGCTTTAACTGCAACCCCCCCCCCCCACCCCATACTGACCAATCACAGCTCTCAAAAGACAGCGTCATACCTAGCAATGGGGTCAACCACACCTCCTTTCTAATGAAATTTTTTGGATCTTCCTTGCTCAGAGTTGCTCTAAGAGTGCTCCTTAATCACTTTTAAGCTAGGATTCCTTAATAGGAATTTTTAAACTAAGATAGGAGTTCTCCCAGAGTACTTTCAGAATATTTGAGCATACGGGCCCAGACGAATAATTGCAATTTTTTATAGGCTATAATAATAATAATAATGCATCAGATTTATATAGCATTTTTCATGACACTCAAAAACACTTTATAATGGATAGATTATTCATTCGCTCCACAGACAATGGTAGTGGTAAGCTACTACTGTAGCCACAGCTACCCTGGGGCAGATTGACAGAAACGTGGCTGCTAATCCACGCCAACAGCCTCTCTGACTACTACCATATATTGTGTTTTGCTTAATTTTCTATTTTCTTAAAGTTATGCATGTAATGGAAGCTGTGTTTTCTATATATACAAATACACTACATACAGAAAATGATTCTTCCATTTCGTAAATATAACATGTAAGGTACATTTCTCTAACTATAAGATACAATCCTATCTTTTTAATGAACTGTACTGTTTAAAAGGGGGAACAATAAATCCCATTGTTTAATGGTGTATACACAACATCATGCACAATATCTTAATTACCTTAATTACATACTGTATGTTTAAACAAAGGAATTCTGCCACCAGAAAAACAACTTGTTTGCATGTGTCTCTCCCTGAGAGGGTGGTGTCTACAAAAGATTAACCTATGGAATGGAATGATCCTCAGAGAAAGAGATCACTGGGTGTGCCTCTCTAAACCCATCCCCGCATTCTTTTACTCCCTCTTCTCTGCTGCCATTGGTCACTTTTCCTGCTACTTTCCCTTTCTCCCCACAAACATGTTACAGTCACCCATCTCCGGTTCACTTCACTCCCTTGCTGCTTACTTTTCCTCTGTCCCCTTTCCCTTTGGCACCATGGGAACTGAGGTTAACCATGCACAACGGGATTTCTGGCTGTGTCAGTGTTTCCTCTCAGCGGCTAATCTTGTGCACATGCGACCAACTGTTCACTGGTGTTGTGCAAAGACCCCTTAAAGGCCTGACAACCTTTGGACTTGCACTCTCTTTGCATGTATGATGCGGAACATTGAGCATTCAGCAAGCACAGCTTCGACAACAATTATCTGAAGCCATCAAAATCATACCAGATCTCCACTTAATTATGTCGTTGAACTCTTCCTTGGCTCCACTCTCTGCAGTCTCGCCATGTGAAGCCATTGTTGCCAATTATTCCAATGCAGGTAAAGATAAGGCAATGGTGTATAATAAACTCCAGGCCTCTTAGCAGCTGTATTTCTGCACCTGTAAAGAGGGAGAAACTTTTATTATACACTGCCGGTCCAAAAAAAGTCACACACTCCAATATTTTGTTGGACTTTAGCCTTTAGCTTTGATTAATGAATGAATATTTATGAATGAATGAATCTTTATTTCGGATAGATTAAAAGTACAGGTTAAAAGAAACTGAATAATATAACAAAGGGGGAAAGAAAATCCAACAAGGTCAAATTAGACAATAACTCCTCTGATTATACAGTTCAACATAAGTTATCCGAAATGGGTGATGGCTGAAGCCGCAGCTTTGATTATGTCAGCCATTCACTGTGGCATCATTTCAATAAATATATGCAATGTTGCAACATTTACACACGTGGACAAAATTGTTGGTACCCCTCTGTTAATGAAAGAAAAACCCACAATGGTCACAGAAATAACTTGAATCTGACAAAAGTGGTAATAAATAAAAAGTCTATGAAAATTAACCAATTAAAATCAGACAATGCTTTTGAATTGTGGTTCAACAGAATTATTTTAAAAAAGAAACTCATGGACTTCCGGTCTGGACGCCATGGCGACTGCAGCTTAACACTGAAGCTCTCAGACTCAATCCAGGATAACACCTTGAAAATCAAACTTAACGGATTTTTGGAGGAGTGAAAATCAAAAGACAAAATCATCATGTCTAAAGGAAAACAGAAGAAACTGAAATTCTCCAGGCTAGGACACGTATCGGCCGGAGAATCTGAACTGGAAGATCCCCGTTCAGAAGACGAGGAGCTGGTGATAGCTAACAAAAGGGTTAGCCTGAAATCACTATTTGAGGAACTACGACGATTTCGCCGAGATGTTACGGCCGAATTTCGGGAATTCAGAGAAGAATTGAAAAGGACAAACAGCAGAGTGGACCAGGCCGAGAACCGAATCTTGGAAACAGAGGATCGAATAAAAGTGCTCGAAGATTCTGTGCTGGACCTACGCAAAAGACAAGCAGCTATAGAGGCTAAGCTAACCGACCAAGAAGGAAAACAAAGAAGAGACAACATAAGAATTCATGGTCTGATAGAAGGAACCGAAAATGGTTTTAACTCAATGGCAGAATGCGTGGAATCCTTACTAAGAGAGAAATTGGATATTCCACAAACCACCGACTTGAAGATAGAAAAGGCACATCGTTCATTAGCCGCTAGGCCGGCGGCGGAAGCGCCCCCACGTTCGGTGTTGGTAAGATTTTCCAATTTCAAAATAAAACAAGAGGTTGTAAGACTGGCCTGGCAGAAAAAAGGATTTATGCACCAGGAGAGAAAAGTCTACGTGGAACACGATTACGCCCCGGAGGTCCTTAAAAAGCGCAGGGAATACAATGACGCGAAAAAGGTGTTAAGAGAGAAGAAATTGCGCTTTCAGACACCATTTCCTGCGAAGTTAAGGGTCTTCTACGGCGATGAAACGTGTCTCTATAATTCGGCGGAAGAAGCAACAGCTGACATGGCGAGAAGAGGGCTCCCGGTAACGGTGTTTAAACCCGCAGCAGACCCGAGTGAGAAGATCAAAGCGCAAACATGGACAACACAAAGACCTTCAAAATCCACGGACCAGCAGCGGGAAACCCAGCACCAGAGCGTCGCGGATAAACTATCCGTTTTCAGGTTGGAATAGCGACCTTTTTTTTTTTTTTTTTTCCTTTCTCTTGAATCAATCCGCACATCCAACCCCCCTCATACAAGGTAACAAACATTAAAGGAGATGCATATTCAGCATGTGGTAAAACATTTCATGGAACAATCATATTATTTGAAACAAATAAGTCTTTGTAATAAAAAAAAAAAAAAACTTGTTAAAATAGAAATGTGACAATAATCCACATGTTCTCCTCATACTAACAAATACTGTTTTTGCGTGAATGTTTGATGTGATGGGGGTGGGAGGGTGCACACAATTTCACAGGGTTTAGGCATAAAAGGAAAAAAAAAAAAAAAATCATTACAAGTTTGGATTGGGTTCTGAAACTCACGTTAAAAGCATGGGACTACTTTCAGTGGTAAGAGAGGGCCCTCAACACGTAACAGAGTTTGAGGAATTTCCCTCAGAGCCTTCACTCCATCAAGGCTCTTACAGGGTCTTTAAAAAGACCTCAGCTCAGGAAGTTCTTTTGACAGTTTTTTGTTTTAAAGTTTTTTACACTATGTTCTTAATGTTTTTCTTGTTTTTAATGTTCTTTCAGTTTCTGAGTAGCACAAAAGAGGGCCACCACACAGTTATACTAAACAAAACAACACAATGGAGAAACAGGGTGTAACCAAAATAATTTCATATAATGTAAAAGGGATCCTGAATCCAGTTAAAAGATCCAAGATTCTAGGCAAAATGAAAAAAGACAAAGCAGGAATAATACTTTTACAAGAAACCCACCTAACAGACGTGGAACACAATAAACTCAGTAGACAAGGGTTTAAAATGATCTCTTCATCTTCATATAAATCAGGGAGGAGGAGGGGAGTAGCGACATTGATATCAACCAAAATTACATTTGAAAAAAAATCAGAACACAAAGATAAAGAAGGGAGATACAGTTTGGTAACTGGGCGGCTAGAGGGAGAAGATATCACCCTGCTGAATGTGTATGCTCCCCCAGGGGCTAACTGGAAATTTTATAAAAATGTATTCGACCTAATGATAACTAAAGCTCAAGGTTTAGTGATATGTGGTGGGGACTTCAATCTTAGACTGAATCCATACTGGGATGCTTCTGGTAATTCCCCACATCAAAATAACACCCAAAACAGGAAGACTCGGATGCTACTAAAAGAAATGGGAATCTGTGATGTGTGGAGGGAACTCAACCCCAGTGTAAAAGACTATACATTTTACTCAACTCCACATTCATCTTACTCAAGGATTGACTATTTTTTTATGTTTAATAGAGACATTGGTAGAGTAAAAACATGTAAAATAGGACTGATGGATCTCTCCGACCACAGTCCGATCTACATGGACTTAAATATCCAAAAATACACAAATAATACATTTTCTTGGAGGTTAAATTCAAATGTCCTGAAAGGACCATTGAAAGATGAATTGGAGTCAGATATTCTCAGATATTTGGAAGATAACGATAATGGAGAAGTATCCCCTTTAATACTGTGGGATGCATGTAAAGCTGTAATAAGAGGAAAGATTATTGCAAAACTGGCAACCCAAAAGAAACTAAGACAAGAAAAACTATCCACATTAGAGTCAGAACTTAGGAACCTAGAAAAAGAACACAAAGGCAACACTCATTCTACTGACTCGCTCAAGATTAAGGAAATTAAAAACCAAATAAATGAGATCTACACAATAGAAATCCAGAAGAAACTTACATTTCTGAAACAAAAATACTATGAAGCAGGCAGTAAATCGGCAAAATTGCTAGCCTATAAATTGAGGAAACATCAAACAGAAAGAGCAATCTACAAAATCAGAGACCCAGTATCAAAGGAAATAAAATTCAGAATTCAGGATATTCTTAAAAACTTCGAGAATTACTATAAGAACTTATACTCCCACAAAAAACATAAAAACGCATCCGAGGCATTCCTAAACTCATTAAACCTTCCCCAACTTACGGAGTCACAAAATAAAACACTACTGTCAGAAATACATCCTAAAGAATTGGAAAAAGCAATTATGAAACTTAAAGCTAACAAATCCCCAGGAGCTGATGGCTATACAGCAGAGTGGTACAAAACCTTTAAACAGCAACTATCTCCTCTCCTCCTGAAAACATTTAATTATGTCCTCCACACAGGGGAAATCCCCCCCTCCTGGAGAGAAGGGGTCATTGCAGTTATACCTAAACCTGAAAAGGATAAACTAGAGTGCTCCAACTACAGACCAATCAGTGTACTAAATCAGGACTATAAGCTTTTTACCATTATCCTTGCCAAAAGGTTAGAGAATATACTGACAGACCTAATTCATTTAGACCAAACAGGTTTTATAAGACAAAGACAGACACAAGACAACATTCGACGCACTTTACACATAATTCATCATATAAAAAAATATAACTTAAATGCAGTCATATTAGGATTAGATGCTGAAAAAGCATTCGATTCGGTTGACTGGTCTTTTCTATACAGAATCTTATCCAGTTTCAATTTTCATAACAACTTCATTAGAACTATACAGGCATTATATAAAAAACCAACAGCTAAAATAAGGATTAACGGTAATTTATCATCATCTTTTGAACTGGAAAGAGGATGTCGTCAGGGCTGCCCCCTGTCTCCACTGCTCTTTGCAATCTTCATAGAACCTCTGAGCCAATGGATAAGACAAAACCAAAAAATTCAAGGTATTACACTTGGTCAGAAGGAACATAAAATAGCACTCTTTGCTGATGACATTTTAATATACCTAGGGCAGCCGGACACTTCTTTACCAGAACTAACCTCAGTTTTTTCAGAGTATGGAGATTTATCGGGGTACAAATTAAATATGCATAAAACCCAAGTTTTAACATTCAACTATGACCCAAATCATTATTCACTAAGCAAACTCAAAACTAACTGGGAGTCGGAATCTATGAAATATCTGGGGGTCAATATCCCGAAACAACTCAACAAAATTATATCACTAAACTATGATCCACTGGTGACAAAAATAAAATCTGACCTAGCAAGATGGAATATGATACCATTCTTGGGTATTGCACAAAGAATTGAAGCAGTCAAAATGAATATACTTCCACGTCTTCTATACCTTTTCCAAACAATACCGGTAGAACCTCCCAAAAAAACATGGCAGGAGCTGGACAGAAGGATCTCAAGATTCATATGGCAGGGCAAGAGACCTAGAATCAGATATAGAACCCTACAGCTAAACAAAGACAAAGGTGGGCTCGCGCTGCCAAATATCAGGGACTACTTTAAAGCCGCACAAATTAAAACTTTAGTAGAGATATGTAACCCAGTCTACTCTGCACAATGGAAGGAGATCGAATGCCAAATAACAAGTGACATCCCCCTACAGGCGATAATAGGGAACAATGTCTTACCTAAGCTTTTGAATAACACTAACCCGTGGATAGAGACCCCGCTAAAAATTTGGTTTAAGATAGTCAGAGAGAATCAAACTAAAGAGCCCTATCGACTTCTGCAATGGATCGCCTATGATCAGGACTTTACTCCTATTAAAACAGACACCAGATTTAAAAAGTGGAAGGAGAAGGGGCTGATAAAATATTACGATTTTTTTAAAGGGCAAATCTTAAGAAGTTTTGAAGATTTGAAAAAACAAGGCCTAATAAATCAAGACCTTTACAGGTTCTTCCAGCTTAGACACCACATAAACAATATACTTAAAAAGGAGGTTTTGGAAAGGGCCCAGTCAGGTGTTCTGAAGGTCTTCTTAATGGCATATAAAGGGATCCCAGGGATCAGATACATTTCTAAAATATACCAAGGTCTTCAAGACTTAAAAGGAGACAACACATCTTATATAAAAGAGAGATGGGAAAAAGAGGGGAATTTCACTTTACATCTGGAAATATGGGAAAAGCTAAATAAACAGCAATGGAAAAGTACCTCATCCCTGCAGTGGAGAGAATTTGGATGGAAAAACTTGGCAAGATTTTTCAGAACACCTGCACAAATCAAATTTACCCATAAGGGATTGAACTGTTGGCGCTTGTGTGGTGAAAAGACTGCAAATCATTTTCATGTGTTTTGGTCATGCCCAGTTATCCACCAATATTGGACCAATGTACAGACAATATTGGGGAAAATATTCAAAATTACAGTTCCCTTTTCTTTTGTAACTTTGTATTTGGGTTTACTACCGGACTCACTGGAAAGACGAGGAGAAAAATACTTATTCAATGTTTTAATATTGGCAAGCAAAAAAGCTCTAACTAAAAAATGGATGTTGAAGGACTGTCCTACACCTGAAGATTGGACTAACGTGATCCAAGACATTTACTCGATGGAAAAGTTGACATTCGCACTGAGACAGGACATGGATGGGTTCATGAACTTTTGGTAACCCTGGACCGCATATGTGTCTTCCATTAGATCTAATCTTTGACAAATACCATTTCAATAATGGTTCTGCTCTTTGTTCCAATGCTACTCAGATGCTCTTTTATCTTTATTTACTTACTTTTTCTTTTTGTTTGTTTTTTACTGGTTTGTTTGTTTTTTTTATTTGTTTTTTGTTTTGTTTTTTTTTTTCTCTTTAATTTCACTTTTTCTTTCACTTTAAAAAAAAAAAAAAATAAGGGGTGTTGTAAGAATTAATCTTCCAATGTTGTCAGATATCAGAAAATAAGGGAACATGTGATGAAAATGTAAACACTGCATTGCTGTAACGACCTGTATACCCTTTACAAAAACTTAAATAAAAAAAAAAAAAAAAAAGAAACTCATGAGACTTCCGGTCTGGACACCAAGGTGATAGCAGCTTAACGCTGAAGCTTCAAGACCCCATCCGTGAAAATACCATGAAAATCAGATTTAACAGATTTTTGGAAGAGTGAAAATCAAAAGACAAAGTCATTATGCCTAAAGGAAAACAGAAGAGATCGACATTTGCCAGGCCAAGACGCGCATCGGCCAGAAAATCTGACCTGGAGCACATCCACTCGGAAACAGAGGAGCTGAATGAGGCTAGCAACACGGTTAGTTTAAAAACGATAATTCAAGAATTAAGAGAATTTCGCCGAGAGTGTTGGGCCGAATTTCGTGAAATTAAAGACGAAATAAAAAGGACAAACAACAGAGTGGACCAGGCTGAGGACTGAATCATGGAAGCAGAGGAAAGAATAAAAGGGCTGGAAGAAACTGTGCTGGATTTACTTAAACGACAGACAAGACTGGAGGCTAAGCTAACCGACCAAGAAGGAAGACTAAGAAGGGCCAACATAAGAATTCATGGTCTGAAAGAAGGAGTCGAGGACGGTTTCACCACAATGGCTGCATGCGTGGAATCTATACTGAGAGAGAAGTTGGAAATTCCCCAATCCACCGACTTGAAAATAGAAAGCGTGCACCGTTCATTAGCCCCAAGGCCGTCGGCGGAAGCGCCTCCACGATCGGTGGTGGTGAAGTTTTCCAACTTCAGAACAAAAGAAGAGGTCTTGAGACTGGCTTGGCAGAAAAAAGGATTTATGCACCAAGAAAGAAAAGTTTTTGTGGAGCACGACTACGCCCCGTAGGTCCTTAAAAAGCGTCGGGAATACAATGACGCTAAAAAGGTACTAAGAGAGAAGAAACTGCGCTTTCAAACTCCATTTCTGGCGAAGCTGCGGGTTTTTTACGGGGAAGAGACGTGTCTCTACAACTCGGCGGAAGAAGCAACCAGGGATATGGCAAGAAGAGGGCTCCCGGTAACGGTGTATAAACCCGCAGCAGACCCGATCGAAAGAATCAAGGCTCAAACGTGGTGCACACAGAGACCCTCAAAATCCACGGGCCAGCAGCGGGAAACCCAGCGCCAGGGCTATAAGGAAAAACTGAACGCTTTCAGGAGGGAATAACGATATTTTTAGTCAATCTGCGCATCCAACCCTCCTCCTACAAGGTAACAAACATTAAAGGAGATGCAGAATCAGCAAGTGGTAAAACATTCCATGGAACAGTCATAATATTTGAAATAAGTAAGTCTTTAAAAAAAAAAAGAAAAAAAAAACTTGTTGAAATAGAAATGTGACAATGAACTACATGAACTCTCCACATTAACAAATACTGTATTAACGTGATTGTTTGCTGTGATGGTGGTGGGAGGTTGCGCACAATTTCATAGGGTATAGGCATAAAAAAAAAAAAAAAATCATTACAAGTTCGGATTGGGATCTGAAATTCACGTTAAAAACATGGGACAACTTACAGGGGTAAGAGAGGGCCCTCAGCACGTAACAGAGTTTGAGGAATTTCCCTCAGAGCCAACACACCAGCAAGGCTCTTTTAAGGTCACTAAAAAGACCTCAGCTCAGGAAGACCTTTTGACAGTTTTTTGTTTTAAAGTTTTATATACTATGTTCTTAATGTTTTTTATGTTCTTAATGTTCTTTCAGTTTCTGAGTAGCATAAAAGAGGGCCACTACACTGTTATACTAAATAAGACAATACAATGGAGAAACAGGGTGTAACCAAAATAATCTCATATAATGTAAAAGTGATCCTGAATCCAGTTAAAAGATCCAAGATTCTTGGCAAAATGAAAAAAGACAAAGCAGGAATAATATTTTACAGGAAACCCACGTAACAGACTTGGAGCACACTAAACTTAATAGACAAGGGTTTAAACTGATCTCTTCATCCTCATATAAGTCAGGGAGGAGGAGGGGGTAGCGACATTGATCTCAACCAAAATTATGTTTGAAAAAAATTCAGAACACAAAGATAAAGAAGAAATATTTAACATGGTACTTGGTCGGCTAGAGGGAGAAGATATCACCCTGCTGAATGTATATGCACCTCCAGGGGCTAACTGGAAATTTTATAAAAATGTATTTGACCTAATGATAACTAAAGCCAAAGGTTTAGTGATATGTGGTGGAGACTTCAATCTAAGACTGAACCCTTACTGGGATGCATCAGGTAATTCTCCACATCAAAATAACACTCAAAGTAGAAAAACTCGGATGCTACTAAAAGAAATGGGAATCTGTGACGTGTGGAGGGAACTCAACCCCAGTGTAAAAGATTATACATTTTACTCAGCACCACATTCGTCATACTCAAGGAGTGACTATTTTTTTATGTTTAATAGAGACACTGGAAGAGTAAAAACATGTAAAATAGGACTGATGGATTTCTCTGACCACAGTCCGATCTATGGACTTAAATATCCAAAAATACTCAAATAATACATTTTCTTGGAGGTTAAATTCAAATGTGCTGAAAGGACCACTGAAAGATGAATTGGAATCAGATATTCTCAGATATTTGGAAGAAAATGATAATGGAGAAGTATCCCCTTTAATACTGTGGGATGCATGCAAAGCTGTAATAAGGGGAAAGATTATCGCAAAACTGTCAATCCAAAAGAAACTGAGACAAGAAAAACTAATCACATTAGAGTCAGAACTTAAGAAACTAGAAAAAGAGCACAAAGACAACACTCATTCTAATGACTCGCTCAAAATTAAGGAAATTAAAAAACAAACGAGATCTACACAATAGAAATCCAGAAGAAACTTACATTTCTGAAACAAAAATACTATGAAACAGGTAGCAAATTGGCAAAATTACTAGCCTATAAATTGAGGAAAAAACAAATGGAGAGAGCAATCTACAAAATCTGAGACCCAGTATCAAAAGAAATAAAATTTAGAATTCAGGAAATTCTTAAAAGCTTCGAGAATTACTACAAGAACTTATACTCCCTCAAAAAAACACAAAAACGCATCCGAAGCCTTCCTAAAAACATTAAATCTTCCCCAACTTACTGAGTCACAAAATAAAAAACTACTGTCAGAAATAGAACCTAAAGAATTAGAAAAAGCAATTATGAAACTTAAAGCTAACAAATCCCCAGGAGCACATGGCTATACAGCAGAGTGGTACAAAACCTTGAAACAGCAACTATCTCCTCTCCTCCTGAAAACATTTAACTATGTCCTCCACACAGGGGAAATCCCCCCTCCTGGAGAGAAGGGGTCATTGCAGTCATACCTAAACCTGAAAAGGATAAACTAGACTGCTCCAACTACAGATCAATCAGTGTGTTAAATCAGGACTATAAACTTTTTACCGCTATCCTTGCCAAAAGGTTAGAAAATATACTGACAGACTTAATTCATTTAGACCAAACAGGTTTTATAAGACAAAGACAGACACAAGATAACATTAGATGCACTTTACACATAATTCATCATATAAAAAAATATAATTTAAATGCAGCCATATTGGGATTAGATGCTGAAAAAGCATTTGATTCGGTTGACTGGTCTTTCCTATATAGAATCTTATCCAGTTTCAATTTTTATAATGACTTCATTAGAACTATCCAGGCATTATATAAAAAACCAACAGCTAAAATAAGGATTAACGGTAAATTATCATCATCTTTTGAACTGGAAAGAGGATGTCGTCAGGGCTGCCCCTTGTCTCCACTGCTCTTTGCAATCTTCATAGAACCTCTGAGCCAATGGATAAGACAGAATCAAAAAATTCAAGGTATTACACTTGGTCAGAAGGAACATAAAATAGCACTCTTTGCCGATGACATTTCAATATACCTGGGGCAGCCGGACACCTCTTTTCCAGAACTAATCTCAGTTTTTTCAGAGTATGGAGAGTTATCGGGGTACGAATTAAACATGCATAAAACCCAAATTTTAACATTCAACTATGACCCAAATCAATATTTACTAAGCAAACTCAAAACTAACTGGGAGATGGAATCTATGAAATATCTGGGGGTCAATATCCCGAAACAACTCAACAAAATTATAACACTAAACTATGATCCACTGATGGCAAAAATAAAATCTGATCTAGCAAGATGGAATATGATACCATTCTTGGGTACTGCACAAAGAATTGAAGCAGTCAAAATGAATATACTTCCACGTCTTCTATACCTTTTCCAAACAATACCGGTAGAACCTCCCAAAAAAACATGGCAAGAACTGGACAGAAGGATCTCAAGATTCATATGGCAGGGCAAGAGACCTAGAATCAGATATAGAACCCTACAGCTAAACAAAGACAAAGGTGGGCTTACGCTGCCAAATATCAGGGACTATTTTAAAGCCGCACAAATTAAAACTTCAGTAGAGATATGTAACCCAGTCTACACTGCACAATGGAAGGAGA
The DNA here is from genome assembly GCA_020510985.1 of Pholidichthys leucotaenia. Classification (NCBI taxonomy): domain Eukaryota; kingdom Metazoa; phylum Chordata; class Actinopteri; order Cichliformes; family Pholidichthyidae; genus Pholidichthys; species Pholidichthys leucotaenia. Next base: position 328,257,483 of record CM035842.1, on the reverse strand, counting down.
TGGAATGCCAAATAACAAGTGACATTCCCCTACAGGCGATAATAGGGAACAATGCCTTACCTAAACTTTTGAATAACATTAACCCGTGGATAGAGACCCCGCTAAAAACTTGGTTTAAGATAGTCAGAGAGAATCAAACTAAAGAACCCTATCGATTATTGCAATGGATCTCCTATGATCAGGACTTCACTCCTAATATGGTATATTTTAGAAATGTATCTGATCCCTGGGATCCCTTACATTTCTAAAATATACCATGGTCTTCAAGACTTAAAAGGAGACAACACATCATATATAAAAGAGAGATGGGAAAAAGAGGGGAATTTCACTTTACAACTGGAAATATGGGAAAAGCTAAATAAACAACAATGGAAAAGTACCTCATCCCTGCAGCGGAGAAAATTTGGAAGGAAAAATTTGGTAAGACTTTTCAGAACACCTGCACAAAACAAATTTACTCGTAAGGGGTTGAAGTGTTGGCGCTTGTGTGGTGAAGAGACTGCAAATCATTTTCATGTGTTTTGGTGATGCCCAGTTATCCACCAATATTGGACCAATGTACAGACAATATTGGGGAAGATATTCAAAGTAACAGTTCCCTTTTCTTTTGTAACTTTGTATATGGGTTTACTCCCGGAATCACTGGAAAAACGAGGGGAAAAATACTTATTCACTGTTTTAATATTGGCAAGTAAAAAAGCTCTAACAAAAAAATGGATGTTGAAAGACTGTCCTACACCTGAAGATTGGATTAATGTGATTCAGGACATTTATTCGAAGGAAAAGTTGACATTTGCACTGAGACAGGACATGGATGGGTTCTTGAATTTTTGGCAACCCTGGAACGCATAAGTGTCTTCCATCAGATCTAATCTTTAACAAATACCATTTCAATAATGGCACCTCTCTTTGCTCCAATGCTACTCAGATGCTCTTTTATTTTTCTGCTCTTTTATTTTTTTTGTTTTGTTTTTGTTTGTTTTGTTTTTTTTGTTCTTCTTTTAATCTCTCTTTTTCTTTCACTTAAAAAAGGGTGTTGTAATAATTTTTTTCCAATGTTGTCAAAAAACAAAAAAAGGGGGAATATATGATGAAAATGTAAACAATGCAATGCTGTAATGACATGTATACCCTTTACAAAAACTTAAAAAAAAAAAAAAAACTCATGAAACAGGCCTGGACAAAAATGATGGTACCCTTAACTTAATATTTTGTTGCACAACCTTTTGGAGGCAATCACTGCAATCAAACGATTTCTGTAACTGTCAATGAGACTTCTGCACCTCTCAGCAGGTATTTTGGCCCACTCCTCATGAGCAAACTGCTCCAGATGTCTCAGGTTTGAAGGGTGCCTTCTCCAGACGGCATGTTTCAGCAACTTCCACAGATGTTCAATAGGATTTAGATCAGGGCTCATAGAAGGCCACTTTAGAACAGTCCAATGTTTCGCTCTTAGCCATTCTTGGGTGTTTTTAGCTGTGTGTTTTGGGTCATTATCCTGTTGCAAGACCCATGACATGCGACTGAGACCAAGCTGTCCGACACTGGGCAGCACATTTCTCTCTAGAATACCTTGATAGTCTTGAGATTTCATTGTACCCTGCACAGATTCAAGACATCCTGTGCCAGATGCAGCAAAGCAGCCCCAGAACATAACAGAACCTCCTCCATGTTTCACAGTAGGGACAGCATTCTTTTCTTGGTATGCTTCATTTTTGCGTCTGTGAACATAGAGCTGATGTGCCTTTTTTTGGACTTATTTTGTACCTGTAGGTAGATTTGTTCTGCAGTCCGGTGACAAGCCACCAGCTGCCGGTCGCTGCGTGCGCAAGCGCCCCTTAACTCCCTAACCTGCATGTTTTTTGGCATGTGGGAGGAAACCAGAGAAATCCCGGAGTAAACCCACGCAAACACGGGGAGAACATGCAAACTCCACACAGATCACTGTTGGCCGGGGGCAGGGATCGAACCCACGATCTCCCGGCCGAGGGTAAAACTGTGCTGCCGCGGTGCTAACCACTGCGCCACCGTGCCTTGCCAAAAAGTTCCAGTTTTCTCTCGTCTGTCCATAGGACATTCTCCCAGAAGCTTTGTGGCTTGTCAACATGCAGTTTGGCAAATTCCAGTCTGGCTTTTTTATCATTTGTTTTCAACAGTGGTGTCCTCCTTGGTCGTCTCCCATGAAGTCCACTTTGGCTCAAACGACGACGGATGGTGCGATCTGACACTGATGTACCTTGACCTTGGAGTTCACCATGAATGTGTTTAGAGGTTGTTCTGGGCTGTTTTGTTACCATTCGTATTTTCCGTCTCCTCCTGCGGCCACGTCTAGGGAGGTTGGCTACAGTTCCGTGGATCTTAAATTTCTGAATAATATGTGCAACTGTAGTCACAGGAACATCAAGCTGCTTGGAGATGGTCTTATAGCCTTTACCTTTAACATGATTGTCTATAATTTTCTTTGTAATCTCCTGAGACAACTCTCTCCTTTGCTTCCTCTGGTCCATGTTTAGTGTGGTACACACTATGTCACCAAACAGCACAGTGACTACTTGTCACCCTTTAAATAGGCCGACTGACTGATTACAAGTTTGTAGACACCTGTGATGTTAATTAGAGGACACATCTTGGTTGAACATGTCCCTATTGTCACATTATTTTCAATCTTTTCTAGGGGTACCATCATTTTTGTCCAGGCCTGTTTCATGAGTTTGTTTTTTAAAGTAATTCTACTGAACCACAATTCAAAAGCATTGTCTGATTTTCATTGGTCACTTTTCATAGAATTTTTATTTATTACCACTTTTGTCAGATTCAAGCTATTTCTGTGACCTTTGTGGGTTTTTCTTTCATTAACAGAGGGGTACCAACAATTTTGTCCATGTGTGTACTGTATTTCTATCCAGAGCCGATGATGAAGACAATTATTCACCACTATCCTATCAGCCTTTTAAAAAGCAATGGACAGTTCTTAAGTCAATTTTGGTTTCAACAGTCTTATAAGTCATTTTCTTTGCTTGAAGCAAAGATCCAACCCATCAGAGTACTTCTATTCTACTGCCCTCAGATATAACTTTTTAAGAACTATTCACGCTATCAGTTAGGGTTAAATAACTTGTTGCCAGCTTAAATATATGAATCACTGCAGTACTTATCCAATGGAAGACTCTTACCTGTTTGCTTATTTAAATGCATACATTTTTTAACTTTTTTTAGAGAAGCATGTCACTTGTCATTCAGCTTTCATGAGAAGAATCAAAGTTTACTTCCTCCCAAACAAGAAAATGCCACACCAGTCCATCTCAGACCACACTGTTCAAAACTTCACCTGTTTATCTTCCCTAAAGTACAAGGAACAAGCCAATTTTACATTCTAGGTTACCAATCTAAGCATTGGATTATGTAATGAATTGAACTAGCCACTGCTGAAATGTGAGAAAAATATAACTTGTGTGAGCCTTCCAATCCAATCCAACTTTATTTATAAAGCCCTTTAAAAACAACGACAGATGACAAAGTCCTGTACATCAACAATAAATAAAATAGAACAACATAAAACATAAAAATAATAAAAACAATAACATACAGCTAAAAAAGTACAAAACAGCACAAATAAAACAGTAGTCATACAATAGACAATAAGAACAAATAAACTCAATGTCTCAAACGTCAAAGAATAAAAATGGGTTTTAAGATGAGTTTTACAAATGGACAGTGAAGAGGCCTGTCTGATGAACAAAGAGATTATTCCACAATTTAGGAGCAGAAACAGAAAACGCTCTGTCCCCTCCGAGATTCCTCTCTGATTTTGGTATCTCCAGAAGCAGTTGATCAGCTGACCTTAAAGACCGAGCAGGAGTGTATGGGAGAAGCAGACCTGAAGACAAACAAGTTTATCATATTCAAGTTTGAATGGTTTGAGAGTTGCTGTCTGCCCAACCACCACAAAAAAAAATTTTCTTGTTTACTTATTTTGCCTTGGTTTGTTCTGAATGCCCAACACATCGATCTTCTCATGATTTGTTATAACAAACACATTTGTTTCAGAACCCAGGCAAAGACTTCAGATACTATATTAGTTTTAAAACTCATCTTAACCCATTTTTATTCTCTGGCCTTTGACCCAGTTTGAGACATTGATTTTTGTTTATTCTCTGACTACTGTTTTGTTTGTGCTGTTTTGTACTTTAAGCTGTATTTTATTGTTTTTACCTCCGCCAAGGAGGTTATGTTTTCATCGGTGTTGGTTTGTTTGTTTGTTTGTTAGCAACATAACTCAAGAAGTTATGGACAAATTTTCATGAAATTTTCACAGATTGTCAGAAATGGGGTATCCTACAGATGATTAGATTTTGGTGGCGATCCGGATCACGGTCCAGAAGAAAACCGCCATTACGGAAAATGCCATTTTCGTGAATAACTACTGAACCACTAATCCTATCATTGTCAATCCAATTGCTAGTCATATGTTTTCATGGTCAAGGAATCTGAAAACGTACACACAAACACTGTATGGGGGCAACTGTGGTGCTTGGTGGAGGTCTGCACTCTCCGAGTGCTTTTCTAGTTTGTTTTATGTTTTTATATTTTATTTATCGTTGATATACAGCACTTTGTGTCAGCTGTCATTTTTAAAGTGCTTTATAAATAAAGTTGGGTTGGATTGGCTATATTAGACTTCTGCTACTAAAGCATTGATGTGTCAAGATTTTCACTTTCAGTCTTTAATTGGTTGTTTCAATTTATTAAGGAAGTGGCTATGGGTACAGAGGTTGTATTCCTGTACGAAATGTCTATTGGTAGACGAGCTGACAATCCGACAAAACCTGTTCAGATTGACTCCAGCCTGTTGCTGGCTGTGGCGTAGGTGAAAGTATGGTCGAGCTCTGATCAAAGGGCTGCTGGTTCACGCACTGCTCTCGCCGCCATGCCCACACTATTTTACTTGACATGAAATAGAATTTAAAATTAAAATTAAGAGGTTAGCCTTACGATTTGGGAGAGCTTGAGGTTAAAAAGGTAGTAAATAGATATTAATTAAAAAACTGAAACAAATAAGTGCCTCAGATTTCTGTACCTGTAGTATGCTGCCTTTAAGATACAGCATTCATAGAGGTACTGCCTAATCAAATTCAAGTCTCATCTGTAGCAAGCATTCTATGGGTGCAGAACCATACCCATAGCCACTGCCATTTAATAAATCTTGCTGCAACTTGACAAATCTGCTTTCTTTCCCTCACTTTAATGCATATATATATGTTCTGTTTAACTGCAAGGTATCCCTGCATTAAAAATTCATCCATCCCATCTGCTTAAAATAGTTGGTTTTTACCATGAAAGGAGCTCATATGGAAGTTTAACTAAGTGGTCCTTAGTGAGTTACAGTTCTTAGAGGATGATGCAAGTGCCCAAAAATAACAACTGTAAACTTGAGGAGAAAGAAGCCACATATCTTTTGGCTGTGTCTTTACAATTTCAGTTCCTCTCTCTGTGAAAGTCGCTTTGCCAACCAAAGCAAAACAACAGAGGCAAAGTTAAGCCTAAGTTTAATGCGGTCTTTTCCAGTGCAAACAGTTCAAGGGTCATAAGAGCAGCTGAGTTTAACAGCACAAAACTTCAGTCTAATCAGACATGTGTAAAGTACCCAGAAACTGTACACACTGCCTTATAACAAATACTAGTAGTCACCAAAAATAAAAAAAATAACAGTAATAAAGTATCTAACAAAAAGCGTTACTTGAATTAAAATTAAATTAAATTAAATCACCCTTATTGTCATTCAACCGTACAACCAATCATGTACAGCAGAAAGAGATTGTGCTTTACCTATCTACAGTGTAAATCACACACACCCCAAGTGCAGAATCAGAGGGCCACTGCCATGCAAGGCGCCGCCACAGAGTTCCCTCCTCCATTCCATTTATTGCTGAGCACCAAGCTAGACAGCAGGAAGTTCCACTTTTATATGGTCTTCGGCATGACCCGGCCGGGATTTGAACCCCTGCCTCCCGGGTGTGGGGCGGATGCTCTACCAACTGAGCCACCACTTGGGTACTCCGGTATTTAAGTTAATTTAATTATTTTTTTTTTCCACAATATCTTTATTGAACCTTTTTTTTTAACAAACATGACACAAACAATCAAACACTAACACTAAAGTACTACAAAAAAAATGCACTAAAAACACCCACAACCACCAACAAAATCAAATCTTCAACAATGCTCCTCTGTTTAGTCTAGACAATCCACTACATAAGTATACATATTATGTTCACCAGTTTGGAATTTACAAGGTCCACACACATCATTCACCTTCTTCTTCAAGAGTTATGTTTAAATTTTTTACATAATCAATAAAAGGTCTCCATATATTCTCAAACACAATTTCCTTTGATTTCAGTATGTATGTTATTCTTTCTAATGGAAGGTTTGTTAACATCTGTCTTAACCACTGAGTCACATCTGGTCTATGAGTCTTTTTCCACAGTAGTGCAATACATTTTTTGGCATTAAGCAAACTGAGGTCTATGAATGTTCTTTCACTTTTATTAAAGTTATGCTTTTCTGGGTACAGACCCAGCAAAAACAGTTTAGGATTCAATATGATTTGTTTTGAGATTATTTTTTCAATTGTTACCCTCACCTCTTCCCAAAACATTCTAATTATTCTACATTCCCATACACAATGAAATAGGGTTCCTTTACTTTCCATGCATTTTGTGCACGTATCTGGTATATTTTTGTTATATCTATTTAACTCCTCCAGTGTAACATACATCCGCATTAACCATTTAAAATGTATCAATTTAAGACGTACATTTATTGATTTGGTTTGAGCTTCTATACAAGCCAATTCCCATTGTTCCTCTGAAATTTCAGTTTGCAGATCTTCTTTCCAGTAGTTTAATCTTTTCTGTGAGTTTTCACTTGAGGATAGTGTCAATGAGTTATAAAACTCTGAAATAATACCCTTTCTTTTACTGTCTTTCATCAACATTTTTTCCAAGGATGAATAAATAGGTCAAGTGAGAGCTTTATTTTGATTTGATCGAATAAAGTTTCTAAGTTGAAGATATTTAAAAAAATGTGTTCTATTAAGATTAAATTTGATCCTCAGCTCTTCAAAAGACATTATGTTATCTGCACATGGCAAATATAAATCTTGAATCTTTTGAATCCCTTTTAAATTCCATACTTTAAATACAGCATCCGCTCTCCCTGGTTTAAAATATTGATTACCCCATATTGGGCTAAATTGTGACAATAACTGTGGTTCTTTTAAATAGTTTTTTTTAGCTTCACACCATATTTTGATCATATGCTTTACAAATGGATTTTTAACTTGTTTTTGTAATTTTTTTGCCGAATCTGAGTATATGAATATGGGAAGAGGTAAAGGTAAATTGTATGATTCCATTTCAGTCCAGTGAGGGAGATCATTTAATGAAAAATAACATGTCATAGACCTCAGTTGTGCCGACCAATAATACAACATAAAATTTGGACATTTCAGACCTCCACGATCAAATGGTAAATATAATAAAGACAGACGTAATCTAGCCCTCCTGTTGTTCCATATAAATTCCACTAACTTTTTTTTAATTCTTGAGAATAAATCTAAAGGTGGTGGTAAGGGAATGTATTGAAATAAATAAAGTATTTTAGGTAAAATATTACTTTTAAGTATATTGATTCTCCCGATCATCGACATTGGTAGTGACATCCATCTCTGAATTAACTCATTGATATCTGTCATTAAGGCTTCATAGTTGACACTGGCGACTGATTCTAGCTTAGGCACAATTTGGATTCCTAAATATTTAAACTGATTTACAACGTTGAATTGATTTACCTCAGGAGCTGGGTAATTTCTCTGGGTCTCATTTAGCATTAATATTGAAGATTTAGTTTTATTTATTTTATATCCTGATATTTCCCCAAAATTCTTTATTAAATTCAACAAGGTCGGAATTGATTTTTTAAGATTCGACATAAACAAAATTATGTCATCGGCGTACAGGGAGATTTTATGTTCTGTTGGTCCAACTTTAATTCCATATATTTGTGAATGTAAACGTATCGCCATCGCTAAAGGTTCAATTGCCATAGTAAACAGTAAAGGTGAAAGTGGACAGCCTTGTCGACATCCTCTATTGATTTTTATTGATTTTGAAATATTGTTATTTGTTAGGATTTCTGCTGTAGCATTATTGTATATTATCTGAACCCATTTTATGAAATTATTTCCAAGTCCAAACCTTTGTAAGACTTCAAAAAGAAAGGGCCATTCGACTCTATCAAAGGCCTTTTCGGCGTCCAGTGATAGGAGAGCTGTATCCGGTGCTTCTTTATTAGAATAAATAATATTAAATAGTCTTCTTACATTATGGAAGCCTTGTCTTCCCTTTATAAAGCCATTCTGATCTCGATTAATAATATTTGGGAAAATTTCTTGTATTCGTCTTGCTAAAATTTTACAGATTATCTTAAGGTCGGCATTTAATAGGCTTATTGGTCTCATATTTTCACATTTATTAGAGGGTTTACCTGGTTTTGGCAACAGTATAATTAAGGCATTATTCATGTATGATGGTAAATTACTATTTTGAAATGCTTCTAAAACCTTTTCCAAAAAAGGTTTTATTAATTTATTCTTAAATTTTTTATAAAGGTCAACTGGAAGACCATCTGGTCCTGCACTTTTTCCTGATTTCATATTATCAATGGCTAGCCCAACTTCTTCTTGACTAATTTTAGACTCCAATATCTCCCTGTTTTCATTTGGAATACACGGTATAGATAGTTCGTTCAAAAACCCATTTAGTTTTGTTAAATCAGATTCATTTTTGGTATCATATAATTTTTCATAGTAATCTCTAAAGGCTCTATTAATTTCTACAGGATCTATAACTACCTGTCCATTACTTATAATACTGGTAATTGGTGTTTTAAATTCTAATTGTTTAATCTGCCATGCCAATAATTTTCCTGATTTTTCACCTTGTTCATAAAAAGATTGTTTCAATCTTAGAAGACTCGAGGCAGCTCTATTCGCTGATTTTTTGTCATATTCAGCTCTCAAAATCAGTAATTCGTTCTCCAACCTTGGATCACTTCCTGCATACACTTTTTCCTGAAGACTTTTTATTTTATGTTCCAATTGGGCTCTCTCCTCTCGAGTCTTCTTAGATTTTGGACCTGTATAACTAATAATATGTCCCCTAATAAAAGCTTTGAAAGCCTCCCACTTTACACATGCTGATGTTTGTGTAGTATTGATGTCAAAGAACTCATCTATCTGTTTTTCTATGTACTTGACAAATTCCTCATCCTGAAGCCATTTATGCTGAAATTGCCATCTACCTGATTCCTTTGTCAATTTCTTATCTACATATATTAGACAGCAGGGTGCATGATCAGAGATCACGATGTTATCATAAAAGCAGTTTTGAATCTTGGACCTTAATTCTGTGGAGATCAAAAAATAATCAATACGTGAGAATGTCTTGTAGGTACTGGAATAACAAGAGTAGGCTTTAACTTGTGGTTTCATTTCTCTCCATATATCTAGTAATCTCAGTTCTTTCATAAAATGATTAATGGTCATCCTACATCCATTGTGCGTACAGTCCAGTCCTGTTGATCTATCTATACCGGAATTCAATGTACAATTAAAATCCCCTGCTATTATATGTTGCCCTGTAAGTGATGATAAGATAAGAAATAAATTAGCAAAGAACTTCTGATCATCTATATTGGGACCATATAAGTTCACAATTTAATTTAAATTTAATTTATCACAGACACTCAAAAGACGCTTTTTACAAATAGATACATTATTCATTCACTCCAGATAATGATAGTGGCAAGCTACTACTGTAGCCACAGCTGCCCCGGGGCAGGCTGATAGAAACGTGGCTGCCAATCCGAGCCAACGGCTTCTCCACCCACCACCGAACATTTATACCCAGTGTTATGGACACTGGAGGCAAGGTGGGTCAAGTGTCTTGCTCAGGGACACTACAGCAGGATATCTGGGGAGAGCGGGATTCGAATCGCCAACCATCTGGTTATTGGATGACCTGCTCCACCTCCTGAACCATTGCTGCCCATAGAAATATCATAGAATTAAAGAATAGACCGGTATAAATTAAATATTTTTGAGCCAGAATAGAAGAACTATTTCAACTCCCGACTTAAATTTAAAAAAAAATGTAAAATTATAAAATATTACTTAAAATGCAGTCATCTCGGGTAACAATAAATTATCACAATATAAACAAGCAAATCTGGGAATCAAAAGTACCCCAAAAAGTATGATCAGATGTAACTGCGTAAAAGTACATTTTTCTTTCATAAATGTACCCAGGGCTTGACATTAACACCAGCCAACTGGCCAGTGGCAGGTGGATTTCAGTAGTGGCTGGTAAAACAGCCACTCCCACTAGCCACTTTGGGAGGTCATAGTTTTCTCAAACAGCATCTAAAATGATAAACCTATTGCAATGTGAAACAACGAAACTACAACTCCCATACGCACTACCTGCACGATTATGGCCAAAATGATGGTCACGATTATTTTGATCAATACTGAAATCACAATTATTCATTAACTTTAGGAAAAACACAAATTACATAAAATTCTATTTTTTAATTCATCCTACTTACCAATTGCTAGATGAAGCCTGTGGCCAAAGCACTGGAGCCTCGTCCATTTAAGATAAGATAAGATAAGATAAGCCTTTATTAGTCCCACAATGGGGAAATTCCAGGATTGCAACAGCACAGGGATAGCAACACTCAGAGCAACAATCAGAAGACAAGAAAAACAAGAGCAGCGAATATACAGTACATATGTACATCTAAATATATAAATACACAGTGTGGAGCATTGTAGCTAGATGGAATAAATATATAAACACACACAGTGTGGAGCATTGTAGCTAGATGGAATAAATATATAAACACACACAGTGCGGAGCATTGTAGCTAGATGGAATGAACAGCATAATTGTCTACTTAGTTATCCTACATGGTATGATTATGTACCCATACATAAGGGCCTTTTCCACTAGCATGCTTTAGCGCGACATGGGACGGCTCAGCACGCTTTGTACGCTTTTCCACAAGCCCCAACACGGTTTAACAGCCACGATTCTCAGCCCCGCTCCAGGGCAGGGTACAGCAGTGCTGAGCTGTGCCGTGTTGTGACGTTAACAGACTGGTCGTCGCTGATTGGTCAGGTCGTAACCGGCGCTGATTGGTCAGGTTGTAACCGCCCCTCTCCTCCTCCTCATCTACCAAATCTTCACGACCTTCTCAATAAAGTTTTTGAAAAAAAAAAAAAAAAAATCTTCACGACCGTCTTTACTCAGCACGCAACCACTGTTGGCGGTTCCTTTTCAGTGTATTGCTGTGCTATTTTCATTTATTCTCTATCAAAAATGGCTTCGCGTAATAAGGGTGTTCCATGGACCAATAAGGAGCTGCAGTGTCTGCTCACTGCATTGTCAGATGAACGTATTCAGCACGAGTTAGACGGAGCCGCCCGGAATGAAAAAATATACCAGGAGGTCTCGACATCGGAGTCCTTTAACGGTGAGTTTTAATTTTTTTTTATTGTGCGTTTTTTCGCAAATATATTCGGTAAGACGCTCAGTTTATTTATGCAATAAAAAAGCTGTTCATTTGTGGATGGATCGCTGCTTTATTGCAGCACACTGCAGACTAAAGCTTTTATTTTAATTATTCATGTGAACAATACGCTGAAATAAGCTTATGTATTCTTGTTAAAAACTATTGTCTTTTCTGTATATATTGCACTTTCGTGCTGTATTTTATTGTGTGCATTTTCCTTGTAGAATCATCCCACGCGTCCGCCGTGACAGCCCGCACGGATTATTCAACCGAGCCTTCCTGACCCACAGCTGGCAGAGACAGATTCATTCATCCGAGTCTTCGTGACCCAGTTTGGGAAGCTGGTGTAGAGACACTCAGTGGTCGGCGTGTATAAAATGTCGATTAACCTTCATGTTGTGTTGCAAAGTTTTTTTTTTCTTTTAATATTTTGTATATAATAAAATGGAATTGTTTTGGAAAGTGTGGTTTGTCTGTTATAACACTGAATTATAAAACAGTATAATTACATAGAAATTCCATTGCCTAGTCTGATCAAAATTATGCTGATCTTCCTGTCATGGGTCAACCATTGTAAAGGTAATGTAATTTTTAACTTGACCAAAAAAGAAATCTTTTTGTAAGCTTTCTGTTCTTTTTATTGAAATATCATAAAAAATTAGCACCAAGTCAAAGTAGGTACAAGTATATGTAAATTGAATGTTCTATCGGCATTCCAAATTCAGAGATTTACAATACTTTAGAAGGAGTGTAGCATCATCTAAACGGAAAATAATAATACTGTTGTTCCAAACGTTGACCTGAAGGTGAAAAACATGAATTTTTTTAATTCAGTACATCCAAAATGCCCTAGGATGTAAAAAATAATAATTTGGTGTAGTCCAGTGTGCCACCGTCTCATTATTTAATACGAATAAAAACAAGTTTCAGCTCATTATTTCTAGGTCATTTGGCAGTTAATTCAAAACAAAAGTGACTTGTGTTGTTGCAGCTTAATTATGAGATAAAATTAATTGTGAGATAAAACCACAGAGCGAGCAAGGCAATAATCCTTGGATCCTTTTTTGTCTCGTGTAAATAAGGACTCAGTCGGGTGCGTAACGTCACGGGAGTGTGGCCCCGCCTCGCTGAGAATCTGCTGCCGCCCCGCTTCTAAAACCTCCTAACACAAACCATCACAGCACAAGCACAACAGCGTGCTAATGGAGACAGAAGCATTCTGAGCCGTACTGAAGTGAATCAAGCCGTACCGAGGTGTGCTGGGCTAGTGGAAAATAGGCTATATTGTCACCCTCCGTAGCGACCGGTATTTTCCTAGTTGTATACCGGAGGGGACCATTGTGTAAGTCTACTGCGTCTTTTGCATTCAATACTATTAGGTTGTCACGTTTTTTTGCTATCTCTGCGAGCAGCCCTGCTTAGGTTATACAGTCTGACAGCCGTAGGTAGGAAGGACCTGCGAAACCTCTTGGTTGCGCACCTAGGATGATGTAGTCTGCTGCTAAATGAGCTGCTCAGTGCATTCAGTATGTCCTGCATAGGGTGGGACTCGGACTCCAGCAGAGATGACAGTTTAGCCACCATCCTTCCCTCTCCCATCTCCTCCACTGGGTCAAGGCGTTGTCCCAGGACAGAGATAGCTTTCTTGATCAGTTTGTTCAGTCTCTTCCTATCGGCTGCTGTAACGCCACTGCCCCAGCAGACCACTCCAAAAGTGATGGCTGATGCCACCACCGTGTCGTAGAATGTCTTCAGCAGCGCCCCTTGTACACCAAAAGACCTGAGTCTCCTCAGTAGGAACAGCCTGCGCGGTCCCCTCTTGTAGAGTGCGTCAGTATTGTGTGACCAGTCTAGTTTATTGTTCAGATGAACACCCAGGTACTTGTAGGATGTCACCATCTCGATGCCTGTTCCCTGTATGTTTACTGGTGTGTGAGGGGTTGTCCTTGCCTGCGGCAGTCCACCACCAGCTACTTAGTTTTCCTCGCGTTGATCTGGAGGCAGTTCCGATGGCACCAGTCCACGAAGTCCTGGATAAGTCCTCTGTACTCAGCTTCATCTCCGTTGGAGATGAGGCCGACGATCACAGAGTCGTCACAGAACTTCTGTAGATGGCAGTGTGTTGTGTTGTGTGAGAAGTCCGCAGTATAAAGGGTGAACAGGAAGGGAGCCAAAACCGTTCCCTGGGGGGCCCCCGTGCTACCGATGATCGTGTCGGACACACAGTCCCGGATTCTCACAAACTGTGGCCGGTTAGTGAGGTAGTCCAGGATCCATGATGACAAGTGCTGGTCCACCCCTGCGCACAGCAGCTTGTCCTTCAGGATCATCGGTTGGATGGTGTTGAAAGCACTGGAGAAGTCAAAGAACATGATCCTCACCGCATTCCCGGGCTTCTCCAGGTGGGACAGAGAACGGTGAAGGAGGAAGATCACCGCATCCTCCACCCCAATGCCATGCTGGTAGGCGAACTGGAGTGGATCCATCGCTGGTCCCACCAGGGGGCGGAGGTGAGCAAGGAGCAGTCCCTCCAGGGTCTTCATCATGTGGGACGTCAGGGCCACTGGTCTGTAGCTGTTCAGATCTTTGAGGTGGGAAGTCTTTGGTACAGGTACCACACAAGATGTTGATTTATTTACAGAAGCTACCTTGATGACATAAGATCTACTGTCTGTTGTTATGCAGATTAGTCCCTCCTCCTGCAGGCTCCAAGATGATTGTGCTTCCCTCAGTCCAAGGGCTATAGCTTCTCCTGTCTGGTCTTGTGGGAAAAAAATCACATCTGCAAGCATCGATTCCTCATTTTAAAATCTCCATCAATGTAGTGAACTATCAGGGACAGGTATAGCTCCAATATTCTGCTTGACCATAGGTCAGTCGTAGCTGCAAAGTACTCGACAGTTGTGATATCCATCTGTATTTTTCATACATTGCAGGTAATGCAACTTTGGAAAATCACATGGGGATCACATATTTCTTGTCCAGTGTTTTGATCATGTTTCTGAAGCCTTCGTTGCTCATAGAGTATTTAGTGAACACATGTCTTTGGCCAAATAAAACACTATTGCATCAGTTACCTCAGCGTGTCTTTGGGAGGCAGCTGGATACGATGAAGCTCTGTGTAGGGTTGATACTATGGTTGGCTGGGTTGGCGCCAGACACAGACTGTGATTTAGTGAAGTGACATTCACTTTAGCCTTCATGCACTTATCGTACTTGTGTCTGTGGTGTTTTTTCAGGTGGTTGAACAAGTTAGCTGCATTGCCCTGCAGCGCAGACACAGCTGTATGGCAGTCTTTGCATATAATTTCTTCTTAGTCAGCATCACTTGCCCTGAATCCAAAACACGTCCAGACTACGGATGATGATCCTTTCGAGGCACTAGCTCCTCGCTTCCACGTGTTGCCGTACTGGCACCTTCTGCTCCCGACATCTGGTTTGTGTTTCACCACCACCACACCAGTCTGCTATTGAAAACTTAAGGCTGCTGCTACAGGGTGCACTCGCTTGCCAATTCTGCAGCTTAATGTTGCCCTAACATGCATTCGCCCCTGGTGGTCGGCTGGCTGCTGGTTGACAAAATGCTTGATTTGATATGCAGCAGAGCCCGCATTTTAATATCGCCGACGATCACGTTAATTTAATCGTGTCAGCCAAAATTGTGATCACGATCAAAATTTGATTAATTGTGCAGCCCTACACACAGTGTGTAATCATTGGGTCACTGTTACCATAGACAGAGTCTGAAGAAGCAGCGGGACAGTCTACTCCACAGGTCAGTCTCCCATCCTGCCCCTGTTCAGCCTGGTGGGAAGAAATGCCGTGGTGGGTGGCGGCTTCTCCTGTATCAAGTACGAAGTGGAGCCAGACCCCACCCACAGCAAGGTGATTTTGCAGCCAGTCTGGAGCAATGGCAACAAACAGACAGCAGCCGGTAGAACATACCTGTCCCCGCCCTCAGCGATCATTTTACCAGAAGAACTGCCCCGATCCCCGCTGTCCCAGTGGTGAGTTGCTAATCCCTGTGCCCCCCCCACCCCACGTACACACATCAGCTCCCACCTCTGTGGTTAAACGTGATTATTTTTAGAGCAAGAATTTGTTGTTTACCCTCCTATTTTTAATGGGTTGGTCCATGGCTCGCGGGCCAAAAACGGCCGCAAGGGGGTCCAAAATTTTTCTCTGTGAATTTACAGCTTTCTTTCTGGTGCATTTCTGACCTTTTCTACTGGTTAGAATAGTTCATGTAAATTTGAGACATTTTCTCCTTAAGATGTGACTTTTTTCTAATCAGTTTTATTTTTCTTTCTCTTCTTTTTTCTGGTGAAAACAGGTCAGGTTAAATCCACCAGCAACTACTAACGCCAGTGCAGCCATGAAGGGGTGTCCCAGCTCATAGGAGTGGGGTACAAATGAGAACTGGGACACACCCCAAATCTACCTGTACTTCATTCTCACATTACACATATTTTTCTCTACCGTTTTACAGTATTTACCGCTGTTTATAAATAAATGACTTTTCTCTTGCTCTTTTTATGTATACAGGTCATTTAAATTTAAAAAGGCTGGAAATTTAGTTCAAGTAAATTTTAGCATGCGATAGTCATATTTGATCAAATTACACATTATTTTCCAACCACAAAATTGTGGCTAGGTAAACGGCTGAGTGGCTAGTAACTTTGGAAATCACTGGCCACAGTGGCCAGAGAGCAAAAAAGTTAATGTCAAGCCCTGAATGTACCCATGGCAGAGTAAAAAATAACACACAATAAAACATTCAGTACGTTTTATGAAAGTTATTCGAGTCCATGTACTTGAACAGATGTAACATATTCGAACAGGCGAAGCTTGTCACAATCCAGCTCCTGCTATAAATAACCTGCTTTACCCAGCTTTGTAAAACAGAACCAAAACTCAGTGAGTTTTAGTTAATGTTTTATCTTTGGATTTCCTCCGTGTTAAACCCATTTAAAGTCTGGCTAACAGTGATTTTTTTTTTTTTTCCCCTGACAGCTTATTTTGACTCAACTTTCCCACCGTTCCTTCATCAGTAAAGCCCCGAAAATTAACCCTAAAAGAGCGAAACTTGAGCCACAGCCCCTTGATTAAAATATCAACAAATCACTCACCTCTGCTGTCACCGAGGGGTCAGGAGGAGACTGTTCCCGCAAAGAAAGTCCAAAACGTGTCCTGCAGGGAGGGTGTAATTGTATATAAAAAGTAAATAAATGTATCAGGCTCAAGGCATTTTCAACGACGCCCAACGAGTCTTTCCAACGCCAACTTGCCGTTAAAACTTAGCCCTTAAAAGTTGAAACAGAACCGTCCGCGAGCGCATCCAGTCCCGACCCCGTGCCTCCCCCTCCAAAACAAAAATGCTTTAAGGCACGATTTTTTTTTTTTCTTCCGCGAAAAAAAAACAACCTGTTGTGTTAAAACACACGGAGCAAACGGACACATAAATGTTTTCTCATTTTAGGCATGAACACCCTTATACTGTTCAGTCAGGTCTACCAACTTTTGTTCCTGCTGCTTTTTTCCACTCCTTCTTGCATACACGCACCGACGTAAAGTATATCGAATTTAACGGAAATGCAAGAAATCTGCCTTCAGAGTAAAATAGTCATCGTCGCACAATGTGTTACTTGTGTTCTTACTACACCCTTGGATAGGGGGAAAACACGATTTTTAACTGCATTAACGTGCATTGTTGTAGTTTTCTGGTCAATTTTGTGGTAATAACACGTTCAAACGTATCAAATCGTTTCGGCCCACTGAGACGTTTATTTTGAAAGTTTTACCGGAAGCTACACGTTTTTCTCTCGGACGCTTGACACTGATCTGAAGCTTTTCCCTCTGGCCGTAAAAGTTTTCCTGATGGAAACATGGCGCGGTGGCCATCACGTGACTTAATACTGACAAAACTTGTGACTCAATGAAGGAAAAAAAATGGATAAATGCAGTGAACGTGGAAAATGACTCAGAATGAATTCAGAATAAAAAACGACTGTAAACAAGCTATCTACATTTATTACGCAGCAACACCATACCATATGGAATTAATCTATTAAGGCAGTGAGAATATTTTTTCAAGAACAGATAAATGTGCCTATTATCTGTACGCATTTAGACAGAATGTCCCAGTTTTCTTGGTTTTCCTAACATTTTCCACAAGCACAAAAATGCAGTTTTTATGTGTTTTTAATTAAAATGGACTGAGCACTGAACTACAGACTTCAGATGACCAGGGCAACATAACCAGTCAACAACTTGCCAAATGTGTGCCAGAAGAATGGCCTTTTATGGTGAGGCACACATGCAGCCATCACATTGTTTATCATGCTGCAACTTAATTATTACACATGGGCAAGTGGATGGATTATCCTGGCGTAGAAGTGTCCACTGAAATATTTGTTTAAATGTATCTGCACCTTGTGAAAGACTTGGATCTTTCACTTCAACTTGTAAAACAAAGAGCCAAAACAGGTGTTGCATTTTTTTTGTATATATTATCAACAATACAAAGCACCATGGAGCACCGCGAAATATGGGTGACTGACATACACACGCTTTTGTCATAATAAACTGATGTCAAAAGAAGTCAAAAAAAAAATTGTTGTCGTCATAAAAGGAATGAGAACAGAATGGTATAAAGCAATGGTAAAGTACCCCCAAAAGACAAGTTCTTGAGCAGATTAAACACATTCCATCACAGACCGCTTATCACTCTGTTGAGGTCTCCAACACTGCTCCAGCACTGTATATAGGATGAACACAGGAGTCACAGAATTCTAGTTTTTATATTACTTCATTATTAAAGCAAAGCAATTATCTAATTTCACTTTCAAATTAGCTTGACGTTTATTTTGAAAGAAACATTACATACTAATGAACATTAATACAAAAGCAAGTATGCCAGATTTAGCAATACTGCTAATTTGCATCTGTAGTCCCCTGACGGGTCACAAAAACACGCAATCATACACGACAAGAACATCTGCAATAAAACTGTACAACTGCAAGAGCTAAGGTGCTACAAATCAAAACATTTAAATGTCACACAAGCAAAGCACCGTGTATGCATACACACACACACACACACACACATGCATCCAAGCACCTCACAACAACAACAAAAACAAACAAGAGGCGGGGCATATGTGTGTGACGCACGGGCACATACTGTATATAGGCACATGCTGCAGAACAGCCCCTAGTTATGCGCAGTTTTGGTTGGTTAAAAGCCAATTTTTAAGATGAGTCTTAAAAGTGTTCAGTGTGGTACATTCTCTGAGCGCAGGTGGTATATTATTCCGGATCCCGGTGGCCCTCACCCACTGATAGCACAGACTGTGCAAACGTGGTGCGTATGTCGGGGACCCCACAGTCTCCTCTAGTGATTGCTCTGGTAGTTGTACTGGTGACAGTCCTCAGTTTGAGATATTTTCCGGTGTGTGTGTGTGTGGGGGGGGGGGTGCATAGCCATTTAATATTTTGTAAATTGGAACAGGCAAATTTGAGAGTTTTATCATTTTCAAAAGACAGAAAATGTGTATTTCTTGTAAATGTGACAACAATGATATGTGGGATCTTTATCTATAATTACAAAGTCTAATTAAAGCCAAACAAAATCACACTTTGAATGAAAAAAGTGGACAACAAAATTTGAATACACACAACTTTATTGAGATCCATAGGGAGTTACAAATATGACACAATATAATCATCATTAGATTGCACATCCACTGCTAGTTGTGTTGGGTTTCACACTATTATACTGAATAATGTTCGCCTGAAAAGAAATAACTTTTCTAGTGCCTGAGGGATTAGATTAAGTGCGCACTGAACTGAGTCAGGAGGGTCTGGGGATGCTGAGATGTTGATCTCCCATTGTAAAGACCTCATCCTTCTCCCTCCTGCTTCTCAGCTGTCAGGCTCTTTTGTGGGTGCTTCTTCACACAGCTCAAAGAAGAGGCTCAGTTTCACAAATCAGTGCTCTATTAGGCCTCAAACACCTATCAGGTGACACCATATTTGTTTGGGAACACAGCTAGGGAACAAAGTGAATAGTAGCTATTCTAAAAATCTAAGTATTGCCAAACTTGTGCCCTTATCAACTCTAATTTTAAAACTACTATAACTTGATATGTAGTTATTACTGCGGACACTATAGTACACTAACAGTTTATAAGACTTCCTTCTGGGCCTCACACTGGACCTGTAACTAAAATGCAAACTGGTGAATAACACTTGCAGCTGTTTTGTTTCAGCCCTTTCCTGTTGCAGTTGCAGATGACTGAGTATGGATGAGTGTTAAGGCATCACAATAGCTGAGAAGTTACAGGGGTGTCTATGTGTGCAGACCTCCAGTAGAGCAGCGCGCTGGACCTCGAGAAACTAAAGCCTAGAAACGACATAGAGGGCTGACAGTGCCATCTACTGTTTCATTGGTGTAACTGCTTCTTAAGAATTCAGGATGTGTTTTAAGTCAACTAACACAATAGGTCAGGGGTGCGAGCCCAAGAGCGGACCAAAGGTGACCTTTCTGTGTGGAATTTCCACATTCTCCCCGAGTCTGCATGGGTGTTCTCCAGGTACTGCGGTTTCCTCCCACAATCCAAAGACATGCAAGTTAGGTTAAATGGTATTAACTGTAGATTCTAATTTGTCCTTAAGCGTGAATGAGAAAGCGAATGGTTGTCAGTGTTGGCCTTGCGATGGACTGGCAATCTGGCGTACCCCCGCCTCTTACCCTGCCATGGGTTAATGTACCACGAAAATAATTCTTATATTACATAGTACACAATGTTGCTTTAAGGGGGTGGGGTGCATTTGTCAAATAGGTGGATACGCTTTTGAATGGAGGCCTCTTTATACAACTTGACTGGTGACTATGACTGCCTAAACAACCTGAAACAATGAGTTGGATTTATTTATTTTGGTCTAACTGTGCAAAGGCTGTTGGATTTCAGACATTGAGTTTGTTTATTGTCCTATGAACAGTAAGAAAAACCACTGAACAATAAAAACTTGTTTCACAAGTTACAGAGATACCATAATCTTTAAAAGCTAAAAATATACACCAAACAATAAACTGCAAAAACAAATATTACGAGACAGCAACAACTGTAAATAAACTGTAACAACATGCAAAAATACAGAAAATCCAACACATAAAAGGAATAACATTAAGATGTTACAATACTGCGAGTTATGTTATTAATACATTGAAACTAACAAGAACGCACCTGTAAACTTGAAATATTAGCCGTGTTACGCAGGATTTAGTATTTCTGACAGCAGTCGGTAATTAATGACAGCACTAGACCGTTGTGAGCAACTTCTTTTCAGTCACATTAACGCAAAAATTTAGAGCTACCATTGTGGAAATGACTCTTTGTCCATGTACATATTGTTGAAATGGGTTTGTAGACTGGAAAAAATATATTTACCAGGAGTGGGGTTCGAACCCACGCGGACACATGTCCATTGGATCTTAAGTCCAACGCCTTAACCACTCGGCCATCCTGGTACGCATGCTACCTTTTGCCACATTATGCGTCCATATACACCTAGTTCATGTTTTTAATAATCTTTTAACGTCATTTATAACTAATATTCTCATCAACTCAACACTAAGTGAGTCACCGACATCACTCTACCGATATCGCCATACATTTACCGCTCAGTTACCAAGCTATCGCGCTAGCACGGTGTTAGCAGCTAGCAGCTAACTCAGATCTGACAGCCATGCTAATATCACGTTAATCTGCAACACAACAGTTTTTCCCACAACTAGCGCTTTACGAAAAAGGTTGGGTTTGTGCTTCAAAATGTGGTAGCAAGAACAGAACAGTTATGCTTTCAGGCTTGCCAAAATCCGTGCTGTATTTATTGCTCGGGTGCCACTTTTGAAAAGCTCGCTTCCTCTCCGGTCCCCCATAGTGACGTTTAGCATGTGCTGCTAGCTAGCCTATGGAAAAAGTTAGTGTAGGCGATTAATTACATTTCACATAACCGGCTACTTAGCTGTTATTATACATAACACGAACAAGAAAAATCTCAAAGTAAAGCAAGCCACCAATAATGCAGCCCAAAGCCTCTTAGGGTTCTCCGAGATCATTTATGAAGTTGAGTAGGATAAATTACCAAATAAAGGCTGCAGAAACTTTGCATGAACCATGACGGCTACTGTTAGTAAGTGTGAGAATAACACACAATAGTAGGTACGTATACACTAGGGTGCTACCTTCAATGCAGAAAAACAAAGGACACGCACCGCCCCAAGGTGATGTGCGGGGTCCTAGTTGTGGTTTATCATAACATGGATGCTGGTCATGTGGACCCCTGACCAAGTGAGCACTCCCAAGTGGACCCCGGGATCCAATCTGTACAATTACATTCTCAATCCAGTGATTTGTAAACGCGAAGAAGGTGTTAGAACAACAACAAGAATTTGTGTAAAACTGTTGGAATGTGGAGATGTGTGGAAGGACGAGGCTGAGTTTATCCCTCAAAATCAGTTTTATTCACAATCACATTCTCCAACATCCAAAAACAGAAAGAGGAAGGAATCCCCCGTCCTCTGTCCCTTTTATACCCCAGGACATCAAAGCACACAGTCCCATTGTCTCTTAATCCCAAATACAATGCCTCCCCCTCCAGGTCTTCTCTTCTCCACCTAAAGTCCTGGTGGTCAGGAAATCTCTCAGGGCCATCCCTCTGCATACAAAAGGCCAGACTTCACATCCTCCTGTTACCCCTAGGAGGTTCAGACCTTTTGTTCCTCTGAGACGTGAAGAATACCATAAGCATACAGCAATACGCCTGTGAAGCATATGACACCCACATATGTGCACCACATGACCCCCCCCCCAAACGTCTAAGATGGAACAACATAACCACAGATTGCATGTCATAATAAAATCACTACATATCAGTCCACGTGCCGCTTGGGTCTCAGCCTTCTCCCGTATTTACTGTAAGCAGGCTGTACCACCCCCACGGCGTCTTCCTGCTGTGGAGCTGCTGCCTGAGAATGAGAACTGTTAGTCAATCTCTGTGGGTGTTCTGGGGAATGCTCTCTAGGGGGTCTGCCGCGCCGAGGAGCCTTAGCCAACTGCACAACTTTGTCAGCTACCACAAAAGCGGGTTTGAGCCTGTTAATGCCAATCATTTCTTTTCTGCCCCCCAAATCTAGCAAAAAATGCTTCTGTCCTGTTTCCAGCACTCTATATGGTCCGTCATAAGGTGGGCGTAAAGGCGGACGATGGGCATCGTGTCTGACAAAAACAAACTCCGCATTTTTTAAAGCCTTAGGCACAAAAACACGCGGAAAACTGTGGTGAACGGGGCCAGGTAGCGTGCTTGGGCCCGTGCTATTCTGTAACCGCTGAGCCGGGGAGCACTCTGGCGTTGGATTATCTGGGAGAAATTCCCCGGGCAGCCGAAGTGGCTGTGCGAAAACTAGCTCAGCTGGGGAGGCTTCTAAATCCTTTTTAGGTGCAGAACGCAACCCCAATAAAACCCATGGTAGCTTGTCCACCCAATTTGCATCCGTAAGCGATGCTCTGCGAGCCGCCTTCAGTGACCTGTGAAAACGTTCGCATAACCCGTTAGCCTGCGGGTTGTACGCGGTCGTGCGGTGGATCGTTGCCCCCATGCTGCGGGCCATCGCTGACCAAAGTTCGGAAACAAATTGCGTGCCTCTGTCGGACGTAATGTCCGACGGGACTCCAAAACGCGCTACCCATGCCGTTAAAAACGCGCACGCTACCTCCTCGGCTGTGGTTGACGACAGAGGAACCACTTCCGACCAGCGCGTGGTGAGGTCAACCATTGTCAGAAGATGTGTGCACCCTTGTGAGGGCGGGAGGGGGCCTACGAGGTCCACGTGGACATGATCAAACCTTTTAGCTGGGATGTGAAACGGCTCCAGGGGAGCTATCGTGTGTCTATGAACCTTGGCCCGCTGACAAGCTATGCAGGCTGCCGCCCACTCTCTAACTTGCTTGCGCAGGCTCAGCCATACAAATTTCTCTCCCACCATTTTGACCGACGCACGCACCTCCGGGTGCGCCAGAGAATGGATCGAGTCAAAAACGCGGCGGCGCCACACGGCTGGAACCACCGGACGCGGCCACCCAGTGGAGACATCGCAGATTAGGGGGGGCATACCGTCTTGGAGCACCCTGTTCTCCAGCCTTAACCCTGTTGGTCCAGACTGGAGCGCGCACACATCTGTGTCGCTAGCCTGCTCCGCGGCCATGGCTGCATAATCTATCCCCACGCGGACCGGGGCCGCGCGCACTTCCGCGTCGCTAACCCGCTCCGCGGCCATGGCTGCAGGGTCTACCTCCGCGCGGACTGGAGCCCCCACGGCGCGCGAGAGGCAGTCCGCCACTACATTAAGTTTACCCGCAACATGCTGGATATCAGTAGTAAACTCCGATATCGCGGCCAGCTGTCTCTGCTGCCGGCCCGACCAAGGTTCTGAAATCTTGGCCATCGCAAAAGTCAGCG
This sequence comes from Pholidichthys leucotaenia, assembly GCA_020510985.1. NCBI lineage: Eukaryota > Metazoa > Chordata > Actinopteri > Cichliformes > Pholidichthyidae > Pholidichthys > Pholidichthys leucotaenia. The sequence continues at coordinate 328,233,324 of CM035842.1, read as the reverse complement.
GCTTGTGGTTAACGAACGCGGTGAAACGGCGTCCTTCCAGCTAGAACTGGAAGTGGCGAATGGCCAAGTGGAGAGCTAACAACTCCCTGTCGAATGCGCTGTATTTTCATTCGCTGTCGCGCAGGGTCTTACTGAAAAAGATGAGCGGTTGCCAGGCTCCGGCTACATACTGTTCCATGACCGCCCCTATGGCCACATCTGACACGTCAGTAGTGAGCGCCATGCGGGCCGCTGGAACTGGATGTGCTAACAACGCAGCGTTTGCCAGGGCTGTTTTGACTTCAAAAAATGTGCGCTCCCGCTCGGGAGACCATTCGACTTTATTTGTGGGTTTTTGTTTTTTTAGTGCAGCATACAGTGGTTGCATGAGCTGCGCTGCGTGGGGGAGGAAACGGTTATAAAAATTCACCATTCCCAAAAACTCCTGTAACGCTTTGACTGTTTGTGGCTGGGGAAAATTCGTTACTGCGCGCACTTTGTCAGGCAGAGGGACCGCTCCCTCTGGGGAGGCGCAATGCCCCAAAAAATCAATCTGCGTCACCCCGAACTGACACTTCGGTGGGTAAATTATTAACCCGTGCTCTGCCAACCTCCGGAAAACTGCCGTGAGGTGGTTTTCATGTTCGTCTTCGGACGCGCTGGCTACCAATATGTCATCCAGGTAGACGAACACGAAAGGGAGATCGCGCAAAACCGCGTCCATCATGCGTTGGAACGTCTGCGCCGCGCCTTTAAGCCCAAACGGCATGCACAAAAACTCGAAAAGCCCGAAAGGAGTTATTACCGCTGTTTTGGGTATGTCCTCAGCGCGCACTGGGACCTGGTGGTAACCGCGTACCAAGTCTATTTTAGAAAAAACGCGCGCCCCCGCCAAATGAACTGAAAAATCTTGGATGTGCAGAATCGGGTAGCGGTAGTGCGTTGTAGCGTTGTTCAGCCTGCGGAAATCGCCACAAGGCCGCCACGAGCCATTAGCTTTCGGGACCATGTGAAGCGGTGAAGCCCATGGGCTCTTCGAACGCCTGATGATGCCCAACCTTTCCAGGTTGGCGAACTCCTCACGCGCTATGGTCAGTTTAGCTGGATCCAAGCGCCAAGCTTTTGCAAAAACGGGCAGTCCGGTGGTAGTAATAAAATGTTCCACCCCGTGTTTAGCCACAGTCGCCGAAAATGTTGGAACTGTGAGTGCTGGGAACTGAGTGAGGAGTGTGTGGAACTTACCACCTGCAGCTGTGACGTTGGCTTGTGCTGTTGGCGGGGCCACTCGAGCTGTACAGGGAATAGAATGAAAAGAGAGTGCATTAACCAGGCGTCTGTTAGCGAGATCGACCAACAAACCATGTGAGCACAAAAAATCAGCCCCTAACATGTTGAAATTGACTGCCGCTATGACGAAAGTCCACTCGAATGTACGGCCGTGTAAAGACAGAAGCAGAGTCCTCTCAACGAAGGTCTTAATCGCCGAGCCGTTTGCTGCTGACACCAGGGGACCACTGGAAGGCGCCAGCCGGTCAGCGTAGGAAGGTGTGATGAAACTCAGCTGGGAGCCCATGTCCACGAGGAAATGCCTCCCCGAGTGCGCATCCCTCAAGTAGAGCAGCTTGTTCTCCTCTCCGAGGGCCGCAGCTGCTACCGACCCCCGGTCTTGGCGTTTCCCGAGCACTTGAAATGGCACGGTGGAATGCACTTGCGTGCCCTCTCTGTTAAGCGGTGATGATAGAAGCAAAGGACGTTGTCTGCTCCGTGTTTCCTGGCCCCTACCGCCGCCGTCGTCGGTGAGTCTGGTGCTGCAGCCTCTGGCCCCCTGCCATCTCCGGACGTTGCGCCTAGCTCTGCTGCTGCAGCCGCAGCCGCACGCCGTTTATTGGCGTCGACGAGTCGTTGCGCGTCCTGGCCCAGCTCGTGGTAGTCTCGTCGGGCCAACAGTGGTGAACTGGCCAGGGTCACTCTCACCGCTGACGGTAGGGTCCTGAGGAAAAGGTGGGTGAAGATGAAGTTATCATCTTCGGAGTCTCTCAAACTCAACATCTTCCCTATCAGGTCTGCAGGTCTGTCGCTCTCGAATTCAGTCAGCGCCAGGAGCCTCTCTGCTCGCTCCTCCACTGAGGGGGTGAAGTAACGGATGAGTGCAGCCTTCAACGTGCTGTACTTGTCGCTGTCCAGCGGGTGGTTGATCAGGTTCACCACCTGCTGGGCTGTGTGGTTGTCCAGCTTTGCAACCACATGGTAGAACTTTGTGGTGTCCACCGAAATCCTCCGGTGGTGGAACTGTGCCTTGACTGCGCTAAACCAGGAGCGCGGATTGTTCGGCCAGAAGTCCGGTAGTTGAACTGTGGCTGCATTCGTTTGGCTGGCTCCTGATGAGTCTGGCTCGGGAGATTCGTCTCCGTTCATGATATGTCGTAGGGTCACCAGTGTGGAGATGTGTGGAAGGACGAGGCTGAGTTTATTCCTCAAAATCAGTTTTATTCGCAATCACATTCTCCAACATTCAAAAACAGAAAGAGGAAGGAATCCCCCATCCTCTGTCCTTTTTATACCCTAGGACATCAAAGCACACAGTCCCATTGTCTCTTAATCCCAAATACAATGCCTCCCCCTCCAGGTCTTCTCTTCTCCACCTAATGTCCTGGTGGTCAGGAAATCTCTCACGGCCATCCCTCTGCATACAAAAGGCCAGACTTCACATCCTCCTGTTACCCCTAGGAGGTTCAGACCTTTTGTTCTTCTGAGACATGAAGAATACCATAAGCATACAGCAATACACCTGTGAAGCATATGACACCCACATATGTGCACCACAGGAAACACTTTTCCCGGTCACCAAGAAGTGTAAAATACTGTATATGTAAGATGACAACTAAGCTGACCCGGAGAAGGTTTTGACTCTGTTTCTGCTTTCAAAAGACTTTTCTTCTCCACCGCTGCTGCTCGTCGCCGCTGGCTGCCCCCAGCTGAAAATCCACAAAATAGGTCATCATCATCATCATCATCATAGCAGTCTGTTGTAGGCGACAATGACCGTTTCATTTAGGTCTGATCAGATTCCTCCACACAGCTCTGTCTTTAGCCTTCTGCTGCCAGGAACTCCTGTCTATGTCCAACTTCTTCAAGTTTCTTTTTACAGTGTGGAGGCTTAAAATAAGTGCAGGCAGACACGGCAAGCTGAAGGTTTAAGAGTGTTATTCCTCCATCACCATGAGACACACTGCAGCACCGTGTGCTGGTGTGTGCGCTGTTGTCTGCGCTGTTGTCTGCATTGTGCTGGGTGCCCACACCGCTCCCCCTAGAACGGTCAGAAGGGGTTGTGACACCCCCCCCCCCCGCATTGTTTGGCTCCAGCTCCGGTAGGACTGTCGGAGGGCATGTCAGTCCGAGAGGGGGACGGGGGAGGGGTGGATAGGGCAGTGTGCTCCGCTCCGAGTTCCAGAGGTGCGGGAAAAGCTCTGTGCAGGAGGAGGTTGAGGGGGTGGGAATAAGCGAGTGCCGGCCCGGGACGTGGTGTCTGAGCCGCTCAAAAATTGAGTGTGGATCCACGATAGTGAGGAACTTTTCCCGTTAAACTTGGCGGAGATCCACAGCTGCTGTGAAAAAATTATATCTCTGACCTCTCTCATGTTTTGGTCCAGCGAGGATGTGGGGAAGGCGAGTGGCCAAATTCCCCGATGGCTGTGATAAACTGAAGCTGTGTCAGGGACTCGGCAGTTTGGCTTTAGGTGCGAGAAACAGTCCTAAAGTCATCGGGGAAAGCAACCGGCCAAATTCCCGATGTGCGCCCCGGCTGAGAAACCCATACAAAGTCCTGTGTGGGGGCTGCACGCCCGCTCCAGGCACGCGAGCAGCCCTGAAGGTTCTGAGGGTGGCGATCGGCCATTTTTCTCGGGACTGTGCAGCGGTGGAGAACGATGTATCAGTCTGTGGAGCCGGTATTGTCCCGTGCATGGCGCGCGCTTGGCGCAGTGACCACATAGCTGAAAGTTGCGCAGAAGTTCCATTGTTGAGAGTTGAAGTCAGGGTCAGGGAGCTTGATGGAAATCAGCGCAGTCGGCGTTGATGGTTTTCCCTGTTCAGGCTGTTTCTGTGCGTTCGCTCGTGTCACTGATCAGAAGGTTGCGTGCGTCTCGGTCCCAGTGCTGCACTCTCGGCACAGGAGGCCGCATCGTGAAGAGAGGACAAGGCGCGCGCGCTCCCGTGTGGATGCGAAGGATGTAGGCAATCTCTGGTCCTCTGGGATCCACAGCGCGGTGAGAGGCAGCAGACGGTCATTCTCCCTCGTCAGGTCACCAGTGTGGAGGTAAAAAAATCAGGCGAGGGACGCACCGTGACGCGTTCTGAGGCTTCCCGTCCGGGTCATCTCCAGAGTGTTCGCCTCGTGTTGCTTCTTCGTCAGGGTCACCAGTGTGGAGGATTAAAATAAGTGCAGGTGGACACGGCAAGCTGAAGGTTTAAGAGTTTTATTCTTCCATCAACATGAGACACACTGCAGCACCGTGTGCTGGTGTGTGCGCTGTTGTCAGTGTGCTGTGAGTGAGCTTAAAAAACGCATGTCAAGTCAGCACATTTATACAGACAAGAGAGAATACATGGCACATTTACATATTGATATACTGTACATAACAGTCAATACATATGATTGATTGCTGGCGCCAGACTCCTCTCCTTACTCCGGGGATGTATAACAATAGGACAAAAGAGAATGCAAGGCACATTAGCATATCAATTGTCATCCAATACACATTGGTCAATACACATGATTAGCATGACATTGGTTGGCACAGAAGATGCATGCATTCAGTCCCGTCTAACTGTCTCCTGTGGTTCTTCTGGTCGTATGCAATTCCCTGCTGAGCGTGAATATTATCAGTCTGCATTGTGCTGGGTGCCCACACATGTGCTGGGTGCCCACAACAGTGTCTTTAAATCTGAGCCTTGGTCTACCCTGATTGCGTTTGCCCTCGCATAACTGTGAGTAGAGTAACTGCCGAGGGAGACGCTGGTGGTCCATCCTCTCAACATGTCCGAGCCATCTCAGGTTCATCTCTATTAGCATGTTCTCCATTGATGGTAGACCAGCTCGTTTCAACACTTCTATGTTGGTTATCTTGTCTTTCCATGAGATGTTCATTATGGCTCGAAGGTGTCTCATCATGTACGCGTGGAGTTTCTTCACCTGCACTCTGTAGACAGTCCAAGTTTCAGCACCGTACAATAGAGTAGCCAGTATTGTCGCTCTGTACACTTTGCATTTCACACGGATTGACACATGTCGATTGTTCCACAGTCTCTCCCTCAAGTTTCCAAACACAGCGCTCGCTTTTTCCATTCTGAGAGATGGTTCATCCTCCAGCCTAGCATTCTCTGAAACAGTACTCCCTAGGTACTTGAAAGTCTTGCACTTGACTAGTGGCTCTGTACCAATGCTGATCTCTTCTGGTAGTGATGTTGATAATTGGAACTTTGGGGGTTGATAAAGGCACTCTGTCTTCTTGATGTTGATTTGGAGGCTGAATTGGCTAGCTGCTCTTGCAAATTTCTCCACTAAAGATTGCATATCTTCCACACTGTGTGCAACTAGAGCACTGTTGTCGGCAAAGAGCATTTCTCTTACTATCTTTATCGATGTCTTACTCTTGGCTTTAAACTGTGCCACATTGAACAAGTCTGCTTCTTTCCTTGTTTGAATGTATACTCCTTCTGAAGTGTCTTTGAAGGCCACCTCAAGCATGGCTTCCAGATATAGTGAGAAGAGGGTAGGTGCCAGCACACACCCTTGTTTCACCCCGTTACTTACTGAAAAGTCTTTAGATACTGAACCACTCATTGCCACATTTGCTTGCATACCTGTATGGAGTGCCTCGATCAGGCTGACAAACTTCTCTGTACAACCATATTTCTTGAGTACCTGCCAAAGTCCTTGTCGCGAAACAGTATTGAAGGCTTTACTGAAGTCTATGAAGACTACATAAAATGGCATGTTCTGTTCGATACACTTTTCTTGAATCTGTTTCAAGCAGAAAATCATGTCCAATGTGCTTCTTACACTTCTGAAGCCGCACTGGGTTTCCGGTAGTACATTCTGCGAGATGTGTTCACTGAGTCTGTTAAGTAGTACACGTGAGAGAATCTTACCAACAGTGGCTAGTAGTGATATACCTCGGTAATTTCCACAATCCTTCCTGTCACCTTTCTTGAACAAAGGCACAATATTTGGATCCTTCCAGTCTTGAGGTACTTTCTGGGCATCCCATATCTCTTGGATGAGCTTGTGCAGGCAGTTGGTCAGCTGAACACCACCAAATTTCCACACTTCTGCTGGAATTCCATCCCTTCCTGGAGCTTTACCATCCTGTGTTGTCCTGATAGCTGCCATTAGTTCATCAAAATTTGGTGGTTCATCCAGACTTGATACAGCTGGTCGCTGCACTAGAGCTTCTTTAGCCTCTTCAGTGAGATCTCCAGGGTTGTTTAGTAGTTTGTCAAAGTGGTCTGCAAATCTGTCCAGGATCTTGTCTTTCTCCTGCAAAACCGTTTCACAATCCATAGCCTTTAGTTGGATCAATCCTCTTGGTTTAGGGCCATAGATTTCTCTCAAACCTGTGAAGAATGTTTTCATGTCCTTCCTGTCTGCTGCAGTTTGAAGTTTCTCTGCCTTTTCATCCCACCAGCTGGACTTCATCTCTCTGGTGTACTTCTGTAGCTCACTCTGAGCCTTTGAGTATTTCTTCTTCTTCGACCTTGTGTTACACTGCAGGTTTTCCTGCCTAGCTGTATTCCTCGCTTCTAGTAGTTTCTTCAGGTGTTCATCATGCTCATCAAACCAATCTTGATGTTTCCTCTCAGGGTAGCCTAATACATCACTCGCAGTCTGATACACCGTATCCTTCAGTGTTGCCCATTCCTCTTCTATGTCATTCTCTGAGTTGTTGCTGTCCCAGTCTTTCAAGTTTTCATCCACTTCATGTGTAAGTTCTCCCTGCTTCTTTTTAGCCTTTCAGTGCACTAGTGTTTAGCTTCCCTGGTGGCTTTGCACCCATCCTGCAGTGCTGTTTTCATCTGCAAATCCTTAATCTAGATCTCAGCATAACATGATCAGTACCACAGTCTGCGCCTCTCATTGCTCTGGTGTCCAATACATCCCTTATGTCTCGCTGCCTGACTATGATGTAGTCTAATAAGTGCCAGTGCTTGGATCTTGGGTGAATCCATGTCTTCTTGTGTGTGTCCTTGTGCTTAAATACAGTGTTGGTTATCACAAGGTTGTACTCTGAACATAGTGCAAGTAGAAGTTCTCCATTAGCATTGCACTTGCCTACTCCATGACTGCCTAGCACTCCTTTCCATTTCTCGGTGTCCGAACCAACTCTGGCATTAAAATCTCCAACGAGTATCAGCCTGTCATCAGTCGGTACACGCCTGATAGTCTCACGTAAATCACTGTAGAACTCTTCCTTCACCTCCTCTGTGTTGGTCATTGTTGGGGCATATACACTGATGAGTGTGGCATACAGTGGGGTAAAAAAGTATTTAGTCAGCCACCAATTGTGCACGTTCTCCCACTTAAAAGATGAGAGAGGTCTCCAATTTTCATCATAGGTATACCTCAACTATGAGAGACAAAATGAGAAAAAAAAATCCAGAAAATCACATTGTCTGATTTTTAAAGAATTTATTTGCAAATTATGGTGAAAAATAAGTATTTGGTCAATAACAAAAGTTCATCTCAATACTTTGTTATATAACCTTTGTTGGCAATGACAGAGGTCAAATGTTTTCTGTAAGACTTCACAAGGTTTTCATACACTGTTGCTGGTATTTTGCCCCATTCCTCCATGCAGATCTCCTCTAGAGCAGTGATGTTTTGGGGCTGTCACTGGGCAACACAGACTTTCAACTCCCTCCAAAGATTTTCTATGGGGTTGAGATCTGGAGACTGGCTAGGCCACTCCAGGACCTTGAAATACTTCTTATGAAGCCACGCCTTCATTGCCCGGGCGGTATGTTTGGGATCATTGTCATGCTGAAAGACCCAGCCACGTTTCATCTTCAATACCCTTGCTGATGGAAGGAGGTTTTCACTCAAAATCTCATGATACATGGCCCCATTCATTCTTTCCTTTACATGGATCAGTCGTCCTGGTCCCTTTGCAGAAAAACAGCCCCAAAGCACGATGTTTCCACTCCCGTGCTTCACAGTAGGTATGGTGTTCTTTCTCCTCCAAACACGACACGTTGAGTTTTTACCAAAAAGTTCTATTTTGTTTTCATCTGACCATATGACATTCTCCCAATCCCCTTCTGGATCATCCAAATGCTCTCTAGCAAACTTCAGATGGGCCTGGACATGTACTGGCTTAAGCAGGGGGACACGTCTGGCACTGCAGGATTTGAGTCCCTGGCAGCGTAGTGTGTTACTGATGGTAGCCTTTGTTACTTTGGTCCCAGCTCTCTGCAGGTCATTCACTAGGTCCCCCCGAGTGGTTCTGGGATTTTTGCTCACCGTTCTCGTGATCATTTTGACCCCACAGGGTGAGATCTTGTGTGGAGCCCCTGATCGAGGGAGATTATCAGTGGTCTTGTATGTCTTCCATTTTCTAATAAATGCTCCCACAGTTGATTTCTTCACACCAAGCTTCTTACCTATTGCAGATTCAGTCTTCCCAGCCTGGTGCAGGTCTACAATTTTGTTTCTGGTGTCCTTTGACAGCTCTTTGGTCTTGGCCATAGTGGAGTTTGGAGTCTGACTGTTTGAGGTTGTGGACAGGTGTCTTTTATACTGATGAGTTCAAACAGGTGCCATTAATACAGGTAACGAGTGGAGGACAGAGGAGCCTCTTAAAGAAGAAGTTACAGGTCTGTGAGAGCCAGAAATCTTGCTTGTTTGTAGGTGACCAAATACTTATTTTACCGAGGAATTTACCAATTAATTCATTAAAAATCCTTCAATGTGATTTTCTGGATTTTTTTTTTCTCATTTTGTCTCTCATAGTTGAGGTATACCTATGATGAAAATTGGAGACCTCTCTCATCTTTTAAGTGGGAGAACTTGCACAATTGGTGGCTGACTAAATACTTTTTTGCCCCACTGTACATCCTCCACTGTAGTGGGAGTCTCATAGTCCTTATCCTGTCGTTGATTGGCACCGGTTCCTCATCAAGCATTGCTGCTATCTCCTTTCTAACTGCAAAGCCCACTCCTGCTTCTCTCCTTTCTTGAGTTGATCTCCCACTCCAAAAGAAGATGTACCCATGGTCTTCCAAGCTGTCATATCCAGGAAATCTTGTGTCACTAAGTGCAGCTATGTCTACATTGTACCTGTTCATTTCCAGGGCCACAAGCGTGATCTGTCTTTCTGGGCGCTGTGATGTTGTTCTGTCCAACAGAGTGCGTACATTCCATTCTGCTACACACAAGGTTGCTGTTTTCCTCTTCTTTTGTCTTCCTGCTCCTAGCTTACTTTTCGCTGCCTGTCAAAGTATGAACAGATCAGCGCGGACCTTGTAAGCCCGGGCAGCATCCGAGCCGGTATGAGTTGCTTTCTGATTCACCATTTCATGAAACTGCTTGCAAAGTATTTGAGTACTGCTAGCTTTTGCTGGACTAGCAGCACATTCTTGGCAGATAAAGGTAATATCAGTGGCAAGGACGAGCCAAGACAAACTGACTCCAGTGTCTGTTGCAGTGACTGACCAGATGATAGGTTTGTTTATCTCTGCTCTTTGTGTAATGCATGTCACAATGCACCGACTGGCACAGTCCACCACAGACCTTGAGACAGATGTGTTTATCTGCCAGGATGTCCAGTCTCACCCTGTGTAACTGGGAGTGGTCCATCACAGACCTGTGACAGATATTGTTTTTAGTTCTGCCAGGATGCTCTGTTTCACCCTCCATGCCCTCGGAAGGGCGGGGATGCCGGTTGAGTCGCCGACAGCCCGACCCATGAGACAGGTAGTACCGGTTTTCATGGTTATCTGGTAGCAAGCAAGCCACTGCCTGACCTGACAAAAAAAAGAGGGGATGTAAGTCTCAGTTAAAAGCTCCCAATTTCTGACCAAAAAAGTGCAATTTTATGGGTAAAAAGCTGCAACTTTAGCAAAAAGACAAAAAAAAGGTGTAAATTTCCAACTGTTTACAACCTAAAAATGCTGCAGATCTAAGATTTGAGTAAAATGCTGCAAGTTTAAGCTTTTTTTTAAACTGCAAATTCAAGAGTAAGAAAAGTTCTAAATTCATGAGGAAAAAGCTGCAAAATTATGAATAATAAAAAGCTGTAAATTTTCAAGTAAGAAGCTGCACATTTCTGAGCAAAATGGCTCTAACTCTGCAGGAAAATCCTGCAAATTTATAAGAAAAATCCTCACATTTACAAAAGAATGCTTCTTCTTTACATGAAAAAGGATGTGATAAATTGGCCATTTTTTCTTTAAAGACAGCCGTGAGGAGGAACTAAGCAGTTGTGCTCGGAGGTGTTAAATTCTGCAAATCTGCATTAATCAGCAGGGAAAAGGAGAAGGAGAGGAATAGGTGATCCCCAGCAGCAGGAATAATCCAGTTAACCCAGGAAGAGTAAACACATGACACCCCATGACACCCAACAGATCACCCCCCCCATGACATCAGTGGGAACAGCTGGGCCAAACTTCACACCTCTGTGGATTTACATGTTCCCTTCTGAGGACAATTCAAACAGAGCTGCTGCTAAGATGGAAACCAAAGGGTTAAAGGGTGACGTGGCTTTATCAGCAGCACTGATCCCCCCTCCCCTCCCCCCCAACTGACCTGCTGGACAGGAACTAACAACTCCTCAGACCTGTTAACACAATTTTAACAACAAAGGACATGCAAAAGAATGAAGATTCCCTTTGATTTAACAGGGTAACAGCGTGAAATTTCTGGTCTGTGAATGAACAGAGCAGCCATGAGTGTTTCACGGAGTCACTTATTGAATTATAGTGGTTAATCTATCCTACGGAGGATAGATTCTCCGTAGGATTGCTGGACTCACCCTCAGAGATAGGGTGAGGAGCTCTGACATAATGTCGGACCCAGGGAACACGCACACACAGACTCAAGTTCAATACAATGATCTTTATTGAATAACCAGCAGGTGTGTGGGTGCGTGTATGCGGTGTGTGAATGTTGTGTGGGTGAACGAGCTGCAGCCGGGGGTAAACAGAGCGCCGTACAGCCTGGCAACCCTAGAGACAGAACCAAATACAGGTGTTAATTTCGGCCGTGTTATGATGGATGGAGAATAAACAGGGCTTACTTGCAGATGTCCTGGAGTTGGCGTCGGCTTGGGCTTTGGGCCTCCTGCCAGGGAGACAACGCCTGCTGAGTGCACCCGGTGAAGCGTTGTGATGCGTGGCGTGGAGAAAGGAGCGGTTCCGCCACCGCGAGGGAGAGAACCGCTGCCGGAGGGATCCACCTGTGCACAGGGGAGAGCCTGGGAGAAGAGGTAAGGTTGGAATTTGTTGAGCTCACATGCCAACGGAGAGTCCAACAATGTAGCGCAGGGCTGAGTGGAATCAGGGCGTGCGCAGGACGAAAAGCGTATCATAGCAGACGGCTCTGTGCTGAAGCTCTAGGCAGCACGGGCTATATAGCCCGAGGCTGACTCCTCCCAGGTGTGCGCACAGCTGAGGCAGATGACGGCCCAGATTGAGTTGTAACAGTACTCCCCCCCCCCCGAGCAGCGCCTCCTGGCGCTGGCTTACCTGGGTGCGCCTGGTGGAAGTCCTTAATAAGGCGTTTGTCCAGCACAAACGACGGGCGCACCCAGGACCTCCACTCGGGGCCATACCCCTCCCAGTCCACCAAGTACTGCAAGCCGCGACCCCGGCGTCACGTCCAGGATGGAGTTGACCGTCCAAGCCGGGTCACCGTCAATCAACACGGGTGGAGGTGGGGCTCGAGGAGGGGGGCAGAGCGGGTTGGAGATCACGGGTTTGACCTGCGAGATGTGGAACATGGGACAAACACACAGAGAAGGAGGGAGAGCCAGACACACAGGCACAGGATTCACCACCTTAACAATAGGGAAGGGCCCAATAAAGCGTTTGGCCAACTTCCTCTTTTCAGCCTTCAGGTTAATATGCTGCGTCGATAACCATACCTGCTGACCCACCTGATACTGTGGAGCAGGTCTCCTGCGCCGGTTCGCCGCCCTGGTGTTGCGCTCTGCTGTGCGTAAAAGGCCTGGCGAGTAGCAGCCCATAGCCGACGGCAGCACCTCAGGTGCGCGTGGACTGATGGTACGGCCACCTCCCCCTTTTCTTCAGGGAACAGCGGGGGATCGTAGCTGAAAGGGTTAATGTAAAGTTAGTGCCAAAATAATAATTCTGTAGGTAATCTCCCATTATGCTCTACACATATTCCATACAAATTCTGTTTGCATGCTTATGAACAATTATGTTATGGTAAACTGATAAAACAGGAATGAGACAAAGCTATAGAGCTCTCTCTCTCTCTCTCTCTCTCTCTCTCTTAGGTCAGGTCTTTCACATTAGATACACACCCAGACTCAACACCCACGCACACTGTTGATAGCACATTCTAGAAAGAAGTGGCGTGTTCAGTGGATGGCCTGTTCCCGCCATAGGTAGATTAGCCAATCAGATAGTTGCGTATAAGCCCATCCTATTGTACTGGGTTGCCCCCACCCGAGAAGATAACTGTAACCCACATCCAGAAGTCGGGATCAGTCTGACGACGTTCCCAAGGGGACAGCATCAAACTGATCCAGCGCTGCTTGCTTTACTTGTGACTTCTAAATAAATGTTTCATCATAAAATTGAAGAAATCTCCGGCTTGTTCTTGGATTTTTCAATCAAAGAATCGGGTATTTTTCTAACAATTGGTGCCGTGACCCGGATTGAATTATTCCGAGACGAGCCTGAACACACCACATTGGAAGGACCCTTTTGCAGACTACTGTGGTGCCTGAACAAAAAACAAGGTAAGCAGAAGCCTTTTGTCTACAAAATTTCTGCAGTTTGGCCATTCTAAATTTACAGTTGTCTGATAAAGGGGTATATCCGATCTCAAAATTTAGCATTTGGTTGGGAGTCACATGTAAAGTCTAAACAAATAGTTTGAACGAGTGCACGTGTTCTATTTTCAGTCTGAGGTAGGACGGTCGCGGCCATGGACGTACATTACGGGTGTATGGTCCGTCAAATTTTAAAACATTTTGGAGTCAGTCTGAACCAAAATACAAGACTTAGGAAGCCAGGGTGACTAATAATCACCCAGGTTCGTCTCCCAAATTATAAGCCAGGTTTTAGCAACCTGATGCTGGGGGGAGCCATGGAAAGAGTTCGACCCGATGCCGCTGGGAGCGAAGCCGCGATCGTTTAATTTGCTGGACACAAGACACCGCTTGTTCTCGGAGCCGAAGGAAGACCCCGACGGAAAGTGTCCACTGTGTATCAGAGTTAATCACGGTACCGCTTGTGCGTGGGGGACCTGCCGAGGCCTCAGTGAAAATACTCTCTGTTTAACAAAAGATTAAATGGATCGGTGAGATTCTGGGTTGCAGTCTGTACCCAGAATTTGATAAGACAATAGGAGGCAACGGCTGTGCCTGTCTTCCAAATTGATATCCAGGGTTAGCCTGATGCCGGGGGGGTTAAGCGACCGACCCGATGCTGTTAAAGAACGATGCCACGTAGGTGAAGTATTTCGGAGCAGTCTGTTGCGAAATAATTATGAGACTTAGGGAATAGCGGGATCAACCGTATTCGTCTCCCAAATTAAACATCCAGGGTTAGCCTGTTGCCGGGGGGGTTAAGTGACCGACCCGATGCCGTTAAAGAACGATGCCATGTAGGTGAAGTATTTCGGAGCAGTCTGTTGCAAAATAATTACGAGACTTAGGGAATAGTGGGATCAACCGCATTCGTCTCCCAAATTAAAGGACCCAGATTAGCCTGGGGGCCCGCAAATTTCGGTTACAGTCTGTGCCGAAATAAGAGACTTAGGGAATAGCGGAATTAACCCTGTTCGTCTCCTCAAATATGGGAACTAGGGTTAGCCTGGTCCCTAATGTCTGTAATTCTGTGTCTTTAGGGGATAAAAATGTGGTTTTGGAAATACCGGGAGTTGGGAATATTTATTAAAATTTTCCCATAATGATTTAACTTTTTCCCATAATGATTTAACTAATGGCGGGATCCAGACCGTGTGGTCAGAACAAAGGAAAGTAATGCGCCCCCACCACCGAGTGGAGGTGAGATTGGTAAAACAGGTTACTGAGAGGAGAATTATTTGAGGTAACAGTATTAAAATGAAGCGCTAAATAATTATTATAAGGTTATTATAATAATTATTGTAAGGTTATTCTGGTGTGTGTACAGCTGGGGTTAGGGAGGCAGTGCTCCATTTTCTTAAAAAAAAAAAAAGTTGTGGTTTGTGAACGATAGGCTCAGGAGCCATCTTGCGAGTGTCTCATCTAATGCGCATATGAGGGCGCCATCTTGAATCACCTTCAAGCTGTGGCACAGTGCCTCCATCGTGTGGCCAAATATAGGAAGTGCACTATTCCACAAAATTACTGCCAACAAAAACTTAAATTTTAATAATAAATCTGGAACCTTATCTCTCTGGCTGAAAGGAAAGCTTTAAATCCATGCATGGTAAACAAAAACAAAGACCTCTCGCGCCTGCCAATGCAGGTTTGTTTGTAGTGAGGCAAAAAAGCATGCCATCCAGCTTGGAGAGAAAAGGCTCAACTTAAATTAGGCAGAGGGAGGTATAAGAACAATAACTATTCCTACTTATACAATAAAACTGTAGGAAATCCTAGGTGGACACTATATAAAGGTGAGAGAATTTAAATGAAAAATGGAAATTTGCACATTGGTACAGATAAGTAAATATATAAATTAGTTAAATTATAAAAAAAAGGGAAACAAACGAAAATAGATGAACAAAAATAAATAAATAAATATGAAAAGTGAAGTGAGTTATCACTGTCATAATATTGTATTTCTGTGTGTGTCAAGCAGCAGAGGTTGATTGAGAACTCCAGTTTGACAATTCCACGCAGCAAGACGGGGGAGTCCTCATGCATCTGGTATTGTATAGTATTCCTGTATATGTATCAAGCCGCTGAGGCTGGTAGAAAAATTAAGTTTGTTATTCTCTATTTGTGAAATGTGGGGTGGTTCATCACTCAATTGATATCTTTACTGTATTCCTGTGTGTGTATCAACCAGTCGAGACTGATTGAGAATTCCACACAGCAAAACAGATCTTGAGTGATCGTGTAAATACAAGGGGTTGGACTAGGATAGCGGGAATACAAGCAGATACGGTACCACTGTTGCCCTGAGTTAAAACGTGTCGATAGACTGGCGATAAGTCCCAGCTAACAGGCGCACAGACAGCTAGCGTCTGTGTAGAAGCTTCCTGTTGGGGTCTAAATACACGGACAATACGTCACTCGGCTACAGCAAGGTGTACGGGTAATACCTATATGAAATGTCTCAAGAAACAATGGAACGATGGCAGGCCTGTAAGCCCGGCTCCCTGGGGTTGACACTATCCCAGACAATGTAGCTAGATGGTTGACAAAGGTCCCAGTCACAGATCAAAAGAAAGGAAGGGAGAGATTTGCCAGATGGGTCAAACAAATGCAGGACAGAGGAATGTTTGCAGGATGTGAAAACAGCCCCCCCAACCAGGGGGACCTGGCTATGTTTATGAGACAAGCAAGAGGGGGGCATGAGCAGGCAAGCAATAAACACCGGGAGGCCAGTATATTTAGGAGGGGGAGAGCAGGGAAGGAATTAAAAAGAGCAGGAGAATTTCTTACAGACTGTCAATGTTTTTTGGGGGAAATTAAGCTCACCCTGCAGAGGATGTCAGGTAACGCCAATGGCCCTCCACTGACCCCAGAAGCCTCCATCACAAAGGCAGAAATGCGGCCACAGGCTATTGAACCACCTGCTGTTAAGTCCACAGCTCCCCCTCTAGGTGGAGAATTACTCGCAACCCCACCTCCCTACACAGGGACACAAGCTCTATCAGAGAGGTGCCAGAGTCGCACTAATCAATCTACTGTCTCAGCAGAGGTGCCAATTGAGCTTGCCCAATCAACACCCACGATAATGGCCCCCCTGATGGTGATTAAAAATGGGCTGTTACAAGCAGCTAAGGGGGAGCCTGAAGATAATGAGAAAATTAAGGAATTTCTAGGAAAAACTGTAGAAAGTGCTACAAACACCCCCAATAATACAGGGGCAGGGTCAGATTGTACTTTTGTCACCAGGTCATATGCTGAGACAGGTACTGACCAAGACACATCATCTGTAAACGCCCTCACTTTAGCCCTTCAGGATATGGGAACATATCCACATCATGCTGCCTCCTCTGCAGAACACAGCCCACACATGGCAGCCCACACACCTAGCCATGGTAACGTACACACATGTATGGATAGAAGCCATGCCCCCCAAGCGAGGCAAATGCCACTGACCACGGCAACGTCAGTCGAAGGCCGTGTGACCACAAACTACACTCCATTTTCACTCCAAGACACAGCCTTGATAAAATCACAGCTGCCAAATATACATGATGGCGGTGCACCATGGATCAAAGCTTCCCTTGAGACCTGTGCTGGAATAGCACCTGCTCTGGGAGACTTTAGACGGCTATTCTCCTCCTGCACCTCCTTGGGGATGCTGCGGGAGGTGAAACTACTAGGAGGCACACACTTAGAAAGAGACGAATCCCCATTATCAGCAGTAGTGTATATACTGTGGCCCATAATCCGAGAAAAGTTCCCTGTTCAAATGAAATTGGCCGAACTGTGTGACATCCCACCTAACGACCATGAGAAGGGGGCCCCATACTTACTCAGGGTGAGAGATTTGTGGCAAGACAGGACAGGTGAGGACCCGGCCACTAATGGTACAATTGAAATGCTATTTAGGGGAGCAGTAGAAGCCTCACTACCTGCCTCCATTCAGAAATTGTTGAAACAAGTGGTTGGACTCTCCAGCCTACCGTTCACTATGTGGTCAGCTCATGTTATTCAGTACATCGATAATGAGATTGAGAACCGTGAACAGGAGAAGAAAGAGCTATCTTCTCTGCAGAACCAAGTGGCAAAGGCACAACTGAAGGAGATGAGGGATAAGGTGAATCAAAATAAGGTCTCTGCTAATCAGATGCCACAACAACCCACCCCCCATCAAACTCTAACCATGTAACCACTCCAGAACCTCACACTACAACAATATGAACCTTACCCAGACACTCCGCCTGAACTGCCCTATCAGCGTCAGCCGCAGGGCCACAGGGGATATAAGCGGTGTAACAATAGAGACGAAGGTCGTGGTAGGGATAAACCCCGGAAAAGGGGGGGCCCACGGGATCAGTGCTTCCTTTGCGGACAACTTGGCCACTGGGCTCAGTACTGCCCCCAACCACACTCACAAAGGCATCCCGGGGGGAACCCCCAATTATCCACACAGCGTATATCCTCCCCGGCATGGTCCTCATCCTGTTTCCCAGGAACGGGATAATTGGCACCAAGCCCCTGGAGCCCACCAGTTCCCACAATAGGGCTGCCCAGGACTGACAGCAGGTGACTCTCTGTGTCCCGCAGATCTATTTCTCGAACCCCTAGTGAAGTTGACAGCTGACTGTCGAGATTATATGTGCATGATTGACACAGGAGCCAGGTATTCCACCCTAAACACGCCACTCCCCATTTCAATGGATACCGTACCTGTTGTTGGCTTCTCGGGTAACACAGAAGAGTGGCCCCTGTCTAGACCTGTTCCCTGTTTGTGGAATTCACTGAGATTTGAACATTCATTTTTACTATCACCAACATGCCCTGTGAATCACCAACATGCCCTGTGAACCTGGTGGCAAGAGACATAATGTGTTCACAAAACATTTCATTATTGTTGGCACCCACCCACATTGACATAACTTTTCCTGACGGTTCAGTACAACGCTGTGCAACGCCCAAACGGGCACTGAGACAAATGATACAGTTTCCTGCAAAACCAAGTGACCCACTCACTGAAATGGGTGTGGAAATTTGGTGGGGGCTACTCCTTGACTTTGAACAAAGTCACTTAGGGGACATCTTTTCACAGTGGCTTCCTTGGATGTCCCTAGTGTAC
Organism: Pholidichthys leucotaenia; assembly: GCA_020510985.1. NCBI lineage: Eukaryota > Metazoa > Chordata > Actinopteri > Cichliformes > Pholidichthyidae > Pholidichthys > Pholidichthys leucotaenia. Next base: position 328,215,180 of record CM035842.1, on the reverse strand, counting down.
CCATATGAAAATGCCCATGACCCACCCCATTGCATGTTCAACTATGAGCTTTTTGGAGATGAAAACTACGATGCATTGTGGGAAGGTTATGCACAACACTTCCAAGAAACAGCAGACCAACCAATAATTGAGACTGAGGACATTTATGTAGGAAAAGAAGGAGTGGCGGTGGCAGTTACTGTACCTGACTCATTACAATCCTTATATGGACTGACTGCCACATCTGCACCTCATGTGACTCTGAAGATAATGGATGGAGGGGAAGCAGAAAACCTGGGCCCGATGATAAAGAGGTGCATAACAACAACTGATTGGTTACCCACGCAGAACAAAAGTCTACAATATTCTCCTTCCTTGAAAATGTATCGGATCGCACAACGGTCCACAATGACTGTGGAGCTTGAAAAAAGATTCCTCAAGTGCACACACGGTAGAGAGAATACAGACCACCCACACTCACAGTTATTGTTAGACAGTCTCCCTGAGACATTGTGGTCTCAAGGCTCCACAGACGTGGGCCTACTCAACATCCCCCCTGTTTCAATCCCCCTAAAGCCTAACACTGTTCCTATACACTGTGCCCAATATCCCCTTCAATTGGATCAAATAAAAGGAATCAGGGGAACCATTGATGGACTGATCCAATCGGGGGTTCTGGTCCCCACTAAGTCCCTATGGAATACCCCGATTAACCCGGTCCCCAAGCCAGGAAAATTAGATTACCGCATGATTCAGGACCTTAGGCCTATTAATAAAATGGTAATACCCACTCTTTACGACACGCCTGACCCATACACCATGCTGAATGCAATCTCACCGAGTCATAACTTCTTCTCTTGCATTGACCTGGCAAATGCCTTTTTCTATGTATCACCCCATCCGGATTCACAGCAATTGTTTGCCTTCTCCTACGACGGTACACAATACAAATACAACCGGCTGCCACAGGGTTTTGTCGACTCTCCATCCATTTTTAATCATGTCCTAAAACAACAGCTACAGCCTCTTGCACTGCCAGAAGGGGTCACACTCTTACAATATGTAGGCGATATTCTGATAGCCGCTCTGGACTCGGAATCAATCATGACCGCAACTGCCACAGTACTAAATCATTTGGCTGCATGTGGGTTCAAGGTATCCAAATCCAAATTACAAACTGGACAACCGAAGGTTACCTTTCTGGGCCGGGTGATTGGCACTTCCGGGCGTAGTATGACTGCTGCACACAAAACTGACATCCTTAACCACTCCAAACCCATGACTGTGAAGGCAATGATGCAATTTCTGGGGTTGGTCACATACAGTAAGAACTTTGTACCTGACTTTACTGGATTAGTGGCACCCCTAAGGACATTAATCACTCAAGCAGGGTACAGAAACTACAACGGTCCCCTAGAATGAACATTACAAGCAGACTGGGCCTTTATTGAACTAAAAACTGCTCTTTCCTTAGCATGCTCTCTACATGCACCCAACTACTCCAAACCTTTCCATCTGGATGTGGATGAAAAGAACGGCTTTGTTAATGCCGTCCTGTTTCAAAAGAGGGAGAGTGGGTATAGCACAGATAGAAAAGTACTAATGTACTACAGCAGCAAATTAGATAATGTTGAAATAGGTCATCCGGCTTGTGTGAAACATGTGGCCGCTATAGGAAAAGCTGTGGAAAAGACATCGCACCTGACAATGGGTAATCAAACCATTATTCACACAACAAATGGAGTTAAGGCCCTTCTTGACTCAAATGCATTCACATTATCAGCACACAGAGCTCAAGGATTACAGCAGCTACTTGATAAACCGCATATACATTTCACCAGCTCAGGAGTAAACATGGCCTCACAGATAGACACCACACAAGACCATGATTGTGCTGCTGAAGCAAAAAGAGAAATGAAACTACATGATAATGTACAGGCAGAGCCACTAGAGAGTGCTGAGATGATCTTATTTTGTGATGGCCATAGCCATCACACACAGGCAGGCAACCTGATAGCCTCGTTTGCAGTAATACAAGAAACCCCGGAGGGCCTGGAAATGAAGCAGGCACAGATCATTCCACAACCAGCATCAGCACAAATGGCAGAATTGGTGGCATTGGTAGAAGCGTGTAGAGTAGCGGAAGGGAAAACGGCAACAATATATACAGACTCAGCATACGCAGTACAAGCTGTACATGTGGATATGTGCCACTGGAGAAGAAAAGGGTTTGTGACCTCAGCTGGCACACCAGTAAAACACCTAGACCAATTATTGGACTTATACTATGCACTATTGGAACCCAAACAGGTAGCAATTGTCAAGTGCAGAGGGCACCAAAGAGGAAATGGCAGAATAGCGAGAGGAAACAACGCAGCAGATGTAGCAGCTAAGACAGTGGCGGGGTATGATGCAAGGAAACAAAGGAATCAGAGGGCAGCCGATAGACCGCACAGAGAGTTGAATTAACATAACATCAAGGAAATACAGGAAGCTGCAGCCCCGACAGAAAAACAGGGCTGGAGGGAGAAGGGAGCCAGGAAGGATCACACAGGGCTCTGGAGAAATCATGAGGGTAAAATAGTAGCGCCGGCAGGGCTATTAAATTTGTTGTGTCAGGAAGCCCACAGTAGAGGACACTGTGCGAGCTCCAAGGTGAACACCCTCATCTCACAGCACTGGTGGCACCCCTTTTTAAGGGACATTTGTAGATATTTCGTACAGTCATGTGAAATTTGTGAAAGTTACAATCCCAAGGTTACACTGACAACAGGAATGGGAAGTTTCCCAGTCCCGGGGGCCCCATGGAAAGAAATAGTCATTGACTTCACAGACATGGGGGCAGACCATAGAGCAGAGGGTAAGAGGTATTTGATCGTTTGTATCGACCCCTTCTCGAGGTGGGTAGAGGCCACACCTACCAAAACAGAGAAAGGAAAGGAAGTGATCAGGTGGCTCACCAGAGAAATCATCCTGAGGTTTGGGATACCTAAAGTGATAAGATCAGACAATGGTACCCATTTCTCTAACGAGGACCTACAACAGGTCGAAGGGATGTTTGGGATCAAACATAAGTTTGGAGCCGTCTACCACCCTTCTTCACAGGGGTTGGTGGAAAGAGCAAATAGGACAATTAAGGAGGGTTTGGCCAAGATCTGTGCAGACACTAAACTAACCTGGGTTGAGGCTCTACCCATTGCATTGTTCAACCTCAGGTCAACTCCAAATGCCACCCTGAATGTCAGCCCACATGAGATTTTGACAGGGAGGAAGATGCCTTGCCCGTTTACCACTGCCCTCACTGATTCATCACCTGTGCTAGTGCAACATGAGAACATGAGTGAATATGTCAATCAACTAAATAACACTGTCATGAGTATCTCCCAACAGGCTGCTGAAATCCTTACCAAAGAGCAGGACCACGACACATCACATGTGGAGGTGGGCGATTGGATTTTGAGGAAGGTGTACAAAATCAACTGGTCCTCTCCTAGGTGGAAAGGACCTTATAAGGTGGCTGAGGTGACGTCACACTGTGTTAGGGTGTGGTTGACGGAAGACAGATTGAGTAATTGGATCCATAAGACTCATTGCACACTATCCAAAGATCCAACAGACCGGACACTGACAACCATAAGGGCAGACTTGGGTGGGACACAAGGGGAAGATGACCGTACGATTTTACCCAATCTCACAGGACTTAGAACAGGAGCACGGGGGGACAGAGACGAATAATCTACTTAATAGGAGACGACCCACCTGTAGGAAAGGAGGGAAATGTAGTTGGACGTGGGGGGCTATAGTGGTGACAATCATTGCCATCCTGGTTGCAGGTTCCATTATCTGGCTACTACATAGACAACCAAGAGGACACCGACCCAACAAAAGAACTGGAGGTCCCACTATACCATTTTTTTTTTCTCTCCCGGCGCCACACGAGTAGGCTGCCCTTTGCAACAGCGGCTCGATTCCGAGTCTTTTTTCCCCTCCTCTCTTTTTGATCCGTCTTTTTTCACTCCACTTATATCACGGACACACAGATCGTCCCAATGTCTCCTGAGCCGGTGGACGGAGCCACTGTTTATAGCAGGATGCGATACAGCAGGGAAGAGCTGCTAGCATTGAACCGCCACCCAGTCCCATTGGAAAAACTCGACATACCGAGAGAACTGAGGCGAAAACGCCGCGGCTGCCGGGCTGGAGTAACGCGAAGGACAAAAAATATAAGGTACAGACCCTCCCTTCCATCTATTGTCATGGGAAATGTACGGTCGATACTGGGAAAGGTAGATGAGCTAGCGGCTATCTCCCGTTTCGATAGCACTTACCGGGAGTGCTCTCTCCTTTTGTTTACTGAGACGTGGCTAACTGAACTAGCAGCAGATGCTAACATTGAGCTGGAGGGTTTTCACATGATACGGGCTGACTGAACACCAGACAGTGGCAAAGCGAGGGGCGGTGGAGTGATAATGTATGTTAACAACAACTGGTGCTGACCGGGACATATCACTGTTAAACAACGACACTGCAGCAAAGACATTGAGTTGCTAGCTGTTAGCATGAGGCCTACATATCTCCCGAGAGAACACTCACACGTGATCTGCATTGTTGTTTATGCAAATCCGACGGCAAACGCTGGGACAGCGCGTGACGTCATCCATTCAGTAACCAGCAGGCTGCAGACAGAACACCCAGATGCTCTTCTCCTCATCTCAGGCGATTTCAACCATGTTTCACTATCTCCCATTCTACCCACGTTCACCCAGTATGTCACATGCCACACTAGAGACAATAAAACACTGGACTTATTCTACGCAAACACTAAGGAGGCGTACACCTCATCACAACTCCCCCCACTCGGGAGATCGGATCACAACTTGGTTCATCTACGGCCCGTGTACAAACCCCTAGTACACAGACAACCTCCGGCCATGCACACTGTGGAGTTATGGTCTGAGGAGACAATGGACACTCTAAAGGGCTGTTTTGAAGCCACAGCCTGGAAGCAGCTCTGCGATCCACATGGTGAGGACATCGATGGCCTCATTCACACCTTCACGGACTACCTCAGCTTCTGTGTGGACAAAGCCGTTCCCACCAAGACCATACGGCGTCACTCAAACAACAAACCCTGGATCAACCCTGAGATAAAAACACTTCTGAGAGAGAAGAAGAGGATCTTCAGGTCGGGGAACAGGGAGATGTTGAAGTCCGTACAGAGGGAGCTGAGGAGAAAGATCAGAGAAGGCAAGGACAGCTTCAGGAAGAAGATGGAGGACAAGCTGCAACAGAGCAACATCAGCGGGGTCTGGAGAAACCTCAAAACCATCTCTGGGCTCCAGAATACCTCCCCCCAGGCTACGGGGGGCAGGGAGTGGGCGAACAACCTGAATCTGTTTTTCAATAGGTTTGACCAACCGCCCTCCCCCCTGTCTGCACAACAACCACTGCTGCCTCTAAAGAAATCAAGTCCTGCTGCCCACTCCCCACTCCACCAACACCCCCCCACTCCCAACACACAGCCCCCCATCCTGACCCTGACCAGGACCCAGGTGAGGACGGAGCTGAGGAAGATCAAGGCGAGGAAGGCGTCGGGACCGGACGGCATCAGCGCAAAGCTCCTCAAGTCCTGTGCAGACCAGCTGTGTGGGATTGTGACGTATATCTTCAACCTGAGCCTGAAACTGGGGAGGGTACCACAGCTGTGGAAAACATCTTGTGTGGTACCTGTACCAAAAACTTCCCACCCCAAAGACCTGAACAGCTACAGACCGGTGGCCTTGACGTCCCACTTGATGAAGACCCTGGAGAGACTGCTCCTTGCTCACCTCCGCCCCCTGGTGGAACCAGCGATGGATCCACTCCAGTTTGCCTACCAGCATGGCATTGGGGTGGAGGATGCGGTGATCTTCCTCCTTCACCGTTCTCTGTCCCACCTGGAGAAGCCCGGGAATATGGTGAGGATCATGTTCTTTGACTTCTCCAGTGCTTTCAACACCATCCAACCGATGATCCTGAAGGACAAGCTGCTGTGCGCTGGGGTGGACCAGCAGCTGTCATCATGGATCCTGGACTACCTCACGAACTGGCCTCAGTTTGTGAGAACCCGGGACTGTGTGTCCGACACGATCATCAGTAGCACGGGGGCCCCCCAGGGAACGGTGCTGGCTCCCTTCCTGTTCACTCTTTATACTGCGGACTTCTCACACAACACAACACACTGCCATCTACAGAAGTTCTCTGATGACTCTGCGATCGTTGGCCTCATCTCCAATGGAGATGAAGCTGAGTACAGAGGGCTTATCCAGGACTTCGTGGACTGGTGCCATCGGAACTGCCTCCAGATCAATGCGAGAAAAACTAAGGAGCTGGTGGTGGACTGCCGCAGGCAAGGACAACCCCTCACAGCACCAGTAAATATACAGGGAACAGACATCGAGATGGTGACAGCCTATAAGTACCTGGGTGTTCATCTGAACAATAAACTAGACTGGTCACACAATACTGATGCACTCTACAAGAAGGGACAGCATAGGCTGTTCCTGCTGAGGAGACTCAGGTCTTTTGGTGTACAAGGCGCGCTGCTGAAGACATTCTATGACACGGTGGCGGCATCAGCCATCACTTTTGGAGTGGTCTGCTGGGGAAGTGGCATTACTGCAGCCGATAGGAAGAGACTGAACAAACTGATCAAGAAAGCTAGCTCTGTCCTGGGGCAGCGCCTTGATCCGGTGGAGGAGATAGGAGAGAGAAGGACGGTGGCTAAACTGTCATCTCTGCTAGAGTCCGAGTTCCACCCTATGCAGGACATACTGAATGCACTGAGGAGCTCATTTAGCAGCAGACTACATCATCACAGGTGCACAACCGAGAGGTTTCGCAGGTCCTTCCTACCAACGGCTGTCAGACTGTACAACCTAAGCAGGGCTGCTCGCAGAGATAGCAAAAAGACGTAACAAACTAATAGTTTTTTGAATGCAAAAGATGCAATAGACTTACACAATGGTCCCCCTCCGGCATACAACTAGGAAAATACCGGTTGCTATGGAGAGTGAGAATATGTATGGGCACATAATCATACCATGTAGGATAACTAAGTAGACGGTTGTGCTGTTTCATCCCATCTAGCAACAATGCTCTGCACTGTGTGTGTTTATATATTTACATATTTATTCCATCTAGCTACAATGCTCCGCACTGGGTGTGTTTATGTTTATATATCTATATATTTATTCCATCTAGCTACAATGCTCCGCACTGTGTTTATATATCTACATATTATTCCATCTCGCTACATTGCTCCCGCACTGTGTGTTTACATATTCATATATTTATTCCATCCAGCTACAATGCTCTGCACTGTGTGTCTGTGTGTGTGTATATATATATTTTATAGTAATATGTACATATGTACAGTATATTAGCTGCTCTTGCTTGCTTGTTTTTGTTTTTGTTTTCTTGCCTTCTGATTGTTGCTCTGAGTGTTGCTATCCCTGTGCTGTTGCAATCCTGGAATTTCCCCGTTGTGGGACTAATAAAGGCTTATCTTATCTTATCTTATCTTATCTTATACCAACATTGATTTTCCGCCAAAGTAACACCTCCACTATCCGACTTGACTTCTGCGACATAGCGGACTGTAAGGAATGGACAAACCAGAGAGACAGTTACAAAAGGCAGTTAAATACATGTGTATTCTTTATAAAAGATCTAATGAGTGGAGTGACTACTGTCTAAAATGGGAGTGGGTAGGATGGAATACTGGACTCTGGTCATGGGGATACACCCCACGGAAAGTGCAAAGACGAGTCTGTAATGGACAAAACCTCCTACAACGAATGTCACTGCTAAAAGGGACACCCCCCAGAAAATGTAACCCTGGGAAGTGCAACCCCATCTTTATTACGTTAAAAACCCCATGTGCCTCAGACGCGGGCATGTTTGCATTGGGGGCTTGGGTGACTGGAACAGACCCAGGGGGAAAGTTCAAATTACAGGTTGGGGGGCCCCAAGCATCAACAAGACCAATAACTGGCAGACGATTAAAGGGAAACAGGGAGAAGAAAAAAAGATTACCGTCCTAACCCCACAGGAGATACCTGTTACGAAAGCGATAGAGATTGAGACGGGGTTTGCACAAAAGAATTATTGGTTAGATTGGATAAGCAATACTGCTAGATTTGTAACAAGAGATGAGTGTATTGCCTGTTCCTTTTCCCGCCTGGCGCTCTTAACTGTGCCGTCGCTATTCTCATACAATGAGACATACTGTATGATGAATTTGCATATGACCGAACATCCTGAGCCTAAGTGTAAATCTAGAAACCCCATACCCACTGGCGCCACAAGGGACGCACCCACCTATCTTTACTCCCGTAGCAAATAACTACACCTGCATTACAAAATACAACCTCACCGGACACCCAGTAGGACATGTATTGGGGGATTGGTGCACAGAGTTAATCAATGCCACAACTTGGCCAAATGCCACCAAACTAAAGTACGCCCACTCAGATGTCTATTGGTATTGCGGAGGTTACAAATTAAGAAACACCCTCCCCCATGACTGGTCAGGCACCTGCACCATAGTGTCCTTAATAGCACCCGTTAAGGTAATTCCTACATCGGTATCAGATATCAACCTATGGCAGCAAGGCAATTTTGATCCACCGTTGAACCCAAGACGAGGTAGAGTTGGGAGAAGCGCAACCAACCCTTTTGACCTGTATGTGGGCTCTCCCACATATATTGATGCTATAGGGGTACCCATAGGTGTTCCCAATCAATATAAATTAGTAGATCAGGTGGCAGCTAGGTTTGAGTCAATGATACCATACATTGGGGCAATAATCACTGCCAATAAGAATACAGACTGCATCAACTACATCCATTTCAACGTACAAAAGCTCAACAATATGACTAGAGATGCTATTACTGGCCTGCAAGAACAATTGGCTGCAACTTCCTTGATGACCTACCAGAATAGGATGGCATTGGATTTCCTATTGGCTGAAAAGGGTGGTGTATGCTCTATGTTTGCACAGGACTGCTGCGTCTTTATTCCTAACAACACAGCCCCAGACGGGGTTATAACGCGTGCCTTATCAGGTCTAAAAACCCTGTCCGAAGAATTGGCAGACTACTCAGGTGTTAACGACCCAATAGGGAATTGGTTAGACCAAACGCTGGGTAAATGGAAAACTCTGGTCACTTTGGTATTTATGTCATTGGTAGCAGCAGTAACCACTCTCACCTTATGTGGATGCTGCTGCATACCTTGTATCCGCCACTTATGTTTAAAATGCATCACCACCGCAATCAATGAAAAATTCCCTGCCCCACCTGGCTATCAGATGGTGCAGTGCCAAGAGGAGGTAGTCCCACTGGTTCCCCTCTCTGAGCCCGGGAAAGGAGGAACTGAAGACCCTAAGGCTAGGGGTGACGAGGAGGAGGACCAGTGTGCAATCACAGAGTATTTGTAAACACAATGTGCGACCGGTAACACATAATTCATACATAGCTCACCACACGGATGTAGGGATGTGAGACTTATAGGGTTCTTGCGTTATTTATTTCCATCATGCTAATTACGATTAGGTAGTCTGAATAAGGGTGAAAGTTAGAATCGCTGAATGCCTGAATACAACAATGCATGGATATGGATGTCTCCTAACATTGAACAATATTGTCTACCACCTACCCACTGCTGAACATATAGGTCCCATCACCCAACACACTCATCACAACACAACCACCACTTGTAGATTTCATATAGTCAACAACCATACACTCAAGGCTACTGGGAGATAACTTACAACAGCACATAGATAACTACAGATGTAGTGAATAAGGATAAAACTGTACAGGTTCCATACATTGTGATGGCAACCCCTCAGACCATTATTGGTCCTGCCCCAGCTGAGCCCTTTGTATCGGCACTTGATTAAAGGTGTAGGGTACAGGGAAGATGCATGCCGGAGAGCACCAGACCACCAGGACATGTGCCTGCGACGTAGAAAAGGTCGTAGGGCGAGTGACTGTACGACTTCAGTCCCCAGAAGAATGGACCGGTACCCGAGCGCACCCACCGCACCTCCAGCATGCAAGGTGGAGCCAGGAGCTCAAGCCTTCCAACACCAGCATCTCCACCTCTGTTCAGCGACAAGGGGGGTGGCATCCCTGGGACAGCATCACTGAACTGTTCACTGGCTGGATTGGATGTTCCATACCCTCTGCTGCACCCACCAGACTGTCCTGTAGATCTCATGGGACGAGATGTGCCTCTCAGAGCGTAGGCACACAGTTGTTTGGCTTCTAATGGTACCGGTGTGTGTCAACGAGATGGGACTGTGCTCCACTGTTGCGGACACGGGAAGCAGACACAGAGGAAGGTCAAACCTCTGTCGCAGCTGTGTGATGAATGCAACCAAACTTTACCATGTGAGCCCTGGCAAGGGTCAACCGGTAGACAAAGGTTTCGTGGGCTTCGTGGATGGGCCCTATTTGACCCTATGACCCCCACACGGTCCACTCCACTGGACAAAGAACTATGATCAGGAGGAGACCTCGATGGGGGTGCAGGACCTGGTGACATTTCATCTCTGAGGCATCGCTGCACCGCGCTAAGGTGTCCACAAGGGGGGAGGCAAGGGTAGCAGAACCAATGGTGCAAGCCTCTTGGGTTGTCACACAATGCAGGAACCTGCCTTATTTGCCATCTGTTAATTGTTAGTCTCACACCATACATGGTTGACATGATAAAATCATGTCAAAGGGGGGAGTGAAAGGGTTAATGTAAAGTTAGTGCCAAAATAATAATTCTGTAGGTAATCTCCCATTATGCTCTACACATATTCCATACAAATTCTGTTTGCATGCTTATGAACAATTATGTTATGGTAAACTGATAAAACAGGAATGAGACAAAGCTATATAGCTCTTTCTCTCTCGCTCTCTCTCTCTTAGGTCAGGTCTTTCACATTAGATACACACCCAGACTCAACACCCACGCACACTGTTGATAGCACATTCTAGAATGAAGTGGCGTGTTCAGTGGATGGCCTATTTCTGCCATAGATAGATTAGCCAATCAGATAGTTGTGTATAAGCCCATCCTATTGTACTGGGTTGCCCCCACCCGAGAAGATGACTGTAACCCACATCTGGAAGTCGGGATCAGTCTAACGATGTTCCCAAGGGGACAGCATCAAACTGATCCAGCGCTGCTTGCTTTACTTGTGACTTCTAAATAAATGTTTCATCATAAAATTGAAGAAATCTCCGGCTTGTTCTTGGATTTTTCAATCAAAGAATTGGGTATTTTTCTAACATAGCCCAACGACGCCCTGAAAGGTGACATACTGGCTGCAGAAGAGACAGTTAGGTTATGGGCATATTCTATCCAAGGCAGATGACTGCTCCATGATGATGGGCTGGAGGTGATGACGCAGCGCAGAGCAGCCTCCAGCTCCTGATTTGCCCGCTCACACTGCCCGTTGCTCTGGGGGTGATGACCAGAGGACAGGCTCACTGTAGCCCCCAAAGCGTTACAAAAACTCCTCCACACGCTGGAGATGAACTGCGGGCCCCGGTCAGAGACAATGTCCGCGGGGATCCCATGCAGGCACACGACGTGCTGCACCAGAAGATCCGCTGTGTCACGTGCTGTTGGAAGCACACACAGGGGAATGAAGTGGGCAGCCTTCGAAAAGCGGTCCACGATGGTCAGCACGGTGTCTAACGTGTTGGATACCAGGAGACCGGTTACAAAGTCCAGCGCCACATGAGACCACGGCCTCCCAGGGACCGGCAGGGGGTGAAGAAGGCCAACCAGCGGAGAAGAAGATGTCTTCCCAGTGGCACACTGGGGGCAGGCACGAACGTAGCCGATGACGTCCTTCCGAAGCCCTGGCCACCAGAACAATCTTTGGAGCAACTCCACCAATCGGGAGATCCCAGGGTGGCAGGCGAATTTGGAAGAATGGGCCCAGTGGATCATATCACCCCGAACAGCAGATGGTATGAACAGTCTCCCGGCAGGGCCTCCGCCCGGGTCCGGTTCGGTTTCTTGGGCCTTCAAGACCTTATCCCTGATGGCCTAGGAGAGGGCGCCCATGACGCATGAGGCCGGGAGGATGGTGTGCTCCTGCTTCTCAGCGGCCTCTGAGACAAACTGCCTGGACAGGGCATCTGGCTTTGCGTTCTTTGACCCCGGGCGGTAGGTGATGGTGAACTGGAAGCGCCCGAAGAACAGGGACCAACGCGCCTCTCGAGCATTCAGGCGCTTAGCCGTCCTCAGGTACTCCAAGTTGTTATGATCCGTCCAGACCACAAAGGGTAGCGAGGCCCCCACCAGCCAGTGCCGCCACTCCTCCAGCGCGGGCTTGACCGCCAGGAGTTCCCTGTCGCCGACGTCATAGTTCCTCTCAGCGGGTGACAGTCGCCAAGAGAAAAAGGCACAGGGGCAGATCACTCTGTCCACCGGGGAGCGCTGTGAAAGTACTGCCCCCACCCCCGAATCAGAGGCATCCACCTCGACCAGACACTGCAGCGCGGGGTCCACCTGCGTCAAGACCCGGGACGAGGAGAATTCCGCCTTCAGGTCCGCAAAGGCCGATGCAGCCTCCTCTGTCCACCAGAACGGCACCTTGGGGGAGGTGAGGCGGGTCAGGGGGTCAGCGATCGAGCTGTATTTGGGCACAAACCGCCGGTAGAAATTGGCAAACCCCAGAAATTGTTGCAACTGTTTCCTTGACAACGGTGGGGGGGGGGATCCACCACCGCCCTCACCTTCTCTGGATCCGGAATGACCTGGTTGTTCGAGATGATAAAACCCAGAAAGGAGGTCTTCTCGGTGTAGAATTTGCACTTTTCAGCCTTCACGAAGAGTTCGTTCTCGAGCAGCTGTTGAAGGACCCGCCTCACGTGAACCTGATGCTCCTCCCGGGATTTAGAGAAGATCAGGATGTCGTCCAGGTAGACGAAAACGAAGGACCCCAGGAAATCCCGGAGGACGTCATTGATGAGCCGCTGGAAGACGGCCGGAGCGTTGGTGAGCCCAAACGGCATGACGAAGTACTCAAAGTGGCCGCTGGGGGTCCAGAATCCTGTCTTCCACTCATCGCCCTCCCGGATCCGCACGAGGTGGTAAGCGCTGCGGAGGTCCAATTTTGTGAACCAGGAGGCCCCCTGGAGGGAGTCGAAGGCAGAGTCCATCAGAGGTAAGGTGTATTTGTCCTTGATGGTAATATCATTTAGAGCCCGGAAGTCGATGCAGGGGTGAAGAGAACCGTCTTTCTTTCCCACGAAGAAGAAGCCTGCCCCCACCGGTGATGATGATGGCCGGATGATGCCCGAGCTGAGCGACTCCTTGATGTACGCCTCCATAGCCTCACGCTCCAGAGCCGATAAGCTGTACAAGCGGCTCGACGGCAGGGGGGTGCCCCGGCGGTGGGGGGGGGGGGGAGAGACAGCGCCTGGGCCTTGCTGAACACCGCTCCAAGGTCGTGGAATTCCGAAGGTACCCTGGACAAGTCGGGGGGTGGAAGAGCGGGAAGGGTGGGAGAGGGGGACCGCAGGAGAACAAGCTGCTGATTGGAGACAAGCACTCAAGCAGAACGGGCTCCAGGCGAGAATGCTGCCAGTCGAAGGTGGGGTTGTGCAAGCGCAGCCATGGGTAACCCAGGATGACCGGGGCAGCCAAGGTGGAGAGGACGAACAACCGGAGATCCTCACGATGGTTCCCTGAAATGATGGGCGCAACCGGGGCAGTCCGGTGCGTTACCTCCTCTAAGGGAGCCTTTGACAGGGTGATGAGGTTAAGGGGGGTTGGCAGAGCCTGGCAGGGAAGCCCCAATCGGGTTGCCAGTTCTTTAGAAATAAAGATCTGTTCAGCCCCCGAGTCCACCAGTGCGTGTGTGAGGAACTCAGTGCGGTTGTGACAAAACCTAATAGGCAGGAGACTCTTGGATAGCGGATTAGATCGGGATGAGTCCGCGAGACCCCTATAGCGACTCGCGGAACCCCCCCCCCCTCTTTGGCCGAACCGGGCAGGACTCGATGTCATGCTGGTCATTCCCGCAATACATGCAGAGGCCCAGGTCCCGGCGGCGCTGTCTCTCTGCCTGTGAGATTTTAGTACGTCCCATCACCATGGCCTCAGAGTCAACCGGGCCCTCTAACGCGGGCAGAGCCAAGGTGGGAGACAGGGAGGAACGGCGAAAAGGTTTACTCGAACGGCCGGAGGATCTCCGTTCGGCCGCTCACTCCCTCATCCTATTATCTAAGCTAATGGCCAGAGAAATGAGCTTGGTGAGCCGCTCAGGCTTATCTAGGCAGGCCAGCTCATCCCGTAGGCTAGGGCTCAACTTCCGCCGCTATCACCTGGTAGTCGACAGCGTAATCGGCCACCGACCGACTACCCTGGCGAAGGTTTAATAAACGGGTGGTTAGCACACTATCACGATCCGAGTGGTCAAATATTTCATGGAAATATCGGACAAATTGGGCGTAGGAGAGATTAGCGTAGCTGGGTTTTGTCATTATGGCGTAAGCCCATGCTAACGCTCGCCCTTCGAAGAGATTAACCACGTAACCGATACGGCTGTGATCGGAGAGGAAGTCCCCGGGAACGCGCTGAAACACCGTCTCACACTGGAGAATGAAACCCCACGCCTCCCCGAGCTTCCCATTGAAGCGTGTGGGCATGGGGATCGGCATGAGACACGTGAGCGCACCTGGGCTAGCCTGGCTAGATGGGGAGCTAACGGGAGTTGGCCTGCTGCTCTGGGCCGGAGGGAACGCCCGCTGTCTTTCCAGGTGATCCAACCGGCTGTTAATCTGACCTAGCTGGTTCAGAATAACCTGCTGCTGGTAAGTAATCTGGTGAACTTGAGCCTCCAAGATGTTAAAGCGGTGTGCGAGCCCGCTGTTCGCTGGGTCACTCTAACGGAGCCGTACTGACAATGTCGGACCCAGGGAACACGCACACACAGACTCAAGTTCAATACAATGATCTTTATTGAATAACCAGCAGGTGTGTGGGTGTGTGTATGCGGTGTGTGAATGTTGTGTGGGTGAACGAGCTGCAGCCGGGGGTAAACAGAGCGCCGTACAGCCTGGCAACCCTAGAGAAAGAACCAAACACAGGTGTTAATTTCGGCCGTGTTATGATGGATGGAGAATAAACAGGGCTTACTTGCAGATGTCCTGGAGTTGGTGTCGGCTTGGGCTTTGGGCCTCCTGCCAGGGAGACAACGCCTGCTGAGCGCACCTGGTGAAGCGTTGTGATGTGCGGCGTGGAGAGAGGAGCGGTTCCGCTGCCGCGAGGGAGAAAACCGCCACCGGAGGGATCCACCTGTGGACAGGGGAGAGCCTGGGAGAAGAGGTAAGATTCGAATTTGCTGAGCTTACGTGCCAACGGAGAGTCCAATGATGTAGCGCAGGGCTGAGTAGAATCAGGGCGTGCGCAGGACGAAAAGCGTATCATAGCAGACGGCTCCGTGCCCGTGCCCGTGCCCGTGCTCCGTGACGTCACCAGCCTACAATCTAAGTTGCAAACACTGGAATTAAAATGGAAACGTCTGGAAGATAACGTCCTGGACTTGGAATCCCATTCACGACGGAATAATTTGAGGCTAGTGGGACCTCCTGGAGGGAGCGGAGGGATGGGACCCATGTTCCTTATTGGAAAAGTGGATTCCAGAAGCGCTGAACAACGCGGATCTGCAGTCATCGGTTGTTTTAGAGAGAGCTCACTGAATTGGCCCACCGTGAGATAATAAGACACCACCAAGGACGCTGATTATGAAGTTCCTCAACTACAAAGACAAGATGACAGTCACCAATGCGGCGCGAGCTAAAGGGGAAATTAAATACCAGGACCAACAGGTGCGGTTCTACCCAGATTTGGCTACAGGAATTCAACAATTAAGGAGGCAGTTCGACCCCGCCCGCAAAGAGCTGCGCAACCTCGGGATTCGTCACGGAGTGATTCATCCGGCAAGACTGCTGGTCACATATAAAGGGAGAACCCACACCTTCAAGACCCCTCAAGAGGCGCAGGAGCTCATCAAGCAGATCCAAAAGGAAACTGGTGGGAGCTAAGCATGAACATGACAAAGGTAGAACTTTTAAGCATATGTATAGACATCTGATTGATCTGAAACATATAACATGTCTACAAAATACAGACTGTATTAAAAAAAAAAAAAAAAAGCTATGATGTACAAAGTTGCTATAAAACTTGGTGGCTCAGCCCCACACCCGGGAGGCAGGGGTTCAAATCCCGGCCGGGTCATGCCGAAGACCATGTAAAAAAGTGGAACTTCCTGCCGTCCAGCTTGGTGCTCAGCAATAATGGAATGGAGGAGGGAAATTTGTGGCGGTGCCTTGCATGGCAGCGACCCTCTGATTCTACACTTGGGGTGTGTGTGATTAACACTGTAGATAGGTAAAACATAATCTCGTTCTACTGTACATGATTGGTTGTACAGTTGAATGACAATAAGGGTGATTTAATTTTTAATTTTAATTTAATTAAATTAATTAATTAATTAATTATGCTGAAAAAACTACAGAAGAGAGTTAATGTCATAAGAATAGTAGTAGAGTCAGGGTGATTGAGAGGAGAATGAGCGAGTGGTTTGACTGATCCTCGCAGGTGTGGAACAGTCACTAGCTATAACGGCAGACAGAATTTTTTTTGATTTTGGGGGGATTACCATGAATGTGGGGAAGGGGAATCTGTTTTTGTTTAGTTTATAGGATGAATGTTCTATCATTCATGTTTTTGCTTCTCTGTAAGAGTATGTTCAAAAACTTAAACAAGTTATGAATAAAATAAAGGACATAGATTCAAAAATTGTATTTTTACAAGAAACTCATCTATTAGAGGAGGATGTAAAAAGAATTAGGAGAAGATGGCAAGGTAACGTGTTCACCTCATCATTTTCATCCCGAGCTATGGGAGTTATGATTCTCATACATAAAACAGTCCCATTTCAAATGAAAAATGTAATTAGAGACAAATTTGGAAGATATCTAATCATCCAAGGATCTTTGTTATTAGAAAATATAAATCTGGTGAACTTATACGGCCCCAATATTGATGATCAAAACTTCTTTGTTAATTTATTCCTCACTTTAACATCACTTACAGGGCAACATATAATAGCAGGGGATTTTAATTGTACATTGAATCCCAGTATAGATCGATCAACAGGACTGGACTGTACGCGCAATGGATGTAGGATGACCATTAATCATTTTATGAAAGAATCGAGATTGCTAGATATATGGAGAGAAATGAAACCACAAGTCAAAGCCTATTCTTGTTATTCTAATATCTATAAGACATTCTCACGTGTTGACTATTTTTTGATCTCTACAGAATTAAGGTCCAAGATTCAAAACTGTTTCTATGATAATATTGTGATCTCTGATCATGCACCCTGCTGTCTAGTATATGTAGATAAGAAATTGACAAAGGACCCAGTTAGGTGGCATTTTCAACATAAATGGCTTCAGGATGAGGAATTTGTTAAGTACATAGAAAAACAGATGAGTTCTTTGATATCAATACTACACAAACAACGGCCTGTATAAAGTGGGAGGCTTTCAAAGCTTTTATTAGGGGGCATATTATTAGTTATACAGGTTCAAAATCTAAGAAGACCCGAGAGGAGAGAGTCCAATTGGAACGTAAAATATAAATCCTTCAAGAAAAGGTGTATGCAGGAAGTAACCCACAGTTAGAGAACAAATTACTGATTCTGAGAGCTGAATATGACAAAAAAGCAGCGAATAGAGCTGCCTTGAGTCTTCTAAGATTGAAGCAAACTTTTTATGAACAAGGTGAAAAATCAGGAAAATTATTGGCATGGCAGATTAAACAATTAGAATCTAAAACACCAATTACCAGTATTATAAGTAACGGACAGGTAGTTATAGATCCTTTAGAAATTAATAGTGCCTTTAGAGATTATTATGGAAAACTATATGATACAAAAAATGAAACTGACTTAACAAAACTAAATGGGTTTTTGGGTGGATTATCTATACCATGTATTCCAAATGAAAACAGGGAGATACTGGAGTCTAAAATTAGTCAAGAAGAAGTTGGGCTAGCCATTGATGATATGAAATCAGGAAAAAGTGCAGGACCAGATGGTCTTCCAGTTGACCTCTATAAAAAATTTAAGACTAAATTAATAAAACCACTGTTGGAAATGGTTTTAGAAGCATTTCAAAATGGTAATTTACCATCATACATGAATAATGCCTTAATTATACTGTTGCCAAAACCAGGTAAACCCCCTAATAAATGTGAAAACATGAGACCAATAAGCCTATTAAATGCTGATCTTCAAATAATCTGTAAAATTTTAGCAAAACGACTACAAGAAATATTACCAAATATTATTAACCGAGATCAGAATGGCTTTATAATGGGAAGACAAGGCTTCCATAATGTAAGAAGACTATTTAATATTATTTATTCTAATAAAGAAGCACCGGATACAGCTCTCCTATCATTGGACGCCGAAAAGGCCTTTGATAGGGTCGAATGGCCCTATTTTTTTTGAAGTCCTACAAAGGTTTGGACTTGGAAATAATTTCATAAAATGGGTCCAGAAAATATACAATAATGCTACAGCAGAAATTCTAACACACAGCAATATCTCAAAATCAATAAAAATCAATAGAGGATGTCGACAAGGCTGTCCACTTTCACCCTTATTGTTTACTATGGCAATTGAACCTTTAGCGATGGCAGTACATTTACATCCACAAATATATGGAATTAAAGTAGGACCAACAGAACATAAAATCTCCCTGTATGCTGATGACATAATTTTGTTTATGTCGAATTTTAAAAAATCAATTCCGACCTTGTTAAATTTAATAAAGAACTTTGGGGATATATCAGGATATAAAATAAATAAAACAAAATCTTCAATATTAATGCTAAATGAGACCCAGAGAAATCATCCAGCTCCTGAGGTAAACCAATTCAATGTTGTAAATCAGTTTAAATATTTAGGAATTCAAATTTTGCCTAAGCTAGAATCAGTCGTCAATGCCAACAATGAAGCCTTAATGACAAATATTAATGAGTTGCTTCAGAGATGGATGCCACTACCAATGTCGATGATCGGGAGAATTAATATACTTAAAAGTAATATCTTACCAAAAATACTTTTTTTATTTCAAAACATTCCTTTACCGCCACCTTCAGATCTATTCTCAAGAATTAAAAAAAAAGTTAGTGGAATTCATATATGGAACAATAGGAAGGCTAGATTACGTTTGTCCTTACTATATTTACCATTTGATCGTGGAGGTCTGAAATATCCAAACTTTATGTTGTATTACTGGTCAGCACAACTGAGGTCTATGACATATTATTTTTCATCAAATGATCTTCCTCACTGGACTGAAATGGAATCATACAATTTACCTTTACCTCTTCCCTTATTCATATACTCAGACTCGGCTAAAAAACTACAGAAGCAAGTTAAAAATCCAATTGTAAAGCACATGATCAAAATATGGTGTGAAACCAAAAAATATTTAAAAGAACCACATTCACTGTCACAATTTAGCCCAATATGGGGTAATCAATATTTTACACCAGGGAGAGCGGATACTGTAGTTAAAGTATGGAAAGATTCAAGACTTATATTTGTCACGCTCAGATAATATAATGTCTTTTGAAGAACTGAGGATTAAATTCAATCTTAATAGAACACACTTTTTTAAATATCTTCAGCTTAGCAATTTTATTCGATCAAATCAAAATAATGCTCTCACCCGACCTACTTATTCATCCTTGGAAAAAATTTTGATGAAAGATAGTAAGAGAAGGGATATTATTTCAGAGTTTTACAACTCATTGACACTATTCTCAAGTGAAAACTCACAGAAAAGACTGAATTACTGGAATGAGGACCTGCAAATTGAAATTTCAGAGGAGGGTAACAATTGAAAAAATAATTTCAAAACAAATCACATTGAACCCTAAACTGTTTTTGTTAAGTCTGTATCCAGAAAAACATAACTTTAATAAGAGTGAAAGAGCATTCATAGACCTCAGTTTGCTTAATGCCAAAAAATGTATTGCACTACTGTGGAAAAAGATTCATAGACCAGATGTGACTCAGTGGTTAAGACAAACGTTAACAAACCTTCCACTAGAAAGAATAACATATATACTAAAATCAAAGGAAAATGTGTTTGAGAATATATGGAGACCTTTCATTAATTATGTAAAAAATTTAAACATAACATCTGAAGAAGAAGGTGAATGATATGTGTGGACCTTGCAAATTCCAAGCTGTTGAATGTATATTATGTATTCTTATGTAATAGATTACCTAGACTAAACAGAGGAGCATTGTTGTTGACTTGTGTTTGTTAATGGTTGTTGTTGTTTTTATTACACAATATTTTTTTATTTATTTTTTTGTTATTGTTCTTTTTAATTTTTAAATTACTTTTGTGTTAGTGTCTGATTGTTTGTGCCATGTTTGTAAAAAAAAAAAAAGGTTCAATAAAAAATATTGTGGAAAAAAAAAAGTCTCAAGTGTTGAAGAGTCCAGCTTTGTATAAAACGGCCAAGTCAGTATACCACTAAAGGCTCAAAGTCGCTAAAATAATCCAGAGGTTAAACTGGCTGTTAATGTCATTTAAGCCCTTCATGGCGTCGACAACATGGAACCGGCATTTCACTTTGAAACGGATGGCAGCGAGTTATTGCAAACGAGCAGGTTTAAAACACACATTAAAGTAACATTAAACATTAAAGTTAAGAGTATTGCAAGAAGGAAAATAGTTTAATATAAAACACAGCTGTCTTACCTTGGAATGTCCTTTACAAATGAAGATATTCAAATTGAAGTATGGAGGAAAAACGTAAAAACTGTCCAAAATATCCAGTAGATTCTCCAGAGGTGTTAAAATATATATGTATATATTGTGAAGGAATGAAAGAATGAGACATGAGAAGCCCAAACTGTGCACCAGGAGTGCACCAGAGGAAAAGTGGAAAAACACAGACCGTACTGCTTATGCAAAGGGCTGCAAACTAACAAAAAAGTTACATGAAAATGGCACAAAATCACCAGGAAAAAAAAAAACGTTTAAGTACAAAAGGTCCGAAATCATGTGAAAATGTTAGAAATGCTACAGAGTCAGAGCTGAGGGCTGAACTACTATTTACACGGTAAAAACGCCGAAATCAGGAGCAAATATACACAAACTCGCTGCTCCTTTCGCCTCCGTTCCTGAAGCAAATAAAAATAAAAACACTCCAAAAATCTCACAGTCACTACTAAAACTACTATTTACTATTCTGAACTGTTATTTACACGGTCAAAACGCCGAAATCAAATCAGAAATAGACAAACACACTCACCAGCAAAGCTCAAAGGCAGGCATCAATCATGTAGCAATCATGTAGCAATATATTGCACATAATTTAGTTATCTATTTATTTTTTTAAATTTTATATTTACTTATTTTTGTAGGTTTTTTATTTGGGTTCTAAATCTTTTATTGGGTTTTAGACTTTTGAGTTTTTAACCTCTTTGACTCGTCTTTAACTTTCTAATATGACCCTTCTCTCTTATCTCCTTGGGTTTTTTTCCCTCTTATCTCTTTGTCTTATGTCCTGATTGATGGAGCCTTGAGTACTTTCATCATGTTTATAGTCAGCTTCATGTGTGCCTGTGTTTGTGTTCATGTTGAATGTAATTGTGGTTTGTAAATATGGATGTCACCTGACTGCAAAACAAATCTACCTACGGGTACAAATAAAGCAACCTGAACCTGAACCTGAACCTGAACCTGAACCGTAGTAGCACATTCAGAAGTTGGCCAGTAAGTGAGAAGAGACAGATAAAAAAAATGTGCTAATAAGAAACATTTGCTGTTGATGCAGTATGTTTAAAGCAGCTTGAATTTTCATCTTGGTCATGTAGAGGCTCATCTAAACCTCACATCTGCTGTACTAAAAGGGCGGCCCCAGTGTAAAACTTGCAGCAAGAAAGGGAATGTGGCGCAACATCAAGAGAGGCTCTGATAAAACAAGCAAAGTTCAGCAGGAGAAGGTTGTAAAAGTTGGTGGTGTCCATCTATGAAAATACAAAACTAGTGGATTATTGCTACTTCAGTTACTATTGCAAAGCATTTTGCTATTATTGTATATACTGAATTTAAGAAAGCTTATTTTTATGCTTATCCAAGTGTGCATGATGTGCATATAAATACACACACAGTCATGCATGTCAATGCAGATCTTCTTCACCACTAGTACAAATACAGTCTCATCCTGTAAGAAACACTGCTGTACCAGGTACAGGTGCATCTCAATAAATAAATTAGAATATCATTGAAAAGTTAATTTATTTCAGTAATTCTATTCAAAAAGTGAAACTCATTATATATTCAATACACACAGAGGGATGTATTTCAAGTGTTTGTTTCTTTTTATTTTGAAGATTATGGCTACAGCCAATGAACACCCCAAATTCAGTTTGCCAGAAAATTAGAATATTACATAAGACCAATAAGACCACAGATGTGGTCTATATTAATCATATATTCCATAACCTACATATGTTGAAGCATGTGAGAATGTTTGGTGATTACATATGTAAGGCGACTTCACACCTCAGAACAGGACAAAGAGTCTCAACCGCCAGTGAGGATCAAAGAGCTTCCCAGGCACTGCGGTGGAGACCGGATGGATTGCCCTGACCCCCCAGGGCCAAGAGGAGGAGTACGAAGATAATGGGGGGATTAAGATAATGAGGGATGTCAGCTTTGGATATGCATGTCTTTTGTTATGTGCGAGTATAAGTTCATAGAGCCAAAGGTGTTCGGCCTCTGACTTCTTCTGCTGCTGCACCTAGATGAGACTTGTTAGAGGAGCTGATAATAAACTTTGGTTTATGAATCACATCGCCTCGTTATTTCAAGCTCCTCTACACTGGTGACCCTGACGCGAGAATGGACCAGAGGCGTTCCCCCGCGATCGACTCATCTGTGGCGACCCAAGCAGACGCCGGCGCCCATGCAGACAGAGGAACAGATGGACGACGTTCCCCCACGGCAGAAGTGATAGAGAGGGCTCAACCGAGCACCAGCGCCGCGGAGAGAGCCGAAGCAAGGCACTCTCACCCTGCGGACACATCAGTGACGGTCTACACAAACGCCGTCACCGTCAACCTGCTGGACTTCTGGCAGGAAGACCCCGCCTCGTGGTTTCAGCAAGCTGAAGCCCAGTTTGCACTTGCGGGCATCACGGCTGACGATACAAAGTTCTATCACATTGTCGCCAAACTCAACGCCGCCACTTCGAGATGTGCGCGGAGCATAATCCAACGGCCGCCGGCCTAGGACAAATATGAAGAACTGAAAGCGACCATCGTGGCAAATTACATCCCCTCAGCCGAGGAGAGAGCCGAGAGGATCCTGGCGGTCTACGGCCACAGAGGAGGCAGACCCAAGGCCCTCATGGAGGACTTGCTGCAACTTAAAGAAGAGGACAACGACAACTTCCTCTTCCATTTCATATTCCTCAGTACGCTGCCGCCACACATGAGAGGGACGCTGGCCAACATGCGATGCAGCACCCAGCAAGACTTCCGCACGCTGGCTCACGAAGCTCAACGGCTCGTCAACGCCTGCAAGGAACAGACACCCACAGCAGCATCCGCAGACCTCAATGCTGATGTCCGGAGCCACGAGGAGCCACAAATCACCGAGCAGAACTAGCCCGCAGTGACAGCGACACGGCCAGGACGCAACAGACGGAGCGACGTTTGTTATTACCACCACCGCTTCGCTGAGAAGGCTTACAAATGCGTTCCCCCCTGCAAATTCACAATTTCGGGAAAACGCCGAAGCCGAGAGCCGTTAACAGCGGCGGTTCTCGGCGAAAAAAGCAAGCTTTTATATGTGACGGACGGACACACCGGCAAGCGGTTCCTTATCGACACGGGAGCTCAACTAAGTTTTGTCATGCCCTCCCAAGCAGACCGGGCCATGGGCCCCCGGGGCAATGGAGCGGTGGCAGCCAACGGCTCCACCATCGACACTTTTGGCGAAAAGAGCCTGCACCTCTGCATCCACGGCCGCAACTACAGATGGACATTTGTTGTAGCGGCGGTGAGTTTTAACTTGTTGGGCGCAGATTTTTTGTGTGCACATGGGTTATTAGTTGATCTAGCGAACAGGCGCTTGGTTAATGCACTGTCCTTTGCTTCTATTCCCTGCTCAGCTCGACTTTCTCCACCACCCGTGCAGGCTAGCGTCACCACAGCAGGAGGTAAGTTTGATCAACTCCTCACCCAATTTCCAGCACTCACAATTCCCAAATTCTCAGCCACAGTGGCTAAACACGGGGTTGAACATTTTATTCCCACAACGGGCCCACCCGTATTTGCCAAAGCTCGGCGCTTAGACGCGGCCAAGCTCGCCATAGCTCGGGACGAGTTTACCACCCTTGAAAAATTAGGCATTATCAGACGCTCGAAAAGCCCCTGGGCCTCACCACTTCACATGGTTCCGAAAACCGACGGTTCTTGGAGACCGTGCGGCAAGTACCGCAGATTAAACAATGCGACAGTGCATGACCGCTACCCAATTCCTCACATTCGAGATTTTTCACTGCATCTGGCGGGTGCGCGCATTTTTTCAAAAATAGACCTGGTCCGCGGTTATCATCAAGTCCCAGTTCGAGCAGAGGACATTCCTAAAACAGCTGTAATAACCCCTTTCGGCCTTTTTGAATTTTTGCGAATGCCTTTCGGCCTCAAAGGCGCGGCTCAAACCTTTCAGCGGATGATGGACGCAGTATTACGCGACCTCCCTTTTGTTTTCGTCTACCTCGACGATATGCTGGTAGCCAGCCCGTCTGAGGAAGAACACGAGCGGCATCTCACTATGGTTTTTCAGAGGCTAGAAGAGCACGGGTTAATAATCAATCCAGCCAAATGCAAATTCGGTGTGTCACAAATTGATTTTTTAGGACACAGAGTTTCTCCGAAGGGGGCAGTCCCACTTCCAGACAAAGTTCACGCGATAAAAAGTTTCCCACGGCCACAAACAGTCAAATCGCTGCAAGAATTTTTAGGAATGGTTAATTTTTACAACCGTTTCCTCCCCCACGCAGCTCAGCTCATGCAGCCCCTATATGACGCGCTCAGAAAACAAAAAGCTTCCAACGCGGTCAAATGGACCCCGGAGCGCGAACGCGCCTTTGCGGAAGTAAAAAGCGCCCTAGCTAATGCCACATTGTTGGTTCACCCCGATCCCTCGGCCCGCATTGTGCTAACCACAGATGCTTCGGACCTGGCTATAGGGGCAGGTGTAGAACAACATGTCAGCGGAATCTGGCAACCTTTAGCATTCTTCAGCAAATCGCTAAACCAAACTGAGCGTAAATACAGCACTTTTGACAGGGAGCTGCTAGCGCTTCATTTATCCATCCGCCACTTCCAGTTCTGGTTAGAAGGGTGGAGTTTCACGGCTTTTGCAGACCACAAACCGCTCACCTTTGCCATGGCTAAAATTTCCGAACCATGGTCAGGCAGGCAACAAAGACAGCTGGCTGCGATTTCAGAGTTCACCACAGACATTTGACATGTGGCAGGCAAACTTAACGTGGTAGCAGACTACCTCTCTCCTGCTGTGACATCGCCAGAGCGCGAGGAGACAGATTATACTACCTCAGCTGCAGAACTCTTCGTCAATGCGGACACATACGCAGCACCAATCCATGCAGGGATAGATTATGCAGCCATGGCAGAGGAGCAAAGTAGTGACGTGGACGTGCGCGCACTCTTGTCTGGACCAACAGGGTTAAGGCTGGAGGAAAGGGGTTTACGTGACGGCGTGCCCCCCCTAATATGCGATATCTCAACCGGCCGACCTCGCCCGTTAGTCCCAGCTACATGGCGCCGCCGTATTTTCGACTCGATTCACTCCCTCGCGCACCCAGGTGTGCGCGCCTCGGTTAAAATGGTCGCCAAAAAGTTTGTGTGGCCTGGCCTGCGCAAAAACGTAAAAGAATGGGCAAAAACTTGCATTTCTTGTCAGCGCGCCAAAATACACAAACACACAAAAGCCCCTCTGGAGCCTTTTCCAATCCCTGCTAGAAGGTTCGACCACGTTCATGTCGACCTCGTGGGGCCACTACTTTCCTCCCAAGGTTTCACACACCTGTTAACAATGATAGACCGCACCACGCGCTGGCCAGAGGCAGTCCCTCTGGCGTCAACCACAGCGGAGGAAGTCGCTCGCGTTTTTTTGACAAACTGGGTGGCACGTTTCGGCGTCCCATCGGACATCACGTCCGATAGGGGGCCTCAATTTGTCTCGGAGCTTTGGTCAGCCATGGCCAGCAGCTTAGGGGCGACAATTCACCGCACCACCGCTTATCACCCTCAGGCTAATGGGTTATGCGAGCGTTTTCACAGATCTTTAAAGGCCGCCCTCAGAGCCTCACTAACGGATACAAATTGGGTAAATAAACTTCCCTGAGTTTTATTGGGGTTGTGTGCTGCACCCAAAGAGGATCTAGACGCCTCTCCAGCAGAATTAGTTTTTGCACAACCTGTCAAGCTCCCAGGTGAATTTTTACCAGAGAACCCGGAGCCAGGGCATTTTCCAGCCCCGAGGTTTTTAGGTAGCAACGGACCGGGCTCTCTCCCCGGACCGGCACATCACTCTTTTCCACAGGTTTTTGTCCCACAAGCTTTAAAGAACGCTGAATTCGTTTTTGTTAGGCATGAAGCTTTAAAACCAACTTTCCGCCCACCATACGATGGGCCATTCAGAGTGCTGGAACCTGGTGATAAACACTTTGTGCTTGATTTTGGGGATAGAAAAGAAACAGTCAGCATTGACAGACTTAAACCTGCCTTCTTGTTGAGAGACGAGCCTGCACGGTTGGCGAGAGCACCTCGGTGGGGTAGACCCCCCAAGAGAAAAGACTCAGCCCCCCTGCAGGGAACAAATAATCACTCTCCTCCCCAAGCTGCAGATTCCTTACAGGAAGGTCCCAGCAGGACGCCCAAGCGGACCCACAGCAGTTTCGGGAGAAGATTAAAACCCAGACGGTACAGAGACTGAAGCAAACTACTCAACAGTTGTTCACTAATTGTGCTGTAACAGTTTAGGACTGACTTGTGATTTTACTGTGCTGTTATGATTACCACTGAACTCTCTTAGGAGCATGTCTGCTGGAAAGTTTCTTCTGTGGCAAGAGGTGTAGCAGTTAGTATGTCATAGTAATTATCTTAAACTGTGAATTTTTCTATTGTCCTTTTCTTAGTCGTTTGGGGGGGGGGCTGTGGTCTATATTAATCATATATTCCATAACCTACATATGTTGAAGCATGTGAGAATGTTTGGTGATTACATATGTAAGGCGACTTCACACCTCAGAACAGGACAAAGAGTCTCAACCGCCAGTGAGGATCAAAGAGCTTCCCAGGCACTGTGGTGGAGACCGGATGGATATCCCTGACCCCCCAGGGCCAAGAGGAGGAGTACGAAGATAATGGGGGGATTAAGATAATGAGGGATGTCAGCTTTGGATATGCATGTCTTTTGTTATGTGCGAGTATAAGTTCATAGAGCCGAAGGTGTTCGGCCTCTGACTTCTTCTGCTGCTGCACCTAGATGAGACTTGTTAGAGGAGCTGATAATAAACTTTGGTTTATGAATCACATCGCCTCGTTATTTCAAGCTCCTCTACAACAGAGAACTATGGGGTATTGTCAAGAAAACGATGCGAGACACCAGACCCGACAATGCAGATGAGCTATCAAAGCAACTGGGGCCTCCATAACACCTCAGCAGTACTGCAGACTGAGCACCTCCATGGCAAGCCACGCTGGCCACACTGACGCAGTAATTCACGCAAAAGAAGCCCCAATCATGTATTGAGTGCATACATGGACATCCTGTTCAGTCAGCCAACATTTCTATTGAAAATTCCTTTTTTCTTACTGGCCTTCTAATTTTCTGAGAAACTGAATTTGGGGTCTTCATTAACTGTAAGCCATAGCCATCAAAATCAAAAGAAACAAACAGCTGCGATATAACACTGTGTGTTGGTGGTAGCAGACAGACTGGCGTTTTGCTTCGTGTTTTTTTTTTTAATGCGAGTATCTGGCTCTAAAAGTGGTTATAAATATTTTAAGTGGTGCTCTTCAGTATTTACGTTATTACGTTGAACATTTCAAACGAAAAGTCAATAATTAATGCATTATTACGTCACCTGGTAAATCATTCACCTGTCCACTCGGGAATCTGACCCGCGACACAAGTTAACAGTTTTCATGTTCAGGTTGGAGGGAAAAAAAACTAAACTAAACTAAAAATACCAACAATTCTGAACATAAATACAAACTTACAGACTTGCTTACAGAATAGCTGTGGGACTATAATGTTCTGGATGAGGCTTTAGAAAGCTCTGAATCAGTATGTAAATCACTGGATTGAAAATGTACTTGTACATGTACAGATTGGACCCCAGGATCACTTGGGGTGTTCACTTGGAATGCTCACTTGGTTAGGGGTCCACTTGACCTGTTCCCCATAACTTAATCATTGTTTAAATAAAGTAGTATTCATGGGCCAAAGTTTGAAGTGCTTCTTTGATGTTTATAACTTTCAAGTTCAAAAGTCAAAATGTTCCTGTTTACTACAAATGAAAGAACCCCTTGACAAAAAATCTGGCCGTGCAAATAACAGTTTATTTAACATTAGAAGTGTACAACTTGTTCATCCACATTTTTTTCTGTTTGGTGTAGAGTTACAACCATGGTAAAACAGTCCACAGCCTTCTTGCTTTCTGTGTTACTACTTTTTCCACATGTATTTCTTGTAACGTCTTGCAGCCATGAGTAGATGTTTGTCTTTCAAAACACTGCAGTAGAACTCTGAACAGGACTCCGTAAAGCTGAGAGTACTTTGCAGTTTGCCTTGTACTCACTGTCTTTGACGCTGTCAAGCCAATCATTGAGTTCTTCCCACTCACATCAGTACTTTTGCAAACATTTCTGTTTGACTGATGCATGGGGAAAACTATCAGGACACAGTGCAGCCATAGCTACATTGTTCTGTGAAAGCTGGTGTTCTGACATGTTACCATACTGTGACGTCTCAAGGGTTCACACAAATAATGAGAGAGGATTTGTGACACAACAGGGCATTTGTTTCTCACTGACTTATTACACAGAAAGGAGGGTAGGTCATTCACACAGACGCTCCTCTCACTCATGGTGACACAGACACATGATCCACACACAGGGAAAACAACGCTAGCACAACTGATCTTATAACACAGTTATAATGGCACAACAATAACGCTTAGAACACAGGAATAATAACCATTTTTTGAATCCTCTGCAGTGCAAAGCATGCCAGGAGAGTCCCCGCCCCTGATTCACAGCCCTGACGTTACACTGTCCCCCCCGACTGGTTTTCTGTCCCCAGAATATTATGTCCAACTCAAAAGTCCAATACAAATCTGTCCAGCCTGGGATGTATCAAATATGATACATTTGATGTTGTTGTGTGTGCTACCCTGGGTATAAAAGGCAGATGTGGAAGAGGCACATTTTGTATGACCCGAGCGTCGGTTCTGATCGCGCTCGGGCTAAGCTATGTCTCGCTTGCCGGCCTTGACGATCTGCGGGCGGATATTCTGGCCTCCTCCGGCTCTTATTGTGAAAGTGCTCGGTGGGGCTTCCGCCTGTCAGACGGTCGGTCAGCTGAGTGTCATCATCGTCATTAGTGCTTCGTCAATTTAAGCCCAGCACTGGCATCGGTAGGACGCAGCAGTGTCTGGTCGCTTAACTGGTCGCTTAACTGGTCACTAACCTGATCACTTACCTGTTCACCCACCGTCACGTTGCGGATGCCTGGACTGTTTTCACACCTCGTCTGCTTTGGGCTTGACCGTCATTCCCCGGTACCAGTAAGTGTGCTGTATTAGCCTTATTCCTCCCGGCATGAATTGATTTGTA
This sequence comes from Pholidichthys leucotaenia, assembly GCA_020510985.1. Lineage (NCBI taxonomy): Eukaryota > Metazoa > Chordata > Actinopteri > Cichliformes > Pholidichthyidae > Pholidichthys > Pholidichthys leucotaenia. The sequence continues at coordinate 328,185,157 of CM035842.1, read as the reverse complement.
AGTCCCTGCCTTAGCAGCCTGTGTGTAATTATTACCAAGCCTGTCTGTGTGTGACCGTCTCCTGCTCTGGACCTATAGTGTGCTGTATAGCCCTATGCCTCCTGTTCTGTGAAGACTCCTGTCATTATCTCAGCAGCTTGTGTTAACACCTTTTTCACCGTAAATAAACTCACTGAAAACTCACTGGTGACTCTGTGCGTCTCTAGGTGGCTCGTGAGGGCCACCGCATGACAGCACGGTCTCTTTACGACCAGACCTCTGCCTATATGAGAGCGCCTGTAACACACTGTGAGTTCATTAATAAACCTACGTTCTACTGCACCTCCGGCCTTGTTATTGAAGTACGGGTTATGGACATAACATTTGGCGACGAGGATAAACGTATGGATAAGGGTGTTTCAAGTATTCAGCCATTTTTGGGGCTCCCGGGCGAACCGCCAGTTCCCTGGGCAAGGTGGTATGTGGCATTCCACAATTATTTGGTGGCCTTAAACCTCTGCGAATTGGAGAAACTATGTGCTCGAGCAATATTGGTCCATAATCTCAGCATGGAGGAACAACGCATTCTCAGCACATTGGGTGAGAGTGATAGTTTTGAAGACATGGTTAGGCTAATGGCACGCTACTTTCACACTCCGGAAAATGTCATAGTCTGAAGGATTCAGTTTCGGCAGCGCCGCCAGCAGACTGGAGAGTCGGTGCAGCGATATGTCGCAGACCTGCGTCAGCGGGCTGGGAATGCCCAGTTTGGAGTTTTGGAGGAAGAATGTCCGCGATCAGTTGGCAGAACACACGCTAAGTTCTGCAGCACGGTCAAGGCTCCTCACACACTCTGGTGAACTGACATTTAGCCACGGCAGTCGAGATAGTTCAACAGTTTGAAGCAGCGGATTAACTATCCAAGGACCACGGTGAGAGAACTACGTTGAGCATACTGAATCACAATGGTGGCACAGGCTGTAGACCTGGGTAGCGAGGATAGTGCAGAACGTATGGAGGAATACGCTACCACTTTAAAATAAGGTCCGCCCCGGGGTCGCCCAGATGTATGGGCTGCGGGTCCACCAAGCACCGATATAAGGCAAGAGAGTGTCCGGCGAGGGGCAAACACTGTGGTAAGTGTGGACTCCTACACCATTTCACCAGGGCCAGTAAAAAATTTGGAGCGAGGGGAACGACGTACCGCAAAGTGGATTCCCCCGCCACGACTCCTATGGTTGTTCACTATACCCGTCTCCCCGAGCACAGATGGGCGGATTTACTGGAATGGTATGCTGGGACAGTGTGGAAGTGCAGTTGTTTAGGTGGACCATGGGAGCAGTGGCTTCTGTGTTGAACTGGCCCTACTGTAAGGAGCTTGTTCCCATATTACTGAGTGAGAGGACTGTCAATGCCATAATTTGGGCTATGGAAGTAATAGGCTGGCCATTGTGGGCTCGCTGGAGTTGATGGTGAGATACAAGTCGGCAGTGATGTCCAACGTCCAATTTGTGGTGACCGTCAGTGGTCGAACATGATGGCCTGCAACATGTTCTACGGCCTGGGCTTCACAATCACCAGTGGTGTTGGAGAGGAGTGGTCGGCTGTGGTTTGTGGGACCGACTGGTTCCATGCAATGGTGGACGATGTGGTATGGGACAAAGACTGGCCTAGTATTCTGGGAGATGACCAGGGACCAATTCCATCCAGGGCCATTGTGGGAGGTTCCGGTGCCCGAGCCCAAGTTACCCTAGATGTGGGACCCTGGGCGGCACGGTGGAACGCCCATTACAGTGGATGAGCCAAGAGGATAGCTCCCTCTGCTTCCAGAGTTCGGCCTGGAGATACTGAGAAGCAAGGGCTGCAACGGCTTCACCGGCATGCGAAATGAAAGAGACGGGGCAGGACCGGCTGGCACGGTGGGACAGCAACACTGGAGGCCGAGTCGGGCTTCGTATGGGGTTGTTGGACCTGTTTGACCCAGGAGAGTTAGCCCGGTCTAAACATCATGGACATTGAAGCCGAATCAAGCTCCCCTGGCAGGTCGCTGATGTGGTTCGGCCCAGGGAGGAGGCTCGGTTAAGGGGGGCCCATGACACGAAAAAAGACATGATGACCAGGGGCGGTTGCGATGGTAGCTGTTCGGGGAGGACGGTTACCTCCAGCGGTCCGATGACACATGAGACACCCCAACGAGCTGCAGCACATCAACAATGAGAAGGAGGTGTCAAGACTCTGGACGTGGCTATCTCCTGAGGTGAAGAGATGAAGGCGCTCTGGGCGGATCCACCAGACGGGTCTCTGGGGAGGTGGCTTCTCCACTGGGGACTGTATGTTGAACAGGGGGGCGATGTGTTTAAACTGCATATGGTGGTGTGAATTGCCTGAGCTAACGTAGTCATATGTTCTTTGCTTTGAGTGCTATGTGAATTACCCATGTTAAAAAAAAACAAAAACAACAAGAGAATGTTTTGAAGTGTACATTACTGTGTGGTTTGCTCGGGTTATGGGGTGGTTTTGTTGGGGTGTGCTTGTAGCAGGGTGTGAACGTAAATATTGACTGTTTGATGGGTGAAATAGAATTTGCTGAAAGTATTAAAGTTCATGGGATTATTTTAGGTTTGTTAGGAACATGGCAGATTTCTTTTATTTCATGGACTATATATTGGGGACAAAGACGGCAGAATAATCCGTCTCACCATGTGGAGGTGGGACAGTAGTCCACCTGCCCCCCCTCAAGTTTTAGTTGTTTTTGTGTACATGGATAGGCCTAAATATTTCGTTCATTGTTAGTGTGTGATTCGGGGCACAAATTTGGGAGGGCCTAATGGGTGTGTTTTGGACTTTTCTATGGGGGGGGGGGGGTGTATCAAATATGATACATTTGATGTTGTGTGTGCTATGGGTGGTGGCTCCACCTTTCCGGTTCCTCCGCCACCCTATGTATAAAGGGCCAGATGCGGAAGAGGCACGGTCTCCTTTATGACCAGACCTTTGCCTATACGAGAGCGCCTGTAACAACACTGAGTTCATTAATAAACCTACGTTCTACTGCACCTCTGGCCCTCGTTATTGAAGTACGGGTTATGGACATAACACAGCATCGGGGCAGCCGCTGTTTTCAGCGACCACCCCACCCAGTCCCAACCAGTGGGCTCGCCAGCTTTGGTGGCAGTCCCTCGTTCCGATCCAGGCAGAAGAAAAGTCCAACAAAGTCCCTCGTCTGGCAGCGGGAGTCGTACGTTCTCTCTGTCGACTCCCGCCTCTACCAAGGGTCCTCCTGAGCCAGTTCTTGTACTGTGAGCAGCCGTTCTCTCGAGTGGAACAAATAATCCAACCCCAGCTTGCCGTTCATCTCATACTGCTGTAGGTGGGTGTGGGATTGCTGAGTCTGTCCTTTCTGAGCTGTGCAGGTGTCACAGCGGTGGACATGGCGCTTCACGTCTCACCAACACCCCAGCCGGTAGAACCGGCCCTGAAGACACTGCAGAGTCTTCTTCACCCCAAAGTGGCCCGTGCCCACGACCTGTGGACCAATTGGAGCACCTTGGGGTGGAGCCATCGGAGGACCAGCAGCTGCCAGACGTGATGCTGCCTAGCTGGAGACTGGCACCACCGATAGACAACACACTCACAACAGCAGAGGTTGGACCACTGGGAATGCAGGGCCTTGGTCTCTGGGTCCAAAGCAGACACAGCCTTCCGGGCGGGCTACTGGTCTGTGTCCGGCCACTGCCGGACCCAGGAGATGACAGGATCTCCATCCTGCTCGCTCTGAAGCTGCTGCAATGCCGAGGGCCTTGTGATGTCATTGCTGGGGAGAGCTGCCCGGTTATCTGAAGAAGAGACCGTGACCCACTGCGCTATTCCAGGCTGTTAGTGGCCTGGAGAGCCTGAGACCATCCACGCTCTGTGGCAACAGCCAGACGAGGAACCCCGGGGACCCGCGTGATTTGAAGGGCCAGTGCCATTAGCACAGGCCGAGGATCATTGACCCAGCAGTCTCACAGCTCATTTGCATCAACTTTTCCATCTGTCATGATTTTTCATATGGTCATGAACTGGAGGCAGTACTCTCGTCCTGAACTTTTAAACCAGCAGTTTTTGATGTCAAATAATGATGGATCATTAACTGAACCTACTATTTCTCGCATGAAATGATGTTAGAAACACTTTTCACTGAGTTGTTTTAAAAGATTTGGAGATCAAGACGCCATATTGTCCAGTAACAGCGGAGAGCTGAAGACCGCCCACAGCCGGACCCATCGACCAATCAGTGAACCAGCCAGCTGGAGGAGAAGACGAGAGGGGGGGGAAGAGAAGCAGATCTGTACATTACCTGTTGTTGTGAAGACATGAAGGAGAAATTAATAACTGCTTTTTCAGGCAACCTGATACTATATGACAGTCCTTGCCTTCATATAGAAACAAGATAGAAAGGAACGAGGCGTGGAGAGCAGAGGAACATGGGCTCATCCAGCCGAAGCTCATAAACCGGGTGGTCAAATTCGACATGCATTGTGTGGGTTCTGTAGGATTGGGTGAATCAAAACCAGTGGTTGACGAAGACAAAGTCGCCTTTTGTAGCGCAAATATACCAGCACTATTAAAACAATCTGTTCACGGTTAATAATGACTATTCCGGTATTTCCTCCCACATTGCTCGACTTCCGCCTAGCTGAGAAAACTTATGCTACACGCCCCCTTTTACCGCACCTCACAAGTTGCAGTATGCGGATTCATCCATCATCCATCTTCTTCCGCTTATATCCTTTTGGGGGTCGTGGGGGTGCTGGAGCCTATCCCAGCATCTTTGGGTGAGAGGCAGGGTACACCCTGGACAGTTCGCCAGTCCATCGCATGGCCAGCACAGAGAGACAGACAACCATTCACTCTCACAGTCATACCTAAGGACAATTTAGAATCCCCAGTTTTGATGCCAATTAACCTAACTTGCATATTTTTTGGCATGTGGGAGGAAACCGGAGAAATCCCGGAGTAAACCCACGCAGACACGGGGAGAACATGCAAACTCCACACGATCACTGTTGGTCGGAGGCTGGGATTGAACCCAGGATCCCCCGGCCAAGGGTGAGTTGCTGTGCTGCCGCAGTGCTAACCACTCCGCCACTGTGCCGCCCCAGTATGTGGATTCCTTTCCGAAAAATCCTGACCAGTGGACACGTAGCATGAGCCCCCAGAAGGAGAGAATGGCTGGCAGTGTCGATCTTCATGCCCCATGCTGCGAGCAGATCTAGTTCAGTGACGCACGGGTCCTGGATGTCACCCAGCCAGAATGGGTGGTTTGTGTTCTGACTGGACACTCCCACCACAAGGACTTGTTGCCCTCCCAGTCTAGCACGCTCACTGGTGGCTGTGGTGATGCAGTTCCTGGTGGGTTCCCACCCTTGCGGTCCAAGTCCATCTGTACCAGGCAGCGCCCCGGGTTGGACCAGGGAGATGGTGGAACTGGTGTCAAAATTGGTGTGCTGTCCAGGCTGCACTGCAGGTACAGCCCTGGTGATTGTCCAAGTCGGTCCAGCCGTCCATCGGGGAAAATGTCTGTGGGAGGCAGCAGGTCCCCATCTGTGCCACCTTGCTTTAGGGTTAAAGCCATTGAGGAGGCTGGTTGTCGTGGGGTGGGTGCAGGGTAGTAACATGTGATGTGTCCTGGTTCCCCACAGCAGAAGCATCCCTCCTTGTGCCGCTATATTTGTACTCTCGCCAGCCACGCAGCTGTGGTCTGGTGCAATTCCTCCTCGTCCTCACTCTCAGTTGTGGCCCGAAAAGCTCTCTGTGTCAGTGATGACACATCAGCTGCATAATCCATCATTGGCCCCACCCCCTCCGTTTCTGCCACCCCAGCTGTTTGCTGCATGAATTTGGATGTGTTCTTGGAGCCGGGCCAGCCGAAGCCCTTGGATGAAATTCTGTAGAGCGAGCTTCCCCACCACTTTCGGCTCGAAATCCAAGTAGCCACGCTGTCAGCAGCCGTATGTCCGCTGCATAGGCTCCCAAGCTCTCCAGGTTGTCCCGCCGGTGGCTGGCCAGCTGTTCCCGGGCATGATTGGCATGGGTCACTCTCCCAAACCGCCTCCGCAGTGCTCCTTGTAGCGCTGGCCAGTCACCTCCCTGTCGATCACTGCCCTTGGTAGCAGTGAAATTGCTGGCTCGTAGTTCCCCAGTTGGCACTCCCCGGCCTGCCTTGAAAAAGGCAGAAAGTGGGGTACAGCTTCTCCTTCTGGTCCACTTCCCCATTTGTCACGGCGAGCATCTCTGGGGGCTGACGTATCTGCTCCGCTGTTCATCTCCGTCTCTATCTGGGCAATGAGCTGCTTGAGCTGCTGAATCTCTGCCTTGATTCTCGCTTCCATCTCTCAGTAATCCCACCCCTGACACCAGTGTGATGTCTCAAGGGTTCACATAAATAATGAAAGAGGATTTGTGATGCCACAGGCATTTATTTCTCACTGACTCATTACACAGAACGAAGGGGAGGTCATTCACACAAACGCTCCTCTCGCTCATGGTGACACAGACACATGGTCTCTCACACACAGGGAAAACAACGCCATCACAACTGGTCTTATAACACAGTTATAATGGCACAACAGTAGTGCTTAGAACACAGAAATAATAACCATCTTTGAATCCTCTGTGGCACAAAGCATGCCGGGAGAATCCCCACCCCTGATCACAGCAGCGATGTTACAGTACTTATCAGAATGGCCATACCCTGGGTATTGCCTGGGTATGGCATGCATCCTCTCATAATTTCAGCATATGATACAGCTGATGGAAACAGCTGACAGCACTGCACTGTGATTGGCTGATCCAAAAATGTGGTGCATTTTCAGTGTGTATCTGTTTATATATTTTATATATATTTCCTGCTGTTAAAAATTACTCAATACTGCTGATGGAAGGTAAACAATAGCATACCGCAGTCCAGCTGACGGAAGGTAAACAATTATGTAATGTTAGTGGCATTTGTGTAGTGCAACTGATTCTGACAAAGTATGCTAAGCCGATATACATATCTATTGGCTTGCCATAGGGGTATGGTATTCTGATAAAGTATGGTAAAATGGCAGAACACTGACAAGCCACTATGGCTGCTGCTGAGCCTGCCCGGCTGTCTCTTGCCCAATCACTGTCGAGGGATGACTTCACGTGCGGTGCGTAAAAGTAAACAAATCAACCACTGAGTAGGAGAGCAACATGCAGAATGTGGACGAGATGAATCTGCATTAAATGTTAAATAGCGTTCATTTATATAGCGCTTTTTCCTCATCTCAAGATGACCAAAGCACTTTACAGATCCTGCTATTCACCCATTGATGGCAGCAGAGCTGCCATGCACCAGCGCTGGCCTGACCCACAACTAGGGGTTCAGTGTCTTGCTCAAGGACACTTTGACATGCAGACAGAGAGGGAATCGAACCCCTGACCCTTCAATCAGTAATCGTCCACACTACATTTTTTTTTTAATTTACCTTTTGTTCTTATTAAAGACAAAAATAGAAAGGAGATGTCTTTACATGTTTTGACTGTACGCTGCAGCCTTCGTCAGAAGAGTCAGTTGATTGCTGCCAGGTGACATTTATCAGCTGATTTTCGTAGGCGGGGCCAGCTCAGCAGATCTGTCAGATCCACCGAGCCGGCCCCGCCTCCCGCCGTCAGATGGTCTCTGGAGAATGTGATCCCAGGTGTGGGAAAGCATAAAGGCCCCCTCATCTCGGTTCATGGTGTCTTTTCCCCGCTTCCTGATCTCTATGTCCTCCTTGATCCAGCGTTTGTGTCTGTTGCTCTCCGATCCAATAATCTTTGCGTCGTCCCAGTCCATGATGTGGTTATTTCTTTTGCAGTGATCTGACATTGCTGATTTTAATGTTTCTTGTTCTGCCTTTTCTTTCTGTGATCTTGTGAGTCGTCCTTGTTTTTCCTACTCACATTCCTTCCGGTGTTCTTTTTTCCTTGTGGTGAATGATCTTTCTGTTTCTGTGATGTAGGTTTTGTTGCATGATCTGCATGATATTTCATATATTACACTGCATTTTTTGTCTTGTTCTATTCTGTCCTTGGGGTGTACTAATAACTGTCTTAATTTTTTGTGTGGTTTGACTGCTGTGTTTATTTTGTATTTTTTCATGATCCTTTGAATTGGTTCCGTGATCCCTCGTATGTATGGTATAGTTATGGTGTCCTTGTTTTTGATTTCGGCTTTTGTTCTGTGTCTTATTTCCTGTTTATTTTCTTTGTTTTTGACTTGCTGTTTCCCTTTGTTTATGGCCCATACTGGATATTGGCAGCATATAAGTGCATGTTTTATGTGGTTTTTCTCCTCCTGTCTGTCTTCTTGGTCTGTGATGATGGTGGCTCGTTCATATAACGTCCTGACAACTGATAGCTTGTGTGCTGTGGGGTGTTCCAATGTCCAAAGTAGGTATTGATCTGTGTGGGTTGGTTTCCTGTAGACTGTGATTTTTATGCTGCCATCATTGTTGTGGTGGATTTTCATGTCCAGGAAGGCTATGGTGCCATTTTCCTCCTCTTCGTGTGTGAATTTTATATTCCCAGTGCTGTCTGTGCTGTTCAGATGGTCAGTGAGTTCTTGTGTGTGTCCTTTCCTTATTTTTTTCCAGAATGTCATCCACGTATCTCTTCCAAAGGGTGGGTTTGCATTGTCTAGGTGCTGTGTTGATGGCTTTGTTTTCCAGATCCTCCATGAAAAAGCTGCTCATAATGGCTGATAGTGGATCTCCCATTGCAAATCCTTCTTTTTACCTGTAAATTTTTCCTCTGAATTGAAAATAAGTGGATTTTGCAACAAACTGTAATAATTCGGATATGTCGTGAACTGTGAGATTTGTGCGTCTTTTTAGGGTACTGTCACTATTGTGGCGTTCTTGTACTATATGTAGTGTGACATCAACAGGTGTCTTTGTGAATAATGAAATGACGTCATGTGAAATGAGGATCTCGTCTGATTCTATTTTCATATCTTTGAGTTCTTGTGCCAGTTCTTTTGAGTTTTTGCAGTGGAAATCTAATAGTCCAAGGAGGGGTTTGATGATTTCAACCAGGGCTTTTGATAAATTGTACGTAACTGATCCAATACTGTCTATTATTGGCCGCAGTGGGATAATCTTTTTATCTATTTTTGGAGTTCCATAGATCCGGGGGGTGATGCTGGCTGTGGGTATCAGGTGATCATATGCGTCCTTTGTGATTTTTTTGCTTTCTAATAGGGGTTTGAGAAGGGCTTTTAGCATTTTTTTTCTTTTCTTCTGTGGGATTTGTTTTTATGATTTCATATGTGCTTTCATCTGCCAACATGGTTTCCATCTGTTTTTCATGTTTCCGTGTCCAGTATTACTGTCGTTCTGTCTTTATCTGCTGGGAGGATTGTGATTGTTTTATCTCTTGAGTGAGTTTAATGCTTTTTCTTCTTCTCTTGTAATGTTGGTTTGTGGTAATTTGGCCGTTTTTAGGATTCCTGCTACTGCGTTCCGGAATGCTGCTTTTTCTCCTTGGTCCTGGATTTTTTCACATGCCGGTTCTGTTGCGAGGATGGATTCTTCATGAGGTATTCTAGCTGGTGTGATGGCCAAGTTCAGTCCTCTGCTCAGCACTGTTTTCTCTGTGTCCGTGAGTGTGCGTTTTGACAAGTTTTTGACCCACTTAGCGTTCATTTTTGTGTGTGTTTGTCTTCGTCCATTCTTCCTTTCTGTAAGTTTCTTTAGTTTTTTTTAATTGGCGGTTTTTCGTTATAATGAATTCCTGTTCGTGTGCGTGTTATTGTGCTTCTATCTGCTCCTGCGTTTCCTGGTCGGTCGGGTAGCGTTGGTTGAAAATGTCCATTTCCTCTTTGATCTGGTTGTTGATTTTGTCCACTTTGTTTGCCGTCATTCTTATACGTTCTTTAATCAGGTCTTTCCGTGCTTTATTGATAATTTTCTCTGCGTTTTTGGTCGGGATTGGGTTTTTTTATGTTGAGGCTTGCTGGTGTGACATCCTCATCTCTGCAACGGAGGTTAAATCTCGGGTGGTTTCTGAAGCGTGCTTGTGTTTTCTCCAATTTCTCCAGCCGGTGGAAGTCTTTGATGCAATTTTGTCCATAACTTCCACATAATAGCTCAAGTAGGTTCATTTTGTCTTCTTTTAATTATTTACCTTTTGTTCTTATTAAAGAGAAAAATAGAAAGGAGATGTCTTTTCCTTCTTTACATGTTTCGACTGTGCACTGCAGCCTTCGTCAGAAGAGTCAGCACAGAAGAGTCAGCTGATTGTTGCCAGATGACATTTATCAGCTGACTTTCGTAGGCGGGGCCAGCTCAGCAGACCTGTCAGATCCACCGAGCCGGCCCCGCCTTCCGCCGTCAGATGGTCTCTGGAGAATGTGATCCCAGGTGTGGGAAAGCATAAAAAGAAAAGACACCATGAACCGAGATGAGGGGGCCTTTATGCTTTCCCACACCTGGGATCACATTCTCCAGAGACCATCTGACGGCGGAAGGCGGGGCCGGCTTGGTGGATCTGACAGGTCTGCTGAGCTGGCCCCGCCTACGAAAGTCAGCTGATAAATGTCACCCGGCAACAATCAGCTGACTCTTCTGACGAAGGCTGCAGTGCACAGTCGAAACATGTAAAGAAGGAAAAGACATCTCCTTTCTATTTTTCTCTTTAATAAGAACAAAAGGTAAATAATTAAAAGAAGACAAAATGAACCTACTTGAGTGTCCACACTACAGCTGTGCCTCAGCTGCCCCTATTAAAGGCAACTAGTAAATACAGGACAAACCACATCCTGTATTGATTCAATACAGGACACATTATTTTAGTGTAAAAAAACAGGATAATACTATATTTTACAGGATGGGTGGCAACCCTAGTATACACACCTAAATAAACAAGTACAAATTTTCAAGAAGAAATTCAACAATTCAAGAAGCAAGTTAACAGTCAATCCTATTTTCAAAAACTGTCTATTCTCTGACCCTACAGTCATTCAGTACTTTAAAGTGGAAAAAAAAAATAAATGCAGGTATTCCCCTTATTTACTTTTTTTTTTTTTGTAATTTTCTCTTTATTGACATTCTTTAGAAAGTAGGTTAAAGCCATCATTTCATTTGATAATTACATTTAAATGTCCTTTTTTTAAATGAAAAAGAAATAAGAAAAAAAAAGGAAGGGTCAGCATAAACATCTGCATATAGGGAGTAAGTGTTGATGTACACACTCTTGTAGATATATTAACAAGGTCTGCTATATCAGTTCTGCAAATTGAAAGTCCGGCCTGAGTGGCGTTACATATTTAGTCCATTTTTCCCATTGTGACATAAACAAATCCTTTTTGTAATTGACATAAGCTGTTATTTTCTCCATCTTATAAATATCCATTGTAATGTCCATCCACAAATCAAGAGATGGGCTCTCCTGTGAAAGCCATGTTTTTGTAATTGCCTTTCTGCTTGCAATCAGTAGAATACATAATAAATATTTGTCCCTCTTTGACCAATCTGCGGGCACAAGCCCAAAGAATAGAGTTTTGCTTTCCAGTGGTAACTGACATCCAAAAATATCTTGTATAGCTTTATGAATTTCCTTCCAATAATTTTGAGTAACATGACAGAGCCAAAACATATGATAATGATTTGCATTTGTACTACTACATTTTCTCCAACAAGTTGGGGAGTTCCCTTTGTACTGAGCCTTCTGGGAAGGTGTGATAAAGTATCTAATTAGGCTTTTCCAGCCAAACTCCCTCCAGCTCTGTGAACTTCTGCATTTCCATTGATTTGACCATATTAATGTCCATTCTTCTTCCGATATTTCTATTCCTCCTTCTTTTTCACATTTTGTTTTAACATATACAGTTGAGTTTTTTCAGGTTTATAAGACCTTTATATAAACCTGAAATTAAGCTTTTATCTTTATTTGAGTTATATGCCCTTTTAAATAAATTTAGCAATGGTTTACATGATTCTGCTATACATTTTAACCTGTTATTTACAAAGTGTCTCATCTGTAAGTAGCGATAGAAGTCTTGTGATTCCAACTGATATTTCCCTTTAAGTGTTTCAAAACTAAGTAGTGTGTCATCTTTCATTATCTTACATATGGCTGTTATCCCTCTGTTTGCCCAAACTTTAAATCTTGTGTCTGACTTATTTGGAGTGAAATGTGAGTCATATGCGCACCACTTTAAAATTACTATGTTCTCTTCTAGATTATATTTTGATACTACTCTTCTCCAGATTTTAAGAGTCCACTTAACCCATGGATTTTCTATGTTCTTGATAATGTCTTGTAGGTTACCATCAGCTATTGTCGCTTGTATAGGAGTGGGGCTCATTCCCTCTTCAATACTATTCCACTCGGCAGTATATGAAGGATTACACCAGCAAATTATGGCTCTAAGTTGTGCTGCCCAATAATAGTCTCCCAGGGAAGAAAGGCCCCACCCCCCCTTTTTGTTTTGACAATTGTAGAGTTTTAAATTGGATTCTAGGTTTCTTACCTTGCCATATGTACCTGGACAGCATTTTGTCCCATTCATTAAATTGTTTTTCACTTATCTCTATTGGCAAAATTTGAAATAAATATAATACTTTGGGGAGTATATTTATTTTAATTGAATCAGTTCTTGAATTTAGGTTTAAATATGGAATTGGATTCCATCTTGTGATGTCCTCTTTGATTTTTCTTTGGGTTGGTGAATAATTGCATTCTAGTAGTTCAGAGAGGTTTTTTGGTATTATGACTCCCAAGTACTGTAAGAATTCTGTTTGCCAAGCAAATTGAAAATTATTTTTAATTTCTTCTGGAGGATTATAATTATATTTAAGCAATTGTGTTTTACTTATGTTAATTTTGTATCCTGATAACTGACCAAAATAGTTGAATGATTCCATAAGTTTATTTATTTTGTACCCGTAGGTAGATTTGTTTCGCAGTCTGGTGACAAGCCACCAGCTGCCGGTCGCTGCGTGCGCGAGCACCCCGTATCCCTAACCTGCATGTTTTTGGCATGTGGGAGGAAACCGGAGAAATCCCGGAGTAAACCCACGCACACGGGGAGAACATGCAAACTCCATACAGATCACTGTTGGTCGGGGGCTGGGATCGAACCCACGATCCCCCGGCCGAGGGTAAACTGTGCTGCCACAGTGCTAACCACTGCGCCACCGTGCAGCCCATTTTAGGTTTAGGTAGGGAATCTGTTGGTTGTCCCAGGTAGATTAAAATATCTGCGTAGGCAGGCCAATTTATGCTCTTCCCATTTACAGTATATTGAATGCCTGTATTCCTTTGTTCTGTCTAATATACTGGGCAAATGGTTCCAGATATAATGCAAATAATAACGGTGAACATGCACAACCCTGTCTAGACCCTCTTTCTAGGTTAAAACTATTTGACAAACAGCCGTTAACTTTAATTCTTGCAGTGGGTTTATTATATAATGCCTGTATTGTTTTGATCATTTTTTCATGTAAGCCAAATCTGTATAAAACTTGATTAAGAAAACTCCAGTCCACAGAATCAAAGGCCTTTTCTGCATCAATACTGATTACCATACTGCGATATTTTTTTCTTTTGTATATGATTGATAATATGGAGAGTTCAGCGTATATTATCTTGTGTTTGACGCTCTTGGATAAAGCCTGTCTGATCGTTGTGTATCAAATGTAATATGGATTTTTCTAATCTTCTAGCCATGATGGCAGTGAACAGCCTATAATTGATATTAAGAACCGATATTGGCCTATAGGATCCACATTCTAATTTATCCTTGTTTTCTTTTGGTATAGCAGAAATTATTGCTTCATTCCAACTAGGTGGTATTTGTGCCTTCTTTAAAACCCAGCTGAATGTGGACAGTATCACCGGCATCAGTTCTTCTTTAAACTCCTTATACCACTCTGCAGTGTACCCATCTGATCCTGGTGATTTGTTTAGTTTAAGTGTACTTATTGCTAATTGTAATTCCTTTTCTGTGATATCCTCGATCATTATTTTACTTTGTTCCTCGTTTAATACTGGTAAATCCAAGCAGTCCAAAAAAGAGTTTATGTCAGTAGTACTACATGTTGTGGTTTTAGAATACAAAGTCTTATAAAATACTTCAAAGGCCCCCTGAATTTCATTTAATTTACTTTTTAGCATTTAGTATTTGGATCTTTAATTTTATGAACTGTGTTCTGTGCTATTTTCTTTTTAAGTTTCCAAGCTAAAACTTTCATTGATTTTGATCCACTTCATAATATCTCTGTTTAAGGAACATTAATTTTTTCTTAACTTCATTAGTAGTCAAATCATTAATTTCATTTCTAATTTTTTCTCTAATTCTTTTACTTTATTTTGGAGTTCCTCTAGTTTGTTATTTGTCATTTTCTTCTTATAGGAGGATATTGCTATAATTTTCCCTCTTAGAACAGCCTTTAATGCATCCCATAGAACTGGAGGGGACACAGTACCATTATCATTATTCTCTAGATAAAAGAGTATCTCTTTTTTTACTTGCTCTATAAAGTGCAAATCATTAAGCAGGCTTGAATTAGCTTCCAATTTATAATTCTTGGTTGTAGTTGAGCTCTACAGATAGGTATATAGGAGCATGATCACTTAAGTCCTATTGTCCCAATTTCACAGGTAGTTATTTTTTCTTTGTCTTTTCCAAATGTTATAAAATAATCTATTCTTGTGTATAGTGAGTGAGGTGAGAAATAATGAGTGTAATCTCTTCTGACTGGATGGCAGGTCTCTCCAACTATCAAATAGACCCACCTCTTCAAATAGTGTATTAATTTCTTAATTAAAGGCAGTTTGTCAGATGCTTTACCATTGGAGGTATCTAGATTTGCCTGCAAATGTATATTGAGGTCTCCTCCACAAATTAGAAGCCTACTGTCTCAGTTGTTATCATGTCATGATTCTCCTGAGAAGTGAAAGTCACTTCCAGAGGTGCATATATGTATATTTAGCAACGTAACTGAATTTGCCTCTATCTTTCCCCTTACTAAAATAAAACGGCCCTCCTTATCACTTATCTCAAATTCTTTTTCAAAATATAATTTATCTGAAAGAAGGATAGCAACTCCTCTCCTTCGTCCCACTTTGTGTGAAGAAAAAAAAAACATTAGTAAAGCCCATTCTTTTTAATTTGTCATGTTCCTTATTGTCCAAATGAGTTTCCTGTAAATGTATTATCTGTGCGTGTTCTTTCTTCATTTTGGTTAAGATTCTGCTACGTTTAATTGGGTTCAACAGACCTATAAGCCACAAAGGAGATAATTTTTATCTTGCTACTAATCATTTTCGATTGTTCTGATATCATTAACATAGTAGAACCTATATCTATATAAAACAGAACTCTCCCTACGTGTACAAAAACATGTACAATAAGGCTGGCCAAACCTGCAGCAAAAATACTCCAAACAAAAACTCATCCAACAAAACAAAATAAAATAAAAATGTAAAATAAAACTATAAACAACTAAACTATTGACTTCCATCCGTGGGGTCTTAGATATGACCCTAATTTGGCCCCTATAACCTTGAAGGGGAGCCTCTCTCATATATTTGTGAAAGAGGGCCGCCCAGTGTCCATTTTCATACAGCACAGGAAAAGCATCCGACTACAAAAACTCTATATTGCCAAACTGTACGTTTTTGCGCGGGATTTTAATCTATTCTTACATAGATTATTCATAGTTTATTTCCTGTCCTGGCAGTTTATTATAAATAGTAAGCTCACCATCCGTATTTCCATTTAGTTTCACTTCTCAGTCTCTCTGCGTCGCTCTCATAGTCATTCCTGCTCTTGTCGTCTGAATGCTTGTAGTTTCTCTTTGAAGTCCCGGGTGCGTTCTCCAGCCGCTCGACTTCTCGTCCTCCTTTCTGTGCGTCATGTTAGCTGCTGGATTTGTTCCAGAAGAGTCTCTGGGGGGCGTCTGACGACAGTCACCGGGAATCCCCTCTTCTCCATATCAGCGATCGCCTCCTCGGCCGAGTCATATAACATGGTTCCATCTAAATAAAAAAAAAACTCTCATTTTCGCTGGGAAAAGGGGGTTTGAAATCGAATTTTCTTCTCTTTAAGTACCAACTTTATTTCAATGTATTCCCTCCGCCTCTTCATGATCTCAGGTGCGTAGTTGTGGTCCAAATTAACCTTCTTCCCAAGGTATTCGAATCCACGGTTTCTGCCGGGTCAGTTTCAGGGTTTCTTCTTCT
The DNA here is from genome assembly GCA_020510985.1 of Pholidichthys leucotaenia. NCBI lineage: Eukaryota > Metazoa > Chordata > Actinopteri > Cichliformes > Pholidichthyidae > Pholidichthys > Pholidichthys leucotaenia. Next base: position 328,168,939 of record CM035842.1, on the reverse strand, counting down.
ATCCTGAAACTGGCCGTTTTGATGACAACTGATGGTGGAGGTGTGTTTGGCGGAGGTTTCGGCGGTCAGTGCGCGATGCGCTCTTACACTCGTAGTTCCGCGGGGTTGCCAATTCCAGATTCTCCCTTAATAAGCTTTCCACAAAAGCAATCATTGATGGAAAATCATCTTCAGACCCTCTTTCACTCCATATAGTCTGATATGATCTCTCCGGGATCGTCCCTCTACGCCCGTGAGCTTAACCTCCGTTTGAATATGGAGTTGGAGCATCTCCAGCCAGGGCTTCTTCATTAGTCTGTAATCGTGTTTCTGCTTCCAAAATCCTTTCTTCGCTTCTTCTAGGCTATTGTTTGTTTTATTCATTTCTTCTTTAATTAGCTGCCAGCTGGACTTTATTATTTTTTTCTGAAATCACGCAGTTCTTTCAATATCAAGTCCAAACTCGCGCTGCTAGCTTGTTCTGACACACCTGTTGGTCATTATCCTCCATGGCGTTGTCAGCGGCTGAGATCTGCTCATCTCCGTCTTCCTCGTGTAATTCGCGCTGTGTTGATTTTTTTTTTAAATATTTTTTAGTTTCGGCATCTTGAAGCCCTTACTGTCATAACTCCATGTAAAAAATTTTTTTAGAAATTTGTGTTTTCTTTAGGCAATTTATAACCTAAATGTCCACAGCTGTGGTGCCGAGTACTAGCTCCCTTGCCGAGAATTGCATCCCATCGTCGCAGACACGCAGGAAATGGCCGGGACTGGCGCGCGACTGTGTGCGACAACCACGACATCTAAGGGAGTGACGCTGTAATACCACCCAGAGTCTAAAATAGAACCCGACAGCCAGGCTTGTGAATGGGCTTTTAAATTATGTTTATTCGCCAGACATTTTAGTGCTTCAAAGGGAGTTAGAAATCACAGTGATCCAAGTCTACATATTAACAGAATAAAATGACTATCCTATTTTTTCCCCCAGATTCTTTGAGACGCTTGGATTCTTTAGTTCATCCACATGTTTCAGGTTTGAGGGTCAGTTTTATATGAATGTGTCAAGCCAGTGCAAACTTGTTTTTTGAGCATAATTTATTTACATATTATTATTACAGTACATACGCACTATTTTTTGATCATTTATTTTCAGTTAATGTTTGTAATGATGCTCTAGTTACAATTTTGATGATGACGGAAATTATTTTTCGTGTATGTTCATTGCTGAGTTAGCTTTCCAATAAAATGTGTTAATTCCAGCTGGTGTCTGAGTGTGGATTTATTCAGCTAGATGAACTTCTTTGTAAGCGGGATTTGTCTTGGTGTGTGTGTGTGTGTGTGTGTGTGTGTGTGTGTGTGTGTGTGTGTGTGTGTGTTGGATGAGACTTTAAATTTATTATTGTGGCGATGTTAAAATAAGACACGGCGATCTGGAGTTTTTAAGGAAGTTTATTCATCGATCATCGCCATCATAGGAACTCACTCCAGCCCTGTGGAGATGGGCTGGCTGGTCCTCAGGCTCTCAGGCAATGGTATGGTCAGTTGAGCAGTCAGAGGGAAAAGAGGATGAGTTACAGAACATGTGCGGTATTTATACCCAGTTATAGACAATACATGAAAGGCATGTTATCATCAAAGAAACTGCAGTCAGGCATGGGACATTTACATTTGAGTACAGAGCAGGAAGTCATACATAACAGCAGGATACTGGCGCCTGGATTCTCCTCTGCTCCGGGACTGTAGGACAAAAGAGGTTACCAGGCACATCTACATATTGTTCTCAGTCCATAGATCACACTGCTATGTTAATTGCTCCCACTGAGCACTCTGCTTGTCCGTGGCTGTTGTGGGGGTTACCCATAATTATCTTATTTTTCTCATTATCAGCCACTGAGGTTTGTAAAAATTCTGCCATGTTATTATTACCTGTCAGTTTATTTTTCATGTAAGATGCCCAATTGCTTCACTTTTAAACATGAACCTACAAGATACAATATGCATGCATGCATTTATTTATGTATTAATTGAACTGATGACATTTTTGACATTTTGCAGATGTAGCAGAACAGAGACTGTGTGCAGCTTTACACAGACAGGAGAACTTTTATAAAGACTTAACACACAAACATGAGACATCTGATATTTAATAAGCACTATAAAGTAAAAAGGTTGGAATTATAATCAAAACTTACAATAGGTCAACCACAGTGTGATCTGACAAAATAAAAGTCAGCCTTCAGATCACTACTAAAAAAAAAAAAAAAAAATCTGAGACAGTATTCAGTCTAGTACTTTTAGACATGTACTTTTACAGGAAGTAAAGTCAAACATGCCAAGGAAAGAACCCCCCCCCCCCACACACACACACACAAAAACCTGATTTTGCCCTGGTGTAAAATTCTGTTGCAATCAGAATGAAATTATGATGATTGAAGCTAATAAATGTAGTAAATGTCTTCAATAATACTCTGTACATTTCCTGACAACTACTCCTGCTGGAAAATACCTCCATCCTAAAAGTCACCTTCTGTTGGTCCAATCATCAAACATTTTTTGCAGGAGAGTCAGGGCAGGACTGTGGAGATGACCGACCTTTGGGGCAGATGCATTTTCCTGCATTTTTTTCTCCCCAAAATTACATTTATTTTCGTCTCCACACTGTAAAGACTGAAATGCATTTAATTTCTCCATTTATTAGTATCATTCCTCTAACTGTAAGAAATATTTTATGCTCGGACAAGATTTGCATTGATTTTAACACACACCTTATGGTGCCGCCTAGACACATCATCAGTGATGTAACCTGCGGTCATCGGGTGTTTCGGGTCATTATACATCATACACCCTCTCACAGGCGACCCAGCCAGGGTTGATCAAACCCCGACTTGTGTCTAGGTGGCTCGAGACATCCACGGATCACTCCTTCTGTTCCACAGCCATCGTGATGCTCTTTCAGCAGCATCAGTGATGTTCTTGATGGTTTTCTTGTTGAGTCTCCCTCTGATCCCCAACTGCTTGAGGGCCCTGCAGAGTGACTGACCGGCAAAACCTTGACAGCCAACCTCTATGGGGTAGAGCCAGGTCTTCCATCCCCTACTACGGCAGTCACCAACAAGCTCCCCATACTTGGCCCTCTTCCTTTCAAAGGCCTCTTCCATCTGGTCTTCCCAGGGCACAGTCAGTTCCAACAAGATCACCTGCTTGGAAGATTCTGACACAAGAACCATATATGGTCTAAGTGTGGTCATTATGATGTTGTCAGGGAATCTCAACTGTCTTCTCAGGTCAACCTTCAGTTGCCAGTCTCGTGCAGTTGCCAGAAGCCCCCCCAATGGGTTTGTGCAATGCTGTGGCTTCTCACCAGCTTTGATGAAGGGTATGGCATGCTTTGCTGGGTGTTGCTGCCTGCTGAAAGAGAGCCCTGCACTGATTGACTCTGCTACAGCCTTCAGTACCTGGTCATGCCTCCACCGATAGCACCCCTTACTGAGGGCTCTCAGGCAGCTACTTAAAATGTGTTCCAGGGAACCTCTTTGCTGGCAAAGAGAGCATGAAGAGGCTTCTATCAGGCCCCAAGAGAAGAGGTTGGCTGGGCTTGGAAGAACATCGTACACCGACTTGATCAAGAATTTGATCCGGTGTGGCTCTGCTCTCCAGAGCTCTGACTAGGAGACTTTACGTTCCATTGCTTCCTCCCACCTTGTCCATGCCCCCTGCTGGCGCATTCCAACTATCCTGCTGGTTTGTGTTTCCTCCACTCCCACTCTGATTTCATCCTGAACCAACTGACGTCTTTCCTTTCCCTGGACCTTGCTGTACTGAGGTCTTGGGTTGCTCCCAAGGCCTGCCCGCCCTGCTGCAACTGTCCCCACCAACTCTTTGAACTGCAGCCGTGCCTCAGCCTGTTCAACAACTTCATGGGCTTTAAATTTCCTTCCTGTCTTCACCTGAATACCAGCCAATGAGACTTTGATGTCACCAGAGTCTCTGTACAGCATCACTTCTCTTGCCCGGGAAACTATGAATTCCTCTGACAGACTACTGAATGGGAGTTGAAGCTTGTTGTTTCTCCCATATAAGGCAATGCTGCTGAAGCTGCAAGGCAGGCCCAACCACCTACGCAAGAAGTGGCATTGTAGCTAGCTTATTTCTGTGTTGGACTGATAGTGCTACATGTGTTATCTTTACAGTGTGCTGCTAAAAGGGAACAAACTGTTAAAACCCTTTCACTTCTGGTTTTCCATAATTTTTTTTGGTGTCAGTACTCCAAAGTACAGGTGTAGCTTTAAATAGGCTTGTGTGTTTTATGTCCTCTGTCTCCCTTCATATCCATCACTACCCTTTGTCAATGTCATGTGTCTTTGTTATGCACTTTCCTTCAGAATTTCAGATATTAATACAAAAATAAATACATATCAATTGTTCTGTCACACTCACAATTCTTTCTACATTAATTCAAGTGGTTAGGCCACACTAAACATGTAGTAATATACACTACCGTTCAAAAGTTTGGGGTCACTTAGAAATTTCCTTATTTTTGAAAGAAAAGCACTTTTTTCAATGAAGATAACTTTAAACTAATCAGAAATACACTCTATACATTGCTAATGTGGTAAATGACTATTATAGCTGCAAATGTCTGGTTTTTGGTACAATATCTACATAGGTGTATAGAGGCCCATTTCCAGCAACTATCACTCCAGTGTTCTAATGGTACAATGTGTTTGCTCATTGCGTCAGAAGGCTAATGGATGATTAGAAAACCCTTGTGCAATCATGTTAGGTCTGCAATGCTGTAATTGCTGCAAATGGAGGATTCTTTGACGAAAGCAAAGTTTGAAGGAAAAAAATATTATTTCAAATACAAATCATTATTTCTAACCTTGTCAATGTCTTGACTATATTTTCTATTCATTTTACAACTCATGGTGGTAAATAAGTGTGACTTTTCATGGAAAACACAAAATAATTGTCTGGGTGACCCCAAACTTTTGAACGGTAGTGTAGCTATAAAGTCTCCTGGGGCCCAAAGACCAAGACTATGCCTGCCTATATGTGCCATAAAATGTGATTAAGATCACTTTAAAGCGGATGATAAAATAAAGGCAGCGAAGGAGTTTTAAGTTGGTTTATTGAATCATACCGCCTTCATCGGAACACCTCCCCAGCCCTCGTGCTGCGGGCTGAGGTGATGTCCTCAGGCTCTCAGAGAAGAGGAGACACACAGTGCGTGTGTCCAGCAGCAGTTGAAGAGTGAGTGAATGAGAGAATGAACATGAAAATCAGACAGCTTATATACTCAGCTCAGACAATACATCAAAGACATTCACAGCAGTCAATCTGGGCATTTGCATATCAGAGGTACAGACAGGATGCATGAACACAATGCATGGATGACACTTTAACCTCACAGCTGTAAACGCAGCATGCAGCGGAAAAAACCCAGGAGTGCGAGCTGACTGTCTCTATGTGTTGTGGGGGGGGTTGAATTCAACCCGCTACAACTTCCATATTGCTAGAGACTAAAGCCTTCAGAGGTTTTGTTTAAAGGTTCTGTATTGTAGCCTGCTGACAACCATTTGTCATAATGTCGGACCCAGGGAACACACACACAGGCTCAAGTGCAATTCAGTTATCTTTATTGACTCAACAACAGGTGTGTGGGTGCGTGTATGCGGTATGTGAATGTATTGTGGGTGAAAGAGCTGCAGCCGGGGGTGAGACAGAGCGCCGTACAGCCTGGCAACCCTAGGGACAGAGCCAAACACAGATATTAGATTCAGCCGTGTAATTATGAATGGGTAAACTGACAGGGCCTACTTGCAGGTGTTCTTGTGCTGGCGCTGGCTTGGGCTTTGGGCCTCCTTCCAGGGAGACAGCGTCTGCAGAGCGCACCCGGCGAAGAGCTGTGATGCGCAGTGTGGTGAAGGGAGCGATTCCGCCGCCACGGAGGAGAGAATCGCCGCCAAAGAGATCCACCTGTGCACAGGGGAGAGCCTGGGAGAAAAGGTAAGATGATGATGAGCTTACGTGCTAGTGGAGAGTCCAATAAGATGACGCGCAGGGCTGAGAGGAATCAGGCGTGCGCGGGATGAAGATCGTAGCAAAGCAGACGGCTCTGTGCTGAAGCTCCAGGCAGAGCGGACTATATAGCCCGGGACTGATTACCCACAGGTGTGCGCGCAGCTGAAGCAGGTGACGGCCCAGAGTGAGTCATAACAGTACTCCCCCCCCCCGAGCAGCGCCTCCTGGTGCTGGCTTACCTGGGTGCGCCTGGTGGAAGTCCTTAATGAGCCGTTTGTCCAGCACAAATGACTGACGCACCCAGGACCTCCGCTTGGGGCCATACCCCTCCCAGTCCACCAGGTATTGCAGGCCACGACCCCGGCGGCGGACATCCAAGATGGAGTTGACCCTCCATGCTGGGTCGCCGTCGATCAACACAGGTGGGGGTGGAGTCCTTGGAGGGGGGCAGAGCGGGTTGGAGACCACGAGTTTGACCTGGGAAACGTGAAACGTGGGACAAACACGGAGAGGGGGGGAGAGCCAGACGCACAGCCACAGGATTCACCACTTTGACAACTGGGAAGGGCCCAATAAAGCGCTTGGCCAGCTTCCTCTTCTCAGCCTTCAGGTTAATATGTTGCGTGGACAACCATACCTCCTGACCCACCTGATACTGGGGAGCAGGCCTCCTGCGTCAGTTCGCTGTCCTGGTGTTGTGCTCCACTGTGCGTAAAAAGGCCTGGCGTGTAGCAGCCCAAATCCGACAACAGCGCCTCAGGTGCACGTGAACTGAAGGTACGGCTACTTCCCCCTCCTCTTCGGGGAACAGCGGGGGATCGTGGAACAGCGGGGGATCGTAGCCCAGCGACGCCCTGAAAGGTGACATACCAATTGCAGAAGAGAGTCAGGTTATGAGCACACTCAATCCACGGCAGATGGCTGCTCCAAGATGACGGGCTGGAAGTGATGACGCAGCGCAGAGTGGCCTCCAGCTCCTGATTGGCCCGCTCGCACTGTCCGTAGCTCTGGGGGTGATGGCCAGAGGACAAGCTTACCGTAGCCCCCAAAGCATTGCAAAAACTCCTCCACACGCTGGACACAAACTGAGGACCTCAGTCGGAGACAATGTCTGTAGGGATCCCATGCAGACGCATGACGTGCTGCACCAAAAGGTCCGCCGTCTCTCGTGCCGTTGGAAGCCCATGTAGAGGGACGAAGTGGGCGGCCATAGAGAAAGGGTCCACAATGGTCAGCACGGTGTCAAAGCTGTTGGATACTGGAAGACCGGTTACGAAGTCCAGGGCAACGTGGGACCACGGCCTCCCAGGAACTGGCAAGGGATGGAGAAGGCCCACTGGCGGAGATGAAGATGTCTTCCCGGTAGCGTACTGGGGGCAGGCACGAACGTAGCCGATGACGTCATTCCGGAGACCTGGCCACCAGAACGATCTCTGGAGCAGCTCCACCAGACGGGAGATCCCAGGGTGGCAGGCGAGCTTAGATGAATGGGCCCAATGGATCACGTCACCCGGAACGGACGATGGCACGAACAGTCTTCCAGTAGGGCCTCCGCACGGATCCGGCTCGGCTTCTTGAGCCTTCAGGACCTTGTCCCTGATAGCCCACAAGAGGGTGCCCACGACACATGAGGCTGGGAGGATAGTGTGCTCCTGCTTCTCAGAGACCTCCTAGGTGAACTGCCTGGACAGGAGGTTTAGCGTTCTTTGACCCTGGGCGGTAGGTGATGGTGAACCTGAAGCGCCTGAAGAACAGGGACCAACGCGCCTGGCGAGCATTCAGGTGCTTAGCCGTCCTCAGGTACTCCAAGTTTTTGTGATCAGTCCATACCACAAAGGGTAGCGTGGCCCCCTCCAGCCAGTGCCGCCACTCCTCCAGCATGAGCTTCACCGCCAGGAGTTCTCTGTCGCCGACGTCATAGTTCCTCTCAGCGGGTGACAGTCACCGAGAGAAGAAGGCGCAGGGACGAATCACCCCGTCCACCGGGGAGCGCTGCGATAATACTATCCCCACCCCCGAGTCAGAGGCATCCACCTCAACCAGGCACTGCAGAGCGGGGTCCACCTGCATCAGGACTGGGGAGGAAGAGAATTCCGTCTTCAGAGCCGCAAAGGCCACCGCAGCCTCCTCTGTCCACCGGAACGCCACCTTGGGGGAGGTGAGGTGAGTCAGGGGGAGGGCGATCGAGCTATACTTAAGCACGAATCGCCGGTAGAAATTGGCAAACCCCAGAAATTGTTGCAGTTGTTTCCTTGATGATGGGGGGGGGGGGGAATCCACCACCGCCCTCACCTTCTCTGGGTCCGGGATGACCTGATTGTGTGAGATGATGAAGCCCAGGAAGGAGGTCTTCTCGGTGTAAAATTCACACTTTTTGGCCTTCACAAATAATTTGTTCTCTAGCAGCAGTTGAAGGACCCACCTCATGTGGACCTGATGCTCCTCCCGGGACTGGGAGAAGATCAGGATGTTGTCCAGGTAGACGAAAACGAAGGACCCAAGGAAATCCCGGAGGACGTCATTGATGAGACGCTGGAAAACGGCCGGAGCGTTGGTGAGCCCAAACGGCATGACGAGGTACTCAAAGTGGCCGCTGGGGGTCCGGAATCCCGTCTTCTACTCGTTGCCCTCCCGGATCCACATGAGGTGGTAAGCGCTGTGGAGATCCAGCTTCGTGAACCAGGAGGCCCCCTGGAGGGAGTCGAAGGCAGAGTCCGTCAGAGGTAGTGTATACTTGTCCTTAATAGTGATATCGTTCAGGGCCCGGAAGTCGATGCAAGGGGGAAGGGAACCATCCCTCTTCCTGACAAAGAAGAAGCCTGCCCCCACTGGCGACGACGACGGCCGGATAATGCCCGAGCTGAGTGATTCCTTAATATATGCCTCCATAGCCTCCCGTTCTGGAGCCGATAGGCTGTAAAGGCGGCTCGACGGCGGGCGGGCACCCAGGCGGAGGTTGATGGCACAGTCGTACGGGCGGTGGGGGGGAAAGGACAGCGCCTGGGATTTGCTAAACACCGCTCCAAGGTCATGAAACTCCGGAGGCACCCTGGACAAGTCGGGGGCCGGGGGGCGGGGGAGGAGAGGGGAAGGTTGGCATAGCTGGGCTTTGCCATAATGGCGTAAGCCCATGCTAATGCTCGCCCTTCCAGTAGATTCGCCACGTAACCAATTCGGCTGTGATCAGAGGGGAAGTCCCCGGGAACTCGCTGGAAAACCATCTCACACTGGAGGATGAAAACCCGAGCCTCCCCGAGCTTCCCACTGAAGCGTGTGGGTGAGGGGACCGGCGTGAGACGAGTGAACGAGAACGGGCTAGCCTGGCTAGATGGAGAGCTAACGGGAGCTAGCCTGCTGTTCTGAGCCGGAGGTAACGCCCGCTGTCCTTCCAGACGATCCAACCGGCTGTTGATCTGACCTAATTGGTTCAATATAACCTGCTGCTGGCAAGTAATTTTATCAACTCGAGCCTCTAAGATGTTTAACTGGTGTGCGAGCCCACTGTTCGCTGGGTCACTCTGTCGGAGCCGTACTGTCATAATGTCAGACCCAGGGAACACACACACACACAGGCTCAAGTGCAATTCAGTTATCTTTATTGACTCAACAACAGGTGTGTGGGTGCGTGTATGCGTTATGTGAATGTATTGTGGGTGAACGAGCTGCAGCCGGGGGCAAGACAGAGCGTTGTACAGCCTGGCAACCCTAGGGACAGAGTCAAACACAGATGTTAGATTCAGCCGTGTAATTATGAATGGGTAAACTGACAGGGCTTACTTGCAGGTGTTCTTGTGCTGGCGCTGGCTTGGGCTTTGGGCCTCCTTCCAGGGAGACAGCGTCTGCAGAGCGCACCCGGCGAAGAGCTGTGATGCGCGGTGTGGTGAAGGGAGCAATTCCGCCACCGCGGAGGAGAGAATTGCCGCCAAAGAGATCCACCTGTGCACAGGGGAGAGCCTGGGAGAAAAGGTAAGATGATGATGAGCTTACGTGCTAGCAGAGAGTCCAATAAGACGATGCGCAGAGCTGAGAGGAATCAGGCGTGTGCGGGACGAAGACCATAGCAAAGCAGATGTCTCCGTGCCGAAACTCCAGGCAGAGCGGGCTATATAGCCCGGGGCTGATTACCCACAGGTGTGCATGCAGCTGAAGCAGGTGACGGCCCAGAGTGAGTCATAACACCATTTGCTTTGCAGTTGACTTGACCTCCTATTATTATTGTATTACCTAAAAGACAGCAGTGAGGCACTTCTTATTCCATTTAGCCATACTTATTTTTGCAGAAATAAAATACAAAAAATAAAAAAATAGTCAATGTACATAATTAATTCATCAAAAAAGGTTAATTTATGATAAATATATAATTTATTACACTGTGGAGTGTGTGAAATAAGAGGCCGACTCATGGCACACAGTTTATTACACACTTCACATCTCTCAAGCACAGAACAGACTGACTCATTTCAGCAGGCACTCTCTTTTTAACCCAAATCTCTCTTCACAAGTTTCATGGCACTTCTCCACACACAACATGACATTTGCATTACACTGCATTCAACCCCCTACGTCCTTGACTCCTTCCTGCTATCTCGCCAGGAACCTCCTGAGCATTGTTCTCCCATGCTTATCCACTGTCTCTTGTCTGAGATGCTAAATAATCTGACTCCCCCAAGGTGCTATACTTCCCCCCCAGCATCTTAGATAGAACAGTAGAACATCAGTCCACATGCTGTTTGGGCTTCAGTCTCCTCCCGTATCTGCTGTAACTGGGGTTTACCGCCTCCGTGGCGCTACTGTGCCGGTGGGGGGCTGCTGGGAGTGTGTCTGACTGCGGGTGGGCCGTGACGAGGGGGGGGGGGGCACTTCGGTCTGTCCGTGTGGCTGCTCTGGTGAATCGTTTCCCTGGGGAGCTCTCCGTGGGGGTCTTCCACGCCGAGGGGCCCTAGCCAACAGCACTTGCTCGTCCGCCACAATGAAAGCAGGTTTGAGTCTGTCTATGCCAATTTTTTTCTGCCGACCCCCCAAGTCTAGCAAAAAATGCTTATCCCCTGTTTTCAACACTCTGAACGGTCCATCATAGGGTGGGCGCAATGGGGGACGGTGGGCGTTGTGTCTGACGAACACGAACTCCGCGCTCTTCAAAGTTTTAGGCACGAAAACACGCGGAAAACTGTGGTGGGCAGGGCCCGGCAGCGTGCCTGTGTTTGCACTCCGCTGCAAAAGCTGAGACGGGCAGCTGTCCGGCGCGGGATTATCTGGCAGATATTCCCCGGGCAGCCGTAGGGGCTGGGCAAAAACCAGCTCTGCCGGGGAAGTTCTTCCAGATCCTCTTTCGGCGCGGAGCGCAACCCCAATAAAACCCACGGCAGCCTGTCTACCCAATTTGCATCCGTCAGTGAAGCCCTGAGTGCTGCTTTCAGTAATCTATGAAAACGCTCGCATAACCCATTGGCCTGTGGGTTGTATGCGGTTGTGCGATGAATTGTAACACCCAGGCTGCGGGCCATCGCGGACCAGAGTTCGGAAACAAATTGAGGGCCGACGGGACTCCAAAACACGCCACCCATGCTGTCAAAAAAGCGTGTGCTACGTCCGCGGACATGGTTGCCGCCAGCGGGACTGCTTCTGGCCAGTGCGTGGTGCGGTCCACCACTGTCAGGAGGTGCGTGCACCCCTGTGATGGCGGGAGGGGGCCCACGAGGTCCACGTGAACATGGTCGAACCTCTTAGCCAGGATACGAAACAGCTCCAAGGGAGCCTTCGTGTGTCTGTGTACCTTGGCTCGTTGGCACGCCACGCAGGCTGCAGCCCACTATTTTACTTGTTTGCGTAGGCTCGGCCACACAAACGTCTCTCCCACCATTTTGACCGACGCGCGCACTCCTGGGTGCGCCAGAGTGTGAACCGACTCAAACACGCGGCGGCGCCACGCGACCGGGACCACCGGACATGGGCGTCCCGTGGAGACATCGCAGATTAGGAGGGGGCCGCCATCTTGCAGCACCGTGCTCTCCAGCCTTAACCCTGTTGGTCCAGACTGGAGCGCGCAAACGTCTGCATCGCTAATCTGCTCCGCGGCCATGGCTGCATAATCTATCCCCATGCAGACCGGGGCCACCACAACGCGTGAGAGGCAGTCCGCCACCACATTCAGTTTACCCGACACATGCTGAATATCGGTAGTAAACTCTGAGATCGCGGCCAGCTGTCTCTGCTGCCGGCCCGACCACCGTACTGAAACCTTGGCCATCGCGAATGTTAGCGGCTTGTGGTCCACGAACGCGGTGAAGCTGCGCCCTTCCATCCAGAACTGGAAGTGGCGTATGGCCAGATGGAGGGCCAGTAACTCTCTGTCGAACGCGCTGTATTTACATTCACTGTTGCACAAAGTTCTGCTGAAAAAGGCAAGCGGCTGCCAAGCCCCGGCGACGCGCTGCTCCACGACAGCCCCTATGGCCACGTCTGAAGCGTCGGTGGTGAGCGCTCTCCGGGCTGTCGGGTCCGGATGCACCAGCAGTGCGGCGTTTGCCAGGGTTGCTTTAACACTAGAAGTCCCAGAGAGGGGCCATTTGGCCTTTTTACCTAGAAAACCCACAAGAGGGCCAATTGGCCCCAAGTCCCCCCTGTGGTCACTCATTTTGTTATGGTAATGAGGCTGTTAGTGGCAGTGTGTGGGGTGAGGGGGGTGTGGGGTGTGGGGTGAGGGGGTGTGGGGTGAGGGGGGTGTGGGGTGTGGGGTGTGGGGTCATGTTGGCTACTTCTGTGAGAATGAGGAATAAAAACACATTCTCTACATGTAATTATGAGCAATGGGAAAGTCAAATGATATGTCAATGATACGTGTAGAGATTGAAAGGGTATCTGAAACTAAATTCCTTGGAGTAATAATTGATAACAAACTGTGTTGGAAGTCACATATTAATTATATTAAAGGTAAAGTATCCAAATCAATTGCAATATTACACAGAGTGAAATATTTGCTGAATCAACCCACACTATATACCTTGTATCATTCATTAATACTCCCATACATGACATATTGTAATGAAGTATGGGGAAATACATATAAAACAAACATATATCCACTCTTTATGCTTCAAAAGAGAGCTATTAGAATAATAAACAAAGCAGCTTACAGGGAACCAACAAACCCACTTTTTCTCAAACAAAAAACTCTCAAGTTGAAAGATCTGGTTGACTTTAAAACCGCAATAATAATGTTCAAAGTGAAGAATTTATCACTGCCCGCAAATATCCAAAAGTTGTTGGATGGTTGTATTCCGGCTAAGTAGTCGTTTTGCAAGTGACAGTGATGTAAAGAAATTGTCCGTGGTAACATTTCTGCCCTTGTCCAGGAATGGTTCCATCAGCCTCATGACTACACTCTCAGACACTCTCTCCCCACAAGGCCGAGTGGGGTCCTTGCCAAGATATGGGAGGATGTTGCAGACGTATTTGGTTTTCAAGTCACACGCCACCCAAAACTTGATCCCAAACTTGTCTGGTTTAGATGCAATGTACTGTAGGAAACAGCAGCGAGTCTTGGACGGGAAAAGTTGTTCGTCGATGGTGATGTGTCGACCAGGGATGTAGGATGTGATGCAGCTGGTGACAAACAATCCCCATATGTTCGAAATTGCAGCAAACTTATCGGTCTGTGCTCGCTCGCTGCGGGTGTCTCTGTCATCAAAGCGCAGGTGATGCATGATGTTTTGGAAACGCCCTCGGGACATGGTTTCGATGATCTGTGGGCTTCCCAGGTTTTTCGACCAGCAGTCACGCAGTGATGGCACCCTGATGATTCCCCGCATAATGGTGATGGAAATAAATGCCATTAGTTCAGGGAGGCCCATGAACCAATCCACATGCTCCGTTTGCTTTGCATGTTGAACTGTACATTCTTGAATGATACCAAGCATGTCCAGAGTGATGAAACACAGGAAGCTCTGAAGACGACTTGTGATTGACCTCCTGGCCTTAGCTGTTGGCTCTCCATCTGCGTTGTATGGTGATGGCGGGGTGAAATGTGGACCCGTTCCCACCTGTTCTTCATGCCATACTGTGCCGTCTTTCGCAGTCTCTGTCACATCAGTCCCCAGCCGAGCTCTCTTTTTTGGTTGGGGAGTCTCCTCATCTGTAGTGTGAAAAAAATGTAATTATGAGCAATGGGAAAGTCAAATGATATCACAAATGCAAGCATAGAAGCTAATAATAATAATCCCAGAACATCTCAAATAGGTTGGCTAAGGTGCAGACACCTCAGGAGAAGTAGAATCAAACAAAACTGACGGCAGTCCGCACTCAGAAACAAAATGGAGGCTCTATTCACATGGTGCTATATTTTCCAACTTCCTCACTGAAATGAAATGTAAAATAGGAAATAATATGAAATGAAATCTTACCTGAAGACGACTGAGACAGCTCGGAGTCTGAATCCACCTGAAGGTTGATGTCTTCTCCATCCGAGTCGCAAGGGTTTGCTCCATCCAGGATCATTTCCAATACCTGTTGAATGTTGAATGTCTGCATCTTCGTTCCTTGGAGAGGAGCTTCTTTCACCACAAAGTTCTTGAGGGAACTGAAGCGATAGTCCATGTGCACTGAGGTATTTATCCATCAAACAATTGTCTGGTTGCAGTCACATGAGTCGTTATGGTCACATGGGACATTCACATGTTCACATTATAGAATAGAATGTGTTTTTGAATGAATGAATTTATTTTATTTATTTCGGATAGTACAGTACAGGTTAAAAGAAACTGTATAATATAACAACAAGGTCAAATTAGACAAAGACTCCTTCTTCTATACAATTCCACGTGAGTTATCCGAAATGGGTGATGGCTGAAGCCGCAGCTTATATTGCCCACCCATATTCCATCCAAGAATTCAAAAGAGAAAAAAGAGAAAACAAGACAAGAGCGATTACAATTTAAAACAAAGCTAAGACAAAATGTGACTGAGAGAAAAAAAAAAAGAAAACTGAGCTAAGCTAAGTTAAGCGGTTACTATTCAAAACAAATCTAAGACAAAATGTCACAGAGAAAAAAAGAAAAAAAACAAACAAAACTAAGCTACAACACAACACAGGCTGGATATGTCAATCCTTATGTGAGTTTACATGTCGTCTTGTAAATATGTTTGGAGTATTTCTTCCTTTAGTTTTTGTTTAAATTGTCCAAGCGTTGTACATGATTTTAATTCAGGTCCAAAATCGTTTCATAATCTGACTCCTTGCACTGAAATACAGTGTTGCTTGGTGGTAGTTCTCACTGTAGGCTTTTGAAATATACATGTTCCTCTGAAGTGATATCGTTTCTCCCTTGTTTGGAACAACTTTTGGATATTTGCGGGCAGTGATAAATTCTTCACTTTGAACATTATTATTGCGGTTTTAAAGTCAACCAGATCTTTCAACTTGAGAGTTTTTTGTTTGAGAAAAAGTGGGTTTGTTGGTTCCCTGTAAGCTGCTTTGTTTATTATTCTAATAGCTCTCTTTTGAAGCATAAAGAGTGGATATATGTTTGTTTTATATGTATTTCCCCATACTTCGTTACAATATGTCATGTATGGGAGCATTAATGAATGATACAAGGTATATAGTGTGGGTTGATTCAGCAAATATTTCACTCTGTGTAATATTGCAATTGATTTGGATACTTTACCTTTAATATAATTAATATGTGACTTCCAACACAGTTTGTTATCAATTATTACTCCAAGGAATTTAGTTTCAGATACCCTTTCAATCTCTACACGTATCATTGACATATCATTTGACTTTCCCATTGCTCATAATTACATGTAGAGAATGTGTTTTTATTCCTCATTCTCACAGAAGTAGCCAACATGACCCCACACCCCACACCCCACACCCCCCTCACCCCACACACTGCCACTAACAGCCTCATTACCATAACAAAATGAGTGACCACAGGGGGGACTTGGGGCCAATTGGCCCTCTTGTGGGTTTTCTAGGTAGACAGAAAAATGCTGGGACTTCTAGTGTTAACCTCCGAGAATGCCCGCTCTCGCTCCGGGGTCCATTCGACCCTATCCGCAGGTTTCTGTTTCTTGAGCGTGGCGTACAATGGTTGCATGAGCTGCGCCGCGCGGGGAAGGAAACGGTTATCAAAGTTCACCATCCCCAAAAATTCCTGCAGCGCCCTGACCGTCTGAGGCTGGGGAAAATCCGCCACGGCGCGCACTTTGTCGGGCAGCAGGATCGCTCCTTTCGGAGAGACGCGGTGCCCCAAAAAATCAATCTCCGTCACGCCGAACTGGCATTTCGCCGGGTTGATTATTAACCCGTGCTCCTCCAACCTCCGGAAAACCGTCGTGAGGTGGGTTTCGTGTTCGTCTTCGGACACACTGGCTACCAGGATATCGTCCAGGTAGACGAACGCGAACGGGAGATCGCGCAGCACTGCATCCATCATGTGTTGGAATGTCTGTGCCGCTCCTTTTAACCCGAATGGCATGTGCAGGAACTCGAATAAACCGAACGGAGTTACAGTGATCCCTCGCTACTTCGCGTTTCACCCTTCGCGCCCTCAGTGCATCGCAGATTTTTCAAAAATATTCATCAAAAATTCAAAATTGAGAAAAAATGGCACGAAAGTTGCCCGGGCGTTAGCAGAAGGCAGGGAGACAACATTAATCAGGTATCAACACAGAGAGCCCGCACAACTCAAAATCCACCTCTCTGACCACTGCTCCACTCCTCTCCGCCCACCTCTTCACCGCTCGGGAATCTCGCAAGCTGATTGGCCGAGACGTTTTACCTCGCAAGCTGATTGGCCGAGACGTTTTATCCAGCTTCTCTCCCTGCAGAGCGCACATACCCAGCGAAGGAAGACCGCATTCATTGTTCTTTATCGCTCGTGTTGCTTAGTAGCACTTTTCGCTGTTCTCTTGTGCCTTTTTGTGCAAAATAGTGCTTGTGACGCCCTTGGGGGGGGGGGTGACACTACGTCACGGTTTTTCACTTTTCGCGGTCGGTTCTGGTCCCCATTAAACGCGATAAGTGAGGGATCACTGTATTACCGCTGTTTTGGGTATGTCCTCAGCACGCACTGGGACTTGGTGGTAACCGCGGACCAGGTCTATTTTGGAAAAAATGCATGCTCCGGCGAGGTGAACGGAAAAATCCTGTATGTGGGGAATTGGGTAGCGGTCGTGCGCTGTGGCGTTGTTCAACCTGCGGAAATCCCCGCACGGTCGCCACGATCCCTCAGCCTTAGGGACCATGTGTAGCGGGGATGCCCATGGGCTGTTTGATCGCCTGATGATGCCCAACCTTTCCAGGTTGGCGAACTCCTCGCGCGCTATGGCCAGTTTAGCTGCGTCCAAGCGCCGAGGTCTTGCAAAAACGGGCGGCCCGGTGGTGGTGATAAAGTGCTCCACCCCGTGTTTAGCAATGGCCGCCGAAAACGTCGGGACCGTGAGTGCTGAGTGAGCAGTGTGTGGAACTTACCGCCTGTAGCTGTGACGTTGGCTTGTGCTATTGGCTGGGTCATTCGAGCTATACAGGGGAGAGAGTCAAAGGACAGTGCATTAACCAGGCGCCTGTTAGCAACATCAACCAGTAAACCATGTGCACACAGAAAATCAGCCCCCAGTATATGGTAATTCAGTGCTGCTACGACAAAAGTCCACTCATTTGTACGGCCGTGTAGAGATAAGAACAGAGTCCTCTCTCCAAAGGTCTTAATATCCGAGCCATTTGCTGCCAACATCTCGGGGCCGCTAGGTCCTGCCAGCCGGTCGGCATAGGTCGGCAGGATGAAGCTCTTCTTGGCTCCGGTGTCCATGAAGAAATGCCTCCCCGAGCGTGCATCCGTTAAGTAGAGCAGCTTGTTCTCTTCACCGAGGGTCGCAGCTGCTACCGACCGCCGGTCTCGGCGTTTTCCTGAGCGCTTGAATTGGCATGGTGGCGCACATCTGCGTGCATTCTCTCCGAAGCGGCGGTGGTAGAAACAGAGCGTGTCTCTCTGGCTCCTTGGCCCCCGCTGCTGCTACCGTCGGTGGCTCCTCGCCTCCTCTGGTCGTCTCGCTGGGCTCCGCCACTGCCGCGTTGACTGTGATCGCCCTGGTGGTGATGATGATCCGGTCTGCCTCCTGGCCTAGCGCACGGTAGTTACGCGCGGTCAGCGACGGTGAATTGGCCAGAACCACTCTCGCCACTGTTGGAAGGTTCCGGAGGAAGAGGTGGGTGAACAGAAAGTGCCCGTCGTCCGTGCCCATTAATGCCAGCATCTTCTCAATCAGGTCTACGGCCGAACCATCTCCTAACTCGGTCCGCGTCAGGAGCCTCTCCGCTCTCTCACAGTCCGAGAGCGTGTAGCGCCGGGTGAGCGGAGCCTTGAGCGCCTCGTATTTGTTGCTGGCTGGTGACTGATCGAGCAGGCTCGCTACCTGCTGAGCTGTGTGGGCGTCCAGCGCTGCTGCCACATGGTAGAACTTGGTGTCGTCTGCCGTTACTCTCCGGAGGGCGAACTGGGCCTCGGTGTGGTGGAACCAAGAGCACGGGTTGTGCTGCCAGAAATCCGGTAGCTTGACTGAAACCGCACACGCGTGGCTGGGAGTTCCAGTCCGGGCTGTCTGTGCCGCCTCGCTGGAGCTTCCTGACCGGGCCGGCTCCGGGGTTCTTGCCTCGTGTTCCATAATACATCTTGGGTCACCAGTGTGGAGTGTGTGAAATAAGAGGCCGACTCATGGCACACAGTTTATTACACACTTCACATCTCTCAAGCACAGAACAGACTGACTCATTTCAGCAGGCACTCTCTTTTTAACCCAAATCTCTCCTCACAAGTTTCATGGCATTTCTCCACACACAACATGACATTTGCATTACACTGCATTCAACCCCCTACGTCCTTGACTCCTTCCTGCTATCTCGCCAGGAACCTCCTGAGCATTGTTCTCCCATGCTTATCCACTGTCTCTTGTCTGAGATGCTAAATAATCTGACTCCCCCAAGGTGCTATAACACATATAATATGCCTTTCTATATGTTTAATGACTTTCTTCTGATGACAAAATAGGAAAATTTATAGCCTATTTATAAACTGACTTTCCCTTAATTGAAATACTACATCATTTGACAGGATTAATTTGCAGTTGCCACAAACGGTACCCACTGCTATCTTCACAGTGGAAAGACTGAAATGCATGAAATTTACTAGAGTTAACAGTTTTCTTGCCCCGACTCTTCTGCAAAAACTGTTTTATGTTTGGACCAACAGAAGGTGACCTTTGGGATGGAGGCATTTTCCGGCAGGATTAATTTGCAGTTGCCAGAAATGGTACCCACTGCTATCTTCACAGCGGAAAGACTGAAATGCATGAAATTTGCTACAGTTAACAGTATTCTTGCCCTGACTCTCTTGCAAAAAATGTTTTATGTTTGGACCAAGAGAAGGTGACCTCTGGGATGGAGACATTTTCCGGCAGGATTAATTTGCAGTTGCTAGAAATGGTACCCACTATCTTCACAATGGAAAGACTGAAATGTACGGAATTTGCTACAGTTAAGAGTATTCTTGCTCCGAGTCTCCTGCAAAAAATATTTTATGTTTGGACCAGCAGAAGGTGACCTTTGGGATGGAGGCATTTTCCAGCAGGAGTAGTTGCCAGGAAATGCACAAAGTATGACTGAAGAAATTTACTACATTTATTTCCCTCATGGATCGTCAGCTTATTGTGGTGGGGGGTTTTCATGCCCTAGTGATCCCAGGAGCTATGTTGTCTGTGGCAGTTTGCCTCTGGTAGGGTCACCCAAGACAAACTGGTCCTGAGTGAAGGGCCAGACTAAGAACGATCCAACAGACTCTTGTGATAAATATTAGAACAAGGATTCAGTGTACTCCGCCCGGTATGGGGTTTCCGGGGCCCCACCCTGGAGTTGGAGGTACTGATTCTCAACCCAGCTACTTCACACTCAGCGGCAAACTGTTCCAGTAAGAACTATAGGTCATTGCTGGATGAAGCCAGCAGGACAACATCATCTGCAAACAACAGAGATGAGATCCTGTGGTCACCAAGCATGACACCCTCCATTTCCTGGCTGCGCCTAGAAATCCTGTCCATAAAAATTATAAACAGGATCGGTGACAAAGGGCAACCCTGGCGGAGTCCAACTGTCACTGGGAATGAGTCCGATCGAGTGTGTGCAATACGAACCAAACTCTCACAATGGTTGTACAGAGATGGAATAGCTCGTAACAACAAGCCTGATACCCCATACTCCTGAAGCACCCCCCACAAAAAAACACAAGGGACGCAGTCAAATGCCTTCTCCAAGTCCACAAAACACATGTAAACTGGTTGGGCAAACTCCCATGAACCCTAGAGCGTTCTCAAGAGGGTAAAGAGCTTGTCCGATGTGCCACGACCAGGACGAAAACCACATTGCTCCTCCTGAATCCGAGGTTCGACCAACGACCAGATTCTCCTCTCCAGTACCTTGGCATAGACTTTCCCAGGGAGGCTGAGGAGTGTGATCCTTCTAAAGTTGGAGCACACCCTCCGGTCCTCTTTTTTGAAGAGAGGAACCACCACCCCGGTTTGCCATGCCAAAGGCACTGCCCCCGACCTTCATGCAATGTTGCAGAGGCATGTCAACCATGACAGCCCTACAACATCCAGGGCCTTGAGGTGCTCAGGGCAAATCTCGTCTACCCCCAGGGCCCGGCCACCAAGGAGATTTTTAACCACCTTGGCGACCTCAGCCCCTGTAATAGGCGAGTCATCCCTCTCGTCCACAAGCTCTACTTCATCTATGGAAGGCGCATCAGTGTGATTGAGGAGATCCTCAAAGTATTCCTTCCACCGCCTGACGATTTCCCCAGTCGAAGTCAACAGCGCCCCATCCGCACCATACACAGTGTGGACAGGGAGATGCTTCCCCCTTCTGAGCCACTGGACAGTTTGCCAGAATCTCTTCGAGGCTGACCGAAAGTCTTGGTCCATGGCCTCTCCAAACTCCTCCCATACCCGAGTTTGTGCTTCAGCAACCACCCGGGTTGCTTCGCCTGCCGTATGCCTCATCTGCTTCAGGAGTCTCACAAACCAACCAAGCATGATAGGACTTCTTCTTCAGCTTAATGGCCCCCCTCACCACTGGTGTCCACCACTTGCTTCGGGGGTTGCCACAGTATGCCCCGACGACCTTGCGGCCACAGCTCGGGGCCACTGCTTCAACAATGGACGTGGAGAACATGGCCAATTCAGACTCCATATCTCCAGACTCCCTCGGAATGTGGTTGAAGTTTTTTCGGAGGTGTGAGTTGAAGACCTCCCGGACAGGTGCCTCAGCCAGACTTTCCCAGCACAGCCTCACTATACATTTGGGTCTACCAGGTCTGAATGGCATCCTCCCCTGCCATCGGATCCAACTCACCACCAGGTGGTGATCAGTTGATAGCTCTGCACCTCTCTTTACCCGAGTGTCCAAGACATACGGTCGCAGGTCTGATGACATGATAACAAAATCGATCATCAACCTGCGACCTAGGGTTTCTTGGTGCCAAGTGCACATATAGACACCTTTATGCTTGAACATGGTGTTCATTATGGACAAACTGTGGTTAGCACAGAAGTCCAATAACTGAACACCACTTGGGTTCAGATCAGGCAGGCCGTTCCTCCAAATCACACCCCTCCAGGTTTCACTGTCGTTGTCCATGTGTGCATTGAAGTCCCCCAGTAGGACAATGGAGTCTCCAAGAGGATCACTCTCCAGCACCCCAGTCAGAGACTCCAAAATGGGTGGGTACTCTGAACCATCATTTGGTGCATAGGCACAAATGATGGTCAGGACCTGTTTCCCAACCCGATGGCGCAGGGAAACAACCCTTTCATCCACCATGGAAAATGCCAATATAGAGGCAGCAAGGTGGGGGAATACAAGAATATCCACCCCTGTTCATCGCCTCTCGCTCGGGGCAACTCCAGAGTAGGCCAAGCTCCAGCCCCTCTCCATTAGACTTGTTTTGGAACCAGAGCTGTGTGTTGAGGTGAGGCCGACTATATCTAGCCGGTATCTCTCAACCTCATGCACCAGCTTAGGCTCCTTCCCCACCAGGTGACATTCCAAGTCCCAAAAGCCAGTTTAGGAAGACTGGAATCAGACCGCCAAGGTCTACGCCTTTAACCGCCACCTGATCCATATAGCACCGGACCCCCATAATCCCTACTGCAGATTGTGAGCCCACTGGAGGGCGGACCCATGTAACTCCTTCGGACTGAGCCCAACCGGGTCCCATGGGTGGAAACCTGGCCACCAGACACTAGCCATCGAGTCCCTCCCCCAGGCCTGGCTCCAGGGTGGGGCCCCGGTAACCCCATACCGGGTGGGGTACACTGAATCCTTGTTCTAATATTTATCATGAGAGTCTGTTGGATCGTTCTTCGTCTGGCCCTTCACTCAGGACCAGTTTGTCTTGGGTGACTCTACCAGAGGCAAATTGCCACGGACAACATAGCTCCTGGGATCACTAGGGCATGAAAAAACCCCACCACAATAAGGTGACGATCCATGAGGGAAATAAATGTAGTGAATTTCTTCAATCACACTCTGTGCATTTCCTGGCAACTACTCCTGCCGGAAAATGCCTCCATCTCAAAGGTCACCTTCTGCTGGTCCAAACATAAAGCATTTTTTGCAGGAGAGTCAGGGCAAGGATACTGTTAACTGTAGCAAATTTCATGCATTTCAGTCTTTCCACTGTGAAGATAGCAGTGGGTACCGTTTCTGGCAACTGCAAATTAATCCTGCTGGAAAATGCCTCCATCCCAAAGGACACCTTCTGCTGGTCCAAACATAAAATATTTTTTGAAGGAGACTCAGAGCAAGAATACTCTTAACTGTACCAAATTTCATGCATTTCAGTCTTTCCACTGTGAAGACAGCAGCGGGTACCAGTTCTGGCAACTGCAAATTAATCCTGCCGGAAAATGCCTCCATCCCAAAGGTCACCTTCTGTTGGTCCAAACATAAAGCATTTTTTGCAGGAGAGTCAGGGCAAGAATACCGTTAACTGTAGCAAATTTCATGCATTTCAGTCTTTCCGCTGTGAAGATAGCAGTGGGTACCATTTCTGGCAACTGCAAATTAATCCTGCCGGAAAATGCCTCCATCCCAAAGGTCACCTTCTGTTGGTCCAAACATAAAGCATTTTTTGCAGGAGAGTCAGGGCAAGAAAACTGTTAACTGTAGCAAATTTCATGCATTTCAGTCTTTCCACTGTGAAGAGAGCAGTGGGTACCATTTCTGGCAACTGCAAATTAATCCTGTCAAATGATGTAGCATTTCAATAAAAGGAAAGTCAGTTTATAAATAGGCTATACTTAAATTTTCCTATTTTGTCATCAGAAGAAATTCATTAAACATATAGAAAGGCATATTATATTTGTAATAAATTATATATTTATTATAAATTAACCTTTTTTGATAAATTGTGTACATTGACTATTTTTTACTTTTTGTATTTTATTTCTGCAAAAATAAATATGGCTAAATGGAATAAGAAGTTCATGACTGCTGTCTTTTATGCATTACAATAATAGGAGGTCAAGTCAATTGCAAAGCAAATGGTTGTCAGCAGGCTACAATATAGAATCTTTAAACAAAAACTCTGAAGGCTTTGGTCTCTAGCATTATGGAAGTGATTTTAATCACATTTTATGGCAAATATAGGCAGGCATGGTCTTGGTCTTTGGGTTCCTAGGAGACTTTATAGCTTTGCTACTACATGTTTAGTGTGACCTAACCACTTGAATTAATGTAGAAAGAATTGTCGGTGTGACAGAAGAATTGATATGGATTTATTTTTGTATTAATATCTGAAATTCTGTATGAAAGTGCATAACAAAGACACATGACATTGACAAAGGGTAGTGTTAGATATGAAGGGAGACAGAGGACATAAAACACACAAGCCTAATTAAAGCTACACCTGCACTTTGGAATACTGACACCAAAACAATTCTGGAAAACCAGAAGTGAAAGTTTTACCAATTTGTTACATTTTAGCAGCACACTGTGAAGATAACACATGTAGCACTATCAGTCCAACACAGAAATAAGCTAGCTACAATGCAAATATTGATTATGACTCCGGATATGACTCCGCCTCCAGAACCATCTTTGATGTGGTGCAGCGGCTGCAGTCAATTTCTCCAGAGGCGCCAAACTTCATTCTTGGGGATTTTAACCATGTTTCTTTAAAGAAGACACTTAAAAACTTTTATCAGTATGTCTCCTGCCCAACCAGGTGAAAAAAGGCATTGGACCTGCGCTATGGATCCATAGAGAGGGCCTATAAATCACTCCCCCTTCCTCCTTTAGGATCCTCAGATCACAACTGTGTACATTTGCTGCCCACATATAAAACTGCTCTCAGAAGAGGCAAGGTGGAGACCAGAGACATTGATGTGTGGACAGAAGATTCAGAGCACAGCCTCCAGGAATGCTTTGACTGTACAGACTGGGAGATGTTCATAATGGCCTGCGGGGATGATTTGGACTCTCTGGCTGAGCTCACATGCTCATACATGGCTTACTGTCAAAATAATATTGTTCCACGTAAACGTGTCAAAATATATCCCAACAACAAACCATGGGTTACTAAATCAGTTAAATCCTGCTTACAGAGGAAAGCACTTGCCTTTAAACAGGGGTCTGTTTCTGAGCTACAGGTTGCCACTAAGGAGCTGAAGTCCGAAATTTTAAGAGCAAAACAGAATTATAAATCAGAGTTGGAAAGCAAGATGGCAGCAAATAAACTTGGTTCGGCCTGGGCCAGTATGAAAACTATTGCAGGCCTTCAGAGCACAGAGCGCAGTAATCATGTGTTTTTAGATGGTTTTAATTCAGACACAGAGCTGGCTAATGCTCTTAATTGTTTCTATGGTCGTTTTGACTCCTTTGATTTCAGTACAGAAATCCAAGATTTGAAACAGAAACTCAAAGACAATCAGCACTTTAATATTGAGGTGCAGGATGTTAAAAGGGAGTTCTGCGCTGTAAAAGTGAACAAAAGTCAGGGCCCTGATAATATATGTGGGCGCTTGGTAAAGTCCTGTGCACATGAACTGAGTCCTATATTTCATTACATTTTCAATAAGTCCTTACAGACACAACATGTGCCTAAGATCTGGAAAGATGCCGTGGTTGTTCCCATTCCAAAATCCAGCTATCCTAAAACGGTAAACGACTTTAGACCAGTTGCTTTGACTTCAATTTTAATGAAAATTTTTGAAAAACTGGTCAGACGTGAGGTCCTAAGGCAGATTGAACATGCATTGGATCCTCTGCAGTTTGCCTATAGGCCTCACAGAGGAGTGGAGGATGCCACTGTCACTATGTTTAACATGCTTTTTAAACATCTGGATTTTAATGGGAAACACGCCAGGCTTTTATTTGTGGACTTTTCTTCCGCCTTTAATACAATCCAACCTCATATTTTAGTTGAAAGGCTCCTGCAACAATTTGATTTGAGTAATAATCTGGTGGGTTGGATTCTGGATTTCTTAACCAACAGGACGCAGAGAGTAAGGGTCAATGGTACATTGTCTGACCTAAAGTGTTCTTCTACTGGCTCTCCTCAGGGGTGTGTGTTGTCACCACTACTCTTCATCCTATACACAAACATGTGTCGGAGCAGACATGACAACAGACACATTATAAAGTATGCTGATGACTCAGTCATTGTCAGTCTCCTCCAGGATGGTGAGAGTGGCCACGGCCCAGTAGTTGATGATTTTGTTCACTGGTGTGAGGATTCCTACCTGCAGCTGAGTACAACAAAAACAAAAGATATGATTATTGACTTTAGGAGGAAAACTCCCAGGCACAAAGTCACCATACTAAAAGGCCAGACCACCGAATGTGTACAATCGTACAAATATCTTGGGACAATTATTGATAGTAATTTAAACTTTGAAGTGAACTGTGAAAGGGTGTGCAAAAAGGGTCAGCAAAATTTGCATTGTTTGAGGAAACTTGCACGCTTCCAAATTGACCGAACCATAATGACAATGTTTTATCGGGCTTTTATTGAATCTGTTTTATCCTTTTCTTTAGTGTCATGGTTTGGTCAGATAAAACTGAAACAGAGGAAATCCTTGGATCAGGTAGTTAGATGGTCCAGTCGTTTGCTTGGTGAGTCACAGCTGAGCCTGACATCCCTGTACACCAGACAAGTACAGAGGATGGCTGCCTCCATTTTAAATGATGACTCCCACCCTTTGCACTGCAACTTTCAGCTTCTTCCCTCCAGACGGAGGTTTGCTGTCCCAAAAAGTAAAACCCAGCGCTACAAAAACAGCTTTGTCCCTGCTGCTGTCAAAGAGTTGAACAAGCTATAAAAATATATTGTACATATTTTATATTTACTTATTTTGTATGATGTCACTTGGGTTCTAAATATTTTATTGGGTTTTAGACCTTTGAGTTTTTTAACCTCTGACTAGTCTTTAACTTTTAACTTTAATATGACCCCTCTCTCTTACCTCTGGTTTCTCCCTCATCTCTTTGTCTTTTTATACCCTGTTTGATGGAGC
This sequence comes from Pholidichthys leucotaenia, assembly GCA_020510985.1. Taxonomy (NCBI): domain Eukaryota; kingdom Metazoa; phylum Chordata; class Actinopteri; order Cichliformes; family Pholidichthyidae; genus Pholidichthys; species Pholidichthys leucotaenia. The sequence goes on along the minus strand of CM035842.1, from coordinate 328,142,368 downwards.
CTTGAGTATTTTTATCATGTTTATAGTCAGCTTCATGTGTGCCTGTGTTTGTGTCTATGTTGAATGTAATTAGTGGCTTGTAAATATGGTTGTCACCAGACTGCAAAACAAATCTACCTACGGGTACAAATAAAGTAACCTGAACCTGAACCTGAAATATTGTCCGAGCATAAAATATTTCTTACAGTTAGAGGAATGATACTAATAAATGGAGAAATTAAATGCATTTCAGTCTTTAACAATATGGAGATGAAAATATATGCAATTTCTGGGGGAAAAAATGCAGGAAATTGCATCTGTCGGTCATCTCCACAGTCCTGCCCTGACTCTCCTGCAAAAAATGTTTGATCTTTGGACCAACAGAAGGTGACTTTTAGGATGGAGGCATTTTCCAGCAGGAGTAGTTGTCAGGAAATGTACAGAGTATGATTGAAGACATTTACTACATTTATTAGCTTTCATCATAATTTCATTCTGATTGCAACAGAATTTTATACCAGGGAAAATTCAGGGTTTTTTTTGTGTGTGTGTGTGTGTGGGGGGGGGGGGGGTTTCTTTCCTTGGCATGTTTGACTTTACTTCCTCTAGAAGTACATGTCTAAAAGTACTATACTGAATACTGTCTCAGACTTTTTTTTTTAGCAGTCATCTGAAGGCTGACTTTTATTTTGACAGCTCACACTATGGTTGACCTATTGTAAGTTTCGATTATAATTCCAACCTTTTTACTTTGTAGTGCTTATTAAATATCAGATGTCTCATGTTTGTGCGTTAAGTCTTTATAATCAAGTTCTCCTGTGTACAGCTGCACACAGTCTGTTCTGCTACATCTGCAAAATGTCAAAAATGTCATCAGTTCAATTAATACATAAATAAATGCATGCATGCATGCATATTGTATCTTGTAGGTTCATGATTAAAAGTGAAGCTATTGGGCATCTTACATGAAAATTAAACTGACAGGTACGTAATAATAATATGCCAGAATTTTTACAAACTTAAGTGGCTGATAATGAGAAAAATAAGATAATAAATTTAAAGTCTCAACCAACACACACACACACACACCAAGACAATTCCCCCTTACAAAGAAGTTCATCTAGCTGAATAAATCCACACTCAGACACCAGCTGGAATTAACACATTTTATTGGAAAGCTAACTCAGCAATGAACAACATATGAAAAACAATTTCCGTCATCGTCAAAATTGTAACTAGAACATCATTACAACATCAACTGAAAATAAAAATAATGCATATGTCGTAATAATATGTAAATAAATTATGCTCAAAGACAAGTTTGCACCAGCTTGACACATTCACAATAAATTGACCCTTAAACTTGAAACATGTGGATGTACTAAAGAATTCAAGAGTCTCAAAGAATCTGGAAAAAAAAATCAGGATAGTCATTTTCTTCTGTTATTATGTAGACTTGGATCACTGTGATTTCTAACTCCCTTTGAAACACTAAAATGTCTGGCGAATAAACATAATTTAAAGCCCATTCACCAGCCTGGCTGTCGGGTTATATTTTAGACTTGGTGGTATTACAGCGTCACTCCCTTAGATGCGCGTTGTCGCACACGGTCGCGCGCCAGTCCCGGCCATTTCCGCGTGTCTGCGATGATGGGATGCAATTCTCGGCAAGAGAGCAGAACTCGGCACCACAGAGCACGTTTCCCTGTGTTGCATCCTCCTACCCTACCATACCCGGAAGTCCTATTTACTTATTTTTACAATGAATAAAAGATAATAGAAGGTAACGATTTTCGCAACATAAAACTATTCCCCAAACCTACATGTTAGATTCAGGCAGACACGTTACACATAGACCTACAATAAATTAATTCAGGATAATGTAACATAGTCATATGATACCCTAGATCAGGACTATTCAATTACAAAATCAGTTGGGCCACAATTTGAAATCAAGACATGTAACTGGGCCGCAAATGTTCAGCGATCTGTTGAATATGACAAATTTCAAACCAACACAGACCAATATGATGAAAAATATGCATTTTTTTATTCACTGTCTTGGTTTTAAATGTGCACTCGGCACATGACAAAGGCACATTAAAAGTGCATGAAAACACAATAACAGCGCTGGGGTTGAGCAGAACTTGAAATAGTAGAAATATTTTTCCTCTTGAGCAACAATTAAATAAATAGAATAAAAAAATAAAATTCTGTAAATAACAATTTTGGTCACATCTTACTCAGGCATATTGTTAAATCTGGAAACCTGGAGTAATGAACAGAGAGTGGTGTTGTTGTGAACACGAACTTTCATCATCATTGTAGGGTGAATTGCCTATAAAAATATTTGTCATAAGGTACAGGAATTATTTATTTTATTTAATACTGGGTGTGAAAGGGGGCGGAGTTAAACCATCACTTCTACACCCGCTAAATTAAATAAAAGCACTCGTAAAAGGGGCACCAGTCCTAATGGACAATAATATTAACTTTAATTTTAATTAATTTTGTACCTTAAATTACTTAATGAATCAGTCTCAAAGTTTCAGTGAGTTTTTGTCCTGCCGTGATTAGGAAACCTGTATATGCGAAAGGAAAACGCTTCAACTGCTCTCATTCACTCTTTTATTAAACTCATTCAGGTTACATGGCATGGCGTTCAAATGATGAATAAACAGATTCAGATGATAACAGCGTAATATATTACATCAACTGATATTGGGTTCCTGAACATAAAATCCAGCATTACACCTCTGCAGAACCACGGAGGAACTAGACTTATGTTTCAACGGTAAATGAGGCTGGAATGTTTTAACAAAACAACGCAATTTTATGGGGAAAATTCATAAGCTAATTATCTAAAAATGACTCCTGAATTAATCTACAAAAATTTAAGGGCAGTTACTTAAAAATGACTAAGAGTTTTCCTTCAGTTGATAGCTCTATCCTGTGGCTGAGAGACTAATTGAGCCCTGAAATACGGGCCATATTCAATTGTAATTTAATTGTTAGGACATCACGTTTTAACCCAGCAGATAGGAGAAATAAGAGTTTCACTCACACAACAGCCGTAGGTTCACGTTTCCGCGGGTCGGTACCGCTGGGTTTTGAAGTTAGGACATCGGAGGAAGCGGCTGCTGTCCTCACTCACAGCCGTGGAGGTGATAACTCAGCTGGGGGCCCTTCAAGCAGACAGTTGCAGCCGTGGAGGGTTTGTCTCAGGGCGGCGTGAAAAGTCCTTGAAAAAGAGTCCAAATTTGGGGTCTCTTGTAGCGGGATCGACCCAAAAACTGAAGGAAAATCTTCTCAGTCTCTGTTCACTTTAAACTAGGCAAATTAAAGGTCCACTTTAATGGCGTGAAAAGTCATGAAAAAAAATGTTAGAAAAACATTTACTAGGATAAGAATGGCTTCTGAGGTGAAGGAAAAAGTTTGAGAATTTGATTCTCTAAAAGGGACGAGCTCTAAAGAAAAATGGTTTCTCCTCAGTGACCAGAATATAAGGAAAGACTTGACAAACACACAGAGAATAAAATAAAACTTCACAGGGCCTTGAAACGGTGGAATAAAATCTTCTTCTGAGATCTAGATTACTATTCTGCTTCTTTAATCTTAAAGGCCTCGGACGGTGACATTTTTTTATTGAACCAATAAACTGATTGTATGAAAATATTCCATTCTGGCCATTCCCGTGATTTAAAATGTGTCACCAGCCTCCATAAATGACTTTATTTGTTAATAGCCCATATTTCACTTAGTGATGCTGCAGTACCGCCATCTCTCGATAGGGGCGTGCAGCAGTGACGTCAGGTCAGGGAGAAACAGGAAATGGCTGCAGGAAATGGATGATCACTGGCCTGCAGAAATGGCTGAACGACAG